>OY282602.1:9816811-11131211 GCA_958298965.1 Chrysolina haemoptera | reverse complement strand
GGGTTTTTGTGGAAAAACAAGTGAATTTGGAAATATTAAAAAATAAAATATGTCAGGAAACACTTTTAAACACGCCTCAAATGCTAAATAATACCTTAAGGGAATTTTACGACCGCTTGGGATATTGTTTAGCAAATGTTGAAAAACATTTTGAGCACTTAGTCAGATAGTTTTCAGTTTTTGTTATTTCATTTGATTTCATCCTGTATTGAAAAGGAATTTAATTATTAAAAAGTTTATTCATCAAAAATCATCGTATACAAAATTATATTTTCTCGAGCCCTTTTGAAAATATTGGACCGTTCGCAGACATTTGAACGAAAATGCTTTGTTGTCATTATTTCAAAAACCACATCAATTTCAAATTTGATATTTGGAGACAAAAGTAATGAGGGAGCGCTGAATTGATTGCAATGAAAATAATTCTCTGCACCGCTCTGATTAAGTAAGGACGGAATCACTTAATTACACGCAAAGAAATGCAAGTAATTTTTGCCGCGGTGCGCACCGCTCTAGTGAGAATCGACCTTAACTCTTGCCTCTTCTGAGGGGTCGTCAACTGCAATACTTTAGTTGTTATTCATAAATGAATGAGAAACATGTCATTTTGGCGTCTTTTGAAACAAAAAATAATACCTATGTGATGAATATTCTGCACACTCAAAACGAAATCAACAGTTTAATTCACCCAAGGGCAGTTTTTAATTGAAACATTGTTTTCATCGAATGAATTGAATTCTACTTGACTCCGGATCTAAATTATCCTCTCATTGTCATATTCCTTTTGAAACTTTAATTATATCAGGGTTATTCATTCATTAATTTAATAATGCAGTGACAAATTATTTTCCATTTCTTTGAAATGAATTCATTCAATTTCAGCTTAGTCTCGAGTAACATTAAAACTGAACACTGGCACTCGTTCGGCTTTGTGATGTACAAGAGAGCTCGAGTGTAAATTTGAACAATAATTTCCGCAAAATGACGCTCCAAAAAGTAAGACTGAAATGGTGTACTGTTTGTTTGTTTGCATTGAAAGAGCAGACTATTATTGTATCACTAGGTAAAACACCCGCACAAAACTTTGTTTTCTAATCAATAATATTAATAATATATGAAATGCTCAGAAATGTCAAAAATAATTTCTTTAGATTTGCAATGTAGGATATTCTGTTACAGATTCAAAAGTTTTCCGCGCAAAGTTTTCAGTTCGAATACGAAAGCGAAAAAGCTTTTCAATCTGTTACTCACAGAATAACCCACATGTTATGGTCAAGATTATGGTTATTACAAAATTTCAATTACCATAAAATTTGAACCGCACAAGCAAGGCAAGCTAAATAAAACCGTTTGATAATTAATTAATTAATGAATCTGTCCATTAAAACGCAGTTTATCGAAATAATTTAATTCGAATAAAAACTTTATTTTTGACAGTCCGAACAAAAATTAGAAACATAGAAATTGGCGTTTCCGCCAGATCCTATATGATGTAGGGTATAGTAAACATACCTACGAATAGAAGAATATTACACTTTGAATGATTTCATTAGTTTTTCTGGAAAGTAGGTATACTGTAAAGAACTTTCACGAAACTCACTCTAAAAATATTAATTTCCAACACTTAGGACACAGTAATTAATGTAACACTATGACTGGGCTATTTATGCTAATATTCAAACTTCCAACACTTCTGTACTATTTATTTTCATCGTACAAATACTTGACTTCAGCGCCACGCACGGCCTTTTATAGTTGGAGATAAATCTTCTGCACGATACTAGAATTCTTCCATCTATTTCCAGGCTAAGAACCTCAAGTCGCCGTCCTCGCTCATAGATGACGATAGCCGCTACCGCTATTCTTCCGCTATTCCTCCCTAGATGGAGCCAGCCGTCATCCGAACAACCCGATCCGAATATTCGTGACAATACAAAGTGAAACGGTGCAGTACAAATATAACTTCTTTTTTTTTTTACTTCCAAATCTGGAAGGTTGAAGAACTGAGTCTCACAATCTCACAATAATATCATGGATTCGTAACAACATGTATGATAAATCGCTTCCGATTTTTATGTTTTTTTTTTATCAACGTTGTTGTTCATGATTCAATGATGTTTTTTTAAATTTTGAAAAATAGAGGTATACATTCTTGATGATTTTAGGAAAAAAAATTTTTTTTTCAGAAACCAATAAACTAACATAACTTCTCGATAACCCATTATGAGTTTCTCGATGAGCAACAACTTTTATCACGAATTTTTTTTTTGTGAAATCAATAATAAAAAAGTTTTCCATAAGGTTTTTGGCGGACACTGTACATACATACTGCCAGTGTGTTTCGTACCTATCAAGTCTTCCAAAAAGGCAGAAAACTATCAAAGTTTTCAAATTCCAACAAGCAATCCGATAATCCACCAGCAGAAAAAATATTAACTAAAAAAAAACTGCATTTCAAATAGACAGAATGAAGACATTTTAAATAAAGAACAAATCTCAGCAAATCCCAATTAGTCTATGCAACCACTGTATACATAAAATAAAGTCTCACTTCACAAGTCGTAATTTTCACGCTTGAGGTGTTAAAAATTCGACGGAATAACTCCCTGATGAACTGACAAAGTCTGCAAACAAGAGGCTTTTTTCGCATCAAAGCGGAATTTTCAGTACGAATTAAAAAGTAGAAAAAACGACTACGCCCGTCTGAGTAAGCTGTATACGCTGTACAGTTTTTCGTCGCTCTTCTTCGCCCTTTACGCGGCGTGTTTATGTTTGCATGATACGCCAGCAAAGCGTCCATGATGACGAAGCACCGATCCGCTCTCGTCAACACGATTGGAAATTATTCAACGAGGGAAGGATCGAGGCAGGTATCCGTTTTCATAACATTTTCTGCGTGAGAACACTACTTACGGAAGGAGCGAATATGCATGTCATACCTACCTCTGAAAACTGGAACCGATAAACGTTCAAGAATAGTTATTTATTTTACTAGGCATAACAGCACAAGATTTAATGCCGCGGCTGGTGTTATGAAACCAGCCAAGGCATTAAATCTGCTTTTCTGCCGTGTGAAACATATAATTTTTTCTTCAAATTTGTTCCAATTCCACGCAAAATCGACTTTTTCATATTTAAATTGCGTTTCATTATCAATATCCAAATAACTAAATTATTTCATCAAAGGTAACTGGGCCCTGCATTACTATGTTTACCGCTGATGACGTTTGTTGAATTTGTTTGTTTACTGTTTACTTTGTCATTGTCAATTTTGAAAAGTTGTCATGTTAGAAATGGATTTACTGCAAAGTGAGGATGAATTGATGCAATTAACACCACCTGAGATAGGAGACCAGGCGCGAGATGTGGAATTTAACCTTTTACCGGAAAAATCAAGAACTGTATATGAACTCACATACAGCAGATTCATGGAATATAGACAGAAGAAAAATAAATGGTGCTTTTAGTAGCACTGGTGGTGATTGGAAATGTGTGCTATCCATCATCTTTCACATCAACAAAATGCCTGTATCGATGGAAGACATTTTTTTATTGTACATGTCAATATGTCGCTAGCTGCCCGTCTATTAAGACTGATATTCTGAATTTATTTGCATCTGTGATCATTTTCAAGTCTTGAGGTAACTATATGCCTCAATTGCCTGGTAGTATGGACTTTCTTTTATGATGGTTGATTTGTGATTAGAGATTGCCACTCAATTGCGGAATCTTGCTACGACATCAAAATCATAATTAGACACACTCCATTTTTTATTATTATTACAAATACGAAATAGTCTCGTGATATATGTCCATATTTCCTGTTTGGCTTCGATGGTAAGTAGAGAGTAATCAGACTGGATGATCTTACAAATTCTATAAGTATTTCATTCCTAAGAGTTCTCAGGGATATAACGCGTATAAGGGTCAGGGATTCATCAAGCCAAGTAGCTTGAACTTGACTTGATTTTGACATTCGACTTGACTCGATTTAAGGTGCGAACTACTTGACTTGTATTGTATATCAAGTAAAATAAAACTACTTGATATTACGCCCCGTATCATATTTTTGTTAAGTTTTATAATTTAAGTACTTATACCTGTATTCAATTTAATTTTATTTAACTCATTGGGAATCCCTTTAGTTTTCCATTGTAATGCATTGCTAGTACTCATTATTTCTTTATTTTATGTAGAGTTCAACTTTTTTTTTCATACAAGTCAAGACTCGGCTATTCAGAACGGCCTATCGCGAAGGAAATCACCTAGCGATACGGGCAGTCTCAATTTTACTCCCGGTACGATCGGTACGCTCATATATGCCATTTTTCGGCAGTACTCGAATTACGCAAAGTACGGTGTCCGCGCAAGGAATATACTTCCCTAGTGCTCCCTTGTTTACTACCATAACCAACTACAGTCCACTCCCCCCCTCAGGAGACCGGTGGTTGCAATCCCAGAAGAGAAACGGCTGAGTGGGAAGCCAGTAAAGGAACCAGGTAGGCCTACATGTTAGTCGTTTTTCTTGACTTTGTTATTATTGCAATCCTTACCAGTCTCAAATGTAACAACTTGGTAGCGGTCCGTGAAATGCACACCGCATCGTTATTGGGGGATTCACCAAGGTTACAGCAAGCAGGCCCACGATTGCTCGATGACGACGTGCTGTTAAATAGAAGAGCAAGATCAAGGATAAACAGTGGCGGCTAGAGAATAATTGTTTATGTCTGATTCAAGTGATTTGTCCGTAATGGGATCGGAACCTTTTCAAAACAGAAGTAGAAAGTGCAGGGTCGGCGCCATCAAAGGCCAAACGAGTTGAAGTTAATAAAAGTGTATCTCAAAAAGATCCTAAGAGTAATAAAAGTACTGACAAACAAGGTAAATGTACCCTATGTCCTATGTACGGCGGTTTTGAAAATGAAACACTGCGGAAAATATTCACTAAGGCGACATTTGCAAGTTAAACACACTAGAGTCGAAAAAAAAATTGGTAGATCCAGTCCACCTAATTCCGGGGCAAATATCTCTACAGGTTCGAATAGGAGTAGCACAATTTCAGTTTAGAGTGCTTGAGAAGGTAAAACAATAATTAGATTTTAACTATAACTATGTAGTAATTTGTGACACAATTGAATAATCTACACAGTGGGTCAAAAAATGCTCGTTCGTTCGTTTGTTTGTAGTTTGATAGAGAGTGAGATATAAGTTGCTTTCCTACAGTGGCAGATTTATACTCACTCACGCCGGGGGCTAACTATTACGATGCCGCCGCGCCGCCGCCAAATAATAAAGTACCGCAGCCGCTTTTGTATTTATTGTAGCGTTCAAGGCAGCGCTGACGCTCGATTAGTGAATGTTATGATTTTCACAAAATCATTATCCCAACCTAGTCCTTTTGATGCGGTGCCGGCGGTCGCTAATTGCGCGTTTGCTTCAAAAGGCGACGAGTTAAGAGGCGGCATATAAAAAGCAAGAAGCAATATATTATACTTGTCGCCTCGTCGGCGACGAGTATATTGCTGCTTGCTTTACCACCTCTTAAAATTCACCGCAGGAGGCTGATAGTCCCATAGCCCCCCACCCCCCTAAATCCGGCACTGCTTTCGTAGGAAAATAATTGATTGTGGTTGTTATGTACATTTCACCTGATACAAAAATGAACGATACAATAATTATTTTACACACGAGATATTATTTCCATACAGTCAGAGGTTCAATGTTTTTTAAAAACAATAAGTATAAACTGTCATTGATTCAAGCTGGGGAATTCATTCTAAGTTTTGCAAAAGATGAATCAATGCCATTGATGAAAAAAATCTGATTTCAATTATGCCATATTTTTTGATAACGCCATATATATTTCCTTCAACAAATCATCCTTTAATGCATATTTTCCATATAAAATAGTTTTGATGCTACACATCTGCCAAGTACGAAGGCGTAGAAGGGCAAACAACAACATATTTTTCAAAACATTTTCAATTGACACTTTGAAGTGACAATTACCATTTCAAAGTGACAATTGCCACTTTAAACTGGCAATTGTCACTATGAACTGGCAATTGTCACTATGAACTGGCAATTGGCACTTTGAACTAACAATTGTCACCGGCAGTGAATGTCTTTTTTGAGTAACAATTTTAATTTCAAAGTTACAATTGCCAGTTCAAAGTGACAATTGCCAGTTTGAAATGACAATTGCCAGTTCAAAGTGACAATTGTTAGTTCAAAGTGACAATTGTCAGTTCAAAGTGATAATTGTCAGTTCAAAGTGACAATTGCCATTTCAAAGGGCAATTACCAGTTCAAAGTGACAATTGCCAATTCAAAGTAACAATTGTCATTTCAAAGTGACAATTGTCAGTTCAAAGTGGCAATTGTCACTTCAAAGTGGCAATTGCAAATTTTATAAAAATATTTTGTTGTTGTCCCTTCTACGCCTTCGTAGCCAAGATTCCCGCGATGGCTTAAATTTATTCAGTATGTATTTGCTAGATTGAAAGAGAAGAGTTCTACACAAAACAAAGAAAAAACAAATGGTTTTTTTCTGGCCAATAATTTTAACCATACTGCTGTTGCCGGATATCCTCCTCGAGCGGATCTAAGGTCTTGAAAAGAAAAACGTTCCAACATCTAACTCTTAACGCATAGTGGAAAGGCATCAGACCATAACTAGACCAGTTTCTCTCGTTTCTTTGCATACGTCCGTTAAGTCGGATCGTCGGCGAATTGTTGCCGTTTTCTGGAGCAACTTCTCGTAAAACAATTCACTACGATAAGTTGAATCGTTTGTAGACTCATACGAGACAAAAGAATTACGTATAATGGTAGAGACATCAATCATCCTGGGCATTCGAAAACATGATGGATGACTGCGAACGAGTATAAAGCAAATTGTTTCTTCATTCAGAACGGGATTCCTGCAGCCACGACGGATGTTATGCACGAACAAAATTTGTTTTTTCGTTGAAACGAATCCACACTCTCCGTGAATTATATGTTTGTGATAAACTTGCGTCAGTCGAAAACATAGGGAACTTTTACAAAAATTTCATTGATCTAAGATTTTAAATTGTATTCATTCAAATAGTTCCAAGATGATACCAATAAGAAACGGAAATCACATGAACCGAAAATTTTCATAAACATTTCTTGTGCATACAGATGCTGTTGAAAAACATGATGAACTACCTCTACCACCTTCGTCTTACATTTTATTTATATAAATTTATCAATTTTTCAATCATTATTTGTTTATCCACATTATTTGTTTATACACATTTCATGGGTAGGTAACATGTAACTTACCAGCGTGAAACAATTAAAAGTTGTCAGTTTTGGCTTTGGATGAGCTTACCTGAAAAAAACATTTTATTGTAGGACATGATATAGATATATCGCAGACACAAAACAAATCATAGTCTCCCAACTTCTATGACAAATCATTTATTCCAAGATATCTCATATTCCAATATAGTAAGAGGGTTTGGCATTTTAATAAAACTCCTAATAAATGTGAAAAGCATCTGGTGACAAAGTAGTTTATTTCAAACAAATATTTGAGGACAAGTTACCCAAGCAATTACAGGCCTATCGTACTACTATCTGTATTCTCGAAGGTCATGGAAAAAGCCATCAACATCGATCTCATGAAATATCTAGAACGCTCAGGAATGATCAATGATCGACAATGTGGTATCCGGCATCAGAGATCAACTGGTGGCCTGCTTGCTTATGTATCGCATATTTGGCAGCAATCTATCGAAAGAAATGGTAAAACTCTGGCCGTTGCACTAGATATCTCAAAGACGTTTGATCGCGTTTGGCACCAAGGACTTCTATCTAGCTTTCTGTCAGACAGATCTCTCCACGTGGTGGTCGATAGAGTATCATCTGATTCTCTACTTATAAATGCTGGTGTTCCGCAGGGATCCATTCTAGCACCAACACTATTCCCTCTTCATATCAACGATTTGTTGAGAGCTACGTCATGGCCATTGCACAGCTTTGCGGATGATAGTACCCTTCATACCGCTTTCTCTTCTGTAATTCTAGAATGGGATCCATCAAAGCGAATTAAACCCAAGTATGTCCTTTCTCTAGAAAGGCCGATATCACGATGGCCAGCGTAACTATATCAGGAGAATCCATACCAATGGAAACCATGTGAGGTCCATTGCCAGGATTCTGAAATACTCTTCCCAAATATGGAGTTCTGCTATATAGACCACGTGAATAGTTGTAAAGAGCGTGGGACCACAGATATTGTACATCGAGAGATCATACAACACTTCACCAGAAGATTTTTGTTCTGAATTAATGTTGTTTTGATGTTTGTGTATTCTCTATTTCTTGAATTGTATGCAGACCAAATGTTCCGAATATTCCAAATATTCATTAATTCGATATAAGAAATCTGTGAAAAAGTCTGTCTGTGGTTGGTGTGGCACTAACCAGCAACAAAAACTAACCACCCATCTTACAAGAACTTCCCAACGTTGAAATCATTCTTAGGCATAATTTTCTGAAGGGCTTGAATGTAAAATTTGGATACAAGGCCTAGCAACTTCACATACTTAGTTCGGAGACTTTTGAAAATTATCAGTATAAATATAGAATACTGAAACATTTGATGTGATGGATTGATTTTCATAAATATATTCAAACGACATGGTTAATAACCAAATTAACCACAGAAGTTGAGACATTAAAGCTGTGCCAAGCACTCTGACAAAAAGTACTTTAACCCAAGTTTAAATAAATGGGTTTTTATTCTGAATTCCACAAATATACCATTTCAATGTCATTAACATAATCTCATTCAACGTTACCTAGGGGGCCAAAGGAAGGATGAAATCACGGGCGCTAACCCAAGTGAGGTTATGAAATGGCCAATTTGATTTTTGCAAGTCATACATTGTTTCTTATACTCTCCTAGTGCAAATAGATTTTTGAGTCGGTTTTGAAGCAATTCTCTAAGCCATTAGATGAAACCATCTAGACTTTGAGTTTATTTGTTTTTATGAAGTTTTTATGGTGGCAACCTACTCACACATACAGGATAAATCTTTTTTGTCCCCCATAGAAAAATATATATTTATAATGGTTTAATAGAACTCCTCAAGTCTATGTTAACGGCTATAAAATCAAAGCATAATACTATTTCTACTCAAATGCCAGTTTCTGATCTACGTAATAAAAAATCCAAATAGTTGCAAAAATCATTAAAATGTACAGCTGATTTTTCTGGGGCCATCATAAAACTGGAAAGAATGGATGAAATATTAGAAGTCAATATTCAACCGCCATCTACATATATGTTTGTCCTCATTAAAAAAAAAATTATTTCAACTAAAGGCGTTAGGAGAGCTTAGACACTACGGACTGATGACGGAAGTTTATTTTGAGATGAAAAGATTTTGTGGCTGCAATATGTGCAGCTATTTAGGCCAAAGGTAGGTTAGCCATATCTTATTACAACGAAATGAGAGATTCTGGTCTCATATCATGTTTTTTTCAATTTGGTGTGAATGACGGATAGAAAATACAGAATTTTTGATATTCAAATGTGTTTAGATTTGGTACATACTTACACTCAATTTGGAGAAAAATATGAGCCAGAAAATTTTATTTCGTATTTAGTTGATTTCCCGTTATTCTTAAAAGGCGTTGCAGATTTTTCAACTATCTAAGGTAATTTTTTTCAAAAACATTTCATTCGCAACAGATATTTGGTAAATTAGTCTTTTCGATCGACATATTATATAGGTACCTCGGTAGATCTCTTTGAAGACGTCGTCTTTAAATTTTTTACTTGTAAAATAGTCGCCCGATATTTTGTTACCTACAAATGCATATTTACATTAATTTGAGTCCCTTTTAATGTGGTTATTGATGGAAAATATAACCCAAATTCATGAAAAGGGCTTTTTTGGTTTCCTAATGGCCCTAGGGAGGTTGTTAATAAAGTTGCGAATAAGGCAAGAAGGTTTTATGATGGCATTTGAAAATAGCACTGAGAACGTTCATAGGAGTGAACCGTCGTAGACGTAAAGCAGCTTCATTAAGGTATTATAGATGTCACTGCAAAACAGTTGAGCCGTAAAACTGTTATGGTCCTCGCAGAAGCCCATAAGAGCTATCATAAAAAAAATTGTTACTTTGGCAAGCACTCAGCACTAAAGCAATTATCATCAATCACTTACATGAAGTGGTTTTAATTTCTGAGCACAAAACACTTTTCGAAAATTGAATAAGGGAATGTGACTCATGCAATCTCAATTATTGCCAACGAATGAAAATGTTCCAAAACGAAAATAGTATACAAAAATATTGCAAGTCAATTTTGAAATACTTCCAGTCAATATAGGTTTTGGAGAGGTCATAAAATAGTTATTATTGTACCAAGGACGAAAAACTGTCTATTATAGTCGAGCCTGCAAATTGATAGCTGAGGCGCAGCCGAGGCTAGTAGGCGAGACAATAGACAGTGTTTCGCCGAGGTCAATATTACATTTTTTCGTCGACCTCTACAAATTACGTACTTATTTCCGAATCATTAATCGACTATTTTTGTAGGCAAGTACTTTTCGTCCGCAGATACTTTTCGTCCGCAAACGCTTTTCGTCCGCTGTGGTCACTATGATACGGCATTTGCGGATGAAAAGTGTTTGCGAACGAAAAATTCTTGTCTTCAAAAATAGTCGATTTTTGTCCGGAAATTAGTACGTAAAATGTCACTTTTTCGTAGAGGTCGACGCAAAATATATGTTTATGGATACATGAAAAAGTGGAAATACTGCAAACACCTTCGAACCCAATGAAAAATTCAAATATTCAAAGAGAAGGCAATCAGTCATACAATTCTCACGCAAACAACTCGAATGGAATGAATTATAAACCAGAATCTCAATCCAAAACAATGAAATATGTTCCAGTTTTCTGCTATTTTCAGAAATTATCCTCATTCAAGCACAGTTAAGATGGAACGCATTCGAGAATATATTTCATAAAGTTATCGAAACTTGTTATAACTGTTCATTTGGGTGTAATATTTTCCGAAGCCCGATAGAGAACTACTAATACATTCTATATCAGGATAGCAGGTTCAACAACAAAAATTGAAATCGTTGCGAAAACGCCGTTATATCAACGTAACATTGCGTGCGTTTATTCAGAGCAGTTCATTTATATAACTCGGAATATTTATTGTACGTGTCCATTTTGTGCATTGTTAGTGACCTAGTTGATGAAATATATTATTACTTGAGGAAATCATAGGCTATGGTGATACAGAAACAATATTCGTAAATTACATATATCGAAAACAAATCATGGTCACTGGATAAGCAGAACTTTAACTGAAATCGACGTTTGAATATTTCTTCAGAAACTTAATAGTGTTCATTAGGATATGTAGTGAATCTCCATTAAATATTTTTAAATTTTTTTTAACAACTATCAAAAAAGTCCGCTTTCTTCGTGTGATTTGTGTGTCTGAATTATTTGAATACTTCACTATCAACATGCAATCATTCAATTATTGAACGAAAAAGCTTGAAAAAAACTACACATTTAATTAGGCAAAAATGGCAAAATACACCCGAATAACAACGAAATCCTGCCCTGTGTTTTTATTTTCTATGACAAATGATATCCTAAAATATCTAACATAAAAATGTTCTACCGATTTTTTCACTCATGCTCAAATACGCGTTTTTTGATTTGATGCTGGTGTAGTTGGCAAACAACAATTTGTTTCTCATAAAATCGAAGGAATTTGAATAAAATTCATATCTTTTTGAGTATGAAGTATTGGCAGGCATCGGCAATATTCACAGATATTCCTATTCATTCACAATACGTAATCCAAGTAGATGTGGCTGTTGGTTCTTTGAACTTCAGAGACAAGTTGACATCAACAGTTGATGAAATTGATAAAATGATAAAAAAAAATACCTGATAACTATGAAACTAATACACTGAACAGAGAAAATCGTGCCTATAGTGCTAATATGAGTTTTTCTTGAGTATTGTTTGATTATTGTGGAGAAGAATCTTAGAAAACAAAAAGTTCCTCCCAATGAACTAGTTATTCTATGGTTAAGCGGGCATTAATAATAGTAATATCGGCATCAACAAATATGTAAACCAAATTCATTTCATTATCGCAAAACAAATCTAAATTATGTTCGCTGACAGTTGTAGAAAAAATAATGTATGAAACTCGTGGGTAAAGTGTTTATTTTTACTCGGTGATTGGTCACTCTAACGGTGGGAAGTTTGAATAACAAGAAGGCTGTATTAAAACTTCGTAGTAATAATCGGAACGTTCATTTCGTGAATTTTACTGTATAGTATAGTCATTGTTGTCGCATATACATTATTCTCGCGCCTAAAAACAACCGTTAAAAAAGTGTACCGTTTTTTCACGCTATTATAATAATAATGAAATCGTTTGTTGATAGTGACATATTGTGATACTTTAGGCACACAATGAGCACGAAAAAGTGGAGTTTCTTGATGGCTGTTTGTCCAGTTTTCATAGAATATTTGGAAAATTGAAAATTCAATTCTATTTGAGAATGTTTCCTTTTTCAACAATACCTTTCAAGAGGTAATCTTGAACTTTGGCAAATAGCGACTGAAGTTGTCTTCCACCCGCAGATGATTTCACGTCTGATTTTATGAACATCGTATTCATATTCTCATTATTGAATATTCAATGCTGATTACGGTTACAATTACTCTCCCGGAGGAACATTGCACAAATAGATGTCAGATAAAATTCAAAGTTCGTAAAGGAAAGTTGTTATTGTCTGAAAGATATTTGCCTCAAATTCTCCACTTTGTGGAATAGTGTGGAGACAAATTATTCGTGTCATTTATTTGAAATTCTTCGGCACACTTTTCAAACTTCGTTAGAATTCATCTATAGGGGAGTTTGGTGAAGAATACCAATTTTTGCTCAAAATCCAGTTATTTTCAAACATAACGGACAAGTTCAACAAATGTATTATGAGCAAATACGACTGAAAAAAAAGGAATTTTCAAACGGTAGTAGGAACCAACAAAATGTTTGTCAATTCTCTTAAAAAATGCGTGAAATATTTTTCTTATATGTGAAAAAAAAATTGAAAATGAGTTTTAATAATAATAATCATCAACATAGTTACTGAACAACCAACTAACCAACACAGACACACAATAAAAGCGTTTAAAAAATAATACCAATTTCCCCTAGTTCCTCTCCTTTGTCCTCGAGTAGTGTACTTATTTTTTTTAATTGTTTTATTATTTCAAGAATTCCCGACGGAAATATAAATGATATATGTATAATCAAGTAATTATTTAATTTATGTTTCTCAAGATTCATCTTTGATAGTGTATAACTAGTCTAGTCTTGCACGTATAACCACCGACCGGATGTATGAAACTAAAATGAGTTTACCCAATAAATAATAAAATTACTCTGCATACACACTATATTGCCATGCAGCCGACCGGCCGACGTCCGACTCTTTTTAATTGGAGGCGACATGGCATATACACCGCTATTTCTGACGAGAAATTCTATAAAATGAGATGCAGGAAATTACATGTTTCACTCTAGAAAATATTCATTCAAACATTTTTTCTGACCAGATTGAAGTGAATTTAACTTGCATGAAATAAATAATAACCAGAATAATTGTGTGCAAAAAATAGCATGCTAGGAAATGCATTTTTTTTTGTATAATTATGGAATACAATTTTTGAAGTTACAGTTTCATAATAGAAGATAATATGGATTTTCATCAAGTAGGTATGTATCGGCTACATCAATCCAAGAATTAATTACTATTTACTAATTGCAATATAATAAGAAATCATTTGAATAGCGAACATAAAAGCAGCATTTGAAAATTTCCATCATTATTATTAGTATTATATTAATATTGTGGAATTCTTGTATTACCGTCGGTCCTTAATATGTATGCCAAATTTTAGAATATTCGAAAGTTTGAAAGGGGGTGGATATTGAATTTGAAACTTCACATCATTATTATTATCATTATCATTACATTTTTATATTGAAGTTCTTGTATTGCCATCGGTCCTTGATATGTGTGCCTAATTTCACGTCCGTGGGGTGAGCAACTACTGGGTCCGAGAATTATGTACCCCGTGCAGACGGAGTGAACCAAAGATGACAGCCTTCTGCATTCGTCCGTCTAAGATTTCTGCCACATCACGGCAAGCCGGTATGATTTTTAGATTAGAGAGCAGCGTGTACATCATTCCACCAAGGACCCCTATACTATTATTATTATTTTTATCATCATTATTAAAATATTAACTTTATGAGATTCTTGTATTGTCGTCGGTCCTTGATATGAGCCAAATTTCAGATTATTTGGATGATTGGAAGTGGGTGAGAATATAATTTAAAAATTCACATCATCATTACTATTATTAGTGAAATCGCATTTTTTTCAGGAAAGACTATTCCTAGATGAATGAACTTAAAAAGCAAAACCTTATCAGAATACAAAATTTCCGAGATCCAAAAATTCACATCATCATTATTATTATTATTATAATTAAAATCGCGTTTTTTTTCAGGAAATACGAATTTATAGATGAACTCAAGAAGCAAATCCTTGTCTAAATACAAGATTTGATCCAAATCGTTACGGTCGTTTCCAAGATCCAAGAATTCTCATCATTATTATTATTATTAGAAAAATCACGTTTTCTTCGGATTAAGATTAAAATGCAAAACCTTATCTATATACAAAATTTCATCCAAATCGTTTGAGCCGTCTCCGAAATCGACAAAATACATTTATATACAAGAATTGCTCGTTTAAAAGCGGGCACCCTCTGAAGAAATCTTCTTTATCTCTGAAAAGCCATTCTCACTGACATCATCAAGGCCTACATAAGTGAAAACCTTGAATCCTCCAAGATTTGATTGGCAGTCTTCATGTATCGACGATAATTTGAATTTGAATTGTGTGTACGAATCCAAGCGTTAGACATCTTGTCGAATATTCCTGAGAGTACGCAGACGGAATATTCCAGAATCATTGAAGCTTAAAGAACTGGTTTCCTTGCGACCGTCACGGCGACGACTGTCAAACGGTCGCGCAAGGAAACCAGTCGTTAAGAGATCTGATAAGGGTAGCAATATCTCAAACCAATGTACCGAGCCAGCTGAAGGGTCGATTTAAAAAGTTCAACGAAACCCGGCAGGAATGTAGAGCCGATGTAGAGCAACTAGTTAATTTGACTGACGTACCCTCAAACTCCAAATAAGTTCCTAGACGGAATTGGAGTGCAGAACTTGATCAACTACTTGAAAGATACTGACATTTAGCAAGCCCATCGACGAGCACGTCTTAAAACCATAAGTGCAGCGCTAAAAGCATCATTGGAGTTCGAGGCAACACAAAACGCATCAAGATATACGATTTTCTATGAGCGAGGTGTTATTGAGTAATTGTTACTTAACAGCATTAAGAAAACAAGTTTCATCTACAGAAACACAAAGAAATGCTGCTATAACTGCAAAAAAACTGGCCATCTGTAGACCAGCTTTTTATTGGAAACAAGATTAAGTCACGTAGGCCGTACCTTAACAGTTTTGGTATGCCGATTTCACAGGTATAAATGAACGCACCAGGGTTTCTATCCATCTTGACCCAATCAGATATCAGTTTGAAAATCACCTGATTGCTGGAAGGAAGTCACAAGATCTCTAGACTGCACTTAAACCCATATCACTTCAGTAATCGTATTTCATGAATTGCAGAATTGCGCGTCTCATGGTTCTAGGCAATCTACAGTACACAGACACAACAAACATCCAGAACAATGTTGTGATGCTAAATGAAACACTTGTTCGTAATTCCGAAGCTCTGTTTGAAATAACAATTCTAATCTAGTTCACCTCTGCTATATCCCAGAAATGTTTACGGTCATTCAAATTAACAGATACATCTCGCTATATTCATGCAATTGTAATCTCACGTACATACACACACATGCATATTGAATACATTCTGTGAGATAAACAACGAACGCGAGGTACCATGCCAGACAATACTTATTACCAGTATCTTAATTAGTATCAACCATTTATTTATCTATATTATGTGGACTGTAAATACTCACTCGCGTGTTAAACAACAATCTGCACTCGAGAAATCGTTTCGGAAGCACAGTGGAATCGCCAGCTACTAATATTGGCTGTAAACTGCGTATACAGTGGAGAAATTATTGGCAATAAAGAAACTTAGATGTACAGTAGTTCTCACGGCGAACGGACCGTAGGTAAAATAGACACAATTAATAATTGGCCGACGATAAGCCAAAGATGTCCTTACAGTATTGACTAATCCATACGCGAAATTAGCTGGTGTGTGTAAGGTGTGCTGATTACTATCAAAATAGTTTTGACTTCATGGCAATGTCGTAGGAATGTCGTACTACAATCGGTATATGTAGAAATATCCAACACAGTTAACCGGCATGGAAATTTTCCTTAAACTTTCAATAGAGGTCGCATACATCATGAAACCACTAGAACCGTTTTGGGAGGACATGGATTTCCCCATAGAAAACCACCTCTTTGGTCAAAATAGCCTTTTTAGCTCTCAACTTGTCAACCATTGAAACCATCGAAAAAGTATGCATTACAAAAAAGAAAGCTTAAAAAATTATTTAGTGACAAACCAATAATGCCAAAATTTTGTAAAAATTCCCATTATAGATTTCATAAAGAATAGAGGACACTACTTGACGACATTAACTAATAATTAGCAATGGATTATACAGTGTGACAGGTAAATATCTCATGGACCAATGGGAATTTTCAAAATATTATGATCCAATATCAATTTATTTTTTCAATGGCCTATTTTTGTTAGTATCAAATTTACCTAATCGAAAAGTTTTTTCACAGTGATATCTGCCGAGAGGAAAAAAAAATACTTTTTCAATTTCAATGGTGAATGTTCCCCTTTTCAACATGATGGAAAATAGAGAAGTTTGTCAGATGATTCCACAACTGATTTCTTCCTGCAAAGTCTGTTTTCCAATTCTTCCGACCTCCATGATGATCTTGGAAAAGTGAAATAGATTTTAACATGTAAACATGTAATGGAGGCATAACGTAAGAGGTGCTTTTCTCGCAACAGTGAATTGAACGATTTCTGTGACATTTCTAAATAACATTCTCCCTATCTCATTCATTTAAATAAATTCTCAGTGAAAACTAGAGATATCAAAAAATCAACTATATGAATGAAAATGCAAATTTTCACTTTCAGATTCTTTCTTTCAGTTAGGGTCTTTCCACAATCCATTAGATGGAGTTCAATGTCCAGTATGGCTTCAGCCGGGGAAGTAGTTGTTTTCTGTTAAATATTACAAAAAATCACATTTTTCAATGGAGAATGTTCCCCTTTTCATACCTCCCATGAGGTTATCTTGAACGATGAAAAATAGTGGCTGAAGTTTGTCATTTAGCTACGAATTGAACATCCTGTTCATATGGTTTCAGATAAAAATCAAGCCGAAGTGATAATTGTCTTAGCGGGGGCGAAATTTGTATAATCGATGTATCCTCGGAAATGTAGACGAAGAAAGTATAATAAAAATATGTCCATGTGTTCTGCAGCATTGCACTACAATTGTGAATGAAGATATCAGTTAAACTGTCCGAGGTTTCGAAATCGATCAGCCATCAGATATTTTTTTTAATACGACTCTGTTTTGATGAATACAGCTTAAGAGAATTTTTTTATTCTGAATTCAATATCACCTATGAATGTTTCAGTCAATAACACGAAGGTTTGAATAGATTTTCACCAATCATTAAAACACGTCAATTCAACCATTTTTTATTTTCTCCAGCTCATTTCCCTTTTGGACTCACTGTATACTCTGTATGGAAACATCGAGGACGAAGAAAAACAATGGCCCGGGTAATTTTTATTGTACACTTTTGCTTTGTTCTTGGTATTTCTACGTAGTAGCTCAACGCAAGTGAAGCCGCCGGTCCAAGCATTTTCTAAATAAATAGTGTAGAAACGCAGGAACTCATTATTGGAATACTTTCGGTTTCACGTTTCCCAAAACATCTAAAAGCAATTCACTGCTCTCAATGACTGTTCTAATAGTGGCCTCCGTCCAACAGACTAATTTATAGCATCTGAAACGGTTCACTTGGTATTTAAAGCAAACCTCCAACAAGACGGGCGAGATCATCCTATAATTTATCTCACACCCGCACTATACATGATCCAATTCGCAGCTGCTCAACTCTAGTAAAGTAGCTAAGAAGTGAGTACAATTTTGAGTGTTATTTTGATAACTTTGCCAGATGGATGTCAGATGAGTTCATAACAGGTGTACTATTGCTTTTCTTGTATTTCAGACTACACTATAAGTTAAATCTTCAATAATTGGCTGTATTTTACAGTGACGTGTGACTCACATGAATATCAATGATGTCTACTTTCCAATATACGGTAATTTTCAATAATTCAGTTTTTCTTCATTTCTCCTCACGATAGAAGAGACAACGAGGATGCTTTCAGATTATTGATGTTGAATATTGTTGTGGATCTGAAATTCTGCAGAAAAATTCTTCGAATATTCTGGAGTGTCTACCACTACCTGACTTACTTAAACGAATAACCCTCAGATGTGTGAGCCAAGAATGACGATGGTCTTAGCTTTCACCATGTGATCTCACACACGGATTAAAAAACTGCTACAATATAATATCAGGTGGTGGTCTAATTTTGTATATCACTCTGTCAAAATATTATTTACTTCTTGATTAGATCATATCGATGTCATAATATATATCATCATAAAATTCGTTAATATAACTAATGAAAGTGGAAAATAACATTTTTTTAAAATATTTTCGGATGTTGTCATTCCTTCTGAATACTTAGACTGTAGTGAAACATTTGTATTTCGATGATAATGACAAAACTTTCTCATTCTCTCCACCCTCTAAATTGAAAAAAAATTGATATGCAAGGCAGTAATGCTGCAAATGAATGGATTTTCTGGAAATAGCATCTTGTTGCTACCGGGCAGCATGAATTTGCTGAACTGGTGAAAATATCTAGGTATCCTCAAGAATTTCATGGGAACTGAAGCTGCGAAAATAATATCAAATTTTTCTGTGTCCCAAAGTCAGATAGGAGATTTTAATTATTTAATGAAATCAATAGAAAAATATGTGAATCCACGGGTGAACGAGGTATACGAAAGATATAACTTCAAGAAAAGAATGCAGAAAGAAGGCGAATCTCTCAAAAGTTTTCTCACCGACTGCAAGAAACTAATAAAAACATGCAAGTACAACGATGGGGGCCCTGAATAATCTACAGAAGAAACAGCACTCAGAGATGAAATTCTGATGGGAATAAGGGAAGCCGATACTCGAGAAGCTCTGTTACGACTATAAAAATTAGCCTTGGCGAAAGCAGTGACTTTTTGTATAACCCATGAGCAGAGTAAAAGTCACAATAGTCAGTTCGGGCAACAAGAGGAAAATGCAGAGATTAATGCTGTACGAAACAAGAGTGGTACAGTGAGTAAGACTAGAAAAAGTTATAAATATGAAAAACATAATACAGGGTTATTCACGTTATTCGACACGAAGCATTATGTCTAAAGCATTTGATTTTTTGAACGTTTTTTCTTTACGATGGATAGGGACCTATTGGCCCTACATTTTAAAAATATTTTCATGTCGTACAGGGTGTGCCAAAAACACGAAACGTATCAAAGTTGTTATTTTTTAAATGGAATACCCTGTATATTATTTCATTTTCGGATTTTACGATCAAAATAAAGGTGAGTTACATTAAGGTTTAATTCACCTAAACCTTATGGTTTTTGAAATATCTCTTATTTTGTGAAAATGCAGCATCAGCTTTAATGCTTAAATTCTCAACCAGTGTTGTCTTTTTTTCAACCAAATTAATGCTAGAGGCTACAAACTGAATGTTCTATTTAGTGATGAGAGCACCTTTCATAACAATGGGACTGTTAATAGACATAACTTCCACTATTATGCTGATTCCAATCCACATCAATTTAGAATTAACCATAATCAACACAGATGGTCAGTGAATGTGTGGGGTGGAATAATGGGTCAATATTTAATTGGTCCTTATTTTTTCGAAGAACATTTAAATGGAATGTTGTTTTTAGAATTTTTAACAAATCATTTTCTGGTCCTATTACAAGACATCCCCTTACACTTAAGAAGAACGATGTGGCTTCAAATGGATGAGGCTCCCGCACATTTCCATCGTCAGGTTCGTGAATATTTAAATGTTCATTTCCGAAATCGATGGATTGGAAGGAAAGGATTTCAAAATTGGCACCCGACCTGACGTCACCTGATTTCTTCTTGTGGGGATACATTAAAGGAATCGTTTATAATACACCACCAACAACACCCGACAATATGAAACAGCGTATCAGAAAAGCTTTTCTGAATGTTAGCCCTCATATGTTAGCAAATGTTGCTGAAGGTTTTAGAAAGAGGATACGTTTGTGTTTAGAGTCTGATGGTCGCCATTTTGAACACTTGATATAAAATATTTCCTGTTTTATTTCCACCATTTTTTCTTCATAATTTAAACTAATACATATTATTTAAAATATTGAAAAATAAATTTATTTGTTATTAAATCCCGGTGTTTATTTCAATCAATTCCGATTCGTCAAAACGCCATAGGCTACTTGATGAATAATAAATTTCTCAAAATCAGTTTGCACAATGAAAATGTGCGTTTTACTTGAAAACGTGAAAAGTTAGCTATATTAATGTATACTGGTATTTGATAGACAATTAAATTTGACATCTACTCTTGACATAAAATACAGGGCATTCCATTTAAATTAAACAAGTTATTACCGTTCAAAGATTGTGATTATTTTGCCTTAATTTTTACACACCTCGTATAAGTTAGTAAATATTTCACAACTGCTATATGAAAGTTATTCAGTTAGTAGCCTCTAGCATTAATTTGGTTGAAAACAAGACAACACTGGTTGAGAATTTAAGCATTAAAGCTGATGCTGCATTTTCACAAAATAAGAGATATTTCAAAAACCATACGGTTTAGGTGAATTAAACCTTAATGGAACTTACCTTTATTTTAATCGTAAAATCCGAAAATGAAATAATATACAGGGTATTCCATTTAAAAAATAACAACTTTGATATAATTCGTGTTTTTGGCACATCCTGTACAACATGAAAATATTTTTAAAATGTAGGGCCAATAGGTCCCTATCCATCGTAAAGAAAAAACTTTCAAAAAATTAAATGCTTTAGCCGTAAGGCTTCGTGTCGAATAACGTGAATAACCCTGTATAAGTAATCGCGATCAATTCAAATGCAGTCGTTATCAGAGTGTGCATGGTCGCGTACGGACAAAAGTGCAAACGATGCGGCATACTAAATCATTTCGAAAAATCTTGTCGGGTAAGGAATGTCAAATATCTAGAACACGATTCAGAGTCTGGCAGCTCTAGTGACGGTATTTTTGTTCAAAGTATATATGTAAAGGTGTCTGGAATGAGATTATACAAGTTAAGAATAAAAAAATGCATGTTAAGATAGATACTGAGGCTGACGTTAGTGTAATGCCTTTAAAAGTTTTCGAAAAGGTAAATAATAATTTCATTATTAGGTCTACGGACTATGCTCTGAAGGGTTTTGAAGGTTCTGTGACAAAACCAGTAGGTATCGTGAATTTACGCTATAAATATAAAAATACATCTATCAATGAAGATTTTAGGTTTAAAGAGTCAATATCGTTAAATCAAATACTGATCTGGTCAGTTTCTAGGTAGATATAAAATAACCGTTGCTGAAAGTTTTGAAAGTGTTAGTAACCCTCCTGTAAGAATACCTCTTGCCATAAGACAACTATTGAAAGATTAATTGGATACGCTTGTGAAAAGAAAAGCTTTAGTCGAAGTGAATGATATTGACCCTTGTGCCATTATCAGCCGCATGGTTATAACAGAAAAGGCAAACGGTACGATAAGGTTGTGTGTTGATCCTTCTGATTTAAATAAACACATAATCAGAAAACCTGTTTCGTCTAGAATACCACAAGAAATTAGTGAGAATTTGATAGGTGGGAATTATTTTTCTGTTTTTGGTTTGTCAGAGATTTATCATCAGTTACGACTTACAAAGCAATCGTCGTGGAAATGTTGTTTTGCGACTCCTTTTGGAATTTATAGGTACATAGTTTGCAGTGGAGCATCTAGGAAGTTATCGTAAAACTTTTTTTTTACATCATCACGGGTAGCTCTCAAATTTTACAGGTGCTTTCTCACATGCCAGATCATTCTTTTGAAGTGCCCAGGTCCTCCAATAGTTTTGAGACGGCATTGATTGCAAAAAACTAAATCTAGTCTTCAAGTAGAATTAATGAATGAATGAGCCAACGGGCTCACAAAATCTAGAAATTGTACTTTTTGATGTATATTAAAACCACACCCACGCCGCTGATGGCCGCCAACTCAACCGTAAACCAGAAATATTTTTGATATTAAAACGTCGTGGTTCCGCCGTTCCACCCACAAACGGTGGCGCAACTTTTCCAGAGACTTTAATCGACGCCAACATTCAAATGTTGGAAATTAAATTTATGAGGGCAAGTATAAATCGCTTGTGAGCGTCGAACGATGGTAAACTATTCATAAAACGTATAATGATACTAAATCTTATTTTTTCAGGCCGGTGTTTATGTAATCCGAAAGGATCGAATTTTTCTTGGCAACGAATTCGACTAGACATGTTTCCATTCAATAACAAGTTGCTGAAAGTGGTGTGAATTATTTTATCAATTCACGAAACACATTTTTTTATATTTATTTGAGTTGTAGTTGATAGTGTTTCTGGTTGGGTCTCTGATTAAACAATGGGGTCTCAATGCTTTTGGGTTCATTGAAGACATAGGCAGACTAATGACACAAGGACTAGTGATAGCAGAGCAACTTCATCTTTGTTCCAAAGAATTAGTATTGCGATTCAGAGTATAGAAAAGCCGCTTCTGTATTGGAAATTTGTCATGTATCTCGACAATTGAATAAATTGTTTTCGCATCCTCGAAGGACGCTTTCTACTATGAACAGGTCAGATAAGTCGCTCGGTGAAGTTCTAGTTAGTTATTTGTCAAAAATAACCGATTTTCCATATCTTCAACCAACATCAAACAGCCTCAACTCCCTATCCCTCCGATCCAGTGATGAAAATAGTCGTATCAGAGAGCGCAGCTCTGATAGTTACAACACCGTCAGACGGAAACGTCAAAACTTCTGTCATAATGGACTGAAAAACATTGGAAATACTTGCGTCATGAACAGCGTCAATGAGGGATATTAACACGAGCATTTTTTCCAATCAATTTGAACCTATCATATCTACGTATTTGCGATCATGCAAACATTACACTGATAAGTGATAGAACTTCACTAAAAATACATACATTTAAAAAAATATACACAATATATGAAAAATTATTTAACGGAGAGAATCACTTTCCTCTTGCTTATATAAGTGCCCTGGATATGTGGCCCGGGAAATTATCATATAGTTTGACGTTTACTCCATTGAATTTTTAAAATGTCGAGCAGAAATGGAAATATCAGAAATGACTCAATAGATATACTTAATTATAAGTGAAAATAATAAAAAATGCTACATCAGCTTAAAAGTACGCGTGGAAAATGTTCAAAGAGTTTAGTGAGGTGAGAAAACGAAAGGTGTAGCGTTGAAGAGTTGCCGCGTATACTTGTAGATTGGGCCGTAAACGAAGAATTGAGACGGATCAGAGTTCGAAAAGGCCAGCATCAAAACTAGTTGGAAAGTGACTGGTAAGCTCTCAAAAGAAAAATACTTAAAATACTTTGTGTTTTCGAAAATAATGTTTTAGGTAGGTATACTGGTTTTCTAATTGTCTGAAAAAAATTGTCTTACTAAATATCCCTCGGCTATTGATAAATTCTCATAATTTGTTCATCAACAATGGTCTGTTCTTATTTTGGATTGACGTGGCCGTTACTTGATGAAAATTCATAATTATGACACTAAGGTAAGATTAGTAAATATTCCACTTTCTGAAGAAAATTTCAACAAAGAATTAAATATTATAAAGCAGATAGCAGTTAACAACGGATATCAAGTCAAATTAATAGAAAATATTCTTGCTAAGAAACTACATAGATAGGCTATCCAGGAAGTGTACCCCACTTTGAGGAACCTTGACAATAATTATAGAACTTTAACTTATTCAGGACCCGTCACGGAAAAAATAGCTTCGTTCATGCATAAATTTAAGAGTAGCATATAGAACAAATAACACATTGGGAAGGTTTATCAAGAATAATTAAGATAAACCGCAAAAATCTGAAAAATCAAGAGTTTGTAAATTGAATTGTGGATCTTGCTCCAAAGTATATATCGGCCAGACAGGTAGACCATCTAAAAGCCGCATACGTGAACACCGTATGAATTATGTAAACAATAAAACACACTCATCATATGCCAATCATATTTTGGAGGAAGGCCATGACTTCGATGAAAACTTCGAAATTCTCCATATGGAAAATAAGGGCATTAACTAGGCTTAATTATTTAGAATTCTTAGAAATTAATAATTTTAATCGTGTTTTACATTAGTGTCAGAATGGTCTGTTCGCCGTTTTTTTGTGTTGACCCGTCCAAACCTGCGAACGCATTCGCGAGCATTTTCTTTGATGTCGGAGAGAAAACCGACAAGTGAAGGTGCGTATTCACTAGTAACGATCATATTACTTCTCCTCCGTTCTCAAAACTTATATTCTCAGAAAAAAATTTATAATGATATAAATACCGGTCAGATTATGCTTGACCGGCATATAAAAAACCAAACGCATCCGTCGTTATATGAACTATTTCAATTTCACGCACAATATACGCAAGTGGCGAAAGGCGGTTAAACAATTGGCAGAGAGTTCGTACATTTCGATGAAGTCCGTTCTGTGTCAGTGGCGGAGACACGCAGTCTGGCGGATCTCAAGAAGTTGGCCTCGAGCCAAAACAAGTCGCCGGCCGGCAACAATACAACGGAACCTTTGTCGTTACATGTGGCATGTGGCTCTTCTCGATTCTTGGATCATGAATCAATTCATAGCCACGTGCGACGGACGATATATGAGACGACTGAAGACCGAGATGTGATTCAACATATTGTTATAACTCTGAATGATAATAGTACAGTCGGTATAGAAATTTCATACACAATAGAGCACTGTCAGTGACGTACTTTGACAGTTGTCAAACATTCGATGAGGGGACAAACAAAGCCATTTCCTCAGTTCCGTCTCGTTCGTGGTAGTGGTCGGACGTGTCGAAGTGTGTCCGATCATAAAGATGGCACGGGGGCGGGACTCAATTCTTGAATAATTCAATATCAGTTTTTTATTATAAATATTCATTTTTGTGTGACGATATATAACTACTTGTGAAAGTTTCCGGTTTCCTGGCTATCTACGCAAGTAACCAGGCTCGATGGCAACGGATTTGCCGTAACTAGGGTCCGGCTATTTGTTTCATTTACCATTTGTATTTCTACTTTTACCTGATTATAGAATAATATGATTCAATAATTACCTGATCTGGAGAAATTGATTCCGCATAGGAGTCAGAAATCCAAAAAACTAAGCTAAGAAGAAGAAAGCCATTTCCTATAAGACTACGCGTGTCCTTTTTGTGGATTTTCTAAAAACACGTTCTTGGTATTTTAGTGAGTGTTAATTCATTGTGTATAGTCTGAATTAAGTGCATAAGTCTGTAGAGGTGTTATAAACATGGATTTTCCAATAGAGCACTGTCAGTGACGTAATATGACAGTTGCGGAACAATGTCATAGGGGGACAAACAAACCAAACTGAACAAAAACAAACCCGTTGAACCCATTTTCCATAGGGCTACGTGAATAACTTAATGTCTGTAAAGTTTATAAAAATCGCAATTATCCACTAACACCCACAAATAACGAATTTTCATTACATCAAATGTCAAATGCTTTGTTTGTAACCCCATGACCGCCATGTTGTGACGTCAGCTGACAGTGTTCTATATGAAGACATAAATCATGAAGACTTGTGTTGTTATGGGTTTTTATAACCGATCCAGACCAGCACGTGAAATTTCCAAATTTCCTTCTTAGAAACAAGGTAGAGACAGGTAGAAACTGAGGGTGTCAGATCGTTCCGAATATCCGGACCAACCCAAAATGAGTAGAACAAAAAAAAACGCTGGGAATTTACATTTAACATTGAAGTCAACATTGGAGGATGTTATGAAAGACGGAAAGTTTTGTATGACTAGTAGATATTTATTGTCAAAGATCGCAAAACTAACACCGAAGTTATTAGTAAAATTATATGATTTCTCATCTGAAACAAGAGTAATTCAAAATATTATCAAATAATAGGTTAACTAAATTTAGTAAAGTTAAAAAAAATCACAATTAACCACTTACCACCGAAAAAAAACAATTTTCTTTTCAAACTCAAATTCTTTGTTTGTCCCCCCATCAGCTGATCACCGCCATGTTGTGACGTCAGCTGACACTGCTCTATTAAACGTAATGGACATGGTCTTTCACGTCGAGTGCAATAAACACTTACTTTTTGCACTTGTTGCATAAATAAATATTTTGATAAATTATAGTTTCCATAAACTATACTTTCGACAACAATAAAAAACATCTACCTTTCAAAATTGAGTCGGTCCGCCATTTTGAAAGATTTAGAGTTAGGTATAAAAACTTTGTAGTGTTTTTACATTGCTCTGGCAGAAAGTCTGAAACCAAAGTCTGCATGCTGTAATTCTTCAATCTCGGAAAGTAAACTGTCTAACTCATTTTGTTGAAAAATTGATAGCAAAAATGCACCTCTGATAATGTATGATATAAATTTATTATAAAGAAACTTGTAAACAACTCTTATATAGTAACATGGGTGTGTTATGGACAGCCAACCTACTTGAATGTTAATGTCAAACAATTGCTGCACAGTGGTGGCTCTAGAATATAATTTGGTTAATAAACAATCAATATGGCATATACGCTTTGTTATCGAGTTCGGCCAGCAGTGTACAAGAGCCAGACCATAAAAATATCATGTGTCCATATAGTTTGACAGTATACTAAGTTCAGCAGACATGTGTTACTCTGCCTGTTGTAACTTTTATCCAATGGTCTGGCTCTTGTACACCTGACGAGTACGCACTGATGATGACTTTATAGTCGAAAGCGCTTTGCTATGATTTTATAAATAAATTTCTGCACGAAATACAAACCTTTTCTTCATCCAATTACATTGGAACGTGCACACAGCTTGACAATTTTCACTTTAGGAACAATGTCCGTAGGAAATTTTTACAAAAGCAGTGCTATTTGTTGAGAGACATAGATCTGTAGATCTGTTGAAAATATGTTTCCTCAAGAGTGGTCATGTTGGAGGTTGTTAGATTCAGGGAATACCTTTATAGATTTGTTGGGAGCAAGTCTTTGGGTCGACCGCAATAGATAGATTGATAGACAGAATCGTTTATTTAACCTCATTATGCTAAGACAATTAGTCTTTAGATAGGAAAAATTTCACACCAAACTATCAAACTATCTAACCTACCTATAATCTATCTGTTTTCCATGTTTTTTTATACATGTGGAAACTCGTTATTTATATAATTTAGGAGTTTTTTGTATGTGTAGATTTCGAGTAAGGTTCGGAAATTGTAAGCTGTACCAAAGAGGCGCAAAGTGACCATCAGCATCGCTAGTTGTTGGATAGGTGTATAGTTTCAAATGGTAAGCTGAAAAAGATATTTCAGCTCTATTTTTAGTATTCAGGTTATGTTATTGTGGAATCGAATCTCATAACTGTTATACATGTGTCTCACTTGAGTTTATACCTTTAATGTTTCTGTTTATTTTAGTAGTGTGTTTGTTGTTCTGTCTGTCATCATGATATGTGGAAAAATGATAATTATGGTATGACAGATACTTCAACTGTACGCTAGCATCGGCCACGGGCATAATTTTGCTAGCGGGGAAATGTCGGTGAAGATCAAAATGATTTCAGCCATCTACGCAGGCTCTGTCTTAACCAGTGCGAGCATCTGTTTTAATTTAGTTTGGAATATTTGTATCGAACAGTATGTTGTTTACGTGGTATGTTTGTATTTTGTTTGCGTTTATCCGCTATTTGAGTTTGTAATTTGTTTTTCACAGCGGTCTAATGAGTGACTTTAAAATGGATAAGCAAGATACGGATACGGAAAATACACAAGATGATGGCCCTATTTCCAAATCCTATGCTTTCTCTTTTTTTTTGGTAATCATTTTTAGGGCCATATACCCTAATAACAAAATTTCGTCTTCGTCAATCATTTTCGGATGACGAACAAGACCTCTCTGAGTCTCTGCAAGCCGACACATCTGCCCAGTTTGGTGAAGTCGAATTTAAGTTCACGGCAAAGCAGCCGCAAGCCACGGCATTTTGTTAGGTGGAGTCCCACCTTAAGGCTATAAGGCCCGAATATATGCAAAAGCAGATGATGTGAGAAATTGTCGAAAGTATAACTAACATCGCTTATGGTAATAGATTGCAGATCAGAAAACAAAAACCCACGAATGGAATATCAGCCTTGAATCGTGAAACAGGAATTACTGATATAGACATAAAAATTAACGTGACTACAGAATATCATAGATACAAATAAATATTATTTGATTGAAGTATAGTAGCGCGAAAGTGAAAGAAACATATTTAATTATCCTGGTTTCAAAATTTCTTGAAAGAGCGGTGGCCCTGAGGTAGAGCGAGGAGAGAGGACGCTATAGGAGCTAAATACAAGGGGCGCTAAAATGCCAAATGCTTTAAATGATTTTGAACGAAAAAAATTATTTTTCATGGCGCCTTTTGAATTGAATACACTAACTATATGGAATACATATCAAAGATCGAACATTGGTTCGGATATTTATCCGCTTTTGAACTCCAATTATGTTAGTTATCAAGAAAACCCCAATGCTTGTACTTGAAAATTGTGTACTTTTTGTATATTGCAAAATCTGTTGTTATCAACAAATACATACATCAGTTGCTCATATATATGAAGTAATATAGCATGAACAATATTGCAAATGCATTCAACTAAAAATAATATCTAACTGTTCAGTCCAAACACATTAACTACCATCTTTTCTGCATCCACTCAATACATTTCAAACCATCACTACCCTTTAATGGTTTGAGGTGCTACCGACAGTATGTTACTTGTACCTATATGGCAAGACCAGCGAGACGCGTCTGCAGGTGGTCTCCCCCAGCCAAATGAAGGATAATCTACTGTATGATTATGAAAAGCATTTGCAATTGAGTCTTCTTGGAAGAACGTTGTACAAATTTCTGCCAGATGTAATTCAATGTCCGTCGTGATATTAGCCAACGAAGTAGTTGTTTTCTGTCAGATGTTTGCCTCATATTTTCTATAGGGTGGAAATATTTGGACAGAACGGTACTTCGACATTGTCGAATTTACTATTTCGTTTATTTGATTCTCTCCGGCAAAGATTCTTGAACAAAGTGTAAGTGATGAAAAATAAGCGTCTACCGAGAAAGTATCACCCATCATACTTCATCACGCAACCTAGGTTAGTTT
The DNA here is from genome assembly GCA_958298965.1 of Chrysolina haemoptera. Classification (NCBI taxonomy): domain Eukaryota; kingdom Metazoa; phylum Arthropoda; class Insecta; order Coleoptera; family Chrysomelidae; genus Chrysolina; species Chrysolina haemoptera. The sequence goes on along the minus strand of OY282602.1, from coordinate 11,101,450 downwards.
GCTCAGGATAGATTTGGTTAATTGCAAGCGAAAGAAAAACAAATTCACGCATTTTCAACTTGGCTTGCATTCTTGTCTCGATACACATTCGAAAAAGTACCCTAAGGTGAACAGGCATGGTAGGTTAGTTTGCTCAGGATCGGTTTGGTGTGTTAATTGCAAGCGAAAGAAAAACAAATTCACGCATTTTCAACTGAGTTTGCATTATTGTCTTGATACACATTCGAAAAAGTACCTTGAGGTGAACAGGTAAGCTAGGATAGCTTGCTCAGGTTAGGTAAAGTGTTCAATTCAAGCTATATCAAACCTTGATTTTTCCAATGGACCACTGGCCGTCGGGCATTATGAATATGGGCCGGACAATTTATCAATTTGACCGCCGGTCTTGGTCATTATTCATAATGATCGGTCCTTATTAATACTTCCCGGTTAATCAAATCGCCCATAACATATGTTCTCAAGTAAAACTTGAGATCTTTCAGACACTAAATTTTGTTCACATAGCATATATCCATATTTTCTGAAAAAGTTTCTGAACAGACCAGCCTAGACATCGCATAAGGCTGATGTCCAAAAAATATAACGCCAACTCATAAATTTCCCACGTTAACGCTACCAGGCCTATTTGATATAAAGTAACATTTTCGAGAATAGCACTATATTTAGACCAGCAAATTGGTGACTACTCGACATGTTCATAATACAGGATATAATAAATTCACATACCGTGGGATTATGAGGTTCAAACGAGCATTTCCACTTTCGGCTAAAAGATTATTTAGTTCTATAGTTCTATTGTTTCATTACATTCCATAGCCCAGGAAACGGTGGCAAAAATTGATAAGACAATGTGTACTTGGATCGTATAAGAAATAAGAACACAAAGACAAACGAATAATGATTCCTAGTGAGTTATACAATGTGGGCAATGTGGGCAACATATGTGTAAAATTTTTATTATAAGTGTTACACGTTTTTCTTGAGAATGATCGGCGGAATTTCGTCACACAATTTGCTCTCACGTAATTTTTGCTCACTTCATGCAGTAGATTGAACTTTAAGGTGCGTATTCACTAGAGCATTCATTCCACATGAGCAACGAACGAGCAAATGCTCGGATAGTGTGGACGCTGATTTGAGCACGAACAGAATGCGTGTTTACATTACGCAGCATGACGCAGACTGAGCTTGAACCGAGCAGCACAGTGCTCATTCGGTGCTCATGCGTAACGAATGCTCTAGTGAATACGCACCTTTAAATGTAAAACGGGGCTCGGTAGTGTGACTACACAAAGAAGAGTGGACTGAATCATGCGGACAGTTGCTTGATATAAAATGTATGCTGAAGAGAAGTGTATTTATCTGGGTATTTACGAAATTTACCATATAGTCACCACACTAGGAGTATTTGTACCTGCTTCATCAAGTGTTCACGTAAGGTTAGTTCGTTCTGCTCAGAACAGACTGAAAAGTGACTGCTCACAAAATGTATTTGTTCAATTTCCTCGCACCCAAGTGTTAACGTAAGGCTAGTTCGTTCTGGTAAGAGCAAACAACAGGTGATTGAAAATAACATGGGAGCAAATTAAATTAGAGCAAATGGTTGACAGCATATTGTGCGAAGTCAACTCATTTGAGTCCATAGGAACCCCAAAGGTGCCTCCAAAAGACAAGGAAAAAAAATCAGAGAAACCGAAGGTTCCCCAAACACAAGTTTATAAGGGAACCTTCGAAGGTGTAACCACCTCCCAAAGGAAGTCGAAGCAGGGACCTATGAAACCCATTCGAGCCAAGCCAACCGTTCCGAGGGCGCCGATCTGAGAAAACCCCAAGGGTGTCTCTAAGATGGTAAACCTAGGTGCGGAGGTGAGCACCTAAAAAATGGAAAGCAGAGGAACCGAAGGTACGCCCAGAAACAAGTTTTACAGGAAAACCTTCAAAGGGACCCCTGCAACCGCCTCTACCAAGGGGAACCGAAGCATGGACCTATGGAACCCATTCGAGAAAAGCCAACCGTTCCGAGCGCGCCGAGTAGAGGAACCCCAAGGGTGCCTCTGCGATGTGCCTCTGGATTGGCAAACCTAGGTGCGGAGGTGGTCACCCTGGAAAAGAAATCCAGAGGAACCGAAGGTACCCCCGAAAACAACCAAACAGGGAAACCTCCCAAGGCACCCCCGAAACTACGGTTGAAGTACACAGGTGCCTCCTAAAACATGTGGGCCAAATAGACAGACCTACGTGCAGGGGCTTCAAAACCCGTCAATCTGTGCAAAAAGAAGAAGAAGGAGAGACGGGGCAGCGTAGCGTTGCTCGATGGTCGCAAAAAGAGCAAATTGTGAAAATAAGGTTGTGGCCGGAGTTCCCAAGTGGAGCACAAACTTTTATACAGTATGGATGAGGATTGATAGTGAGAAAAGATCAAGGGCATTGGCATACTGGTTATAATAAAATCTGAAAATTAAAGGGGAAAGGAGAAAGGTGACCGAAAGATAAACATGGAACTGTAACTCAATTGTTTCATAAAAACATTAGCAAATAAATGGGACCTTCAAATTTGTGTCGATCATTTCGAATACAAGTAGTGAAAGCATGAACAAGACTTAAACATTATTAGCACAACTAAGGGGCAGGTATTTATTTCCTTTGTCTATCATCCTTCTATCTATTACGCAGTTCAAACTCGATAAATTCCATTTTGCGGTCGATTACAAATACATCGGCGAGTTTCACCCAACTGTATGTACGTTCAGGATCAGTCGTAGGATTATATTACATAACGAAAAATGACGAACGAGTCCAGTAGTGAAGGACGCGACTGATACAAAAATGGTACGCAATTATATGGAGAATTAAAGTTCGTAATTACGATACAGTTCGTGCATGAAAACAATGAATGCAACTCGGGAAGCATGCACGAGAATCTTGTCACACCCACTTCGTTATACTGAATCGGCAGATGTGGAGGAGAAATTCTTTTGAAAATGTCGTTATTGTGAAGTATTACTAATGACGATGTTGATTCGAATGATGAGTGACTTTAGAACAATGGGCAAATGAATATAAGTTAAAATCGGTAGGTATTTCATAATCATTATGAACATAGGCGAACATTGAGGTGCAACAGTATTGGTGGCCATACGGTTTCATCTATTTACAGAATTTTTTTTTGCACGGTCAAGTGCTTACAATTGGGCTTGAGACTATACGGAAGACTTATATGTCTTTCATGGAACCTCGGGCGACAGCTTTTTAGTGGTGCGTGCTCCACGTATACCAGGGTAGAAACAGTTGGAGATCGGTCTACATTTTACGAACCCAAGTATACTATACTATACTATAACGTTTATAACAACTCCTTGAAACTTGAAATGATTGAATAAACATACACAGAGCATTAGTTCTTTCGAAGTCAAAGAGGCACGAAAATGGTAAATGTGAAAATTTGCAATCATACGAACTCAGAAACGGGAAATTGACAGCTCTTGAGTATGGTTTGCAAGGACAGGTGGTTTTGTTACCTAGATTGATGGTTAACCATCGTTTTTTCACTGAATCCTAACCGAATACACCTTGGTCGTGCCGTCACCGGTCTCGTGTATGGCATCACACGTTAAAAGGTAACGGCTGCGTCTTCACTAGCTCGCACAAGTCTCTCGATGACTTCTGAGGATTGTTCGTAAGGGTGCAGCAGGTTGACGAAAATAACAATTTTAACAATTACAACAACACTGTCTAAGTGAAGTCTGGTTGTTCCGAATGAAATGCAGTTTTTCTAAAGATTGGACTATATATCAGTCACTTCGGGAGGCTAGGATAATAGGCGTTCTTGGTTATATTTTACGCGTACGTCCCGATAATTGGTATTCCAAGCGTTTTTACGAGTGGACTCTATTTTGTGAGTTCTATTGTCCACTTACCTACTGCTTGACCCCTTCCTGACAAAGCCAAAAGCGATATTGTCCTGGCAGTTCGAGCCTTTGGCAGGTGAACGAAATTTTCAGAGAAAATGAAACCGTCAATGGCCTATGACTCGAAGTCCTCCAGATATAGCTAATTAGGTTGTAGATCCGAAATTCAGAAGGTAGGATCTGTAGACGAAGATCTTAAAGCAAGAGCGGATTCCATCTTGCACTCACCTCTTCGTTAAACTATTCCCAAGAAAGCCAAAAGTGATGCCGATCTGGCAGACCGCGCCGTTAGCTGGTAAACACTACTGTCAAACGAATCATTTTCCAACCAGAATGTAGCAAGCACTAAGAAAACTAAAAAAAAAAGAAAAAGAAAACATACCTACCAAAGATCAGGCAGAAACTTGTCAGGAACGTGTCAGGAACGAGACTAACTTCGACCACGAAACTGAAGGTGATTGCGGCATTTGCAGTGGAAACGTTTGAAAATTGTAACCAAAGAAGACCACGGCAACTTCCATGAACCAACTAGACATGTTTCATTGAAATTTGAATTAAATGTTCCAGTTTCTATAAGACGCCTATGAATTTTCGAGACTATTCCATGATCATGAATCAGTCATTCTATTGGAATACCGCAAGGAAATGCATCTCAGCCATCGTAAAATTTGGCCTTGTTACGAGATTACAACGAGTATTCGAAAAACACTCACCGTAGCACAGCTAAACTACATTGTTGTCACTGTTTAATGAGTGCTTGCCCATCAAACGAATGAAATATTATTAATGTAAATTGGATAATTCCCCACATAATAATGAGATTATCTAAATAATGCCAAAATGAATTACAGAAAATAGATTTTTTTTTTCTCGATAACTGTCACGGATCTCCTCCCATATGAACCTGTCATATAAGAACACCCTAGTGTCAATATGTACTTCTTAAACTGTAAACGTCAAACTATATGTCATTTGCATGGTGACACGATTGTTCAACAATGATAATTTCCCGGGGCACACTTATCCGGGGTCATTATCAGTGTAATGTTTGTCTGATTGGCTAATTCTGGTCACATGATCGCAAATACGTAGATACGGTAGGTTCAAATTGAATGGAAAAATATTTTCATTGATATTCAACAAAAATAGAGTTTTGGGTATATGTTCTGCTAACCAGAACTACACGAGGGGGAACAGAAATGTACGAATGTCACTTCCATTTACTGTTTTTCTATCCGCGCAGCTCGTGGTAACAACTTGTAACGTAAATTATCACGGGAAAAGAATAAAAAAAGTTAGTGGTCTAAGCCTCGCTATGAACGAAGTTCGAGGTCTCGCCGGAGTTCCACTATACGCGGAAACATAGCCTTTTCCCAATTTCCCGGAAGGCTTTAATCCATCTACATCGAAATTTATCCATTGTGAGGCGCCCATCGAAAGTTCCAGGTACACTACCCAAACTTTCCGCTAAGCCAATTTCATTTTACTTCGCCGATCAATTTCCCATTTATACCGTTTGATTCGGACACAATTTCGCGCTCGAAACTTCCAAAACTCCCGATTTTCTCTCTCTTTGGATTATTCACGAATGTTTTTGTAACTGAAGTTGTTACCATCCTTTTGCATAAACATAGAATATATAATTAATTTATGTTTACCCTGCGGTTCTTTCAACTTTTCCGAGTTACCTGCTGAAAATTGAAACAATGCAAACTCGTCGTCACAAGAACCGTTTTGTGAAAATTAATTTCGTGCACGGTGTTACACAACTTGGAAAATACTTTGAGCTCTCTAAATGCATTCGGTGCCTTTTAAATGTTTTGAGTTGCTCTGCTTCCACAATCCACAGTAGGGTGAAGCTGCAAGTTGTTAATGATTATAATCCTGAATGTAAACAACTAAAGAAAGTGGTTGAATTGAAGTACAAAAAATGCAAATAGGTGATGGTATGGAAACAACTAACTTACGGGATATTTTCGACGACTATCTTATCACATATAATGAGGACTGAATATGAAAATAATCACAATATTTTGGTGAAGGGTAATTTGGTATTCACAACTGGACCAGTTTGATATTCTAAATTAGGCTAGCAGATCTGCACATTTGTATCGAAGCAAAGAGTCAAAAGAGAAAAAATTTACATTTTTTGATAAAGTTGCTTTAAAGTTTACACATAATGATTGAATAATATAATCGTTGACAAAATAAATGAGATGATTGATAAAAACTAATTCAATAGTAAGAGTCACAATAATAATACTGAGAATAATGATGTAGTCCTCGTCGACCACCAAAGTAAGACGATTTCTGTCACCGAGTTTTCCTCTTCAGACGAAACGAATATCATCATAATAGAGGAGAAAAAACGAACTTAATATCGATATCCACTTCTTGAACACCTCAGGCTTCACCCCAATCATTCTATTGTAACGATGGTTCTGATCATTGTAATGCCATGTTACTACACTTTTTACCTCTTTATAGTAATTTCTTTCAATTTACCGCCATATCAGAGATCAAGTTGTATGCGCCAAAATTAATTTTCGAGTTCCTGGATATGTATAATCGATCGCCATTAACATTATCTCCAATACTCTCATCATAAACTTTTTACCATATTTTTCATACCTACCTAATGGCGGACACTGTATGTCATAGATGGATGTTTCTTAAACCATGAGAATCTGAAGGGACGTGTAGCTCTTTGACATGAAACAAAAATTTTTTGAGAGACACATTTATTTCTGGTTTCCACAGCGGTACAAAAAACATCATGAAGCTATGAAATAAACACGAAGTTTCAGATCACAGCTTCGCATATGATGGGATTCTTTGTACAGCTTCTTATACAAGTGTATGTCCGAATACAGCCTTTTGGGTTCGACAGATTTTTCAGGGTTTGCTGTTAGATAACTTTCCATACCTTTTTCTAAGACATATTTTCCCACCTAGAGTTCCATCTGACACCTATTCCTATTTCAATTTTACGGTTTATTTGGATCAACATCATACGATAGTACCCTCCAAACCACTTTTTCTTTCTGAACTTCGATATCAGCCCGTACAAGTTGTAATAGAAACTTGGCCAAAATCCTAGAAAGAGAATGGAATAACCTGGCATAATTTGACGCAAACCATGTCTTTCTTCTTGAAAAACCGCTGTCACAGAATCTGTCATAATAAATGTCAGGTGTAACTATATCGAAACATCCTTTTCGATGCCTGGTATCACCATCAGCAGTACCATTTATTCAGTAAACCTCTTAAAATTCAATTTTCTTGATTACTCCCACTTAGGGCTTTCATTGTCCTAATTAGTTGACGTTTAATTCACAACGTTTTCATTGTTTCGAAAAATTCAGAGGCGAATTCCTAGAAATAGAGGATTTCTACAAAAGGACTCATCTATCAACATTTTTCCTGCAGAAAAAGGAATTTCCGTGGTTCTCAGAGACACCAAGACATATGATGACAAGCAGAAATCTACAAACTACTTCAAAATAATCCAACATCCACTAGAAACAAAAATCTACATCCAGCCTGATAAAATACAAAAACTGATTACAGACAAGGAACCGACACCCTGACTCCATATTAACAGTTAGAATTTCGGTATTTCTCGTCACTTTCCGAACATCTTCTCTGGGTTTGTTTTTCCAAGGAATAACAAGGCTTTGTAATAGTAATTTTCGTAACAAGTCCGGAAAACACCGTTTTTTTGGACGAGTGGACAATTTCTTGTAGAAGAAAATTTCGAACTTTTTATTTCTTATTTGTATTAAATATCGAAATTCTAACAAAAGATGGGCACTAACAGAAACATTCTAATTCTTTCTACAAATATACAAATATTTATATTGAAATTCGAGCATTTCCCGGACTTGTCCGGAAAGTACTTACTTTCCGGACTAGTCCGGGAAGTGATACTTTCTCAAAGAAAAATTACTTCCCAGACGGTTGCCGAAAAAAAAACTTTCAGAACCTATTATTTTTCACTTATCGAAAAAGAAGTAATTCAGTCCTCATCTACAAGCATTTGAATTCAACTTTCAGTTTCACAATACCTAGAAATGTCCAGCTAGCCCTTAGATTCGAAGGCATTAAATATTATCTCACATGTAGTCTTCAAACGCCCATAAAAACCATTCGAGGGGAATTCAATAATGTGAATGAAATATTTTATGTAATCAGTCAGTTTTCTGATGCATTCAACGATATATTTCCATTCACAGAATTGATTAAAAACCATGACTGAGTGTTAGTTACCGCGATATCCATTACATAGAATAAACAGATAGTACTAAGTAGTAAGAATAATTTTGTTAGATATAATGAGTTTTTTTTTGTTTTTATCTTCATAGCATGAAATTATTCACGTTGAGCGTTTTTTCACGTTTGCGTTGGAATATCTGAGTTATACAATACGCATAAGCATAATGGAATACAAATGGAGAGAAATTTCATGAGTTACATAACACAACCCTTATGAGCCCACCCATCAAGTCCGAAAGAATTTGGAGACCGAGTTTATTCAGGCAAACACTTGCGTCTTGCCTTCAATCTGGAGTGAGTTGGTTGTTGTGACATAAGGTTGTCAAGTCAATCATTTGAATTTTTCATTAATTATTTCAATAAAAATAACACCTTGATTTTTCTTCGAAAATATGAATAGGACATTCATAAATCTGTTGTGCAATCATCTGCGACTGAAAGACAAACTTTAGTCGCTATTTTCCATCGTTCAAGATAACCTTTTGGGAGGTTTTCATGTTGAAAGGGGAAATATCTGTTGGATATTACAAATTAATCACACTTTTCATTTTTCAGTTTTCATGGAGAATGTTTCCCTTTTCAAAAAAAAAAATAACACCGTTTGAACAGTTTATAACAGTGACTTAGTGATTTCATTTAGTCAAACGGTTCTAGTTGGGTTGGTCTTGTATCTTGAAAATTGATGGATTGAAATAAATTTGAAACTTCTCATCTACGTTTTTTTAATTTTTTTCTTGGTTAAAAAAATATACGAGCCAAAAATTAATTGTTTTATTATTTCAAATTTGATCTTCCATCTGGGCCATTAGACCAAATATTGATTAATAATAAATGGAAAAATTTATTTGAATAGATTGTTTTGAAATCAAAATAAAAAATAATTGTGTGAGCAGAGGTTGTTCCAGTGTCTTGGAGGAGATATAGAGATATTAAATTTTCCTGAGGTGTGTACTATGAAGTGCTACTGATTCTAGAAGCTTTCGCTCGGCCTTATAAAACCCTATTAATTTCTATTGGGTTCCAGTTTATTATAATGAAATCAATTGTGATGAAACTCTCATTAATCTAATTAAAATAGCGTTTTATTAAAGTCATAACCACCATCAGAAAAAATTAGGGACAGTGGAAACCGTGAATATAAGTAATACTCATTACATTCTATATTTGGCCATAATAGTGGAAATATATAAATTTTTACTTGTGATTAATTTCACTGAATGAAAAGTTCTAAAGAAAGCTGCCATTATTTTTGAGTTGACAGGGCTGTAACATTTCTGGAAAACCCAAGGTTGTCGTGAAATACCATATATTTTAAAAACCTTCAAAAATGGTAAATTCAATACATGAGTAAAGCAATATCTATTTTTATTACTAGGGAGAAAAGTGCCACTTTTCCTCCCGCAGGATCCAGTAAACATCCAAGGGAGGAAAAGGCACTTTACTCCCATGTAATATATATGATTTTTCCTCCTACCCACTTGATGAACATTTTTTTGTAAATTTAAAACGCATCTCAACTGCTTTTGTCTAAAACGGACCTATGCTTGGATGATAGAAAGTATAGACAATACAGTCATGTCTATCTGAGAATCTGCGATGGTACAATGGGTAGCGTCTTGGGCTTGTAATCCAAAGGTCCCGGATTCAGCGCACCTCAGCAACTTTTTTTTAAGAACGTTATTTTACTTTTTTCTTGTTAGTAATTTGAATTATTGGCCATTTAGGTAGCTTATACATTTTGGATTACTATTGAGTGATGTTCTCATAAGTAATGTTAAGGCGCGTATAGACCTGCGAGCCGAGCGGCTCATGAGCCGCTCACATGAAAAGTGTCACCAGTGTGTACGGGGTACTGAGCGCACTTCGAGCCGATGTTGAGCCGCTCGCTGCGAGCCACCTGGAGTCGGTTTTTTCGGCGAGCACAAAGGGATGGCTCAGTGTCAATTTGTACGGCAGAAAGGCGTGCTCGCAAGTGTGGACGGTGGACGTGCTAGTATGGCAGCCTGGACAGCTGAAGAGATAATCTCGCTGATAGAAACATATAGTGCATATTCTATTTTATGGGACCCCAAGAATGAAAATCACTTTAAAAAAAATTTAAAAGAGGATGCTTGGCGAGAGATCGGTAATGCAGTGAACAGGCCCGCAGAAGAATGTAAAAAGAAAATGATTTCTTTGTTAGGATCATATAGAAGAGAAAAAAGCGAGGAAAAGAAAAGTTGCACTACTGGCAAAGGTAGGTTTTCGTTAGTGAATGAAAGAAACTTTGATTTTTAGCTATGGCAAACCGTTTGACATATTCGTTTCACTGGATATCTTTCACATAAAAATAATTGAAGTAAATATTTATAATATACTGACTGGAGTTTTAACCCAACAAAACTCCAGTATATTCATTACTACGCCAAAGGTTCCAAACAGTGAAGTGGTTGTAAATATTTACAAGTATTGAGAAATAATCAATCATAAAAAACTAACCTGTCCTGGGCCGAAATAGGAGAACGAAGATACGTTTCCTGTTTTGATATATTGTGTGCTATTTTTCCCAGTACATTTTCAAAATCAGTAGGCGTCATTCTTGTAAAATTTTTATATTGTCCAGCAACGCTTTGGAACTTCAGGTCCAACATCAACTCAGCTCCATTCCGTTTTTTATATAGGTCAGTGCGCCAACACCGGCGAGTTTTTTTTTTATTCAAATTGGCCATTAACATACATGCACCACCTGCTACCATCGCAGCAAACATAGTTTCTTGTTCCAACATCTTCAATAAACTGAAAATTCGCCCTGTAGATTTGCTCGCGAGCACTGTTGGCTCACATTGTGCTCGCACGAAGCTCGGGCATCCAGTTCTTCCGCGAGCGGCTCATGAGCGGCTCATGAGCCGCTCAGCTCGCAGGTCTATACGCGCCTTTTTATGTGCCTATTTGAATGAAGTTGTCGATTATTTTTTTTTTTCTAAGAGCTGCGCTTGTAGAAAATAAATGTGTGTATTTCGAGCACAAAGTGTCATTGTCGTTCTCCAAAGATTAATCTTTTTGTCTAGCGACAATCAATCACTTTGCGGTCTAAATACACAAATAACTATTAAAGAACTAAAGTAGAAGTAACATTCATGTTTGATTTTTACCAGAATACAGGATACATAAGATGTTCTAGAAATTACGGAAACAATTTGATTATAATAGATTCACAAGTTTCATCGTTTACGTTTCGTTTGAGGGGGGAAAGTGTGTACTTTCTATAGGGGTAGGAGGAAAAAGTTATTTTCGACTCACCTCTTCCTCTCCGTTGTTGGTGTTGACTGAATCCATACTTTGGCTGAGCGTCACACCAAGGGGTGCTTCCATATCCCGGTCGGGGGAAACGGCGGACGGGCTGACGGCAGCGGTGCGAGCGAACCCAGAAACGTCGTATTTGACCCTCTTCAGAGATGGCGGAGGTGTAGCGGCAATTGGACGGGAGGAGTTTTCTCCCAGAGGATGCCTACCTCTTTTCGTGATGGTGAACACCGACTCCACGATTCACGTTGCTGGTTTCGGTAACTGTCGAAAAATAATAACGTTGATACAATGGCAACGCAGGAAGCAATACACTATGATGAAAAAAGATCCAATCAGAGCGAAGTGAGGGGTGCACGTTTTGACACGACTGATAATAATTGTTATTAAATGCTTTTGAAACATAAAAGCAGTAGCTTTCAATACTCATCTGAACAAAAACATTGCAGATATTAATGTAACGAGCTAGAGCCGGACCAGTTCGCTTCGCTGCTGGTATGACTGCGTCGCGTCACCGCCTCACAACGTTTCGAAATGCATCTCTAAACGCTAGCGGCCAAATATCGAATTTCAAAAAATAAATTCGCAAAGCCTGATTCAAGTAGACGTCCCCAAATACAATTTTTTGAAATCGATAATGAATAAGCTCGATGCAAACATCAAATATTTGAAAGAACTTCAAGAAATTTCTAAGCGTTTCGTTTGAGAGAAGAACTGAAGACTCTGAAGGACAATCGTCTATAAAGCACGGGAAGCTTGAAAAAAAAATTCGAAGCATCCGGAAGACAAGCTTCTGGAAAGCACAAGAAGTTTAATAAAAGATTTTTGTGGAGTGGTGAATCGATTAGAAGTAAGAATGGGAACCGCCGAAACAGATATGGGTAAAATAAAGATGAAATCGAGGCAGAAATGGACGAAAGAGAGGAAGCAATCAGTGATGAAATCGAAGATGATATCGGAGTAGAATTAGATAAAATAATAATTATCTGAAAAAACAATTACTGTATGGAAATTGCGGTTTCGAATCAATGAGACCCATATTTCACTTGAACCAGTTGCTTAGTTAACGACTAAATAAAATCGAGTCTGCTAGTACACAGAAGTACAGTGAAATCAATTTAATTAAAATTTTTAATTATTTTAAGTTGCGCTGGATATACATATCACGGACTATAATCCGTTGTCCGACAAGTGCGCAGCAAGTAATTCCGTCTAAAGCTAGGTTGGTTTTTCTGTGCATACACTCTATTATAATGAATTTCGCGGACAAATTCAAGATAATTATTATAAATCCTACAGACAATTAAGATATTTAAGATGGACCATGATGTATTTTCCATCCTTGACGGCTTGCCCGAACTCCGCTCCACGTCGTGCAACTTCCGAAGCGTGCGAAAAAGTACTACTTTCCGCAGTTGTTAGGTAAATAACTATTACTGAATTGCGATGTTATTTTTTGAGGACGAATTTGAACGGCATATTGAATAGTCAACACATTTGTTCTGAGAGCAGTATTTTATATCAGAGCTGAGTTTTATTTGAAAAATGTACTAAACAGGCAAGACTTCAAATAGACTTAACAGTCTTTGGTGACTGAACATAATAAAAAATTATGTTATTCTTGAAAAAAAAATACTCAGTTGAAGAGAGTGACATAATTTTATATATTGAGTTTTTTTTACTAATTATCTCACAGGCAACGCCGCATACACTGCTAGTCAGTTATGTTCTGGATATTACGAAGATGAAGAAGGAGCATGGAGCATGGAACATATTATTCATCTCCATGCACTGATGTTTCGAGATGAATAAGGGTGCTTGAATTCTGATCAAATAAGGATATATCTGATGTAATAAAATGAATATTATCTAATCCTTAGCTGCCTTGAGAGTCGCCCATCCAAATATATTATGAAATCAGTTTGAACTGAAGCATTCGTGAACTAGTAAATTTCAACAGCAAGCAGTTGTAGGTGATTATTGAAGATTCCTCCTACACCAGTCATTCACCTACTGAAAGGTGGGCAGTTGGCCGATTAAGCTCGGTTTAATCTGTTGCAATTACTACCGCAGAGACCTCAAACAAACAATAATTCTAGAGAAGAATAGCCAAGAAGAGAATCTGGTAAACACGTGAAAAAGACTTCTTAGAGAACAATTGGTAGATTATCATGGGATTCCAGACTGACTATAGTGAACTGAAAGCACCGAATTTTCTAATAGTTAATTTCCAGATGCTTTCAGAACATTGAAGAATTGTCTTTCTCATGTTCTAGAAATTTCCAGAAAGGTACACCACTACGGTACCTCCCTGGTGGCCGAACTTTTATGAAAATACTATAATAATGATGTCACTTGCAATTCCTAGTTTATTTATGATATTTCAATCGACCTACTGCAAATTATATTAAATTATTCTTCCACAATTCTAATGTTGATAGCAAAAACTAGATATTTAATCAGTACCATTTTGATAAAGACATGAATAAAAGCAAAAAACTCAACACAACTGATAAACGGTTTCCGACAGAGCTTATCGTATGTGTATTATAACAGTCAGGGATTCATCAAGCCAAGTAATTTTTCTGAAATACTTGACTCCAAACCTCAAGCTTTTGAAAATTTGGTATTTGTCTTGACTCGATTTACGGTGTGAACTACATTCGCTTGAAAAAGTTACTGTGTATCGAAACATGTCGCAAAGACATTAAATTTTGTGGAAATTTTAATCGTGTTTTACCTTAGTGTCATAACTGTGGATTTCCATCAAGTAACGGCCACGTCAAACCAAAATACTTGACTTGATATCAAGTAATATCAAACTACTTGATATTACTTGATGGCGATCCCTGATATGCACAACAAAGTGTTAAAGTATGGGATTCACCGAGGTTACAACAAACAGGCCCCCGATTGCTCGATGGCGAAGTTCTGTTAAATAGTAGACCAGCATTGATAATGGATAAACAGTGGCAGCTAGAGAATAATTGTTTATATCTGATTCAAGTGATTTGTCCGTAATGGAATCGGAACCTTTTCAAAGCAGCAGATCAGAATATATTGTAGATGAAAAAGTGTCAGAATTTGATGACATCGAAACAGAAGTAGACAGTTCAGAGTCGGCGCCATCGAAGGCCAAACGAGTTGAAGTTAATGAAAGTGTATCTAATAAAACGAAAAAAAATTATGAATTATTTCATAGTCGAGCAAGATCCTAAGAGTCATAAAAATACTAATAAACAAGGCAGTCCTCCTAATTTCTGGGGCAAATACCTCTACAGGTTCGAATAAGCATAGCACAATTTCAGTTTCAATAATTTTCCAAATTTCCACATCTTATTTTCTTTAATAATTTTTTATTTGTGGCTGTTTTTTTAAATTTTGAATATCTATAAAAGTCTATAGGATTCAAGCAAGCTAGTAAAAACGTGAATATTATTGTACTGTATTTTCCTAACTCCAGTTTTGTTTATTTTGCATCGATATATTTTTATTATTATTGCGTTTTGGCATTTAACCAGATCAATACCAAAAAGATACTAGTTTTTCAAGAAAAATCAAGTAGGTAACTTGATTCACAAATACTTGAAGTATAACTACTTGACTCGACTTGAATTTCAAAAATAAATACTTGACTTGAGCTTGTCTTGATTTCAAGTCAAGTCAAGGCAAGTAGTTAGAAAATCAAGTCAAGTAGTGAATCTCTGATAACAGTATAACATAAACCTTACAACATGGACATAGACCGGTAAAACAAAAATTTTACCGGAACATATCACTTGATTTCATGCTATAGTCGACTGTTTTGAACATTATATACGTGAGTCTATATGTATATATTTCATATCTCCTCCTACACGGAGTGGCAGATTTGAACCAGATTTGATAGACACATTACTCCCTAGGAAAGAATACTGTTGCGATAAGATTTCAAGAGGCCGGGGGTGAGAAGTCAGAACATGTTTTTCCAGCATAACTCTCGAACGCCTGCAATGATTGACATCTGGACCACTGGATGATAAAAATTCAAGGTCTTGTTCAATTCCTTGATTATCTGAATATCGAGCTTACATGATTAGGGTCGAGCAACCTGATGCATGGTGCCACAGATTAGGTTCTAGATGGGATAGCAGGGCACGGAGACTAGTTTTAAAGAGAGACATGAAAGTGACTCAGAAGTCCGCATATCTTGGCTGTTGCCATATTCGGTTAAACGAACTATCGACAACTGTCACAGCTGGTGCTACAGAACAACACGATATGGAAGAGAGTCGCTGTTGTGCTCTTCCTCCTGCATCGCGCTATTTCAACGCTCAACGTGGCAACGCTATAAATTTATCACGCGGTATCAGCTGTTTCTGGGTGATCAAGGCCAACTTATTTTACTTGTGGTTCCCTTTATTTTAATTGAATGTTATTGCCTGCTGTAATATTAGAATAGATTGTGGATAATATTGAGTATTATTTTACATAAAAAAAAACGAAGGCGCCTTTCTATTATTCATGGTCGGCCCTGCACTTTTCTTTATTCTTTCTCACTTGATGCCCTCTTGATGGCGGTTGGGTAGCAGAAACACAAGATAGGGAAAGTGGGACAAATTTAAATGCATTTTATTCATTACATATATTGAAATTTTATTCGTATTTTGAAACACCGTTGTTCATATGTATATAAAAAATAAACTTTTTTCAGTTGGTGCCCCTTTTTACCTATTTCAAACTCGCCTCAGCGACATCAATAACTCGAGAACCGTGAAGTCTAAATGATTTAATGATTATTGATCTGACAGGAGTACCTTGTAACGTCAAATAAAATATTACAAACAAATGCAAAACTTTTATTCAAACATTAACGAAAGGTATTCTAATGTCACATCACGAATTCAACCATTTAACATTATAAGTTCTTATTTAATGATGAAACCAGTATTTATGATTTCAAAGTGCACCAATTGAAAAAAATAACGTAAAGTATTCGTGGATAACTGATTATTAGCCATTTTCAAGAAAATCCCAAAATATGTTGATTTATGTTTGCAAAAAAAACACTCTTGAGACATAAAATAAATCACCCCTCCTCCAACCCCATCAAAGTGACACCCACCCCCAACATTTTTTTCAAGGAATAAGATGTCAAGTGATAACTCATATCAAAGGGTATTCAATTTCGTTCATACGTCATGAAAAAATAATTTTCAAAATGTTAAAAAGTATCACTTATACTATTGAATTCACTGTATATTCAAAATGCACCTCAATTTTTTTTAAATTACTGTCACGTATGACAAACAACAGTTGGTAAATGAAAAAAACAATTTTTAAACGAAACAAAAAAATTTTTTTTGGTTCATTCACCAACTGTCGTTTGTCATACGCGACAGAAGATTGAATATATAGGGAATTTAATAGTATACGTGATAGTTTTTAATATTTTGATTTTTTTCATGACGCATGAACAAAATTCAGAAATTTTTTTATATCACAGAGTGTCTTTTTAAAAACATAAATTGACTGTTTTATTTTTGATGTGGAGAAAACTTGGCGTTGTGTTTTAGCAAACTTTAAGACACGGCGTGATTTTTCACAATTTGTATATCATTACGATGCAGATATAATAACAGAGATTCCACGAACACTTTGTGTCCCATATACAATTCGGCAGGCCTACCATGGAAAACACTTCAGGAATTATATGTTTCTTTCTCGGTTTCTTCAACAGACACATTCTTTGCGTTGAAAATATGTGTAGATGGGCCCAAAATCACCTATGAAACATTGTCCAAAGAAAAAGTAATTATTACTTTTCGCTCCTTGTTCGTTGTCATGACGGTCTGTCTTGTACACACATATAAATCAATATCAAAAGAGAAAGGGAAATCACATGAAAAAGTAAATTTTTTTAATTCTTAATGATATAAAACTTGGAGTTCCGCAGGGTTCGGTAATGGGACCGTTATTGTTTCTTTTGTTTGCAAATGACATACCAGACCACTTGAATGATTGTCACATTACAATGTTTGCTGATGATACCACCATAACGGTATCTGACAAAAATAAATTGAAGAAAGTTGGAAGACCTAGTTAATAATTCCTATATTCCAAAAAATAGTTGATGAAGAAATTGACAAGGCAGCTAAACTAGTCAATAATATTTCTGCTGAAGACTGAGTCGGAAAGGCTATTCACATCATTATAAAATGTGCGGTTTAATAAGAAAAATTATATTTAAAAATTTGATTATTGATCCAACGTTTGAAATAAATTAATCTTAAAATTTATTTGATTTTATATATACCCGCGTTTACTATAAATTATTCATACTGAGAAGCAAATGTGTAATAATTCTGGTATGTTTTTATTGAATGTGTGTTTTAGAGCAGACCAGGTCTGAATTTGAATACATAAGTATATTTTTTTTATGTACTTGAATGTAATTCATGTATCAATTATTGATATCACGACGATACATGCTATCTATCTCTTGTAATAATAATTTCATGTTTATTATCGATGCTTTGTAATTAGGAGTCATATATTTTGGCAATATTTTGATTGATTGGCATAACTGTACAGGACCACATAGGAAAACTCGGGAAAAGTTCATGTCGCTATGATAGCGAAAACCTTTTTGGATCAGTAGGTATGTACACAAATTCAAGTGCCAATGGGTTAATCCAGATCCGTTTCTGGACAAGAAATATCGAAGGTCCATGTCACCCACTGTCAAGAGAAAACGTGGGACTTTCATGCCGCATACAAAACTAACCTTACTTTTCAAAAAAGTCTACCTGAAATTGTCGGCAGAAAAACAATCCTGCAAAAGGACTACGAATCGAGATATCGTCCAGAGTCCTCCAGAAACCAAATCAACCACAAGTGCACCTAAAGAACTCACAGTTCTGTCACATGCACTCGCGCGCGCGTCCGGATACAAACGCACACAGCTGATGAGGTGAGAGTAGAAACAACTGAAGAGCTTTTGCAGCGCGTACTAGCGATATCGCGGTGCCTATCGATACTCGACTGTTTCTGTTGCGATGCCGCCTAGTTGCGGCGACAACTGTCGTGGGTCAAGTGGGGGTGGGGCACTCTCAGGTGAGTGTAGTTGGTGTTCGTAGCAATGTGTGATCTAAACGCGGTGGTGGCGCCTGGGCTAGTGTATTGTCATAGCCGGTGCTTGCCTCAGACTGCCGCCCCTCGCTGCTTCCCCTCGCCGCCACCGACAGGTAGACGCCACCGGGGCGCGCGCACCTTGACGGGGGTGCGCACGATGCCACCACCGATAACGTTATAGCCCGGTGAAATTTGGATACAATACGTATTTCTTAATTTAACATGGAGAAAACATTAGCCGATAACACGATGCATTTTTATGGAAATAAAATCCTGCAAGGTTCAATGAACATCATGAGATCCAAGGAAAAGAAATAGAAATGGAGTTTTTTCCGGGTCCGGGTTACGATCAGTCTTTCATGATATAAAACTTGGAGTTCCGCAGGGTTCGGTAATGGGACCGTTATTGTTTCTTTTGTTTGCAAATGACATACCAGACCACTTGAATGATTGTCACATTACAATGTTTGCTGATGATACCACCATAACGGTATCTGATAAAAATAAATGAAATGTTATCTCGAAAGCAAATAAAGTAATACATGCTTTTTCATCCTGGTGTGACAATAATCGCTTAGTGTTGAATACAAATAAATCAGTGTTTATGACATTTCACAACAAAAAAAATCTGTTGACAGATATGACTTGCTTAGATAATGCAATACATATAGGTACTGATATTAAATTTTTAGGCACTGTGTTAGATCCCAGTCTGACTTGGGAACTACAAATTCAGAGTGTTTGCCATAAATTAAATAAGGCATTTTGCGCTATAAAACAATTAACAAAGTGTGTGACTAGGTCTAGCTTGTTAAGTGTTTATTATGCAATGGTTTTCTCTCATATTTCCCTGAACATCATGTCTTGGGGCTGTGGGAAAGATTTCCAAAAGGTTTTCATAGCTCAGAAACGCATCATAAGGCTGATATTTGGTTTGCCATTTAGGGACAGTTGTAATCCAATATTTGTGAAAGAACATATTTTATCTGCTCCCTCAATATATATTCTGAAATGTGTTTGTCATGTAAGAAAAAATGTCAATTCTTTGCAAACCGTAAACTCTTCACACGAGTACCAGACTCGAAATGGGGGATTGTTGAAGGTTCCCGCTCACAAAACTTCCAAGTTCAAAGAATCCCCTTTATACGATGAGATAACTCTCTACAACAAATTGCCGAACTCTATTAAGCAAGTGGGTTCAGATCATGCTTTTTGCAATAAGGTTAAAGAGTTTTTAATACAAAAATGTTTTTATAGCAAAGAAGAATATCTGAATTATTTAAATACGTAATATTCTTATTAAATGTCATGTCCTGAAATTGTTGGTATCAAAATGTTATTGTTTGTTCATATATTTTTGTTATTGTTATTATTTTCTCAACTAAATTTTGACTTACCATATGTACTCTTGTACCAAAAAATGGTCAATAAATATATTCTATTCTATTCTATATTCTATTCGTGATATCACAAATGAATTGTACGTTAATAATTAGATTTTCTCTCTATGTTTAAACTAGATGGGACTAAGGAGTCTACGTCGTCTAAACGTAATTCAAAACATCAAAGACTACAGTGTGATTTATAATACCTACTAGCTGACCTGGCAGACGTCCTGCCCGAACATTGAAAATAATGAAATGTCAAAATATGTGTCTCAGTACATTCTTGAACTTTTCATTTTCAGAGACTCTGTTCTGATTCATTCCACGGCGATCTCGAATTTTCTAATAGTTACTTTCCAGATGCTTTCAGAACATTGAAGAATTGTCTTGTTCTAGAAATTTCCAGAAAGGTACACCACTACGGTACCTCCCTGGTGGCCGAACTTTCGAGAACTCCACTTTAAGTTTCCAGAAGCTTTCGAGAATATTCTACAATTTTCTTTCTTATATAGGGTGTTTCTGAATTCAATGCAAGCATTTCAAAGGCTTGTATTTCTTTGGTCAAAATATTATTTTTTTTCCCATAAATATGTGTAAGCAACCGCTTTATTTCTGAGATACAGGACGTTGAAATAGAACCAAAAACCAGTTCTTCATAGATATCGCTTTTTATTCAATTTTGGTACATACAATGAATACATAAAAATAAATTGTTTATATGATGGAGGTTTTCCTAATTTTCATGAGTGGCGTCCAAGGTCTTCCTTTGTTTGTACCCACGCGAATTTTTGTTAGTCTCAATGAAATATATTTTGTTTTTGAAATCGAAAACTGTCCGCCTTTCGAAAAAGAGCCAGGACCATTTTTGTGAGTAGATAGAGGACAATCATAAATATAATATCCATTTAAAAAAAAACACAGTGGCGTATCATTATCATTTTTGTTAAATTTCAACACCCTGTATCTCAGAAATAAAGCGGTTGCGACACATGTTTATTGGAAAAAAAGTATTATTTTGACCTCAGGAATACGCCCTTAAAATATTTGTATTGAATTCAGAAACACCCTGTATTCTAGAAATTTCTGGAAAGTTCCACCACCTCTTCTCCCTAGCGGCCGAACTCACTTGGGTATTTTCATTACGTTATAGAGACTTCCAGAACTTCCGTTATGGTTGATTCTAGGATTCTCTCGAATTTTCCAGAATCTTTTTCAAGAACAGGTAATCTTATATTTGAGAAAGTTTCACACTCCCTGGTGATCGAACATCCGCGAACTTTACTTCAGTGTTATTTGAATATGCTCTCTCCTTCAGCCGCTTTGGTAAGAATAGTGGCCTTTATGATATTCCTCCCCAGCTCTGCGTGCGACAGGTAGCCTGGTGCCATTGCACAATATCGGTGCATCAAGATAACGTCAGCAGAACTGGGACGCCGACCTTCACCTCCGGTTTCTGGAAGGAAAAACCTGTTAACTCCAAGTTGTTGAAAAATTGCCGAAGTCTTTTCTATTTTTTGGAAAAGTCGCCACAAAAATCCTCAAATATGCAGTAATCTGTCTAATTTTTTTCTTGGATATTTTAATAGTTATTGTGCTATTCGGGGCGGAGACGAATCCAACAAATAAGAGATCATTGAAATCGGTCCAGCCGTTCTTGAGTTATAAATGATGCAAATTAAAAAAATCTGCATGCATTGTTCACAATAAGCTTGTCAAGAGAGAAACAAGATGTCCTGCACTACCAGGACGACGCTTATTGCCATAATCCTATACAATAGGAATAATTGGGTCGATAATCCATCAGAAAACATGTCTCAGCTTCTTACATGGAGATTTTATTGAATCGTTTGTTGCAGACATTAGTTATTGTCTGCAGAGACCTACCCTATACTGATGAGGGCAAGAACCCAGAAATCGATCTATAGGTGGTCCAAATGTTTCAATGAACATTTCCATGCAACTAGCAATTGCGGAGATATCCTTGTAGGACTCTGCACGGAAATTCATTAGATGTAATTTAACGTTCGTCGTGGTATTAGCCAGGAAAGTAGTTGTTTTCTGATGGATTTTCGACCCAATTTTTCCTATTGTATAGGATTATGGCAATAAGCGTCGTCCTGGTAGTGCAGGACATCTTGTTTCTCTCTTATAAATGATGTAACTAACCAGACTTTGTTTTATATAAATATGAGTCATATTTTAACATAAATGCACTATTACTGAGTATGGTGACAGTGAAAAATACATAAATATAACGATGGTGTACTTCATTCTAAGCATCAGAGCATCATCGGACTTAGAGACAAATTAATCAACTTCTGCAAGATTAATCTATATACCAACTGCTAGGTTGAAAATAAACCATAATATTGTAATTGTAATTGTAAATTGTAAATATACTTTATTGTCCGAAGATGAAAATCTTGTTGACAAAGCTTAGATAAATGTATAAATAAAATATATAAAATGTTGTACGAAAATAGACAAAGTGCACATTTATAGAATAAAATTAGTGATTTAAAGTTTGATTTTGTAGAGAAAACACATTTCTTAGCATAGTGTTTTGGGTGATTCCACAATCTGCACATAAAAAATATAATAAATTCAAGAAAATCTCTACAATTAAAGAAGGGCGCTAAGGAATTGATTTGACTCAACAATGAGTTCCTGCCTTTATAAGACTGACATTTTTAATAAAATAATAAATAATAATAAAGTTTTGAGAGCATATCGTGCCTAATACGTAATTTTTCTTTGTTAATAACGAATTAGTTACCTGATCAATCTTTTGCTTGCTTCAATTCACAACCCTAAAATTACAATTCTCTACTACCCTTGAGTTCCGAGATATTCCCTGTTCTAATCTTTGGAGACCCTGTAAAATAAATGTGTATCTTTGAATTTCGTCATTTGAGACAGTTAGTTTAAGTCGTTTCTACTCTAACTCTAAATGGCGGGGTGGAAGATCAACTCAGATGAACTCAGATTTTAATTAATTCACATGTTATGTAATATGTATAATTTTCTGGATAATTGAAATGAATTAAATTAAATGAAAATCCGTTACAACGGATCGTTCAACAAAAGTGCTATCACGAAAATAATAACGCGTTGCCTGCACTAAAACTAATCAACCAACAACTCAAAGAACCAAGGAATACATTCAATAGAAAAATTCGATGTATAATACAACAAATTCAGAAAACATTAGAGATTACGTTATCCTTATACCTATCACTTGATGGAAATCATCCACTCGTAAGGAGTTGGTTCAAAAATCCATCCGCAAACAATTACTCCGGGCTAATACCACGACGAACGTTGAATTACATCTGTTATTACAGATGTATTCCCATTGTATAGGATGATCTCGAAATGAGCAGTCCTGGAAGGACATCCTTTCTTTCATGATGAGCTCATTGTGAACTATTGCAGATTCCTCTATCTGTAATGGTGGTCTTGGCGATCACGCAAAGGGGGTATTGCTTGGTTGGAAGGCTGAGATTGAGATGGCGCTCGTAGTTTGGTGGGCGCGGTTTCAGCTGAGGCTTTGAAATGTTGGTGTGATATCTGGGCGTAACAAAAACATGTTGGCACCTTAATAATTCAAAAATGTTCTTCAAACTTTGGGTAGTTCCAGGTTCGTAGCAATAATAGATATTTCATCCTCCATATGTATACACTGTTTAATTTTATCTAAGTTCAATCAGCGCCGGTATGAAAACCGTCCCTAACTGTACCATGATGAAACGATTGGTATAGAAGAATCGAAAAGAGAAACAAAATGATAATCAAACATGGACAATGTGTTGTGGAATGGAAAGTTGATATATAAATTATTCAGAACACAGTATCTACGCGGAAGTGCCATTTATGTCGAGCTTCCGTTCCCAACCTATCTTTTCTACTTTGTTGATCTAACAACAGCACACTGAATCGACTGTCATGTGTTCGAGTGCATCGAATATCTGTTTATCTGTACAAAGCCATGATGAAAGAAATGCCGATATTTCAATTGGAGAAGGAAATTGGAGTAGGAGTGTTTTGAATTTTTTTTTTTTTTGATGGATATGCTGTCTGAGCTTTTGCATTCAACATTATATCCGATAAATTAAAATGGAAAATCGGTTCCTTGTAGCTAGGTATTGAAATAATTCAACAAAAACTATACTATCAACTTTTTTACAATCTTCAGTTATATTGTTTCTTCTACCTCTGCACAATTGGATTCTTTTTTTCTTAGAACTGAAACATTTCTTACTACTATTTATCTCAGATGAATAGTGTAATCGAACAAATCGGAGTCATATAAGGCACACACATAATTTCATCTAATTCATTATAGCAATATTGTATTCTTATCCATATTGATGTTTATTTCTCTTTTCTTCTGAATGTATATGCTGTCCGATTTTTTCCATAATTTTTCGATATCTAGAGAGGACGTTGAAGAATTATTGGTTACATGCTTTTGCATCAAAATGATTCAACTGAAAACTATCCTTGATTTCTTAACAATATCCTTCAACATTGCTTTTTTTCGTTCTGTTTAATTTTCTCCCTTTTCCGTTTTATAATTCTTCAATTCTTCCTATTATTATATATATATTAATATAGGAATAATACAGATGACGAAATAACACGAACACACAAATAAACCTAACCCAAAAAAGCTAATGAGTCCTGAAACTAGAAAAATAGCACGATTGCCACATCTTTTCCGTCATTAGTAGGTAAATGAGGCATTAATATTACTTGATCATGTTTTATGCAACGCATCGGATATTTAACATGACGATAAGGTTTTATGTGCTGGGAAGCCGTTTTCGATCAACGGAGGGTCTTTTTGCCGTGGATGCACTAACCAATATAACACACTAACAGATTTCTTAGTTTCCTCAGCTATTTTCTGCTATTGCCTTCGTTGGGGCTTTGGTAGCCCACCATTCTCTCCGAGAAGATAAATCGTCGAAAGCTTTCAATGGTTCGTTGACAAAGAGAGGGTTTTTAGATAACATCCCACCTAAAGGTGCGATGGTCAATAAAGCACAGTGTTTGCAATGAAGCCCTTGATCTTGATCTCTTTTGGTCGCCAATGCTTTTAAAGTAACACAGCTTTCTTTGAATCGTCTATACTTAATGCTTCTTCCGGTGGTTCTTTCTATGTAGTATGTATACATCGACCTAAAATAAGTGTTTGTGACATCCACCGTTAATTACACACATTTGTTATAACGTGCAGACACCAACAATAAAGAAACTTACATTTTTTATAGAATAGATAAATTGCTTCGAGCAAAATTCTTCCCCTATCCCCTGACAAAGCCACCTTTACTTACTGCGTAGTGGAAAGTGCGCTACATCAAGAAGCAAGGTCAAAAAAAAGGAAGGACACAATCACAATTTGAATCAATGGTTGAGTTTGCTTTGGAAGCATCGGTAGCACACACGTCCTACTTGTTAGGCCCGTTGCAGACGCTACGGATATAGACGTACGATAAAAAGTCGTACGTCCACATTCCGATGGTGGCCCGAAGAAATGAATTGCCCATTGCACACGCTACGTTCACGGCACGGTCGCCGTGAAGCAGCCGTGGAGCAGCCGTGCTTTTTCCACTAGAAACACACGATTCCGAATCGTCTGAAGTCAAAGCGGCCTACATGATTGAAAGCGCGCTTGTACGCCATACGGTCGTCAGTCGTACAGCAGAGTCTAAGTCTGTCTACTTCTCTTTACGTCAATCGAAGGAAAACTAACTGAACGTTCGATGAGAAAACGTATTGTGTGCAAGCAAACATGTCACCGACAAAAGCCCGAGTCGCCGCAGAGCAATAATAATAGTTATTTATTATACAAGGGAAAAAAGTATTAGATTTTAGCTCGTTGTGTTGTCTCCCGACGCGAAATTTGGAACATATTCCAGTAAAATTGATTTATTTTCACGATTTACGATCTGTTCAGGTATTCGTGATTAATTATATTCCATTCCGATAATCACCCCAAGTCCTAAATATGGAAAAACGAATTCAAAATTCCTGCCTCACCTTGAAAATCCGTACAATATACGCCTACACAAAATGAATAATAAAGAATAATTATTCCAGTCATAATAATTACATTCAGCAGATAAGCATAACCGTGGAAATCGGAAACAATAAAGCATGATATATATAACAGGGTCGGCCCAGGACGATGCAACCAAATGGGAAACCCAGGGATGGAAACAAAATCAACAAAAATTCTGATCTCATTTAAAGAGATCAAGCAATTACGTTTGCTTCGAAATATTGCACCATAAAGATTGCTTGAATTAGTTGCCCAACTACACAATTATGGAACACGCAACTGCAATGACCTTCGTCAACCATTTTCGAGACTCTCTGTTGGTCAGAACTCACATATTGGTAGAGGCATTGCTTGTTTTAATTAATATATAAAAACTAATGGAAATCATGCAGGTTTCAATATTTTTAAAAATAAGCTCCATACATATCTGTCCCTAAAAGCCTGTTATTCCTATGACGAATTCCATAAAGATTCTGGTGATCAGTATTAGTAGAGGTTTATTGTTATTTATTTTTATCTATAATACTAAATGTAATTTCACTTTTATCTATACTAAATGTATTTTTACTATCAAGCACTATACTCAATGGCGACTAATAGTCCCTAGGTATTTGTGAATTTTAGAGTCGATGCCCCACATTAGTTCAAGTAGAAGACTCATTCAATCATAGAGAGAGAAGCATAGGTTTTCGAATTGGGTTTTCTATTTTCAAATATATTTTTTGTGTTGGACACCCTGTATATTAATGAATTTTTTTGTAACTCATATTTATTCATATTCCATGCGATAAGGTACGTTCCTTCATTTCTCACTTCCAAATGCATATATTTTCAGAATGAGCAGTTTCACTTCCTTGAACATTCTTTAAAGACTTTTTGGATTTTTCAACAATTTTCCAATTATTAGCGTTATTATGTTCCGGAAACTCTTTGAACAAATTACCAGTCTGTAATATTTTGATGTGTGTTATTACACAATCTAACTCATTGTTTTTGATTCGAGTGTTCTGATTCCCAACTTTTTTTCTTAATTCATTTCCTTTAATACTTGTAATTACTCAATCTATTGAGTTTTATTATTCCACGTACACTTATGAATATTAGTGACTCTTGATTTGATATTTTTTCATTAAATCGTATCACAATCAACTGCCATAATTTATCATAACAAGGCATTTCGAATTATTTAACTTTGGTTCCCTGTAGCAGCTCTCCTAATCATACGATCTTCTTATAACTTGTCAAAATTGACTAGGATCTTGGACCAAATAAAATATCAAAAAATTATCAAATTTTGTGTTGGACACCCTGTATATTAATGAATTTTTTTGTAACTCATATTTATTCATATTCCATGCGATAAGGTACGTTCATTCATTTCTCACTTCCAAATGTTGTCAATTTCGAGAACAAATGCATATATTTTCAGAATGAGCAGTTTCACTTCCTTGAACATTCTTTAAAGACTTTTTGGATTTTTCAACAATTTTCCAATTATTAGCGTTATTATGTTCCGGAAACTCTTTGAACAAATTACCAGTCTGTAATATTTTGATGTGTGTTATTACACAATCTAACTCATTGTTTTTGATTCGAGTGTTCTGATTCCCAACTTTTTTTCTTAATTCATTTCCTTTAATACTTGTAATTACTCAATCTATTGAGTTTTATTATTCCACGTACACTTATGAATATTAGTGACTCTTGATTTGATATTTTTTCATTAAATCGTATCACAATCAACTGCCATAATTTATCATAACAAGGCATTTCGAATTATTTAACTTTGGTTCCCTCTAGCAGCTCTCCTAATCATACGATCTTCTTATAACTTGTCAAAATTGACTAGGATCTTGGACCAAATAAAATATCAAAAAATTATCATTAAATTAAATTATTCCTTTTTTGTATAGGAAATATGGGGGATTAAGAAAAAGAAGACGAAATCGATATAAATCCAGTGGCGTGAAAATTGGGGCGGGGCGATTAGGGGTACCCACCTGCCGTACGCCCCTGTTTAGAGTTACAAACACATGATTTGCCTTGAAATATGAAACTGAATGCTGTCAAGTGACAGCAAATTTCATTAACAAAAGCCGTTATGGAGTTATTCTTGAAAATATATTTTTTTGTGTCACTTTCAACACCCTGTAACTCGGTTAATACTCATTTTAGGGTATATGTTTATTGAAACTTTCAGCCTTAAAATGAAGTGACGATTCTACCCTCGGAGTTTGTCCCCTTTATTATGGGACACCCTGTATAAAAAAATAACTATTGGAAATGTAATATGTCCGCGTTCTTAGACTTAAGCAGGCAGTTAAAAAAATACTCTAATTGAGTGGTAATACTTTGAACCCCATCAAGTAACCCCTTATCGATCTCTGCACTACTGATTCAACAAAACTATGGAATGAACTTCTCGGTATATTTGAGTTATTCAAATAAAGCATGTTTTGATGACACGTTATATATATACGCTAATCAATAAAATATTATTCGTTCCATGGCAACCGATACTCAATACATTTGAAGCGATCAATAAAACTAAGTGGCTTCACTGGAATTGGAAAATCCTTGCATGCTACTCAATAATCCAATACCCACGTCAGTCAAACAGCAAAACTCAGTTCATAGCGTAAAGGAAATATTAAATGATCATAAAATAAATAATAAAACTAGTTTGAAGTTTTGATCTTGCTGTTCGTGTTCAGCACTGAACAAGAAAGAGGTTATGTGTTTTTATTTAGTTTTAATTTTGAGTTCGAATTAAAGTTCGGAAAGAAACTCCAATGAACTTTCCACCATAACTTAATTTTATTTCCTTTCCAGACTCACGATAATTTCACTGAAACTCAATACTTAGCTAATGGGTATATATACTGAAATATTTATTAACAGGATGAAAGTATCCTATGTGAGAAGTGTCGTCCAAAACAGAGAAAACTGGATTGGAGAATATGTTGGAGAAGAGAAAACATTCTTGTCTTGTATGTAAACAAAAATTATCCAAAACTGATCTAGATTTTTTTTTTTCGGGGAGCTCCATAACAAGTGGGCGTAGATGGTCGTATCATCTGCATACAGGGTGTCTCACTTCTCATGTAGACACCCCCGTATCTTCAAATTCCAGGATCCTTAGATGTTACGGCATTGAGTCAATGTCTTATCTAAGGTTGATCTTGACATAGACTGCCCGTCATAGGCGATGGAAATACCGAATTTAGCAAAAAATAATATTAGTGGACACTATAGGCTCAAAATTTGAACATATCCGGAATGAGGACTAATATTTATTTTTGATTAAATGTTTTCTGTTCTGATTACAATGTTTCCATTCCACTCACAAACTCAATTTACTTATTGACTTTCTTCTAGTCAAAATCACAAATGAGTCATACATGGAGGACTACAAGTAAAATTCCTCATAAACAATACATTTTTAATGAAAACTCTGATATTTCTTCTGCGGTTTCATGTTTTGTAGGTATAAAAAGCAAAATGAAAAATGACAATCAAGTTTTTGATTGATGGTAAAAAATTTGATATCCGAATCAAGACTCCGTGCAAAACTTTAAACTAACTGGTAGCTTATATTTTTTCCCCAAATATAATCTTCAGCATAAATCGGTCATTCCACCTCCTCTGATGGACAGTGGGAGTGACTCACATCAACCCCAGACAAGTTTTACACTCACTACCACCGTCTAGCTATTCTGGAATTCACAGAGTTCTACTTCAATAATATTGAAAGATACGGGGTGTTTCCCTGAGAAGTGAGACACACTGTACAGTAAAGTCACATGTGTATAAAGAAACAAACGTGAGCCCTGAGGTACGCCTGTCCTGCTGGGTGTATTATTCTTGTGGTCTAGTACACAATAATTTCAATACGACAAGAGTATTGTAAAGCCTTTATTAGCTATTGTTAATACAAATAGTTTTTTACATTCTACTCGCTGTCTAGTCCAGTCAACTGTCATTTCTTTAGTTGTGACTGAGGTCGCAGTGTTGCCAATTGCTACAATGCCACCACGGAACCACAAGTATTTATGATACTCTGGATAAATTGTTGATTGGCTTTCATTTACTCTAACAGAGTCCCCATATACAATTTGACATTATATCGTATATCTTCTGCTTCAGAGACTTGGTGGCAGCAAAGGTAAAGCTGTCAATGGAGGAGAAGAAGGTGGAAACCATTGTCAGCTCCTACAACTCCCCAATGAGGGCACACAGAACCCCCAAGAGCTGGAAGAGTTCATGGCCTATGCGGGGATACACGAGCCCCTTAGGTTGTGGAATGTGATGCTAACACCCACAATACAGCGCGGGGCAGCAGTGACATGAACAGACGAGGTGAGTACGGGAAATAAGGCAACTTTTGCCAAACACGTTGGATCCAAGGTCATAGACATCACATGGGCAACCCCCCATTGGTCAGCCCGTACGTCAAAGGATGGTACATATCCGACGAACATCCTCATCTGATCTTCGGAAACGGTTCGACCTTCTCCAGAACCTCAAGAAAAACTGACGGGGATACATACAGAAGCTCCCCAATGGCTAATGTCAAGTGTGTGAAATTCTCCAAATGAGGGGCTGAGGGAATTAAAGTAAGGTTCGCTAATTTTGATGGAGAATGGTCCCCCTTTCCAACATGAATACCTCCCAAGAGGTTATCTTGAACGACTGAAAATAGCGACTAAAGTTTGTCTTTCAGCTGCAGATGATTCCACAACTGATTTTATGAACGTCAAGTTCAAATTTTCAAACAAAAATCATAATGCAATGCCCATGACAGGTTAATGTCAAAAAATAACTCTCAAAGTGTTACCGCAGAAGAAATATTTGCATCATTTCTATCCTTGATGTGTATAATTGCTTCTGAAGAGACTGCTTCCCGATTCTTCGGATCTCCCTGATGAGCTTGGAAAATCGAAATAGATTTTCGTAGACAAAAATGTATTGTAATGCAAGCGAAACGAACATTATTTCAATGAAATGAACGGTTTCTGTGGGTGAATTTTTTGATTAACATTCGCCCAATCTTATTTATTCAATGAATTCTCAATGAAAACTAGAGATAATTAAAAAAAAAACAAAATAATTTATTTTTCAGGCGAACACAATATTATTCAAGCTGAACAACCGAAAGAATTCCTATATCAAAGGAAGCAACTGGGGTTCATTGGTTTATGGCATTCATTAAAGAGTGGAAAATTTTCCAAGGCCATTAGACAACACAAAGAACACAATATGAGAAAGAGACAATAATTTCGAAAATGATAGATTAATATAGTAAGAGAGTTTTGAAGCAAAAGGTGCAAAGATTTAATTTCGCATTCTAGGGAATTTTAGGTACATGCATCAAAATTAAAATAATTGTTTTCACTGATATTTTCAAAGGTTGTTGCTTTTTAATTTCAAGCTGGGGGATTAGGATAGAAAAGTGAATTATGCATCACTTGTAATAACAATAACAGATAAAAATAATGATTTTTAAAATGTTGTTATCAATTACTTAATTCAGGTTTGGGTGCAAAAGAGACCCGTAACAAGTTAGTTGTGGTCACGCATTACTTTATTATTATTATTGTTAATACGTTTTATTTTATATATATTATTATTATTAATGTTATTGTTATATTTATACCTGATTTATTAAAGTTCTTTTTTATCCATGGATCGGTCTAGGTTAACTAGATATCAATACATCCTCGTACATACCTCAGGAGGGAAATGCGTTGTCCCTCCTGAAAGTACACACTTTCCTCCCTCCAGCCAGGGAGGAAACTCATACTTTTCCTCCCTAGGGAGGAAAGTACTTTTCCTTCCCCTCGTTTCAAAACGATGAAACTTGTCAATCTATTATAATCAAATTGTTTCCGTAATTTCTAGAACATCTTATATATCCTGTATTCTGATAAAAATCAAACATGAATGTTACTTCTACATTAGTTCTTTAATAGTCATTTGTGTATTTAGAGCGCAAAGTGATTGATTGTCGCTCGAAAAAAGATTAATCTTTCGAGAATGACAATGACAGTTTGTGCTCGAAATACACACATTATTTTTTCTACAAGCGCAGCTCTTAGAATAAAAATTATCGACACTTTATTCAAATGGGCACATAACACTACATATGAGAAAATCACTCAATAGCAATCCGAAATGTATAAGCTATCTAAATGTCCAATAATTCAAATCACTAAAAAGAAAAAAGTAAAATAACGTTCTTAAAAAAAAAAGTTGCAATTGCCAGGAGCTGAACCCGGGACCTTCAGATTACAAGGCCAAGACGCCAGATTCTCAGATGGACATGACTGTATTGTCTATACTTTCCATCATGCAAGTATAGGTCCGTTTCAGACAAAAGCAGTTGAGATGCGTTTTAAATTTACAAAAAAAAGGTTCATTAAGTGGGTAGGAGGAAAAACCTATGTATTACATGGGAGTAAAGTGCCTTTTTTTCCCTTCCTTCGCGTCGGGCAGTAAACTACATCCTGCGGGAGGAAAAGTGGTACTTTCCTCCCTAGTAATACAAATAGCTATTCTTCCCACGGATATTATAGCCCACCGATTCGCACCGTGCATCAAACTATTCGCCGGAGCAAGAGCCCTATTTTCCTCTATCGGTATGTAAATAGCCATATTGGTAGTTCGATGAACTCAACAGCAAAACAAGAAGGAATCAGAGTTTCCCGATCGTATTCCTGAGGGATGCTATGATTGCACATAAAATTACTCATTTATTTTTCAACCCATTCGCAGGAAGACCAATTAGCTTAGGTAAACGTTAAACGAAGCGCCATTAGTGTCTCGACGCCGACGTTCAAACTGTCGCACAATACCTTCATTCGGAACATAAATCATGGAAGGCTCCTTTTCCGGAAGGAGACAATACGTTTGATAAGGCCCTTTCTCGAATTTCACTCGTCGGATTAATTACGGCCAGGACTGAGAAGGATCCGGAGATTTCCTTTGAAGTTTCGCATTAAAATTCGATAAATAATTAAGTGCAAACTTGCTGCTACTGGTTACTGGTCTCTCATCCCGGAATGAGAAGATGTAAAGCGATCTCGGCAGGTGTGAATTGGTTATAGATGGAGAACCAGAGCCAAAAATTTTCTCGGCTGGATTTTCGTTAATTACGTATAGACGATGTGTACACAAACATACTCTGGTCAGTCAAGCGTATCGTAGAACAGGTGATTCAGGAGCGACATCAAAGTTGTAGCATTTACCGGGGAAACAAAATGGATTTATTAAAGCTGAAAATTGTTAAACAACTGCGTCACTGCATTGTGATTCACGATAGAAAATAAGCCATAAATTGCTTTTGTGTCGTCTAAACTATAACTTTTTCCTACTTAAAAATGTTATTCATATTTCAAAAGAGCGATATACAATGTGAAGCCTACATTAATTACAAAAAGTCAGCAAACGAGGCCTGTACTCGTTATGTTATTTTCCAGTTCTATTTTAATGATATGTTGAAAAAAAAATGTTGAACTTTTACGGCCGTCCGTCGACGGAGTACGTCATTACAGTTGAATTAATTATGCTTGGGGTTGAATGAGGGGAATCTGGAAAGTCCATTTTTATTAATTGTTTGGGCAAGAACTGGGCAAGATATTATTTATTAATAACAATCGATTTTCTAGCGCTGGCATGACGAAAAGTTATACTCAACTGCAGGATTAACAGTAACGAAACGTAAAATAGATATCGAAACATAACTAGGTACCTAACAATCTTGTTCTGATTACCTTCATGGAACACATACTAGAAGTAGAATGCAGTACTAATTCATTCGGGAAAGTTACCTAATAAAGTATTTCCTCAATTAATTTTCTCTTTATGAAACACAAACTGAAAGTAAAATGCAGTACTGTTTCATTCGGGAGAGTTATTGAATAATTTCCTAATAACTATACCCTCTATCACCCTCTCTACAGCCCTCTGGGGGCCTTAGAAATTATATGGAGAAGTCATTCGATTACGTATAGACGATGTGTACACAAACATACTCTGGTCAGTCAAGCGTATCGTAGAACAGGTGACTCTGGAGCGACATCAACGATGTAGCATTTCTGAACGAACTCTTATAGCTCTCCCACATATTTCAGTTCTATATTTTATAATGAAACACATCCAGATAACTATTTTTCTGTGCATCCACGTTTTCAAGAATACCTAAATTCCACTTTTTGATGGGATTTGCTTCATTTTCATTTTCAAGATACGAAAGAGAGATGGGGTTGAAACTCCCTACCCCGTGGCACCCCGACAGGACATCGCCTGATTTAAGGTCGATTCTCACTTGGCGTCGCAACGCGATGCGGCGCGTTGCTGAAAAATGCGGCTTCAAAAAGTTCTCTTGTTTTCAAATGCAGCAATTCCCACTTCGCGAAGCAGAGCAGCAGCGTAGCCAAGCGTCACAAACCAACGCTTCCAAAAGCGTTGTATGCAGCTACGCATTGCGCCGCGTAGCTAAGTGAGAACGGAAAAGCAGAAACACAGCGGTAGCCCAGCGCGAAGCGCATGCGCACTTCTCAGCACATACTCTGTCATGACATAGCTCTCACAAGGGTGAGATTTGTGATGTGCGGGTGTTGCACGATGCAAAGACAGATCATTTCGAAAGTTTGTAGGCGTGGATGATCGAATATGATCAATCCGTCTGAAATAGTTTCATCGCTACAGTACTGCCATCGCCACTTGTACTGTGCTTCCAAATCTTATGCACCCAATATTTTCGCTTCTGTCTTCCTTTTTTTTCTCTTCGTTGTGTAAAGCAATTGCCAGGGCAAAAACTTCGTCTTCCTCACTTGAAGAACTCATTGCAACTGCCGGACAGTCGTGGAGAACTGACTGAACTATCGAACGAAATTCAGCCACGTTTCGTTGACGCGACGCGTCGCAACGCCAAGTGAGAATCGACAAGAAAATAACGCGTCGCTGCCGCATCGCGACGCGACGCCAAGTGAGAATTGCCAAGAAAATAACGCGTCGCTGTCGCATCGCGACGCGACGCCAAGTGAGAATCCGCCTTTAGATGTCCACTCTGCTTCCTCAGTCACCGAGATTCAAGCATGAATAATCAAGTTGTCGCCTGTCTTCCCGTATCCACGACCTGTCCGTTACATGCATATGTACCCCGTGAATTAATTATCGCCATAAAATGTTCAGTTGCTGGCAATTTCCCTCGGAACCGTAAATTTCATATCGAAGGGTAATATATTTCCTGCAAAAGTGGCAGGGCTGTAAACATATGCAATATTTAATAACCGAATTGGGTCTTTGGGGATATCTCAGGCGAAACGTAGCTATTGAAATATGTCGGTTCTGGCAAACAATTTCATCGAAATTGAATCTGGAAAATGAAAAGTGCCAAATTAATTAAATATCGCTGCGTGAATGCATGGCATACGGGATCTGAAAACTAAAGGTGATGTCAGACTCTTCACTCTTTATTATAATTTCTGTCGTTCAGTCGGTATCTTTCACTGAAAATGAAGCGTCTGAACATAGAATGAATCAATGGTAACGAATAAATTCTTTAGTTAGATTTTGGCATTCACTCGCCCTCCGAATGAACAAAAAATTAAAACATATGAACACAAACCGAACGATCGTAATGGAATCATTTTGTGGTATAACGTTAATTTCCTTACAGCCACTGCAGAAAATAGGCAAAAACACACGACACAGCCTACAAACAAATCGCAGAGTTTTCGTAAACAAAACGCACAGTTTGATATATCTCGGAAACGTCCCAATCGATTCGGGAGAAATTTTGTATGTTGATATGGTTTTGCTTTTTAAGTTTATCTATATATAGCCGTTTTTCTTGGAAAAACACGATTTTACTAATGATAATAATAATAATAATGATAATTCTTGAATCTCGAAAACGGCTTCAACGATATGAATCAAATTTTGTATTTAGATCAGGTATTGCTACTTAAGTTCATCTATATTCATGAAAAAATGTGATTCTACTCTTAATATTAATAATAATAAAATAAATTTTTGGATCTCTGAAACGGCTATAATGATTTGGATCAAATTTTGTATTTAGATAGAGTTATGCGTTTTAAGTTCATCTATATAGGCGTCTTTTTTAGAAAAAGGCGATTTTGCAAATAATAATAATAATAATACTTGACAGATACATATATTTTTTTAATTCGTGGTCATTTTTTTGATTAAGTTGGTCTCGAAATAATTACAAAAGTTTTGAAACTCTGTTGCAAAATATCTCTTCTGATGCATTCACAAATTTTCAACCTTGTACACGATCCGGAACTTCAAGTAATTTGGAAAAAACTTTATTTTAAAATTAGCAAGATGTGATTCATGAAGCGAAAATGAATTGAATGACATGCTCCATATAGTTTTTCAGGCATCCGGAGTGTGGTATAGGGGGTAGTTGAAGGGTAGTTTATGGGCAATAAGAAGTGAAAAGTACCGTATTCTGCTATAGCATGTGATTCATGAAGAAAAAATGAATCTAATGACATTCCCCGTATAGTATGCCTGGCCTGGATGGGGGTAATTTCTAGGATATAATTCAATAACTCTCCTAAATGAAATAGTACCGCATTCTGCTTCTTGTACAGTTTTTCAAGAAGTCGGTAAAGGGGGTAGGGGGGGTAGACTCGAGGAAATAATTCAATTTTCCAAAATAGTGTCACATTCTGCTTTTAGTATGTGTTTCATGAAGAAAAAATTATTCAAATGACATCCCCATATAGTTTGACAGGCTTACAAGGGGTGATAGAGGGGGTAGTTTCTAGGAAATAATTCAATAATTCAATTCGAATGAGTTAGTACTGCATTTTGCTTTTAGTACGTGTTTCAAGGAGGGAAAATCAATCGAATGACTTCTCCATATAATTTCTAAGGCCCCCAGAGGGCTGTAGAGAGGGTGATAGAGGGTATAGTTACTAGGAAATTATTCAATAACTCTCCCGAACGAAACAGTACTGCATTTTACTTTCAGTTTGTGTTTCATAAAGAGAAAATTAATTGAGGAAATACTTTATTAGGTAACTTTCCCGAATGAATTAGTACTGCATTCTACTTCTAGTATGTGTTCCATGAAGGTAATCAGAATAAGATTGTTAGGTACCTAGTTATGTTTCGATATCTATTTTACGTTTCGTTACTGTTAATCCTGCAGTTGAGTATAACTTTTCGTCATGCCAGCGCTAGAAAATCGATTGTTATTAATAAATAATATCTTGCCCAGTTCTTGCCCAAACAATTAATAAAAATGGACTTTCCAGATTCCCCTCATTCAACCCCAAGCATAATTAATTCAACTGTAATGACGTACTCCGTCGACGGACGGTCGTAAAAGTTCAACATTTTTTTTTCAACATATCATTAAAATAGAACTGGAAAATAACATAACGAGTACAGGCCTCGTTTGCTGACTTTTTGTAATTAATGTAGGCTTTACATTGTATATCGCTCTTTTGAAATATGAATAACATTTTTAAGTAGGAAAAAGTCGTAGTTTAGACGACACAAAAGCAATTTATGGCTTATTTTTTATCGTGAATCACAATGTAGTGACGTAGTTGTTTAACAATTTTCAGCTTTGATAAATCCATTTTGTTTCCCCGGTAAATGCTACAACTTTGATGTCGCTCCTGAATCACCTGTTCTACGATACGCTTGACTGACCAGAGTATGTTTGTGAACACATTATAACTAATTAACGAAAAACCAGCTTTAATAAACTCAAAGAAATTTTCGGTTGTTTTGTCTCCGTCTATAATGCATATCAATGAAAGTAATGTAGGTCAGTCACTCATGTATTAGAAGCTGGTCAGCGGGTCCTAATATACAGGGTGTTTCATAATTGAATGCTGATCTCAACGGGTGATAATTTTTGAATGATTTAAGAGATATTCTTCATATGAACATAGGTCCGCAACCAAAATTTAAAAAGAAAAACCCAAAGTGGTTTTAGAGATATTGGGGAGGAACTGATTTTTATGTTAAATTTCAACATCCTATATCTCATAAATAAAGCTGTTGCGGACCTACATTCATATGAAGGATTTTTCTTAAAATCATTTAAGGATTATCACCCTTCGAGATCAGCATTAAATTATGAAACACCTTGTATATTGGGACTGACTGACCAGCTCTGTTCTAATACATGAGTGACTGACCTGCATAACTTTCATTGATATGTGTTATAGAAGTTTTATAACTATTTTCAGCTTTAATAAATCCATTTTGTTACCCCGGTAAATGCTACATCTTTGATGTCGCTCCTGCGTCACCTGTTCTACGATACGCTTGACTGACCAGAGTATGTTTGTGTACACATCGTCTATAACTAATTATTGACTACGTTTATCTCACAACTTTGGATCCGCTCAAAATGGGTTTGACTTGACTGGATCGATATACAGGGTGTAACATAAGTACGTTAAAATATTCAAGTGACGTATTCCTGAGACAATTTTAAGAAAAAAGTCTTAATAAACTTGTGTCCGGAAATGCTTCGTTTCGGACATACAGGGTGTTAAAATTGATTTTTTTTTGTACGCTTTTCAAAAATAACTTTTGCGAAAAATAAGTTATTTGCACGAAATTTGGTACCCGGGTTTTTTTGACGTGGGAAATCATAATTTCGTATTATTTTTCATGTAACATCTAGACGGCGCTGCATACGCTGTCATTATTTATTTCAAATTGCCTTAACATTTTTGACAGTAAACTTTTGGTACTTTTCATGAAAGAATCTTATTCCCACACCTTTATCAATTAAAAAAGGTATAACTACTTCCTCAACAACGCTGGAGGTGACATTTTTCGAGATATTTACAATTTTCTATATCGATGCATGCTACTTAGCTCCTACGCTACGTGAAGTTTCTGAGAAAAATTTCAACTATCTGTATCTCGAAAACGAATCATTTTTCGATTCTGTATCTCGAAAACGAATCATATTTCGATAAACATTTTATAGGAAAAAAGTTGTTTATTTTGACGAGATCTCCATCACATACTTAGTTTTTGTAATATTCTCAGCATCTTTACTTAACGCCCTACGAGCTAAGTAACATACATCAATATAGAAAATTATAAATATCTCGAAAACGATCACCTCCAGCGTTGTTGAGGAAGTGTACCTTTTTTACTTCGAAAATGTGTGGGAATGGCCTACTGTCAAAAATGTTAGGGCAATGTGAAATGAATAGTGACAGCGTACGCAGCGCCCTCTAGATGTCACATGAAAATTAATACGAAATTATGATTTGCCACGCCAAAAAAACCCCGGGTACCAAATTTTGTGCAAATAACTCATTTCTTGCAAAAGTTATTTTCAGAAAGCGAAAAAAAAAATCAATTTCAACACCCTGTATGTCCGAAACGAAGCATTTCCGGATACAAGTTTAAGTTTATATAGACTTTTTTCTTAAAATTGTCTCATCAGGAATTGATACGTCACTTGAATATTTTAACGTACTTATGTTACACCCTGTATACAGTTGATAATTGAAAATTTAATTTCTTAAATGGAAAAAAAGCGTGGGTGCTTTCGATCTATATTCTCATATTTTTTAGTTTAATTTAACAATACAGAGCTTTCAAGAGCTCAAGAGAACTTTATCAAGCACCCCAGGGAAATCGTCAAATTCAAATTCTGCGAACGGCATCTGAAATCGGATATTAATATCTACAATTTGTATTTTTGGATTTTCACCTGAGAGGTGGAAAATGTCTTTAAAATGTCACTGAAAGTTGACGTAAAGATGGCGTAGAAAGTACGAGTTGAAAATTAAAACACAATTATTATTAACAGATTTCCATTGATATTGAAATAATATTAAAGGTTTGTGCTTCTGATTTAAGTAGCTAATTATTAATTAAGGAAGAGGGAAGACGGAAATGAGAAAAATGTAAAAGTACCTATTACTTTACTACTTTACCTCTACTCTTTTTCAATATGTTGATATACATCTTCCCCGTTCAACCTTTATGAGCCTGCAGACTCTGCAACTCCTGCACATCTGAAACAATAGGATCGTTTGAATGGATTTGTCAACAAAAATAATGTTTGCATTTTAGTAGGTAAATCATTCATTGAAGATGGAATCGAATTTTACCTCTTATCGAACATATTTTTACTAAATATCCCGTTTGAACACAGTTAGTCACATTTTCACAATAAATCAGTAATAATCACAATTATTAATAGTCACTATTCTGAGCATTCACTTTGTATAAACACAGTTTTCAACGCGTAGATACTATTTATTTTACGTTCTAATTTTTAACGTGCCACCTGATGCCATCTTTGCCACCTATCCTGACACTTGTCATTTCATTTCATAGTTTTCATAGCCTTCTTTTTATTTGTTATTGGAAGTGTTCCTACCGTTGAAAATATGATAATTTTTACCTCTAAAATAGATTCCTAGGTAGGTAGCTACTTTTCACAATATTTCAATGTTATTGAAAACTACATGATTCGAATATTTCACTTCTGAATAGGTACAGTGGTCATTTTAAGTTGCCAGTTCTCGAATCAGAAATATAATAAATATGGAATTGGATGTAGAAACATGGATTTCTTCATGTTTGTCTGCAAAAATATCCTCTGAAGCTTGCAAATGCAAATATTTCGGCCTTGGTATGACTGAAGAAAAATTAGGAAATGCAGTCAACATGTAGGTGTCACATAGGTAATTTGAGTTTTGTAGTATTGCATCATTACATGGTAGGTATTGTGCATAGACTACATTGGGTAAATCGAGGGGTAAATATTCTGTTAGAGAGAGCCATCGAATTTTCAAAAAAAAAATTTGAAACTTACTTATTTCGGTATCCTCAATAAAAAATCCAAATGAAATTTTTGGCGGTTACGACTATTTTCGAAGATGTGGATTTTCACCATTTGACAGATCGAATTTCTGCTATGAAAAATTCACAAAATATGCCCTTTTTAACCAAAACACCACACACGCCCTTCTTCACTTCTTTTCGGTACTTTTTTTGTAGAAAAAACTACCACTTTTCGAAAAATTCATCCTTTTTCAAAACGTTGATAAATAGTAGAACTTTCTCTCTCTCTCTCTATGTATTTTCTTGGATCAGCTTCCTCACAGCGCTATTCTCCAGCTCTCCCCTAGTAGAACTTTCATTGTCCAACACTGAATCTTTGGTGTTTTTTTAGTTAATGTTAGTGATATGATGATATTGTTCTTGCGTCGACTCTCGTGAGATCTCGGCTCACATCGTATTTTTGAATTAATCAAATTCAATGAAATATTTGAACTTAAGGGGGAGCGAAGCGAGCCTAACGACGGAAAAGCGTCTAGCCGTTCCTAGTAATTTACGCATTTTCAACTCGATATGCATGCAAACAAATTCACGCATTTTCGACTGACTCGCAAGCTAGGTTAGATTTGTGTGTCAATTGCGAGCGAAAATACAAAAAGCGAGTGAAGCGAGCCTAGCCTAACCTAACCTAAAACGTAAACGAGATCCGACGAAAACCGAATCATAAAAGTGATACCAACCCGATGAATAAAAAATATCAGTCATCCAATGTTGTTCACAATTTGTTAACGTTTTGAAGAAGGGTAAATTTTTCAAAAAGTGATAGTTTTTTTTGCAAAAAGGTACTGAAAACAAGTAAATAAGTGCATGTGTGGTGTTTTGGTTGAAGAAAGGGCGTATTTTGTGAATTTTTAATAACAGAAATTCGAGCTGTCAAATGGTGAAAATCCACAACAAAATGAACCGGTATCTTCGAAAATAGTCGTGACCGCCAAAAATTTCATTTGGATTTTTTGTAGAGGTAACCGAAATACGTAAGGTGCAAAATTTTTTTTTTTGAAAATTCGATGGCTCTCTCTAACCGAATATTTACCGACCTTGAAACGAACTTTCTGTCACTGCAACCAATAACAATCCGAAATGCTATAAGCTGAAACGCGAAAAGCTGTCATCTGTACTCAGCATAACGATGAGTCGTGCATCATTCTCTGTTGAGTTCAAATTGACAGTGCTGCTCCTAAGGTAGGGTATGGTGTTAGTAACAAAGTCTTCTTCCGGCTAAAGAACCTGGTAGCCTTCCGACATCGGAGACCTTTTTTTGCTATGAAAATCGCTTAATATAAATATAGAATATAACACAACATATGACACCACCATGAAACACCACGAGAGCGTTAGCAAAGGTTCATTCGTTTGCATCGAGGTGTAGCACTTTCGTACATCTGGTGTAATACACACTCGATTTTAGTATTCGTTTGCAATTGATTTGACACACTCCTTTGTGGGAACTGCACTTTTGATTCAAAGTGTGGTGTAAATTACACTACATTACACCTCGTAACAATATATACGTCAAGAGGAACTGCAGATATGGCACTCCGAGAAATCCGTGGTTGCAGAGCATGCTCTACTAAGTGAGGACAACCATACAATATTATGACATCCAAGTACTGGATAGGACCTCCGGGTATTACCCGCGAATATTCAGAGAGGCCATTAAAATTCAAAAACTCTCTGGTAATTTCATCCGAAAGGAAGAAGGCCTCAATCAAAGTGAAATGTAGAGGCAGGTAATTAGAAATACCAAAACAAAACCCTTTCCAGTTTTTTTTATGCTCTGGAAAGGAAAATCCTGCAATGTTCTAAGACCATCCGTGAGAGCCGTGGGTAGGAATTGGTGTTCTTCTTAAGTTTATGCAGGCTGTATGCCTCAGGTAACACCACCCGATGCGAAATTAAAAATGAAAAGGGGTGATAAATTTGAACCATATAAATATGAATCTGGTCATAATTAAAGAATGCAGTGGGTGTCTAATGTATGTATTGTATGTAATGTATTCTATATACATTATTTTTTATTATGAAAATGTGCATCTAGGTTCGAGTATATGCACAAAATTGTTTTGTGACATTTGTGTGACATTTTTGTGACATTTGTGACATTTTCCATGCGTAGTACTTGTTATTGGACAACACCTCAGAGTAATAAAAGACATAGAGATGCCCTGCCTATACCTACACAAATATCTGTTTTGAAGTGAACATGAACTATCCTTTTCTATAAAATTTCTCGGCGAGGAGGGTGACGGGTGGTGAAACGGTATAGATAGTTTGTTGACACTTAGAGTAAGAATGTCCATTTTACAATCAAAGAATGACAACTTGATCCGAATGAAATGAACGGGCATACACCACCCGATTGAATACGGACTTAACATATATGAGGCCCTCGCTTGTAAACAAAGTTATATTGACTTCAAGA
Source organism: Chrysolina haemoptera (assembly GCA_958298965.1). Classification (NCBI taxonomy): domain Eukaryota; kingdom Metazoa; phylum Arthropoda; class Insecta; order Coleoptera; family Chrysomelidae; genus Chrysolina; species Chrysolina haemoptera. The sequence goes on along the minus strand of OY282602.1, from coordinate 11,058,121 downwards.
CATGGATGGAAAAGGCCACTCTATTGTCTTTTATTACTCTGAGGACAAGACCAATTCATCAAGCATATGTTCTCTTGTTGTTTTTCAACTCGCTCTGTAAATTCCGCTAACTTCGATTGAAATACCTCGTTGGATACGAAATAAAAGGCTCCAGTGGACAATGAACAATATGAAAACTGGGATCGTGCCATTCACGGCATTCACGCGTCGTTGACCAAGCGTTAACGCATGAGGCTAGCAGACGAATATCGCCGGAAGTTGCTGAATCTAATTGAATCGCTTGTTGTACTGTGGCATTTTTGATGTAACATTTCTAAAAATACACGTTACGATTATTCATTCTGGGACAAAGGGATACTATTAAAGTTAGTTATCAGATGGTATATAGATGATGGATAATTATGATTTGAAATTATATACAGGGTAAACCGCATGAAGCATGAATACATATAAAAGTGCCCACTGTTACAAAACTCTTGCGATTTTCTTGGTTGCTGGAAAATTTTCGTGTTATGGTCCCCGCGTTTTATTGGTAGTGAGACCATACAAATCCCCAGAATGAAATAACTGAATATTTAAGAAAATCTATCAGAACGATGTCTGAATACTGAGCTCTCAAAAATAATTGCTGCTGCTGCGATGGTAAATGACCTCATCCTGGGAGACACAAATAAAATGTATTCAGTCGTCGATATCGTCCTGAAGATGGAAAAAATACTACTCCAGAAGTTCCGAGAAGACGAATTACCAATTATCCCGTTTCAACTTAGAGGCGCTAGTCTGCAGTAAGTCAGGAAGTTGTCATGAAGTCATGAAGTCATGAAGTAAAGAGTTTCTTTCTCCAAAGTTCACTGACTGTTATCGACTTGTTTAGAGAAGTACGAATAGAGGTTGAAAATGTATTTGGAGAAGACGCGGTTTCCTCTTTCACTGAAGATGTGAGTCTATTGTTGCATAAATTTCCACCTTCCACAGATATTAACACCTCCTCAGTAAAATTATTTCAAAACAAGATCGAACAAACTTATGGGTAAGTCGTCCAAATTGGGGACGGCGGGTAAAATAGAGACATGGTGTTTCCTCCCACTGCGTGCTGGTGTTTTCGTGGGAGAGGCCGATCTACTGGTCTGAACCATCAGTACTTTAGTATGGTATGCGGTCAGCTGCCCACTCCAATACGTCTTCATTGTGACGCGAAAAAATCCTCATTCAATTGTACAAGTCTGTTTTCCTCTGAAAAAAGATATTTTCAGCGACTTAGACTTTCTTGCAGCTACTCACTATGGAACTACTGCAGAAATAGCACGAGAGAAAAACTCCAGTTGTTCCGTTACTAGGCCTAACTCTCCTGCACATGGACCTAGCACCTCTGCTCCTAGATCTTGATCTCCTATCTCTGAACTAAGTTCTTTCGCCTCTGAACTTAGCTCTGCCGTTCATGGACCTAGCTTTACTACTTCTGGACCTAGATCTCTCTCCTGGATCTAGCTCTCAAGTTTCAGTCCCTGTTTCCACCCCAGCTCACGTGTTTCACGTCATAATTCCCCTATTCGAGGTCTAACCCCTTCTGTTAGTTCTCCTCTTGAAATCTGCAAATAATATTTCTTTGAAGTTCCAGAAAATTGTGCAACAGATTTCCCCAGATCCAGAAGAAGAACGAAAGAAAATAGCAATCAGAAAAAGAAGATCAGAGAAAAGTGAAATTTTAACGTCACGCCATACAAGATACAGTTGGAGGAGGTGGTCAGAATAATTGAGAAGAAACAAAAATCCAACATAAAACCTGGATGTAGGATGAGTCATTTGAAGAAGATCGGGTACAATGCACAGTATGCGAAGGATGTGCTAATGTTGCATGCACATCTCAAAGAAATATAGACTTTTTCAAGTGGGATGTTTGTAAATTTTTTTTCTGATACTAGGGGACGACTTTCCCCTACTGTATCTGATGTATTGGAGCTGGTTTGGAAGTGATCTTAATAATCCAGGTTCATGTTCAGCAACCAAATAGGTCACATGCATGTATCACAATAAAATCACTTAAATTTTTGTTTTTTTTATCTACTTTTTTGATAATTCATTAAATGTCGTTCATTAAACTGTAAATTTTAACAGATTTCAATATCCCATATTTTCAAATGCCCAGCAAATTTGAACTAGGTAAAACGCAGGCGTTAATATAACGTCAAAGTCAATGTCAACAAAATGTATTTCCATGGTCTTGTTTTGTCGTTGGTCGGTCTATTTAGAATTTTGCAAGAGTTTATATTTATTATCTTTTTATTATAAAGCTACTGTAAACCTCCCGGAACTATGTTCACTTTGGATAATCTTTGTGGATATATACTTTGACGTCACATACTTCCGCCAAAGGACGATCGTTTGAATTGCCACTATTCTTGTTAGATATTCACATTTTTTGGCCGCTATCTTATTCTTTTAATATTTGAATGGATGATCGATTAGAACAATTAAAAACAAACATGCTGAAACCCATTAAAAAAGCAAGAGACAAAGTTATTTTGTGAACGTACACGTTAGCGTAGTAATAGCCACTTCCAATTGCGAAATGTGCCTGAACTGCTGGAAGAGGGAGAGCTGGACAAGTGCGCCTATGGAAAGCAAAGTCCAAAAAAACACAGAGATCTACTTAACCTCTAAAGTTGTCAAATTTCATGATTGAAAATTTAAAATTATTTTGTTTAACCCGAATAATACCATGTCGAATAGTCATCTATTCCTCAAGCCTGGATTCATAAATGTACCATTACAAAATGGTGTAGGTCGATATGTTATCCAACTTCAAAGAGTGGTACTGAAATTTTGTAAAAACAATGGTTCTAGTAGAGGAATGAGGTAAATATAAAGAAATTCTAAAACGTATGTAGTCAGTGTTTTGTACCATTTCAGAGAATTCATTGAAAATGACTTGGTAAATTTTGCGAAAGACAATCCAGAGATTGTGGTTTATTTAAAACCGAGAAGACATCGGACTGCAGTTATGACAGCTGAATATCGTAAGTGTGTTCATGTTAAGATTTGTGGGTTATATTTTACTGATCAACAATATACATGTAATTCTTCAGTCATCTTCGGAATTCGAATAACTTGCTTGGAAATTTCCTACAACAATTTCTTCTTAATCTATAGTTTATCTTCATACCTAGCGCTATCGTGGAGTGCACACCGTCCACCTTGGACGGTGCTGTAGGTTTTCCTACAGCTGAAAAGTGAATACCAGACCAAAGCGCCACGGTATTGCAAATAATAGTAAAAGCCGTCCTCTACCCACACAATATGAGTGTTAATTATTAAAAGATAAAGGTGCCATTTATGAACCATTTATAGATTTCATCTATGAGATGGTTAAATAGACATTATAGCCATATTTTAAAAAAAATTTCAAACACCCTAATATGTTATTGCAAAATTTATTTTTTAAAATATTGTAAAAATATGCAATATTTCTCTGGTTTTTGATCTAGTAAACATTCTGTTGTTCCCGTCTTTGATCTATATTTATTCCAGTTATTGAATATGGATTGCTGAGGACTCAAAAGTAAAAAACTGGTTTCGATAATATGTATATATATATATATATATTTCAAAATGTTATATTTTTTTTTAATTCTAGGGTAGTGTTCGATAATTTATCTACCCCTTCTTCATCACTTTTAAAGGTTCTGTTGCATACCACACTATGTCATCGTGTTCTGGCCACTTCCATTTCAGCCTACTTCTGGTTATAACTTTCATCTTCACAATCATATTTGACTGTCACCTAGCCTCTTCTATTTGAGTTATTTTTCTTCAGTCAATTCTGTTTCCGTCTCTTTGGTCTCACTTTTCACATTCTTCCAAATCTGAAGACTCATTATGCCGTTACTTTCTTCCTATTTTTATTTATGTTTTCCATTCTTTTTCCTTGATCTTTTTAGTTTCCTCATTCATTTTAAAATACTGAGACGTTTTCTCTGGGTTTTCTCCTAGCTACTTGATTTTTGCTGCTATGAATCAACAAGAAGTCTAAGGCCTCTTAGATTGGTGGAATTTGAACTAAATCATTTCTTCCAGATGATTCATTCTTTTTATGTAGAATGTAGAGGTTTTTTGGTGTTTTCTTTTTGAATAAATTTATTCCTATTTATAATTTTTGGAAACTGATTCTTCTAGATTTATAAAAGGGCTTGCCATTGTCGACAGCTATGCTATCAAAGCATTTCGTAGGTCTTAACAATTATACTTAGTATACCAATAGAACCAGAACAAATATACCTATGTATGTTGAAGCTTTTGGTAAAGAAAGAAATGTAATAGTCACCAAAATAAAACTCAAACAAATTGTGGATTTTTGCGGTGAATAATCAATTTGAACTGACTGGAATAAATACTCTTGGAGTGAGTAGTATTTGCTAAACACGTGTTGATTCAGCTATTGGCTAATAGGTATGAGTCCAAATATTTTTTTATAGTTTATAATACTGCAGAAGCTTATTGAAGTTCTTTGAAATGTTAGGTGGAGCTAGGACACACCTTATTATATTTACTTACCATGCTGTATCGAAGCTGGCTATGATTTTGTATTTTCTTGTACCTATTCTAATACTAATTTAATATTTTTTTTTAATAGTCAATGGGGATCGTCAGTGGCTGAGCTGTAGAAATTTTACCAGGGAAGAAATATCAAAATGGCTCAACCTCCTTAAAACCCAACAAAAGAATCACACTGGTACAAGAATTCGTAAACTTCTGCAAACCGCTCACCCTTCTATACAAGGCCCCTGGACACCATATACATTCAGAGACCCCGCTTTAAACTTAGCTATATTTCCAAATGAAAAACTATCAGAACCTGATAATTTGGGTCAATCAAGTCAGGATGAGTTGGTGGAGCTGTTCAGAAGACAAAAACTTGAAGAACTAGAGAATGTGAGAGCAGTAAATTAAATCATTCGACGTATATTAAGTTTAGTTTGTGTAGGTAATAAATATTTAAGAAATATCAAATGTTTCATGTGTTTCATTCAATTGTACAGCTTTATCGATTAAAAATAATAATCTTCTGAGAAGTTAGAGTTGCTAACCAATTACTAACAATCCGATTTCTCGAAGGGATTCAACAAGCTCGATCATCAAATAATCTTGAGCAAACTTAATCAGTATGACTTTAACACACAACTTATTAATTTATTTCAATCTTACTTGCAAAATCATAAACTCTTTGTTGAATTTGGGGGCCACGTATCCCATCAATTCATAGTGTCAAGTGGTCAAGGTAGTAATCTAGACCCCCTCTTATTATCGAACTTCACCAACGATATGAGGAACATTTCAAGTAAATTGCTGCTGTTCCCAGACGAAAAATTTCAGGAGTATTGATTCAATTGATGATTGTCATACATTACAAAATGATATTCATAATTTTCATCTTGGGTGTATTGATAATAAACTTCCATTAAATATCAAAAATGCAAATCCAACACGTGTTCCTTGAAAAAGTCAATTATTGAGTTTTCCCAACTCAATCAACAATATTACCTTAGAGTGCAATCAACAAACTAAAGATCTTGGATTGAATTTGAACCCAAACAAAATTCTCTAATCACTACAACAAAATATCTTCTTCTGCTAAGAGAATGACAGGAATGATTTTCCCTACATGCAAAGACTTCCAAAACAAGGACTGCTTCATTGCTTTATATAATGCATTTGTGAAATCTAGGCTGGAATATTGCTCTCTGAAATGGTCCCCACTGTATAAATGTCACATTGATCAACTGGAATCAGTACAAAGGTTCTTTTTGAAATATGTGTCATTCAAGTTGGATGGGGTCTATCCCCCTCGAGGTTATGGCAGCAACTTGCTGCTCGGCAGATACTCATGTTTGCCTCTGGAGAATCGTATATCATATTGTGCTTGGATATTCCTTTTCAAACTAACAAACAATCTAATCGACTGCCCTGAATTATTGAAACAAATAAACTTTCATGTCCCTCGTAGCAACTGCAGGCAGAAACCGTGCTTTTACTTACCTAAACCCAACACCAACATTCTTGTAAAATCTCCGTTGTATGCAACATGTAAATAGTAAATGAAGTGTGATCTGGAATCGACATTCATATTGAACCAATAGGCTCTTTAAAAAAAAAATTAAAACAACTATATTGTACATAAAACAATAAACCTCATATCCTATTTTTGTATCTGCACAAAATTGTACTATTTGTATTTGCATTATCTGTATTATTTGTACTACTTGTATTTGGATTATCTGTATTATTCGTACTATTTATTTTGTATTTGTATTATCTGTATTATTTTTACTATTTGTATTTCGATTATCTGTATTTTTTCAACATAAAATATTGAATGGCAAACTTGGTGTTCCACAAATAATTGTTTAAAAGATGCATAAGTACACTTTAAGATATGTGCAAGTTCTGACTTATGCTAGTTGGCAGACAGCCAAGAGCAGTATGTAGGTTTATTCTATGACTCCCCCCCCAACTATTCAACTTTATCAGGTAGTGTTTTTTTTTTCCTGGAATGAGTTCTAAGCGATGGATTTTTTGCCGCCGAGATTGTCCAAATGCCCCTATACGTGAAAAAAACATAAATAACTGACTTTGACATTTCAAACTCTATTCAACGTTCTGGCAGGACAGTGGCCCACCCTTCCCTACTCAAAGGCCTAGCTTGTGCAGGTATATACGGCTATTATTATTTGCCGATACCGATACATTGAGAAAAAAGTTTCTCGCGTACCCGGCATTGAACCAGCGTCCAATGCTAGCTGAAGTTTCAGCCGCCCACACCTAGACAGCTGGCCAACTGGTTACCAGCATAAAATGTTATGTCTATTTGTGACTGAATATGTGAAATTAGTTCATCAGTGAATATAGATTTATTACGGTCCATTTTTTGTTTTGCAAGCTAATGCTTCAAATTTTGTTCATAAAAGCATGAATAGTAGTCAGTCTGAATAGATGTTGTAATAAAACCAAAACTTTCTTGAAGCAAAACCCTGATATTATTGTAACAAGAAGTGACAAAGGGAATGTAACTGTAATTATGTATAAAATAGGTTATATACAAAAAAGCCAAGAACTTTTGGATGATACTAAATACTATAAGGAATTGACTAATCCTACCAGTACCTTTCAACAAGAAGCAAACGAGTTGATATCTAAACTAAAATCAAGAAAATTTATGATAGCATTGCTAAATCTCTTACCATTTTCTATTCAATAGCTCCACGTTTTTATGCATTATCTAAGATACATAAACCAATTTTATCAATGGGGCCCATCATTGATGAAATGTTGATTGTCCACATTGTAAGATATCGAGATTTCCAAGAAACATACTATCTAATGAGTATACTTTCAACATGTTCCATATAGAAGATTCTTTCAGTTTTTCAATTTTCATAAACGGTTTTCAATTACCAACAAACTACGTCATAATTATTTTAGACGTAGGTTTTTTCTCAAATCTGCCCTTGAAATAGCAGAAAAAAGTATATTACAAAAATGGGAGACTATACAAGAATTCTGCAACTTAGACAGGAAAACCTTTTTAGAACTTTTAAATTTGTTTTTGACTCGACATACTTGATTTTTAGTAATAAATTTTACTCTAAAACATTTGGCACACCAGTGGGTTCAAGTATCAGTCCAATATTCTCCAGTTATGTAATGGATGAAACAATAACAACAATTGAAAAGAGGAACATTGAAAAATGAAATATTTGATTTATAAAACAACTACTTCTCCGGCAAAAGCCACGCTGGACATTGAACTACATCTAATAGATATTGTGAAAAGACTCTAATTGAAAAGAAAAAAAAAATCTGAATGTGAAAATTCGCATTTTCACTCAGATAGTTGATTTTTTTAATTTTCTCTAGTTTTCATTAAAAATTCATCAAATAAATTAGAAAGGGGAATGTTATTAAAAAATATCACTCAGAGAAATTGTTCATTTCATTGAAGCAAGGTTCGTTTCTCTCGTATTTAATCCACAATACATTTTTGTCGACGAAAATCTATTTCGCTTTACCAAACTCGTCAGGGAGATTAAGATAATTGGAAATCAGGCTCTTCAGAAGCAATTATACACATCAAGGATGGATATGAGGGAAATATTTCTTCTTCGGTAACACTTTGAGAGTTATTTTTTGACATAGACCTGTCATGGGCATTGCATTTTGATTTTTGTTCGAAAATATGAATATGAGATACATAAAATCATCTGCGGCTGAAAGATGATGCAGATGATTCCTCAAAAGATTTTATGAATAACCTATTCATATTTTCGAACAAAAATCATAATAACAAGTCTTACCCAAATTGATTTTGATATTCCTTTTATCAAATGCTATGTTGATGACAATATTAAGTGCACCAGAAACCCAAATAGAAAAAGTTCTTAAAATTTTCAACCAATTTGATTCCAAAATACAATTCACAGTATTACGGTCTAGTTTTTGTTTTGAAAGCTCATGCTGATGGACTCTCTCGTAAATGCCGAGGAATTTGAATCCGAGTGATTGTCCATATTTTCATTTTGCTTCAGAATAAAAGTCATATTTTCCTTTTTAGACTCATTTAGTAAGAGCTCATTTACTATAAACCATTTTTCTTGAGGGGCTTTATATATTCTCACGCTTGATAACACTTTAAAGTAAGTTGTTGAGACGATGCGGCTGCTTGTTCTTCACGTCCTAATTGAAAAATTCTATTTCCTGAAACCACAGTTTTGCAATTTATATGAATGATTCAAAATTTGATAATGTTCATTTGAGCATAAACAGAGTATGAACAAGATTATACTATTATGTCTTCTTGGATAAGTCTGTAGTAAGCAAGTTTGCGTAATAAAATTTCATGTGAAAAAAAATTTAAATATTTTTTGAGAGGTCACAGAATACAGAATATCAAGTACTAGTGGTAATTCCGTAAGCTTTATGTTAATTTCACCCATTTAACATATTTTTTAAACGTTTTTATAATTTTTACAGAATAACCAGATATTAAATATGTATGAAAATCAACACCCATTAAAAAGTTACATAAAGCTTACAGAATTACCCCTATAGCCAGACTACACTTATTTTTCCTGAAACTGTTTTGACAGTCTTAAGTATTTTCAGATTCCAAATATGAAAACAATTTGTTGAATGAGTCTTGCACTTTCAGAACTGTTTGTTTTATAATTTTTCCTTGTATTTCATTATCATTTCTATTTACTTTTCTTTCAGTGGTTGTCATAACCAAAATTCATTGGGAAAATTGAAACAAATATGAAGTTCAGGACATTTATTAGACCAGAATCGATACATAACCATAGACAAAATCTGTATTTACAAAAAAATTATTTAAAATTGTCTAAAAAGGCCCATACTTTGAGTCCAAAGTAATACAGGATGATTAAAGCTGTACAGCAATTACACATTTAGGCATTTTGCAATATATTCATCTTTCCCACACAGCAAAGCAAAAAAAAAATCTGTTTAACATGAAACTTTAATAAAACATATTATTCTCATAACAGAATTTGGTAGGAGACATTATAGAACAAATTGAAGGCTTGAAAGGCATTATTTCTAAGGTGAAGTTCATATACTGTATATTCAAAAATCAAAAGTAATAGAAAATAAAAAACACATCAGTGTTGGTTGGTCAATTATTAGAACTTTTTGCTATTTTCAATTATCCTAGTGATAGTTGATAAAACTTGTCTTCTATTAACCTTGTTGGGTAATTATGTAGTTCACAGATATTGTATAAAATATTCTTAAATCATGTTTCCTCCAGCATTATGATATCCATTAATCACTTTTGAATAATTAGAAATTCTTCTGATGTACTTAGAAACATCAAGTTAAAGCAAATTCGATTAGAAACCAAGAATTACTTGGTTCGACTTGTTTCAGCAGCAAAGTTTATTTATAAGTATAGAAGTATTGAAATGGATGTAAACTTCATCTGTGTAAATAATAGCCACCATAATACGCTCATTGAATAATATACTTTTTCTTCACCTAGCAAAATACAAATTTCATGGTCTTGAAGTTGAGAAATAAGTCCATTTCAAGTTTTAGTTTTCATAAACAAACAATGTATACAGGGTGTATCTTAAATGATGTCAATAATCGGGAGGTGATTCCTTGTCACATTTTATGAATATAAACATATGTCCTAACTTGCTTCGTTTCTGTGTAACGGGGTATCAACTGCGACGCCACTGGAATTAAAATTCATAATATAATTTTTTCATGAAAAGACACTTTGTTACTACTAACAAACACGTAAAGAATGAAAAACCGATTTTTTATAAACTTTTGACACCCCGTTACTCGGAAACGATGCAAGTTAGGATACACGTTTATATAAACTTTTTTTCATGAAATGTGACAAGAAATCACCACCTGAAATTAATGACATTATTCAAGATACACCCTGTGTATTACTATTGAGATATTATCCCCAAAAAGTATTCAATCTTGTGAAAGTGATAAGTTCAGAAAGATACACAGAAAATTTATGAAAAATTTCAGTAACACAATTAAAGGTATTTTAAAAGTAGCTTTTTTGAATTTATTTAGTAATTTAAATTTTGGTTTTTGTAGAAAAGTACCACTTACAAGTATAAACATAGAAAATTCCCAATATTTTTAATATTTTTTTTGTTTATTATAGTTTTCATTTTGTCTATTTCATTTTGTTGAATTCTAGTGATGATTATATTGAGAAGCTATATTCATATCAATAGACAATGGACCTTACTTAAATACTAGTATAGCAAAATATTGAGCATTCAAAATATGGGCCCTAAAAAATTATTCAAAGTTCTTACCATCATTCTCATACAAAAATATTACAAAATAAATGCTGTTTCAGTTCATTTTGAATAATTTTATTTACGCTAAACAAATAAATAATTAAAACGTACAATCGTTATAAAATTTACAAATCATATTAAGCTTAATGGGAGAGGGTTTGAATTCTTCAAACTAAATATTGTCAACATTATGCACTGGCATTCAAATCAACCTACTTTAAATATCACGATCCACTTTTCCATAAATCAATAATTACAAATATTTATGTATTCCGCCAAAGTAATTTCAATTAATGGAAAATATGACATAATGTCGTATAAAGAAGACTAGATTTACTGCATTCAACAAAAAAAAAGGAATAACAATTACAGGCAAACAACACATCAATTGGGCTTAAATGGTGAAATTATGTTCCTAGTAAGGTGGGCTAAATGTTATACTAATCGCTAATGCTTGCAAAAGCGATTTTCACTCGGCTTTCAGCCTCTTGGTAAATTCTTCTTGCTGTCTCTCTTTCCATTCTTTTTTGGCTCGTATTCTTTTCAGTTGGCCATCCCTAAAAAACATACATAAGAAAAACTATGTCAATCCAGAACAGGAAAATATATTAGACTATACACGATTTCAAATGATTCGTGCTTAAACAACTTCAAACATGTAGACAACCAATAAAGAAATCTGGTCCAAGCTTGGGCACTTTTTTCTGCCAATAAGATTGAACTACTTTAAGGGCATATAAAAAGAATACATTCCATAGGGTCAAAATACCCTTATTTACTGCTTTCTCATATATATGTGTATATTACAAATATTTTTTCAGTACATCAGTTGTGTTCCCTATCATAAACATATTGTTGTTTCTTGAGAATATTAAACGTTATTATTATTATTATTATAAAGTGTAATATGAGGCTAATATCTGACAGAAAACAACCACTTATCTAGCTAAGACCAATAAGAATGTACTAAACGTGACAGATATCTGAAAAAAACAAATTTAAAGTAAAATTTGATAGTTTTTGCTCAGACAGTTTCATTTCCAGGGATTTTTATTTTCAGATTTTTAAAAACTTTGCTATAATGTTCTCACTTACCACATCATATCTACTAATCCTCCTTGCTTGGCAATGGCACTTTTTACTCTATTTGCGAAGTCTATGGCAGATTCACCTTCTTGCTGGTACATTGGAGGCAAGTACCAAACATCACAGACTATAGCCCAACTCGTCATCATCATGTAAAGATATTGTAACATGGAATCTCTGAAAATACAAACAAAACATACAAACTGTACAAGTTTTATCACAATATAAAAACAGAAACAAAAATACACAGTACTTCCAATTATAAAAAAAAATATCAATGGGACTTGAATATTTTTGTGGAGATTTTGCGTACCTGCTGCTGTTCCAGAAAGCATCTCCGAATCTTGGATCATACTTGATGGCAACTGGATAAATGATACTGCCGATTTCAAAGCTACCTTTTTTAAACTGCATAACTGAAGTATTATTGATGCAAGTTCCTTCGGGAAAAATTAGTATGGGGGGATTTTTCGGGTTTGAAATATGTTCTTTCAACCTAGAAAAAATTAATATGTGAATAATATGACAGATAACAAAAGATTTTTTTAAAAACAAGATTCTCATTAGGTACAATAAAATAAAAAACTACTACTACTAACTACTACCCCAATTATTTTTATTTCAACAATTTTGTTTCACCTGTTGTTGAGAACAGGAGAAAAATGTTTTTCGGAAAACCTCACTAAATTATGTACTAATTATACGTCAGTTTTCATTTCAGTACTTACACTACGTCTACTATCTCTGCATAAACAAGTTATTAATGGAATTAATTATTATTATTACAAAAATATGAACATATTGATTCATTGAAGTTTAGGTAATATACTATCAATCATAATTGATATTAAATTCATGATTTTTCTCTCACAACTATCACACAATTCGAAATCGAAGGCTGATTGTTTATTGGTTTTCGGTTGACAAGCAGCTGGTGATGGAGAGGTACGGAAGACAGGGTTGGCATAGAGAAATTACAACGATTATAATTCTGGTGTTTTTACTGTTCCGAGTTGGAAGAAATATCCAAGCCACAACAGGCCATTGGCCGCAGTGGAGGGCCCGATATGACTCCACTCCCATATAAACCTAACCTAACCTAGAAATATCCAATTATTATTATGAATTCATAAAACCCCTGAGATTACCCGAGTTTTTTTGAAAAATTCGAAATTTCACTGATCTTTCCAGGAATAGAAAGGTACCACCAAAATTTCCCTGAGATATCCCGGAATTCCTGGTCTGTTTGAACCCTGTAGTAATATTTTTTTCCATGTTGCAAACATTACGGCTCATGTTTTATAATTCATGTGCAGAGTGTCTAGACTTCTCATGGAAACACCCCTAATTTCCCTAATTTCGGCGGTAGAATTTTGAATTTACTAGAATAGATAAATACACCAAAAATGTACAAAATGTTCTCAAATGGGTTATTATTACAAGTGACATACACAGCTCGACCAGCAGCGATAGAAACACCAACATTTCCAATAAATGATAGTAGTCATGAATTACTCCGGTAGTTTCGAACAAAAAAAAGTAAAAGTTCATTTCCACTTGGTCTTGGTTTGAGTATTAAGAACTGTTACTACCTGCCTTAAATAATAAAACAAGACTTGCTGGAAATTAGACAAAAGTTGTAGTTTTCTTATTTAATAATTGAACATGAATTTCCACAAAATAAATAAATCATCAGTTGAATAAATTTATGGATGTCTGTGTTTGAAGAACTTGGCTTAAAAAAATCTAATTTAAAAAATATATTTTCCTGATTTTCCAGAAAATCATGCCAATTTCACTAATAATAGATTAATAAATATAATAATTACCGGCTTGTTACAGCATGCCTGTCTCTAGTTTCAGATCTCTCAAACCATATATGTGGAGAAGCTCTAGCAAGAGCTCTTTGGAAAATTCCTAGGAAACCACCATGTCGTTGTCCTATCTAGACATAAACCATTGACAAAAAAATCTCATTTTGAAGTTTCGGGATACTCTCATACAAACGAACCCTCTATTCATTAGGCACAATTATTGAGTCTTATATAGATAATGGAATTTTAGTGATTATCATGCCATTAAATAGTTATGTATTGTATAAGTGTTTTAAATAGCATTTTATCAACGCAAAAAAACGCGAGAACGCCAGTTCAAGCATTTCTTTATTCCACTAGTGGAAGTATTTTTGGTAATTATCAGAGTCTACAATATAGTATTCATCAACTATGATGTGACTGCATATATTCTTTTTTTATTAATATTAGGTTTGTTCCTTTGAATGTTCAAACTGAAATGTTAAAAAACACTCAGTTCGTCAAAAACATATATTTTCTGAGGTATGTGAAGTAAAATTATGAATTGAATGAATGACATAAGACATAAACTATTCCTTTATAGGCCACACAAAAAAATTGTTGGGAAGAAAAGTATATGAGCAGATGCAAAATGCAAAAAACTTGTAATGGAGTAAAATCAAATAGTTTTATATTCAAGACAGGTTTCCACCATTATTTTTATTCGTGACCAGAGAAGTAATTTCAAAATTGCAGAATCACATGCGACGAATATAAAACAATTCAAGAAAATTACTAGAATGTTGATGGTAATGAGAGAAAAATGCAACAATTTTATTTAGAAATGAATTTCAATTTGAAGCAATTGCCTAAGATACTCATGCATGAAGAAACAATTTTGGCAGTAATAAAGAAACTGAACATATTATTTTATGGAATGTAGCTCTTGTCCAACTTTAAACTGCCGTATTGGACCAAATAATGAAAAATTACCTAAATTTCTACAAGTATAGAAATCTTCTATAGTATTAATCATGATTGAAAACTAAAGCAATTTCTAAGCCTGAAATATGTGAATATTTAAACACTAAGTAATATAAAAAGCATTTAAAATATGTGAGAGTGCATTAATTCAAAATCTGGAGAGTAGTCACTTTTATTTTTGAGAAAATGTTAACGCTGCCGTGTTTTCAGACAGATATTTGCCTCAAATTTTCCACTTTGTGGGATAGTGTGGGGAGAAGGGAGAAGGAACTGAGTAACTGCTATTTCTTTGCAAAATGTATTAAAGCCAAGTTTAAAAGAGGTAAATAGAGTTTCAAGTTGAAGTAAAAAGCATTTCTCCAGTGTATCATTTCATTTACAGCTTAAAAAAATTCAGTCATTGCATGTTGGAGTGCAAAAAAATGGACAAACTGAACTGTGCAGCAATGAAAACGATAGCCGTGACTGTCATTGAAGATCGTAGATATAGTTTTTATAGTTTTGAAGTAACTCATTCATCATGAATAATTATTTGAATTTTCATTCCACGGAATTATGGTGTGGTGTAGTTCGACCCGAGGGTCACACGTTCGCAAGTTCAAACCCAAGAGGGAAGCAAATATTTTTTATTGAAAAATTTAAATTTTCATTTTCGATAAAAACTTTATTATTTTGTTTTATATATATTTTTGGTGATAAATGAATGTTTAGGTTAAGCCAAGATTAGCTATTTCTTAGGAATTAATGGTTGCTAGCTCTATTAAAATTTTTGTTTTTGGAGAAATTGTAGCAAAAAATTAGAATAAACTGGTCACTTTTGACTTATTCTTATGGATAATATTACGAATGTTAATGAAAAGTGTTAATAAAAAATTACTTGTCTTAATATGGAAAACAAATATTTTCAGTAAATTCTAATCATTATATTAAGAAGACACTGAAATAATTCCATTATCTATACCTAACTTCATATCTTCATAGCCCACATAAATAAATATTGTTACAAAGCAAAAATTTGCCCGTAATTGCAACAGACAAACCCTTGAAAGCAGATTACTCAAAAAGTTTTACACTGAAAACAGTTATATACAACACCAAATCTTGTAAATTGTGATACATTCAAATTGAAGAAGCAGCTCATGAAAATTCAAGCGGTGAATTTTGATAATATCCCCGAACTAGATTAATAGATCATTGGAAAATATTGTTACGTCATCTATGTCATTGAAATACCAATTGAATTCGTCAGTAGCTCTACGACTTAAAAAAAAGGTAAAGAAGCTCCAAACAATGTTTATACTTGTTTCCAGGGGTCCAACATAAACATATAGGTATTCTTATTAACACAAACTGCAACATAGAGGAAAAATTAAAATCAAGCAAGCCAAATAGGCCTTTCAGAATTTCAAGTATTCTCTTACAAGTTTCTAGTAAAAGTTTTTTGAATTATTGAGGCACTTCCTATGGTTAATTCAAAACTTTGACAGAACAGAATAAGTTCAAGCAAACACCATTGTCCCACACTATCACATAACAGTAAATTTGGATTAATTGTACTTTCAATGATTTTGATCCTTTGTCTTAGATAGATTCAAGTTTTTTTGCATTCTTATCAATTTCGAATTCATCATAATGGTTTTATTATCAATGATATTGCAACGCTACAGATGACAGGACATAAGCTGCATTGGCATATTGCTTTTCAAGGCAAGCATCTGAAAATTTTCATTATTGTCACTATCCAACATGGTGAGAACAATGAAGATTTTCAATTTTCAAAGAAATTAAAACTGAATTGAATGTCATGCAACTTTTCTGCTTGAGAATTAAAAAACGGAACAAGAAAAAAATAATTCTAACCTCACTGAACCTACCATAGAATAATTGTTGTCACACATCAATACAAGACAATCAATTGGCGAAGTATGATTAGCAACACATATCCCATTTTTTGGCCTATTTTCTTCATTGTGATAAGTGATAACACTTGAAATTGCCCTAGATAGAATTCCGAAGCACATTAGAGACACATACTTGTTAACATTTTGCTTGAAGTCGCCAGGTTTGATGTAACCCACGAGAGCAGTACAAAAAGTCAACCACAAAACCTGCAATTTGGCAAAAAACTAACAATTACAAAAAGCAACATATCTTCAAATTAATGAAACATAAGAACACCATACTCAAAATACTCCCAATGTCCCAACCCTCATATGATAAAAAGAATAATTACATTTCTTTTTCAAACAATGAATACCTAGAAGAGATCATATGACCCAACGTTTAGGTAAAGTGTTTTTACAAATATATAATTTATTTATTGATTGTAGCAAATTTTTTATTTTGCTTTCTCATATATTTATTTTCGATCAAACACTATATATTCAAGTTCCAAGCATTACAAATTTAAAAAATATGTGATTTTCCATATATTTACAAATATTATTTTATGTCGTCAAGAGATGGCACAACAAACGATTCAGTACATGCTCGAAAATATGGCAACAGGGCGAAGTCATCAGTACATAATTTGGCTAATAGATGGCGGCAATACGCATTCTCAGAATATAACAATAGTTTTTTAATAATAACTGTATTATTCAAAGTCAAATACTTTGGAACTGAAAATTAAAACTTGGCTACTTTAAAACACAAAATGTCACAGTTTCTACTAACATTACTTCTTAGAATATTTGGTTACTTTGGAGAGAACAAATTTTGTTTCATTTTCAGAGGATGGTTATTAATATCCACTTCAGGTGTTGGCTGAATCATTATTTTACAACAGCTATATGAAAACTACTTGTACCACTGCCATCTATCAGCCAGTTTGTGTACTAATGACTTCGCCTAGTTGCCATATCGCTAAATCGCTTCAGCTGCGCCATCTCTTGAAGACATAAAATATACCAAATTTATAAATAAATGGAAATTCACTTTTTTATATATCTTCAATGCTTAAAACGCGAAAAATATTGCAAAAATATAACAATTATTGTATCGTCACAAAATGTTATACAGTGAGGTCCTAAAGTAACGGATACATTATTTTTCTACTTTATCAGCCATTTTCAAGAATAACCCTGAAAACCGTCGATTAATGTTTTTGAAAAGACACTCTGTGACATAAAAAAAATTGGGGAGGGGGGTGCTGTCACTTTGACGGGGGTGGAAGAAGGCGATTTTTTATATCTCAGAGTGTCTTTTTGAAATAAAAAATCGACGTGTTCAGGGTTTTTCTTGAAAATGGCTAATAACATAGAAAATGAATTTATCCGTTACTTTAGGACCTCACTGTATATTTGAGAAAACATTTTTTACCCAAACGGCGCCTCATAGTTCACGTCAGTTTAGATTAAGCTTGAGTTTAATTCTCAAACCAGTGAGAGTATTTTGAAGTATGAATATAAATCTTCTTGTTTGCTATTAAATGATAAAATATACAGTAGTTCTCACAGCGAACGGAACATAGGTGAAATTAAAATAGAGCAATTGTTAATTATCAGCAGATGAGCTCAATGTATCCAACAGTGATGACTACTTCTTAAAATTAGCTGGATGCAGACTTCAGTGTTGTACTTCATAATATGTCAATATCATACGAATGTTTCAACGACAATAATTGATGGTTTTCGTCAAATGGTGGAGCTTAAGCAGATTTCGTTGCTCATTATTCATCACTTGGCTCGCACAAGTTTCGACTTTTGAGGGCTGCCGTTCGTAAGGGGACGACAGCTGGTTAACGAAAAAAACAATTTTAAACAATTTTAAACTTAGGGCAATAGTCAATTGACTTTATTCATTATCTCACGTGTTCCGTTCAACGTGAAATTGTCTGTATAAGAAACTTAAACGAGGAAAAAATAGACAATCACAATAAATTGATGCGTGATCATTTCTACTAAATGGGATACGAATAATAGCATCAACGCTAAAAACCTTGTCACTGACCACTGGAGTATATTACCTAGAAGTTCACAAAGGCACATAAGCTACCCCCTTCTATTAGACAACGACGAATATCCAACCCAGTTACAATATAGTACAGTTGGTGAAGAAATTTCCTACACGGGTAACCAAAATGGAAATTTTCCTTCATATACTGTTAGTAGAAGTCCCATACATCATAAAACCACAATTCGTTTTGAAGGGACAAGGCATCCCCATAAAAACCACCCCTTGGGCCAAAAAGGCCTATTTTTGCCTATAATACATCGATTGTTGAAAATATCGAAAAACTATTCCTTGCGAAAAAAGAAGCTTCATGAATTTCCTAGAAAAAGTTTTCTGGTAACGGTATAGTGTACAAGAAAATCGATGTCGAAAATCCCAATATGCCGATTTACCGAGTAGATAATATGTATATATCGCTTCGTAATATGTATATATCGCTTCAGCAACTGTACTATTGCACCCAAGACAAAAAAGGCCCAATAGCCATTGAACCATTCAGTCATTTGAAGGCTGCTAAAATATCCTTTTGGCATCACTCACCAAGGAGTAGCAATTATCTGTGGATAAAATTACAACGTCATAAGGCGACGTGTGATTAGCCACACATACGGATCCACAAACTGGCCTGTACTGTTTGTTGTGAATTCTTATTATTCCCGATAATGATCTGGCGCACACTCTGAAGCACACCTTGTAAAACTTTTCATTGAGCCAACTCTTGCACACGCCGTCTGGCATGAATCCTATCACGGGTGTTGTTACAATCAACAATCCTACCTGTTGATTTTTTTTAGATGATGTGATAAATGTATACAATAGATCGGGAAAAATTTGTTGGAACTTATATCCTGTTTTACAGTTTGCAATGAATTTCTTTACTGAGAGGATGATGGGGTTTGTGAAAATGAAATAATAACGATGCTTTATTTACACATCATGGCTAAACAGGTTACAACCCGATAACAAGTATAAGTAAAAGTACACCCGACTTGTCTGGACCCCAGAATGACCTGATATTTGTAATTGTTAAAAAGGGGTTACCCATTTCAATTAAGTAAAAAAATATAGTAAAGCAATTACTTCAGAGCGGCATCAGTTGATCAATGCATCTCACTATTTGATCGGATATCGCAAGGCATCCGAGAAAATGTATGATTAATCCATGGAATGTTGCCAGCGACTTCCTTTTTTGACCTTCTTTGCTCATGTATCCGTTCGTACCCGTGGTCAACTGCGGCGAGTTTTCGCATTAAACAAGATGCAACTAAACATTTTATAACAGGCGTTCTAGCAAGTTATCGCTCTGTAGTTCTTTGGTTACAACAAATCTCCCACAGAAAGCTTCAAACTTAATATCCTAAATATATTTCCTAAAGGATTTTCTACAACACGTGGAAGCTTTTGGAATAAGTGAGATAGGTTTTGGTCTTCTTCAAGTTCTGCACGATACTTCTCACTCGTCACACTAGCCCCTTTTTCGCAGCCACTCAGTTCAATGTAAAAAGAAAATCATGGAATATAAAAAAAGGAACAAGCATTGCAAACCGTAAAACAGATCTTAAATGAAGAAGAAAACTTTCCAAAAGCTATGAATTGCACTTACTCCAAAGCAGCATATTATAATTCTCAGCGGAAATAAAAAAAAGTATCTCATGAAGAAGCCACATATCCAAATGACGGTCAATTTCCACGATATGAATTCATAACCTCTGTTTGTGCGAATCAGCAAATTCCAATTTTTCAGTTCTTCGGCTTCAAACCTTGATGTTACTTGATCTTCTATAATTGCTTCCACTCCTACTTTCACATAATCACACACTTCGGATAAGTCTAGACCTTTGTATTGTTCCTGGAAAAATTCAAAGGACATGATAGTGTGGAAAGTCAAACAAATGAATCTATTCAAAATCCAAATGAGTTTCACAACCATTAAATAAAAATATTATTGATGTTGAAAAGGGAACATTCTCCATGAAAATTGAAAAAATGAAAAATATCTATCAGATGTAGTTCAATGTCCAGCGTGCCTTTCAATTTTCATGGAGAATGTTCCCTTTTCAACATGAATACCTCCCAAGAAGTTATCTTGAACGATGGAAAATAGCGACTAAAGTTTGCCATTCAGCCGCAGATGATTCCACACCAGATTTTATGAATATCCTATTCATATTTTCGAACAAAAATCAAAATTTTTATAAATAATATATTATTCACAATAACCATAATACATATTATTATTACAAAATATAATCATATATTATATGATGAAGTTGTGTCAAAGGCAGAGCTCAAAATTATGTTCGTAAACAAATTCTATTCAACTCAACTATCAAGTATCAATACAAATGTTTTTTTTTTATGCAAAAACTCTAATATAGAATGATCATATAGTTTAACACCCTAACGATTTTCCTACAAGCTCAAAAATTCTTTGAGCACATGTACAGCTCTTCAGCTGAACCTCATTAAATATTAAATTTTGACAAGAATCTCGCAAGGAAAATAACACACAAGAAATAATCATTGGACTCCATCAGAGAGATAAAACAATAATCAAAGTCACCATTCACTTTTTGTCGCGTAAACACTAGACAAAACATGATAATTTTTCAAATCAATGAGGCATAATATAAAACATTTATAAAACTTTTTTCTGATGTAATGACAACATGACATTGATCAAGTCGCAAGTCGACATAATTAAGCGTTAAAAATAGAAAATTATTTTGATTAGAAACAATTATTAACTACGTAAAAATAAATATTCAATATTAATTTGTGAACAGTGAAATCTGATTTCATAATTACATGAAAATGAAACTGGTTTTCATTCCAGAATTTGAATAAAAGACCTGGAGAAAAAAGATTCAAGTAGTAGGAGAGACCTGGAGAAGAGGGGATGTGACGATCCCTTTACAATACGTCTCTCCAGATCTACCGGTCTCTCCTACTACCGACCGCTTAGGCGGGCTCGGCCGTTTTCAGTCATGTTTGCGAAATGAGAATATAAGTTTTGTAGTACTATACTTCTACTTTCAAAATGTGTTTGAGAAACGAAATCGGACTATCACTAGAGCATCCAGACACGCTAAATATTGAAAAAAAAAAATTGTAATTGTGCCAAAACTAATGGTCCAACAGCGCTGGTTTTTCGCACAAATAAAATACACATAATTCAGTACTTTCATAAATATGCCAACCCTATAAACTAAAAAACAGCTGATTTTGTGAATTTTTAAATAAATCGCAAAATTTTCCGGTTTTTACAGTTTTTCTCCGTTAATAAGGATCCGGTCAAGTCGGATCTCATTTCGTTCGTATTTTAATTGTCTACAATTATTCCCATTGGAGCAACCAGATTGCTGTATTAGTTTTCATTTTATAAGCAAAACAGAATGTTTATTTTATGCTCTATTGATTAGAGAACCAAGGAAATTTTTGTAACAATCACACTTTATTATAGAAATCATGACGCCTCATTCTATTTACCTATACCTTCAAAGTGTCCTGCTCTACCTGGACCAGCTCATTACCATAATCCAATACAATAGGAATAATTGGGTCAAAAATCCATCAGAAAACAACTAATTTCCTGGCGAATACCACGACGAACGTTGAATTACATCTAATGAATTTCCGTGCGTTCCTACAAGATAGCCTTTGCTAGTTGCATGGAAATGTTCTTTGAAACATTTAGACCACCTATAGATCGATTTCTGGGTTTTGCCCTCATCAGTATAGGGTAGGTCTCTGCAGAGAATAACTAATGTGTGCAACAAATAGTTCAATCACATCTACATGTCAAGGCAAAAGTTAAGACCACGCGCGTGTGAACAAATTGCAGATTAATAACGATAGTCGTCCCCTATATACACCTACAACATAGGCTAATTGTGGCAAAAACCTGTCAGAAAACAACTACTCCCCTAGCTAATACCACGACGTGTATTGAATTATATCCAACAGATACTTGTGCAATGTACCTCATTATAGAGGAAACAATTGCAAGTGCTCCCTGTAACAAAATGAATGAACGAATTTTGTTTTGATTCCGACAGAGGGACCACCTGCGATGTTCTTGTATCGTCATCAGTACAGGGTAGGTCACTACACTACAGACAGCTCTTAAGCTATCTGTTCCCCGTCCGAATCATCCCATCATTCCGTCTATTTGGTCAATTTGGTCTCGCGCTGATAAGACGGGTGTAAGCCGATCCACCTGGTTGCGAGAAGATCAAGAAGGACTCTGATTCTCCGGGTTGAGAGATCCAGTCATATATCTGAATACAAAGCTCAGAGTTCTTTTGGGAGATCGTTTGGTAACGATAGTCGTCACCGACCGATTTTTTTACGCTTTTTACTCCCATATACACCTACAACGTAGGCTAATTGTGGCAAATACCTGTCAGAAAACAACTACTCCCCTGGCTAATACCACGACGGGTATTGAATTATATCTTACAGATATTCGTACAATGTACCTCAATGCAGAGGAAACAATATTGCAAGTTCTTCCTGTAACCAAATAGCAGAATTTTGTTTTTTAGGTGTTTTGTAGGTGTATATGGGAGTAAAAAGGGTAAAAACACGTGTTGGCGACGATTATTTATCAAACGATATTCCAAAAGAACTCTGAGCTTTGTGTTCAGATATCTGGCCCAAATTGCAGATTTCTTCACACCTACCTTATTCGTTTCTTTGAGCTCCTCATCAGATAACTTATCCTCATCTTTGTGCATTTGGGTAGGAGGTTCGGGTACAAACACTAGTTTATCGTCTCTGCTAATAACGGAATTACCGTTTCCTATACCATTCGACGGTGAGGTCGGTGAAGAATCGCCATTTTTTTCGGACGATGTAATTTCTTCGCTATAGCCTTCATCGTCGTCATCGGGCGTTTCGAGAGTTTTATACTTTCTGGCTGATTCGATGTCTTTTCGACCATACTGAAAAAAAAAGCGGTAAAACTGGTATTAGTCGGAATATTGTAAAACATTGTCGATAAAAATGTAAGTGATAACAAATATTTTTTTTTACAAACTCGTAATAACTTCATGTTATATAATAATTCATCAACTAATTCTTTCCAACGTATTTTTAGTTAAAGAAACGTAGCTTTTTATGAACGTAATCTATTCAAATGAGGAAATTCAGGAAATAATCTAGCTGTATACGACTCGACCTGCAACAACTTTATACTGAGTTTGTAGTTGTAAAAATATAAAATTCTTAGTTATTTTTTTTTTAATTTGCACTACCCGATAGTTCGAAAAAAACTTCTGAAAAATCAAAATCATTATTATAATAAACAAAATGCCTTTCTTCCAAAAATAGCAACCATGTTGGAACAGTGGCGCGCGATTTGAATGTCTCATTTGATAAAAATAGGAAATTTTTTCATGATTTTATTTAATTTTTTTTTTGCCGGCTACATATATTGAATAGCCGCGGTTGATTAATCTTTTACATTACTAAGTTTTATGCAAAAATATAGTTTAAAGGTATGATAAACTAAAAAAAAAAAATTAAAAAATCGGGCTTTATTAAATTTTTTCAAAAAATCATGATTTTTTCCAACCCTGATTCTCGACGGTTCGAGATTCGCGCCCTCTACAGACTATCGTCGTCTCTAGAAGATTCGCGACCCATAGCAAAAAAGTATGCTTTGTATATACTTACGATGCCCATAGCAAAGAAAACAGAGAGTTAGTGCCGGTTCACATGGAGCGTATGATCAGCGCGTATCGTCAGCGACCACCATGCGAGTCGATTTTCCGTAGGCGACGTAATCCTTTCACATGGATTGCATATGGTCATCAACCGACAAGTCGCTGTTGCCATTTTTGCTGGTTCATCTGTGACGTATCGACGAAATAGAATAGTTGCCATAGATAAAACAAAGAAACGTACTACAGGGCCAAGGTGGTGCGATGGTTGGATCACATGGGTTCGAATCCCAGCGCGGTCACCGGTGCCGTGCATGACATCACACGTTAAAAGGTAAGGGTTACGTCTTCCCTAGCTTCCAAAAGTCTCTCGAAGACTTTGAAGGGATGCCGTAAAAAATCTTAATAAAAACACCATTCACGACATTTTCAAATGGTTCATGTCAAAATAACGTTGAAATGCATTATCAATAAAAATATTAAAAGAGTATAAAATGTTAATCAACCCAACACTTCAGGTTTAGAACTTTTATTGAAATTATAACTGCACCACTGGATTCAAGAAGTCTCGAAATATCAGAATTTCATCGAAACAAGTTATTAGTAAAATAAGGGAATAAAATTTAAAAAATGTGTTATACGAGGGAAACAATTTAAGAAATGTGTCGCTTAAGGGAATTAAATTGGATTTCGTTAATTTTACCATTTTTTCAATTTCAGATTGTGGAAGGTTGAAATCCCCCACCCCCCAAAAAAAAATAACGAATTTCCTCCATAAAATTAAATTTTCAAATTCCCAACACCCGAACAACGATTTAACATTCGTTGGAAAAAATTGTATATTTGTGTAATTTAAATGGTCATAAATACATTTCAAGTTCCAGTTAAAATTAATATCTAAGATTAACTGACTTCATTGCAATACATCTGTTTGTTACTGAGGTAATCAGAAGTGCAAAAATTTTAATATTTCCGAGGTCATACATGCTAAGATATCGATAAAAAAGCGTTGAAACCACTTTATCGCGAACTGATACTTTGGTCGTAGATACAGCAAAATTAATAAACCACAATGTTAGCTAAAAGTAATCAACTATACTAACTTAATAATCATGGAAACAAAGTTGTTTAGTAGGAATAATTTAATAAAATAGGGAGAAATCTAATTGTGTTTACCTTAGTGTCATAAAAGTCATAAGCGTTCACCTGGTACCTTGAATAATTATCAAAACCTTGATCAAGGTCATGAACGTTCACTGCAAACAATTTCTCGGCTTCCCGATAAACAGATGAGTTTCGATAGAAGTGAAAGATGACAGAGACACATATTTTTTCGTAATCTTGAAAGATGTTCCAATTATGAATCATCATAAGAACACTGTCCAAAGTTTCAATGCCGTCGATTAGAGAAAGATAAAAAAATTATCGTTGTATTCCAAAGGTTGAGATTAAAATATAAAAGAATCCGCGTTCGAAATCAAGATGAATTCTAATTTTAAATACAAACCCCAGAATTCCTGACAAATATGTGTTGTTGTTTTCATCTACACTGATGTCCTATTAATTACATTCCTAATTTAGCGTATGACCTATATCTTGAAACTGCCAGAAAACGAACTCAATGAGGAACCCACATTTCGATGAATTTTTTGCTAATGTATTTAGCACAAAGGTTTTAACTTTTTTGGTAAGGAAAGAAATATTTGCGGTGTCGCAGTTTTTGCGTGATTATTGAACATTGCTCGGCATATTGAGGATATTAAAAAACTTTAAAAACCTTTTATTTAAAGGCGCTTAAAAAAAGAGAAAAATTACATTATAAAACTTCATATTATGATATAGAAGTAACTACTTATGTATTTCTTATAAAATGCATTTGAAATTATTTTATCATGATTTTTTCTCGCGACAAGCTTTATATCATTTGAAATTTTATAATGTAACAAAATTATGGTTCAATTGACTTCAAAGTTTATTTTTTTCTTTTTAGTGCATTTGGATAAACGCTTTTTTGTAAAGAGTTTTTTAAGCGTTTTATTACATTTTAGCATTAGAGTTTGATTCATTATTTGTTTTAGAAGACGCGCCAAGATGCGTAAAAAATATCTCCAAATCTAACAAATTTGGGTACCTATAGGCTTTGTTCAAAAATGTAATGAAATACAGGTTGTACCATTTGAAATAAAGAAGTTATTCTCTACTTCCGGTATAACGGAAATAGGTCGGAAGTTAAAATATTTCAGATGAGAAGGCAATATTTTAAAATCCAGTACCAAAAAGTTTCAAGTTTTTATTTCGAATGTTTCTCCATATATTCCTAACGAACGCTCGTCGTGATAGACCTTGTATACACATTTCTGATCCTATGTTACTCTTGATTATTGTATACATAACGTATGAAACGAGTAGATCATTGAAATTCAAGTCAGTATTTGTGATTCGCGCTATAAAACCACTTGTACCGCATCCATTCCATTGTCCGGATCTGGCCCTCTGCGATATATCTATCGCGGGGACTTCCCGAAGATATTTTCAACCTATATATCGCCCCCCACTATAATTTTTCGGTAATGTTGGAGGTTCCATCGTTGCTGGCGTGAAGTGTATATCATTTGAAATGACCTCTTCTAGGTAATTTTGTTCTTTTCGGATGTACCTACCGATTCTACAAATTTCACAATTCTACGTTAAAAAAATCTGGAAGTTACGGCAGTTTTTCCATGAGAGTGAAATTCAAGAAACTGATAAAGGTGCGAAAATTTCGATGTTTTTTCGATGTAACTCAGCTCTCAAAAGTATCTGGAATACGCAAACTTGGTGTTTCATTAGTCATATTGGTCCTAAGATTGAGCCAAATATTCAACACAACAGTACCTTTTGCGAAAGTGGAGTAAACTAGCCTATTATTGGAAAAAAAGTTGATGGACAGAGATGAGTTAAAATTTGGCATTCAATTGGGCATTCAATTTACAAAACCCAATTGAATATTATCATACAATAATAAGTACCCTTGAAACATCCCAACAAAACAACCAACATCAGTTTGATGGCAAATAAATGGTTCATGACGTAATACATGCACATTATGTTTTTTCTGTCGCAGCAGACTTGATTTATCCTTCAGACGATGGCCAAAGGTATTTATACCGTTTATACCGTTTAATATACCTATATGACGTAACCAGAAACAATCGAAATAAGTGAATAATCATTGAGTGTATTATTAGGCCAATCACTTTAGCAGAAACGCGGAATAAAATAGAGAAACAATGCAAACTGCAAACTTTCACAAAAGTTGTATTTTAGTGTCCAATGAAACTTTAAAAAGTTGCCCAGTCTTACGAAACGCGGAATAAAATAGAGAAACAATGCAAACTGCAAACTTTCACAAAAGTTGTATTTTAGTGTCCAATGAAACTTTAAAAAGTTGCCCAGTCTTACGAGGATGGCAAAATTGTTAAAAAAGATCCTTTACAGTCATTTCCAGAAAAAATATATTTAGAAATATTTCATTCTCACGTAAATCGTCCCCTGATTGAATATGCCACACAAAAGAGGCGGAAAGCCGTGTGACGTCAGTGAGCGAGTGATTCTGATTGGTCAATTTTGGCCCTCTCCGCGCAATCCCAAACTTCAGCCAATCTTCTTGCAAGAAGACACTGACGTCACAGCTAAGAAAACACTGACGTCACAGCTAAGGAGCCTTTGAATTTACACATACTGAAATAGCGTTCGGTGCCGGTCCGACCGTACAGACAAGAAGAAGGCAAACTGAGTTGAAAATGCGTGAATTTGTTTTTTTGCTCGCACTTGACACACAAAACTAACCTGAGCAAACTAACCTAGCTTGCGAGCTCACCACAGGGTACTTTTTCGAATGTGTATCAAGACAAGAAGGCGAAAAAACAAATTCACGCATTTTCAAGTTTGCCTTTTTCTTGTCTGTACGGTCGGACCGGCCCCGAACGCTAAATTAGTGAGCAGTCGGACCGTGCAGGAGTCACTCTCATGATACAATTGCTACAATTTGTCAAGATAAAACTGTCGTAGAAAAAACTTTGTAAAGATCTTGAGCGTGAACTTGTATCATGAATAAATATATTGACAATTTTTTTTCGGCCGAAAGGAGTGGCAAACGTCCGATGTCGGCAACATATTATTTTTGTTTACTTTAATCTAAAAAATGTTTGCAACCTGAATTAATTATGAAATTAATGCAACAGTTTGTGAATTAGTCGCGAACGTAGGGAGTCAAGAAAACATATAGAATTTGCCACCACCACAGATTTCGGTAACTTTGTAAACTAAAAAAAAAAAAATATCGGCCTTTTCTTTATTCATAGAAATAATATGTTACGACCGGAAAATGATGCACATGCGAACGGTTCAACGATTTATTCTATACTGCTTTTTACAACGAACCTAGTAATACTTTAGTAGCTCTTTTATCTAATTACGCAAGTAAACCAGATAGCGTACCTGCACGTTCCATATCAACTAACATGTACAGGGTGCTTCCACACACCACCACAGTTGTATATTAGGATGATGACAATAATATTAATAATGGTAACACTGACATTAATAGAACTAATAATGATAGCCATAATAATAGCGGTTCAATCGGAAATGGTTGTCACAAATACAAACTTTTCGCAAATTCACCTGATAATTAGAAACTAATATTAAAACATGGATTCGAAATTTGCTACCTCAAAAGATGTCGGGAGAGTATTTAATTCGAGGTCACATTAATTTTGCGTGCAGAAAAAACGCAAAAGACTCGCAAATTTATCGAACGTCTCAAAATTATAAAGTTGCATTTTTCTGATAATTTTCTCCAATTTTGGTAATTGGGATAATTACCCCCCCCCCCAGAATACGGACTCGATTCATACCAAAAAATACTATAATAATTCAAAATTTATCTTTGTTTTCGATTTATGTTTCAACCCCCCCAGAAAAGTCATACCCCCCCAGAAAAATTTTACTCCCCCCAGGTCCGCCCGTTATCAGGTATTTCAAAATCATTTTGAAATCAAATTACAAAAAATTGCTCACAAAGGTTATTCTGCAGTTTCGATTTCAAATCAATATTCATGCAAAAATAATCAATAGTCATGTAAAAATAAACATAATTTATGGAATCTAAGATTATATAGGTTTCACATATCAGACATTTCAGTTCTTTTGTATACTAAGAATACTATCATCACGAATAAATTATTCCTCTGTTTTTAAGGTCACATAAGTTATTATGTTGTGTGTGACATTGAAATGCCAAATGATACTTTTATCGGATTTATATTCTGAAATGAATGCATCTGAAAGTCTGAAGCTAATATGTAAAAATAACAATGGTCTATTATAGTAGATAAGATAACCAAATAAAGTAGGGACTTTAAAATATTTGGTGAATTAAAGTTGACTAATAGTTCTCCCATATGAATTAAAAAATAAGTCTTTCATATAACAGGAAAAGTGAGATTTGTATTCGAACTTCTAATTCAATAGATAACAAATTTCTGATAATGTTATCTAACCAAAACGTAAACTCGTTCAGTTAAATTAACCATTTTTCAATCGTTCACACAGTGGCACAAAGTGTAACAAAGTTCGAAAAGTTTGTATCGGAGAGTAGCAATTTAATCAAACAAATTATTTCGACAAAGCCGAAAATACCACCAACTAACAAACCACCACGTCGATACCACAAATTAATCTGAAAACAAGGATTCTATGCAAAACTGTTTGGAGTAGCATTAATTCGTTGGCGTTGGCTTTGTAGCATTGTTGGAAGTACAATAATGCCATTCATATACAGTATGTCTCACTTCTCATGGAAACACTCCAATAAATCAATAATGAAAAATGGAATTATATAATCCAATTTTCCACAAAAAAAAACCTATATAATTGGTAATTCTTGGCAATTATCCAACAGATAACAACTACTGTCCCATAAGACCATTGAATTATATCTGTTCAATACCAAAAGTCAATTTTATGACAACAGAATAAATAACTCTACAAATAAAAATAAGACTACATGGCAAGTCATAGGAAAATGAATTGAGAAGTAAAAACGATTATCCGTCAGTATTATAACAATACAACAAGGAATAATATAATAATAATAATTATGTCCTATTTAGATAATATGGAATCAACCAATATATTGAGAGAGAAAAAAATATATTACTTAGAAAAAAGTTATAACTTATATTTGACGAATTCAGTAGGTATACTACAAGAAAAATTCCGAGTCCCAAAAAATTGAAATCACCATTCAATACACGATAAAGGACATCTAGAAAAGTATAGGTATGTACAGGATCAAATCAATTTGTTTTTCCGAAAAAGTGTTGAAGAACTGAAAATAAAATTTGTATTCCATCAGTAAACTGGAGATTATAACCAAAAATTATTGCCGTATATACAGGGTGAACCAAGAACAATCTACAGGGTCTAATGATTTCATTTGAAGGAAATGTAATGCCACTTCTTCACTATTATTGACATATCCAAACCACTTTTCTTGTTGAAATAATGTCATCCATAGTTGCATACAAAAAAAATCACGATTACGGAATTGAAGAGGAAATTATAATAAAAATAATAATAATAATACCATTTGATACACAGATGCCCTAAAATTATACAGACAACTAAAAATCATTTTTGAATTCAGAACTTTTTAAATTGAATTTGCTCATGTTTTCTCAGGTGGAACGAACACTCCCTATATTTTTCAACCATGACTCACATTCCTTGGCTCTTTCTTCATTGTCAATTGAGAAGCCATAAATTATCCAAAAAAATTTGTCCAGTGTTACATTAGCATCAAACACCAGATTTGCAAAAGTATGTTATTTTCAATATGTTACTCTCTAACACGTAAAAACTTAAATTTTTGCAGTGTAGTCATAACCCTCTTTGTTAAACCATTTGTACTGAGGAATAAATAAATCAATCAATAACAAAATGTAAACTTTGGGAGAAACTGTCATTTGGCAATGAGTTCCAAAGATTAACCTTTTGCCGAAAGAATCCTGGAACATAAGTAGATGTTCAACAGATCTCCAGGCTGACAAGAAAGTAGTGGAAACACTGAATTCATCGCATATTATAAATATCTAAATGATCCTCAATTTTATTATTTTGCAATGTTTCAGAAAAGTAAGCTAGTTAATGCGGAAAGTATCAATGATGAAACAAATTGATAATGTCGTTTGTGATAATGAATTCTTATTGATTCCAAATTTACTATTGCAGTTTTTGGTAATACCACTATTAATTAAAAAAACATGTATTTTATATCACCTGATTGTCAACAAAATTATGTGTATATATCATTATATTTAATGTTTCATATTTTATGATATGTAAAAAAGCAACAGATTAAAAGTTTTAAAGTTGTCTTTGATAGAGGTTATTTAAAGAACTTTTGTTGATTAATACCTAACCTAACCTAATTCATAGATCTGCATAGGTAGTAATGAATACAAAGGTTGAAGAATTAGAAGAAGGTATTCAATATTGGTAAGGATATTAAAAAAAATATTTTTTAGGGCTATGGTTACAAAAAATCATTGAATTTTTAGGAAGCACTTATTTCAACACATTTCATGGGGATCTGGTAAGAATCATCAACATTTCAAGACAATGAACAAATTTCATACTCATAAAACTTTATACTTCGTTTGTTTTCTAAAATAACTCAATGAACGAATAGGTATTCGTTTTTAATTTTAGAAAGTTCATAAAGGATATAGAGGAAAAAGTTAAGATCGACAAAATATAAAACTTACCTCAAAAACCATGAGAAGAGTTTTAACATACAATCTCCTTATTCCCAGAGTCTGGCCGATGGATGCTAAAAATATTATGCATACTAGAAGCATTAGGAAGGGTGTTAAAAGGATAGACCCTGTTATTGAGATTACTGTCAACAAATATGCCATGATTTATTTTTCAGAAAAACTATTCACGTTCATTGGATCTTTTTAACACAAACAATATCAACTTATGAACATATGATCACATTATGAAAGGACGAACTTTGCGTGTAAAGCAAGATCAACGATACGATATGATTAACGTGGTGATAAAGATTTTTATTTGTAAAGTTCCGAGTCCGACTGTTTGGACTAATATGAGTTGCCGTCGTTGCCGACATGCACAGGCCACAGATTACAGAAAACGACAGTGTCGACAGTACACCACTGAAACAACAGTACACTGGTCACTGACAGGAGTTGTGCGACTTGTGCGTAGGTACGAGACCTACGAGACGTAGGAGTGACAGATCCAGTGTTGGCAACCATGAGTTATTAAAATATGGTACCAACCGAATGAAAATAAGGTATCTCAGATAAAAATAAGGTAGATTTAATTGTGACGTCATCATAGGTGGCAGAAGATATAAATCCAATTTTGCTCATGCGTATAAAGGAATACTTTCCAATAAGTTCGTTTCTATTTGCATAAATATTCCCTATACGAGGAAAGTCATGACGTCACAAATGTCAAATTTCATTCTTGTCAAAAATTGATTCAAAACAAACATCTGTTAAAATTATGACAAGTTTAATGTTTATTCAGAGCAGATGATCCAGCCAAATAAAGAAAACATTTCAATAAAAGAACAGATTTCTTTTGCCTGAGAGAAATCTAAACAATCAAACACAAACTAATAAGGGGTTCAAATATTTCAAAATATACAAATAACAAAATACGTTTGTTAATCAACGATTGTCACTGCTCACTTGTCATTTGTCTGACTTTTCAAGAATGTCACATGTCACACGTCTGTGATCATAAACTGAAAAAAAAGATAATTGTGGCACAGAACACAATCAATACACGTTTATATGTGCCTGTGGACTTGTTGTGTTCCTGTTACGTGTACTTCGTGTACATCCGGTCAGTATCGGTAACATTCAACATGGTGACGCGGATATTCGTATGTCATGATTGTCATGTCAAGTGGTTACTCTTATTTTACACGAAATATGGAACAAATAGCGTACCTAGTCACATTGTTAAGGTACAAGGTACAACGACGCAAAAAATGGTACATGTACCTTAAATAAGGTACGGTTGCCAACACTGGACAGATCAAAGGCGAGACACGAGACTGACAGTGGTGGCAGGCAATGACGTTACGTCAAATGTCAAATTCACTACGTTCGTGGATCGTGACCTACGTTTATACACAAGAAAGAATGGCCCATTTTCTATCTCCGTACATTGGACAAATTTCAGCGCTTCGTTTGACGTCACCGGGCCTGCAGAACGGTTCTTGTGCCGTAAGAGCCCGTGTATTTTCATCACAGAACTCATAATTAAAAAAAAATCAGTTCTTGATCACCAAAGAAGCATTTCGCCCACTACCACTAGATACAAATATAACTATTATGTTCCTTTACTTCCATTTCGGCCAAGATTATAATTTATCTGTAATTTATCGTGGGTATGACACATGGCTATATAAGATTTTTAACAGGTGTCAGGAGTGTATGTTTCAACTCCTTTGGGCAATTATCATTAGAATAATTCTATCTAATTCTGAAATAAATTATGCAGAAAGCAAAATCGAAGATTCTAATCTAAGATTTAATTTAAGTTATGAATAATGAACGCCATGTGTAAATAAAGGACGAAAGACGAAACTTGCAATATCTCTGTTTTTATTCACATAGTGACAGTTACTATTGCATTAAATACTGCCTGACGTTATTGCAACATTTTTTGTTTCTGTCCGTTGTTGACGTAACTAACCTATTATTTGTTGGTAGTAAAAGGTGGGTTTACGCCAAAATTATACACTGGCTATGCAGCGACAATTAAAAATGATCAAGTAACATTTATCACTTAACAATATCAATTTTCATTTAACAAGTAACAAATTGGCCTACTTTCAACGTTGGATTGTGCCTCTCAGCCTCCTCTAAATTGGGAAATATTTTTTAAAATCGATATTCGCAATTTTTTTGAAGAATAAATTGTCAAAATAAAAATCTGTCTGTGTGCTGGCGCACTATTTATTTATAACAGCTATCTAGAATCTCTAACCAGAGTCTATATGAACACCTTTACAATGATACACGTAATTAATAATATACAAGCCGGCAAATCGGAAACATCCGAATAAGCGAGCGGTTTCTAAATTTTGTCGCTCTAGAGCAACAAAGCTGTCAATTAATGACATTCCTCAGAAAATATTAACTTTTCCTTGAAATTTGAAGTCGCCTAAGGCCTTTATGGCGCTTTACATATTTCGAGTTATTTTTTTTAACTGAATATGACATGATTGTAATCATTTTATAAAGACGATGTTGCCTAGTAACTAGGCATATATATAACCAATGAAATCGTAAAACGTGATGGTAAGTTGACCCAAACATAAAAAAGTACCTTGGGTATAAATACACTGTGGATTCGCAAAAAAAATTAATTCAAATTCCTGATTGAAGAACTACATTTGTTACATTATACGGTTTGACCATATTTTGATGGAACTATATTTATATACGGAGAGCGCTTTAAATGACTCGTTTCGTCACTTTCTAAGCTAAAACTGATGATTATATCATTCATGAAGTGTATGGGATGATCTAAAACCTAGATTGCCACAGTTATGACAAGAGCCTGACTGATTTAGAGGTAGGTATAAAAGAAAATAAGACTATATAAATTTTTATTTGGGAGTGCAGAATCTTCATGTTCATTATATGTTTGGCTCCTTTTATCCGTCTTCTCATTCTTACAACTCAAATTTTGGACGATACATTGTCACTTCCATAATATTCAACTTGGTTTTCTTGAAATTTCCTTAATTGTTGTTGCAGAAAAAAATTGTTGGTATTTACAGTCATTGAGTTTTTTTCAGTCTTTCTTCAAGAAAATCTGCCATAACATTATAAAACTTTCTCTTTAGTAGTATTCTTTCTTCTTTACTGAAAATACTCATGTCTGAAACAAGACTTTTCACGAAGTGTTGGTCATCATGATTGTGAGTAAGAAGTGGATCATCCACCATTCGACCAACGCCAACGTTGACAGGAAAGCTATTAAACTTTGGTTTTTGATATGATTCATTTTGTGTTTGTAGGTTTGTTTGAAACAGTATGCAATTTTTTTTATCCATTCCACTCATGTCATTTTGTGTTGCAGTTTCCATTGCATTTTCATCCTCTTCCTGATCATTTTCTGATTCCGAATATTCTGATAATGCCGTTTCTACAATTTCTTCTGAACTCACTCTCGGTGGAATAATTATATGATCCACCGTTCTAGATCTGAAATTATTTCAGATTCAAATGATTTTTTATATTCAGCAAAAATAGACTATAACTATACCTTCTAGTTGTTAAAAAGGGATCCAGAAATTTCATCATATCATAATAGGGCCAAGTAATTGTAAGTGTTCCTAATTCTGGAGGAGTAGTTCTCATCTTTCGTTTCAGACCAGTGTACCTATTTCGAAGAACACACCACCTTTGCTCGCAAACCTTGGCTGGAATAAAACAGAATGTTCTAGGCAATTTTTTTTTATTCATTGAATTTGATAGATTAAATTGTTCAATTTCATAGTTCGAAAGATATGTACGATTCACTGCAGAGTCACACTGTGAAGGTGCTATATTTCAATAATCAGATATAAATAATTCACCATATACAAAGAATATTTAGCCTGAAAATTGCACTTTTTAAGTCGTACAACAACAATTGGGATATTTCAAAAATGCTTGTTCAATCTATTAACGTTGATGTACCCTATTAATTGTGACATCAAAAATTCCGATATCTACACCAAACTCTCTGACTTAGATGTTAACAAGGGTCCTGGGACCACCTTCAATTTTTAATAAGTAGTTTATATCATATCTTTCCACATGGAAAACAAGTTATGTTTAAATCAGGTAACAAATCTGAGATGAAGAACTATAGAGGCATCAGTATACTGAGTACTATACCGAAACTGTTTGAGAATCTCATATGCGATTTTCTGACCTCTTTTGTTGACAGATTGTTAATCGACCATGCAGCAGTTCGGTTTCAGACACAAGCGATCTACTGAATGGAATTTGTTAACCTATACTGATGACATATTGAGTGCTTTGCATTCGATAGGGTGAATCATACTCACTTGATTTATAAATTGAAGAATTTCGGTATCGAGGGAAACCTTCTCTCTTGGATTGAGAGATATCTAGATAGCCGACGCCAGTTTGTTCGTATTGCGATCGTTAAATCTCATGATATCATCGTCACGTCAGGTGTACCTAAAGGATCCCACCTGGGCCCCTTACTATTTAACGTATTTGTAAACCATATTAGGTCTTGTTTCTATCATGCAAAATGTTTTATTTGCCGACGATCTGACTGCATGTTGTTAAGGCCTATTCAGATACATGAGTTTTTGACCACGCATTATAAATTCCCCCAGTATTAACAACGTTAATACTTCAGAACAGAAGAAAATATGACTTTTTGATAGACACGCAAGTAATAGGAACGTACATGAACTGTCTTGGAGTTTACAGGCACAAGGGTCAAAAATATATGCTTGTATATTGGCCATGCATGATTTTTGAAGCATGTAGAATTTACAAGCCTGTAAACTGCAAAACAGTTCACATTCGTTCCCTTTATTTGCGTTTCTATCAAAAAGTTATATTTTCTTTGGTTCAGAAGCATTCATTTTGTTAATACAGGACGAATTTATCATGCGGGGTCAAAAGGCTGGGTGGGCACCCATGTATCTGAATCGGCCGTAACAGTCAGATCAACAAAACCTGGCCAACGGGGTGTGAGTCAAATGACAAGGAATTGAATCCTGAAAAATGCCATGTTGCGCTATTCCATAGATCTCGTTACATCACTCAGTTTCAATACAGTATCAATGGCGTTGAAATAAATGTAAAGGAACATGTGAAAGACTTGGGAGTTACTTTCGACCCACAAATTTCTTTGACTGTACATATATCAAATATAATTACTGAATCTCTTCAACTTTTAGATTTTCTCAAAAGGATCCCTCAAGACTTTACAAACGTTAACACACTCAAGTTGTTGTATTGTTCTTTAATCAGATCTCATTTGGAATACCCTTCATGTGTCCCCCTATAGTTTTGAACGCCAATTAAAAGGCTTAGTCATATGATAATATTATATCCTATGCTTTTGTTTATATTCGTTGTGATTGAATTTAAACTTATTTTTTTGTCATTTATTACTCTACCGTAATCCGTAATCTTTAATTAAACGGGCTTACGTTACGGGATAATAGACACAGTCTTGCATTTTTAATCATATAAATTCTATAAAGTTTGCTAGTTCCGTTTCACCTTAAAATTGTTCTTGTTTGAAAAAAGTAAGTTCTCAAATTATGAGGAAGTCAGAGTAATAATTTATGAGTTTGGATGCGAAATTGATAGACAAGTTTCCAGCTAAATTGATTCTATATCACAGACCTCAATGAGGTCGGTATTCTATATAAAAAACCATTGGAGTTACCTACTCAAACTTTTAAAGTTAATTAACAGAGATTGTGATGCTAGTCGGCTCAAGAGTTCAATGAATTTTGAGGCCCTTTATTTTGTTTCTCCTGAGGGTAATCATTGCAGTTGTGAAGATAGCCAGGCAGATAGCGTCTAAAAATGTTACAGTGTGAACTTGGTTTGGTAGCGCCCGACGCTATGCTATCTTCACACAAATAGTCTTTGCAATATTCATTCAACACTGTGCACAAGGAGCATATTCTAAAAATGGCATCGAACAGAGTAGTAGGTATATGGTACAAAATAATTTGATATGAAATTTTTGCGAAATCTCAAGAGTTTCTTTCGACGAAACTGAGGACCTATTTCAAGATTTAATTTTTGAACAACTATGAGTGTTACAATGGGACCAAAAACACACCCAGATCTTTTCTATCGTTGTATCCATTGTATGTATCAATAATTTTGTATCAATCTATCATCTATCTCGAGAAAACATCTGTAGTGGATAAGTCAAGTGGTGTCGAGTGTTGTCAACCGTGTTTGGGATCGCACGTTAAAAGGTAATATCCTCGTCATTCCCAGCGCGCACAAGTCTTGTGAAGACTTCTGAGAGTTGCTCCTAGGGAATGACGGTTACAATAAATTTTGAACAAAAAACAAAAAATCTAATGAGAATTAGAGCCTCTGCATGACTACTTATATCGAAGTACCCTTTATCTCCAAAAGTTTCTACCAAGCAGAAACAAGAATCTAATACCTTACTGAAAAACTTTCCTAGCTAATGCCTCGCTGGGATGTTGGACTACATCTGACATATATTTGTGCAAGTTCCAATAGTAAGGACACTATTTTAAGTCCTTGTAATCAAATAATGGACTTTACGAGAGGCAACAATCTGAATACATGAGAGTTATCCGGCGTGGTTTTAATTCCATTCACCTAACATTTTCTAATGTAGGAACATACCTAAAAAGCGAGAGACAGAAATATACAGAAAATTGTCCCTGCCTAAAAAACTGGCTCCACTATGTTTCTAACCGAAAAAGTAAACAAATACGCTCAAGGGTCAATTTATAAAAATATTTATCACCAAAGCTTCAATAATCTATGAATAACTGATGCCCATTTCAATAACACAACAAGATTAGAAGAACCAAAAGTCTCCATAGACTCTTAAATCTTAATTGATAAATATTTTTTTGAATTCAAAATAATAATTATAATTAAATTAAAATATGAATTACCCATGTCAATGGTCGTTTAGTGCCTGAATGCTGTACAAGAGTAAATTACTTTTTGTAGCGATTGTCCACTCACCTGGATATTGTAATTTCATGGAAATTTTTTCCCACGCCTGGTCCCTAAAAGCTTTATTTTTGAATCTGCCATCATTTTTATTGTACAAAGCTGAAAATTTGAAAACTTGCTCGATCAACGCTCCATCGTCCATGGTAGATTTTCGAAAAACTAGTTCACATCAAAATAATTAACAAATTTGAACTATTTATGTGGTGAGCGATATTTTGCCTCCTCAGTTCAAAATTCAAATATACTTTACTTCTTACATTGTGTTTTTTTATTAGCACTTATAAATTATCTGCGTAGTTTTAGCAGTTAGTTTTAGTTATTAAATTATTTGAACACTACATAACCTTATTTCTTAAATTATTTCATTGTGTGCCTGTGTGGTCTTGGTGTGATATGGGTGTGACTACTACTAGGCTGACGTGTACTCACTGAGTTCTGTGCGACTGTGCGTGTACTAAGAGTTTTTATTCGAATTAAGATGCCTGAAAACTGATAACAGTTTTAGTATTTATGTAGTTTTCTGTTTTTTGAAATATAAATTTATTATGTGATTTAACTAAATCTCAGAGTAATAAAAGACCATAGAGATGCCTTTTCCATCCTTGTCTTGAAGGCAACATAACTTTAGTGAAATTGTCAAGCTGTGTGCACGCTTCAATATACTTGAAGGAAGAAACTTTGTATTTCGTGCAAAATATTTTTATTTTAAAAATTGTAGCAAAGCGCTTTCGACTGTTAAGTCATCATCAGTGCGTACCTGCAAGTAAGTAATGCTTGAAAAAGAAATTGATAAAATTGAAAATTTTGAAATTTGAAAGTTATGAAAAGTGAGGTTACTTACTCGTCAGGTGTACAAGAAGCCATATAAAAACATCATGTTCATGGACCAAATTAAAATGTTACAAAATATAAAACATATTTAAAATTGAATAATTTTCATCCTGTTTGAGGATTATTAAAGATAAAGATAAAGATATGGGATACTCAGACAGATATGATGTAGTATCCCATATCTTTATCTTTAATAATCCTCAAACAGGATGAAAATTATTCAATTTTAAATATGTTTTATATTTTGTAACATTTTAATTTGGTCCATGAACATGATGTTTTTATATGGCTTCTTGTACACCTGACGAGTAAGTAACCTCACTTTTCATAACTTTCAAATTTCAAAATTTTCAATTTTATCAATTTCTTTTTCAAGCATTACTTACTTGCAGGTACGCACTGATGATGACTTAACAGTCGAAAGCGCTTTGCTACAATTTTTAAAATAAAAATATTTTGCACGAAATACAAAGTTTCTTCCTTCAAACATAACTTTGTCTTTCTCTCTTTTTCGTTTAATGGCCATTGTTCCAGTGAGGTGCAATTGGCCAAACATAAATTTGTTTATTAACAAGCGATCGCCTTATACATGTTAAGTCCGTATTCAATCTGGTAGTTTCGTGTATTATATTATTATATTTGCGCGGGAAATTTAAATAAACTATCAAATACTTTAGTGAACTACTACTATTATAGCGGTGCTGAAATCCGATAAGAAATGAAACTGAGATGCTTTCATTCAATACAGTGCTCATTAGTTGATCATACTCCCTTCTATCTCTTAATCTCGTTAGACTAGAACTCGGGGTTCTTGAATTCGGCCTTTTAAAAAGGGTGTAATTTTAAATATTTTCACTCTCAAACCATTGCAGCTTGAACAATAACAAAACGTAAAGCAAAAAAGAGATGCCATCTCCATCCTTGTCTTGAAGTCAACATAACTTTGTTTGTTTACAATCGAAGGCCTTATACATGTTTAGTCCTTATTCAATCGGGTAGTTTGGTGTATGCCCGCTCATTTAATTCAGATCAAGTTGTCATTCTTCGTTTGTATTATGGTCCTTCATACTCCAAATGTAAATAAACTGTCCATAACATTTCACCACCCGTCACCTCCTTCGCACACAAATTGTATAGAAAAAGAAAGTTCAACAGCTATTTGTGTAGGTATAGGCAGGGCATCTGGGGCATCTCTATGTCTTTCATTACTCTGAAGCTTGGCACCCCTTGATATGAAGACTGGCAACCCTGGCTGTGAAATTTGACATTTCTAAC
Source organism: Chrysolina haemoptera (assembly GCA_958298965.1). NCBI lineage: Eukaryota > Metazoa > Arthropoda > Insecta > Coleoptera > Chrysomelidae > Chrysolina > Chrysolina haemoptera. The sequence continues at coordinate 11,016,866 of OY282602.1, read as the reverse complement.
CTTCCTTGGTGACAGCTGACTGTTCTCAGTGTTCTCTGCTTCTATGTGGAGTGTCGAGTGTCGAAATACTCGAAATACCAAAATTGTGGATTCGGTTTTGGAGTTAATTTTGGGTCAATATTAGATAATTTTTCGGAAAAAATGTCCGCTTTGCCTGCTCCATTTAATGTATCTCCCCTCATCAAGGTAATTTACTGAAATATATTTGATTGTTTTAACTAATTCATCATTTATATATATTACATAACTAACTCTAACCTCTATTCAATTTTTTCATAGTTCGGAAGGTGGAGTTTCCTAGGAGTTGGAGTTCTCTATGGGATTTTCCATCAAAACCGATTATCCAAAAGAGAGGCTAGTATCAGAGAGGTGGAAGGAAAACTCAAGATAGAACGTGATGCCAAATTAGCTGCAGAAAAGAAAGCAGCAGCTGACAAGGAGCTCAAAGAACTCGAAGAGATGGCGAGATAGAGTAAATTCACCCCAAAATTACCTCTTTAGATTATTCTTATGTGAATTAGTTGATAAGTATAATAAAAAAAATAACTCAAGGTTTTCCTATACCAAAAAATTCATTTCTAGCACCTAGATGTAAGTTTCAGTAACAATATTATAGTCTTTCTGATATCAATTGCAAAACATAAAAACTCGTTTCAAAGCCTTACCTCATTTGAATGATGATTTATAACAAATATATATATTTTGCATTTTGCCGCACGACAACCAAGTCCACCTTTGACCGCAGCGCTTCCTTTGAATCTATACGAGCTGTTGCAATTGATATTAGATAGACTATACCTTCCTCAGTAGGTTTCAGTAGTGGTTCCTAACACATTTTTCCTTACTTAATTGGCCAATTCCTTGACTCATATAAAAATTCTTTGATAGTTTGAATGTGATATCTTCATCTGCTCGATGGACTAATAACATATGATGAATAGCTTGAAATGACCTGAAGTTGTTGCGCTAATCGCCTAAGAATTTCTAATGTGTTACCCAATTAAAAATATTCGTTAAGCAACAAGTCTGAACTGAGAAATATGGGAATTTTGTATGGAAAGGTTTATACTTGCGGTTCTGTTTCTCAAATTTCATCTAGAAAAGCTGTTGTATAGCTGAGAAATATTCTTGACCTATCCTTTCAATTTGAGTACTGTTTGCACAGTTCATGTGAGTTCCGTAATGTTAATGATGAAAAATGATCCCCTTTTTTGTTATGACTAGTGGACTTCTGACAATTTAAATGCAAGTCTGCCTCTTGCGTATTTTTCTGAAATTTTGATATTCTTAAAAGCTCTAGTACAAAGTTTTATCGAAAATAGGATTGAGATTGTTAAATGAATATCTATGATGCAAAAAACTTTCAAACGTTTATTAAATTTGAACAATGTCAAGCTCAGATAGAAAGCATCTGTTCGACTACTGTTGTTGAGCATTATGTAGGGTATAGTAGTATTTTTGGTTAAAAACATATTTTATATTAATATTGTTATTCTTATATAAATATATTCTTAGAAAAGGTAATCTTTCCGGAAAACTGAATTTGTAGGTTCTTGGCATTTATTTCACTTTTTCTAGTTGAAAATGTAGATTTGAACATATTTTCTCAATCATATATATATGAAATTAAGAAAAACTGTGGGTTTCTTGAGTAGTTAGTTGTATGAGGAACATACTGTTCTGATTAGCCGAGGCAAAAGGTAAGTGTTTGTTCAAAATTAACAAAGTAAAAAAAACTTCAACCTTGTTGCAAACCTCAGAAGTCTTCAGCAGGCTTGTTTAAGCTTTCGTGGATCTTCTCAATTCAAGAACTGCTTCATTACCAATGGATGAATGATTCAAATATTTCCTCAACACCACTAGCACAATCACAGAATAAAGCAAAAGAAAATGTCTTTTGAACATATCTTCAGTTTTTCCTAAATATCTCAGAAACCTCCACTTTTGTGCATATGGAAAGTTATGACTTTTAGGTTGAGTATCAATTACACTTTTGTCCATTCACTTGTCTATAAAAAATTTGAAGGACAATATACCACTATTTTTTGGATTGACGTGGCCGTTACTTGATGGAAATCCATAGTTATTAAAGTACATTAAAAATGTACTACATTCGCTTGAAGAAGATACTGTGTATCGAAACATGTCGCAAAGACAATAAATTTTGTGGACATTTTAATCGTTTTTTTACCTTTGTGACATACCACTATACTATGCAACTGGTTACGAAAAATAAAAATGATTATTCAAATTATCACATTACACTTGGAAAAGTGTATCAACTTTACATTTTATTCTTCCAAAAAAAATCTTATCGTCTTTTCTACACTCGGAGATGATGCATTTTATGACATAGGTACATCAATAGGAACTTTTCAACTCTGAATGAGGTGAGGAATCTGTATAGGTATATTGAGAGTGTCTCACTCTGACTCACCTTGTATAAAAAAACAGACTAGAGAGACTTGAAAGTGAACTGAAGTGAAGCAGGAATAAAACATAACTTGCTTCAACAGAGGGCATCAATGAACAGGCTGAATTTGAGTAGTTTTCTTGATCTGCAGGGCTCTCGCTCTACGTTCTTTTCGAAAAAACCACTGAATATTTGTAGCAACAAAAATTATATCCATGTAGATGAGGTTTGAAACGGTGCTTGTTGTTATAGCTATTAATATAACGAGATTATTATGTGATTTATAATAATCAAGGATGTTGCCAGGCGCTCTCTGCGCCGAGTAACACACTGTAACTGAATAGTATTATGTATTGTTATGATGTTAATAATTTGTTATGAAGATTTGACTTAAAGGAAGCTCAATATTCAATGATATAATAAAGTTTATTAGTATTAATTCATTTTTGAATCGGTGAAAAAAAAAACAGGTTGCTCCCAGAGACCAGACCAAGAACAATAAACTCCATAAAATAATTATTAAAACATGGCATTTTGTTATAAAGTGATGTAACAGATTTTTACTGTTCTAACTTGAGATCTCTCATATGAGTGCCCTAAATGCAAAACTCTGTATTTGCATCTCAAATCATTTCGAGTAATCTGCAAAAAACTCATAGTTCACTTACATATCGTCTTGTGCTACTGAAATTGGTCACGATAGATGGAGATAGAATCTAAGATCCTATGTTTTCTGTTCCGCACATATAGGAAATGCTATGACTCCAAAAACAGCGTTTGAAAATAATTGTAAATACAAAGTTTTGCAATTAAATAATGCAAAGAACCAGTTTCGCATCTGAACAAATGAAACTTACCTACTTTTACATCTCAATGTAGTTCTATAGATATGGAATCTGTTCATGAAAATCAAGAGTAGAATTTAAAAACACATTTCATGTCAGTTCTCACAAAAATCAAATCAGTGTTTGAAGAAGTTTTGATTGCGAATGATGAGTTAGTGAAACAAGAAAACAGAAACATTCGATTCAATACCATGTGTTCAACCACGTGATCCATATTCCGGTACTCTTATTGGCTAGGTTACATATACCGACTTTTGAAAGTGAAACTCGCTTTTAAATAGAGAGTTTTGCATCTCACACGGATTTTTTAATGGGATTTGCATGGAAACTAAATTGTTTTGCAGCTAGTTCTGATATTTTTATGGTAAATATTGAAAATACCTTTCATTTGGTACCAATATCTCCATTTTCGACATTTTGGCAAATACCGAGTTTTGCATTTAGGGCACTCATATGCAGTTAACCTTACGAATTATATCTATAGAGTGTGGCCTATGCTACCTTCTTTGACTGATGTAACAGATATTTTATTGTTCTAACTTGAGATTTCTCATATGCAGCTAACCTTACGAATTATATGTATAGAGTGTGGCCTATGCCACGTTCTCTGAATATCACAGGTTTACATTGAAACCAATCTAGCGATGAATTTAAAATTGCGCGTTCCATCAATGTTGAGTGCCTTATCACTGGATATATTACGGACTATAATCCGTTGTCCGACAAGTGCGTAGCACGTTTTCACGTCTAAAGTTAGGCTGGTTTCACTGCATCTTTTTGATTCTGTGCGACTGAATTTTCTATACAATTTTGCCACTCGAGCGCAATAGAGCGATAAAAACACCATGCTTTGGGTAGAGATAATACCAAAATTGTGTACAAAATTCAGTCGCGTACACTCGAGAATAGACGGAATAGATCCCCTGAACTCAGAAGATAAAAAATTCTATGCCTACTTTCAATATTTCAATAATAATTAGTAATAATGTAGTAATTTACTGAGATAGGTATATGACTATGGTTCTTCGAGGAGAAATTGTAAAGATCTCTCAACATATAGCAAGCTATTCTTTACGCTCTCATGAAAGCACAATACCCAAGTTGAAAACTTTATATGTAACTGTATATATATGGGAGGAATATATATGAGAAAAATAAGAAAATTCCCCCTCACCACACACTTTAACTTAAAATATTCATTAAATGAAATCGTCACATACATAATGAAACTGATGAAAATTCAATTTAATAAATATCTTTGAAGTCGAGTTTAAGTAAAAGTGTTTGATGAAGGGGAAACATCTTATTTTTTTTCTCGTATTCTTTCCCTATCAATTTTTTTTGTCAGATCACCCTTCCTCGTCAACCTCTTTGAGCTGAATTGTTATAGTATATTTTAAGGATAACATGTAGAGTAAATTCTCGGAAAACAAAAAAATTTGGTGTGCATATGCCTATATATTTCTGAGAATTTACTCTACGTTATTCTTGAAATAGATTACTTATATACCGCAAATATGCCGCATTCCACCCTAGACGTGCTTAGACTTCTAGTCTAGACATTCATGCCGGCAAGAAATTATCCTGAATGTTAGGGGTCGTAAGGAGTTTGGGGTGCGCGGACATATCGACATACAAAAGAGACCAATAACTATGCAGAAAGAGAAACTAGGTATTTTGAGAGTTCCGATTATGCTCCAGCAGTGCCAGCCCGAGGCAAGTTTCAGGATGGAGCGAGTTCAAATTATGGTGCTCTCTTGTTTGGCCCTAAAATATACCAGTTACGAGTGCAAGCATATATAGAACTTGAAAAATCTCTGTCTCTGACTGATTTTTCAATTGAAAACAGCCGTGCTGGTAGCCGCTGCCCTCATCACAGTAGTTATAGGAACAGTTGTTGATGTAGACTGACACAAAACATACAACTTTGATAAAGAAATCGTGCATTTATATCATGTTATCTAATAATATTGTTACCTCTAATAATAAAGCAAATGTCAACATTCGTTAATCAGATCAATAAGCTAAATCAACTTCGTTATGGTTATTTTAACGAACAAGTGTATTAATAAGGGCGATTAACAATCGAGATAATTTAATGATAATGTTCGAGATTGTTAATCGCCATTTTAATTCACGAGTTTGTTACAAAACTTTTGTGTCGACAGTAGTTTTCAAAAATAGAGATATCTTACTTTCAATGTTTATTTATTTAACGATACGATAAAAAACAATCACTAGTTCCTATTTTTATTAACTCTACTCAAGGATAGTTCAATTTTTCTTAGTGGTAGTTTTATTTTATTTTTTATTATTTATTTTCAAATTGAAATAAAAAAAATTGCTCTCGGTGGGTTTTGAACTCTCGACCTCAGTGTTGGCTGCCAGGCGAACTTTACCATTATGTCACGTAACTATATATGATTTTGAGCTGGTTTAATGAAGATATTCTGAAATTTTATTTGAACTGTTAAATAAATAATGACAGATAGTACTAACCAATATAAAATGTATAAGGGCAATGTATGTTAGGTTAGGTTAGGTTAGGTTAGGTTAGGTTAGGTTAGGTTAGGTTAGGTTAGGTTAGGTTAGTTGTATGTTAGGTTGCATATAATCAAATCGTTGATTAATAGAAAATCATTCATTAACAGGGGCCATTAATCAACGATTTTGAGTGCGTTAAAATACATCATAAATGAACGGTCGACGGAAATAGTTATTTTCCCTAACCTGAAGACGTCGTTGTGTTTGAAAAAAAATACAAACAAAATCGCTGAAGGATGCTAAAATTGGCTGAAGTCTTAGCTGCACCAGCCACAACAAGATTCGCGTGCTAGATACACGCTTATTGCACTTAAAATAAAAATATATATACAGTGCGACCCTAAATTATGGAACAAATTCATTATTCCTGAATATAAAGATATTTCGGAAAAATCCTCGGACAGGTCGATTTTCTTTTCCGATGGGCCAATTTTTGAACCCCACCCAAAATATATAGGGTTATCCGCATTTGAGTAAAAATTACTTTGGTGATTTTTTCAAATGGGACACCCAGTATATTTTTCCATATTTGGTTAGGGATCGTCATTACGAATCCAGTGATACCAGGTTTGACGGGTTTATGTCAAACGGCTGCGGAGATATGGGCACAAAACTTCTCCATATGCCTAATGAGTGCGACTGCGAGTCTCCACACGATTCAGAAGGTAAAAGTCTCTGTCGCACTCATTAGGCATATGGAGAAGTTTTTTGCCCATATTTCCGCAGCCCTTTGACATAATCCCATCAAACCTGGTATCACTGGATTCGTAATGACGATCCCTAACCGAACATGGGAAAATACACTAGGTGTCCCATTTAAAAATATCACCACAGTCATTTTTACTCAAATGTATACCCTATATATTTTGGGTGGGGTTCAAAAATTGGTAAATATATGTATATATTTACCACTATGGCGCCATATGGTAGGGCCGGCCCTGTGCACCAGGTAGATAAAACTGCCAATAGGACTTCGACAATGATGATAATTCAAAAATTAATCATTTACCCACATCTGATTTAACCATATGGGAGTAGGTATATTATGTGGGATGCAAACTGTAAATAACTGATATTTTCTCCACTCGACTTGTTTGTATTCAATGAAATTCTTGATGACCTCACTCTACTACGGTCCCCCATATATGGTGGTGATATCACAAACAAGTCCTTATATAAATTCGTCAGATAGGTGACTCATCATGTTCCATATTTGTTTTGATTACAGCATTCAATTTTACAGCCACAATTTTCTGAGTTCCATTAAGAATTGGGATGTAATGTCCGTAATTAGATATCCGATAATTTAATATCAGATTTCATACACGAATGTAAATATTAGGTATCAGGACAAACAAGATACCTATCGGAATACGGTTAACAGTGGCGTAGCTATGGTGTAGGGCAGATATGATCCGTATAGTGCTGCTGTACATCTTAAAACGACACGATCGAAGAATGCTATACAGGGTCGCTGATATGTGTGGAAACGGTCGATTATTTCCTAAAGTGTAAGATAGCAGGCGAAAAATACTAAAATACAGAAGTTTTCAAAATCCATTAATTATACTAATGAACAATTAAGTATACAGGATCAGTCAAAAAGTCAGGATGAAACAAAGTTGCTTTTTCTCTAATGGGACACCCTGTATATTATTCGATGGCTAATTACCATAGCAGTCGATACCAAAACACCAAAGAAAAAAAAGTAATCTTTTCAAATATTTTGGTAATATTCTTAGGAATATTAAGTTTAGAATATTCCGTTTGGTTTCGTAATGTTCTTACAGTTGGATCTCATGAAATCTCATAGGATTCGCATAAGATTGGATACGGAATTCCAAATACAGATTGGATCATTAAATCCTGAACCCAATTTTTTATACGATACCCAATAGGATTAGAAATTGTGTGTTTTATCCTTATTCAAACATTATTATTGTGATTGAAATTGGAATACTTCATCGAATCGTGTGTAGTCCTTGTTTTCTTATCGAAACTTGTGAATTCCTGATCTAAACCATCACATCCTGATCCCACTGTTTCCACAAGATACCCAATTAAATTGAATACGGAATTCCTGATACAGACCAGCGAATCCTGAATCCACTTTTTTCATACGATACCCAATAAGATTATAAATTGTGAATTTCCACACATTTCTTATACGTTGACAAGCTTGTGAATGAGCATATAATATAATAATAAAATATTAATAATAATAAAATATATTATTGAAAAATATTTTTGAAGAGTTTTCCGGTTGTGTATCAGACATGAGGGGATTGCCATTTAGACCTTTCAAGCGGGGTTTGATGGGGTGGAGGAGGTGTGGGGATAACTCTCCCGACGTTGCCTACTTATAGCCTGTCTGCCCCATTTGGTAATCAGGTCCATAAACAGCTGAATTTGGTGGAAACAAAAAAATGAAAATGTTAAATTCACAATATTTTTCATTTCTACTACTAAAAAGCCGTTTCAGGTCAAACCAGATTTTTAGTAAAAAAAGGAATCTATACCTACAATATTACAAAAATAAGATACCTGCGGAAAAGTGTGCATATTGTGTAGAGTAGGGAATTTTTGTGTAGAATTATTCATTTTATGTCTTTGGGAATTTCCGGTCGAGTCAGATTTTTAATTTAAAAAATATTAGTTTAAAAAACCAAAGAACTTGCAACATGGACTTGAAAGTAAAAAATAACTTAAAATTTAATTACCCAAATGTAAAAAAAGCGTGGGTGTTTCCGATCTATATATTCCCATATTTTTTAGTTTAATTTAACAATACTGACCGTTCAAGAGCCCAAGATAACTTTGTGAAGCATAATCTCTGACCCCGAAAACCCTCACACTAAGTTTGAAGGGAAGCAGACCATAATGAAAAATATCGTCCGCCATCTTTAATCTTATGAATTTTTACCAAAAATTCGAATTATAATACGACCTAAAAAACCCTCACTTACCAATTTTGAATGGAATCGGATCATTATCACAAATCTCGTCCGCCATCTTGAAGCCGCCATTTTATTTTTTTCAATAACTAAAATGTCATGTTGCATTGTCACCGCGGAACTATGAACACCTGCCAAATTTCAAATCATTCGGACGTCTGCGCATGAAAATCACGTTCAAAGTTTCCGTTACATACCTACAAGAGAAACTACTATAAGCGTGTTAAAAACAAGAAACTACTAGACCGTCAGCTAGTGACAGATTTAGGTGCCACATTTTCGCATACAAGCCTCGAATAGGGTTGAAAAGTATATCGATTTGGAGTAAAATGAAGATATTTTTACGAGTGGCTCCTGGGGATAACATACCGAGAATTCGATTTTTCAGAACAGTGCTTATTTGTTTCCCTCGTTTCTATTTACGGTACGAAACTACAGAGGGTGATTCGTTAAGTCGCCTTAAGGAAAAAAGTTCCTATGAACAGATGTCCGGAGTTGCCTCGTTTCTGAGATACAAAGGCGTTTGAAAAAAAATCAATGCCCTGTATCTCAGAAAAGAAGCAACTCCGAACATATGTTCATAAAAACTTTTTTTCTCAAAACGACTTAACGAATCACCCTCTGTAGTTTCGTACCGTAAATAGAAACACGAGGGAAACAAATAAGCACTGTTCTGACAAATCGAATTTTCGGTATGTTATCCCCAGGAGCCACTCGTAAAAATATCTTCATTTTACTCCAAATCAATATACTTTTCAACCCTATTCGAGGCTTGTATGCGAAAATGGGGCACCTAAATCTGTCACTAGCTGACGGTCTATACTTACCTACAATATTATAAAACAAGTTACATTTACGATTTCCTCATAAAGTGATCCGAATAGGTACCTACGCCACTGGGTTATTGATTGGTGGTTTCTTTAATTACTTTTTAAGGAGAAAGAAAATATGAGTTACAACCAAAGGTTATTCTTTATCATTTATTTACTTAGGTAGGTATATATCTCAATTTTATTCATATGTCTACCTTTTCAACCAATTTATAATTATTATATATACCTAAGAAGGACCTTAGGCGAACACCTAGGGCAAGGACAATTATTCTATATAATCCTTGCACCTAGGGTAGGAACCTATTGTTTGGAAGAATTATGGACTTATATATCCACATCAGATATTTATTTTTGTTCATTGATAAATTCCAGAACTTTCGAAGAAAGCCACTTAAATATACCTAGTAACTTTTCTCTTGATGCCTACTGTAAGAAAGTCTAAAAATACACTCTTCTTTCATGCAAGAATAATCTTCGTGTTCTTGACCCTGCGGTATTCATGCCGAGAAGCGCACATCATTTTATTTGAAATAGGTATGGATAATTTCATATGCTGTACGCCTATATATCTGAAAACCAGCACTTTTAGGCAATTCCCAACTGTTCAAATCGATATTCTGCAAACCATTTGCACCTTTTGGTCTTCAAAATTCAATAATTCAAATTAAATCAAAAGAGGAAAGAGTTTAAAACAAGGACAACCTACATACCCACAACGAACATCGAGTCGCCCCGTTCGCGTTCTGTTTTCCGTTACACTCACATGACTGCAAACGACCAATCAGATGCCTCTAAATTAGGCGTTGGTTGGTGACGTTGTACTCCGTATAAATAGCAACCGTCATCCGAAAAACCACAAGTTCGTTTGGAAAGCTGCCTCACTAGCTCAGCAAACGTCTGTTCATTCTATTTTCATATTCATTTGTGGTGAATTACTTGAAACCCTACAAACAAAATGGTAAGTGAATTATATTAAGCAAAATTAAATCGTTTTCTGATCTTTCGGTATGTGGTAGTAACGTGAAAATTCAACTTTATGAACCTATTTATGTGGCATTTTTTAATCGGCCATTTTGTGTATGCCGGCGTTTTACCGTAAACGATATATTTCTCAAGTTTCTGTTCGATTTATCTGAATCCTGAATTCGGTTTCCTTCAAATACTAGCGATACATACGTCGATGATAACATTTCTCTTTCAAATATTTTATTGATTTGACCGCACCCTAATGACTAATTAGGTTAATGCATTGCAGATAATTCAGACTAGGGTTGCTAATAACTGGTAGTATTCTTGGAGGGCTCCCAAAGATTTGTTTAATTTATTTTGTTTTATATTTTTAGTCCTAGGTAGGTACTTTTGTTCACGCCCGAATAATTTACAGGTAAATGCAATTTTACTTTATAAATTTGTTGCTTGTGCTGGTTTATTTCGTTCTTCAACAAATGTTTACTTACCTATCTTTGTTATTATCGAGATATTTGAATTCACCCAGTCATAAAAACCTTGAAAAAAAAAAAATTAAAAAAAATCTCTTCTTATCCTTGGCAATGAATGTATTGCAAATGTATACAACTGAATTTAAAGTGTTTCCTTCTTTTACGGTGGTACAAATGGAATATAACCTACTTAACCTAATTTACCAGTAGGATTTACTCCTAGCTGCAATCCTTTCATTAAATATAGGTACCTAATAGGTATTTTTATCATAGTGCAAGAATTTGAAATATTAATTTTCTCTGAAACCCTTTCTAAATAGGTATTTTCTATGAATCAATACTTTGTTTTGATATAGGTCAACCTACCTAGGTATTTTTTCCTGTACAGGGTGTTATATTAAATTGTGGTCGGGTCTTTTTTTCATGATTGAATGAACAGTAAATTTGACTAAGATTGATAATGACATGAAAAGGTTTAACCCAAGAACCTTCATCCAACGAACAGATATAACGAATGACCGGAAGTTGCCAAAAATTGCCGTAAAATTCTGGAATTATTGGCCACGTTTATACCGTGAACAATGTGACCATACCAAATTCTGACCAAGTGAATACGTTGCCTCCTATTTACGCTATGTTTAATCAGTTAACAGTTTGGTGCATAAACTATGTGTTTACGCACTGTTAACAGTGCATAAAGTGACACTTTTGCGCACAAGTGCGTAAAAAATCACCTGTGCGTAAAGTAACTTTTCACACACTGTTCATTCCTACCTTTATTGTACAGGATCCGAAGAGAGATAAACCTTCACCGTTCTGTTTAACGGATGAAACAATTCTTATGAAGTTTCATAAATAGACGAATACGCCTATCAAAATGTTGTCTAGACTATCTACAGAGTGACCCATTTGAAAGCGGACCACTTATCTAAATATGTTATTTATTATCCGATTCAGAAGTTTTTTTTTTCAATAGATTAGAGCATCAATAGTTCTAGTTGAGTGACATAAATTCGAAATGAAAATAAAAATTTCAAGGCCTACTATTTTTTTCAAGGTCAAAAAGTAAAAAAAAAAACATACTATTTTTTTAGATAGAATTCGACAGCGCCACTGGATTCACGACATTCTCAAGTGATTTATGTGATAATTAAGTACGTAGGAATGTGTTCAGGAAAAAAAAGTTATGTGGGAATGAAATTTGAAAATCATGTCAATAAATCAACGCACCTATTCAATTTCAGAACTTTCATCAAAATTCTGACTACACCACTGGATTCAGAATACTTCGAAATACATTTGGTCAGAATTTCATCAAAATCAGTTCATAAATAAAAAAATTATAAAATACCTAGTAAATTTTGAAATTAGTGGAATTTTAGAAAAAAAATATTTTATTTTTTTATTTATGAACAGATTTCGATGAAATTCTGACCAAATATATATCGGAATATTTTGAGTCCGGTGGTGTTGTCAGAATTTTGATGAAAGTTCTGAAATTGAAGTGGTGGGTTGATTTATTGACAAACTTTTCAAATTTTATACCCATATAACTTCTTTATTGATGGACGCATTCCTATGTAATTTTCTCATAAACCATTTGAAAAGGTCGTGAATCCAGTGGAATTGCCAAATTCTATTTAAAAAAATCGCTAGTATGTTTTTTAGGTTTTTGACCTTAAAAAAAATTCGAAGTAGGCCTTGAAATTTTTATTTTTATTTATTTTTTTATTTATGGAACTCGATTAGAAGTATTGAAGCTCTATCTATTAAAAAAAAAACTTTTGAATCGGATCATAAATAACAGTTTTAGAGAGGTGGCCCGCTTTCAAATGGGTCACTCTGTATATACAGTAAGTTTCAAAAATGCACCATATGGTGCAAAAAGTCCTACTTTAATAACTTGTATCATAAATAGCTATTTTTATAATGATTAAAATTCTGTTTATGCGATTATAGCCAGCTAGGTTTTAGATAATATTGTACGATAAGACGGTAAATTGTAATCCTGAAAAAATTATAGCAATAGGCCCAATCACTTGAAACATAACCTACTGTAGTTTCTACATGGATTTATCATATGATTAGTTCAAACATACTTGTACTGGCTTCACTTTTTAGCTATCTCTTCAACCTATAATTGATCAAAACTATTGATGACGATTTGACTAGTAAAATGAGTTCTACAATCTTTTATTTTGTTTCAGCGTGAATGTATCTCAGTCCACGTTGGCCAAGCCGGAGTACAAATTGGTAATGCCTGCTGGGAACTTTACTGCCTTGAACATGGCATCCAGCCTGACGGTCAGATGCCATCTGACAAAACTGTAGGAGGTGGAGATGACAGCTTCAACACTTTCTTCAGCGAAACCGGTGCAGGAAAACATGTACCAAGAGCAGTATTTGTCGACTTAGAACCCACAGTAGTAGATGAAGTAAGGACTGGAACATACCGTCAGTTGTTCCACCCTGAACAACTCATCACAGGCAAAGAAGATGCGGCTAACAACTACGCTCGTGGACACTACACCATTGGAAAAGAAATTGTTGACTTGGTTTTGGATAGGATTCGTAAATTGGCTGATCAATGTACTGGACTACAAGGTTTCCTGATCTTCCACTCCTTCGGAGGTGGTACCGGTTCAGGATTCACTTCCTTGTTGATGGAACGTTTGTCTGTTGACTACGGAAAGAAATCCAAGCTGGAATTTGCCATCTACCCAGCTCCTCAAGTATCCACTGCCGTCGTAGAGCCCTATAACTCGATCCTGACAACCCACACCACTCTTGAACACTCTGACTGTGCCTTCATGGTAGACAATGAAGCCATCTATGACATCTGCAGACGTAACCTGGACATTGAGCGCCCAACATACACCAACTTGAACAGGCTCATCGGACAAATTGTTTCTTCCATTACTGCCTCTCTGAGGTTCGATGGTGCCCTCAATGTTGACTTGACAGAATTCCAAACTAACTTGGTTCCTTACCCTCGTATTCACTTCCCTCTGGTCACATACGCCCCAGTAATCTCTGCCGAAAAAGCCTACCATGAACAACTGTCTGTTGCTGAGATCACCAACGCCTGCTTCGAACCTGCCAACCAGATGGTGAAATGTGACCCAAGACATGGAAAATACATGGCTTGTTGCATGTTGTACAGAGGAGATGTTGTACCTAAAGATGTCAATGCTGCAATTGCCACAATCAAGACCAAACGTACCATCCAATTCGTCGACTGGTGTCCCACCGGTTTCAAAGTTGGTATCAACTACCAGCCTCCAACCGTTGTACCAGGTGGTGATTTGGCTAAAGTACAACGTGCTGTTTGCATGTTGTCCAACACCACTGCCATTGCTGAAGCTTGGGCTCGTTTGGACCACAAATTCGATCTTATGTATGCCAAGCGTGCTTTCGTACATTGGTACGTAGGAGAGGGTATGGAGGAAGGTGAATTCTCTGAAGCTCGTGAAGATCTTGCAGCTTTAGAGAAGGATTATGAAGAAGTTGGTATGGATTCCGGAGAGGGCGAAGGTGAAGGAGCCGAAGAATATTAAATGGGTTAAACGAGACGACAATTTTCAAAATTCCTCAATTTTTATATTTCATTCAAGAAACGATGATTTAAGTCTGATTTATGTTATTGATTAAACAAGAATTTTTTTTACCTGCATTCCTGAGTTTCATTTATCGATAGGGTCCTAGTTTGAGCATCATTTAAAGAAATTCTTGTTTGGATTAAAACTTTTTCCACCAATTTCATTTGAATAAGTTTAAAACACATAAGAGGTGATGATATAAAGTTCTGAACTTTTAAAATTGAAAAGCTTTGAATTTTTAAGTTATAATATGAATATTTCTATGAAATTTTGAAATATAGTTTGGAATTATAGAAAACCTTAGCAGTTCTTCCTTAAAAAAGTATTGAATCCAATACAAAATTGGGAGCAATGATAATTTCGAGAATAGGATGATCATTTTTTGTTGGTAGAAATAATGCACAAAGCTTGTATAATTTTTTATAGTGTCTAGCATAAAGGTCACAGCACATGGAAAATTTTCATACAGTGAGGACCAAAAGTCAGTCGCCCCCTCCGTAACTTCTTGATTATTTTTACATATTACAAAAAAATGTAAATTGTAGGGTTTCATTAAGTTTTATTTACACAGAATGACGAAAAAGCGCAGCGACTAGAAGTTTGTTTTTTTAAATAGGGCACCCTGTATTTCGTTGCATGATCGGTTAGGGATGATCACAAGGAATCCAACAATACCAAGTTTGATGCTGTTATCACCAAAGACTACGGAGATATCGCCTATTATTTTGTTCATAAGCTCAATGAGTGTGAGAGCGAATTTATTGACCCGCCAGAAAAAGTTTCTCTCTCCCACTCATTGGGCTCATTGATAAAATAATGGCGATATCTTCATAGTCTTTGAAGAAACCATCATCAAACTTGGTATTTAGTACAGTAACCACAGACAAATGTAAGCCACAAGTTAAGATTGAATCGTAGCACTTTGAAACTCTGGACATGACTTTTATTATTTATTTTGTTAGAAAAAAAATTTTTTAACAAAATATCAGGGGTAGAACCCAAAAACAAATTTATTTCAAAAAATTATAATTTTTTTTGCTGTTGTTTCGGAAAGTATAAGATTTATCAAGAAACAATTTCAACAAGGCGAAAGATAATTCAATTCTCAAGAAATATACTTAGTAATTTCTCACAAAATGCACTCGTTTTCTCAGAAAACCCGATTGAATTCCGATATCAAATTTCAGGCTCGCGTTAAACCGCCACTGCCATTTATTAGCCGAAAATAAGATTTTTCATAACTTTGTTAAAAATTATAGTAGAAGGAAAAGAAAAAGTGTATATCGTTTCTGAAGACTTCTACTTACTCATGCAATTATATAACAAGTGAGTATCTGAGTACCCAAAATGTGTTTTATCCCACTTCACATAACCTTTCTACGATATTTACAGAGGATCCGAAAGCAATGGATATTTCAGTTAATTAATATGAAATAATTACACTGAAGCAGGAATCAGTATATCCTCTTTGGAGTATGTAGTATGTGCAACGATTTTATACTAGTGAGATAAGTATCACTTATACCTATATGCCAAAGAAAAAAACTGGGTCTTTACTTCTGCCTTAGTTTTCAACTCACCCATAATCCCGGCAATTTCTTCAGTAAATGTTGAAAATAATCGCTCATACGCATCCTACATAAAAAATGAAGTAGGTAGGTATATGTGATTTCAAGCTTGAGGTTTGCACTTCACAATAGTGTTAGGTATTAAACATATATGCAGGATATGAATAAGCGATTATTTGATTGAGGTACCTACCAGAATTACTAAAAATTCCTCCATCCTCATGGTCTATTAAATAAATAATGATAAATCTTTAAAATATGAAGTTAATAATATTCCCAATGTAGCAGACCTTCACAATATACTTGCAACTCTTTATGAAAATATTTTAAATACTGATACTGATGGAGAAAACGTAATTTTCTCTACTCAACTCCTTGTGGAATTCCAATATAGTGTAGATGTCTACGCACAAATTAATTTTCAACAAAAATCAAGACTTGATCAAGACATACCATTTCTAAGTTGGCCAACCTGGAAGACGGGATGCGCATGCGCCTTGCGTATCGTGACGGAGAGTTCGAGAATTAGAAGTCGACCGGTCAAACAATTTTGAATTGTGGTGTTCAAAACTTTTGCATAATTTCTCCATTTTTGGTAGTTTCGGTGAAGAGAAGAAAATTCAACACAACAATACGTCGCAGTGGAAACTCCCAGCCCCAGGATCGAGTTGAGAACCAGAAATTCACCAGGTGAGCGCCATAACGTTTTTGTATGTGTCGAAAAAGTTTAATTTCAGTTTCATGATGTCACGTACATTTGCGCTTGGAAAAACAGTCAAAACTTTCATTTCGACAAGATTTCAAACGCTTTCAATTCATTTTTCATCAGTAGCATAAATAATATTGTTGAAAACATCACTCCCAATAAACGAATTCGAAAATAC
Organism: Chrysolina haemoptera; assembly: GCA_958298965.1. Classification (NCBI taxonomy): domain Eukaryota; kingdom Metazoa; phylum Arthropoda; class Insecta; order Coleoptera; family Chrysomelidae; genus Chrysolina; species Chrysolina haemoptera. The sequence continues at coordinate 10,999,787 of OY282602.1, read as the reverse complement.
AATAAGTAAATAAGTTTCCAGAAAGTACATAGGTACATTTCTATTATTCAAAAACATCTTTATGAACTGGCTTTTGACATTGGGAAGAGCCAGAAGGGCATCATGACCTGAAGTGTAGTTGAAGCAAACATTGGCAAGGCTAGAAATTCTACTCTACAGGAGAGTTTCGCAAACATTTTTTAGCGACAATCCTATATGTGCTTGAATATCACTTTGGAGGAATCCAAATAAAGAAACTAATTTCGCGGAAGTTTTGGCTGCATCAGCTATCACTAAATTATTATTAATTATTATTATGAAATTCTTGTATTGTCATCCTTCCTTTATATGTGTGCCAAATTTTAGAATATTCTGATGATTTTGGAAGTGGGTGAAAATTGAATTGAAAAATTCTCATCATTTTCAATTATATTATTATCACAATTTTATGAAATTCTTGTATTGTCGTCGGTCCTTGATGCCAAATTTTAGATTATTCGGACGCTTAGAAGTGAAAATTTAATTGAAAAATTCACCATATCATTACATTTATATTATGAAATTCTTGTATTTTCATGGGTCTTTGATGTGTTTGTTAGTTAGTTTGTTTTTGTTTGTTTGTTAGTTACAAGGGAAGCTAATATAAAAATATGTAAAAAAAAGAGACCCGCCTGCAATTGAAGAATTCCAAATTTCCAAACCGGAATTTACACTCTAGTTTTTGGCAAAGATATTGGATATTTTTTTGTGTAGTCGAAAGTAGTATCTGATCTTTCTGTATTATACGAATAATTGAACTAGAAGTTATATTATTTCATTCACAGCTTTGGCGAAACACAGAAGAGGAAGTTTCTAATTACGATTATTGGTAGGTCGGTATAGTGGATATTTTTTTGCTCTTTTCAGTGAATCGAATGAATCTTAAAAATTTTCCACAAATTTAGGCCCAGTTCATTTCTTTAGGTATGAGTTCTTTACTTTTCAGTGGTATTTCTTGAATTTCCTATTAATCTCAACATCCAAGCTGTTTCAACAACAAATCAGTTTCAACCATGATGAAAATCGAGTAATATCTAGGAGGGTCAAACTTTGATTTCCAGAAAATGTTTGTTGTTCCACTTCTTCGGGTATTTTTATCGAGTGGCTTGTGTAAAAGTATTCTTGTCCATTTCTTCTTGGTTTGCGAGACACTTCATCAAAATTCATTACCTGTTGAATTTCTCACGTTTTCAAAATTCTTACTGACGTTTACGTATCTTGCAGGTGGCCCTCCTTTTGCAATTCTCTTACTCTTCCTGGGGAGTTGGGGGTAGAGATTTCGGAGTCATTCTCCACAGGACAGTGCTCTTGATAAATCAAAGGTTCACTTACGTGACAGTCTCTGGTTATTTTGGGGTTTTAAAACCTCCAGTTTAGAAATTATTCATTTCAATAAATTGACAAATAAAAGTGGCAAACTAAAATAAGATAGAAAATAAATTACGCAAGTTGTTTTTCTATGAAATTGGTGCAACATGGTGAATTAAAAAAAAGTGCGAACCATCGTAAATATTTGAAAAAGAGCGACAAAAACCGGCAAAATATGGAATAATCCATTATACATTTTTTTGAAGTTGTCTCGCTAACTCAAGTAGAAACGTTTTGAAAAATACGTTTTAGTAAAAATTTTAATTTACTAAAAACAGAGGTTATATAGCTTATAACAATCCCATAATAACAAGGAAAAATGAAAATTATCTCAAGCGGAAGATTCGTAAAAAAAAAACTGAATTCCAAACAATTTATTAGTAAATTGAAGTCTTCATAGGAACAAAAATATTCCTAATCCTAAAATATGTTTACTTGATATCACATTTTTGTTAGTATTCAAAATATTATACAGTCAAAAGCGAATCTTATAAAAATATTGGACAAAGTTTCATACTAACTGCTGAAGCTGAATTGTTCAAACTTATCCAATTAAAAAGCTTCAACTTGAAAGTGATTCATTCTATTTTTCTACTCAAAATATTTCTGAAAAAAATTATTGCGGACACGGACATTCTTTTTTTTTTACAAAATTTAAACAGTGGCTCTAAGGCTCAATCAAGCATCTTCCCTTTTCATACTCTGTGTCCGTTATTGCTGAGCTATTTTTTCCTGTCTACAATAGTTTGAAAAAATAGAATAAATCACTTCATACAACTTGAAATGGTAAAAAAAGTTAAAATAAAAATTATTCTCTGAGTATAAATTCTTAAATTAAACAATCTTTACATTGTCGGGACTGAGTACCACTATCACCTTTTCATTGACACGTATTTCCCTATCATTCAGATAACTTACAGGTAACCTTATAATAAAACTTTTTGGTAAACAAACGTCAGAAGTGCATGTGACTAAGTTGAAAATAAAATCTACATTGTTTCCTTTGGCATCTGTACTCACTGGCACGCTGATAACTGATTCAATATTTTTTAGGTCGGTACCATTTGTTGGTACTGCTGACCAGGTTATATCTGGTAGGTCCAATAACCAACTCTGCGGGGCACCCTTTTCAGCACCTAGCCCATTTTCAAAAACTACTTCAATGTTCACTACCAGCTTTCCGCCTTTAGAACTGATTTCGAGGGGATTCCTATTGATTACATTATAGTTTGACTTGTCCAATCGTGTAACTTTATCACAAGCCTTATTTAGAGTCATCTTCTCAACCTTACCTACATTTTGGTTGGAATCTAAATGCAAAACTCTGATCAAGTGATTATTGGTGTCTGCCAAGTATAGTTTTTTGTTATCATAACTAACACACAGTCCGGCTGGTTCCCGAAATCCAGTTGGGGAACCATCAGTTGTATCCACCGAAGGGATAGTAATAGACGTCACTGAGTTTTGGGATACGTCAACTTTCTTCAATTTGTGATTGTATGAATCGGCTACAAAAAGTATTTTCTCGTCACGACTGATTGCTACACCAAGGACGTGTTGAAGTTTCGCATCAAATAAGGTGCCATCTTTGTCTCCGAAAGCAAACAGGTTCTGAAAGTTACAAAATATATTTGAAAGTATGTTCGATGGACATTGGGAACAAAAGAAGTGTCTTGTGATGGAAAAACATTTCATTAAAACAGAATCAAAAAAAATATTAGTCACAGTTTTTTTTGGGGCGTAATAATTCAAGGTGAAATTTGGGACAACTGGTTACGCAATAATTTAAAAGATAGAAAACAACAAAACAGGAGCAATAAAGGCTCACTTTTTCCAAAAATATATCAATCTAGATATACTTCAAGGTGAGAAGAAAATAATCTATTAGAAAATGCGTAGGTTTTTGTGGTGTTTATAAATAAAATCAGAACAAATTCAGAACATTAAATAGTTTTTTCTAGGTTCATGCAAAACACAAAACTTTATTGATATATTGTTAGTGAAAAACCTGGTTTTTTATTGAACTAGTGCAATAAAATATCATTACACTTATCTGCCATTCTGCTTTAGTGTTTTGTGATCATAACAAACAATAATATTCAAATCAACACCATATTTAGTTTTTTTGTAAGATTGTATTACGTTTGAAACAATTGCATATTTTTTATTATTTTCAATACATGTTTTGGAAAATTTGTATTTAGAATGACAGTCAGATCTACAACAATAAAAAATTACATATATAGACACGTTCATAATATCCAAGGTGCGAATTGTTCATATGACCAAAATATAATTTCCATCATTATCTCAAAAGTCTTCAAGAAAGAAGGGAAAACACTAATCAGTAAACACTTAGGGATTATTGATGTAGTTTTGTTTTGATGTGTTGTGGGAAAATTATCTACTAAAAACAATATACGTACATTAGGATTTCGATCACCACCCACAACTGGTGTGACTTTCCCATCGATTAGATTGAGTCTTCTAATACTGGAACTTTCACTATCGGCCACATAAACCTCCTTGGTTTTGGAACAGATGGCCAGGCCAGATGGTTGTGCAAAAGCTGCTGCATGCGGATAATTATTATTCCGATTTTCTTCTTTTCCAGACCCGGCTATATTCATGCAAGTACCAGCTGGGTATCTTTTGCACTTCCACCATACAGTATCTTCCAGGAATAAAGCCCAAATCTGGTGAGTGCCAGCCATGGCAATTATCAGAACATCTCGAATAGGTGGATTACCATCAGCATGGAAAGTTAAATCCATATCACGGGTTCTGTAGATGCACAGGTCCCAAGGTGAGGAAATTGGCTGCTTGTTCCAAAGTTTGCCCCCGTGGAGCTCTTGTCCTTGTACTCCAGTTCCTGTGATTTAACAAATTATAGTGATTTAGGTAGTAACAAAGTAGATGAACAAACAAAAATTCAAGTGATTTTGTGGTACATGCATCTGACCTATTGACCTGATCTTTTGAGATCCTCAAAGATTGATAAAGTCAAAAGTATATTAATACTGTATGCATTTTAATTATGGAAATGAATATATATTTTTATTATGAGAATTGCCCCCCCTCCACGACATGACCAACACTTATTTTATTACAATAGATAAAATCACAAAGAAATTTCTGCGTTATTTCTTCCGTAACCCAATTCACCCTTTTTAAAAATGTGCAGAATGATGAAACTGGGCAGAATTGATGAAAATCGGGGTTCTCAACACATCCGAAGTTTACTGTTGGAACTATGCAAAAATTATATGTCCAGAACAATATCAAGTCTACACAGAAAATTTTGTTATTATTTTTTCATTATTTCTAGAAGGGTGGACGTGAGTCAAATGAATGCTACAAAATCAACTTTCACATTTTGTTATATTCAACACTTATTATTTAGTATTTGTAAAAAAACAGGTCATAAGGGGAAAAAATGAATGCATCAAAATCAAATTTCACTAGAACTGTGGATCCATGGATCATTTGTCAATGAAAAAAAGGTCCAACATAATTATAAGTGGGGATAAGTGGAAAATTGGCCGTGAATTCGTGATACCGAAAATTTAAAAAGAGATGTGAGCTCTAGATATTTATTTTTGCCAGTTTTTGACCAGTGAGCATTTGCTGACCAAGTGAAACCAAAAGCTAGAGCAAGAAGGTAGAAGTGAACATACGTAGACAGTATTGGGCAGTATTTGATATTTTAAATTCATATAGAAAGACAACAAGGCAGGCCTAGATGAATGTTTAAATGATGTCAAACTAATGTAGAATTTAATGTAGCTGTTGCATATTCCAGAACAATCGTGGAATTCCCTGAATTCTGCTGAAAACCGCAAAATTCCCTGGCTTTTCTACGACTTTTTGAAAAGTTTTTGATTTCCATGACTTTTGTAGGTTTTCCAGGTTTGAGGAAACCATGGTGACATGCACGATTTCGTCGAATCATCATATACTGTACTACTAAAACCTGCTGATGGTAGTCTTACCTGCAACAGTGTCAACTTTCAAGTTTTTCAGATCAATTCTTCTAATTGCATGATTTTCAGTATCAGCAACGAATAAAATATTTTTATTCAAAAAAACAATCCCTTGTGGATTGTTAAATTCTGCTTCCTCCAAATTTCCATCTTTGAATCCAAGTTTTTTGCCTCCAATTTGTTGCAAAATGCTTCCATCATCCTTCAGTATCAAAATCCTGTTATTTCCAGTGTCTGACACAGCCAACAATTCATGATTATTTTCGTCCAAAAAATTTGTGATTTTTCCGGGAAACAAAAGAGGCCCTTTTAAGTCCGGAAGCAAATGATATGCCGATTTGAAAGGCAGCTGATGATTGGAGATCAAGTTATTTTCTTTATAATACTTTAAAGCATTTCGAATACAAGCTCTGAGATCATCTTTATGCCCTTCACCAGTGAACATCACAATAGGATTCGAATTGGGACCTAGAATAAGCAAAGTCGGCCAGCATTGTACGTCACAATTTTTCCACATTTCTGAATTGGCATCGTTGACAACTGGATGATTGATATTGTACCGCTGCACAGCAGCTAGAATATTGGAGGATAGTTTTTCATTTTCAAACTTGGCACTGTGAACACCAACCTGGAAATAGAGTAGAGTTATTTATTTGACCACTTTATATAAAAAGTACATTTATGGCAAGCCATATGTATTTACTAATTATAACATTTAAAATTTCAAAATGAGCAAAACAACAAAAATAAGAATCAATTAAAAATACAAATCTGGTACAGTTAAAACTCTCAAAATTACACATTGTCATTTAATAGAAAGTAATATAAAGATTTAATAAACGTCAAAATAAATATAAAGAAAACAAACATTTGTGAAAATAAGATATATCACAACTCTAGTAACATGATTCAATACTCAAGAACTGTGAATTGCCAGCTACAGAAGTATATTCCTTGATTGTATAAAAACAATGTTTGAGAAGGTATCTTTTGATATTATTTTTGAAATTCCTGAGATCCAAAGATTCAACTGATTGAAGGAGACAGTTATATAAATTTAAATTACAGAAAAATTCATTTAAATTGTATCCAGAAATTTCAAATTCGCTAGAAAAAAATACTGTGTATCGAAACATGTCGCAAAGACAATAAATTTTGTAGAAATTTTAATTGCGTTTTACCTTTGTGTCATAACTATGGATTTCCATCAAGGTACGGCCACGTCAATCCAAAATTCAAATTGGGGAAGTTTACGTTTTGTTTTATTTCTCTCTATAAATATTTATTAAAGCCCAGCAAGCTTTTGAAATATTACCGGAACTTGAAATGAATTCTTCATATGCAATTTTTTTCTGTTTCTGCAGATTAAATTTGTAGTAATTTTTCATTATTTTGTAGGCTTCAAAATACTGAGGGTTCTGGGATACTGCTGCTATGGTTTTTGCAGCCTCAAGACTATTTCTCATTTGTTTGAGGGAAGCGTTATATTAATTTAGTTTCAATGAGTTATTTTTTGACGCAGAAAATGTTTTCAAGGGAAAAGAAGTTTGGATAGCAGTTTGAAAGATATTAAGGAGAGTTTCACATAAGAGATTTACCCCGATACATTCAGATTCAAAAACGCTCCAGGTTACTTTGAGCATTGAACCTCTAAAATCTTGTAGCCTTTTTTGATGACGCATAATTTGACTGTTTTTCACTGGTATTTTCAGGAATTCTATTTGTGACGGCAAACTGGCCTTTAAGGTCTGAGAGACAGGGATCTAATACACCTGTATTTTATTATCATCTATGCATGTGGATGATTTTTTAGCGACTCTTGTGAAATCTTTAATAGTAGCTTTCAAGTTATAAGAATCGAGTAAGCATTTCAATTGAAAAAGTGATGTTGAATTAGAAAGAAAGTATAAATGATGAGAGCAGTTACTGATCATTATCATTGTGGTGTGAAAACATAAGGATGTGACTAATAAAATTATCACAATAACTACTGGGAAGAGTTTAATAAAATCTAAGTTTATTCATGGATGTGAACCGACCACGACCTCAAAGCCCGGAAACCATACCTACTTCTCGATCATACTTCCAGCCATGAATACTTCATTGTATGCTCAAATTTAAATTTTGAAATTAAACAATCTGAAGAATCTGAAGAACATTCTATTTAGCATAACAAACGAAAACACTAATGAAATATTGAGTATAAACCTCTATAATAAAACTATAATTCAAATGATTTTCACATAAAAATTAAACATTAATATGAATATTCATCAAGTATCGTCTGTATCAATTCAAAATTTGAGTATAAAATTCATTAAGGACACTTTTGATACTATAGGCAATGAAATTCTAAACTTCATTAATGTTTCCCTACAAACTTAATAATTCCTCTATTGATTGAAATCAACCACATTTATACCAATACCAAAAAATTGCGTACACTTTAGAAATTATTAGTTTTTGTCCTGTTAATACTACCTAGGCTGTAGAAGATTTTAGAAATAGCAGTATTTAAGCAAGTTGAAGAGTTTTTGGAGCTTAATAAAATGATCATGTTGAACCAATCAGCTTTCAGGAAAAGTATATTGTGGCTGTTTTTAATTGAAAAAGAGCTTTTTAAACAATCGATGGAAACATTAAAAAAAAAAAAATTAGAATTATTGTTTTTTTCTGGTTAGATCTGAGTTGGTTTAGGAGCTACCTAGGTAATAAAAGTAGACGGAGGAAATTCAATGGGGAGTACCGCGGGGCAGTGTTGAGGCCTCTTTTAATCATGTTATATCTGAATGATACAGGCTTAACTAATACAGAGTGAGAATTCATAAATATTTTCGCAGGAGACACACTAGTTTCTGAAAGTAATATATATCTAAATACAGCCACCACAAAAATGAATAATACCTTGAGGATAGTAGACAAATTTTTGAATATAAATAATAGTTAAATGTTTAAAAAACGAATACAATGATAAAAACAAATAAATATAAATATGATTGGATCTGAAAATCATTGAAAAAAAAATTGAAAATACCTCACTTTGAATAGCAACTGAATTTAAATATCTTGGATTCATTGTACATAATCTGTATTTTCATAAACATATCAAAAATAAAATATAAATAAAAAAAATGTTTTTCTTTTCAAGAATATTTAGCCAATTTTCAATAAACCCTCGAGTTACTTGCTATAATTGTTTTTGATTTTGCAGTACTTTATTATATTTACTTAATTTATCTAGGTCTTTGATCAGACTAAAATAAAATCGTAGTGCGCATCGAATTTCTATTATCTACTACTATTATCTGAAATTTTCTCTAGAGAGTACCTTTATTTTTAACAACATCGAAAATTGCTATGAAGAAAAGTTGATTAGAGTTGAAAATTATGTTCAGATATCCAATTACATGATAGAAACATGCTTAACATATTATTTATTTTAGTCATTTTGCTCTAACATCAAACTTCCCCTTTTTTTAGGTCAATTTCATAATGAAAAAGTGTATCATATGCACAAACTGAAGAAAAAAAATATGTGAAAAATAACAAAACCTAGATTTTCATTATAGATAGGTGTAATTTAATATATGAAGTTAGTTTTTAACTCTCATCAACTTTTCTCTATGAGAATTTTCGATTTTGTTAAAACTCTTGAGAAAATTTTAAATTTTTTGACAACCCAATAGGTTTCAGACCATGCAGAACTTTTCATGAAGAATAACTTTTTTTCATACTTAAATTTAGTAATCAAAAAGTTTCCCATACCTATTTAGAGAACTTAAGCATACCACTGTATATATATACAGTGAGTTTCAAGAAGTTTTCACCATATTGTAAACTTTTTATTATGAATTTGTCAGAAAACTGTATTCCTCATAAAAATTCGTGCATTGGGAAAAATTTGTATTTGAGTTATCAAAATTCTAAATTCAGGGGAGCCCGGAAAATAATAATTTTGATCAAGAGTAAACTACCCTCATATATGATATTATCAAAAAAGTCTATTGAGAAATGTTTAGAATTGGAAACAATATTCGAATTTGAAATCACAGCCATTTACGCAACAGAAAATTTTTTTCCTATTTTTTATGATTAAATTGATCGTAAATTCGCAGATTTGTATTAGGTATTTAATTATTTAGCATCAATTAATTATTTAATTCAGTAATTTTCTGCTATAAAATCATACTGATAGTTATTATGGACATACATGAATTATCAAATTTGCACAAAAGAACTAGTAAAAATTCAAACCATTTTCAACAAACGTTGATATTTTAGTACAACTATTAAATTGGTCCAAATTTAGAATTTTGATAACTTAAACACAAGTTTTTTTATACCAATTTTCTGACAAATGGATAATAAAAAAGTTTACCATATTGTGCAAACTTTTTGAAACTCACTTTATATGGATCAAATCTGAAAATAGCCATGAATTAATTATCTGGTCTTCAACGGTTTAGTTGCCTACAGTAGACTTCCAAAAGTGATTAAAAATGCAAGGCACTAACAGTGTTTAAACCAGTTTAAACACAACCTATATGAACACATAAGAAATCAACCAAATTTAGTTAATTAATTTATGTAAATTTCTCTTTATTATAAATATTTTACTGATGAATATATTTTTGATACATAGGAATATTGAATTTTGAGTGGATTTACTTTGAATATTATGTAAAATGTCTTTATTATTGTATATTAAAAATTCCTATTTGAATAAACTAAAATAAAAAAAAATAATTTTGTGAATTGTAATCTAATTGCAGGAATATAAATATTTTAATAATGAACATGGATCAATTCTATCTGTCTATATTCGGTAATAATCGAACCTGATCGAAAGATTTATAAATATAATTAAAAAAGTTCCTACTAAAAAAATCAGAGATTTGCATTAAAATCGTGTTTCCAATAACATTTTGATATGTTCATATTTTGATTATAGTTGCCAGGAATCTGAAATGCTGATGTATTGAGGGGAAGAACCAAATTCAGAACCCTGGCTGACATAAACCACAACAAAATAATTGAAAACTCATAGACAAAGTGGGGTTATAATAACTTTCTCTTGGAACTTACCACAACTAATCCATCTTCAACTGAAAACTCCTTTTCGATTTCTCGAAGGTCAGGAATGATATGCATGCAGTTTATGCAACAGTATGTGAAAAAGTCCAATACTACCACCTTTCCTTTGAGGTGTTTCTTCAAAGACAGAGGTTCAGTTACATTAAACCATTCCAAACCTTAAACAAAATATTTGAACAATTGTGGTTGAAAAAAAAAATATATCATACCTTGGTTGAAATCTGCAACAGGGGCATATTTAACATTCTTCAGATACTCTTGCACCCCCAAATCTTTGTTGGACTTCTGATCGATAAAGTTTTGGAGTTTCTCTTGGGAATAGTACAAATAATCTTCAGCTGATTGCATACTGGACGATCTGGCAACACGACTACGAATATTTTGAACAACTTTGGAAAAAAAATTCATGGAATGTTGGGGTAGCCTGAAAATAAAAATATAAAATGATCTAACAAAAGACTCCAACTCAAGGATTCTGTTGTGATTTGTGAATTTAGTGAAGAAATATCTAACCTTAATTAGCAGTGTGATGTGAAGTTAGCTGCTGGTTAGATTTTCCGAACATTGCCGATCGATGATCAATCAGTGGCCAGTGGCGTCGGAAAAACATTTTCCGTAAACTTGTTTAGGGAACAATTTTATATATTTCGGGCCGTTATTCCTTTTTGAGTAATGTCCTACACAATTAATCGGCAGTGGAAAGGCTGGACATTGAAATACATCTGAAAGATATTGTGAAAAGACTCTAACTGAAAAGAAAACATCTGAAAATTTCATTCAGATAGTTGAATTTTTTTTAATTATCTCCGGTTTGAAATATCATTAAATAAATTAGATAGGGATAATGTTATTCAAAAATGTCGCCGGAAATATTCATGTAATTTTGAATGATACGGTTGAAGATGTAATCCTTCAGGTGAACTTTGAAACAGCAAAGGAATTGACCATAATGACCATGACCATATTTACCGTCGCCATATTGTCATGCGACCAGTGTTGACAGAAAGACTTTAATGAATGTACCAACCTAAAAAAACAAAATGTACCGTATTGTACTTTGAGAATCTGGGCATGCGCACCAACTTTTGTTTTCCAATTTCATAGAACATGATCCACTGTGAGGCTTGACTCTTGAGCGCTTGCGCATTGCATAGACTTAATAATAATAATAATCGCTTTTATTGACAGATAATGGTGAACAAAAATGGTGAACAAGTGACATTATTTGTCAAAAGGCAGAGTTAGCTCTGGTTCGGACTCAGTGAAGAGACTTGAGTATCATGACTTTGAAATCATACAATTTTACCACTTTTCGACTATTTTTGAGGATATTTGTACCACTGTACTTGCCTAAAATATACCACACATGTGGTTCAATGTACCACTTCTGGCAACGCTGCATACGACAATGCCAAATATCTATTGTTACTTGTTACCAACGGTTAAAAATATAATGTATCTGTAACAAAACCGCGAAAACCAATGTTTAATTTGGTGCAAATTTCATGTGCGTATTTTATGACTTTCAGAAAAATTTGACTAAAGAGAAAACCTTACGTAGAAATTTGAGTGCTTGGAAATTTAATACATACATTTTGCGAGGAGTAACCATTACGTAGTACGTAGTTGTTTAATTCATATATTTTGCGATGAGTGATTATTTAATCTGATGTGACCAGAACGAACTAACCTTACGTAGATATTTGAGTGAGTGGAAATTTTCTTTTCGTTCGTCGATTTTCTCCCGTTTTTTTCCCGTTTTTTCCCCGTTATTTTCTTTTTTTCCGTTTTTATTTCCGGGGTATTTTTTACCGTTCACCACCACAACATAACCTTGGATTATATTTGGTTAGTCGCGAAAACTACTTTATAGATTGAGGGTATTTCGTTATTTACAAATATTCATTGTTAAATTATCCACAATCAAATTCAAATAATAAATACAATAAAATGAATCTCAAGCGTATGTGCAATGGCGTTGATTCTGAAATAGCAAAAAGCACATATGACGTTAATATCATCGCGACGATGTAAATTTGTGAGATCACAGATATATTTGCTTCTGTACATCTCAGCGATGTCATGTTGCAGATGTAGGTAGTATTTGTAAAAATATAATTTTCGTAAATTTTGTAAAGATACCTCGAACGACACGCTATACGTTTTGTGTCAGAAGTATCACTCAACAGGCTACCCAGCGAACGATGATACCCAAAAAGCTCTACAATAAGAAACGCATACCTCAGGAAGGGTTAATGTATGAATTCAAAGTCCTATATGCTATCCTAGCACTGATTTGTTAAAATTGTTAAAATTGTGTTTTCCGTTAACCTGTTGTCGTACCCCTACGAACGGCAGCCCTCAGAAGTCGAAACTTGTGCGAGCTAAGGATCAACGAGGTATTACTTTCTAACGTGCGATTCCTAGCACAACCCGAGAGAATAGATCTCGAAAGGAGGTCGTCCGTAAGTCTCCATCCAAACCATAACTCCGCATCACGTTGCTTGGCTTTGATATCGATGACCCACGCGCTCTACCGTTCGAGCTCTCCTCTCGGATATGAGAAAACATTAGAAAACAACTTCAAAAAATGTCATGTATACAGGTGATCATTTCCAACAAGGTGGGGGATAATATTCAATGCTTGATTACAACTATATAGCACTTGCAATAGTGTCCTCCTAGAGAAACATTGCACAAATTAATGTCAGATGTGATCCAATGTATAATAGTGTTGAATAAGCAATACTGAATGAACGGATGGTAAATTTTGTTAAATGAAAATAAATAACGAAAATAAATATTTTATTTACAAATTATATATAAAAATAATTTTATGTACACTCAATAAAATCTATAATATTTCTAACAATGTGGGAAAACAATACTATTTTGACAACTGATACAAGAGACGAAGATGAAATTTCAAGTTTCAAAAGCCACATAATGTTTTCGAAACCTTATACAAGGCACAAGTCTAAATCTGAAAGTGAAAACTCAATTGAGAAGAGCTTCCTTCGTCTGACGTCAATTACGTAATATATGGTTATTGCATTTTTTTTATAGGACTATATAGGTCTTTTGGTAAACCATCATAATGTTATTACTTTTAAACTAGAAATATCAGATACTAGAATGTGACAACTGTTTTACAATTGATACACCAATTGTCATATTGTAGTATTTCACACCTCTTATACTGAAAATACTATGGCACCTGCTATAGCAATTATTACACTCGTCCCTAAACAGACGAAGCTCTCTGTATGAAGCATACAATCTTGAAACACCATTTTTGTAACCATGAAACCACCTATTCACGAATTTAAAAATAAAAAAGTACAAATACTGGTTGAGGAATCATGAGATATGTTTAGTTTACATATAACAATGTTTAACTCAAGTCTGCTGACGACTGTTTTATAACATTAGGTAGGTATACTTACAAGAAAAATTTTATATACATGCACAATCAAACAGAACATCTTTTAGATGTTTCAAAAATAAAAGTGGGATACAGTCAATACCTAATAATACAGGAGGGGTGCAAGGAGGTTAATACACTGAAAAATGCGCTATAGAATATTTCAAGAATAAAGTAGAGTACATTCAAAGAAAAAAAAATAATTTGGTGTGCACATGCCATGTATCTCTGAGAATTTACTCTACGTTATTCTTGAAATAGAGTATAATATACATGACATCAAATTAAAAAAGTACTCGATCCTGTAGATTTTTCGAGGTATATTCGGCAATAATTTCTGGTTATGAATTTGGTTGTCTTGTTCACTTTGGTTTTTAATTTACCTTGCTATGGCCATTATAAAACTGGATCAATCGGACTTTTGCCCACCATGTATATTTCCAGTTAATGATACTTTTGATAATTTGTGGTACGTTATAATTCCAAAAAAATGATCTAAAATTTGTTCTTTCTCGAGCAACCCTCAGGAGACTTGCGCGAGCTAAAGAATGACGTTCAATAACAATTAAGCGTATACGAAAGAATACTATAGCAAAATTATTGTTGCATCAGTATTCAGATGTTTTTTGTAGAAAGAATAAAATTTCAATTGATTTAATAAATATGTTATATGACGGAAATTGGTGTAACAGGTAATGAATTGATACTGTGATTTAATTCCTAGATGCGTATGTCGAAAGCCAAGTGTTGAATTACTTGTGTGTGGTGAAGGTGAAAACACTTTTTGGTCTACAGGGATATATAGAGGTATTCCATTCCATCCAATATATCACTTTTTATATATAAAGTGGTTTGAACTGAAAATTAATGGTAAGTATACCTACCTTATGACGGTTATAACAACAGCTCTGGCGCACAACATTTACTGACTAAAATAATTTTACATAATTCAAATACTGTTAATATCAAAAGGAAGTATTCAAAATATCGGTGCCTCCTCCTCTCAAATATCTTTGAGAAAGTTATATGGTTTTATAATGTACATCCCTCATGCTTAACGGCTCCTTTCGAAAATAAAAAAAAATAATATTTTATGCGAAATTCCATGAGTCCTGTATATTCCATTATCGAAGAATCCTTTCATTATCATAATATTAGATACTAATATATCACTTGTGATTATAATGTAAACATAATAATTTAATTCGAGTGCTAAATAATAACTGATGTAGCCTAGGATTAAGAATATCTTCATTTCCGTCCAATGTAATTGGAAATACCAAAGTAGAACGCGTTCTTTGTGGATTTTTCTGAAAAAAAAAAATATATATATAATTTCAGTATTTTCAAAGCTTATGAAGTTTTAATGAACAGGCAGAATGACTACGTTTCTACATTGCGTGAAAATTGATAACTATGTATAATTGCTTCTAAAGAGCATGCTTTCCAATTCTATCAATCTCCCTGATCAGTTTGGCAAAGCGAAATAGATTTTCGTCGACCAAAATGTATTGGGGATTAAATGCGAGAGAAGCGAACCTTGCTTCAATGAAATGAACGATTTCTGTGAGTGATATTTTTTTAATAACATTCTCCCTATCTAATTTATTAAATGAATTTTCAATCAAAACTAGAGGAAATTATAAAAAAATCAATTATCTGAATGAAAGTGTCGTTTCCAATGAAAAGAAAGCGTGGGACGGATGAAGCAGGATGTGTATATCGGGCTGGTGAAAAGAAGAGAATTACTGAGTGTTTTTTTCGCGGTAGGAACGTCTCTAGAAAATGCCAGTCCAAATCCAAAAATAGGCCATATCTCCGAAATTACTTGAGACCGCCCAAAATTTCATTTGAATTTTTTGTTCAGGAAAATTTTTTGACAGCTTGTGGCGCCCGATAAACGGAATTTTACTATGAAAACTAGAGAAAATGATAAAAAAATCAACTATCTGAAAATGTGAATTTTCACATTCAGATTTTTTCTTTTCAGTTAGCCTTTTCACAATATCTATCAGATGTAGTTCAATGCCAAGCGTGGCTTTAGCCGAGAAAATATTTGTTTTCTGTTAAATATTACAAATAAATCACATTTTTCATTTTTCAATTTTCATGGAGAATGTTTTCCTTTTCAACATGAATACTTCCCAAAGGTTATCTGGAATGATGGAAAATAGCGACTAAAGTTTGTCTTTCAGCCGCAGACAAAAATCACATTGTTTTAATTCTGCTTACAACAACTTTATGAAAGGAGAATGATTTCTACTAGCTCTTCAATTAAAAATTGGAAAGATTTACTTCGGAGTCCAAATAGTCCACTAACTCTTGGAACCTACAATTTTTACTTGGCCGTTTTCGATTTACAGGGGTTCGGAAATGATCGACCCGTCTCTACCATATTACCATATGCAATGTTTTTATTTCGACATAAATCTAAATGTGTCAACAGGCCGTACGTTATCACAGATTTATGATGATCGAGAACCGATTTAGAGTCTTATTATTCAGTTTGGACTTACCACAAAGTCCTGAGAATCTCCTCGATTCGGTCAAACCATGGTCCAGGCAGTTAGGATTTCCCTTTGTGTAAGGTGTCCGGCCTAATACGTTACCTCTGAAAAATTAAATCAAAATTAGAAACCAGTCAATTGAGAGCCTGCAGATCTGAAGTAAACTGATATCCATATATTATTTGCTTGAATTCAACCCACAAAAATCGATTGCCATATTTTTTGTTTGACAGAATGCTAGAATATATGTTACAGAAAATTAACTGGTAGGGTGTTCTGTGCCAAATTGATCCATTTCTCGCATTTCACAATGCTCTATTGAATGTATTTGATAAATTATTTCCCATACAAAAATTCAAAATGAAACCAAAAAAATCTTAGATTACAAAAGGCTCGAAAATTTCTTCGACAAATTTGCGTTCATTGTATAGCATACGGTAGTTTACTGATAGTCAAAGCTCTCATAACTATACCTATACCGCAGAATATATAGATCTACCTTCAAGAGAGCAAAGGAAAGTCAATCTCATAAAATATTAAGAATTCAAGTAATCTAATGAAAGAAGTTTGGCCTGTTATTAGTGAAATCACGGGAAAATAAAAAAAAAAACTGTTGGGATAGCACTCAATCCTGATTAAATCAATGATTATTGAAAAGGGGAACATATATACCACCAAAAAGGAGTAAATAGTCTGTCTAGAGAGAATTTATACATTTTTTGGAGCGTATATGAATGTGCATAATATGAATAATTTCATGCTGGAAGAGAGGCAGCTCCCCTGAGGGCAGCCCCCCCCCCCCCCACCTCGGCTTTCAGTCTGAGGTCCCCCTGGATACCTCAACCCTCCTCTTTGTTAGTGACGATACAACCCAGGTAACCACCGAGTGAGGTTTCCACATCGAAAAAGACTCTTATCGTTACCTCTCTAACCCTTGAAGTCCTTTCAGTTCTTCGCACTACAGTGCGGAGGGCCGATTCTGTCAACCTCGCTTTCCTGTAGGCATGTTGATTTCTGTGGAAGGGGCTCATCTTTAGGGGCCCCTTCATCAGGAATCTATTCACCACCTTTTCCAACAGTTTAAGCGAAAACGATGTAAGACTGATGGGTCTGAGGGACTTTGCTACTGTGTAGTTTTCTTTTACCGCTTTAGGGATGAAAATGAAAGAGGTTGCTCGACTCGTTGACGCTCGTTTAGCAATATTCCCAACTCACGAAATAAAATGCCACTTTTAACACTTGTATCATAAATAACTATTTTGGAGAGATTCATACTTTGTATATTGAAATTATGATGCAAAATTTAAAAAAGTTCGTCATATATTAAGTTAGGTTACCGACGAACAAAAAAATTGTTATTAGTAGACTATATCTGGAAATACGAGTGTCTAGAAAAAGCAAAGTGGATGGATGAAGTAGGTTCTTCATGATCACCTCATGTTTGAATAATTTCGGATTTTAAGTTGAAATTGAAATCATTTCACTGACACATGATATATAAGTGTAAAAAAGCCAGACTCGGTATAGACACTTTTCAGCGAAATTTAAATTCAGATTGTTTTTTATAAATTCCTATTTTTAACTCAACTCATCACTTTACGTGCTTATCTGAACAAGATTGTCAATAAGAAAATATTCATGAGTTTTTTCTGCACTTATGTAACTCTTTCATATATATAGGTAATTTGCATGGCATACCTATACGATATTTTTATAATAAAAGTTTTAACGTGATGTCTGTATATTCTCATGGAACAATCAAATGAATATGAATGATTGAATAATTTCGGAAATTTACTCACCCAGGTCCATAATTGCAAACGTAGTTTTTGGTGTATCCTTTGGAAGCATCGTAATAATACGCATATCCACAGCCCACTAGATTAGTTTCCGCCCATATCATCTGAAAATTTTAATTGGGATTTAAAATAATCCAGGAGGCATTGTCGGTCAATTATCATTCTCATCACATTATTTTCAATTCTCAACGAAGGAAAAGCGTATTTACCCATATATGGAGCAATTTTTGTGAGTTTTTGATTACGAGTTATATATTTTTTTCAAAAATTGGAGGGTAAGTGTAGATAGTGAAAAGTCAACAAGTACAATCAACGATTAGAAAAAAATAACTGATTATAGAGTGGATTATCCACGGTTTCAATGTTTCATAATCAGTATTAAATTTGTTGTAAACTCGCCCTAATCGTGAATTAGCCTTTATAGTTGTGTAGCCACCTTGAGTGGGTTGGTTCATTTTGCTTTTGCTGTTTTTTTATTTCTATGTTCTGTGTTCTAAATGCGCGTGAAAGAGTTCTGAAGTTTAATTCATTTTCGTATTAACAACAGAAATTGTTTTCGTTTGCTTTTTTCCGTAAACCAGCTATCGTCCTCCTACAAACTTGTACGAGCCAAGGATTAACGAGGTCTTACCTTTTAACGTGCGATCCTAGCACTTTCTCAGGCCATCAGAAAAATATTCTGTAGTCGCTAGGCTTAGAACCAACGATCGGCAGTCAGAGTGATTGAAAGCCGGCGCTTCTACCCTCACATAAGAGTCCAGAGAATACAACAAATCAGAAGTGGGATGAACGCCAACGAGTGGAATTTACTGAAGAAGAACAAGTAAAAATTCGAAAAGTTTTTGACAAAATCAATATAAACAGAACAAGAAATTCCAATGGAGATCAAATCAATGAAACTGAAAAAGCCGGCGATCTTGACGAAATGGGCTCGCAATATTCAGCTAATAGTATTGCAGATAAAATGAATTGTGATATTTGAGTTAACACAAATATCTCTGCGATATCGCTTTTTTGCTTATAAATGGGCTTCAAAGTGAGGTACATTTGTACCTACGTACCTACGTCACGATTGACGATGAATGTAACCACATATCTCAATCATCTTCACAATATGGATCTGAGGCACAAAAAATATGTGAATTTGTGAAACTCTTAGCTGGTACTAGCTGACATTTAGACTATTTTGAGTAATGTTTAGCATCACGTTGTCGGTCAAGATGTGATTTGAATGTGAAGTACTCTACTGTCTTTGAGACTAAGTTGTGTTAACTGGGCAGTAAAAGGTGGTGCCACGACAAGAAAAATACACTGCCACTGTCGGAAGGCTCAAGAATCTATAACTTTGTCTCTTTTTTACCCACCTACCTGAACTAGCTTCATCTCATTCTAACAGAAATGTCTTTTTTGTTGAGCATCAACGAGGTAGCGCGTAGCGCCATCTACTAATGGACACTGGACACCATCTCCCCCCAATAATACAATACACCCCTAGGCTCAAGTTTCAATGGGTCGGCCTGGTCTGACTGCTGACCACAATTTTACGCTTATGGCATTTTGGATTTATGATCTTCGGTTCATGATTTTTAATTATTTGTTATTACCATTCTTCAAAGACTAAATAATGTCATAACTAAAATGAGGTTCATTGATTGGTTTCCTGTATTGACAGAAATTCTACTGAAGCAACTAACAGAAACTTGCACTATTTGACACTAGATGTCGCAATATGTATTGAATTTCATAAGTGCAAAGTTCATCAAATGGCAATTCATCGTCAAAGACGACTTCCGCCTGTCCATGGGGCACTATGGTATTTTGCACCCATTCCGTTGATGATATATCTAAGGAGGCAATTTTAGAATGTGTAGTAATCAAGAAAAAGAAACATGTATAATGAACTGCCAATTGAATAAAAAAAAGTACCTACATAAAAGCAAGATATTCAAAGATACACTCAAAGTTGTCCTAATCAAAAACTCTCTTTATTCAGTCCAAGAGTTTCTCAGTTTCAGCGTCTCCGAGCTCCAACCTCGATCGTTTGATATTTCATCTTTACCACTTCCAGTTTGTTTGTAGAACTTTTAATTAGTAGTTTGTTTATCTTTATGTATACTGTGTTTATAATTTTTCTTGAAGTTCTTGAACGTTATTTTAACGAACTATTCTATAAATATTTATTAAACGCTCGTTTATAAAACTTATTACCTAATATATCCCATGATTCCTTGGGAAATTGGAAAACTACATCACACTTGAGTTTCCACAATTTTTAGTCATACTAAAATTGTTTTGTTGTTGTTGTTTTATTAAAATTGTTTTTTCCGTTAATAGTCTAGTTAACAAGTGCTCTTTTTGGTCAACTTTTTTCAGCAGTCTCCGAAAATTATGATTGAGGTGTCATTCGATTCGGAAAGGCATCTAGATCATTTTTGACAAAAATAAAGTTCCGCTTGCAAAAATTGCAAAAGTTATTAACAATTGACTAGAAAAAAAAGGGGATTTAATTTTTTGCAAATATCTAAAAAACTAATAAAGATGTTTCAAATTTGAAAAAAGATTCAAAAAGAGGAAGAAATTTCCTAAGAAAAGTCTTTACTCCCGGAATTGTAGGACCAATATTTATAATTTTCCCAGAGGGTTGAAAATACGCCCGAAAACGGGCGTCAGTATTACAACCAAATGATGACATCACTGACATTTTGACTTTATTGAATATTTGAAACTTCTGATTGGTTGTATTCAATCACATGACCTCAGTTTAACTAATTTCATTGGATTTCCGCTAGGCAAAAACATTTTCACTGAAACTGATTTGCATATATTTTTTCGTGCGGTATGATAGTTTTTTTTTTAGTTGCGGTTTGCTCTGAGAAATTAATGAAAAATATAATACCGTTAGTCAAAAGAAACACCCTGTAATTATCGTAGTTGCAGCCTCAGGGACCACTTTGATTGCTGGTTCCCATTAATTTGTTTGTTCTCACATTACTGAATATACTTCGCCGGACTTTACGAACGAGTTGATTTACTGGACGTGAAGTATATTTACATACCCAGTGGAGTATATTTAGTACATAATTACCTGTGTGTAATGCCCCGTAGGCCCACGTCCAATGCCACCAAAACTGAAGTACTTGAATTCGTTGAACCATTTACCTATTGCGTCCGCAAAGTCTGGCTCCGTATCGTAGGCGCTTGAAGGGGGTTTTGTTGTCCAAGTAGTTGCAATATTCTGACCTACTGCAAATCTTTCTGAAAGTAACATAAAAGTCGATAAATTTTCTCTGACTGACATGTACGAGGAGACACGAATTATGGAAAGGATAGAATTTTTAGCATATTACGATTGAGAGTCGGCAATCGCTTGAACTATTTTTAGAAAATTGTAAATGTAATATACAGTGAGTAAATGTATATTGGGGCGGACTAAGAATATTCCTATGGTCAATCCTGCCTGTAAGAGGATAGCCTTAGGTGGTAGATGTTCTTTAGTCTCTGGAATGGAATTAATATTCCATGTTTCGGTGTTTGTTAGATAACTTTCGCTCACATTTCTCTTTTTCCTTTCACTTACAGGTCTTATTCTAATAGTAATGATAATGAAGCATTTCTGAAAAATACTTCTCCATTCGTATATCCTGGCGAGAGGTACTCGAGGTGACTCACCATCGAACAATGTAAAGATCTACTCTTGTTACATCCTAGGACTCAACAAGAATATCGTTTTCTTCCACCATCAACTACAGGCGGAAAAGTCTAATAATCTGGCTCTAACAGAAACACAAGTGAACTCCTCAATCAACAAGATCCATATGGTTTGTACTGGTTACGAAATCCATTCTTGACTTGGATTCAAAGGCAGTGATGGTAGTGTTAACATTTTCTCTGAGACTGATCTATTGTAACACCGCGAAGGTAGTTTGGAGCCGAATGACTTTGACGTAATGTGGTTCAGTTGGCAATACCAAACAGACCAAATTCCTTTGCTGCATTTACCCATCTCCCTAAAAACCATTCTATAGCGACCTCTTCGAGTCTTTATCACTCAAAAACCTGGCTCAAATTTCTAATGAAACAGATGGGACAGGTCGTCAAACTGATGCACAGCTATCTGTTATTTCGGAGGGGAAGGAAATAGCCATAAACATCAAGCTCATGAAACTCTATAATACTATTGCTATTTTGGTGTGCTCCGTGTTATTTTGCAATGGAAAGCTTCCTTTAATCCACGAATAATCCGGACTACCTGCGAGGTCGTACAATTACACTTTCGGAAGCCGAACTCTTCATAAGTTATGAGTTTCACCTTTCCCTCTAGGAGAACTTTCCAGTAGGATCTTATCAACCACCTTAGCAACTCCACTCAGCACTAAGAGGGGACGGTAGCTTTCAAGAGCTAGTTCCTCATTACATTGGTATAGGTACCACCCGCGTCAACTTCAGACAATCTGGGTATAATATTTGTTCAACAAAGTTTTGTTGTCATCCGGCTACACCCTTCGAGCAATCCTCAGAAATCGTCAGAAGACTTGTGCGAGATGGGATGAACGAAGGTCTTACTTTTCAACATGTGATCCCAAGCACGATAGATAATTCCAATTGAAAATGTGTCCGCACAGCGTGCTGGTCACCCATCCAAACAGTAACCACTCCCATGGTTGCTTGGCTACCACTAGATTTATCCACTGTAGCTCTGTCTTCTCGACAAGCTGCAATACTGATGGAGATAATATTGATGAATTGAGGTGGCGTATGGAATTAGTAACAAGGCCTTTCCAGAATACTTGGCTAATGACCATAGCAGTCGATGCCAACACACAAAAAAAATATATTGATTAACTACACCAGAGCCTTCCGAGTCAGATTTGTAGGTAGAATCGCATCGATTTCGTCCTGTTTTGACACCTTATTGGTCGCTAGTCGTTTCAATATGTCCGTAAGTATTTCGGCGATTGTGAATAGTTTGGTCTTCGTCCAAGAGTTTGGCTGTACGTGAGGACTTTCCCTGATGGCTTCGCTCTATTCGTCAATGATATCGAGATATAACCCATGTATGTCCCGGAACTGGTGGAACCAGAAGGACTTATTCATGGAACTTGAAACTACTTTCGAGAACATTGTAGTACATTGTATAATTGTAGTACATTGTAGTACATTGTATAATATATACTATAGGAATTCAAAATATATGTCTTACTCGGCAATTCCATTGAAAACTTTGAGAAAAAGCAGAAATACTCACGCACATTCCTTTGTTCGTCATGTATTTCTGCGTTACAGGAACTTGACCATCTCTGTGCACTGCGGGCAAGTTCTTCATCCCATTTCTGAAAAAAAAAATATTTTTTTTACATACAATAAGATGATCAGAATATTGAGATAAGATACGTTATTTTGTTGTACGTTACACTTTGAATAGGGATTTTACTGGCTCTGCAGACAAGTTGCAAGTTGTATGTATTATTATTTGAAGTCCCCGCCATTATAGTGACCATTCCCAGAGCGCGTCCCCTGACAACGAGGATGGAAAAATTAGGATTTTTTTTCTTTTTTTTTTATCGGGGTCTAGGGAGCCAACGGTATTCTCTTTGAACTGTATGAATGCACTTTACAATTCCTGAACTCATAAGATAATAGCAGACCCAGCAGACGTTGAACAGAATGGAAATATCGAAACAATGTCAATTATTCATGAACTCATGTTTTGTTGAAATTGTTTTTTCCGTTAACCAGTTGTCCCCCTACGAACGAGATCTTACCTTTTAAGGTGTGATTCCTATCCCTTTCTCGGGCAATCAGAAAAAAGATTCTGCAATGGCGAGGCTTTGAACCTACGACCGGTAGCCAGTTTACTACCAGTTGGGTGGCCAGGAGGCTCAGCAATCTTATGCACAGGCCGTTCGAAACTCCAGCATAGCGATAGTTGGTTCGAGCCCAACGTAGGTACAGTTGTGTGCATAAAAAGTCGTACAGCAGAAAAAGTCGTACAGCAGTTATAGGCTATTGTGAGTCTGGTTCGTCAATATTAATTAAACTTCTTATCAACTTTGACAAGTAGTGTTAAAAGTCAAACTATTTTTGTCAGTAACGCGCCCTCATTATTTTTCTAGTGCACTAAGTGCTATGCCTCAGCTAGATACCATGCAAATCTTGTACGACTTTTTTATGCACACAACTGTACAAGAGATTTTTTCTCAAATACTTCATATCGAATCGATAGGCGGCAGCATGCCTTGTTCTAGAAAGCAAGTGTATTGTGAGGTATCTAGATGCCAATCCCGTCTAGTGCTAGCTTGGAGCGGACGCCGGCCACCCGACGTGATGCTGTAGGTTTTCCGGGTTTTCCTGCAGCTGAAAAGTGAATACGACACGAAAAATCAGTAAGTCGCTCCGGAGCGCCACGGCAAATAATCAAAATGATAGCCATCCTCAACCCGCACATGCTATGCCTTTGGGGAGTGTTTATGAGGGAGTATTATTATTAATAATTTAGTACTGATTTCATCAATTGCTCAGTGAGTTTTCAATGGGAATTATTTTTTCTATAGTATATTACTGATTAGCTGAAAAAGAAAATGTTTCAACGATAATTTTACCTAAGAAATTGCTGAAAATAACCGTTGCAGGCAATACATACTTTTTTAATCCTTGATGGACCCAATCATTGAACAATGTTATTAACATAATATTTCAAATCATTCAAAGCCTGGATGAGAGCACACGCTCTCAATACCTCGACCAATACACTTGAAGAAATCAAAATAAGGAATTGCTGACTATGCCTGAACTGGGGGCCGTATAACTTAGAGGGAAGATGCGAGTGTCCTGCACCAGATGATCACTGCAGATACTTCATGAAAAGCTTCAACTTCTGGACGTTTGAAACGAGAGTAATAAAGTAATTATATGTCGTCAAAAACTTTCAAATGAGCTGTTTTCCATTCAAGTGACAACACACAACTTGTAGGAATCTAATTTCTGTTGTTTTGAGATGTTGCAATTCTGTACTCCCTGCAAGCGAGGGATTAATTCAATTTCTTTGTGCAGCAGTTCGGAGCGAAAGCTACCATAATAGTTTGTAAGCTTGAAAATTATTAATGCATCAGCCCATTTCATCAGCTATTTTCTGGTTTTCTCCTATTTACATAACGTTAACAAATCCTACACTACACACATTTATTCGTTTAATATGGTATTGGGGTAGAAGAAATTCGTAGAGAAATTGTGCTGATAGGTACTTTCGTTTGAAACCTATATAAGAGTAAAAGAATAAATAAAGATTTTCGCCAAAAAAACTTTCAATTACAAATAGGAAAAATCACTCTACAAAGGTCCAGAGCTGGGAGAAGGTAGAAGAAGAAGAAACAAAAACTTTTTTCTTGAATGTTTGGATAGAACGTTTCTTTATAAATTAATGACAAAGTCTCGCGATGAGAATAATATATGATAGTTCTGCGATCGGAAAGTCCAGAGCTTGGATATAGAATTGAACGACTGTATTTTTACAGAAATCGTTCGAGGCAGAGTCATTTTCGAAAAAAATTTGTTGAATTATTATTCATTTCAAAATGTGTGAGACAGTTAGTAGGTCAAGGCAACCAAATGGGTGTTTCTTTTTCAAACAGTTGAGCTCGTCAAGAATAGGGAGAAAAATAATCTGAATGTTGTTTCTGAGCATCAGAGCTCTTCGAGCAATATTACAGTTGAACAGAACTGTTACTTTGAAAATAAGCAGCCTTTTTTAATAACAATTTCATTTACATTGGAGTTAGCAGAATCACCAGAATATGATATTTTTGTTATTCGAAGGCTGCTGCTGACGAAGCAACTACGGCCATATAAATAGGACCTGTGAGTTCAAAATACAGTTAGTATAGTCTGATATTTCAAACCAGTAGTTGCGATTCGACAAATAAAGTTTATAGAGTATTTTAAGTGATATACAAAAGTTGGAATATTATGCCAATTGTCGCAGTCGGTAGGATATGACAACGTTGCTAGAATACGAAAATACCACAACTAGTGATGGCAGATTTCAATCCCTCAATAGAGAAAGAAACGAAAACCTTGGAGAAGTCATCATCTAAAACAAAAATATTGACGGTAGACGACAAATTTCCGTTGTAAAATGTTTTTGGCATTTTGGAAGCTTGGTGCGAATAATTCATAACGCTCGATCTGGCAAACAGTTTCCATTAAATCTAAATCGAGCACAAATATATCACGTGGACAATGGTCACTACGTATTAATTCGCATGCCATTCGGGTTGAAAAATGCCCGTCTACATTCTAGGACATAATGAGAGCAACATCATTCTGGGCGAAAGGACATCATCGTATTTTCCCGAACCATCCATGAACACATAGCGAGACTATCTCAAAATAAATCAGAAAGCCTCTTCAAGTTCAAGCTAGATAAATTGAGAATTATTGAAAAGAAAAGTTGTCTATATTGGGAGTTGACAAACTCTTTGAAGACAGAATGAATTAAAATTTTCCCCTTACCCAAAAACCAAAAAAAGATATTACTAACGGTTTATTTATTTATTTATTTAAAGGCAGATATTGGGATTTGAACCCACGTTCTCTGGGCGAAAAACGAATGATCTGCCCTCACGGAAAAATACCACCGAGCCTATGTGGAAGGCAGAGTGTCTCACAATCGTACTGAAACAGGAAAACCACATATGGATTACGTTGAAGAAGTCTTACGCGAAAATGAAAATGATTCGACTATGTGGCGAGAGCAATTTGAAACCGGACAGTTATACCAAAATCCACTGTAAATAAAATTACACGACGGTATATCAGTAATACCCATATCACGTGCAACGTCTGCATAAGCTATTTACTTATGTCCACTTTTGCCAAAAATAGCTGCAAAATAATAAAGAAGATTAATTGAAAATGTTTTATGAGAGCATATTAAAAATATGACTTGATAAACATGCCTAATCTTTGAATTTCTGCTCTTGAAAACCCACATTCAATGTGAAGACATAATTATTTACAGTATCGCTTCAAAGTTAATCTGTGTATGGGCATTTTGAATAATTGGTCCATTTGAAAATCTAAACAGTGAAATTTTTCACGATTTTTTAGGAGATGAACTGCCTGACATTTTGGAAGTTGTACATTTGGCCACACGCAGGACAATGTGATGTCAAAATGATAGCTATTGATCAGTTATCAGAATGAAAAGGACTTTCTTGAAGAGTTTCCAGTAATACATTCGACTTGCTGGCAGAAAACTGTAATCAGTTCCTTTGCGAATAAGGAGTAAAATACATGATGGAGCAGTGGACATGCTATGATAATGCTATTTATTCAGCAAGACTGAATTAGAAAACAGCTATTGCCCATTACGATCCCCAAATCATTGAAATGTGATTATTGGCAAAGCTTCTACAAAGAGTATTCCGGATATGGGGTTTGCAAATAATTTGATGGTTTATGATCCATACTGAAGGAAAGAAGGAAAGGGGTTACTGTTAATATCCCAATCATCAATGTAATACTGACTGTTTCGACTGAACATTTGACCTTTCTCTGGAGACGATATATTTTACTATGTAGAGGTCTTTTATCAGGCATAACTCTGAATCTACATTTGAGCTCGTGAAAAATTTTGGTAGAGAATATCCCATTGCCAACAAAAAGTTCTGAACATCGGTGAACTTGATAAAAAGTATTGCGTGATGGCATGAACAAAAAAAAATGTGAATTGATAACATTTTTTTTAAGTCTCTAGAAAAAAAATATAATAAATGGATGGTCCTGACAAACTTCTGACTTTGACGGGTGGTGAAAAAAGTCTCGCACACTGGCAGACGCACGAAAAGCCAGACGAAAACAAATTGTTTAGAAGTAATAACGTCTGGAATTTGGAGCTCAGAAGGAAAATTGTGAAACGACGACAAGAAAGTTATAAAGCGAACGAGAAAAGTGAATTCAAGGTGATGTGGCAAGTGGTAGAGCGGGGGATTGTATATACGATACCCAAACAACTGAGTTATTCCATTTACGCTAAAACAAGAGGACGATGTACTAAAACTTTGAAAAAAACTGTTGATACGTTATGAGTTGGTCCATTTGCTGGTATGTTATACTAGGTTGATGATGTTTCTTTCGAATTCAGTGGTGCAAGTAAAACAAATTTCTCAAGATTGAGTTTGGGAATTGTAATGAGAGTTTCAATTATTATGTTATCATTATTATCATTACCGGTGACACATCTTATTGATTACTTTTGTTGGGTTATTTTTCGGCTAGAACAGTACCTAAATAGAACGATAAGGTTGTTTTACATTTTTCATAATGATCTCATAACATTTGTTGATAATTTTTTGATTACCAAATTTTGCATCATTTTAGTACTTATTGACGGGGAGCTGGAAATTCGACACCACACACGAAAAACAATAAAATTATTTTCAGATAGTCAAGCAGCACTGAAAGCGCTGCACCTTAATTTTCGTAGAATGAGAGATAACTTCAAACCAGTTCAATTCAGTACGTAAGTTTCTGATAGTTTATGACTACTAGGTGTCTGAAGAACCACGGCACGATTATACATTTAAAGGAAACATTTAATCTGTACATTTATACTCCACTAAGACACGATATCATAAACGAAAATCGAATTCGAAATATTTTTAGCTTTCCAAATGATGGTGAGTCTTTCTTTTTAGAGATACAGATTTTTTTCTATATTCATGTTATTAATGGAAAATTACCGACTCTGTATATGGAAACGTTGATACGCTATTTTAAATTAGAACATTCTCTGAATTGGGATTGGTTGTTCAGAAATCATTATAAAAATAATAATAATTAGGGAAATGGAAGAATAATTCTTATATTCTGTATATATCAAAAAACAAAAAAAAACAAAAGAAAACAAAAGAAACTCTCGTCATCGATGCAGTTGAAAAAATTAGAGTTATTTCATCAGCTGACTTACCATTTCCATCATATTGGTCGCTGGAGGTTGGCCTCCAATTTGTCCAAGAGCGATAGATTGTCTCATGGCATTGTGTAAGTCCAAGATAAGTTCCTTATCGAAATTTGATATTCTTCTGGTTCCTGTAACAATAAATAATTTTCATGATAATTATTCGATAGATTCCGGCAACAGACAGTTTCAATGTGTCAATAGGTATATTGAAGTTTCACTACTTTTCACTACTGAAGATATCATAAATTTAAAATGAATGTGAAGTGATGAAAGGAAACGTTTTTGATGTTTGAATTGCATTTGACATTGACAATAATGTAACTATTTGATACATTACCGGAGAGTTAAAGTTTACATTTTTTTGATATTTAATATTAATTTGTTTTTTTGAGAATTTGTGTGACGGTACAGAAACGGTAATTATTTTCGTTGAATGCATAAATATGATTCCGAGCATGGATCCAACAATTCATTTTCAGTAAGGCAGTACCTGAATACAGAATTATAGCAATAGTTTTTCACCATCACACAGTGCAAATGCATTTTCATTCAAATTTGCATTTAGAATGAAGTGCACCGAAATAACAATGAGTGTTTAATGATTTTCAATTGTACTGTGAACATTTTGCGAAACAAATTTAATAATCTCGAAATGAATCAGACGAGAATGATTGGGTATTTTTTTTTCTGCATGAAAAGAATTTACAAAAATGATGAGATCCAATACGATAGTCAATCTGGTAATAATGACATCTAACAGTATTCGAGCAAGGTTTCCAGAAATTATTGGCGTGACCTCAGACCTTTTTTTTGCTGTTTCGGAAAGTATAAGATTTTTCAAAAAACAATTTCAACAAGGGGAAAGATAATTGAATTCTCCACAAGAAATATACTAAGTAATTTCCCACTTAATGAGTTCGTTTTCTCAGAAAACCTGATTGAAGTCCGATATCAAATTTCAGGCTCGTCTTAATCCGCCACTGCAATTTCTGGCAGGGCCAAAAATTAGATTTGTCATAACTTTGCTAAAAATTATAGTAGAAGGAAAAGAAAATCGTTTCTGAAGACGTCTACTTCCTCATGCAAATATAACATGTGAGTATCTGAGTACCTAAAATGTGTTTTGTCCCACTTCACATAATCCTTCTACGATATTTACGGAGGATTCGAAAGTCATGGATATTTTAGTTGATATGAAATAATTATACTGAATCAAGAATCAGTACCCTCTTTGGACTGTGTGCAACGATTTTAGACCAGTGAGACAAGTCTCACTCATACATGCCAAAGAAAAAACTGCCTCAGTTTTCAACTTACCCATAATCCCGGCAATTTCTTCAGTAAATGTTGAAAATAATCGCTCATACACATCCTACATAAAAAATGAAGAATGTGATTTCAAGCTTGAGGTTTGCACTTTACAATAGTATTATTGAACATATATGCAGGATATGAATAAGCGAATATTTTTAACATTTACTGAAGAGAATGCCGGTTTAATAGGTAAGTTGAATATGAGGCAGGAGTTAAACAAAGTTTTTTTTTGCATGTATAAGTGGGATGTGTCACACTTCTCTAAAATTGTTGCATATAGTCCAAAGAGGGTATGGGTTGCTGCTTCGTTATAATAATTCCATATTTACTGAATTATTTATGATTTTCGGATCATCCGCGAACATCTCTATGAAGTGTGACAAATCACATTTTAGATTTTAGGTACTCAAATACTCGCATATTATATTTGCATGAGAAGGTAGGAGTCTTCAGAAACGATATGAACTTTTCCTTTTCCTTCTCTGATCATTTTTAGCAGAGTTGTGACCAATCAAATATTCGGCTCCGCCAGAACTTTCAGTGGCGGCTAAGAGTGAATCTGAAATTTGATGTCGGCATTCAATCAGGTTTTCTAAGAAAACGAGCGCATTTCATAAGAAATTATTAGGAATAATTTTTATGGTGAATTGAATTGTCTTGTACCGTGTCTAGTTGTTCTTCCGATAAATCATATACTTTCCAAGATTACAGCAAAATATATTTATTTATTTTTAAACAAAAAAAAAATTTCCACCCCTGGAATTTTGGTAAACAATTTTTTTTCGTGTTTATTATGGTTCCAACTACTAGCATACCAAGTTTGGTGGTGCTGCAATCGGTCCTCGCTTTAAAACCCGATCGTACTGGATTATCAACTGCACTAACTAATAATAAACATTGACGCAACCATGAAATATTTCGCAAACCTTATGAATTATTTCTTTTCAGACTAGCATAGAACCAAACATCACGAAAAAAATAATTGTCTCATAAAAAAAATAATAATTTTGCGGGAACTTTGGAATGGACTATCAATACCTATCAATCTTTTTTTCATTGTCTAGTTTATAAATAACGAATCAATTCGATTTGAGATATTATAAATATTCATAGTCCGACATTTTTTGTTCGACGGTTAATAAGTGGTGATAGCATTGTGAAACCAATTTAGGATACTAATCAACAACTCATCGACATCTCCAGAGCTTTTACACATTGTTAGTTATTCAAGGTTATTTTTAATACAATCGGTATGATTGAATTTCGATATCAAGCAGTGAAAACGATTTATAATAAAAACAAAACGTTGATTGGTTCAACCTATAATTAATGGCTTTTTATTTAAAGTAGACAGGTGAGTGATCCGTCTTGAATTTTACAAGTGTTCCATGACGTGTGAAACATGAAGTATGAGGAATGAGTAGTATAATGGATGGACACGTATGATATCTAAGGACACAATGCAGGGTGATTCAAAATTCAATGTAAATATTTCAAGGGCGTATTGTTGGGATCAAAATAAGACTTTTTCTTCAAATCAACATGTGTGCTAAAATGCACCCCCTCCGAGCTACAGCCCCTGTAAGTTAGAGTTGGTCCAATAGCTTGGCCGCCACGTTCCCCGGATTGCACCCCATTAGACTTTTTTTATGGGAATATATGAAAAGTGCTGTTTATGATGCTGGGCCCGTGCATTCGGTTGAGGACCTCCGTCAACGTATCATTGATGCTTTCCAAAACATAAGAACCACTCCTGGGATTTTAGAACGTGTTCGACGTTCTATGCAAAGAAGAATGGAAAGTTGTATAGCAGCAAGGGGAGGACATTTTCAACATTTGTTATGAGATTATTAATTATTTAATTACCCAATAGATGTTTTGTTAGTTCGATTTCGTTGATTACGATTTTCTGGCAAACGGTTAGTTGTATGACAAAAATGCAAGACACCGAGTTCTTAGTTTTTTTTATGGCCAATAAGATTATGCTATTCGAATTCGGAGTTTCTCTTTTTGAACATAAAAATTGGGCCAATAAAAGTGTGGACCCCCATCCAACTCCCCCAAAACTGGGTTTACATAATTTTTGAAGCAAAAAAAAGAATAGAGTGCCTAAAAAAATAGGGGTATGCCAATTTTCAGAAGATTCGATTCGTTATTATAGTCACAGTTTTAGATAATCTTGTTTTTTTTCCTAACTTACAGGGGCTGTAGCTCGGAGGGGGTGCATTTTAGGACACATGTTGATTAGAAGAAAAAGTCTTATTTTGATACCAACAATACGCCCTTGATATTTACATCGAATTTTGAATCACCCTATATAATATGAACGAAGAGACATTAATTGCTAAAATTATAATTTTAGTCTCGGGAGAAATCAGTATAGAAGCTAATCTGAGTTTCTTGATAGACACCTGAAGTTGAGCTCAGATTCACTACGTGGAAAACCATTAGGAAATATAGGAATAAAGTATGATAGTGACACTAACTACTCCCCACTCCAGGAAGTACAAAATTTTCTGGCAAGGCCTACAAGGGAAACCTGGAAAGTAGCGGAGGTGGTTACTTACCTTACGCCTGGAGGATGTCAAAGTGGTTTTCATACCTAAGCCGGCAAATCCATTCTATGCTGAGCCTAAGGTATTCAGACCAATTTGTTTCACGGCGTTGATGGAAAAAACGATAAAAAAATGGATTTAAATTGCGCTAAATATTGATATCTGATCTCAAATAATCTTGATCATAAAAATATTATATGGGTAGTTTATCGGATACAGGGCGTTGAAGTTGAAAAATCTCACTTTCCTATGATTAAGATGTAAAAAGTGAATAATGCCTATTCTTTAGTTCTGTGTTGGATCCATATTTCGGCCAGAGAGACCTTGTTCCTCTTGTCTTTTTCTCTGTAACCCTTTCCTCTCTACCTATTCCTCATGTTTTTTCTTTGTCATAGTTTTCCATTTTCTTTCGTTATGATACATATTTCTGTTTCTTTTTTGTTATGGCTCCCAGCTTTTTCACAGTATCACCTACCATGTCTTCACTTCCCAACGACAGCTGTAACTCTTTAACCAACTGTTGTCAACTAGCCGCCAATTCTGATAGCAACTGTTAAGAATCTCTTTGGATGCAATTAACGCAAATCTCTTTGAGTCCACCGTCCAATCAAAAATTTTTTAGCCGACAGCATTGTTCGCAAGTCTCCAAGGATCCACGCAGAAATTATTAGTTTCAAAAATACCTGACGGTTATGAATCGTTTGACAATCAACAATCAATTCCGAAAACTCAATTCGAATATATTACTGAAATATCCCGCGTACTTAACTGGTTTCAAATTTGTAGTTCAACTTGAACTTGACATCTCTAGGTTTTCAATTAACTTAGACTTATATATTTCCTTCGAATCATCAATACCCTAATGTTGGCTAGGATGTCAAGAAACGTTCAGATTTTGTCCCATAAAAACGTATCGAATCATCTGTTGTCGACCTACATCACAAGATGCATTGATGTGACGTAATTGGGTAGGTACTCACCGGACGTTATAATAGTTATCTGTAGAATCATTAGATCATTGCTTAATTACTTAACCTAATGATTCATTAAACCAACAATTCATTAATTCACTGATTAATCATTTCATTATTTCATTATTTCATTATTTCATTATTTCATTATTTCATTATTTCATTATTTCATTATTTCATTATTTCATTATTTCATTATTTCATTATTTCATTATTTCATTATTTCATTATTTCATTATTTCATTATTTCATTATTTCATTATTTCATTATTTCATTATTTCATTATTTCATTATTTCATTATTTCATTATTTCATTATTTCATTATTTCATTATTTCATTATTTCATTATTTCATTATTTCATTATTTCATTATTTCATTATTTCATTATTTCATTATTTTATTAATTCATCAATTTATTAATTCATTAATTCATAAATTCATCAATTCATTAATTTAACTCGAAACAAGTGGGGAGGAAATACAGACGAAATGAATCATGTTCGTGAGCAAATATGAGTACAGAAAATAAATTGAAGTGTAGCTTTCAGATGGTCAAAATTATTCTTCACAAAGCTTTTCAGTTTCTGTTTCATTATTTTAACACTGGAGATATTTTTTAATTCAGAAGACGATTGATTGAAGAGTTCATGTCCTATATAAGTGACTAACTTCTGATTGTGGCGAAGTCTAACAAAAGGAAGGAATGAACAAGTCAACGAAAGGACGGACGGAGAAAAGAACGAATGGGGGAATGAAACGAACGAGATGAACGAATGAACGAAAAAATGAATAACAATAATAATAATTATACCGTCTCGTAAACACTCGTAGAGTGTAACCAAAGGCATAGCCTGTGCGGGTAGAGGACGGCTTCTATTATTATTTTCTGTAGTGGTCCGAGGCGACTCATTATGGATGAATGAATGAATGGAGAAATGATTCATTCAATTCATTCTCAGTGAACCATACACAAACTTAAGGAACATAATTTTTAAAGCGATAGACGAAGAAGACAGTTTAATAAATGGTTCTTATATTTATTCTTCGATCGATCTTCCTTAATTTTTTCATTGGATATCGTTCATTTTAGAAAGATTCGTTTCCATTAAACAAGGATAAATTAAAAGCGTGTGCCAGGAAAGCCACAATTAATAATATCGTTACTTTTCGCAACCAGTTTCCGCAAAGAACAGCCATCGGTTATTCAATTCAACCCGACAAATAGTTTCTGGACCCATTTATCAAAATTAATACTCACTTAGCAATGTTCTTTCACATGCGCTTGTATCCTCAATTACTGTCAAAGCAATAATTGCAATTAATGACTGGATGCCTTTTCTGACTGTTGGGCCGCTCATGGCGCTCATTGTTCCTGAAAACAAAAGACATCGGTTATTTTTGGTTACGTTATTTTATTTCTGGGTCACAGACGCCAATATGGAATATTCAAGTATTTCTCTATTAATATTTTACTAATATGCTTATATTACTAAATGTTTCAGTCTCATTGTTTCCCATTCAACAGTTGTCAAGAGAGTCAAATTGCAACGCCATAATGTGGATGGTCATTCATTTTCATCATCACGAAAGAAATATTATCGGTAGGAAATTTATATTAATATAATTATTTATCTTTCATGATCATATAAAAAATATTATATAAGACATGTCATAAGAGAAAACTGGACAAAAATAAACTATATGACATACTCAGTACTAACTCCAGTTCCTTGTCAGTTATTCAACCTCCTTATAATTTGGGGGTATTTCCTTTAAACTGGAAATTTGAAAGAATACAACCAGTGTCCAAAAAAAAGGAACCATCCAATACAGACTTTTCGTACTGCTGTTATCTCGAAGGTCATGAAAAAGTAGTAGTAGTAATCATGGGGAGGCCGCTGCCGCAGCCAGGCAAGTAGGCCCCAATGGACCCTTTTTGCCATCCCCTGCTCTCCACATAACTACATCGCCTCTTCTAGTCTTCCTTTCTGAACCTTTGTGACCTTCTAGCGAAGGTCAGTATGTCCGTCCACTCTAGTTCGATGAGTTCCTCTTGTTGGAGTTTTTCGACTCCAAAGATTTCGAATCTTAGCCTCCCGTACGCCTCACACTCGCCAAGGAAGTGAGTCGAAGTTTCTTCGTCTTCTTCGCACATATGGCAAGTGGGATTGTCTTTTATACCCATTAGTGACAGGTGTCTACCTAGTTTGTTATGGCCTGTTAGTATTCCTACGTAGTGTTTGGCGATCTTTGCCTAAAAGCCACGTCATCCTTGACTTGCTAGAGCCGGCCACAAAGTCTTTTGACTGCCTGCAGCCGGCGGTATTCCTCCAAGATTCGTTTAGTTCTCTTTCCACCCATTCATCTAGGAGGTCATGAAAAAAGCCTGATGGCTTTTTTCATCGAGCTCATGAAATATCTAGAACGCTCAGGAATAAGGAATGATCGAAAATATTCTTTCCTGCATCAGAGATCAACTGGTAACCTGCCTGCTTTCGTGTCACACATTTGACAGCAATCTATCGAAAAATATAGTGAAATATATGGTTATTAGATATCGCGTTTGATCGCTTTTGGACCAGGGACTCCTTGCCAAACTTCTATTTAATGGCTTGCCTCTTCAGTTGTGTTCCTTGCTATCTAGCTTTCTCTCAGAACGATCTCTCCACGTGGTGGTCGATGCAATATCATCCGATACTCTACCAATAAATGATGGTGTATCGCAGGGATTCATTCATTGGAAGAATATTTTTGGTTATGGTACACGACCAAAAATACACTTTGCTCTTTATCGTCAATTAAATCCATGTTATCAAGTCAGTATGAATGTAAACCTTTACTTGACCATAATAAAGTCTATTATTATTATTATTATTATTCTAGCATCAACAGTGTTTCTTCTTCACATCAATGATTTGCTGGGAGCTCCTTCATGTCTAGTGCACAGCTTTCTCTTCCAAAGATCCGATATCAGCCAGTGAATGCAGAAGTGAACAGGAAAGAATCGTAAATGATATAATAATAATAATAATACTCCCTCATAAACACTCGTAGAGTGTACCCAAAGGCATAGCCTGTGCGGGTAGAGGGCGGCTATTATTATTATTTCCGTGGTGCTATAAATACGGACTAAGCAAAAGTAGCGAATAAAATACAAGCATATCTTTTCTCTAGAAAGGCCTATCTCAAAGTAGCCAGTGTTACTATGTACAGGAGTATCCATAACAATGAAAACTTCCATTTCAATGCTCGGTGATACTGTCAGCAGTACCCTTTCATGTTAAAACCATGTAGTTAGAGTGCCCATCGGCAAAAATTTTACTGATAGATACTCTCTCCAAACTTTCTGTATGGATTCTTTGGACCAAGTCTGCCACCGTTTTCCTCTGTGGCTTTTTTGTTTTTCCAAAAAAAAATTATGTGTTTCCCTCGTGTTTCCTAGCTACGGTACGAAACACTAGATGGTGATTCGTCAGGTCGTTCTGAGAAAAAAGTTCCTTCGAACATATGTCCGGAGTTGTTTCGTTTCTGAGATATGGGGCGTGTAAAAAAAAACATCAACGCCCTGTATCTCAGAAACGAAGCAAATCAGGACATAATATGTTCATAGGAACTTTTTTCTTAAAATGACCTAACGAATCACCATCTAGAACTTCGTACCGTAGTTAGGAAACACGAGGAAAACACATACAAAAAAAATCAAATTTGATTTTTTTTTGTAAAAACGCCCCTGAAACAAAAAAGTCATAGAGGAAAACGATGGCAGACTTGGTCCAGAGAATCCATACAGAAAGTTTGGAGAGAGTATCTATCAGTAAAATTTTTGCCGAAAGCACTCTAGCTAATGTGTGATTTATTGCCAGAAGTGCCATTCAAAATCTTGGTTTTCTATTTCTTGTCAAGAAGTAAGGCATAACTCGAACCTGTCCTCTAATACTGTTTCCAGCAGAGTGCAGCACCTAAACACACATTAAAACTTTTAGATTCCACCCCCCAAAACTAAAAGCAACCATTCGTCTCGTCGGTGATACTTTGCTCACGAGCTCGCTCACTTCTCTGGAAAACCACAGAAATTCCAGACCACCAATTCCTAACTACTTTCCCTTGGCTCTCACGATGTTCTCTGAATAATACATCAGGATTTTCCTTTTCGTGGAAACCAGAACTTAATTAATTTCTAGTATGGGAGAATATTGACACCAATACGTCTCTGTATAATATACATTTAACCTTTAAGAAAGTTTCTATCCCATATTTCAAACTTTTTCATGTTTGATCAGAACCGTTTGATTATTCAGATGACCAATTTCAAGCTGTCACCTTTATTTTTAAAAGAACTAGTTCTATGAGAACCAGCAAATTTACAGACTATTTATTACCCAATTAATTCACAAGTAAGTATTCAAATATCCTACCTATTTCAATAAACAGCTGGGCAAAGTTCCAACATCTGTTGAATTATGAACTATGGCTATCCATTTACGAAGAGACTATCTTTCAATAATCGGATACATGCTAATTAGGAACACACACAGTGTGAATGGTAACACAAGTTCAGAACATTTGGCACCCAATAAATTATGAGATATGGATTTTTCATAAAATACGCTACTTTTATTGTTGCAAACATACTCGCCAATATAAGCTTGTTTCTCCTGAACCACCAATCAGCATTGCAAATATTTTCCTCAACTATGGATTTCAGACCGGATATAATCTTACGGGTGTGAAGTTGTCCACATCCACAAATGTACACTGAGAAAATTAAAAAAAAAATTAAATGGCTTTGTACACGTTTCTACCCGGAATATGTTATGAGAAATGCTCTTTCCTTTATCCCTCATACCACGTAGGAGTTTTCCAGGCCGTCCAAGAGGGTAGAATGGGGGTAAATTTCCAAAAAAAATTCATAGAAGGCACAAATGGCTTTGTAGCCGATTATGCTCGGGATATGTTATGGAAAATGCTCTTTCCTTTATCCTTCATACCACGTAGGAGTTTTCCAGGCCGTCCAAGAGGGTAGAATGGGGGTAAATTTCCAAAAAAAATTCATAGAAGGCACAAATGGCTTTGTAGCCGATTATGCTCGGGATATGTTATGGAAAATGCTCTTTCCTTTATCCTTCATACCACGTAGGAGTTTTCCAGGCCGTCCAAGAGGGTAGAATGGGGGTAAATTTCCAAAAAAAATTCATAGAAGGCACAAATGGCTTTGTAGCCGATTCTGCTCGGGATATGTTATGGAAAATACTCTTTCCTTTATCCTTCATACCACGTAGGAGTTTTCCAGGCCGTCCAAGGGGGTAGAACTACCCTGTCGGATCTCTGATCAGTCTGATCTACTGTATCAGGATCCAGAGCTGCCTTGTCAAGACCAGGTACTATTTTCCAACGAACTGGTCAAGAGATGTGAATATTACAAATCATGAGATACCTTTCACAATGGACAAGTTCCGATTCTATTGGCTGAATTTCAAAATTTGAAATCCACTGATTGGTTGTTAAGCAAGGAAATATATTGTCAGGGGTAATATAATAAGTGGTATGATTATTACCGATAATTTTTTGGAATATTAATGAATTGCAATCCCAAAGCTGAAAATACAACGAGCCCGCAGGACGAGTTGTATTTTCTTGCATTGGGATTGCCAATGAATTGATATTCCAAAAAATTATAGGTTTTTAATCATACCACGAATTATATTTAGGACGACAATATATCGATTTGAAATAAAGAAAAATCATGTCACCTGGTAATTGATGCTTTACTTCTAGCCGTATTCAACGGAATACTCTTCGGCCTCATCTATGATACCAATGGACATTTGTTCCCAACGATCGCTCATATTGATAAATAAAGATAACTAGTCAAAACACATAAATTTGACGTTTATAATTTAAGTCATTATTTTCACTTGACAGATAGTAAAACAAAAACTAAGCAGGTTTATCACCGTGAAAATACAGCGACACGCTTTATTTTCACTGTAGTTCCGATTCTATTGGCTGAATTTCAAAATTTGAAATCCACTGATTGGTTGTTGAGCAAGGAAATATATTGTCGGAATTATAAAATTTAAATCAAATATCGTACCAACAGCATTGAACCATAACTCAGGTTCAGTCTTCTAAAACGGTGGTAGAGTTACAGATTTTACTCGATTGGATTCTGAGTTTTTGTCAAAAATGTCTGTTTCGTTAATTTGTTCGTTGTTATGGTTAAGATTTTCTTGAATTGGTTGATCTTTTTTGGTTTAGTTTGAATTGGTAAAAACTGTGGTAGAAGAACTTGTAGTCGGTCTTTCTTTCGTTTGCTCACCAACATATTTTTCAAGATAATCAATTTTTTTGTTATTTAACTCTAGATTTTCTATCAATTTATAACATAGAAATCTACAATTTTTTTATTGTTTGAGTGAAATCTTGTGGGCACTTCCTCAATGGTTTCTTCAAAAAATTGTCACCTTTCAAAATAGTAAATATAGTTTTATCCGTAGGAACAATTATTTTCCAGTTTTAAAAGGAAAACAAGAAAAAGTAATGATTTAATGCCATCTGTTCTTGGCTCACCTCCTAATGTCGGGGATGTTCACTTCCTAACGACCCCAAACCCTTCCATGAAATAAAAAATTCCACCCCTCTCTATCCACCCCAAACCCATCTTTGAGCATTCGTTGACTGCGCTGATAATATATTCTTCTTTCACATGATTATTTGTTTCTTCATATTTATTGTCTACCTTGCTGCAAACAAATGTTTGCATTTCTCGG
Organism: Chrysolina haemoptera; assembly: GCA_958298965.1. Classification (NCBI taxonomy): domain Eukaryota; kingdom Metazoa; phylum Arthropoda; class Insecta; order Coleoptera; family Chrysomelidae; genus Chrysolina; species Chrysolina haemoptera. The sequence goes on along the minus strand of OY282602.1, from coordinate 10,959,021 downwards.
TGGCAAATTCTAATTCCCGAACGAAAGAAGGCCTTTTACAAGTTTCAAAGAGTCGCAGCGTGAATAATTGACGTTATTCCATAGCGGTTGTTTGGCTGGCGATATTCGTGGCAGACTTGCAAGAGTCAACATTCAGTAGGTCTCTGGAACTCCACATGCGCGCCTTCGCCCGAAACGAGCTTTCTTCGACGATGCTATCGTTACAAGATTCAATTTTCACAACGTAACACGGTTAAGAGACAGAATCGTGTCTGGAATATTGACTTTACCACTCATAAAGTCCGGATTTCAAATGGTCCTTCGCTGCTCTATTTCTACTTTAGCTATACGTGGTGAGACGCTAAATCGCGTGGGGTGAGCTCGGATTGGGACTTGGGCTAATATTATGTGCACGAAATAAAAAATATATGCGTCAGTCGAAAACTAATTGGTTTCATGAATAAGTGACAGACCCTGGAGGCAGAGCTGGGCCGGGTACTGACGGGTGCTCGAGTACTGGGTACCAGGTACTTCCAACAATTGAAGAACGAGTACAGAGTACCGAGTACTTTACTCATTGCATATGCTCTCGAGTACAGTACTCCCAGTAAAAGTACTCGAATTCCAAGAGTATTTTATGCAAGTACTTTCCATAAAGTTGTATGTAGCAAGTCAAAAAATAATTGAAGAATAACCCATTTATACCTTCACCACTTTTTGCCCCCTATAAATAACCATGAACTATTAAATCAATAATTTTTGAACAATTTTGTAATTTTCAGTTCAAAAGGATAAAATTAACAAATCAGTTTATCAGAAATATATTTATTAATAAACATAAAACCAAAATAATTATTCAGTAATTGCATCACTGGTTAATTCTGTATGCCAGGTTTGCCTTCATAATAACTATAATTTTGACGATTGATAAAGCCGTTGAGAGTTTTGAGAGGTATGCTGGACTCGGGACCAAAGTTGAGGAATTTTTTTTATACTAAGTAGATTTTGAGGTGGAGAATCGAAAAATCGAAGTATCCTTTGCTAAGAAATGTTGGAAAGGGGTTAAACTACCCCCTGAAACTTCAAACGCCTTTTTTATTCATGAGAGGGTAGTTTTTTCTGAAAAGTAGTGCCGCCATTCGACAGAAAGAAAAAAATTATACCAGAAATGGTCATTCATACATGTAAGATATTTTTCTTCTAAGTTTGGAAAATATTTACCACTAATTACTCGCAAAAGCTATAATTCAAAAATTATTTCCGTAATGAAATTGAGTTCATGAAATAACGTAGAAGAATATCCTAAGAAGTAATATACCTAACGAAAGAACAAATATGAAGATTAATTTCGAACATAACACACCAGCGGATTTGTTAATATAAAAAAATTATGCTGTTGCAAAAGTAAGACATGTCAATTAATCTTATTTTTAATTTTATATGTTGGTATCTTGAAAATTATGTCAACTTGAGGATAATCAACAACATGTTAAGGTTATCTTTTTGAAGGGAAGGGTATGATGGTGAAGAAAATATATGTACTTTCTGCAATATTATCAAGGAATTCAAATGATTCGAGGTAGAACAGCAATTCATGAGAAATTGTATCTTCTCGAAAAAATGACACAGGATACTTATGTGCCAGAGTGGTCTTGACAGTTTCTCTTTAGAATTATCTGAATTATCCCAGCTTTAAAATGCATGTGGTTGAATTTTCCGGGATGCATCTGTGACGAGTATTCGAACTTGAAACATCGGGTAAATATTTTTGAAAAAGTTCGTATATCCTGCATACGAAGGCGGCCATGTTGGATTGTGCGCCAATTAAATTTTTTCACAGCTATTTGCGATAACTATTTTTACTGAACTAACTGTCAACTTTTCAGGCCAAACAATCTCAAAATTTTTATTCAGCGACCCCCAGAAACCCATAGAGAATGTACCTGCATGGCTCTATGTCCCTTTTTTGTTGAAACAATTCATAATTGTTGAATTATTAAAGAAGCTATGAATTCTTTATTGGTACAAGTTGTGAGCCGGACCGTATAAACTCGAAAATCCAGATCAGCCTCCCAAAAAACATGGAATGCATATAATTTCAGCTCAAGACCTCAAAAATCTATGAACTACAAGCAGCGCCGTAAGTAGTAGCGCCCCTCCACAACCCCACCCTTGCTACGAGCCTGGACACAAGTTGTGGACTCAACATGCCGTATTCTGTTATTTCTCCTTTTTTACTATTTCTGGAAGAACATAATGTACTGAACTCATCCCAGTTCGGATTCCAAAATAACAAGAGCACTAACGATGCCATATTTCATTTTCTGGAGGGGGTTTATGTGGGTATGAATGAAGGCTTGGCAATTGGAGCAGTGTTCTGTGATTCTGTGACTGTGTCTGTCACAGAATACTGCTTCAGAAGCTTTGGCACTATGGGTTCAGAGACAAGAGCTACAGATGGTTTGAGTCATACTTATCTGATAGAAAACAAATTGTAAAAATGCAAGATGGCAACTCTGACGCATCTACTATCAAATGTGGTGTACCACAAGGTTCAGTGCTCGGGCCGATACTATTCCTAATTTACCTCGATGACTTGGCCAGTATAACTATTCAAGGAAAGTTCACTATGTTCGCTGACGACACAACATTGATGTGGAAAGGATATAATACTGACTACTTGAAAGAAAACATTGAACATGATCCAAACGAAGTCAAAAACTGGTGTGACTCAAATCACCTGTGCTTCAATTCGAAAAAGACAAGCCTCCTCACCTTCAAATTCACCTATGATTCACTTATGTTAGGTTTGAATCCAATTATGAATAAACCTTCCACAAAGTTTCTTGGCATGAAAATAGATTACAATCTGAATTTCTCTACCCATATAAACACCCTACGAAAGAAGGTGGCGTCAGGGTAGGGTGACTTATTTTTCCTTGGTGGAATCACACCTAAGATATGGTATAGCTTTCTGGGGTTATTGTACTAAAAATCTATTCGAATCCATTTTTGTCCTTCAAAAACGAGCGGTAAGATTTATGTCTCGAGGTGAGTACTGCAAGCCCTTGTTCATAAAGCATAAGATTCTCACTTTAACCTCAATCTTTATACTGGAAACCACTTGTTTGGCACACAAACACAAAGCTATCAAAACGTATGTTGAACATCCACTAAAAAAACATAATACACGTCAAATGGTAAGAAAAAATGTAGCTTTTCCCATTCCTCGATCAGAGCAAACAAAGAATTCTATAATGTATGTATGAAAGTAGAAAAATGTACAACAAACTGCCCACAAACTTGAAAGAAATCCCGGTACACCACCTTTTCCGTAAAAAAGTCAAAAAAATACTTTTGCTCAAAGCATACTATGGCCTACAGGAGTACTATGATGATGGTCAATTCTCTTAGTGATGAAATTGAAAAAATGTATATATATATATATATATATAATGAGTTTTTAATATTTGGGATATGCAGCAGGCCAATAAGAGTACTCTAATGCACTTGTTCCAAGCTTTCAATAACTTTTCATTATCATCTTCAGGGAAGCTACAATGTGGAAAGACATTCATGAGATTTCAACAATGAAAAACAAGGAATAAACTTACAGTGCCGTGAGGTTATATGGCGTATATGTTAGAAATAATCATGATATATGGACAGAACTGAATTTTTAAATCCATTTTAATATGTATCATCAGTAATGTGTTTGCATCTAAGTGAACTCTTGTTGGTTAAATGAAGTTTTACTCCCAGTTCTGTCCATATATCATGATTATTTCTAACATATACACCACATAACCTCACAGCACTGTAAGTTTATTCCTTGTTTTTCATTGTTGAAATCTCATGAATGTCTTTCCACATTGTAGCTTCCCTGAAGATGATAATAAAAAGTTATTGAAAGCTTGGAACAAGTGCATTAGAGTATTCTTATTGGCCTGCTGCATATCCCAAATATTAAAAACTCATTTCCTAACTAGTCAGCAAACAAGACTACTCTTTTCTCTATATATATATATATATATATATATATATATATATGACTAGTTAGGATGCAATTGGGAAGATTATTTGGGTAAGCAGCAAGCAAAACGTGTACTCTTTTAACACTATATTTCCAATATTTCAACAAGCTACTGGGCTTCACTCCATTTTAGTATACATTCGCTTATTAATTGTAGCTTCCCTGATGATGACAGTAACCACTGTTGAAATATTGGAAATATAGTGTTAAAAGAGTACACGTTTTGCTTGCTGCTTACCCAAATAATCTTCTCAAATTTATATATATTATTTATTGTCCGTTGCCGTTATATCATATTAATATTCATGCCTAGCTTAAGTACGCTTTGTCAATAAGATATGTTTTTCTTAGACAATGCAGTATATATTGATTGATTAATTGATTGATTGTGGGGCGGTTTTCACCTCCTTTCCGACACTCCTTAGCAAGGATTTTGGAATTTTCGGTTTTTCGGTACCAGCTACTATATCTGCACCAATGTTCAGCAACTCTGGGCTCGGTTAGATGTAGAGGTCTCTAACGGCTGGAGTATCATTGCAAAATTCGTAGTAATGTTTGAGGGTAAGTAGTGCAAGGCTGAGTATTGAACGAACATTATTAATGAACAAATTGACACGTTACAGTGATATTCGTCCTCTATACCCCTTCACGCTTTGGTACACACTTGGAAATGTTTACTCAAAAGAGTTTCCATTGATATCTTTCGATTTGTAGGTTTTCCGAACATGTTGAATGAATTTCTACAAGGCGGAAGCTTGTTGGGTTCGAATCAATTGTTGCTTGAAAAGGTCCAGCAAAATTATTATTTGAATCTAATAATTGTATTTTCATTCTCATGACCTTTTTTTCCGTACAAAATTCTTCTTCAACCCATTACTGCCTATGGGGTCGTTAGTGATGGCTTATTTTTAATTTTTTTTTTTTGAGTTGTTGTATCACTCTCACTCTTTCCAGGGATGTGGAATATTTCACATTTAATAATTCTGGCAGTAATGGGTTGACTTGAACGTGAAGGTGCATAATGTTTGCATGAAAATTGTATTATATGTCACAACATGAACTTTTGATTCTGTGTTCAATTTTGGATAGTATGAAACGAATCGATACCCACTGCTAACTCACTGAAAATTAAATAAATATTTTAAATGCTTGCACGTGTTCGAGTTGAATCACTACGCATTTCAAACATATGCTGTGACATTATTCAGATTAAAATTATCACAGTCTGCATTTTTTTGTATTTCTGAAAATCACGTTTCATTTATATTATACTCATTGAATATTTGGTTATTTTTTTTTCTTTATCGATTGGCTTATGCTGAATGAAAAAGGAGTGCTCTTGTAATCACAGCACCGATCTAGGAAATCTTGATATGATGGATTGTTCTAACATGAATTTTTTTTACAGAATCATATTCAGTGAGAACAGTGAATGCAGTTTCTAGAAGATAATCTTGAAAGCGTCCAGGGTTCTGACAATGGCAAGCAGTTCAAGTACAAATGGATAGAACTTTTCTTCATCTGCAAAAGGTTTCTTGATACTAAGGTAAAACACGATTAGTTAATTTTTTTCCACCTGTTCAGAAATAAGATATTTGAAAGTTTGCTAGATCAATAAGTTGATTGTGTATTGAAATTACCTTGGATGGTTGATTTTTCGGAGACACACATCTTCGTTCTCTGAACATTTAGAAAAATAACAATTAGAGGTTTGTGCATTTCAATGTTTTGACTAGTGTCATTATTTACATCTCTGTTTTACAGCTATTTGCACCGGTCCCATTTAAGGTGATCTTAGGACTTAAGTAGACCTTACAAACCTTACAATCCGATTTTGGTTTGCGCCACCTTGTGAGGACAACATAAGCCTTAGATAAGATAAGCCTCAGATTTTTGAAGTTGAGGTACAACTTAACTCAATTAATCCCACTTTTGGTCTGTCATTCCCTATTGATATTTATTTTCGATTTTAACGGAATTTGCTGACGTGATTGTATTCAAGTGGTTATCTGGATAACGGTGAAAATTAGCATTTTCATTCAGATAGTTGATTTTTTAATTTTCTATAGTTTTCATTGAAAAAATCATTAAATAAATTAGATAGGGAGAATGTTATTAAAAAATATCACTCACAGAAATCGTTCATTTTATTGAAGCAAGGTTCGCCTCTCTCGCATTCAATCCCCAATACATTTTGGTCGACGAAAATCCATTTCGCTTTGTCAAGCTCTTCAGGGCGATTGATAGGATTGAAAAAACAGGCTCTTGAATACCTTTCAGCCGCAGATGATTCCACAACGAATTTTATGAATATTCTATTCATATTTTCGAACAAAAATATGTAATGCCGATGACAGGTCTATGTCAAAAAATAACTATCAAAGTGTTACCGCAGAAGAAATATTTCCCTTATCCATTCCTGATGTGTATAATTGCTTCTGAAGAGCCTGTTTTTCCAATCCTATCAAAATGCGAATTTTCACTTTCATATTTTTTCTTTCCTTTTCAGTTAGAGTCTTTTCACAATATCTATCAGATGTAGTTCAATGTCCAGCGTGGCTTGTGCCCGGGAAGTAGTTGTTTTCTGTTAGATATTACAAATAAATCACATTTTTCATTTTTCAATTTTCATGGAGAATGTTCCCCATTCTCGATCTTATTTGGACCATCTTGGAGTTTTTGGAATTGAAACACTATTGTATTCATCTTTCTAAAGACACTAACCCTGTAGTCGGTTCAGAATGTTTTCAAACTGAACGGGAATGTATGTAGGTCACAATGTATCCGGTATGTTTCAGGATGCCAACATCTTGAAGCTAGCTATTATAATTTCAGAAAGATGGCTGACAACTTCTCAACATTAAACTGCAAAGTACATAAGATATACACAAACCAGAATCCATTACAACATTGAACTGTCTGTCGAAACTTTTACTTGAGTCGAAAAGCTCTATTCAATTTCTTTTGTCTTCATAAATGCTTTCATTTAAGTGTGCTCAATTACCTACTTTGAGAGTAAATTTACGTTGAATAAACAAGGAACTTCTCAGAACAAAAGACTGGTGTTTATAATTCGAATTTAAAAGTAACTCCAGTGAATTTGAATGGAATATTTGGAAAGCGAGCGATTTAAGTTGAACCTAAAAATATTTTTTTATATCTTCCAAGGGATTGAACGAACATTAAAACACATACTGTGATATAAGAAAGCGCAATCAAGACCCCATTGTTTCTGACTTTATCAAAACGACTGGTAAAATACCTCATTTTTTTAAAATCTTGGTTGATCTAAACACTGCTTTGAATATGAAATCACGGTTTTCATAAATGTATGTCACGTACAGAATTTATGGAAAATTGGATCATTTATTTATTTCCTTCCTTGGTATAGTATGTGATTGAAAGTATTTATTTCAAAATATTATGTGAAAATTGTCAAGCTGTGTGCACGGTTCAATGTAATTGGATGAAGGAAAGGTTTGTATTTCGTGCAGAAATGTATTTATAAAATAATAGCAAAGCGCTTTCGACTATAAAGTCATCATCAGTGCGTACTCGTCAGGTGTACAAGAGCCAGACCATAAAAATATCATGTGTCCAGAGGACCATGTAAATATTTAAAAACAGGACATCATATGAATAACATTCAAAAAAATCCTTATTAACCAAGATGAAAGTTATTCATATGATGTCCTGTTTTTAAATATTTACATGGTCCTCTGGACACATGATATTTTTATGGTCTGGCTCTTGTACACCTGACGAGTACGCACTGATGAACACTTTATAGTCGAAAGCGCTTTGCTATTATTTTATAAATACATTTAAAAAATAACTTACAAGTATGTTTCCATTTTTCAATAGGACTATCCAATTTTGATAAATTTAACGATAAAAAATTTGTACAAATTCAATATGTTTGTCTAAATGTTAATGCAGAACATACACTATTTTTAACACCTCGACACTTGTTTTAACGTCCATAAAAAAATTAACCACCTATATCTGATCAAAGACCGGTAGCTGAAGTCAGGTACCTGTTTTGAAAATACAGTGTGGCCAACGGAAAACGAAACAGAACCATTTTCAAGAACTGCGTCAATATTTTAGAAGAACGCTCAGACCCGTCGATTTTTGATTATAGGGCGACACTCTTGTGCGGTATTTTTGACTCTGCCACTTCCACCCCCTCCACCCCCAAGCGAGGGTAGGAATCACTCCAAAATATTTAAATAACATTGTGTGGAGTGTATCGTTGGCAAAAATAAACGGACTTACGGTGGTAGCGTTCTACGTTGCTATTTACGTTTCTATTGACTGCGAATTTAAATTACTTTTTGTATCAGAAATTGTTGGTAAAATTGAATATTTTTAGGAATTCTGCATTCTGTTGCAGAAAAAAACTAGAAGAACCAGGTTTATTTGTTTAAAGTGCAAGAAGTATGTTTGCATCGAACATTGGACTGAATTACTACTACGTTAAAAATTATGAGTAAATAGGCCATAATAGTTTCAGTTTATTACAAGGTTTTTTTTTCATAAAAAAATAATTTATTTATGAATTTTAGAGTATTTTCATATGTTTGTGTTATTGTTCAAGCCAAAAAGGAATATCTAATGTTTGTTCTTTGCAGATAACATTTTTTTGTTTTGAATATTCAGCACTTTTCAGTCCCCCTTGTATTTCCTTTCATTTCATAATAAAGTGCAACATCTCGGTATGTACGTTGGCCTATTGCCAATAATTACAATGAACTCAAAATTTCTAAATATCAAAGTCAAAGTTTGAGTTGTTTATACTTTTTTTAAATGCGGACTCAGATACCTACGCTGCTACTGATACCAGATATAGTCACGTTATCACTGAAGGGTTGAATAAAAAATCGCCGAGTCTAAGCGTTTTCCTGAGATGTTGACGCAGTTAAGAGCCGGTTTCAGTTGGCCACCCTGTATAATCGATCATTAATTTTTAATGACACACAGTTTACCTTTATTTAATTATAAGGTATGTGATACTGACCAAATATTTAATTTTTTTAGTTACCTACACTAATTACATGTGTGGTATCAGACGACTGGTTAATTAGGTACTTCAACAAACTGTAAACTATGCTGTTCGGCATCGCTGCACCATCGTTACTAATAATTTTGTTGTGTTTGCTCATCTGTTCTCAGATGTCTATTTTATACTGTAATTTCATAAATTCTGGAGTTTTCTAAATTCTTAACTGTATGCTCGCGTTTGCCCACAAGGCTCAATAGTGTTTGATCAGTCTTGAATACCATTACCACCCACATTCTCAGTTCCTTAAAATTATTTCCGAAGTTTTTGATATAGTGGTGGTACCTTGGATAATTTCATTTAGAAAAGTCGTCATTCCTAACCTAACTTTAGGTTGAGAACCCAATAGCTGTTACCCAACCTACCAAATAACAAAATGGCTCTTCAAGTAATTTGACAGTTTACCCCGCCGCCTGCCAGGAAAACGACGCCGGGCTCGGGATATTTCAACAGAAAAACTCGTCTTTGCAATTCAAACGCATACAATTTTCCATAATCAATGCCACGAAGGTGTGCGACGTATCGACCATTCGTCACTCAACTTTTTCGAAGACTAACTTTCGACACATTACATCGTCTTTCTCATCCCTATGCCACCGTAAAAATTGTAACAACTACTGGATTTGTCGGATTGGCAAGCCACTGAGTGTCACTGCTGACCAAGGTCACCAATTCGAGTCACACTCGTTCAAGCGCTTGAACTGGTTGCCAGGTACGACTCACTTGCGAACCATGGCACCATCCGGCAGAAAACGACATGATCGAGAGATTCCACCGTCAGCTGAAGGTTGATGTCAAGATAGCCAGCAATGCGCAGAATCTGTCCCTAAAACCCTTCTTGGTATTCGATCAGCTTGGAAAGAAGACCTAAAGTCTACCGCTTCGGAAATGCTTCGCGGTCAGACTTTGGTGTATAATTCCTCACAAGATTATCAGGATTCCGGGAAAATTTCTCGCAGCAGAGATCATCAGTCACAGGACGAGTCTTATTTCCATTCCGTAATGTAGCTACTCGAACTATGCCTTTAGGATCAGGATGAACCTGGGTGATCTGTGCTATAATGGTAATTTTGCGAGATTGATGTTATCTTTCTTAATCGATAACTCTGTGTCCTGTTTTATGTTATACTGGGTGTCTTTCCATTTGTAACGACTTTGCAGTCAACTCCAATATTCATTGGATCACAATTTCAGGAGTCTTTCCTCAGTTTGTGACTCAATTGATTAATTAATTTTGCTCATTGTAAACCGTTAAATTGAAGGAATAGGTACATTTTGCCAAAAAAAATATATACAGATTTTTTAGGAGATATTGAATTTTAAAGTTTTCAAGACTTTTTTGGTAATCACTGATCAGAGGTCTACAGAGGTCAGAGGCAAACCGCGTTGGAACACTGCCAGTGGGCAGACACGCTGTGGCCTGGAGAATAAAACCAGTGCCTCCCAAACAAAGGTAACTGAAAGCGACTTCATGAAATTTTAATAAAAAATTCGAAAAATTTTGACTGCTTTAAAAACGAAAATTCTTGCTATTTATTGTTAGATTTTATTTATCTACTTCATTCATAATTACAAGAATATATTTTGGTATATTTTGTTGAAAAATAATTCATTTATTTTGTTTATTTTGACATTCTGTGTTTATTATATTTTTCAACACTAACACAAGTGTAGACCTGAACTTGCAAGTAATCATGCATGGTGCATTTTTTAAAAAAATCTGGTTCCCACCAAAAGGAGAATCCTGTATTGTTCCAAGAACATAGTGAGAGCCGAAGAAAAGTAGGTAGGAATTGGTGTTCTTCTTGAATTTCTGAGAGCTGTATGCCACAAGGAACACCTCCCGAGGCAGCGAGTCCCAAAGCTTTGCCGTTCTGTGGAAAAACAAGCCCTGAGAAGCAGATGTGCGGCATGTCTACAAAGTGACGGCATATGGATGAGAGGACTGAGCTCGACGGGTCAATTTCAATGAGACCGCTAACGGTGGAACGATTGATGATATTTCGGAAGAGCATCATCGATGAAAATATCTATAAAACAGAGACAGATCGCTAACCTTTCTGCGATGTTCCAGAGAAGTGAGCAAGCTTATGAGCGAAGTGTATCACTGACGAGACGAATAGCTCTCTTTTGGACCGAATCTAAAAGTTTCAATGTGCGTTTGGGTGGTGCACTCCATATATGGAAACAGTATTCTAGAACAGGTCGGATTTGTGCCTTATAAATCATAATCAGTTGACGGGAAGTGAAATAGTTCTTGGCGCGAAACAGGAAATCAAGTTTTTGAGTCGGACTCTTGGCAGTAGACCTCACATTTATCCCATGAAAGGGTACTGCTGATGGTAATCGTTCTAGATATTTCATGAGCTCGATGTTGATAGCTTTCTATATGGTTCCTAAACTTGACAATATTGTGAATACCAATAATGTTTCTTAAAATTTCCCTTTGCAACTCATCTAAGGAAATGAACCCGGCTCAGTTGGGGCCTCAATTTTTCAAAATCTTGGATTAGATTGACCAGTCTGGAACTGGGAACAAGGGAATAAATGCATTTTTTATTTTAATTGAAAATCGACCGCTGGTCGAACAAATTTAAAGAGACAATTTGAATGGACAATTGAAAAGAACACAGTTGTGGATCATTATTTTGATGAAATAAAAAAATATATACTGAAAAAAATATTTTCTCTTGCGTTTTTTTCATTGATCAAAATTGAAAAGAGACACTAGTGAAAAACTGTTTTTTTTTTATTTTCAACATACTGTAGAATATCTCTGACATAAACCTATATCTATATAAATTTTTTTTCTTAAAATCATCCAAGCCTTTCAGGATTAGCATTCAATAATGCAACATCCTGTATATTCTTTATAACAATACTAAAAAAAAAAATAGAAGTGTTCTGAATGGAAAGTTCATCTTATTCATTAAGAGTTCATGAAAAGAGCCCCAGTTACTCACCTTAATCGATATTCCCAGACAAAGAACAACACCTGAATCACTTCACGATCAATCTCAAATTTATGTATCGGTTAATCTCTCTTAAGAAGACAGTATACACTTCGCGTGGTTGGATTGTAATGAATGAATGAACGTCGAATCGTCGCCGATATGTCTGGGTTTCAGGTTCAATCTCGCGGCTGCTACCATTGAATCTGCCACCTCGTTTCTGATTATATATCCTTCCTAACTAGATGTCAAGGACAATGTCGGCATCACCTGTGTGCCGCAATAACTAATTGGCTGTTTTAGCGTATCTCGGTTTCAAGTGTTCGCCGAGATTTCTTTGCGGTTTGTTTCTGTGGGTTAGAGGTTGAGCCGTGTGAGTGAATTGCTACAAGCTTGGCCCCCTCCAACTTCCAATTGGTAGCAGGATTCGATAGTTTTGTTTCAATGGGCTAGGGCTAGAAATTAAGTCAGAACAACAAAGTTTTGTTGTATAAACGAATAATCAGATCTGCGATGACATACGCTTGTCCAGTATTTGTAGCATGAAAATGACTCATCTATTGAGGTTGGACAGGATGCAAAACAAAGTACTCCGTGTTAATACTAACAGTAGGAGATATCTCGGCGAATATGGCGGGCTCATTTATCAAGCGCTGGATATCTTCCAGGAGCGAAGGGAGGAACCGGTTCCGTAGGGAACCAAGTCGAAAGGAGTACCTAAAACGTACCTTGACCCGGTTTTTTGTCTCAGCCTTTTCCGGGGTTATCACCTCTTATCGCGTCGTTCGACCATCTGCAATCGCGTGCGGAAAAGTATCACTTTTCGCAATTGTTAGGTAAACTACTATTGAATTGCGGTTTGGAAGTAACAAGATCTTTCTTTGACAGAGTAAAATGAAATCTGCCATACATTCTTCTGATCGCACCTGGTTACCTCTCCTCAGAGATGAAATGAGTACTAATAGAATGGTGATTGATGGATACCGAACAGCCTATGTATCAAGATAGCAAATATCAATCAAAAGAATGCATGATAGATTTCATTTGACTCTTTCAAAGAAAGATCTTGTTGAAATGCAGTTGCGGAACAATGTGATAGGGGGACAAACAAACCAAACTGAACAAAAACAAACCCATTGAATCCATTTTCCATAAGGCTACGTGAATCACTTAATGTCTGTAAAGTTTATAAAAATCGTATAATTATCCATCAACACCCACAAAAAACGAATTTTCATTTCATCAAATGTCAAATGCTTTGTTTGTCCCCCCATGACCGCCATGTTGTGACGTCAGCTGACAGTGCTCTATCATTTGTATTTTATCGGGTAAATTTGAGTTGTTTAATGAGAAACTGTTTCCTAGCAATCAAACGAGAATAACTGTCAATAAATATTAGAAAAACGCCACCGAAGATTCTTTTTCGGCAACCTTTGAGAAAGTATCACTTCCCGGACTAGTCCGGGAAGTACGTACTTTCCGGAAATGCTCGAATTTCAACAAAAATATTTATATGAATAAAAATTTGAATGTTTCTATTAGTACCTATCTTCTGTTTGCATTTCGATATTTAATACAAACAAGAATTAAAATGTTCGAAATTTTCTTCTACAAAGAAATATAAAAAATAAATGTGTCTCAATTTGTTATTCTACACGGTTGCCGAAAAAATTGTGTACGCAACACGTCCGAAAACAGTTTTTTTGGACTCGCAGACTTACAGGACTCGCTACGCTCGTCCTAGAATCTTGTCCACTCGTCCAAAAAAACAGTGTTTTCCGGACTTGTTACGTAAATTACTATTTCCGATTCACTTCCTCGAAATCTCCTAGGGATCTGATGGGAATGAATAGACCATTCCTACTTTCTGGAATAGCTGGTTTCCATTAGGTTTTCAATATTTTTCACACGTAATTATTCCTTTGCGTGAAATCATGTACAGTAAGTATGAATGAATAGCATGTTTGCAATCAGGAGAAGTTATAATGAAAGAAACATAAAAAAAGAAGAAGTAATTAAACCCATTATTTCGTTACATTTTATATGACATGAAACGACATGAAAGCTTATCAGGATTGTTATCACTTTTATTCAGTAAAGCTTTCTCATGTACACATAGCTGATTTTTGTGATTGTCACTTTCAGCTCTGATGAAAATACTCATAGTAAATTATTTATTCAGTCTTCTCGGTTATCGTGAGGATTAGAAGTGCATTACTATCTGTTTTTGTGAAAAAACAGATTCATATTTCCATAATGTCATCAACACTCGATTTGATGCAGGTGATTGAGACCGAAGTGACATTGTTTTGTTTTTGTTAAAAAAAATGTTTTCCGTTAACCACCTATCGTCCCCTTACGAACGGCAGCCCTCAAAAGTCTAAACTTGTGCGAGCCAAGCATTAACGAGGTCTTACCTTTTAACGTGCGATTCCTAGCACTTTCTCGGGTCATCAGAATAAAAATCTGTAGTCGATAGAATTTGAACCTACACGACCAGCAGCATGAATGGCTTTGGACGCGACGGCTTAACCACTGAGGTACCTGACCCTGATATGCACAATTATACTTTCAAGTTGACCAATTATTAAACTTTTCTTCTAGTAGACCAATTTGCATTCTGGTTACTTATATTCAGTGGTAATTATCGTCAATATTATGTTGAAATCTGGTTTTTCGATAACGAAACTCCGTACAGTAAAACTGATAATATCACAAGAAAGCTTATAGAAGTTTCTGGGTAGAAGTATTTTCAGTTTTTCCAAAATGAGTTTAAAACAATAAAAAAGTGAAATATAATATTTCCATACAGATCACCTTCTGCTACGCAATTTTCATGTATTTAACCAACACTGTAACTATTACCGTGGTGAACATTATTTTGGATTGTAATGATCATAATATTCAAAGTGATTGAGTGAACGATAAATAAATTCAATGTACTGACTTGACAAGCTATCACGAACTTCATTATAAAATAACTGTTACTTTAAGTGAATTCCTGTTCTGTGGATGATTTATTGTCAATCAATTTTTATGTAGTACTTACTTGTTCATGAATCGCCATATTCCACACTCTTTCATAACGAGACAGTCAAGAGATAAATAATGCAACATCTATCAATATTCACGCCGGTACCACTTACATTAAAATGTATGTTCATGCATATAAAATCAGGTACCTACCGGACGTTCAGAGAATATCTTTAGAAGAAAGAAAGAATAAGAATAAGCGTTGTGAATGAGCCAATGCAGTGTCGGACTGGTCATATGGTGGAGGTGGCATTTGCCACACAGGCCCTAGCTTGCGCAGGCACCCGACCTCGAACCTATTTACTCCCCTGACGGAAAAACCTATTACATCAATCCTTATCCCAAGCTTTCGACCCTATACGTCCTTGCGTTCAATAGAAACAAGACCAAACTGGTCGGGTCAATTCAATGAAACCACTGCGGGTGGATAAATCAGTATTCAGATATTTCAAAAAGGCAGGCATTGAAAATGGTGGTATTTTTCTTTAAAGGGAAACATGACAATATTTTTTTTCTGTTGAAATCTTTGAGACGCAATGATGGAGGAGTATGTTCGAAAGTGGTAAACTCGGAGTCTTATGAATTAGATGTCACACCAGCGTATACATTACATTACTCATATTTGTTCTTTAACAGTATAAAACTGGAAGTTGAAAGACGATTATTAAATTATTTCGATTTGTCCTTTGAATGAATATGTGGAGAATTATCCCACTTACTCATATCCGTTGGCAATAGTGATATTGGTACAATATTGGCGAAATATTCAAATTACAATATTGGTGAGAAAAAAAATGTGAACATTCGGCGATATTGGTCCAATATTTTGAAAATAATATTTTTTTAAATTTATTTATTTAGTCATTTATTCAGTCCTCTTAAGTACATACACATACAAATAAAATATGATGATGTTTAATAATGAAACATTGGTAGTACCTAAGACAGCTGAAAAGGGTTATAGTTAGTTCCATTGTATTAGATACAATGAACCCAATCTTCCCTGTAACCTTTATTGGTTATATTGGTTTAATATTGTTGAAGAAATATTGGCCTCAAATTTATTGGCGAGATTAAATTATAATTATTTTGGGATATTGGTACAATATTACTTGGACATTATACAAATAATAGAAGTGAAATATTGTGGAAGCAATTTTGGCCTCAAAATATTTAGCGGTACAATATCATTTTTTATATATTGGTATTCAAAGTGAATATGTTTCTTCGGAAACATTGATGAAATATTTCCAGAATATGTCGAATAATTTGAAAATTCTACAATTTTATTTCTACTTCAATTGACCACTGGGTAGATTGACTTGTAAACGCATTGTGAGAAGCCTGCTGGTTAACGGAAAAAACAATTTTAAAAACAATTTTAAATAATTTTAACAATTTTTTATTTAATACATGTTACTATCGTTCCATATGTGGGGCCACTTAGCGGTTTTTTACCCAAGTTTGATAATAATTCATTTCAATATTGTTTATTGAATATTTCGCCACTATTTAAATTTCAATGATGGTGATGAATTTATTTTGTAATATTGTATCAATATTGTCTTAAAAAAATATTGGCGTGAGGTTTTCGTAACAATCTCAATCAATATAGGGTCAATATAGTTTTTCGAATATGGATGAAATAATATTCCATCAATATGCTATCAAACTTGGATATACAATATTGTTTCTTATCTCTAAAATCGATATGAGAAGAATATTGAAATAAGCAAAATTGGGTGCTGGAACCAATATGTAGGCAATATCGCTCTATCGATATTGGTGAAAATTATTCAACCAATATTGACCCAATATTGTATGGAACAATGTACATTCAATATTATTTTCGCATTTTCAATATATCCATATTGGCCAAATATGAAAACAAGATTCAGCCAATCTACCTGGGCTATGAGTTTTCCAGGACAGTTGCTTCCCAGAGTCCGTACCATCAAGTAAGTAGGTACAAATAATAACAAGTTGAATAATATGAATGAATATTCCATCAACAAAAGTGTTTCTTCGAAGAACGAGTCTTTATTCAGACGGTCTAGGCCTTATAAACCGAAGTGGTGACCCCTGACGTGACTCTTTTCCGTACAGGACATTCTTCTTCAAATCAACGTGATTTTTTGTTAACCGTAGGTTAGGTTAAGTTAGGTTTAAGTGACCTGCAGCTAACATGCTCAGTTATCGAAATCGAGCTCATTAAACGGACTGAGTACACCGCAGGAACAAAATACCAAACAGCTTCTCCAGCTAGAGCGGAGTCGCCCGTCTACGGATATTCAAAACACTATTCCGGCATCTACAGACAACACGCTTATCGAAGGACCAGAAACTGCTGATCGCGAATATAAAATTCGATCGTCACTTTCCTCCATAGCTGGTAAACGACGCCTACAAACACCAACAGCGACCTCGTGACACCCGCATTAGGAGAAAGTCATGTCACACCTAGTTGCAATCGACAATCGATTAAATGATATAGGCAACAACACTCCCGCTAGCCGCAATACCACTCGCGCTAGCCGCAATACCACTCGCGCAAGCCGCAATACCACTCACGCTAGCCGCATTCTAACTCGCGCCAGCCGCCCTCAAGTATATCAGCGCCTTCACAATCGGGCATGTGTCATGGACGTATAAATAGGCACTTAAGGCTGCTCATTGAAAACACACGTAAACCTATTTTTTGACAGCTACGCATGCGCAGCTGTTCTTTACGTTACGAGATAAGTAGGACGTAACGATATGACTTGTTACGTATAATGAAAACGCGGTAATATCGCTACGATAAAAGCCGACGATACCCGTCCGCACCTGGCAACCTGTCATATTTGAGTAAAATAAATAAATAATTGATATAAGTATCTCAGGCATAACACTAAAACGCTGAAAGAACGAAAAGAAAAGATCTGAAAATAATAGTTTAAAAAAACTAAAGAACACGCTTTACTTCCCATGGACTAAAAAGTAAAAAATAATTGACAATTTAATTTCTCGAATGTAAAAAAAACGTGGGTACTTTCGATCTATATTCTCATATTTTTTAGTTATATTTAACAATACAGAGCGTTCAAGAGCTCAAGAGAACTTTATCAAGCACCCCACGCTTTTTTTTACTTGAGAAATTAAATTTTCAATTATTATTTACTTTTTAGTCCATGGGAAGTAAACCGTACCCTTTAGTTTTTTTAAACTATTATTTTTTTTTACTAAAAAATCGAAATCTCCGTCCCCGAAAACCATACCAATTTTGAATCGAATCTGACCATAATCACAATACTCGTCCATCATATTGAGCCGCCATGTTGAATTCATAAATTTTTACGAAAAATTCATAAGCTATGACCCCGAAAACCCTCACACACTGATTTTGAATCAAATCAGACCATAATGACATCTTGGAGCCGCCAACTTTAATTTATGAATTTTGACAGAAAATTCGAAATATACGACCTAAAAAAAACCTCACATACCAATTTTGAATCGAATCTGACCATAATTACAAATCTCGTCCGCCATCTTGGGGCCGCCATTTTGAATGCATGAATTTTGATAAAAAATCATAATCTCTTACTCCGAAAACCCTTATATACCAATTTTGAATGGAATCGGATCATTATCACAAATCTCGTCCGCCATCTTGGAGCCCCCATTTTGTTTTTTTATAACAAAAAAATGTCATATTGCATCGTCACCGGACGTCTGGAAGTTTTGAAGATATCAACAGATAAATGTTATTCAAAAGAATATTGCTCGAATAGTTGAAAAATACATTTCTGTCAGAAATTTGAACTTAAAAAATATGTTTGCCTTGCGTTACTTTGCGTTAACTCCAATTTGAGACGCAATGAAATCGTGTTTACGTCGCCCTGATACGTTTACATATAAGATCCGCCTCAAGTGCCTAATTAATAATGGACCAAGTTATTTACTTCAACCAAGTTATTTACTCCACTGCGTGTAGCTGCTGAACGATCAGATTCTAATGTCGTGCTGAGTTGGGCGTTGCCATGTCTAGACTGTTATAATTCTCTATTACTCTCCAACACTGGCTTAAACTTTATTGCCAACGAATTCCATTCAGTAACTGAACATTTCGATCCTTGTTTATGTAATGAAAACCGGTATTATACGTTCCAGGATCTAAACTAGCGAAATGAATTTGAAAAATTGTTATGCTTCCGAAGAATTCTGTACAGTTGCAATGCTGGACGAGCGGCAACGCTGTCAAAATACGCATTGGTTTTTGGTCATCATACGAATTCTTTCTATTTTATTCACAAAATGTCACCAGTTCTTGTTGGCATTCTTTGTCGTGTGAGTTATTTGTGGAAATATTGGTGTTTTGGATTATATAGTGAAAGAAAAATAGATAGAGACTCATAATGATGGTTTATAATAGTGTTGGGCTTGCAATCAATCCAATTGTTCTAACAACCAGAATCTCAGCTTTCATAGGTGAGTAGATCGTTTGTTTTCAAATTAGATATTGATGTTCATATTTCTCATTGGCGTCACAGTGGGAATCAAATTTCTGTACTCACTACAAAATGAAAAAGATATAAGTATTGAAAATTATATCCATACATATTATCACAAAATTGTATTTAATGGGCAGAAGGACCTCGGTCGATATCCTTTTGAATGGAGTGTAATTCTGATTCAATAAACAACATTTATTATTATTCTTGTTCTTTGAAATTGACGATTAAAAATAACAAAAAAATTAAGACAAACAAATAAAACGTTTTAAATGAAAACGTAAACTTTTTTCTAAATTGTGAACGACTGTTCGACTGCAAAGATAGAATAAAAAGTATTTTAGTTTTCATCCTAAAAATGAATATTGAATATGACATCTCTTTACAAGGCTTTGATTTGTGTTCTACATGTGATAATATTGGTGTAAAAAATTAATGTTTGTCTAAATGAACCTGATATTTACCAAAAAATAAGGAATTTTTTAAATCCTTTATTCAATTTCACTTGTTGGTTAGTTAGTTGATTAGTCAAATCTTGCAAGTGAATTTTGACCCACTTCTAGCCTTCCAACTTGAAATTGACAGGTGTTCATAATTCCGGTTCCAATACATTAATAATTTTGTAAGAGAAAAAATAAAATGACGGCTCCAAGATGGCGGGCGAAATGAGTGATAAGGTTCGATTCCGTTCAAAATCGCTACTTGGCAAAATTTATGAAATTAAGGTATTAACTCCTATTAATTTTGCTTAAGATCCGCCTCAAGTGCCTAATTAATAATGGACCAAGTTATTTACTTCAACCAAGTTATTTACTCCACTGCGTGTAGCTGCTGAACGATCAGATTCTAATGTCGTGCTGAGTTGGGCGTTGCCATGTCTAGACTGTTATAATTCTCTATTACTCTCCAACACTGGCTTAAACTTTATTGCCAACGAATTCCATTCAGTAACTGAACATTTCGATCCTTGTTTATGTAATGAAAACCGGTATTATACGTTCCAGGATCTAAACTAGCGAAATGAATTTGAAAAATTGTTATGCTTCCGAAGAATTCTGTACAGTTGCAATGCTGGACGAGCGGCAACGCTGTCAAAATACGCATTGGTTTTTGGTCATCATACGAATTCTTTCTATTTTATTCACAAAATGTCACCAGTTCTTGTTGGCATTCTTTGTCGTGTGAGTTATTTGTGGAAATATTGGTGTTTTGGATTATATAGTGAAAGAAAAATAGATAGAGACTCATAATGATGGTTTATAATAGTGTTGGGCTTGCAATCAATCCAATTGTTCTAACAACCAGAATCTCAGCTTTCATAGGTGAGTAGATCGTTTGTTTTCAAATTAGATATTGATGTTCATATTTCTCATTGGCGTCACAGTGGGAATCAAATTTCTGTACTCACTACAAAATGAAAAAGATATAAGTATTGAAAATTATATCCATACATATTATCACAAAATTGTATTTAATGGGCAGAAGGACCTCGGTCGATATCCTTTTGAATGGAGTGTAATTCTGATTCAATAAACAACATTTATTATTATTCTTGTTCTTTGAAATTGACGATTAAAAATAACAAAAAAATTAAGACAAACAAATAAAACGTTTTAAATGAAAACGTAAACTTTTTTCTAAATTGTGAACGACTGTTCGACTGCAAAGATAGAATAAAAAGTATTTTAGTTTTCATCCTAAAAATGAATATTGAATATGACATCTCTTTACAAGGCTTTGATTTGTGTTCTACATGTGATAATATTGGTGTAAAAAATTAATGTTTGTCTAAATGAACCTGATATTTACCAAAAAATAAGGAATTTTTTAAATCCTTTATTCAATTTCACTTGTTGGTTAGTTAGTTGATTAGTCAAATCTTGCAAGTGAATTTTGACCCACTTCTAGCCTTCCAACTTGAAATTGACAGGTGTTCATAATTCCGGTTCCAATACATTAATAATTTTGTAAGAGAAAAAATAAAATGACGGCTCCAAGATGGCGGGCGAAATGAGTGATAAGGTTCGATTCCGTTCAAAATCGCTACTTGGCAAAATTTATGAAATTAAGGTATTAACTCCTATTAATTTTGCTTTAGAATCAAACTAGAAGTAAAATGAGAATTCTGTCTGTTTCAAAAATATAAATACTGAAAAATTGAATATATTATTCAATCTTCCGCAAAAATCCCATACAATAGATCGGCAAGTAACCAACAGAAAACAACTACTGTCCCCTACGACGGTTGAATTATATATGTTCGATACTTGGCAAAGCTTTCTTCAAGAACAACTTTGCAATGCTTTTCAAATGCATATCTGAATTTATCATTTGATTCATATGCGAAACACTTATAGTCTAGTTTCTAAATTGTAGTTAGTGACTCATAGGTTGTACGGTTCATAATTAATATGAAGCAGGGCAAGAAATGGAACAGAAATTAGCTAGTTACTTAGGTTCCAAATCAAGTTTTACTTCGCCACTGTCTCACATTCCCCGCACTTTCAAATAAAAACCTGAAAATGTACGATGAGTCACCATCTACAATTTAGGAACTAGACCATACGTACCGGTTTCATGGTACTTGTCGATCATCAGCCAGTTCCCAATTAAGTCGAAAATGACTTTTATCATTTGTTGGGAATTCCTAAGGTAGATACTGAAGTATGTATCCAGCGCCTACAGTAGGTTCCAAGAAAACCATTCCTATTATCGTGTCGACTTCAATATGAAGCCAAATGTATACACGAAGAATTGACGACACTACTTGACGGATTATCGACAAATATCATGAAACCGGAAGTGGGTGTTCCCCATTTGAATAAAAAAATAAATGCAGCTATAACATATTTGAGAAGCATTGATCTGTTATTATTGTAGAAAGCTTTGCCAGGTGTCAAACAGATATAATTCAACGGTCGTAGGGTGCAGTAGTTGTTTTCTGTTGGATTCTTGCATAAGAATTATCTATTGTATACAATACCCTATATATAGGGTATATATAGGGTTTTTGCGGAAGATTGGATTATATAATCCATTTTCAGTATTTATTAATGGTCTTTCGTCAAGTAGGGTGTTCAATTCTTCTTATGTATATGAAAAACAAATGATCAAAAAATGGTAATAAAGTTTTTATGCAAATCACTAAAAAGAATGATTAATTTTCGTAGTTGTTTGATAGGTTATGTTAGGTTAGGTTAGGTTAGGTTAGGTTATGATAGGTAACAGATTATTTTCTATTTTATTTTCTATTCGTGGCAAGCTTTTGAATCCGTTACTCATAAAATTACCTATGTCATTCACAATTATTAAGGAAATTATTCATTCCATTATCGCCCATTTGCAAAAAAGCTGCCTGTCTTGAAAAAAAATTATTATATTATTATTAGTTTTCCATGAAATCCGTAGTTTTATTGAAATTTGATAATCTCTGACCCGAAAAGCTCTCTCATACTAATTTGGAATGGAATCGGGTCAAAATCACAAAACTCGTCCGCAACCTTGGAGTCGCCATTTTGAATTCATGAATTTTGACAAAAAAAAATGATTTCATGAATTTATAAATTTTGACAAGAAATTCATAATCTGCCACCCCAAACTTCCCACATACCAATTTTGAATAGAAAAATAAGGTTTCCGCACGATTTTTCGTTTTGAAAGTTGTACTTTTCCGTCCGATTTAAAATCGTGAAGTGAACTTGCTATATAGACAGATTAAAATTTCACAGATTTTATATTCGATAAAAAGAATGCAAAACTAACGCTATTAGTAAATTTGGAATCATCTGTATATTATAAATAAATTATTATAATTATTGTAGATAAAATCAGAATCAGATTGATTGATTAGATCCGTTTTACAGTACGAGAAAAAAAATTAGCATGATGGTATTGCGTTGTTTATTGGATCAGTAGGGGAGAGAGGGGTAAAAGATGAAAAAGTACGTGTGACTTGTGTTTGCCAAGGAAGAGAAATTGAGTGCAGCATCGTGGGAATTTTGATTGTCGTCACCTCTATTCTCTCCAGTAATACATATTTTCAATCTTGCAATCTCCGCTACTAACTTCGAAGGACCTTCATTATGACGTTTTCTTTCTCCTAAATCTCAAGAAGTTTCTATATACTTTGAAATTAAAAGTTTATCTTGTTTACACTGATAGCCTCTTAGGGACCAGTTAACACAAACGTCTAGGGATGTTGCTTTCTTGATTAATATGGTAACAAAATGAGTTGCATTTATACATCACTGTTACCAGTTAGTGATGCCGAATATTATGAATTGTTCAGAATTTTCTTCTCATTACTGTCGCTGTGAGGTACAAAATGTGAATAAAATTGCGAAGCACAATAACATGGATTGGTATCATGAAAATTCTATATTGCATGTTGAAAAGGGGGAACATTCTCCATGAAAATGAAAAATGTGATTTATTTGTAATATCTAACAGAAAACAACTACTTCCCCGGCACAAGCCACGCTGGACATTGAACTACATCTGATAGATATTGTGAAAAGACTCTAACTGAAAAGGAAAGAAAAAATCTGAAAGTGAAAATTTGCATTTTCATTCAGATAGCTGACCTGACTAGTTTTCCTTGAACAAATCATTAAATAAATTAGATAAGGAGAATGTTATTAAAAAAATATCACTCACAGAAATCGTTCATTTCATTGAAGCAAGGTTCGCTTCTCTCGCATTTAATCCCCAATAAATTTTGGTCGACAAAAATCTATTTCGCTTTGCCAAGCTCTTCAGGAGGATTCATATAGGATTGAAATAAAACAGGCTCTTCAGAAGCATACACATCAGGGATGGATATGAGAGAAACATTTCTTCTGCTGTGACACTTTGAAAATTATTTTTTGACATAGACCTGTCATGAGCATTTTGATTTTAGTTCGAAAATATGAATAGGAAATTCATAAAATCTTTGGAATCATCTGCGACTGTTCCCCCTTTTCAACATGAATACCTCCCAAGAGGTTATCTTGAACGATGGAAAATAGCGACTAAAGTTTGTCTTTCAGTCGCAGATGATTCCACAAAAGATTTTATGAATTTCCTATTCATATTTTCGAACTAAAATCTATATTACATATTCATTCAAGTTGCCAATTAATTATTCTACTTACATGAAGATCTGTAAGTATGTAATTTCGAACAGCGGTTTCCAAGATTTTCTGAATTGTCCAATAAAATTTGAAATTTCCACATTTTTTTTCGAATTTTTCACACCTGCCATTCTTTATAAAATGGCATTATACATCCGTCCTTCACGGAAGTGCAAGAGGTTAGATTACACCCTGTATATGTTTATTCATCATTATCTCGTTTCGTATGTGAATAATTAAGTAACCTGGGAATCACCAATTTCGAATTGATAGTACCTATTACCGATTCCATTTGAAATTCACCTGGAATAGCATCGAACTGTGAATAATGAACGAACATTGAATAATCACTCGAAAGAAGTGTTTCAAGGGATCAAGTTTCTTAAAGCCATTCAATCGAAGGCATTCGGAGAGTCGTCGTAACTGACAGTTAGATTTTTGTGAAGCAGTGGCGTATTCAAGGTAAACCGAAAGATTTGTTGATGTTAATTTTGATTCTGAATTGGTACATTTAATTAAAAAAAAAAGTAATAGTACAGAAGCCGAAGAGAGGTCGAACTTCACCGTTCTGTTAAACGGATGAAACATACTGATTATGAAGTTTCATAAATAGACGAATGCGCGTAAAATGGGTAGCCTATCAAAATGTACATTTATATCAAGCTCTCTTCTTCTGTGCTAGGTACATTTGCAGCATCTGAATGATCTGTAAGAAAGTGTTAGTATGGGATGAGAAAGCAAAAAGTGTTTCGGCTATTTATATTAAACAGGTTTTTAATGGAATAAAACAACGATAAATAGAAAATAAGTAGGTACCCACATTGCGCTTGATGTTTTTTATACTCGATAGGCACTGCACAGGTCAGTAAACATTGTTTACAATTTCTCATAATATCAATGTTCCATGTAGTCCCATCCATAGAACTGTATCATTAGGTTGTAGTGTCATCTGTCACTCCCTTTTTAAAAATAATAACCCCCACTCCACGTGGCAACAGTGCGCTATTCCGTGTGGGCCATGTCATGTGTCACCTGTCGTCATTCTATTTGAAAATAGTCTCATGCGCGGTTGTTTTTTAAATCCATTTCAAAATGATTGTAATTATTTTCAACATAAACGCCACATAACCTTACACACACTATAAGTTTATTGTTGTTTTTTGTTAAATTTTTTTCATATATATATATATATATATATATATATATATAAATTAGAACAACTTACCTTTATTTTCTATTTGGTACCTACTTCTGAAATGATCCTGTTTCTCATCATAATCATAAGATCTGATTATGGTCCATTTAAAGTGTCACATACAGTTCGTGATCTAGAACCATAGTTTCATTGAATTCCGCAATCAACCAAAATCCCGTGTATTTCGTGCAGGTTCCTTCTCTTCATATATCCTTGAAATATAAATGAATATATCTTCTATAGCTCACGGTTCACACTTCACTGCATTTCTCTCTTTCAACTGACCCTAAACTATTAACTCCATTTGGCTTCAGACGCAGTGATCAATTGGCTCAATCCTCCAACCAAACTGTTGGGCTTATCGTCTTCCCAATTCCGATGTTAAATGAAAATATTTTCTTCCTGTCGGGTCGGATGAAACGTATTTCTAACGTGTCCTGTCAAGTGTTCAATATTTGGGGCGTGGATATTTCTTTACAAACGTAACTTAAAGCCCCTTTGTAGTGTTTCAACTTTCAACGTTCCCTTTTCTAGGATATACAGGACGAAGAATTGTGATTAAAATTTTGTTCAAAAAAATCTTTTGAATCCATTTATTCCACTTAGAAGTTATCGTATTGTTTCTGAAGTTTTTCACCTGCGGAAATAAAGCATGCAGCCGTTGTTAAGGTGTTTTTACACCTTCTGTTTGGGGAAACCAAATAATTTTGGTATCCTAGATTTTGGCGACTTGTAATTTGCATTGCAGTCCAAATTATTGTTGAACACCTGCCGTACTAATTGTTCGAGTTTTGAAAATTGTTTTTACCTTCAACAGCTGACCGTATTCAAATCACAAATCATTATTATTCATGTCACAAAATCGTTAACTACATTACAGGACTTTGTTATAAAGTTAAAAAAAAACGCTAAATGTCCGATATGAAAAAAAAAAAAAAAAATTGCCTCGGTTACTCAACATAGACGCCCATACTGGAGACCTTGATTATTTTGCCGTTGATATCAAAGTTCAACAGAGGGTAATTTACATGCACAAGTTGTATCAGTGTCTTGCCAGACAGTTAGGAAGATGTTGCCATTGGAATACACTTTGAATGGAAAAGTTCATGACGCAATAATGAAGCCCCTAATATTTCATGAACTATAGAGTCAAACTAGTTTAAAAAACTAAAGAACAAGCTTTACTTCCAAGATGGACTGAAAAGTAAAAAATAGTTCACAATGTTATTAATCAAATAAAAAGCTTCCGACCTATATTCTCATATTTTGAATCTGAACCTTAAAATACCGAATATTCAAGATTATAAAATCTACATTTTCCAACCAATTGGAATGATTTTTTTTTTTTCATTAGGTAGGCATTCAAAAAGTCTAC
Organism: Chrysolina haemoptera; assembly: GCA_958298965.1. Taxonomy (NCBI): domain Eukaryota; kingdom Metazoa; phylum Arthropoda; class Insecta; order Coleoptera; family Chrysomelidae; genus Chrysolina; species Chrysolina haemoptera. The sequence continues at coordinate 10,931,786 of OY282602.1, read as the reverse complement.
TAGAACACCAAGTTTCATGAATAAATCTCCATTTCCAGAGCTAACTAATACGATTTTACAAGGTCAAAAATCTTAAAAAATTACTAGCAATTTTTTTAAATCTGACTACACCACTGGAATCGCGACATTTTCAAATGATTTGAAAGGAATGAAATTTGAAAAATATGCCGTTTCAGAATTTCAGAATTTTTATCAAAATTCGGAATACACCACTGTATTCAGGAGGGTCTTGATATATCATTGGTCAAAGTCTCATCGAAATCTATTCATAAATAAGAAAATCATAATATAATAAAATTTGAAAAATATGTTAATGGAATTTCAGGAAAATGTCATTTACATCAAAATTTTTAATTTTTTTATTTATGAACAGATTTCTATAAAATTACAGTCAGTGATATTTCGAGACTCCATGAATCCAGTGGTGTAGTCAAAGTTGTGATAAAAGTTTTGAAATTGAATTTGTGGGTTGATTAAACGGCATATTTTTCAAATTTCATTCCCTTGAAACTTTTTTATTGATTGACGTATCAACGTTATTCGCACATGAACCATTCAAAGATGTCGTAAATCCATTGGTGTAGTTAGAATTTTTCTAAAGTAATCGCTACTATTTTATTAGTTGGCCCTAGAAGTGAAGATTTATTCACAGTAGACTTTTGAATGTCTGCATAATAAAAAAAAAAAAAAATAAAAAATCATTCCAATCGGTTGGAAAATGAAGATTTTATAAGGATGCTCCGGTCTTATAGTCTATACAACTCCAGGTCAAGCCGCATCAAAACAAATGCACGCTGTTACTTCGTGATCAGCGATGTCGGATTGGTGAAATAGGCAGGGCGTGTTTCCTAGTTAAACCTGCCTGAGAAACATAGACCAATAGCGGCCCGCCTATCCTCGATAACGAGCAAAGCACGCGTTGATCACCTCTTTACCACTATTGTTTACTGGCTTGAATTTACTGTAAGTGGGTTACAATGTATGTCAAGTACCCCACGCATTTTTTACATTTGATTAATTTGTCAATTATTTTTTACTTTTTGGTCTTTGTTGGAAGTAAGTAAACCGTGCTTTTAAGTTTTTAAAATTTTTATTTTATTTTTATCTTGGGCCGTCATCTTGAATTCATGAATTTTGATAACAAATTGATAATCTCTGATCCCGAAAGTAAAACGATTTTTTGACTATGTCCCGTATAAACCCTAATGTTAAAAATTGTTAAAATTGTTAAAATTGTTTTTTCCGTTAACCAGCTGTTGTCCCCTTACGAACGGCAGCCCTCAAAAGTCGAAACTTGTGCGAGCCAAAGATTAACGAGGTCTTACCTTTTAACGTGCGATTCCTAGCACTTTCTCGGGCCATGAGATAAAAATCTGAAGTCGCTGAGGTGTTCTTTCATTAATAACGTTATAATTGGACATGTTAACGAGTTCCGATGGATACATTTTCATCCTGAATTTGTCTTATTTCGACTAACAAAACAGTTTTTTCCTTTGTCAACCCCGAGGTCAACCCTATCCAACTCCGACGTTTTTTCGAACTTTGACTGCTTATATCTCAGAAACGACACATATAAAATCATTTAAACTCGCACATTTTCCTAGTTACCAGTCCCACTATAACACAATGAAATTTTTAAGCCAATTTGACCGAGAGCCAATCGTACATGTGTTTCATGCAGGGTCCTTTAAAAAACTTTGCTTTTGCTTTTGCCAGTACTCAAAGAGATGTGGACAGAAAGGAGCTCGTGAAGTGATGGATTATCTAACAGTGCCATAATGTGATAGAAGAGTAATGACTCCGGGGAATTTTTGAGCTTCCTTTTTTTTAAATCTCTGAACTAAATTTCATTATAGAAAATACTCTATATTGAATAAGAAATATCGACTTCCTGTGAAATTCATTCACAGTCTTGTCCCTACATTTCACCAACCATTCATTCACCATAATGAATTCTTCCGAATAAGAAATAACATGAAAGGTAAACGTCATCATATATTATAGCATAATAACCGTATGGTATGACAAACGTGTGAGTATTCTATTAAAGAAATTATACAAATATCTTCTTATACGACGCACCCAGTCACTTCACTGATGTGATTGCGTTTTTCGATAAATAATATTTTGATGAAGTATAGGTAAACTACTTGTTTTTATTTGCCAACAAATGGAATTCCAATTGAAATGTGAATATTTATGAATATTAGTTATTGTAGTCATTGAGTTACCGGAAGTTTTTGTGGTATTGTTTATACTTCTGATATTATCAGGGGTAATATAATAAGTGGTATGATTATTACCGATGATTTTTTGGAATATTAATGAATTGCAATTCCAAAGCTGAAAATACAACGAGTACAAACCCAAATGAGAGCAAAAATATTTTTATTTTTCAATTAAAAAAATATATTGATGAAGTGTGTTTAACATATCAATATTTTCATGCTGATTTTTTTGTGGTATGCATATAAATAGTTCAGATTTTTGAATTATTGGATATACTGTTTCGTTAATTTCGACCTAATTTTACTCACATACCATTTTTGAAATATTGACTATTTTATAGGAAAGTTTTGTGAACTTTGTATGTTAAGATAATATGGATTTTCAAAGTTTGCGATATTACGATATATATGGTTCTTTATAAATCTTAATACTGTAAACTCAAAAAATGCATATCTTAGAAACGAACATACAAAGTGAAGAGAACTTAGAGAGTGAGTGGGCGAGGATATTGCGTTTGTATATATTTTGGCGCTGAACTCCATATATTCATGAAGGTAATGGAATGATTTGAAAAATAATCCGATAAGATAATGACTTTGAATATTCAAAGAAAAAACGTTGTTTTCACTGTGTCAGTGTTTTCACCTTCCTATATTGGGTTTCCTATTACCTATAATAAGCTGAAAAATCTACGTCCTAGTTAATACAATAAATTTCAAATTCCTTATTCCAATTCGATATTATTTACCAAACAACATGAACACCTTGATATATCAAGTATGATAGCCATTATTTTTAATCAAATTTGAAAACAGTAATGGCGAGTTACCTCCTACCGAGTGGTTGCTCAATTAAAGGATACGTTATAAATTATCAAAAATTATGGTAATTTTGGGAATACAGTATTCTTTCTGTTAGATTAGGTCCTGAACTGTAGATTGATGAAAATCGAGAATAATATATATTTGTTGAACTTCTGGAATTCAATAAATTATTTGTTCATGTTTACTCATACTAAATTCATATTGGAATTGGACTTATGAAGGTGTTTACATAAATGATTGCCTTTATTTTTGTTTCCTATATTTAGAAACCGGATCTTATAATAGATGTTGTGTGATGACCAGAGAAAAGTTGGAAAAAAATTCCAATTTGATTTTTGGCCGATGAAGTTATTTTTGGGAAAGTTGACCAACGGGTAGGTATATTTAAACATTCATGAGGAAATTGATGATGATGATGTTTGATTCGACATGTGGCTCAAAAATTGGTTCGTTTGTATGGGTCTCTCATATTATTCACTCTTTGAAATAATCAGGGTATACAATGTTGAAATTTCTCGTGAATATGATACAAAAACATTAAATTTATGGAGATTCAAGTAGGACAAATTATATAATATTCCATTATTCTATTTAGGTCTTCTTGGACTTTGTCCTTTGACTGGCATGAAGTATTATATTTCTGTAGATTTTTGACCTTGAAAAATAATATTAGTTGGCCCTGGAATTAGAGATTTATTCACGATATTGGGTGTCCTGGTGAACTTTTTGAATGTCTACCTAACGAGAAAAAAAAATCATTCCAATCGGTTGAACAATGTGAATTTTATAAGGGTACTTCCATCTTAAATGGGTCACACTGTATGATTCCAACCATCTTAGTTACCCAGGTATTCCCAACTTCATGTACGTATCTGATTTTCGTTTGATATCACTTTTTCATAATAATTATGCTTTTGAAGCGGCTAGTTGAATTCGGGATATGTGGTTCACTACAATTGGTGAAATCATGTATGAAAAATTGGTGCCAGTCTTTAATAGTTCAAATGTTTTCGTTTGGAATGGTACACCACCTCATCAGGTGTTCCTCACGGATCACTCTTAGAGCCTTTATTTTTATCACGTAAGCATGATTAATACAAAATCGTATTTCAAATATGCCAATTTTTTGGTGTTCCTATTCAGACGATTCAAAATTTCTCCTCAGAGTATAAAATTTAAATGATGGTTACAAAATTCAAGAAGATAAAATTATATTGATAGAATATTGTGACTACTTTAATTTGAATCTTCATGAATATTTTTGTATTGTATTCACGAGTAATATCAAATTGATAATAATTATTATCACGCAATACCCAAGACTTTTGAATATGAAGAGCATCCATCTTTTCCCCTCAATTATGTTTCTAAAAGTATTCAACTGCTCAAATTGAATTGAGTCAAAAATATGGCCAAGTCATCAAAAAATGTTACTAAAGCATGAGATAATGTATAGCAGATGCAGAGCTAACCTAATGATAATATTCATTACTTTGTTTAATCGTGCCTTGTCTGTAAATTGTATCAACTCACGTTTTTTGATACTGCTAGCTGATTATTATTATAGATTTAATGTTCGAAAGTTCAGTGTATATTATTATAATTTTTATTTGGAATGCCAAATATGCCACATTAATCTCTGACAACGTTTTTAGCGGAACGTTGTTGAATGTCCCCATTATTTATTTCTTCATTGATCACTAGGAACTATACGATATTTTTGTGGAGCTGAAAAAATGAAAGAGCGATTTGTGAGCAGATTCAAAAAAATAATAATATTTAATTTTTCAATGATGGTTGAACATTTTACTTTAACTAACCCGGAACTAGACTCGAATACAAATGGGTTCATGGAGTTAATTTTTTGACACTCACTATAATTCCACTTCACTATCGATGATTTCATGCTGTCCGCATCCAAATGAGTCAGTGACGTACTTTGATTTTATTGCTCGAATTCCCGCAATTCGAGACGCAAAATCCAGTGAAGTGTAATGATTTATAATATATAAAAATCATATTCAACACAACAATTTCATTAGAAGAACGGTTTTATGAGACTTGTGGGATCATAATATTTGAAGATTTAATATTCGAAGCATTGTTGTATTATGCAAATTTTGAAAAATAACTCATTAATGTGTCAAGATGTAAAAGATTCTCGCTATCAGAGTTTTTTGCACACTGATTCATCATTTGACGAGTGTGAGAAACCCAAACCCAAATATTACGTAATTATGTAATAGACTCTAAAGGTACAGAATAATTTATACAGTTCGTATCAGTAAAAAGTAATATTATTTTAGAATAATTATTTTAATGAAATATGGGATAATAAATATATAGATAATTATAAATAATTTACTATAGAATAACTTTTTTTAGTTCTTATTTAATTATACTCAAGTTGAACCCATAATTGAAGCAATAATTCATTGAGACTGGGAAATAGGATCATAAACATTGCCATCATATAAAATTATTCCTGCATACTCAATTTCATTCTACATGGAGTCCTCAATAATACAACTTTCAGCAATAGATTGGAGATTTCGACCCACCGTATATTTTCAACCCCAAAACAACTACTCTTTTAGTGAACAGAAATGTAGTAGAGGTGCCTCCAAATGAAGACTAGCTACGTAAATAATTGCTAAATTTTAAAAGCCATTTTCAATGTACTACTTTCTAAAAACTAGACAATTCAAAAACGAATGGGTAGGTTTAGTCTGGTGTGGATATATTTGGGAGGGAATTTCCAAGTGAGAGAGTGTTTCAACTTCCTTGTTTGTGACAGTGAATGTCAGCTGAATACGATTTTTTGTGATCGGAATTGAAATGTCTTCGAATATGATTCGTACTAATTATGATTTACATTAGTTTAGATAGAATAAACATTGAAATATAAATACAGCGTCATCTCTGGGGCAAACAACACCCGACTGTCGCATTCACTTATACAATAGGGTGAATTTTGACAATGAGAAGAAGAAAGAACTACCGCCTCTACGACCATTGAACTATTTTTATTAGATTCTTGGCAAAGCTTCTGGAATAACTGTTTTAAGCAATATCCATTTTCGATTCATTTCCTTTCGTATCTATTAAGTATTTGCTATTTTCAGTTTCGCAGATAAGTCAGTATTGTGAAATAGGTCAATGGTGTTGCCAGAGTTCATACAGGAGAAAGAGGCATTGATTTATTATAATAACAGGAAATTACTGTTTGGAAATTTTTTTTTCTTTAATAAGATATTTTTTCTAGATCTGTCCACTTTTTTTTGTGGTTTGTGTGCGTTAAGTATCACAATATTCTACTATCAACATACGATTTCGATAAGTATGTGAAAAAAATACACTTTTGTCACTGTTGACAGAAAATTGTATGCGACAACAATGACAGATCCAAATACTTACCAACGAAATCCTGTCAAGGAGCCACTTTTCGTTTCCTGTGGCAACTAAAAGCCTGTCAATATCCAATATACAAATGTTTTACCGACAATATATTTCCTGGCTTAACAACCAATCGGTGGATTTCAAATTTTGAAATTCATCCAATAGAATCGGAACTACAGTGAAAATATAGCTTGTCGCTGTATTTTTACGGTGATTTTACTATCTGTCAAGTGAAAAGATTGATTTAAATTATGAACGTCAAATTTATGTGTTTTGACTAGTTATCTTTATTTATCAATATGAGCGATCGTTGGGGACAAATGTCCATTGGTATCATAGCTGAGGCCGTGGAAAAGAGTATTCCGTTGAATACGGCTAGAAGTAAAGCATCAATTACCAGGTGAGACGATTTTTCTTTATTGCAAATCGATATATTGTCGTCCTAAATATAATTCGTGGTATGATTAAAAATCTATAATTTTTTGGAATATCAATTCATTGACAATCCCAATGCAAGAAAATAGAACTCGTCCTGCGGACTCGTATTTTTAGCTTTGGGATTGCAATTCATTAATATTCCAAATAATTATCGGTAATAATCATACCACTTATTATATTACCCCTTAAAAATCCGATATGAAGCCGGGACATTTTCGATCAATTACAGCAAAAATTTCTCGGCGCCGGCGAGACATTTTCAGGCTGAAAATTACCCGGTAGGCATCGAAAATTACCCGCAAGGTCGGTGTATCTATAGTAACGATTGTTAAAATGTACATTTGTCATTTTGACAGGCATAAATATTGAATTTTAAAAGTCGCGTTGCCGATATGATTTTTAAGTTCAATTAAAGAAAAAGTGACCAAAAGTAAACCTGAAAACACAATACTGAATCATCAATATATATGGAAAGAGTAGCACTTACTTTTTTCTTTTAACCCCGGAAATATTCTACCGAATTACACTCGTGCATCAAAATAAACCTGATAATTTTGATGCACTTGTGTAATTACTTGCGAAAGTTGCGGAATATTATTCACAGCAAAAAATATACATACAGGAACTATTGGACCTAATTCACTATCGGTACCACGGAAACTGTGGCTTTTTGATTTTTGTTCGAAAATATGAATAGGATATTCATAAAATCTGCTGTGAAATCATCAACACAATATATTTCAATATTTTTTATTCTCACGTTACTCGTATTCAGTTTTCGATTTATTATTGAATCAATCTATCGAGATGAAAATTATTGAAAACGTCAAACTTAACTACCGAATTCAAACGATCAGACGCAGAAGAAGAGGCTGGAAGCCGTGTGACGTCAGTGCGCGAGTTATTATGATTGGTCACTTTTGAATGTCTGCGCCATTCAAAACTTCAGCCAATCATATAAGAAGGCACTGGCGTCACACATAAGGAGCATTTAAATTTACAAATTTTGAAATCACGTTTTTAAAATTGCATAATAAATCAGTTTTTCAAAATTTAGGTTGGACAAATGGTTAGGATTATTTTATAAACTTTCCTCCATTGTCTTCGTGACAACCAAGTCAATGGCTAACTTTCTTATGCATTCATTCATTTGAAAAAAGCTCCAATCAAACAACGTGAAGAAAATTATCGGGGGTAATACCACGAGTGGTCGCAATACTATCGATAATTCTGTCAGAAATCAACGAGATCAAATTGCTTGGTACCTCAAAGCAATTTGATCGAGTTAAAGATTTCTGACAGAATTATCGATTGTATTGTGAGCACGAGTCGTATTTATTGAGATAATTTCACGAACCAACCAAGTTATTATTTGAAATTCGATCGAGTAAACAAAGTGAATTCTTCAATAGTTGCAACTAATGAATAATAAACATGTTGTCTGTCAACCTGACGTTTATGTCATATTAGATTACAAGATGTATCATTGCTGTTTATATTTGTGGTTGACTTGACGACGTGGTCTTTCCGGATCGGAAAGAAAGGAAGCGAAAGGAAGCGAAAGGAAGCGAAAGGAAGCGAAAGGAAGCGAAAGGAAGCGAAAGGAAGCGTGTACTTTTGCGAAATCCCATTCTGATTGGTCCTCATATCGCAGGAGACGCGACTTTCATATAGTGAGTGAAATTGTCGCTGTAATTTGCTACTAACAAATTATCAGTGTAATTTTGATGCTATTGATCGATTTGAAATGTTTTCTAATGACTATTGTCTGACAGGATCGTATAAAAAATAATCAAATCCTCCGAATATTAGTGTATCTATATGATATTCATTTCCATCCTTCAGAAACCAAAGCTCCTTTGAGTAATGCCAGTTAGATAAATGACAGTGGATCTTGATAAACTTTTCAACAAAATCGAATAAATAATTTAGTACTGTTTCTCAAGCACCAATAGTTATTACAATTATAATTCACCTTCAATTAATGTAACACTTTGTTTATTCGTTATTTTCTGTCCACTGTTTAGTAAGTACATTCACCTTCTAATTTTTTTTATACAATGCTGGTTTTCGAATCCAACGTAACCCAATAACTAATAATAGAGAATGTTATTAATATTTCAAGAGAATTTAATAGCTTCATCGCTCCGAAACCAGTTGAATAGATGGCCTTAATAACACCTCACAGCGTGCAACAATAAATCCAGAATAAAACTAGTCATGTTCAACAGCTCATTATTATTCTACACAATTTCGATTTTCAAACATATAAATTGAACTATAGCGAAATAACTTCCCAACAGTGGAAACTTGAATAGCAACTATTTTAAAATGCAAATTCACAGTCACGTTGCCTCATGAAACACATAAAGTGTGAGGTGATTGTATTTGGCATAAAAAACGTGGGAGATATAATTTGTCAGCACGAATATGTGCATTTTGGAGTGGAGAAAAGTTCAGAGTTCAGCGAATTCACTTACGGAAATATAAATAGCATTATCCTAAATGACACGAATAATTTGCACACATTTCCGTTAAGTGGAAATTATTAGTCGGATATCTGACAGAAAATAACTACTTTCCTGGCTAACACCACGATGAACATTGAACTACTTATGAGAGATATGTGTGCAAGGTTCCTCCAAGAGGACCCAATGGCGAGTTCTCATTTTATTAAATAGTGGTTATTGATGCTTTGATGTGGTTTATTTCCGTACTGACTCTTCCGAATTAACAGATATAGAAACTCAAATGAGAGTAGAATTAGCTGAAGAAAATTTTGCTGAAGAAATAGTTATAAAGAACGACTTTATTTTAGTTGAATTTTCCGCAAAGACATGAATATTATCCTGAATATTGAACCAAATGGGGACTATCTTTATCTTGATGAGGCGTACGCAACCTGATTACCACTAATACCACTTCATTTTTCCAACCGTGGAAGATATTTCCATAGTACATGCTAATGATGCTATAAAATTACCTCCTCCGTGCATTGCAGGAGACACTATGAAAGTCAACCTCAAGTCAAGTTTTTCTATGCAGTTACAAAGTTTGACAATGTCAACTGAAAGTTTTAACATAATGTAAATAAAACAAAAAAATTCGAAAAAGTCGCATTCCTCATCTCTCCACACTATCCCACAAAGTGGAAAATTTGAGGCGAATATCTGTCAGAAAACAACTACTTTCCCCTATGAACATTGAATAACATCTGACATCAATTTGTGCAATGATCCTCTAATGGCAAGTACTAAATGCAAAGAAGAATTGAATATTAACCCCCATTTGATGATATTGAATTCATTATTTTGATATGAAATGTGTTTTTCATAAAACTCATATCACCCCTCTCTATATTCCCCTTACCGTTGAATGACGTATCTTGGAGACTATGTTGGGAGTTTCGCCAAAAAGGCTGTTTTCGTTCCTAGACCGATTAATTTTCAGCCCGCCCTCGTATAATAATCTTCATTCACCCAGGAAATGCTGTGCTAATGAATCTAAATTGAGGAGAATTCAAAGCAAAATCCAAGTTAAAATAAGAATTCAATATAGTGGGGTATAGTGTAACAGATAGTTAACAAGGAGTAAAAGACGTTTAAATTTGAGAGATATCGACATAGTTTTTGTATTTGGGTAGTTTTTTACGTCTATGAATTGAATCTTCAAAAAATTTTTCAAATATTCATATATGAAAAATTGCTGTAGTCCCAAAATAAACAAAAAAAAAGCGAAATGAATAAGTTTTTTTTTTTCAAAGCATTTTTCTCATTATTATTCAAATCGATCTGGAACATGTTTTATTCATCGTGACATAAGACATGTTTGCAATCAATGAATCTTTGTGAATTGATTTTTTTTTAGGCCGACTATTAGGTATTCATGAACAACACCTGTTGGTGGATAGGATACTCGAAAGTTCCATGGAAAGTCTATATTTCAGGATTATAAATTAACAATTGCAAATAATTCTGTGGTTTGATGAACGACACTTTTATGTTAAATTTTACGATATACCAGTTTTGCTGAACTTTGACTGTGTAACCTATTTTATGATCGATATGTTTTTTCATGTCAATGCAAAAAACTATTAGTTACATCGAATAGTACAGTCGCTAAAGTAAATTATACACTATATCTACCCAATTAATCGGCATGGGAATTTTACTTCATTAACTGTTAGTGGAGGTCCCATCATAAAATAGTTATTTATGGTACTAGTGTGTTGTTAAAACTAAGTCAAGCGAGAAATAAATTCGCGAGTTATAAATTCTCAAGTGACTTAGGAAACATAACACACGTGTGGCATACAATGTTTTATCCAACAAGTGGAAGAAATCGTTTTTTATGAGATAATAATTAATAAGTTTTAAATATGAACGTGAGTTATAATCCATAACTCACTAGTGTGTTATTTGATAGTTTACTTGTCATAAATAATGTCAGTAATAACTGTCATGTGTTGGATAAATACAATAATCCGTTTTGGAGGGACATAGCATCATCCCTAAAGCCGCTTGTAAAAAGCCTGTTTCACCTATAGCTCGTCAAATGTTGAACATATCCAAAAAGTATTCATTAGAAATAAAAGAACGTTCCCACATATTTTTCTGGACAAGCTATAGTTTACGAGAAAATCGATATCGAAATTTAGTCAAGATTCCCAATATGGATTTGCGCGTGAACTTATTCGTTTAAAATTATTTGCGCGTGGCCTATCGAGAAAAACTAATTGCTCGAAAAGTAGAAAAGTCATTTTAGATAATCATGACGTATCAACTGAAACTGAAGCTATTTCAGCGTTGGGATTTTGGGAATATGGCTTTGTACTAAATCGCCGAACCAAAATGTACTAGATTGTACTATATTCAGAGAGAAATTCAAAAGTTTGAATTTTCTGAGCGTTACTTTTTTTTGAGTACCTTCCCAATTATTAAATTGTTTGATTTGAAACACAAATATCCTTTTGACGTACTATCATCGTATTATTGCAATGCAAATGCTATTTTGGTGCGCACTTTCTACGATGGTGGATTTGCGCGTACTTTCAAATCTATTTTCCTACGAGCGTGCGGAAAAGTTACTTGTCGCACGATTTTTCGTTTTGAAATGATCTATGTAAGTATTCTGTCTTATTAGTCATTTTGTAGCATTATTATAAAAACTCGTTTATTAAAAACTTCGGTTTTTCATAAATAAGATGGACAAAAACACTCGTAGGAAAAATATTGTACCTAACTCTTACGGAAAATGTCTTTTCCGTCCTTAAAGGCTTGCCCGAACTCCGCTCCGCGTCGTTCGTGCAACTGCCGTCGCGTGCGGAAAAGTACTACTTTCGCACTTGTTAGGTAAATAACTATTGCGTGGCACAGCTTTGTTTTGGCGCATTTCACCGCTTCTTGCCAGATCTTTGGTAGATTTGTTCTCTATTTCTATCTATTGAAGTTTTCCTGGGACTTGTGTATTCAAATATATACATGGAAGGTCTCACCAACCGAATGGAAAACATTCTGAAGGAGGAGAAAATAACCTCCGTCTTCATATCAACGAAGAAACTATCGGAATATTTGAGATCAGCAAAAGACAGCAGTGCCCACGTTAGTATTCTGAAATTGTTTTTTCTCTAGCTGGTGCAGTCATTTGATCTATTCTGGATGTAGTTTGCCAGTAGTATTTTGGTTGGCCTCGTTCCTTGTGATTCTATCCAGTATTGGTATTTTCTGTTTTGTACTTCTTCTAGTTCATGAAATATTATGCTGGTTCTTATTCCGCAGAAGTGTTCAGGCCCCAGAAATGGTGTTTCAGCCCTTTTCTGTCAGTACATCTGTTATTTCATTACCCTCCACTCCAGTGTGTATTGGAACTCATGAGGGTAAAAGTGTTGTTCTCACCTAGTTCATTTAGTTTCTCAAGGCACTTCCACACAATCATGGAGTTGATTCAACATGGGAGTACAGACCATCAATGGCAGCTTGGCTATCTGACAGAATGATTATCTCTTGTCTGCGGAAATGTCTTTTGATATTGAACTGGTCGCATTTTCCGATGGCGTGAATTTCTGCTTGGAAAACGCTGGGAGATTTGCCTAGACTTTCGGAATATTTGTTTCCAGACCCATATACTCCTACAGTTCTATGTTGTTCTTATAACCAGGTACCGTTACAGGCTGCCATATTGTAATATACAGAAAAAAATTATAATAGTTGAAATTTACATGTACAAAATATTGATTTATTTAGTAAATAAAATGTGTGAAATATATGTGGCATAGTTCCCCATAAATTCAATAGTTATAAAAAATTTCGTGTTTGAGAGATTGGAAACTTCCATAAATCGGAACGGAGTATTATCAATCAAAAATAAAATTCTTTACCAGCTCAAATATTGAGAACAATAAAGTTGCCACTTCGGTTTGAAGAAATATTGTTTATTAGGTTGCTTCATTTCATCAGTTATGTCCGATTATATTAAGGCACTATTAGTTTTTTTATTTTACTCGGCAGACGTACCTATTAATTACCAATACAGTACCAGGAATATCTCTACTAATGTGAGAGTGACCTGTTGGCCTCGATTTTCAGTAGCGAAAGGTGTTCTCTGCTCACGAGCGGTTGATGTCGATATTAGGCAGATTCATCTTCCTATTAGTCCAGTCAAGACAAGGTTTAACCTCCTGAAGAATCCAAAAGTTTTGAAACTTGGCACAATTATTGAAAGGTGTCTCGGAATCAAAATACCAAAAGTCGTTATGAATATGAGGCGAGCTATAGCGGCAATTAGCAGAAACAAAGTTAATTTTTATTTTTTTATTAATATTTCGAGAACCAAAGGTTGAACGGGAATATTTATGATTTACATAATTGAAGCTTATTTTTGCAACAAATATAACGATCTACCGATTTATAGGGCGTTGAAAGATTGCGTTTTTTGAAAAACTACGCTAAAGCGGTACAATATGGCAATTTTAATAACATTAACTGTTTTTTTTAGTACCAGGGATGACTGAAGAGATAAACCATATACATATCTAGAAAGACGTTGGGGGGAGAGGAATTTATGGTTGAGAAGTTGACAATAAAAGAGAGGGTTGCACACCATAATATAAAGATCCTCTGTGGTTCTTTCAGTTCTCATCAAAATACCCCTGGGTACTACAAACAACCCTTGCGATCTAAATTATCTTATTCTGCTGAATACCAACAATAAAATTTGGGTGAAATACTACTGTAGAATTTGTATCAGCGTGCGATCCTCAACGGTTTTAGAAAGTAACTCGGTGAACAAGCTTCAGTTACGTTTATGATCATATACGAAATTTTGGGACCGTCTGACAACTGGAATTTCTTTCAAATTTTATTGAATGATGTTACCACTTTATAGAGGCCGTATTTTTCATGTACCACTATTGTCATCGCAAAAACAGTAAATGATACGAAGTTGGTTGAATTAGACAAAAGTTGCTTATTTCCGTGGACAATGAAATGATGTTTCCAAATCAGGAATATCATGAGCCGTTCTCATAATATACGGATAAAACTGAAATTGACCGTTTTATTTTCTATGCGCTGGCGCCCCAATTTCTGGGAATATAAAAATTTGTTCGAGAAACTTTTTTTCTGTTTTGAATTTGCTTTGATGTATTACGCTTCGATTTTCAATACGACGTTTCATTTTTCGGGGGCCATACTCAACTAATTTTGTTCGATTTTTTTTATGAATTTAGGTAGTCCTGTATCTTACTTGGTATTTGTTTCTACATTTCTGCCCATAAATTCCATCATCAATATCCGAACAATAAAAAGCCTCCACTCCGAAATACGTTTCTGATTTTATTTCTATTTTTATTTGAAAGGGTTTTTGACACAAGTTACGAGGATACAATTTAAAATAAATTTACCTCGAGTGAAAACTGAAACTTGAAATATAATCGAGATAAAATACAATGTTATAGAAATGAAAAAGCAGAGAAATAACTGGGAACTTTATACATTTTCTTATGTCAAAGACCCGAGAGACATTCGTAGGCAATAGGCAATTCTTTTGTTTGTCTTTGAGTCTCATACTATTCTAATACGAACCTATATCAAATGAAAATAGTTATTTATGATACAAGTGTTAAAAGTGGCATTTTATTTTGTGAGTGGGGAATATTGCGAAACGAGCGTTAGCGAGTGGAGCAACCCCACGAGCAAAATAAAATCACTTTTAACAAATGTATCATACAAAATTTTTTGTTCAACAGTTACTGCTAGTAAGAAAAAAACAAAAAAAAATAAGATCCATAAGGATTCGAACACACAATCTTTGGATTACAAGGCTGACTGACAGATACTTCAAATATAATAAACCCCAACGCACTTTATTTATGAATGTCATTATTTGTCAGTGATGAAGGACATTCTACAGTTGGACTAAATACTACTTCGTTTGTAACTTCAAAAGGAATTAGTATTATCAATTGCGCAAACGACCAAATACATGTGTGAACTTTTATAAACGATTCCTCTTGAGTAGGTGTTCTGATTATAATATCTGATTGAAGTGTTTCTATTAGAGAGATCTATATTACTGAGTATCCATCATCTCATCTGTCATTTTACTTTTAACACTAGTGTTAAAAGTACTTTTAACACTAGTGTTAAAAGTGATTTTGTGAAAACGTCAGTTTTTAGTTCATGTGTCAATGAATTAAAAACGTCATTTTTAATGTCAGTTGTACAAAAAAAAAGTTTCAAACTCCATGAAGTATGTAGTGAGCCATGGAATAAAATGAAGTTCATGTCATATTACATATTAATGAATCCGAATGTGAAGGGTTTGTGGAGAGGACTTTGTGTTATTTATCAAAAAAAAATTATTTAGACGTTAAACCAAAAACTACGAAGTTTTCTAATGATGAGAAAGTGAATATGTTGTTCGTGTATTCGAGATGTTTGAGAAAAAGCACCAGATCTCTTTCTATGTATCAAGAAATGTATTCCGACCGTACTCAGCCCAATGCCACATTTTTTCAACGTTTTGATGAAAGTTTACGAGAACATGGTTCATTTGAGAAATAAAAAATAATACTTGCCATATCACTGGAAATGGCGATAATGGACGTATTAGGTAATTTTTTTTTGTTCAATGATAATTTGAATCAGGATTCGTGAAATGCAAGAAAAATTAGAATGACGAAGTATCTCTTAGGGACATAGCGTTAAATAGTGGTAGAATCAATGCACTTTATAGACCTAACCCATCTAATTTGATCTCGTTTATCAATGAACTTGATTTATACCTGGATAAAACACATAACAGTAAAATGGATGTATTTATTGGCGACATTAACATTAATTTATTGAATGAAAACGACGTTAACGTAAAAATGTTAGTCACCGGTTTTTATCATACACATTACCAATTTTGTAACATTTTGTAACCCTGAAGAATAAAACATATAAGAAATCATAAAGCCTTCTCAAGTGAAACAAAAAAATGTGTCTTCGAAAATTACTTTGAATTCATCAAAATGTTAGAAAATTAGCAGTTTATTTATTTGAAACTTTGTTATACCATACCATTTTTGTCTTTTAACTCCTGTACATAACCGTATTTTTTCAACCACATCAATTACTATTGCATCACAGCACAATACAAGTGTTAAGTCACTTAGGTGCTCTCTGTACACAAGCGTATATATTTATTATTTGGGTTATCATTATTTGTTACAGTTCCAATATTGTAATTTTTTATAACTATCTCTTTTGTATTCTTGTTATTTTGTAATTTTGTGTACCCTAATAAATAATAAATAATAAATAAAATATCGAAAAAAAAAGGAAAAAAAAATCATATACGTTGAACAGGTTATGATATTGTGGCAGTATTTTGCACATGGCTACTGAGACATTTTCGGCCAGATAATGAAATTTGTAGTAAAATCTTATGGTGCGACGAAAGTCGGTTCACAAATAATGGATAGATCAAAAAGAATGTTCATTATCCCTGGCACCAGGTGAATGAGTAATTACATAAAGCCACTAATTTTCAAGAGAGATTCGGCATTAATTTCTGGGTAAATAGAGACGATCAAGAGAAAGAGGGTAATGTCTTGATGAACTATGCCTTTGCAAAGAGTGTTTGATTCGTAAAAATATGTTTTTATCCTACTCTGTGAGAAACTTGAATTTTACCGGCTTTACTAGAAAAGAGAAAGTAATCTTTTCCACGGCTAGCCAGGAAATACATTTTACATTTTCACGCTAGGTGGCGCAGTATAAATATAAATTGTTATCAGTTGTCAATGTCTGCAAATTCATTGAATCCTAAGTTGTCATATTTTATGTTTGCTTGAAGCTAACTTTTCAATAAATAAAATTTTTGTAGAAAAGATATTACTAAAAATTATTGTGTAGGATAAAAAATAATGAAAATAATGTGTAAACCACGACAGCGCTTTTTCAGGTCGAAAGAAGATATGGACAGACGAGCGAGACCCTTTGGTACACTCAATTAGCTTCAATGGTATCTTGGCGTTGTTAGCACCTTTTGAGGATAAAATTGTGTCCTTGCAGATGTCTCTACCTTCAACTTATTCCGATCTGGCATCAGGACCTCAAATTTTTTTTTAGTTTATTTGACAAACGTAAAGATATTAATGAATATATACATTTTTACTTTTTTCTTCCCACAACTAAAATGGCATTTAACGTATGTTCATTTGTACCGCGCTAAATGATCGATTCATCATAGATTCACAAGTTGTTTTCGAAACAAATTTTCGAAAATATTTTCGTGGCAACTCCATCCTTTAAATACAATTGAGTATATCGATATGGTTTTTTCATTGGTTTCACCGATTAAAAACCAGCCTAACATCAGACTAGGTCTTTGTCTGTCATTTGATGAAAGTTCATGATAACATTAGAGAACTGAACTTAGAAAACTACAATTTTTTGTATGAGTTCGTAGAAAATTTAACGCCAGGTAACAAATTTATAAATTTTTCAGGACAATTGTTTATTCAACAATAAAAAAACGCGTATAAAAATTTTTACATAATATAATAATATTCAACAATTCTGTAGAATTAACCAGTTATCAATGAATTTTTAATAACCGTTATTTTTGAATGCTCAAGGTGGTTGACACCTTTTTAACGCGCCAGCATTTTTTTGGAAAAGTGTTTTCCCGTGAGTTTTCATCAATTACCTTACATTTACAATCTAGAAACAAATGATAACGATACATTTTTAGTAAAACAATAAACGCACTTTTTTGGATTATAGGAAAGAATAAGTCCCGGTTACAAGAATTTTTCCAAAAAGTGTGGTAAACTTATCATAATTCAGTCATACAAAAATAATAGAAGCTGAGAGGTAGTACAGAAAGTACGGGTATTTCACTGTATTTTTGAACATCGCTTCTTGTTGTATTCTATATACCCAATAAAGACTCTGATTATTATTATTTTTATCAATTTAGATAATAGCATAATATGCCGGAGAGCTCCCAAACTATTAGTAATTCTGGTTAGAGATGAAATCTATATTTGCATGTTATTCTCTCTATCGTTCCTTATTCATATTTCATACCAGTCAATCGAAGTAACTTAATATTGTATACAATGACAAAAAGTTAATATATGCATATATCATATCAAGGTTGAGAATATGGGTATTACATGTTTTATTTCAAATTATTTGAGTGATTACTGTATCCACTTTACTTTTCAATGCTTCAACAATTCTTGGTGAACGGATTATACCCAAAGTCGAAACTCTGGTTCCATAAAATTTGGAATAGAAAAAAATCAGTTCGATAAAAATTAAGCAGGATTCGACCAAGGATTCAATTCACCTGAATGAAACCGACAAATCATCTTGTGTCAATTATGCATATTAGTAGTTAATGATATTTATAATGAAGAGCACTTCAAAATTGATATATTGTTAATGCGTCAAAAACCTGATGTGACTTTTTATGTGATTTGTAGCATTTATAGAGCTGAAGCACATCCTGTTCTGAACATAAAAGATAATTGAGTACTGGATACCTACCAAACCTCTCCTTCGATTTTGCAGACGTGTTAAGTGCAAGGATAACAAACAAGTCGTAAAACTACTGTTCAAATCCAATTCAATTACGCGAGAACACACCATACTCCCCTCCCCCCCCCCGAAGCAATGTTTAATACCATATATTCGTCATTTCTTCAAATAAACATAGTGTAGATTTAGAAAATGATGGTGATATCTTAATAATTATGGTCCAAAAATAATCCAGGGGCGTACATTCTTTCAAAAATGACGTACTGCAAAATTGATTACTTGTATTGAGGACTTCCATTGTCTGGATTGTTTCTATGAGCACGACGTTGGTTCAATATCTCCGATCGTTATCAAGTGTCCACTGACCGCCAAAGTAATTATAGGAACTTTATATGTATTGAGGTGATTAACAGGACTACCTGTTATCTTAGTTGGCCATAGTTAAGCGTGGTGATGGGAAAGGACCCTTATCGTTTGTATTCTTCCAAAATGGAGCTGTTATCAGTTAATGTTTTCCACACATTCTTCGCTGAGTCCAGAGAAGGAAGAATGAGTACAATATAAGAACCTGTTTCAGATTCAGACACATTGAGACGCCTTCTAACCAAGCCTGAGAATAGAAGTGAAAATTTAAGGACTGCTTTCAACAAATACCACGCGAATGCGGACGCTGCTACATCGATGAGACCAAAAGACCGCTCAGCATTAGGGTAGACGAACATCAACCCTGCATGCCATAAAATTTGTGAGATATATAGTTTTTACGTTCACCGTAGTTAACAGAAATTTTGAGAAATAAGTGTCCGAGATTGAATCCGCGATTCCAAACTGCAAGAATCGGAAAGCACCAGGAAGCGATGAATGGAGTTTTCAATGAGTGTCTCAAAACTCTTTCGCAAAACTGGATTTTTCATATATGTAGTATGTACAATACAATATTTGAGTTGGACCTTGTACCTGACAAACCACAATCCACATGGCAAAACGTGCTTCATTACATTTTTAATATTTTTCTGTGGACCAATTTTTGTGCGCTTGAGTTTCCACGTTCTTTCTCCAGATGCTGGTTCTGAATTGCATTTCTAAGCCCTTATAACATGTCTTTTTCAACCTCACCACCCTGATCGTCTCATCAAAATCTATAATGAACCACTTTTCAATATTGAAGAAGAAGGTGAGATAATACGGAGAGTCTTCAAAAGGGCTGATATCATTCTCACCAGGCTGCATGAGAATGGACCAACAAAAGATCCACATGATTATCGTGGAATTGCACTGGTAAAAGTTGTCCGTCCTGCTGAGGTATTCACATCTATATTGCTAGTGAGAATAGGTGACTGGGCAGAAACATATCGAATAATAGGGAGATTTAAGACCACTTAAAATAACAACTTTTGTCGTTATCGTTATTTATGCGACTGCGCAGTAAGGGAGGCAAAACAAATAACGATAACGACCAACGCTATCAACGACAGATTAGAATATCGAGGTTTGTGGTTATCGTTATCACAAAACGGTATTTTTGGTTCACGAAACGCAAAGTTACCACCATTTTTCTTACTTACATTTGAATTAAAAAAATTATGTTTTTCCATTAAACTGCTGTCGTCCCCCTATGAACGGCAGCCCTCAGAAGTCTAAACTTGTGCGAGTTATACAAATCTTGCATTATTCATAATATTCCTGCCCCCTTCTTATGATAATTTAAATATTTTTATTCATTTCGAAGAAGTATATCAACAAAATGACCTTTTGTTAACGTCAAAACTTATAGGTTATGTTTAGTTTCTCAATGTTGACGTTATCTTCCTCTACTTCCAAAAACTCTTTAAAATCAGCCAGTCGTTATCCTTATCCTTATTGAGGATAACCACAAAAGCTGTTATTTTCCAACGTTTTTTAAGGGGCTTAAAAACTCTCTAATACCAGAGTGTCAATCAGGTTTCCGAGAAAGCAGTGGATGAATGGATAACGTATACATACATATTATCTTCTGTAACTCAATTACAATCAAGGAATAATATTGAAGAATTTTCGGTCAGCATGGAGCCTATGATCTTAATGATGAAAATTGACGTTATCGCATGCTTCTTCATGCTGACGACTTGGTTTTATTGGCAGAATCAGAAATCGATCTACTGCGAAAGAAATAGAGCGCTCGTTTTGTTTACTTGTGCAGCCCCTATCTGTCGTTAATAATTTGTTTACTAGAGGGTGAAATTTTCGAAAAGCTCCTTATTTCGTGAAATGGCTGATAGAATTGTTGCAAAGGGCAAGAAGAATATTGCAGCAGTTATGGACATTTTTTCTAATTCATAGCCTTTACGTATGGAGCAGTATAATCAACGCTCACTGTTCACCCGTTTGACCACTAAGATATTTAAACGTACTTGAACACATTCACGTTTCGTTTTTTAAAAGGCTCCTCAATGTATCAGTTAGTACACCAGGTTCAGGCAGCCGAGATTCTTATTTTTCAAGGCTTGCTTTAACTGTCTCTCCAATATTATAGCCGGGCATAAATACATGTAGTCGATTATTTGTTACAAGCGACAACTCAGTGTCTTGAATGCTAATGTAAGATACAACTGGGCAATCAAAAAAACTTTTTTAAACAATCGACAGCTCTGATAATATATATGGGACAACTTAACTTATAACTTATGGATCTCTTGAAGTAAATAGAATTAAATTGCGCTCTTATCACCGTTAATTTCGGTACTCTGTAGGGGCAGAAAAATACTTGCATTTTCGTCTACCGATGTACATAACTCGGATTTGCACAAATTAGATTGAGCAATAGCTGAACCGTTAAGTTCACTTACACAGGCATTTGCTATAGTTTTGATTCCAAAATAACCTGAAATATTTGGAATTCAAGAAGAGACGAAACTATTACACATATAACATTGGAATGTCCAATTCATCAACAATTTAAACATCCAACATTACAAATGAAGACACCCTGATGGAACTACTTAATATTTCATCACCACAACTCAAGTGGCAAGAAATTTTAGTGATTTTTTCACCTTCATTTTAAACTTCCTTTTATCCTCAGCAAATGAATACTATAACATAGGTAGACATCAAGGAAGTTATGTAGGTAATGTAAAGTGCATTAATTCAGTAAGAAGTAAGTTTTTTTCTATCTTATTTATATAATAAGTATGGTATTTTGTAAAAAAATGCATTGTTCTATTACCTTCTCTAATTGGGTGTTTTTGAAATGGCACGCCACTGAGTATATGTCGCTGTCGAGTAAACAAATAGAAGACATTTCATCTTGTCAACTAGACAGGATAGAAAAGGTAAATGTACTGCGTATGAAATTGTGTGTAAATATTTACATGATCAAAGCCTGATGACGCCAGATGACTTATGAATTCGATAAATATTTCCGCGTAAAATCTGGTGGAAAATTTGCAATTCTTGAAATAGCAATAAAACCATACTATGAAACTTAATATCAATAATTAATAGTTTCCAATGACTTCTTGTACGTATGTTCGTACGCAAAAGAACAAATTTCATGTATGTATGTTTATGATGACTATTGATAATGATAAACAACACAATAAACGTATGCGGAAAATAGCGTAAAATGATGCAAACAGAGTTATGTCTTCCGGATATTTTGATACTGCAACGACCTCTTCCATTTGACTCATACTGCAGCTGACGTCAATATCAACTCTGAAAAAACTTTCAACTCAACTATGATATGTTACAAACAAAACAAATATTTGTTCTACATCTTACAAAGTTTGAAATGAATTAATTGTTGATTTCTTCGTTTTTATTTCATGTGTTCACGTTTATGTTTATTTCAAAAGTTTAAATCATTTATTTTTGTATGTTTTCAGAAATATCATTGAATGGTACTCATTCTGCTCTCCATATCTTCTTCAACAAGTTGTAGATAATGGATATTTTCTTCACCATTACAGAAAAAAACGATTATTGATTCTCTTCTATTCTGCACTCGACGATCGTAATATGAGAAAAATATACCATCTTTTCCGAAAGCATGACTATGTTTGACACTCAGTGACGTTTCTTTGGGGGATGTCGTACAAAAAAAATTGTTTGAATCATCATAGATAATTCCCAAATTTCACAGGTAGATACTTTCCCACATGACACATTGACGCTTTCCCCGTTCAAATCGAATTTTTTCGGTATTTTCTGAACAATGCTTTTATCTTACTTACTGAGGAAATATTGAACTTTTAAATGAATGAAATATGGGTTTGGTGTTGGAATAAAACTTCAGTATATTCAATCTCAAATAACAATTTTATTTTTGAGCACAGCTACGATAAAGTTGTTTTGCTGTAACAACATTCATAAAAACTCTATAAAGCTGCCATAAATCCACATGAAACCTTTTTGCCTTATTCGCAGGATTCTTAATTACCTCCTGAAGTTCATTATAAAACCAATTATGAGCCTGTATGGTCTTAAAAAAATCTGTTTGGCACCAAAATGTCATTTTTCAATGAAGTTGAGTTAGGATAATATTTTCCATAAATAACCGCAGCCGGAACGGTCTCAATTTATTCTAATTATGCATTCTAAAAGTTGTATAATCTTTAGCATCACCTTCTCACTTTAAAAAGTTTCCATTATCCTACTATATTGTCATTCCGAGACAGTATCTCACACCGAATTATATATTCTCATTCGAAATGACATTTTCCTGAAATTCTTTTAGAGCGTCTTGAACTTATTTCAAAAACTGTCACGTGTAGGTACAGCGAAATACTTCCTTCTATAAATTATTTATTATTTACCTTGCTCACGGTACACTTCCGCTGTATATAAATATGACGTTAATATATAGATGAATAATGGAACGTCAATATAATGGTTTCAATAAAATGAAGCGTCCACCGAAGCATGGAGTTGAAGAACAAGCTTTATCCGTTCATTTCTCTTTTATTACGTCAAGTTTGGGGAGCATCCCTCATTTATTTATTATATTGTTTCAATTGTTCCACTTGTAGACCGTCAGCTAGTGACACATTTAGGTGCCCCATTTTCGCATACAAGCCTCGAATAGGGTTGAAAAGTATATCGATTTGTAGTAAAATGAAATAGCTATTTGTATTACAAGGGAGGAAAGTGCCACTTTTCCTCCCGCAGGATGTAGTTTATAGGGCAGTAAACATCCAAGGGAGGAAAAGGAACTTTACTCCCATGTGATACATATGATTTTTCCTCCTACCCACTCAATAAACCTTTTTTGTAAATTTAAAACGCATCTCAACTGCTTTTGTTTAAAACGGACCTATAGGTACTTGCATGATGGAAAGTATACAAAATGAATTCATACCCATCTAAATTACTCTGATGGCATAGTGGTCAGCGACTGAAGGTTTGGGTTCGATTGCGGCAATCGGTATTTTTTTTTTCAAGCAAGTTATTTTCCTTTTTCTTCTGTTACAGATATAAATTATTGGATGTTGGGATAGCTTATCCATTTGGGATTGAGATTCAGTGTTAATTTTCTCATAGGCAATATTATGTGCCTATATATTTTGAATGAATTTTCCAATCGTTTTTTCCTCCCTAGGGAAGAAAAGTACTTTTCCTCCCTATGGAGGAAAAGTATGAGTTTTCTCCCAGATTTGAGAGAGGAAAGTGTGTACTTTCTATAAGGGTAGAAGGAAATAGCTATTTGTATTATAAGGGAGGAAAGGGAGTATAGTTTACTGCTCGACTCGGAGCGTTTTTTCTTCTGTTAGAGATACAAATTATTGCATATTTGAGATTGAGATTCAGTGTTATCTTTTCTCATAGGCAATATTATGTGCCTATTTTGAATGAATTGTCAACCTTTTTTTTCTCCTTAGGGAGGAAAAGTATGAGTTTGCTTCCTGATTTGAGGTAGGAAAGTGTGTACTTTCTATAGGGGTAGGAGGAAAATATTTTTACGAGAGGCTCTCGGAGATAACGTACCGAAAATTCGATTTTTCAGTTGAGTGTTTATTTGTTTCCCTCGTATTCCTAACGACAGTGTGAAACTATAGGGGTGATTAGTTAGGTCATTTAAAAAAAATGTCTGTGTAAATATGTCCGGAGTTGCTTCGTTTCTGAGATACAGGGCGTTTAAAAAAAGCAACGCCTTGTATCTCAGAAAAGAAGCAACTTCGGACATATGTTCATAGGAACTTTTTTTCTTAAAACGATCTAATGATCACCCTCTGTAGCTTTGTACCGTAGTTAGGAAACACAGGATCCACTCGTAAAATATCTTCATTTTACTCAAAATCGGTATACTCTTCAACCCTATTCGAGGCTTGTATGCGAAAACGGGGTAAATACCTAAATCTGTCACTATCTGACGGCCTATTGTTTTAAGGGACAATAATGAATCAATGATTGGGAAAACGTCGAAAACAATCTCTTCAATAATAACAATGCCTTTTGTGTAACCTGGGTGAACTAACACCAATTACCGTAAATAAAAAAAAATGGGGTAAATGTGATATTTCAGACGAATCCGAGATCATTCACATGATACATTTGTTCGCCAACCCTTCCAAGCGTACCACCTATATTGTGTCTCCCAATATAGGTATGACCGCTCGAAATGCAATTTCTTCAGTTCCACGCGCATTAACAACTGAACGCGCAGTCTTTCAATTTCAGTTCAGTGTTGATTGTCGATTGTTTAAAGATAGCTTGGATCAAATGTGGATCTGTGCCCAAAAAAACATTGTGTTTGCATTTACGAAAAGTTCAATCGAGGAAATTCTCTCCGAGACTTACCCAAAAATGAATAGACATGAAATATTTGTTTTACTTAACGAAATTTCATAAAAAGAATATTTTTCGCAAAAATCCGTCTTCAAGTTTTTACTATTAGAGAGTTTTTGTAATAGAAAATCAGTCAAATAATTGAATTATTTGGCAGATTATGACACAACGTCTCCCTGACGCCATCCAATTTTACAATTGCGAATCCAACGTAACTGAAGACATCGATTGATCTGGAGTTGATGGCCATACTCGACTGGCAAATGTAGCAGC
Organism: Chrysolina haemoptera; assembly: GCA_958298965.1. Classification (NCBI taxonomy): domain Eukaryota; kingdom Metazoa; phylum Arthropoda; class Insecta; order Coleoptera; family Chrysomelidae; genus Chrysolina; species Chrysolina haemoptera. Next base: position 10,905,823 of record OY282602.1, on the reverse strand, counting down.
AGTTCGACGAGGTCATGAAATGCGTCCGTCCCACCTGATCCGATCTGATAAGTGAATTCCAACTGGAAATGTGGAATCTCCTTTCGGATGGGTCACACCGAATGCTGCCATTGATTGAATGGAGACGACGACAGCACTTGAATCCGAATGGATTTTTTCGAGTTTTCTCTATTCCGTTATGAGTTATCCCGTAATATTGGCTGGAAATGTCGAGGAAAGGTGAAATACCTGAATAACGTGAGTGAATAAAAGAAGGAGGCCTTTTTGCAGATGTTTTTCGAAAGAATTTTTCATGTTTGTTCTCAAGTTATTTTCAAAATGATTGTATATTTGTTCCACCATCGATCATCGATTGTGATTGTGAAATAATAAACACCATTAGAAGGCAACTGAAAACTTAGCAGTCTCCGACTTTCTCGCAAGTCGGATGCATGGATTCTATCAAGCGCCATTACTGATCATAAAGAAAAAGGACAAAATATGTATTCGTATGTCACCCAATGTGCATATAATGCTTTCAAACCAATGAAATAGACACATTCTCAAGTCGATGACGAAAATGAAGCTCATCGTGTAGTCATCTAAAAAAATGCCTGACATACTTTACTTACCAAGCTGAAAACAATAGAATCATTATAAACACTAATGATGATTATAAACACTAATGATAGAGGTGAATATATTTTCTGTTGTCCATTCAGCAAATATTACCCTATGAATTTGAGAGTTCTGCGGAAGCTCTGGGCGAGGTTAATTGAAATTTCCAAACGATGACATTTTTTTTTTGAAAACGTGCAAAACTAAAATCAGAAAAATACGCCAAATTAGTGAAAAACATGGGACCAACGTATGATTCAATATAAAATATACCTCCTTGTCTCTCTGACAGCCAGAAAGAAAACGCGTAGTAATTTGGAAGAATGTCTGACTGTTTCGGACGTGGAAAAATTACGAAAAAAAAAAAAAAAATTGTAGGTTGGATAGGTCGGAAGACCTCCCTCCGAAAAACGTGCCAAGAGTAAACAAAATTGAAAAAAGTTTCAAAAATGCTGAAGAACATCGACACGTCAAAACATTTTGGTTGAAACAATAAATTACTTTTACTATTACTATTGTAATGTAATTTCTTTTTATGTTCAAGTACCGTTGGTATCGTTATTTTAAATACATTTCATATTCAACAAATAAAATAAATGTAAAAAACCTATTTAAAAATAAGATTTTTTTATAAACCATTGAAATAAAATGTGAAAAATAATATTAGGTGCATGAAAACAAAAACTGACAAAGATTCATTCATTTAGATTGTTATTACATTTCACACATCAAGATTTTAAGAAAATATTTAAATTTTTAAAAGTTTTTTGTATTCATACACTGAATAATATCATTTCTTTTTAGTTGAATAGTTGATAAATGGAAGCTTGTTTCTGGAATGATTTTTTTCGTTGATTAGTAAAAATCGTGAGAATAGCTTGATAAACTTAGACGACCACGAAGAAAGTAACTAATTACCTTTTATGATATTCACGTAACTTGCTACGAGTCTGTTTTTCTTTTCCGACTAATAATTTCTGAAAAATGATAATTTCTTTTTATTGGATTGAAATTATAAGTATTGAGTATCGGTATAAAAATTCGCAACAATTTCACAAACTTTCTACGTAACCCTCGTATCATGAATATTAACTCTTATTAATATATTCTATACTGTGCAATCTCATTGAACTAATATATCCTCAAATGTCAGAAATAAATCTAACGACGATGCCGATCACACATTAAATCCCATCAGACACCAATAAAAATGCTAATTAACTGAATCGATGTTCCAAAACAATGAAATGTAATTTATTAGTGCGATGTCATCGTTTGGAAATTTCAATTAACCTCGCCCAGAGCTTCCGCAGACCTCGAAATATCAAACTGATTCTGGTATTCTTGACATTTGTGGTCAATGCAGGAGTGTACAGGTATTTGTATTCAGGAAATAACTCAAATTTTTTCGGCGGACTCTCATTGTGACTCGGAAGAAGGATGCATTACTCGAAGATAAAAACGCATACGGACGAATCGGAAAGTACCTACATGTGAAATTATGCGAAGGTGTGCTGTTACAGTAGCCTTGTCCGTCGAGAAAGTGATGTCAAATTTGACTGTCATTAAAATGAAATGATTGATTGGGTATTTCGACCTTCCTCGGTATTTAAAATAGTTATAGATTCCCTTAACCTATATGGTTGTTCAATTCGTACAACTCACCAACAGGTATTAGGTTTTATCGTTTCAGATATATATATATATATATATATATATACAGGGTGTTCCAAATTAAGTCGGCACCATTGCCAACTCCGTTATTATTGATGCTACGAATTCGGTTAAATGGGCAAACTAGTAGTATTTTTAATGGCCTTCTCGACGCCGAAAACAAAAAAAAAATTGACAGTCGCTTTTTCGAAATATTTCATAAAATGATATTTTTTTAAACGGAACACTCTATATTTTATCATGCATTTCGACTCGTAACTACATTCTCAATAACAAAGCTCCTATGACTTTTTTTCCTAAAGTATTACATACCCATGTAATACTCGAGTAACACATCGAATTCCTGACAAACGCCCATTAATTTTCAACTAATACCACTACTTCAACTACCTCCTCTAATTCCCGACTACTACCACTAGTTCCCCAGGCCTGTACACCAAAATTCCCCAACGGTTTCCTCCTCGGTCTCAATGAAATGCATTTTCTTTTTTTAAATCGAAAACTGTCCGCCGGACGAAAAAAAGTCTAGAGACTATTTTTATGGGAAGATAGAGGACAATTATAAATATATTGTTTATTTTTAAAACAAACAGTGACGAATCATCATTACTTTGGTTAAATTTGATCACCCTGTATCTCAGAATTAAAGCGGTTGCAGACCTATGATCATATAAATAATTTTCCTCAAAATCATTGAAGAAATATTGCCCTTCAGGATAAATTTTCAATTACTGAACACCCTGTATAGAGTAAGCTAGAGTATTTCAAATTAAAAAGCTCACAGCTCTTGATGATGCTGACTTTTTTGTCGAAATGCGCGACGAGTGTAATTGACGTAGTTTTGGTGAACTGGGTGCTCCTATTTTTCGAATTGTATTCATATACTTTTTAAATTTGAACGAGTATTTTGAAAATTGAGTAACTGTATTGGCATTCAAATCATTTCGTGGTTCAGAAATTTTCTTTCCACATGAATCAAGAACGTTTTGTTATACTAATTATTCTTCAAATAAAACAAAATATCATTTTCCAGAAATAGCTGTACTATTATATAGATACATTTGAATCAATATTCGTTCATTTGAAAGGCAAATTGATATGGAGATATGGTTACGATGATGATCTCACAGTAGCGTGATTTTTCGGTATTCAAGTGTGATATTGGTGAAATAAGTTCCGGTGTAATTTATTCTGGCAAATTGCCCTCACCTAAAATTTATGGGTATCATTCGTTATTCCGCTAAATTTTTAATTTGAATTTATTATAAATGAAGTTGTAATCTTCAACTATTCAGTGATTATTTTTGTATTTAGTTTAAGTGAAATTCTATGTTCATGTCATTTGCTGAGCAGGACGACTTTATTTTTTCAAGACATTTTCATAGAGTGAAACAAGGGATAACAGTTTGTGGAAATCAGCTTGGAAATTAGCCACGACGAGGAAAGCTCTGAAAAGATGGACTGGCTGAAAGATGACTTTGGGGATGTGAAAGATGTCCAATTCATTATTGTTGTTTTTTTTGTGAGTTGAGGAAAAACTAGGTTATAACGAACTATCCTGTATATTTATATATTGTTATGAATGTGATCTATGAAATATTATTGTACCTATACGATCATTCGGTCTTATTTCAATAAATAATGATGTTTCAAAGGAATTCTTATTGAGATATACTCAGCTGTTCAAAATATTCTTGCAAAACTCCAGTCAAGATCATGAAATATCACTAAACAAACTCTTTTTATCAAAATTACTACTAATAAAACCTACTCTACGAGAAGCCCAACTTATTTTCTCTTATTATTAAACTGATATACCTTTATGAAAATTTTACTACTAATGACACTTTTGTAAAATTATAATTTTTTTCCTATGCCTGGTTTACTCTTCAGATTTATGATCCAGTACATAGACCGTCAGATAATGATTTTGCTGACTCATTTTCTCTTTTCTGGGTAAACCATTAAAATTATGTCAGGTTGAGCTCGAAAAATGAAAATTTAGAGATCGGACGGCATATGGAAAAAATATTCACAAAATTGGAAAATTTACCTCAACGCTCACCGGCTTATGGGATTTTTTTTTTGGGTTCCTAATGATATCAAATATCATTTTATCGTTAGCCACATGCGAGAAAATGCAACAGCAACCAAGTATTATTTTACAAGATGGCGCCCCTTTAAGTACTTGCAAACCCTATGGCTTTGATTGTTCCTACCTGTTGAAGTGTTAAAAGGCCATAAACGAGAAATAAAAAAAACATTTTTTTTTCTGCACAAGAAAAATTAATTTTCCTGTTTAACGATTTCGATGAAATTTGGATGAAGTTTTGCCTTCTTAGTTCATTTAGATAGGCGCATTTTCTGAAAAAAACGCATTTTACAAAAAAAAATCGATTCGAATTTTTGGCGAATGAGCATACGATCCTTTTCCATATTATAAATTGAAGACCACCAATCCACTGACGAAGAGTTGTGTAACGTTGATTCTCTCAAACAAGCTCATTGTTAAAAATTGCAGATTCCTTTACTTGTTATTGTGATTTCGGAAATCATGCAATTTCGGTATTGTTGGTTAGGATGGAGTTGAGATGGCGCTAGTGGTTCAGTGAACGCTACACCGCGGGCAGTGTCTCGGTTTTTGCCTTAACATGGGGATTTTATTGAATCATTTGTTGCAGACATCAGTTATTGTCTGCAGAGACCTACCCTATACTGATGAGGACAAGAACCCAGAAATCGATATATAGGTAGTCCAAATGTTTCAAGGGACATTCCATGCAACTGGCAATTGCGGAGACATCCTTGTAGGAACTCTGCACGGAAATTCATTAGATGTAATTCAACGTTCGTCGTGGTATTAGCCAGGAAAGTAGTTGTTTTCTGATGGATTTTTGACCCAATTATTCCAATTGTGTAGGACTATGGCAATGAGCCCATTTTGGTAGGGCAGGACACATGGTCCCCACAAGGCTGGGGCTGGGTGATTTTTTCAATTATTATAATTCACCTTGTGTTAAATAAATATATTTGTTGTGGCCATCTTTATATATAAAAATCTTCTGTGCATCCGTACGGCCCTGAACTCCTCCTAAACGGCCGGACCAATTTTGATAAAAATTTTTCTGTGTGTTAAGTGAATTCAGGAATGGTTTGAAGTCACAGTTCGGTCCACTACAAAATGTTTTTTTGGTTAATTGTTAATTCGCATTCGCCACCTACTTCGCCATAAAATGAAATTTTAAAATTTATATTTTTGCTTTGGTTGTGAGGTTTTTGCGTAGATGTATTGGAAAGATTTGGTATCCAATGAATGATGTTTTAGGAGTTCAGTTTTGTACATACATTATCGGAAACAATTTATCTGGGTTATGGACAGAAATCTACACGAGCATCAAGGAATGCAATGATATGATGATACCACATCAACAAGAGAGACGCATTCCTGTGCGCCCCTCCTGTTACCCCACCCGACGCATTAACAGACCACGTTGCAATGCGACACGGCGCACACAGCATACGTCATTATCCCTTCCTCAAGCTAGTCGAGGTGAAATTGTAATGCTCTCTCAACATATTGCAAGCTATTCTTTACGCTATCATAAAACCACCATACCCAAGATAAACTTTCCGATACTGTATGTATATCAAATATTAATAAAATGTCTTAGTATCATTTGATGTTTGCAAATAAAGGAAATGAGTACTCACTCATTTCATCATTGAAACAGGAAACATGAAAAGGGAAACATGAAACTGGAAACATGAAAAGGGAAACGGGAAACGTGAAAAGGAAAACATTTTTTCTGTGCATCCATACACATCGATATACAGGCAACGTCTGTCGGGACCGGTAGTTTTTAAGTAAAAATAATTTTATAAATAAAGTTTAGTTGTATTTTCAGGTTAAATTACAGTCTAAAAAGAGTATGGGTAAGACATAAACATGCAATTTTAATATATGGAGCGACTGTAAAATAAACAGGAGTTGGTCGTCAATGAGATCCTGAGTCCAGGGCCCGTAATGAGATCCTGGGTCCAGGGCCCGTAATGAGATCTTGGGTCCAGGGGCCGTAATGAGATCCTGGGTCTAGGCCCCACAATCGAATGTGGGGGCCATGGCAGGACACCTTGTTTCTTTCTTGTCAAGCTCATTGTTAAAAATTGCATATTCCTTTACTTTACTTATTACTGTCAGATTATTTCGCTAGTTGTCATGGATTCTAACGACTATGACAATTACCTGATCTATTGATCTTACTACTATTTGATCTTATTGCACAGTTCAATAGATAGCAAAAAAATGGGTTATTGATTGCTTTTATTACCTCACGTGCAAGAAATCGTCTTCATTATACGATGGAAATATGTTTCTCATTGTATTGAAACTAATCGAGTTATGTTCTTTGAGACATATATTTCATGTTAAATATCTCTTGGTCCCTCGAGGTTATACACGCCCTAAGCTTAATAACTTCCTCAACAAAGCGGAGTTACTTTCGAGCCAGCAACGTGCCGTGGCCAACAAATCATCAGGCTCTGTATCTATTTCTGGATTAGATTCTGTTTCAATGGGGCTTACGATGATTAAGGGAATTATGCATTTGATAGCTCGTAAATGCCTCTCTTTTATTTTTGTAGTCGTGGTATATTAAGAAAATTGCAACTTGGCATTCATCAGTTGGGCCGAAAACATTGATGATTTTGGTTGACAGAATCGTCGTTATAGCTCTCAAGATTTGAAGATCTGGTTGAGCACTTTGTATTCCTGTAATTCCATATGTTTCCATAGTGCAGTTTATGCATATGACATTTGCAGCTCAGCTTCGATCGTTATCGAACATAACAAGTATTCTGGCACACTTCATAGTACCTAATTTAATTATGTTCCAGTGAGAAAATAAACTATTTATCTAGGTAAGTGGCCTTAGATCACGGATTTGGTAATGAAACTGGTTTGCACGCAGTATATTTGCCATTCAAATTGATTAATTTAAGTGATTTATCACTTTCAATCATCACCCAACATTTTATTCATTTAACAAATAACTATTTCTTAGTGCAGTTCAACGTATTCGATCGTTATCAACAGGCATTCTGGCACACTTCATAGTTCCTAGTGATTTATCACTTTCAATCACCTTCCAACATTTTATTCATTCAACAAATTTCTTTTCCATAGTGCAGTTCATGCAATTGAAGACAGTTTCCAGCTCAACGTATTCGATCGTTATCAAATATAACAGGCATTCTGGCACACTTCATAGTTCCTAATTTAATTACGTTCCACTGAAAAAAAAACTATTTATCTGGGTTAGTGGCCGTGGATCACGGATTTGGTAATGGAAGTGGTTTGCACGCAGTCTATTTGCCATTCAAATTGATTATTTCAAGTGGTTCATCACTTTCAATCATTTCCCAACATTTTATTCATACAAAAAATTTCGTTTCCATATAGTGCAGTTCATTCAATTTGAAACATTTTTTTGTTAAACTTATTCGATCGTTATTGAACATAACATGCATTCTGACACACTTCATAGTTCCTAGTGATTTATCACTTTCAATCACCTTCTAACGTTTTATTCATTCAACAAATTTCGTTTTCATAGTGCAGTTAATGCAATTGAAGACATTTCCCAGTTCAACGTATTCGAACGATATCAAATATAACAGGTATTCTGGCACACTTCATAGTTCCTGGTGATTTATCACTTTCAATCACCTTTCAGCATTTTATTCATTCAACAAATTTCGTTTCCATAATGCAGTTCATGCAATTGAAGACATTTCCCAGCTCAACGTATTCGATCGATATCAAATATAACAGGTATTCTGGCACACTTCACAGTTCCTAGTGATTTATCACTTTCAATCACATTCCAACGTTTTATTCATTCAACAAATTTTGTTTTCATAGTGCAGTTCATGCAATTGAAGACATTTCCCAGCTCAACGTATTCGATCGATATCAAATATAACAGGTATTCTGGCACACTTCACAGTTCCTAGTGATTTATCACTTTCAATCACATTCCAACGTTTTATTCATTCAACAAATTTCGTTTTCATAGTGCAGGTCATGCACATTACCCAGCTCAACGTTTTCGATCGTTATCAAATATAACGGGTATTCTGGCACACTTCATAGTTCCTAATTTAATTACGTTCCAGTGAAAAAATAAACTATTTATCTGGGTAAGTGGCCGTAGATCACGGATTTGGTAATGAAAGTGGTTTGCACGCAGTCTATTTGCCATTCAAATTGATTATTTCAAGTGATTTATCGAAGGGTAGCCGATTCGACGACATGCAATTTCCTGTTATAAGGCCAAGAGAAGTTGGAGTTTCCGATTTACGTAGAGAAAATAAAGACCACTCCTTCTTCGCCCGTAAAGATTGAGTTATACGAAAACAAAGTATATTGTAGAGAATTCCTATTTTTATGGCAATGATGCGGTCAGATAGAGCGGATGAGTCTTCTCAATATATTAGTTACTAGCTGACCCGTTCCGGCTTCGTACGGGTAGACAAATATGAGTAAAACGTAGATGAAGGAAGGAAAATATCAATGAATATATCAGAATTTCGTGTAAGTGAGGCAAAAATTATTTATACCGGGTGTCCCAGAGCTTTTAGGTCGGCAAATATTTTAGTTATTTACTGAAGAAAAAAAAATAAAAAAAAAACACGTGGCGTAGGAGACCTAAGCACTTTCACGCAATCATCTCCACAATTTAATATTCCATTAGATGTGTGCTAGTGTGATGGCAAAACCATCAATAAAATAATCAATATTTCGAACATGTTTCCAACCTATATAGGTTCATCGTCAGCTAATTAGACAATTCTACAATAAAGAATATAACTACTGGTAATCCCGTAAGGTGTAGTACTACTTACATGGAGAAGAAAAATATTTAGTAATATGGAGTTATGAAATTAAGTGTCCCCACATTTGAACAACAGAGGGTTGAACATACTGTACCGATTGAAACATCTTGCTAATAAAAACACTCCAGACAATGGAAGTCAGCAATGTAAGCAATCTATTTACAATATTGTCTAAAACCTTCAAACAAACGTATTTTCTTCATGTCACACACTATCATATGCCTTGCGTTTGAAACCCTTACTAATACATCTCAAAGGAGACAGAACTTCCAGATATTGGATTAAATCAGCGACATTCACAAAAGAGTCTTTGACCTCCTGTAAATAATAGATTATGTCAGCAAACACTCCCTAAATTAATTCCACTTCTCACTAATTTCTCCATCTTCACTAGAATGTTATAATAATGAAACCAACACTTGAGGGATATGAAAAAACTCTCGAGGGAATTACGACAATAAATCAAACACTCCGATGAAGTTTTGTTAGGACACAAGGGATTTGCGACAACTGGTGTCGGAAGTTTAGAGTCAGTGGATATAGGCGGTTTTCAAGGGTGTTTTGGAAGGACACAAAGAAATTTTAAGTGTTTTCTGAATCAGCAGATACTCGAGTATCGTTATGACGAATACATGATGAAGCCAATGAGGTCATTTGCTGAAGGTTTGTTGACGCTGTGAAGGAAATAGAACAGCGATTCTAATAAGAGAAAAATTAAAGAAGACCTAAAGGAAGACGAAAAAAAGAGCTGAAGGGAAACGAAAGAAAAGAGCTGAACGAAACCGAAAGAAACATTGCAAAGGAGCTAAAGCGAACGAACGTTCAAAGAGATACAAGAAATGATCGTTGGTAAAAGTGGAAGGATGGACTCATTTGAAAAAATCTGGTAGAACGAAGTGAATAATGAAAAGAACGAGAAGCAATTTTCTGTCAGATTATCCAGGAAACTTCGCAGCAACAGGAAGATAAAAAGATTCGAGAGAATCAATAGGAACAGAATTGGTTTATGAAAATTCTGTAACCAAAGAATGAAGAAATCCAAGGAGAACAGGACCAGATTCTGGCAATTTTGCAAAAAATACCAGTGAAAAGATAATATCATCCAGAGATGAATGTTTTATCGCACGTATGAAACAGGACTGTACGAAATAAAGAAGATCAGCGGCGTGGTTTACTGAATACAACGCATCCTAAGAACTAAAATGGCTGTTGTCTATCTAAAAAGACTAAAAGCCACAGTATAAAGCTATATTATACAACCAGTAAAGCAACAACGTTATCCTAGTCTGGATACTAGGTCATACGAGTAGAAGGAAACGAAAAGCCAAGAATGTAATAACAGCCTGGGCAGACAATAAAAGACTCGAGTATTGGTGTTGTCTACCGGGCCTAGCCCATTCCGAAGCATTTATCGCTTGTACGAGGAAAAACAGGTCTCTGACAAACTGATAGAACTGCAATCTCAAACTATGCAAGGAATATGATGAAATGGCTAAACATATTTCATGTACATGCCCTGTAGCGGCCAGAACCAGATCTTCAATTTGATTTTTGTTTGAAAATATGAACATGTTGTTCATAAAATAAGTTGTGAAATAATCTGCGACTGAAAGACAAACTTTAGTCGCTATTTTCCATCGTTCAAAATTAACCCCTTGGGAACATCCTCCAATAAAATTGAAAAATGTCCAGCGTGGCTTTAGGAAGAGAAGTGGTAGTTTTCTGTTACAAAAAAAATCACATTATAAAAAGCTCGCTGAAAAAATCGTGTTAAAATGGCTGACGAACGGAATAGAAGAGAGGATTCCTGCCTGACGAGTAATATAGTCCAATGTTTCAGGCAAAATACTTGCAAGTGAGTAGAATGTTGACACCCCCGCATATACAGAGTGACCCATTTGAAAGCGGGCCACCTCTCTAAAACTATTATTTATTATCCGAATCACAAGTTTTTTTTTTCAATAGATAGAGCATTAATAGTTCTAATTGAGTGCCATGAATTCAAAATAAAAATTTCAAGGCCTACTTCGAATTTTTTTCAAGGTCAAAAATCCAAAAAACATACTATCGATTTTTTTAAATACCATTGGCGACGCCACTGGATTCACGACATTTTCAAGTGGTTTATGTAAAAATTTCGTAAGAATGCGTCCATCAATAAAAAAGTTATATGGGAATAAAATTTGAAAATTTTGTCAATAAATCAACCCACTACTTCAATTTCAGAACTTTTATCAAAATTCTGACAAAACTACTGGATTCAAAATATTTATAAAATTTAAAATTAAATTTTCGTAAAATTCTACTGATTTCAAATTTTATAACTTCTCATAAAAACAGAAATACACGGAAAATAATCCCAAGATTGGATGTCTTCCAACACTGTACAACAGCACGTTTTACTTAGTCATGCGCTAACCTACAGGGATATAAATTATAGCTATGTGTGAGGGGCAACAAGAGGGGCATGTCATTCAAAACAAATTCTATTCCCTATTGAAATGCAGGTTAGTGAAAAATTATTCAGAATTATCATTCTACAACTGAAAGGAACGTTCGTCTTCTGTCTTGGATATAATTAAATTAAATTAAAAATATTTTTTTCCTCTCCATGTAAGTAACCTTTGCATCCTAGTAACAAGAATATAGCAGGTTAACTTTTGTTGTAGAACTTGTATTAATAAGGCTGGAGATGGATTTTTGCTGAATCCGAAACATGTACCCCCTCCGAATTTGATAATTGTCAGATTAAAGTTGTGGAGATGATTTTGTGATATTTCTTCCCGTTTAGTCTACACCACTCCACTTTGAGCAGAATGGACTTTTTCCAAAGATTGAAAAATATCTATCATCAGAGATTTTGAAGGCTGTGTGCTATAAACCTTTTGCAAAAGTACTGTACAATATGTATTTATTCCAGAATAAGAATAGGATGTGAACACAACTTTAGCAAGAACTTGTCAAAGTTGCATCAAACAAAAATCAAAAACATGTTTTGGAGCATAGTAATGCTCATCTTCAGTTGAGTGAAACAGGAGGTTGAACTTTGAATTTTGAAAAAATTCATGTGGCAGTTAAGGGGAAATAGTGAGTGACTACTCTCAATCAACACCATTTGAGTCCTCGGAAGAGTTACTTTTATTAAATTTTGTTTGTGAAGTATGCGATGCGATTAACTCACTATCATAGCAAAAATTCAATGGCGACTACATGATGTACCAACTTGGAAAGGGGACATCGATAAAAAAGATTGGGTAAAAGCAGTGTCATCTATCGGAGAAAAGTAAAATTTGATTCGTGGAAAATAATGTCAGGAAAAATTCTGAAGATTATGAATAACTGCTTAATAGGTCCAGGTCGCTTATGGATTGAAATAATACAATACGTTATGGGAATATACATCATTTATTCATGGAAACGAAACCATACAAAGTTTATGATGAAACTGAATTATAGAACAACATTGTTCAGTACTCATATACATCCAAAGATACTAAAATAAATTTGAAATGTAAAAAAGTAATAACTTCTCAGTGTGTATAAGATAGGCCTACGTATATCTGACATCGTTTAAGCTACATATATGCATACATTATACTCTATGTTCTTACCTACTAGTTACTAATTAATATTGACTCTTCAGAGTAACTGGGTTTACTGAAAAACCGCAATCAACCAATCAGAAGCTAAACGAAAAAGGGGACCAGCCCCAGGTCATAACAGCCATTTTCAATAATATGTTTACATATTTTCATAAAACTAAGATAGACGCACCATTTTGTACAAAATATTGTTCGTTAAGATCTCTAATCCGTGTGATATTCCAGAGTGCAGTCAACTATTTTGCAGTGTATAATATAATAATCCTCTCGAATATTTCGTCAAATGGTGAGTCCTTTCAATCAAAGATATTCTATAATGTATCACATCAAAATGGCGAACAAATTCAAGCATTAACGTGCATGAAAATAAAATCAAATTGAACCGAGAAAATTCACTAACTCTATATTGACATAGTTTCTATAGTCTATTATCATATTATTTCGTATGTGACTGATAGAAGTGAGAGTTTCAATATTTTTATCTCAATTTCGTAAAACCAGTTCGATCAGACCAATTCGACCCCTACAAAGAAATCCGATACAACTTTGAGTTGCAATAATTTCTGAGGTGACAAAAAGATTTGTATCACAAGTTTCATTTATTGAAACAAATTTTGTGATCACCCAGCCTTCTTCAATGTATATATTTAAAAAATACATTTCAAGAATATTTATAACGAATACGTGTTCTCATTTAGTGTTCCACATTATTTCTACCTAATTATTGGACAGGACAGCTGAAGTCACAAATATGATATGTGTGCAGTTTCGTAGATATGTTTTTGTTTCCTTAATTATTCCAATTTCTATTAGGATTCATTCTTATTACTAATTTTATGTTTTTTGTGTATCGTCATTAGTCTCAATAACATAATATTTTGTTCACTTTCAAAAGTGTTGCTCGGATTAATTCATACGTGAAAGTTGGACCCACATGATTGATTCCTCACTAAATTTTATGATTCGATAAAAACCGTACTCCACCAAAGGTGGGATCTAATCTAGATTGCTTTGGTTTTGGGAATAGGGGAATTTATGAGATTTTACTATAATTCGTGAATTTTGTGGAGTCCGAAACATAAAAAGAAAACAGAAGAGAACCTGAAATAAAACTTCGAGGTACTTCAAAATGAACGAGCAAGACAGACGGCAATTTTTCATTCCAAATAACACGTTTTATTTCAACTGCATCTGTATTAAATACAAAAATATATAGTTTTTTTGAAGAGCAGGTCGGGACTCATGGTATCCAATGCCTTGCTGACTTCAAGAACAGTAAGACAACTCATGTATCATATGTATCATCAATTCAAGGAGTACAAAATGCTATCTGTGATACAAGTGCGGGAGTAGTGCTGAATTTTTACGAAAGCCTGTTTGGGTTTATGGTACAAGGTACAATAAATGTTTTCACTCAGCAGGAAAATTGTTGTAATTATTGCTATGTTAATTATAAATGAGATACAATTATTGAATACTTACTTCAATATAATATGTAGGTTGCAACATTTTGACTAAAAGAAACGTGTAAGAGTATTCATACGTTTCATTTATCTTTATAATAGTTTCACAAATATCACGCAACTTTTCTGATTACAACATATTTTTGTATATTTTTCATAGATAATTGGGTACCCTACAATTCCCAGGGTAGTTTATCGCCCCCAGAATATAAAGATAAATTTTTCGAGTATGGTAGATGCATATAGATTCAACTTTCTGTTCAATTACATTCCTTGAAAACCAACAACTTTCTAATTACTGTGGACTATTGACGAATCACAATTCACCAACTAAATTATTGAAGGCCGAATCAACTACTTGCTAGACGGTGCTTGGCAAATCAAAACATGAAATGTAATTTATATATTTTTCCGAACAAACAGTGAACAAATAACAATCTTATATCGATATATAAGCATAACACTGACGAAAATAGTTAGTCACACTTAACATTTATTTATCTATTGGTATATTCTATCCATGAAAGTATCCAGATAAATTAACGTGAAAGATAATTTTGAAACCTTAACAACACCGCCCGATACCTTCCTATAAAAATGGCAAACGAAAAACATAGACGGCAACGTTGTAACGCACTGAAAGGTGATATATAGAACATGGATTCAATATTGTAATGTGACTGATCTAGAAATTTTAATCATGATTCAATTCTGAAGTTTGTTGTTACCTCTTATCTCTCATAATTGTTTATTGTTTCATAGGTACAAGAATTATGAAGAAAATAGAACAAAGTCAAGGACTTCCTAGAGATAATGTTTGAATCACTTTTCCATTTCCATTACATCGTTAAATCTATCACCATTTTCTTAATTGATAAGAAAATATTGATATAAATTCTTAATCTATAAACGGTTGAGAAATAAAACCCAAGGTCAATTCACAATCTGAAGCTGTATTGACTAGTTTATATCCAAACAAACTTTTTCTAGTTCTGACGGATACGTTAGACAAATCAAGTTTTTGTGACGTAAAAGTTGATAAATTTTTCATTGAAATATGTGTTTTTTTGGCTGCTTGAATGGCATCTGAAAAATGTTTGTTGATGAATTTGTCGATGATTTCAGATACTTCAAATATGTATTGTTTGCAGACCATTTGAAAATTCACAAACATTATCGATATAAGTGATTAAGGTTGGCTTGATTATGCTCTACAAAACCAAATGTTAACACAATCGATTTTCAAAAAAATGTGGCATTAGTCTTCATCAATTACAATTTGAAAAGGGGGACATTCTCCATGAAAATTGAAAAATGTGATTTATTTGTAATATCTAACAGAAAACAACTACTTCCCCGGCACAAGCCACGCTGGACATTGAACTACATCTGTAATATTGTGAAAAGACTCTAACTGAAAAGGAAAGAAAAATTCTGACAGTGAAAATTCGCATTTTCATTCAGATAGTTGATTTTTTCAATTTTCTCTAGTTTTCATTGAAAAAATCATTAAATATCAATTTATTCAATCATTTTTTTCCAGTAAACCATATCGACAGTTATTATGGACATACATGCAGAGTGAAAAATTTGGTTCCGAATAAAAAACATTATTTTGATATAATTTGGTTTCGAAATTATTCCACAGGATGTTTTAAAATCAGGGGTTACACAATAACCTGTTCGTTAACCCTGTATAATGACATACGCCAGCATCTAAGAAAAGATTGGATATGCAAGTTGAAATAGTTTGGTGAAAAATTTATGAAAATTGAAACAAAAATAAGATTATGATACATCAAATTTGGCGCTTGTTTTTGCATGTGAGTATATTATCAAATTCATAAACATCATACAACAAGTCTTAGAACCAATTAAAAATCCTTCCTGAAGGTTCATAATCTGTCTGATTTTTAATCTGGAATTCACATGACTTTGGGTAGTGGCAACTGAATAGACTACTAAAAAGTTATATAAATATCGTTCTCTAATCTCAAATAAGTACAGTTTGAGAACAGTATTTGAATAATACCAAGTAGTTTTGAACTGGATCTATATTATATTAAAAATAATTTCAATATCAAAGGTCAAAATGTGTGATTCATTGTCATTTGAGAGTCTTGAATGACACCAAGAAAAGTGATGCTAAACACAGTACAAAATCACCTATTCAAGCCATGTTACACTTCATAGTTATATCGTACGTATATGCGCACCGTCTACGTTTTTGTTCTGAAGTTTCTAATATTATCAAATTTAATGATATGTTTGAATGATATGTCCTTTTTACAAAAAGTAGCTCTTTCTGAAGCTCCCTTTCAGAGGTTTCTTTGGTATGCGAATATGTATACACTATAAAAGGTATAAGATATAGTATTACATTTAAAATATGTTAGGCACTAATCTAATAACAGTGGCGAATATATATATGAAAGTAGAGAAAGAAGAAACCAAGAAAATTTTTCATATACTGTAGGACGTTCCATGTCCACTTATGTTAATTAATATACCTATCTGAAACAAGAATAACTTTGATAGCTGGGGACTAAGACTAAGTTTTCTTTTTCAGAAAAAGATATATATCCGCCACTGTTTGATAACAGGCATAAGAATGACAGGGTGGCAAAAGCGCTACCACTTATTATTTCAACACTTCAGAATGGAGTATGCGGCTGTTTAGTCTAAATTTCCTCTCAGTTTATTGAAAAATAGCCCAATATATCCGTAAAAGGAAAATTATTATTGTTCTTGGTACTATAAAGGACAAAGGTGTGCCCAAAAAAACAATTTCTGTAATTAATCTGGATTTTGTGCAGAGTTAAAATTACTATATATACATTTGTACCTGGGCTTGGTTGTGAATTTCTATTTCCAAAATTCGTCTGAATATTGCTCAAAATCACATTTTCAAAAACACATTCATCAACATGTGACAAGGAAGTAATATCGGTGATCCTATAAAAATGGTATGGATCGATTGTTTCAAATGAAGTTAGGCTTCAATGAAATAGAGTTGTAAAAGGTACTTAAGAGTCTAATGACCTTCCTGGGACATTATCGATTTATTGTGGGTTATTAAAAGTCACTCAACACTGCCATTTTTATAACGATTCGGATGATAACGTTTCATTTGAATAGAAATGATATGTAATAATATATAGGTGTCGTTCAAACCTAATGCAATCTTTACTTTTTTCCTTCCTACACTTAATCAAATATTCATTGGTGTCATATCGTGAGCAAGATTTATACAGTTTCCGTAATATTTATATTTTACTCATATTCATATTTAAAACGTTGGCTAACGAAGGAAAAATTAAGTAACTGATAGGTTTTCGATTATATGAATTTTGTTGGAGGAATATCCCCAAAAGATCAATAAACTGAGTATTTGAGATATAGCTACTATATGAAGGATCGGAATAAATTCAACATTTTGATATTTGGATTTATCCATAAAGAAGCATGAATTGAATAAATTTATCAAGATACCCAATCGAGATGTTTATCTTATGTAAATTTACTGCAAATTCAATTTAGATTTGTTTTCCTGAACTTGTCACGAGAATAAATATTTTCCAATTCAAATCACCACCTGGTTTATTTTTGTTTGGAAATTAGTTTCAGATTATTTCCTGAACTGAAATAAATAAATGGAAAAAATCGAGAGTAAACAATTTCAAATTCAAATTCTGATATGTATTGATGAGTTATGATATTTATAGATTCGAATATTTTAGTGTCATCTACATCAATTTATTATATTGACCTATCAGCTGATTATATTGTGTTTTATATTATTATTTGCGACTGAAAATTCGATAGACCAAAATTAATTTTAATGATCAACGAGTATTCAGTTTTTATTTTAAGTTACTCGAATTCATAATACGTTTACGGATGGAAATGCATTTGCATGTTTGTTAAATGAAGAAATGTTTTTCAAATTTCAGAGTGAAATATTTTAGAAAAAGAACTAGGTGACCAATCATCTACATTACTCATGTTGGAAACTGAAACTATTTTCAGTTTGCTAGTGTACCAATCCCATTTTACGTGAAACAACATTATATTCTACTACTAATAATTGATTATATAATAATGTATTTAGTGTTGAAGAAAAAATAAAAAAAAAAAAAAAACGTTCACAGGAACTTACCCTTTGAAGTATCTTTTCGGAATTATATTTAAAGAATGTGCATGAAAGCCACTTTATTTTGTCTTGTTGTCAACAAAATCACATACATATTGGACATGAAAATTTTGAATTTCTTTATCATATAGGTTATATTGTCTCGTTATTCCAGTACATATTCTTTTAAAAAAATCTTTGAACCCAGTATTTTCTGTCGTAAATGAAATATTGCCCGTACCCTCAGAAAAAAAGGATTGAGATCAGAATATCAACTAAATACTAATTTCATTAATGAGCTTGTTTGGATAAAAATCGTATTTGTAGTTTTTAGCATGAATGTTTCACAACATATGTGTAGCAATGAATATTATACTCATTGTAGTAGAATATTTTGGAACGAATATTGAAGACGCTTCGACATTCGAGCTCAAGATGAAAAACAGAGGCTGACATCCAGCTGATCTTCGGCTTTTTCCCAATGTCATTTACTGTTACTAATTTATTATTATTGGGAAATAAAGACCTATTATTATTATTATTATTACATGTGCGATGTATACCAATTTTTCCAAAACTGATGAAATTTATTACCCAATTTTTATCACGATATTATTGAGATTTATTCTTTTCTATATAAGGCCAATAACTTTAGCAAACATCAGAAAAATATTACAAAACAAAGGAAACTTTCAAAGAAGTGCTAAATAAAACTATACAAATAAGTTAAAAAATTCAATTATTTTTGTCTGATGTTGTATACGGTATTATTTTTATATGTTCAAAGTAAAATATACTTTTGTAGTAATTAAAAACACTTGTGGTTGTTTATATATGAAAAAAAAATAGAGTAGCAAAATGGTGGAAACAAAGAATACATCATCTTTTGTCTTTCCCAAGTTTGCGACCATTTCCAAGTTTGGCATGAGAGTAAAATTATTTGACATAAAGAGAAACGCTTCTTTCTTTATGTTCGGTACACTTTTAGATTTTTTTGGTCGAGATTTCAACAAAGTATGTAAGTATGGAGAAATTCTTCAATTACTCTGATGTCTTACTTGAAAATGGCCGCAAAATTGGCGAATGATATGGGATGTTTTCTTTGTTTCCACCATTTTGCGACTCTTTTGCATTCTCTCTACAAAATAACCAGACTTGCTTATAATTCACCTTTAATAATGTTGCCATCCTTGTACTAGGTGGCATATTTTTATAGTTTAATTCAGCACTAAAATACAACATCTATGGAAATATGCATTTTATTGCAATTTTCCCATCATATTTGATTATAAATGCTGAATTGATTGACGTCTATCTTTGAGAGGCGCCAATATATGTAGGTAAACAGCTGAAAAAGGATTGTTCCGAGGATAACACCTCAGCCCTTAACTTTTTAGTATATTCATCAGCAGTGAAATATATCAGTTGCTTGGGAATTGTCCAGCAGTGAGTTTTTGAAACTATTGACTATTAACTCATTGAATAAAAACGATGTATGATCATTATTATCATTCGATTCATTCATAGTATCCATTAAGAGAGGAATTAACATTTCTTGGATAATTTACCGATGATTATCAAAAATGAAAAATCCTCTGAAGAAGTTAGCATCTCATACTAACGAAACGTTAGGAAGCAGTTCCAAATAACACCGGCATTTAAACTCGAATAAAAATAGTGTCTTGGGCCGCGAAAGTCTTAGCAACTTCATTGACCAATTATTTTGTTATATAACTTTCATGCTCACTCATAAACCATTCGTTGATACAGTCTGTTCTTGAAACTGATTTCAGTTCAATAATTTTTTTTAACATAAATTTCTATAAAAATAAAAGTTCATAAGTTTACTGTCGAAATCATTATCAATGTATATGTATTTAAGCTCTCTCTTTTAATATTAAAGCCCATATTATAGCTGTTGGTTTTTGTAAGAAGACTACTGTCTCGGAATATCCTTATTACATTCAATTGACCATTTCCAAACTATGATGAGCAATATTTAGGCAAAGGAAGGAAAAATTAAATTCATTCTTGAAATCAGAAGGGCAAGTCTTTCATTTTATGAGCTAGCGAAAATTTGTTAAGACTTATTGTTTCGACAAATTGACTATAAGCGTGTTGGACAGATATGTACATTAGCATTACCATAGAAAACACTTCTTTTCATTCGCACGTTATACTGGGTGCACGCAAGAAAAAGTCGACCATGACTATTTTGGAGACCGCGGTGGAGACATTTTTTCATCCCTTAGTGAGCTGTAAAATATTTTCTGTTGACAGGAATTATATTTGAATCACTCAAAAATAACTTTTCTTCGGCAAGGACCGACAACTATCACCAAACATGTAGTACATTATTTTGGCAAAGTATATTTACAACTGCTAATCATTTTCAGGTTCATTTTTTTTATATAATAAAATTGTGCTTTCGCAAACTTATCATTTGGAAATCAACAAAACAATTTGAAAGAATATTAGTCTTTAACTATGTATTTGAAAGATCCTGCGTATGACCAGCAATATTTTTGGTAAGTTCTAGGCAATATTGCGTGACTCCCAGCAGTCTCTAAAATAATCCGATAATGATTTTTTGTATCAACACTCTGTATACAAAGGATATACGAATTTAAATATCATATATTGTTTTATAGTGGTCTATAGCAATCAAGCGTTTTACCTTCTGTTTGTCCACAATGTTATGTCATTCAGATAGTATCAGTTAGTTCCAAATAACATCACATTGTATTATCCTAAAAAAATGTACAGTCTCAAGCTACGGTTGTATTTATTAAGGTTGAGATTTCATTTTATTTATATAAAATTTACATTTTCTAACAAAAGTATTCATATGTACACTTTGGCTCTTATTTCATTTCACTGAATGTAACTGGAAAGTTGTCAATAATTTTCACAAATAACAAAAGCATTGAAAATCATTAAGCTTCTTTTGAGATCAAACTGTATTTTTTTCAATATCTATATAATATAGAAAGAAGAACATATTTTATTGAACCAAATTACTTTTGTCCTCATTACCAAAAAGTCATTTCGATATTTTGATTTAATCAATGCTCTCTTATTAGATGGATTGAATTGTCACAATTGATGATGGACTACTTTATTCAATATAGTCGCTCATAGTAAAACCCCCGAATTATTTCAGATTCTGTTTCATTTATATCTCTTACTGAAATATCCTTTTTTTTTCACAAGTAGTCTCTGTACAAAAGTAAAACAATCAGTCTCAAAACACTATTTTTCTTCCATTTTATTTAGGTGGGAGAAATTTTAATTGTTATCCTTCTTCACTGATATGATGGTTGAAGTAAGGTATAACTCTATGACTTTGACAACTTCCCAATGTATCAGTTTCTTCTGTATACATTAATTTCATACCTATTTTTAGTCGTTTGATACCTTGTTCCATCCATTTTCTGTTCGAAATGACGTGAACGAGTGCTAAATTCGAATTTCTGGTAATTCATCTAATGGACGAGATATCAAACTTCGAACATAACTCTACAAACTAGATTTTGGTTTCAAAAGCATGCGCGAAAAAATGCAGCATATTTTCCTAAATCTAACATAAGATTTTTCCAATATCACTAGATATCAAGAACGATTGATGATTGTCACTGACTTGGTATAAACAGCTGCACAGGGTAGACATACGATTCAGTGGTGACCCTGTATATTTTGTATACAAATTTATACTAAGTCAAATGCGTAAAATTTTTTCGAGCATGCGACATCCATACAAGCTTACGTGTCGGGTAAGTTTCATTGGCAAGCTTTTTTTTCTGTCTGCTGTTGGCCATTTGCAACTGAAACAAGAAGTATCTTGGGTAAATACATCATGGAATATGGATTTAACTTTAGATGAAAGTTTTTGGATTACATTATTAGAGACATCTTTAATGAACCAGACACTGGAGTCTTATCACAATATCAAATCGTGTCAAGATGGATGTTGACGCACGGTTTCAGTTACAAGTGACCGTCTTCTAGGAAGATTAATTATTTTCCAGATAATGGTCACTTGGTGATCGAAACATACATCGAGGTACTGAAATAAAAATAGAGGTTTGATGTTGGGATGAAACTCCATTACTACAACAATGGAAATAGAGCAGTGCAATTAGTAGTCAGGATTCAGGAGTTCTGAAAAAGACCTTGAAAAAGAACTCGTCAGAAATATCATATAAAATTAGACACAAGTAGTATTATCAACTTCAATTCATGATTTTGTGAACAGAACCAATAATAAAAAATTAAGATTCCTCTCCTTAAATTATCTGGTGGGAAATAACATTCATACGTATCTGAATAAAATTGTATCAGCTTTGACATAAACATGCTTTCGAAAGGAAGGATGGAAAACATCCAACTTTGCCTTATAAATAACAGCCCTGATAGACCTTTGAAGCCATCGAGAAATCGCAGGACCGAAAAAGCTAACTACGTCGGGGTGTTCAACAAGTGAAAAGGGTGAATATAACACTAACCACAAGAAACGTTGATTCGATTAACCTGAGGTTTAATATCATTACGTGGTTTTAGCCGTATTAAGCCAATCGCGTATAGCGAAAAAAAGAGAAAAGGATTCTTCTAATAGTGCGGCCGGGAGGGTAGGGTTTTGTTATAAAATGTTTCGAATCCGTGGATATATGGGTTTTGATCACATTTTTAGTAGTAATATTATAAAAGCATCGAGAAAAATCGATAATACCTACCGCACGTATTCTGCGAATCATCACGAGAGCTAGTGAGTTCAAGTGGTGTTTTAAGGATATTTGTCGAATAAGGAGGTTGATGTAATCGATTATTTCATTCACACATGGGCCACGCCTATGAAGTTTCATGATTTATTTGTATTAGAGTGGCTATTCAAGTGAACAATAGTACATTTTATGAGATAGTTCGTAATTGAAAATCACATTTTTCGTCCCAGCAAAATTGCCTTGTTGAATTTTTTAAACAAGAAATAGTGAAAAAAATCACAACTTTTATGGTATCTAGCAAATATCCCAAAAATATTGAAGGAATCGTTTTACAGTCGATGGCACTTTGGTAGAGAATTATAAAACCTACAAAACAAGTGTTTTAAGCGACACTGAGAAAATCCGGGAAAACCTCGGAAAAGAGACCATTTTTGAAAAATTCATAATTTGTACAAATTTGAAGCTGAACAAACAATATTGTGGAAACTGGGAGATAATAACATGTGGTTCAACTGTGCGCAAGATGTTTTCTGTCCGATGTGTAGTTTTTGTACAATCGCGTTATAAAAAATTTAAGGGTACATCTTGCAAGATGTGCCGATCCAAGGGAAATCGTCATATTCAAATTGTGTTGAAGGTATGTGGAAGAAGATATCAATATCTATAATTTGTATATTTTGGATTTTCACCTAAGAGGTGGGAAATGTGTAGAAAATGTCACTGAAAGTTGCTCCAAATGCTTGGAAGTGCGTTTGTGGCAGAATCGAGGAGCGGTAGTGGGGGAATTGCATTGTTCAAATCGCCGCGCGGTTATACTCTCCTCTCCTCGATAGTTCCCCCACTACTGCTACTCGACTATGCCATGAACACACTTTCAAGCGTTAAGAGCAATTTTCAGAGGCATGTTCAACACATTTATCATCCCTCTCAGATGAAAATCCATAAATATACAAATTATAGTGTTTGATCTGTACTTCCAGATGCTGGTCACAGAATTGAATATGATTTCCCTTAAATCTACAAAAAACATCTTACGCAGAGTTGAACCACATGTTATTATCTATCAGTTTCCGAAATAAATATTGTTTGTCCAGTTTCAGATTTATAAAAATTGTGCAATTTCGAAAAATGGTCTCTTATTTGAAGTTTTCCCGGATTTTCTTAGACCAAAATGCACCGATCCGGTCGTACAAAAAACCATTTCGTAGGTTTAATAATTCTCTATAAAAGTTCTGACTGTAAAACAATTCCTTCAATAGTTTTGGGAATATTTGCAAAAAAAAACAAAAAAGTTGTAATTTTTTTCACTATTTCTTGTTTAAAAAATTCTACAAAGCGATTTTGCTGGCGCGAAAACGGGTTTTCATCAACGAACTATCTTATAAAACTTAGCACAGGCCATTTGAGTCTTTTACTTTGTTGGTGGAAAAACTTCTATAGCTGGGTCTATGGAGGAAACGAATGTCTTTTTGAAACGTATTACCTGGGCGACCAGGTCGCATATAAGCAAAACGTACCACGTTTCAGTCAATGGAAGATATTCTAGCTCTCTGATTGGTTGTGAGCAAACAGAGGTGCACTTTGCCATCCAGACAAAAACGTGGTACGCTTTGTCGCCCGGAAATTTATTCAATAAAATTCCTTGTGGTTAACAGGCAAGCTAGGTTAGCTTGCTCAGGTTAGGTTTGTGTGTCAATTGCGAGCAAAAAACTAATTCACGCTGGTGCAAAATGCACCTGTGTTTGGTCACAACCAATCAGAGAGCCAGAATATCTGCCGCTGACTGAAACGTGGTACGTTCTGCTTATATGCCATCAGGTCGCTCATTTTGCAATCTTACCTACTTATGAATTGCAGTCTTCTATGAAATGCAGTCATTTGAATGGCGAACGTAAAGGCAGCAAAACCGAAAAAACTTTCTATTTGTGACAGTGACATTTGCAACGAACGTTCCCCAAAACCTGTAAGGACTGTAATTTCAACGGCTTCATGAGTTTTACTCTTGTGCAGCATCTCTAAATTGGTTGTATCCAATGTTTTGACGAAGGCAAAAGCGCGTCAACCAAAAATTTTGAGTTAAAAATATATATTTGTGTTTAAAATCGCGTTTTTTTTTTTCAGGAAAGACTACTCAAGAAGCATATTCTTAGCTAAATTCAAAATTTGATCCAAATTGTTGGAGCCGATTGCGAGATCCAAAACTTCACATCATTAGGTATCATTATTTTTAGTAATACCGCGTTTTCGTGCATGCTCACTTCATGCAATTTGCAAAAATCTAGTTTCTAAATTAATTAGATTTTTCATATTTCCATGCAGTTTCGGATCGTGTACAAGGTTGCAAATTTGTATGCATCAGTACAGATGCTATCAAAATTTGCAACAAAGTTTCAAAATTTTTGCAATTATTTCGAGACCACCTTGATGACAACGAATTAAGAAAACATATGTTCCGGTCAACGTAAAAGGTTGCAAATCTACACAACTGTTTGGAATATTTTTCAGATGTATCTGTCAAGTTTGCAGAACTTTGGGAAATTTCTCTTAAGGCATATCAAAGAAAAACAGTATAGGTCGATAAAAAAAAAATGTTCCGTACACTTGAATTGGCTGCAAGCTTAAATCGTGATATGAAATAATATATTCAGTACTACTCCAAGTTTGCAGAACATTTGGAGTTGATGGCCATTTTGACAATGTTGCGAACGCCGGAAGAGGTTGCAAACTGAGATTGTACCATTCACTTGAGCAAAGTTCGAAAACTTTTGTAATTATTTTTAAATGTTCTATTTTTCATGTCTGTCTCTACTGGCCGTTAAAACGTTTGGAAATTTTAACCAAAAAAACCAGGGCCAAACCCGGAAATCAACCAAAACAGTAGCATTGCACCTACTAGGAATAATTCACAATCAACATGTTGGTCTCTTTGGATGACAAAACAATGGTAAGGAAGGTAAGGAAATATTTTTCTTTTGTTTCTAATCGAAGTTATTTGACGGTCCAATCAAAAATGCCATTCATGACTCGCGGTGAATTGTGAATTGAAAACATTTCATAGTCATTACGAAAGGCCAGATAATTTTTTTCCATACTTCAATTTGCCGAACTGGTTTGTCATCTTTCAATGTTGGTCAAATCATGGCTATACCATGAACATTCTCAAATACACGTCCCCAGTAAAAACGAAAACCGATGACAATTTAATAGACCGATGATTCATGTTTTATGATATTTCGGAATAATATCGCACAGTTACAACTGGAGAAATATCTACTTTACGTTGATGTAATATGAATACCATATACACATTTTTTTCTCTCAGTGACGAAGTGTGTATATACGCCCATACATGATAACCCATTCATATTATTTTGTTACATACAGTGGAAATAGCAAAATCAATGTATGGATTTACCATTAGAAAAATATTAATTTTACATAAATAGAACGAAGTATGACTAACAGTTGTTTCGTTAAATTTCCTTGACAAGATCTCCATTATGTAATAGCATAATATTCTATTATAATCCATAATACTCATGGAAGCCGGTACATAAACTCATGAATATGAAATACACTTTTATTCCAGTTGAATTGGTTTTTTTGACTGCTAAATCGCATAATAAATTTAAATTCAACATCAATGTGGAACCGGTAGTTCGAGACTTTTCTCACAAATATCAACATGAGCTGAAACGCTCGTTGTTTATTGCTCATATATTCGCTAATAGCGGGAGTCTATTAAATTTTATAGTACCTTCTTTCACGTGTTATCACCAATAAGTCACAATTTTTTCAATTATGTTGTATTCCAAAACGCTCATTGGGAAAAATATCACGCGCCATCAGTATAGCGACGGTTTGAATTATTAATCTTTTGTAAACAAATTTATACATCCATCTTTTATTGCGCTATTAAAAAGCACTAAACTTCTATTTTCTAAGTGATTTTTTTGATCGAATAAGAAGATATAATTAATTTCAGAAAGAGATACATCAATTTTATAACCATAGAGATATTTATCGAACGTTTCTTTCAACCAATCGGCTGCTAGAAAGTTACACAAGCGTTTTTTTTTCTTTGCAAATCTGAATCCGAGAAATGTTCTCCCACTAGTTATACACATGACAAGATTTGATTTTGATGTTACCGATAAACATTTGGTTAATGCGTCTTTTCTTCAGATAGATTTGGGTTAATGAAATGGAAGAAATATGTTTCTTGAGTAATAATAATTGACGTAATAGTCCATACCCAGATGGACATGGTTTTTTGAGTATTTTAACTTTCCAAAATTTAAAAATGAAAAAAAAACTTTAAGTTAATGCGTTAACAAGACAAGTTATATAAGTGAAACATCTGGACCACTGGTTGTGTGTTAAAAAGAACACAAAGATCATATAAGGATTTGGAAAATAAGTAGTTCAAAAATATCCAAACATATTTTCACATCTGACGGTAATCATATGTGACAAAAATTTCAATTTGGAAAATAACAGAATGGTGGATGATTGATAACACACATCTTATAAATGGGGAACTTGGACATTTTTTGTGCCTTCAATATATTTGTCGATCTATAGAAACAGCACTAACCAAATATCAACCCTCAATTCGCAATAAACAATTAAAGTTATGACTGCCAACTATTCATTTCAAACGACACGAAACGCACGGGAATGTCGTGACGTCACGCTGCTCGTTCGATCGGAAGGCAGTATAGGACGGCAATATGTATTTACGTTTGTTTCGGGGTCATTTTGAATGTTCTGTTTTATATAATAAAGCACACACGCTCTACAAACCACCTATAAACTGAGACTGAGAAGACAAAAACAGTTCTCTGCCGCCAGGCGCCATGTCTCAACGAGCTGTATGACGTCATAATCGATATCAGCCAAGTTTGGCGCGTAACTATAATGATTCGATTCATGCAGTTGTGAATTTCTTATATATATCAAATAAAAACTAATAATGACTTTTGTTCGAAAATAGATGTTTGGAACCTTTGCTGTGAATACAATTCAAGAAACGCGCGTCGAGTGAAAGTGACTTAGTTTTGGTATTTTGGGTAGCTTCTATTTCTTGAATGACTTTTGTATTGAACAGTGGTTCTTTTAATAGTATAAACTCACGTTTGTGAGTTTTTTTTTCAAATTTAATTTTTGTGCAAGTTCCCCGTTGTCCCTATAGTGTCCCCAAACATAATTAAAACTAAGTTTCAATAAAGCTTTGACTGCATTCGAACATTGGATTACAAGACAGACAGGCAGATGCTCCAACTATAATAAACCCCAACTTTATTTATTTATGAATGTCATTATTTGTCAGTGACGAAGGACCTTCTACAGCTGGACTGAATACTACTTCGTTTGTAACTTCAAAAGGAATTAATTACCATGCAATTGCATAAACGGCCAAATACATGTGTGAACTTTTATAAATGATTCCTTTTGAATAGGTGTTCTGATTATAATATATGATTGAAGTGTTTCTTATCTGTCATTTTTTTTAAAGATTGGTGTTAAAAGTGATTTTGTGAAAACGTCAGTTTTTAGTTCATATGTCAATGAATTATAAAAACGTCATTTTTAATGACATTTGTACAAAAATAATTTTTTTTTGTTATATTATTTTCGAAATCTGCTAATGACAATAATTTTTTTTGTTCTTTGTTTTATTAAAATCTGTATAGAGAAAAGGAATTACGAAATGATTAATATTTTCCGTCTGGACATTATCACAATTGAACCTGATAGCGGTCCAATAGAACATTGTAAATTACAATATTTTACACTTGTGTTCTACGAATAAATGGCAATGGGGGTAGTCTGTGCCATAAAATCTGCATAAATTCAAGAAGAACGCCAATCCTCTCTACATTCCCTCGGTTCCTACCTGGAGATTATAGAATTTTCCTATCAACTGCTTTTCAATTGATACGTCAGGAAGAGTACTTCGACCACGTCACTGAAGATGACTGCCGCAGTTGCAGTTGAAACGTTTTGAGATTTTAATCAAAACCCAAAAGCCTACATCTTCATATTGATGCTATATTCATTGAAATATAATTTCAGAGGTGTGGTTCCCTTTCAAATGGGTCACTCTGTACATACAGAGTGGAATCCGAGAAATGCTCACACTGACAGGCATTGGGCAATAGCTACATTTGAAATTTATATTGAATTGCATAACACAAGTCTCGAATGATGGTTATGATGTTTATGATATTCAGTTCATAAATTGTTTATAATTATTTTTTCCGTTAAGCAGCGGTCGTTCCCGATCAAAATTATTAGTTTCTGTTTATATATTTCTCCACAATCTGCGGCAAAAGCAAAAGAAGGGTTTTTTGAGACAGAAAATGTTCATAATCATAATAAAAGGTAGGTACTGAATAAATCTGAACGCAACAATTTTCATATTCACACTAGTGTCGATATGAACTCATATTCACAATAATATTGCAGATATGACCGTAACTTTTACATTCAGAATGCAAACGAAAAGTCGCCATATTGAAAAGAAACTACAGAAAGTAAGTAATGTAGCCGAACCGACCATAAATCTTCAAATCACAATGGGTGAGGTCCACTATGTTTCTCACTCAGAAGTAAGTACTTACTCATCTCAAGGCGGAATTAACGTACTTTCTTACTCCTTTGCCATTATATTTCGGTTTTAGGAGGATGAGGATTCGGTGGAATGGTACCTTAGCGGACCTTGAACTGTGTCTTGAAATTAATTGATTGATTGAATGATTTTTTGGCCGAAGAATTCACAGATTTTTTTATGATGATAGCTACTGAATATCATCATTATGAAACGTGACTTGATGGTCTCAGACATCAGAAACAGAATGAAGAATATAAATAATCAACTCAATCGAGTTAATTAAACATAATTGGTTTGCTAAAAGTGAAAGGATACCAAGATGAGGAAGTCATGAAGTTTGTAAAAATGAATACACATTATCACTTACATAATCATAATCGAACATATCAACAATTTATAGTAGTGGATAATTTGTTATTGAGAATCAACATTTGAAATATTGAATATTATAATTCAATATGGAGTGATTCACCTTGAATATATTCAGAATAAACTGATGCCATAATTCGGTGGGAAACATATTACTCGAATTTCACCCTGAAAGATTTGAGGAAATAATTTATTGTGTTGTACATTAATATGAAATATATTCACACGACTTTCACCCTGGAGTATCTGAAGAAATTATTTTTTGTACGACTGTCATCAAAAATGACATTTTTAATTCGTTGACATATGAAATAAAAAGTGACGTTTTTACAAAATTACTTTTTACACTAGTGTTAAAAATACTTTTAAGCATCTTTGGAGTTACAAGCGAAAAACTAACGAAAGCTGAGTTTTCCACTAAGTAGGAAATTTTGGCCTTTTTCAGCGCGCTCTAAGTGCCAAAAGTTTAGCCAAAATTCATTTTTTTTTGTAGTAAATTTAATGTTCATTATTTATGTAGGGCAAGGTCTTCCTGGAAAATTCCGTAGTTTTATAACTTTTTGTCAAAAGAATTTAACATTAATAGTTCGAAAAGTTTTTAGCAAAGTTGATAATTGGATTCAGCGCCCCAAACAGCATATATTACGAATGAGAAAAGAAGTAACAATTTTTTTTTTCGAAACAGGCAACTCCGGAGTTGTAAAACAGCATCAGTTGACACTTCGCCCATTCATCTATGTCACACAACATAATTATGTATGAATTTATATTTTTTGCAAGATGAATAAAGACGATTTATTATTATTATCATTGAACTATTGAACATTGTCAATGAATGCAAATAAAAGGCACTTCAATCAAAAATTCATCTCTTCGATTTTGGTAGCACATTTCAGTTTCGAATACAGATCACATGAAATGGAAGCTTGATAAAGCTCAATTAATAACGTATCTGTCAATAACACCACCCCTAAACCTTGTTCAACCGTTCAAGTGGGCCGTGTGTGACAGAACGAATAACTCAGATCATTTATGGAAACTCAAAAAAATGGTTTCATCAGATTCTGTTCGTTTTTCAGTTTGAAATAGTCAGTTGATGAACAGAGTAATTGTTCGATTAAACAATCAGGTGATCAAGAAACAAAGTCAAATAATAGTTCAGTCGGTGTAGAGATTTCCTACATAATTATCCGGTATGGAAATGTTAGTAAAGGTCTCATATAATAATATCATGAAACCACAATAATGCTTTTAGGTGGGACATGGCTTCACCCCAAAAAACCACCCCTTTGATCAAAAAAGCCTATTTTAATATAACTCTTCAACTCTTCAAAATGCCAAAAAAGTATTTATTACAGAAAAAAAGCTTGTGTCAGGAGAGAGTTTTTCACAAATTGCTATAATATACGACGAAATCGATGTCGAAATTTTATTTGTGTGCCAATTTGTTCATTTAAATTTTTTCGCGCTTCATCTATCGATAAAAACTGTGCAAGCTAGGATGAGAAATTGAAAGTGAAGATACTTACAGTAACTGCCATTTTCAATTGTCATAGGTAAGTATAAGTATATAATAAAACATAATTAGTGTACTCACTACTATTTCGTGATCATATCAGCACACAGACCTCGAAATATCGAGGTGGTCAATATAATTGTGTTCAGTCATAGTTGAATAGTATTAGTTTGATGCACAAAAGGTAAAGAGTTAAAACATTTCTTAAAAAAATCAACTGCATATTAAAATTTGACAAATTCTCGCTGAGAGTTTATTTTTTACTAAAATATTGAAAAAATGTGAATTTATTGACCCGCCAGAAAAAGTTTCTCTTTACCATCTCCATAGTCTTTGGAGATAATAGCATCAAACTTGGTGTTGTTGGATTCCTTATGATCGTCCCTAACCGATCATGCAATGATATACCGGGTGTTCTATTAAAAACAAATTATTGAAGATGGCGCTCAGCTGCCATTTCGAAACTTTTAGGTGAAATTTTTTCATGAAAAAGTAGGTTTTTATCTCTTATTTAAGTCTTCCAAATTTCGTTGCGATATAACCGGTGGTTCAAAAATTAGTAGGGGGGGAACGGACTTTAGACGGCACTGTATATGGCAGACAATAATGTAATCAATAACCTTGTTGACAAAACACAAAATAGAATGCATGCAAAAGTATACCTAACTAACTGATAAAAAATCTAAAATTCTAGGAGAATTGCAATACAAACAAGTCATTTAAACAACAAACAATCTAGAAACATAGAATTTTGTTAATGAAATAATTGAAATATAATATTGTATGAGTAAAATATTTGACATTTGAAAACTCAAACACTATATTTTAACTTGTTATGCATTTTAGTTTTCACATTTTTTTTCAATTGTGATTGAGTCACCCTAAACATGAGTATCATTGATTATTGTATATAATTTTCCTCTTTTCTCGTGTTCGTTTTTTCTAAATATTAATGGTCTATTCAGATTATTTTCTATTTTTTTTTCATGCAACAACTCCATTCCAATTTGAATACTAAAATAGAACCCTGCAGATAAAACAATAACGTTCGAAATATCGGCTACTCAATATTTAATTTTTTCCAACACTGACTTAATTCTCGTTCAATTCAATACCTGAAATTTTCTAAGAGTCAATTATTGATGGTCAAATACGAATAACGATTGAAGATATGTTTTGAAAGTGTTGAGATGTCATGATTTCCAAAATAGTGGTTAGAATATTGCCAATTGTTTTTTTTTTTGGTTTCAAAAGAATTTTAAGTACCTGAAGAAGTTAGTAGAATATTTGATGGTATTCTGATTTATTGAAAATTATTTTTCTCATCCTAACACCAAGAAAACACCCATAACTATACAGAGTGTAATCTAACCTTTTGCACTCCCGTGAAGAAAAGGTGTATAATGCCATTTTATAACGAATGGCAGGTGTCAAAAATTTGAAAAAATGTAAAAATTTTAAATTTTGTTTCGGAAAATCTTGGAAACACAGTTTCTTCCATCGGGCAGTTCCAGTATTATTGCGGCTCTGCTCCGGTCAGCTACCGTTCGATTCTCAAAATTTCCAACACAATTTAAATTTTCCACAAATTTTTGTCGAATTTTTCACACCTGCCATTTGTTATAGAATGGCATTATACACCCGTCCTTGGGAGTGCAAGAGGATAGAAAGATTACACCCTGTATATCTATAATAAGTTATTGATCATCATGTTTATTACCACTTTTCTCAATTGGCTGCTATTCCAAATATAAATTTCGTCGCATAACTGTATGTAGATCATGCGTATAAATACATATAATTTTCTTGTTTTTATACGTTACTTTCTTTAACAAATGGGAGTGACCCAAGCTCCTTCTACTAAGTGGACCTACTTTTTTTCAAAGAAGCGATCTTCTTTCATCTACAAAGCATTCGTCAATATCCATATCAGGACAAGAAGAATCGAGGAGGGCAGTACTTTTTCTGACGAAGATCTAATTTTGCTCAGGTAAGTGTTGACGCAAGGAGCTTCTTCGGAACCTGTAAAAAAAGAAGGCGTCAGTAAATGTAGCAGAGTAGAGCAATGAAGGGAAGAAACAACGGAAAAATAGTTATTTATTAAACAAAGAAAAAAAAAATTGATTTTAGCTCGAGATTGTGTTGTCTCCTGACGCAAAGTGGAGGAACACAAAAAAATCTGATATTTTTCCTGTGTATAATGCACTATTTTTTCTGTGACGGAAAAAACGACGATTTCATAATGTAAAAAAAAACAAATATCTACCTTTACCTATGTATATATATATCCGGGAAAAAAGCGAAATATCTACCTTTACCTAAACCGGGTGACAACGAGATAACTTTCGGGCTGCCATTTTTTTATTCTTCCATCTTGTGAAATGAAACTTGCCTTGATTAATATTCGAACTAAATGTCATTTTTTCTGATTTAACGACAAATTTCTAAAACTTCCGGTTTTATCAGAAGTATAACCTTAACTTTCGAAATTTTCAATTATATTTTGACTTAAACTGTATTTTAAAATCAAACTTTAACTTTCAGTCTAGAGTGCCATGACCATCCTAAAATTTCTCCACATAGCCTCTCTACTTACACAAAAATATAAAAATATTTAAGGCTGCACAGTTGTATAGTTCAACTACTTCCCCGCCACGCTGGACATTGAATTACATCTGATAGATATTGTAAAAAGACTCTAACTGAAAAGAAAAGGAAAAATGTGAAAGTGAAAATTGGCATTTTCATTCAGATAGTTGATTTTTTAAATTTTCTCCAGTTTTCATTGAAAATTCATTAAATAAGATAGGGAGAATGTTATTAAAAAATATCACTCACAGAAATCGTTCATTTCATTGAAGCAAGGTTCGCTTCTCTCGCATTTAATCCCCAATGCATTTTGGTCGACGAAAATCTATTTCGCTTTGCCAAGCTCATCAAGGAGATTGATAAAATTGGAAAGCAGGCTCTTCAGAAGCAATTATTCACATTAACAAAATGCGAATTTTCACTTTCAGATTTTTTCTTTTCTGTTGGAGTCTGTAGAGTCAATTAAAGATGTAGTTCAATGTCCAGCGTGGCTTTAGCCGGGGAAGTAGTTCTTTTCTGTTAGATATTACAAATAAATCACATTTTTTATTCTTCCCTTTTCATGGAGAATGTTCCCCCTTTTGAACATGAATACCTAACAAGAGGTTATATTGAACGATGGAAAATTGCGACTAAAGTTTGTTTTTTAGCCGCAGATGATTCCACACCAGATTTTATGAATATCCTATTCATATTTTCGAACAAAAATAAATATATTATCCTACCAACAACTTATGTATGAATTGAAACATATTTGAATGCCAGCTTTGTGAAAGCACAGCATTTTTCATAATTATACTAGCGGACCCGGCTTACGTTGTCCTGCCCCATCATCATGTAGTGGTATTTGGCGCGTTCAAATAGCAAAAAAACGTTCTGCACGGGAGCACCTATGAAAAGTGGGGAAAGTTCCCACGAAAACACGAAAAATCGGTATTCTATCATAACTTGGAAGCGGTTGAAAATTTTGATATAACGTATGACAGTAAACTTATAGAACGTAAAAATTTGCATAAAAAAGATCTCCACATGTTTTTTTCGAAAATTGATTCCTATGAGCCATAATTGATATTTTCAGCTTTTCACAACTCGGAATATCATGAGAGTTACCCCGACGCTCGACTGAAATCCCTGTTATCTCCCTTGTTTTTGGTCGAACATTCATCAAATGAAATGTATTTTAAAGGAAAATCTTTCAATAAAAAAATATCACATATATTTGGCGGGTGTCGGAAAGTTTCAACTTCTATACGGCTCCTCCTTGGTGATACATTTTCGAAAACTTCACGTGAGTATCTCTTCCCGTGAAAAAAGTTGAATTGAGGTCAGTAATTGAGATAAAAAATTACCTTTCCTAATCTTTTGAATTAGACTAAATTTGACAGTGCAGAATTTCATTATGATCGGGGTAGTAGTTTCAGGGTTTAGCTTGCACAAACATCGTGACGCTCGGGATTTGCATATATCTCAAATTACATTCTAAAAAAATTGGGAGATAATGTTACATCTACGCAAAGCCAGCCAGACTATTGTTTATTTACCTATCTGATATTCAACTAAGTATACACGAAGTCTCAGCCTCCACACGTTAGTCGAAGTAGCTGGCAGCTCTCCGTCTATAAACAGAAAGCGGAAAGTTTTAATTGGTCCACCCTATATGAACATTATTTTAAGTTATTCCACCACCCATACTGAATCGTAAAGGGATAAGGAAGCTATTTCTAGATGTTATTATGTCTATAAAATATATTGCATCCTGTATTATTCAAGCCGGTGCCGTAGGTGGATAGTTTGAGCGACATCGATTCAAACATGATGCCGGGGTATGAATAGAACATCTCGTTCCAACCGCTTTATCGATTTTTGGCAACTCTGCGGACTCGAAATGAATTGTTTATTGTCTCATGATGTTATTTTGAAATATTAGTTTTCCACGAAAATAATCGTAGGTTATATCACCAGACCGTGACAAAAAGCCGACTATTAGTTTCAATATAATTGTTAAATAAAACTGGGATGGATTTGCTCATATTATATCAACCATTTTCAAAATCGCCGTAGTGGAAGGTAACACAAAATGAGACATTTTCATTTCTGATGTTGGTGTGAAATGGTTGTTTTTGCGTGAACAAGTAACAGACAAACTCACAACTTATATACAGCACGACGAATTAGGTATAGATAGAATTACAGATAGAATTATGGATAGTTGCATATAATAGTTAACGTGGTTGACATACTGTTGAAAATTAGATTTTTTGGGTATTGTGTTCCACTATTAGATAACCTTCGTCTGTTGACAACTTGACTTTATATTTCATGCCCTGGTGTACTCATTAAAAACTAAGTACACAACAATATCTCGAGTAGATGGACAGCTTTCATCTGACTACGTTCTGTGGGGTTACATGAAGACCAAGTCAGGTAACTGAATATAAAACTTTGAAATCAAGTTCAGCAGATTGGTATTTTAATGATATTACGTGCAAGTTATTGTTATTTTATTATACGAGTGTCATGTAAACCATTTGAAACACAATGCCGAAAAGGTTGCAAGACAGTATTTTATTGACGTTTGTAAACATAAGCATTATGACTTCATAGGATGCCAGCTGTGTATATAACATTAAAAAATTGATAGAAACACCCACATACAATAAGAATGATGATAAAGTAATTTTTGATTTGGCGAAGTCGCCTGAGTAAATTCGGTGATGTCATTGAATATCTCTGAACATATGCACACACTGCCTCAAAATCAGTTACGCGAATCAGCAAATAACTTAAAATAATAGGGCTTTAGGGCTGTTTATCGCCATGAAATATTTCCCTTAAAAAACGCTAGAGGCAAATAATTTTCACAAATGATATTCGAAATAGCTTTCATTATTAATCCAGTAACGACAGACAAACTCGAGCCAAAAGTGAAGAATGAATTGTAGCACTCTGAAACTCGGCACATGACATCTCGACATCATGTTTTTTCGGAAAACAAATTGTTTACCAGAAAATCAGGGGTGAAACCTAAACAATTTTTCATTTAAAAAAATATATATATATATTTTGTTGTTATTCCAGAAAATATAAGATTTATCAAAAAACGATTTCGATAGGTTGAGAGATAATTCAATTCTCCACAAGAATGATTTTCAGTAATACCTTATGAAATACGCTCGTTTTCTCAGAAAACGCCGACTTCACATTTCAGTCTCGCGCTAACCCGCCACTGCAAGTTCAGGCAAGGCTGAAAATTAGATTTGTCATAACTTTGCTGAAAATTGTAGTAGAAGGAAATGAAAGAGTGTATATCGTTCCTGAAGGATTCTACTTCCTCATGCAAATATAACATGTGAGTATCTGAGCACCTAAAATGTGTTTTGTCCCACTTCACATAACCCTTCTACGATATTTACGCAGAATCCGAAAGTCATGGATATTTTAGTTGATATGAAATAATTATACTGAAGCAGGAATCAGTACCCTCTTTGGACCATATGCAACGATTTTAGACTAGTGAGACAAGTCTCACTTATACATGCCAAAAAAACACTGGGTTTCACTCCTGCCTCAGTTTTCAACTCACCTATAACCCCGTCAATTTCTTTAGTGAATGTTGAAAATAATCGCTCATACACATCGTACATAAAAAATTAAGTATGTGATTTCAAGCTTGAGGTTTGCAATTCACAACAGTGTTATTGAACATATACGCAGGTTATGAATAAGTGATTATTTTCAACATTTACTGAAGAGAATGCCGGTTTTATGGGTGAGTTGAATATGAGGCAGGAGTAAATCAAAGTATTTTTTTTTGGCATGTATAAGTGGGACCTGTCACACTATTCTAAAATTGTTGCATATAGTCCAAAGAGGATATGGGTTACTGCTTCAGTATAATAATTCCATATTTACTAAATTATTCATGATTTTCGGATCATCCGCAAATATCTCCGTGAAGTGCGACAAAACACATATTAGGTATTCAATTACTCGCATATTATATTTGCACGAAAAAGTAGGAGTCTTCAGAAACGATATAAACTTTTCTTTTTCCTTTTCCGATCATTTTTAGCAGAGTTATGACCAATCAAATATTAGGCTCCACCAGAACTTTCAGCGGCAGGTAAGCGTGAACTTGAAATTTGATATCGGCGTTCACACACGTTTGCAGAGGAAACGAGCGCATTTCATAAGAAATTACTAGGAATAATTTTTGTGGAAAATTGAATTGTTTTTCACCTTGTTGACTTATTTTTCCGATAAATCATATACTTTCTAAGATTACAGCAAAAATTTATTTATTTTTAAACGAAAAAAAATATATATATATATGTTCCACCCCTTGAATTTTGGTAAACATTTTTTTTCGTGTTTATCATGGTTCCAACTACTAGCGTAGTTTGTTGATGCTACAATCGATCCTCGTCTCAAAACCCACAGACGTTTATTGTTTTTGTTTATTGGTATGTCATTCATTTCTGAAATCTTCTAGACACTCGTTCGTTGAACACTTGTTCTCCTACGATGCGTACGTTATTACTCGTTCGTTTCTTACTAAAAAGACGTTTATCAAAACTTTATAATGATATACTATTATGTCAGTATTTTGAAACACCGAATAAACTATTTCACGAATAGGATGAAAGGGCATTTATTATTAAGAATTATTTGGTTTTGGACATTTATTCTTAGACCTATGAGCTACGAACAGCCGAATCAATTCTCACAGCATGGTCCCTCACATCAAACTTGTCGTCTGATTCTGAATCAGAAGTTGTACTCTCCAACAAATCATAATTTCTATGTTGTTTGAATTTCACTTTACGCTTCCTGTTTCTTCTCCATGCACAAATTCTAGCACACGCCAATCTGACAGCGAAGCCCACAATCGTCAAGAGCAAACCCACCAAAACAGCATATAACACAGAATCCATTGCACTCCACTCAGTCGAATCATAATCCTGAACTATCGGAACAAGAGTGGGCCCGAGGAAAATCTTTTCGGAAGTCTTATCCGAAGCAAGCTCCTTCAATCCGTTCTCAAGACTCCGGTTCAGGTCGACTGCAAGCTCGTGAAATACAGTTCTTCCCACCCAGTCGGCTAATTTGAATTTCCCCATTTGCCGCAAACGATGTTCCAGGGCCTCGTGGGTATCACCTTTTCCTTCACCATCTTCAGAATTCCAATGATGGAGTTGTTGTATGCACGTCAAGTCTTTAGGAATTTTCCGTTCGGCTTGGTCCAGCGAGTTGGGCTGCTGATAAGATTGGAAATGGGCAGCCGCGACGAGTCTTCTGCACTCTTCATTCGTGAGATGGTCGGCGAGGTACTGTAGTTCTGCGGAGTTCAAATCTATTGTAGGGAAGACGTGTTGGGTGAAGCTTATTGTTATTAATGTGACTACAAACGGTTCGATCATCACGACACAAGGTTGAATGGAAGTGTCAGTTGGTTGACATATTGATGAAACTGGTTGCGCTCATGGACGCATGAATACAGAATGAACACAGATGGATTTACATGTTCTACAAACATAGCTAGTTTTTCGGTCTTTCTTGGGGGGGGGGGGGGGGCAAAGGCCACATCTTTTCCTTTTTCTATTTCCCTGGGTTTCTTCAGCAGTCTGCCAAAATGTAGAATTGGTTTTGAAAATATCTGCTGCCCTGTCGCGAATTTGGCGCGGAATAAAATTACAATTAATTCTTGTGTGGACGTGTTGGAAGCAAGGGGCTAATCCAAGTTCCTTCAGATAGTTATATCGATATATTTCTTTTCCATGGCAATAATTTTGATAGATACCTAGATAAGTACCACAAACTGAGCTTTCATCATAAATTTTAGTGTAGTCGTAGAGAAAGTATAGTCTTCTACTCGCCTATAGGAAGCATTATTATCTCAGATAATTCCGAAACTCGTCTACGGCTAGTTTCAGAATTTTATCCTCGAGAATAATACGCTCTTTGAATATACTAGCACTCATCATTCATGTCCATCACATTGATTGAAGGGAGGTCATCGTACTCTAGATGCAAACATTTTTTCCTTTTGGAACTAAGTGATCGTACTCAGAATCGTCTCTTAAATAAAAAAAGGAAAAAATAAATGGTGTTTTATTTGAAATTCCCAAGTTGGGATCGTTTCCGGTGAAACCGGAAGTTAAATTTCTATTTGAGTTGTTATTTCGGTCAACCGGCTGCCCTCTTACGAGCAACCCTTAGAATTCCTCGAGAGGCTTGTGCGAGCTAGAGAAGACGCAGCCCTTGCCTTTCAACGTGTGATGCCATGCACGATAGGAGTGATAGGGAAGTATGGAATATTGGAAAAAAAATATTCAGTTCTTGAATATGATAATACCAATACCAATTTAAATCTCATACTCTTGAAACTCTGGAAACCATGTTCGACTAAAGAATTCAACTGGCATATCTGTACAGTTTGTTGGGAATTGGGTCACTTTGGAAAATTCACTTTAGTATGTCAACGTTACGATTGTATATTTATTCATCCCCAGGACTATTGAAAGATTAGTTTTCAACGTGGAAACCAAATCCTTCAAAAATGGATGAATGATAATTTACTGTCATTTTTGTTTCTTGAGGTCAATGAAAAATCTGTTGAAAAAAACACACTCTAGCAAAAGTACGGCTCTTGAAATTTCGTGAAATATC
This sequence comes from Chrysolina haemoptera, assembly GCA_958298965.1. Classification (NCBI taxonomy): domain Eukaryota; kingdom Metazoa; phylum Arthropoda; class Insecta; order Coleoptera; family Chrysomelidae; genus Chrysolina; species Chrysolina haemoptera. The sequence continues at coordinate 10,864,981 of OY282602.1, read as the reverse complement.
CTTCAGTCAATAATTATGTTATCCACTTCAGTTCGTAATCCACCATGTATTTTGCAAACAACATTAACGTCAATTTCGTATTCTTAATTTCATATATGAAGTATCGATAAAAATCAGCATTTCTCACGCTACTGTCGAATTAACGTTCATTAGGAGTCATACGTCCAAGTAAAGTTCATTCCTTGATGGATTTGCTAGGTAATTGTTCAACGCGCAAAAATAGTATTGAGAAAATAAGTATACTTAATTTTCCATCGCAAAATTAAACTTGGCTAAATGACTCAGTCAGCTCTAAACAACTTGTTCACATTTAACATAAACTTGTCAATACAAAGGGGAGATTTTTCGGCATCATTCAAAAAACTTATAGTTCAGTGGCAGTGAATTTTTTTCGTACTTATTTTTGTAGTCTGATCCTGGATCTGTGACAAAAAACAAGAATTTCTGAGTCTGGCTAAAATTTCTGGATGTAGGTAGTAAAAAAAATTCATATCCACTTATTTTCCCAGTCATAAATATTTTACATTTACTGAAGTGAAATATAAAATCCATGAAAAGAGCAGTATGGCTTATCTCAGATAGCGGAAAGTGAATTTGGCTGGAAAGGGATTCAAAACTTTGATCTTCGAGAAATATTATCCATACTCACAGATTAGCCAGACTATTATTTTATTTAACCTCGGTACACCTCTTATTACTATAACTATTTTTATAACAAAAAAAAATGTTGGCCTGTATTCGTACAACTTGATGCATTTTCCGTCTCAACCCATCGTAAATTCCCCCCTTCCCCTTCCCGTTCCCTTAATATATATGAAATTTGAATAGAATCACTAACCGAACAATTCTATCCATGTTTGCTGACTGGGAAAATATATCCGAAAATCGAACTACCTTCTGGACAATTATTTATGGTAATATGTGAAGAAGAACGGACTTTTTTGTTTGAGCGTGAAAACAAGTGTATTGTCTAGATGCCAATCTCGTCTAGTGCTAGCTTGGAGTGCACGCCGGTCACCCAACACTCTATGAGTGTTTGTGTTTATTATATTATTATTATTATCTTTTCCCCTTTGGTTGATTTACTGCTGGTGATGATATATCAAATCAAATTTTAATTTATGCTATAACTATACTGTATGCATTAATTATAATTAAAATTGAATGACAGCTATAAAATGGTTTATGGATACTTCGGATGCACTAAATTTACCGTTAATCTCTAAAGAACCGTGATGAAATTGTTGACTGGATACTGAATCGTTTTGCATAATGAGAAATCAAGTTTGATGCCGAAGGGTTTTCCAAATATTGCAGAACTCATCCGGAAGAAAATGCTAAAGTTCTTGTATAAACAGATGGAAACTATTGTAGTAATATGTGAAAATTCTTTCACATTGATTCTGAATAAAGTTGGGATTCACTAACTGAATTGGTTAGATTGAATCCAGAGAATGAATGACGACCCAATTAATTAATTGTACAAGAGTAAAATTTTGAATTGATGTAACCGATACTTGATGACAATACATGTTAACGTTTAGAATAAAACTTAAACGTTTATTTTCACACATTTTTTGGTTTAAAAAACCGCGACACATGTTTCGCCAATACACTGGCTTCTTCAAACAGAAGTTTAATTAGATGAATAGAACTTTTTACTTCTGCTTGAAGAATCAATGTATTGGCAACACATTTTGTCGCGGTTTTGTGAACCATGAAATTTGTGAAAAAAACCAATGACTTTGTGAAAATCAACATAATACTTAGTTTCATTGTGAACGCAATAAATAGTCAATATTTTGGAAAATTCAGCAAAAAGTCATCAAGAAAAGTTGTTCACGATTAGAAGTTATGCCTAAATTAGAAAACAGCCTCCTGAGATTGGTTTGAATTTATTTTACATTAATAATTTCTTTATCCACCCTAAAAACCTTTACGAATTAATCACAATCAAATCAAATGCGCATTATTTTGTTCATATTTGAGCATATTCGTAAAATTGAATTGCAAGGGTATTAAACAGAACTTCAAAATTTCGCCAAAATTATTTTCAAAAAGGTAATATATTAGAAATGATAATATAAATATAAAAAAAACTCGTAATTTTAATTTTTTAAAAAAACTTCAAATTATTAGACAAACATGAAATCCTACTAAAATAATGAGAATTTTTCAATATGCAGATTTTCACTTATAATTGCACAAGTGGTTTGTATTTTATCGGGTAAGTTTGGGTTGTTCAATGAGAAACTGTTTCCAAGCAATTCGACGAGGTTGACAGTTATTCGAGTCAAATTGCTAAAGGAAACAGTTTAGAACTTGTTCAACACAAATTTACCCGATATCAATACATACCTCGAGTGTAATTCGGCAGGCCGTTATTACCTTGTCCAAATTAACTTCAATACCCGTCAATACAATTCCTACAATTCTTGAGTCAAAAGAATATGGTCCTTCATCGGGATGTTGACATTTTTTATCTCGCCCACAGTTAGAAAATGCAACTGTAGAAAGGCAAACGAATCAATTCCCGTCAATAATATTTTCTGCTTTTTTTAGTACCCAATACAGGACCAAAAATCTAAATGACGATTGGTATTTCAGGGTAATGTTTTCCACGCACGTCTTTGATAGATCGACGACATTTTCCTGGATGGCTCGGTAGGCAGAACTAGCAATATATTTCATTTAGTCGATCAGAAAACTTCGCAAAGCCACTCACGTGTCGATGGACGACATCCATCGTCTGTGAGTTTTCTCAGTGATAGTGAGAAATGTAAGGTGAGCTGGAAATCCCGGAGGGAAGCAGATCGATGGTTGTCGGTGTGTATGCACGAAACCGAAAGCTAAAAATATCTCATTTGGTCGAGAGCGTATCGGGATCCCGAGATAAAAGGTCGGGTTGCATTTTGAACTTCAAAATTGCTACAAGAAATATTATGTTTTTTATAGTTTGTACTTTTTTAATAGGAGTTATTCGATAGGTTGAATTTTTTTTTTGATGTCAAAAAGTAGCTTATAAACGACCATTCCACCAAAACAAATTTCAAAGAAAAATTCCACTCCGTTCAAGAGATACGAGGATGGGTAGGGGACTTTTGACTAACGCTGTATAAAGAACTACTCTCAAACGTGTTTGGTTTCCGAAAAGATAGAAATGTGATTATTATCTTGTGTTCAGGTTATGTTCATCTGAACAAAATAAAATTTTTCGGTATTAATCAATTAGATGGTCTCATATGTTTATTTTATGCTCTAAAATCGAATAATGAAGTTTACGAAACAGTTCATCCTTCGATGATCTAATGATATAGATAGGCTGTCGCTTCCTCTGATGTTCAATCATAAACACTGATCTTGAATGATTGAATTAACTGTGTGTCACATTCCGTTAGAGAAGGGCCGTGAACTGTGTCATCATGATTGAAAGTTGACATGACCAGTGAGCAGAGTATTCCCCTGACATTAGAGTTCAACAAAGATTGCGAGCTGTATAGAAGTTTCAGCTTCCAGATGGATTTCTTTATACGCTCTGATACGTGTTTCTGAAATCTCACCTAGAAGTCTGTCCATAACCTCCCAGGATTCCTGCAATATCGAGAATTTTACAGAAACATTATCAATATAGATGGGTTCGATCTCAGTTATTCTCGTACGATCCTTGCTGAATAAATTCTGTCTTTTCATTTTGAGCGCATGCATTCGATCAGGATTGGAAATTTTGTGTCGCCTGCATATACCGGGTGTTATCTAAGTACCTGGCCAAACTCAAAAGGAGTGATTCTAAGACAAAAATTTCATATGAAGATAGATCCGATAATGATTCATTTTCAAGATACAGGGTGTCAACATTTTTAAAAGAAATCGTTTTTTTCCTAAATATTTTAAAAATCCTTCGACCGATTATGATGAAATTTAGCAGTATTATTAAGGTTAGTAAGGGGCTGATTTAACACTAACTATCAAAATCGAATATCCAGTGGCGTCCCGGAAGAAACATTAACCAATATTTTTGACAAAAAAAAGTGTTTTTTTGCAGTTTTTGAACTTCTTTCACACTGAGCATCTGAAACTACAATTTTTTTCATCTCTAGAATTTTTTTGTATTTTGCTTTGTTTTCGAGAAAATACATAATATAGCATGTCCCTGGGATACATAATAAAGTAATGTAACTACTAAACCATCAAAATCTGGGGTGTACCTGATTATTTTCATTTTTATAAGAATTTTTAAGACTAGAATAGACTTTTGATATGTATAAAACTCAGTTTTTGATGGTGTAGTGGTTACAATTTTTCATTCCTCTTGTTCAGGTACAAGAGGAAGAATGGATGATAAGTCCAATCTTGTTTCCTTTTGGCAGATAGCTTTTTTTCATTTGTCTGTCGGGAACTGTCAAATCTGTCAATAAATTAATTTGGCCAATGGATATGATAATTTCAATCTAGTTAGGATTAAATTAACCCCTTACTACCCTAAATATCACTGCCAAAATTCAACAAAATCTGTTGAAGGATTCTTGAAATATTTAGAAAAAGATTTCTTTTAAAAATGTTGACACCCTATATCTTTAAAACGAAGCATTATCGGACATGTTGACACCCCTATATCTCTAAAACGAAGCATTATCAGACGTTTGTAAAAACTTTTTGTCCTAGAATCACCCCTTCAAAATTGGTCACGTACTAACATAACACCCTGTATAATGAAGAGACAATGGATATAGTTCCATACATACAGTACGATATGATCTGTAGATTTTAAGACGTGTACTGCTTAAGTTATGTCACCTCAGTACATCTCTATCAACTTCAAAATTCAACAACAACATCAACAACAGTTCAACAACTTCAATTTTAACAGTTGGAGTTCAGGATTCACACAGTCAAATGTTTGGAAAAGAAATCAATGAACAGTTCACAAACGGGAACAATATAACCTCAAAAATTGGATGCAGCTGACAAGATGTGAGAGAACTATTGCCTCTAAACATTGGTAATGGTGAATGGTATTTTTTTCATCCGTAAAGCTGGGTACCGGCATTGTACTGAACATAGTGAACTACTAGAATGTGTATTGGTTCTATTGCTTCCTTTTAAGAGGCCAGCTATTCTAAGTAGACTCTAGAATATTTCTTTAGGCGAAATATTGAATATTCCACATGTTGAACACGGCATATTATGCTCAATTATGAATGGAAATATTCTTTAGCTTCGAATTGAAGCCTGGCCTTAGTCGGAGTGCTTTCAGCGGTTCCCATAGATGGCCCTGTACCCTAGTTAACTTAGTGGATACTGAAGTTATCCTAGGATCATTTGACGAAAGCAAATGGAGATCAATAGTAAGATGACGGATACGAGCATTAACTCTCGGTCCTGACCGAGTATGCATTGAAGATCGACAGAACCGTGAAACTAGTATGCAAATGGTAACCTGTTTTTATTAAAATTTGTTTGTTGTTACAGGAAGCATTGTAAAGTAATTTATCGAAAAAAAAGTTTGCCAGGTCTTCTGTTTGATGCCTGCCGACGAAACCACTATATTATAGAATATTTGCGAAAGGCTGAAATTATGGCCTTTCGATAACTATTCCCAATTCCACATGATGAAATGTTGCATAAACCATTCAATAAGGAGGACCAATATCGAAAATATTTCTTGTCGAGTTGATTTTGTTGTTCTTTCTTTGTTTGAATTCAAATGTTTTCAAATTTCCGAGATAAAATTTTGCATAATAGGATAATAACCGAACTTTAGATGTAGTAATAATCAACCGATTCAATAAAAAAAATTATGAAATTCAACCTTTTCTGTCGTTGTTATTGGCCCTCTCTGTATAGAGAGAACTGATTTTTTTTTCAATACACTACTCCAACATTGCGACAAAAATGAAGTTTTGTCGCAATGACCTGGCAGTTACTTTTGCTAGGACCTATTTCCTTTTTCCTTGGCTGTACTTCGATTTTGAACTGAACATTCAATTGCCATCGGTAACTTCTTTATTGCTGAACAATCTATAGTTTCAAGGCTGATCTGATTAATTTGGGCTGTTAGGTTCCTCGGCAACGGAGTTATTTTGTTTCGACCTTCTGCTTGATTTTATTGTTCTATTTCCAGCGTGATGAAATACTCTGTCGACCCGAATTCTCGAAATGATTCAATTAGAATTTGCAACGGGAATGCAATATATGAGTACAGGATCTTCCCTGGATTGTGGAATGATATTGGATAGATGATGTTGGAAATTGGTACACAATTTTTCAATGGATGATGTCGATATTTCTATTGGATATTGTGCATAAGAAAGGAAAATTATTTTATCCTTCCAGATATTCTTTCCTCATTAATTCAACCCGCCATCACGACTCTACAAAAAAAATCGTTATTTGTCCTAAAGTGAAGTACATGATTTTTCGGTTAATTATGCATAAAAACGAAAGAAAAATACCCTCATTCCACGTAAAATTTGCCTTTGTGATAGTTATAATAATAATACTAATTTTCAAGTTTTTATAAGAATTTCTATAAATTTTAATACATTCAAAAATACCGCGCGATAAAAGTGGCGTTTTTACATTTACACAGTGTCTCCAGACGTCACTCGAGTGATAAACAACAATCAGGTGTTTTGTATGTCTAGAAATAGTAAAAATGTCGTCACGAAGGTGTGAATGTCAGGAGTATCCATACCAATGAAATCTACCATTTCAATGCTCGGTATTACCACCATCAGCAGTACTCTTTCAATCGAGTACCATGTGAGGTTCATTGCCCAGAGTGCTTCTCAAAAACTCGGTTATCTGTTCCGCGCAAAGAAGTATTTTACTTCTCGTCAACTGATTATGGTTTATAAGGCACAGATTCGACCTGTTTAAGAATACTGCATCCATATATTGAGTACAGCACCCAAACACAACTTGAAACTTTTATATTCTGTACAAAATAGAGCCATTCGTCTCGTCGGTGGTACTTCGCTCACAAGTTCCCTTACTTCTCTGGAACATCGCAGAAAGGTCTGTTTCACAGATATTTCACAGATATTTTACGAAATATCATCAATTGTTCCACTGTTAGCGGTCCCATCGAGACCGATCCGTCGAGCTCAGTCCTCACATACATAAGCCGTTACTTCAAAATGTACGATAGGCTTGTAGTCTATCGATTCTACAGATAAACTTTTCAAATACTGTTCTGCCCTCATAGTCGCGGAGCGCTTGATCCAAATATACATAAATATTAAAAATGGATAGAAATTATTCACCGTTCACCTAATATGATAGCGATTTTTTTTATAATGAAGTCGAAAAACACCCTACGTTGATTTCCATTGGCGACAGGAACACAATGGAGTTTTTCCTGTTGCATGAATTATTAATATACAAAAAATCCACAAAGGTACCTATAATCACAATTCGATAATCGATATTTTATTTAATTTGTTCACTGCCAATAGATGTATAACAAGGTTATGCCATCAATCATACTGTTTGTAATAGAAATGTCCCTGAAAACACGTGTATGTTATTAGTTCGATTTTGCAAAAGTACTTTATTGTGTGCTCCGTAATCATTACGAATGTTCATGAAATTATACTAGCTGAATTTTTTATTCCAAACTCACAACTTGTTCAGCATTTTAGATGATGAACTGAAAATGTTTTAGATAATTTCTCATGTGATGTAGTTGGAGGGATAAAAAAGGATTTTATTAATTCTCTCGTTTCCACACTAATGAGACCCTGATGCTCAGGGTGAAAATAGGCATTGGTTTTGAATTTTTCGATGTTATAAGTTTTGTAAGATGCGGTAGTTCCAAAGCTCGACCTATGAAGGAAACAACATGGTGTGGGCCACGAAAAACTGGTATAAAGTCTGAACTTGTTGATCAAAGTAATTTTACAATAATGATCAAGATCTCACGAGAACTTATATCAAGCCCCCTACGCTTTTTTAATAATTACACTGACAACTATTTTTTACTTTTCAGTTCATATTGGAAGTACAGCGCGTTCTTTGGTTTTTTGAAATATTATTTCCAATTTTAAATCAAATCTGACCATTATCACAAAACTCGTCTACCATTGAAAAGGGGAACATTCTCCATTAAAATATATAATATCTAGGAGAAAACAACTACTTCCCCGGCAAAAGCCACGCTGGACATTGAACCACATGAAAATTGAATATACTGTTGTAGTTCACCAGATGAAAACTTCTTGGTTGGCATCACACGTTAAAAGGTAAAGGCCACGTCTTCCCCAGCTCGCACAAGTCACTTAAATACTTATGAGGATTGCTCCTCGTTAGTGTGCGGCTGGTGACAGAAATAATGGAAAATATGATTTCAAAAATACAGATCCGAATACTCTTCTACTATGTGGTCATGTGTGATCGTAGATTGGTGGACGTGATGGTAGAGCGTTCGCTCCTCAACCAAAAGGGCGTGGGTCCAAGTCTCAGCACGGTCGCCGGAACACCGCAAAGTCAAAACTCACATAACATCTTCATGGGAAATGTATGTGTCCTCAGCCAATCGTTTCTTGATGTATCAATTGTTCCACTGTCAGCAATTTCATCTAAATTGGCTCAACCAACCTATCCTTTCATTGCTGGAAATCTCTCAACTATGAGGTATTTTTGCAAGATTACAACTTTCAATATTCCAATATGACCCCAACTTTTAAGTTCTTTCCTTGGGCTTTCAGGATATTCTTTGAACATAATAGGATTTTCCTTTATCCGTGAAACTGCAGTTGGAAAAAATTGTTTACATTCATTTCGCACGGAAGAAGTTCGAATAAATTCGATAAAACTTCGATCATCAACTTCGGCATGAAATTTTCATATAAATCAACTTTATTATATTATAGCAAAACTTTTCAAATGATGTTATGTGTTTTCAAAAATGGTTATCTGTTTTTTATCAATATTATTAATGACGTAGTATAATTTATTATTTCAGGTCGTTTGAGTTCACTTCTACATCACACAAAAGTTTCCGGAAATCATTAGTTAAATTTACAGGGTGTTGCAGAGTTCAGTACAAATATTTGACATGCGTATTTCTGGGGTAAAAATAAGACTTTTTTTCCAAAAATATGTGTCATGAAATTCGCCCCCTCCAAACTACAGACCAATCACAAAATTTACAGTAAGCTGAAAGACACATAAAGATATGAACCGCTCAAGAAATGTCAAAATTATTAGTAAATCAAGGAGCTGTCTTACAATTTGAATGTCAAAAATCAGTCATACACCACTGAGTATTGTAGGAAATACAAAATTTTGGCAATAAAAACTATAGGCAACCCTCATTTACCCCTTGAATTAGAGTTCAGAAAGCCAAGTGCCCGTACATTTTACGAACATTTAACGCATAATGTGTAGCCACAATTGACAATACAAAGAAGAGTCTCATTTTGATCCCTTAAGATATTTGTATTGAATTTTAAAACACTCTATATAATAACTCCTTTCGGTTTACACTGATAGAGTTATGTGGATTACTATTGAACTGAAAAATCAAATCGTGTTCATACAACTCATAAGCAGTATCCAAAGAAGTACCCAAAATTCTGTATAACCTTGTGGACGGTGCCTGACTGAGGTGCTTGTGAGATACCAAAAAAAGTTTTTTGAAAAAGTGGCGTAGAAATTGATTGTATACATGCGGTAATATTCAGTAAATTCTATTGGGACATTTCAATTTATCCTTTCTCCAAAATTTTATTGTCAAAAAATGTCAAAAAAAGTTGATGGGTGGTGAACTTCTTCCTATCTTCCGTCCAGGCTTATATAATTATCTTTTTTATATCTTGATGAAATAAAACTCTATTGACGCATCTTGAAGAGACTCAAAAGTGGATTTCGACGATAATGTTAACACTAGAAAATCAAAGTAATCGTACCATATAACTGCCTAAGGATTTTCATGTGGGCTCTGCCATAGAAGGTCCCAATGTTACTAGAATATGGTGAAGAACATACCGGGTGACAACACCAAGGACGTCAGAGGCCCCATTTATCAGGAAAATATACCTTTAGCCTTTTCATTATATTGGTGACGTAGACGTTGGAGGGATTGAATTTGCCCTACCCTACAGAACTCATTATTACATACCTGAATGAGTATTAGTTTGAAAATGACAAATGACATTTGTTTTATTAAATTTGTTTCGAAAATATATAGTTTTCACGATCGTCAAATCTATAACGTAAAATTGAATAAGTTTTCGAACCATCACTGATTGCGGTTCAACGCCAAAAACCTGCTTTATAATAATGTCGAAACTACGAAACTATATTTTACAATATAAAATAGTTCAAGTGAGATAATACCGGATATTTTCATTGGCGAATCACCTGAAATGTATTTCGACCGACAGTTTGAATATACCACAAGGAAATGACATTATACAATCCAAACAAAGATCAAGAAAATTTTGCCCCAATAGATCAAAGAGCCGCCTCCTAGTGACGCTTCTGTGTAGGTAGGGTGTTTTGTTCTGTATGCTGGCATTGTTTCCGTTTCCGTCAGATGTATGACACATCTATCAATTCGAGACAAAACAAACGAAATTTCTATTTTTTTATATCCGCATATTCGCCCAATCACATCCCATCCGTGTATCGAGCGATATACTTCAGAGAAGTTTTGCCATTTCCCGCAAGAAAAACGTCTCAAATATATTACGTTATGTTCGTTTTTTCGCGGAATTTCTATTGTACGGCATCAATCAGGATTCAGCCTTCAGCGGCGCAAGAGCATTTCTCATGCCAATATTCTCCTGCTGAGTTTATTTCATGGCTCACTGCTGCTTTATTGCCACATAACTCTCTATACGTCTTATAAATGGGACCATGTGCGAATATTTCCACCTTATCTAGGTGTCAACTCCGAATAATACCGCCATTTATTTTGGGTTATCAAATTATAAGTGAGCTAGCACCCATGCGGATGATTCTCTTATAAACGACCGGAAGAAGACTGCCGGAAATCTTCGAGGACTCGATTTGAAAAATGATAATATGGTGGCATTTGAAGAATTCCATCGAAAACAAAAAATGCCTCCATTAACCTTCTGCTCTATTCTGTTGAAATAGAATTTAAGAGGTCGTAGAGGGCTTAATGGTTTTTTATATTTCCGAATATCTTCTCCCGCAACGGTAGCGTCCGGTTTGTCTGGCACCCATAATATTGGTAAAGCGTCCTGCGTACCCAAAAAAACATGACATAAGTCAGTCGCCATCGCCATATATTAAGTGAAGTTCCCACCGATTACTCCTTCTGAAACGATGTTGGTAGAGATGTTTCACAGCTACTGTATTTTCTCTTATTCAGTAGCTAATAACTGTTTCGAATTTGGCTGTTCAATAGAACTGAATACCATATATATCACTATCGTAGGATTGGTTGTGGTTCCTTCGAATGGCCTGCCACATCACCAGATCTGACACAATTGGACTTTTTCATTGATAATAAAAATTGTGCATAACAGCACCCGTACTTCCAAGATATTGGACCCCACCTATGCGAGTCTTTTATTTTTTCACCAACCAGTACAATTATCCTGGAGTTGAATACTTATTGAATTATTTTGTTCAGGCAACATCGATATTCATCTTAATCATCATTTCCCTTCTCAAACCTTTTCGTGCGACGTCTAGTATTATTTGATAATGAACGCCATATAATAGGAACAAATAATATGTTAAACTCATTTTTGTGCATGTTTTTATAATCTGGAATACGCAAAAAAGGTGTGTTACCACTTAATCAAATAATCAGATTTTCTACTTTACTGAGGTTGGCGATTGTCGAAATGACTAGGGTGACGGGATAGTTGGTTGCCGTTGAATAAACGGACGCAGAAGTTAACACACACGAAAACACTTCAACAGCTGAGAACTGATTACTATGACTGTAAGTATGTCTGGAACTGATTTACCAGTCGAACAAGTGGATGACGTCGAAAGATTGACTGCTAGCTATATACCCCCTAACCTTTCAAGGTTCGTGAGGGTCTAACCTGCTTGTAATGTGAGAGATTACTTGTATAGAAGATTTAAGAGTCAAGTCAATATTACGGGTTAAGCTATTAAATGTTGGAAATGGTACAAAAATTAGATTTGTTCATAACAACGAATTCCAAGTATTCGTCAAACTATTTTGGTGCAGGACAAAACTGAACAATAATTCACAAGAAAAACTATTTGAATTCGAAAGATTGTTGTACAAAAATCCCTAAAACGACAAAAGTTTAAGATATACAGTATCGGAAACTTTTCATCTGGGGTATAGACAGAAATCTACGCGAGCAACAATGAACGCAATGATATGATAATACTACATAAATAAGAGAGACGCACTACTGTGCGCCTATCCTGTTACCCCACCCGATGATTAGCTCACGTCGATATCCCTTCCTCGAGCGAGTCGAGGAGAAATTGTAATGCTCTCTCAACCATATAGCAAGCTATTCTTCACGCTCTCATGAAACCGCCATACCCAAGATGAAAACTTTCCGATACTGTATATCTGTTCTCTGTCAAAGTTATAGAGCGTATTATTAAGTGATCCTCACCGACAGTGACGGTCGTATTCCCTCTAGTACTCAATATTTTCTCTCAGTGAGGCCTTCACCGATTACTAATTGTTTGTCGATCTATAACCCGAATAACGAATAGCTTTGATCTTGAAACATCAAATTACGTTATAATCAGTGCTTCAAAAGGGTGTAACATTTAGATCCCGAGATACGAAAGTTTCCAGAGTGAAACTAATTAACGCTGGGAGATTGCAACTTCCATAATTCGATCAAATTTTATTATCAGTTATTTCATCTTCTGCTTTGGACCGCGCTCACTTGAAAAAGTAAATTACCTCGGTAGCACAAAGCAGCGGATTTTCCCATTCAGAGTGTAGTCAATACAAAGTAATTAATTTGAACTCTGATGGTTTAGTCCTCAGCTTGAAGAATACTTTTGTAATATTTAAAGTTTTCTTCAGGAGAATTTACATGTTCATTTCCATTCCTGGCCTGGAAAAAAATAACAATAACGTTAATCATACACGGAGTTTAGTGAAATGAAATTTGAGAGCATTTGATTATATTTGATTACAACCGTATGTTCAATGAACAACCCATATGTCAATTCCTTACATTTGGACATATCAACTAGTTTACGACTTTTTTCTAACGAGTAGGTTTTGCATATGTTATTAACATAATAATATTGAATTTTTGATATCAAAGTTTTTGTCTTTTATGACATATTTCGTTTGATAAGCCATAGTTCGTGATTAAAAATATTTTAGTTGATATAGTGATATATAGTCTGCTAAAAATAGACAATTTAATTTAAAAAATTCGCATAGACCTGAAAATTGGTACATGTCTCAGATACACTATCACACATTGAATTTTTCAATATCCCCACGGTAACTGTTCTCGAAATAAACAAACCAAACATTTCCTACGAATCATCTTTACTGAGATTTCGCGATTCTAAAAGTTGAAAAATTCATAACCTTACCAATATGCTCACATTTCCGCCCCACCTGGTGTACTTGGCGCATTTTTTCAACGTGGTTTGCTCAGTATATAACCATACTCCATTGTGACTCTGTTAAGTAACTAAAAAAATGGTACTAATGGAATTGATTAAAGTGGCACCAATTATTGTTGATTTCGGTAAAATTTTGGTCTGACTGATAATCTTAAGATGCTACTTTAACAGTAATGCCTTTTCCTTTTTCTTGCTGGCTATTTGTTGATTTTTTTTCAGTTGCATCAGTTACCTATCTCCTAATTGATATCATAAAAATCCTCATCTGTTGCATTTGATTCAACATTGGAACAGGACCTGCCTTGACAATTGGTACATACTGGTGAACAAAATAATCCGAATTTTTATAACCACAATTTGCTCTACAGCCATTTTTCAATTGCAAAAAATTGTGTTGAGAAGTTATTTTTGGAGCAGGTGGAAGTACTATCAGTTTCAGATCCCAGAACTTGATAGTATACTGGAAGTGTTGATAAGTTGTCGGAGGAATACTACAAAAATTAATTTGAATACTGTTTCAGGGGAAAACATTTTCCATAGAATATTGAAAAAAGTTTTTTTAATATCTAACATAAACCAACTTCTTTCCCGGCTAAAGCCACGCTGGATATTGAACTATATCTGATAGATATTGTGAAAAGACCCCAATTTAATAGAAAATGTCTGAAAGTGAAAATTTGCTATTTTATTTAACTAGTTGATTTTTTAAATGTCCAGTTTTCATTGAAAATTCATATAAATAGGGAGAATTTAACAGAATCCCTCCCAGAAATCATTCGATGCGAGAAAAGCACCTCTTGCGCAAGATCTTCAATACATTTTTGTCGACGAAAATCAATTTAACTCCTCCAAAATCATCAGGGAGTTCGCAAGAATTGGGAAGCAGACTCTTCAGAAACAATGTCTTTTAACCGCAGACGATTCCACAAGCGATTTCATGAACATTTCGATTTTTATTCAAAAATATGAACAAGACGTTCGCAAAATCAGATTTGGAGTCATCTGCTGCTGACAGACAAACTGTAGGCGCTCTTTTCCATTGTTCAAGATAACCATTTGGAAAGTATTCATGTTAAAAAGGAAAACAAAATGTGATTTTTATATAATATCTAACAGAAAACAACTACCTCTCCAGCTGAAGCTGAAGCTGCGCTGGACATTGAACTATAAACTCTTGAAGAGCTACTTCTCAAACAGATCACAATTATGCAATGGACATAAGAGATATAAGCAGGGTAAAAATCGGTGCTCTCCAAGAATTTATTTCGGGCTTTTATTTTCTGTACAAGGAATATTTTACGAGAAAATCGAACATTCCCAATATGCATTTGCGCGAATTTGTTCATTAAAATTTCTTGTCTTCGGGTATTGATATAATAATATATGTATTATACATAAAAACTAAATGCTCGGAAACTACGAAACATATTGAAATTTTCAAAATCGCTGATTACATATTTTTTACTGATATGTTGAAAGAACACGAAAATAGGGAAAATTCGGGAAAAATATTATTACTTAGTCTAAATTTTCTTATTTTCGTGTTTTTTTTTTTCAAAAGGGATATTTTTATTTTGTACCTTTTGGGCATCAAAATCACTTCTCATCACTTTCAAAACCCAATTCGATTTTTCATCCTAGCTGGACTAGTTTTCGAACAATTTTTTCTCATGGATTGATCACGCGCGAAAAAAAAAATGAACACACTTGCGCGCTCACCCCTAATGGAAAATTAAACAAAATTTCGATATCCATTTTCTCGTAAACTATTGCTTAGATGGAAAACTTACAGGAAAACTTTTTGTCAGGAAATCAATCAAGATTTCTCTTTTGTAATGAATATTCTTTCGATATTTTAATGTATGGAACCTCTTATAGCAGGAGGAAAATTTCTATGCCATTTTTTTTGTAGGAAACTTCTACACAGTCTCTACTAAAAATAAATGTAAAAATTTTAATAATTATTCATGTTCTCTTCGGGAAATGTTTGGAGGTGGTCCTAGTGGTGTTCAACGATGAATAATTACAAGTACTAATTGAATAGTCCGAAGGATGCGTTAATAATCATCTATTTTCGCCAAGAACGCCACTGAAATCAATTTACCGTCTAAGACAGCCTCTCGCAGCAAAATAGTTTATAGCGACCTAGGATTTACGTCGGCTCAGCTCTGCTTTAAGTGAAATTTTACCTGAATTATCTCGAAGCTTCGGTAAGAAATCGTTCCAGAAAGCGCACGCCGTAGCTCGGGGTCCTTTGCCAATTCCGTTTTTGTCAGCGTTGAAAATAAAATACTGGGGCTGGTCCTTTGTGTATAGCGGCCAGTTCACGTCATCAGTCACGGGTTTCCTGCAACAGAAACAAAGTTATTTTACCTTTTAAGACCAAAGGACGGCTCGGCGTGGAGACGAACTTAAACGGAATTATTCAGTGGGCTATTATTCCTGCTGCAAAGTGGACGGCACAAGGTAGCAGCGAGAAATGTTCGCAAAGGAATCTGCAGAGAATGTGCATCTAGCACACCAAGGAATTTTTTCTGGTGGTGGGGGGCTCAACCCACGAATTTTTCTTAGAAAGAGTGCTCATATATTCTGATCAAAAAGACGCCCCTAAAACGATGGACCCTGAAGCCGAAAGTTATTTGTTATTGAAAATATGTATATGTGGAATTGAATGCCGAATCCTGATTCGGGAACCAATTTGGTCTCCCGGACTGCAAACAACCAAAGAAATAATAATAAATTTTTTTGAAGCCAAGCTTATATTTGAATGCACTAAAAAGGGGAAAGCGTGGAGCGCCAGGAAAATACATTTCGCAATGATGATTAAGCGCTTCTCGTTTTTACTCATACCCTTCATTTTTGGATAATCATGAAAATAATTTTTCCCTTTTTAATGCATGCGAATATAAGGGGAGTTTGCATTTTGGGCACCAATGCAATAAAAGGACTAATTCAACATGCATTTTGGGCACCGACCCAAAAGGTCCCCATTACAAAAATTGCATTTTGGGCACCGAGCCTTATTATTCGTTATATAATATAAGCGTGGTTTTTATATTTTTTCGACAAACGTCCGGGAAGTACCTACTTCCTGGACAATTTTTCTTTGAGAAAGTATCACTTCCCGGACTAGTCCGGGAAATGCTCGAATTTTAATATAAATATTAATATAAATGAGAATCAGAATGTTTCTTTTAGTACCTATCTTCTGTTCGAATTTCAATATTTAATACCAATAAGAATTAAAATGTTCAAAATTTTCTTCTACAAAGAAATATAATGAGTAAATGTGTCTCGATTTGTTATTTTAGACGGTTATCAACTCACAGACTTCCAGGACTCGCTACGCTCGTTCTAGAATCTTGTCCACTCGTACAAAAAAACATTGTTTTCCGGACTTGTTACGTAAATTACTATTATAATCTTGTCGTCTTTTGTCTTGTATCAACATACTAATATATTATTTTTGATTCACCGAATAACCCAAGATATATTTTTGTTAATATTATTGTCGGGTTCATTTTATGGCGAAGTTGCGGGTAGAAGCTAATAATTATCATATAAAAATCCTCAAATTTGAAATAAATAATACTGAGAAAAACTTATCCATCGGTATAGGGGAGGGCCAGGTAGCTCAGTGGTTGATACTGTCGCGTTCAAAACCACTGACTGATTGGTATCTGATGGCCCAAGAAAGTGCTAGGAATCGCACGTTTCGACTTTTGAGGGCTGCCGTTCGTAAGGGAACGACAGCTGGTTAACGGAAAAAACAATTGAAAACAATTAACAATTAACAAGTAAATCATTTGTAGCCATATATAAGTTCATATTGATACTGACCCAAAGGATTCAATCATTTCGCCTTCGTTTCGACAGCGCGAACACCTCTGACAAAAAATATACTTTTATCCTGGCTCATAGTGTACACATGTAGATAGTTCTTTCGTTACACCAGCCAAGGGACCGCCTTCTTCGATATATTTTTTGATTGAAGAACCTTTCATTCCAAAGGTCTTATCTGGTTATTTTCCACCCCAGCCGTTATAGGCCAGTAGAAATAGACATTAAAAATAAAAAATTTAACAATATTTCCAAAAGTTTTCAAACTTTGGTCAAGTGAATGGTACATCAAGAAAGCAATAAATATTAGTTTGCAACCTGTCTCGAAGTCTAGAACATTGTCGAAATTGAAATCAACTTGAATTTTGCTGTTTTGCAAACTTGGAGTGGTATTAAATATATTATTTCATATAACGAATCAAATTTGCAACCAATTTAAGTGCACGGAACATTTTTTTTTAAATAAAAATTAATGGTTTTATTTTTCCTGTGGTGTATACAGGAAAAGATTCCAAAATTTCTGCAAACTTGAGAGATACATCTAAAACATATTCCGAGCAGTTCTACAGATTTGCAACCTTCTACGTTGACCGAAACATGTTTATTTATACAGTGCTAGTCTAAAGTCCGTTCCCCCCTACTAATTTTTGATCCACCTGGTATATCGCAACGAAATTTGGAAGGCTCAAATAGGAGATAAAAACCTAATTTTTTTAAATAGAACACCCGGTATATCATTGCATGATCGGTTAGGGACGATCATAAGGAATCCAACAACATCAAGTTTTGTGCTATTATCTCCAAATACTATGGAGATATCGCTTATAATTTTCTCCATAAGCCGAATGAGTGTGAGAGAAAATTTATTGACGCCAGAAAAAGTTTCTCCAATTTGCATGTACAAGATTGAAAATTTGTAAATGCATCAGAATAGAAGATTTTAAAATTTGCAAAAAAAATTTCAAAACCTTTGATATTATTCCGAGACCACTTTGATCCAAAAAATTACAACGAATTGAAAAAATATATGACTAATCATGTCCTGGACAACGTAAAAAGTTGGACATGTACAATTGTTCGGAATATTTTTCCGATGTATCTTTTAAGTTTGCAGAACTTTTGGAATTTTTTCTTGTGGTATATCAAAGAAAAACATTAGTTTTAAATAAATAAAAAATGTTCCTTACACTTAAATTGGTTGCAAACTTGATTCATGATATGAAATAATTTATTTAGTACTACTCCAAATTTGCAGAACTTTTGGAATTTTTTCAACGAGTATACAGCAAAATTCAAGTTAATTGTAATTTTGACAATGTTCCGGACTTCGAAACAGGTTGCAAAATTTCATAGTTTGTTTTCAAACCTCTCCCGACCTTGTTTCAAAGTTTAAAAACTTTTGGAATGAATTGATTGTCTACATCTACTGGCCTAATAACCTAGAGATAAAAGACAATATTCCTCACGAAAAACCCTTATTTATATTCAGGAGGTGATCATGCTCTCCTGGCGATCTCACTTGAATCAATTTCTTCACTTAAATAAACATTTTGAAAGGACTGGAAGCGAAAAGGTCGGGACGTACTAGAACGAAATTAGTTTGGGGTTAATTTGATCCGGGCTGCTTTGAAACGTCGTTCCTTGAGTTATAATCTGGATTACTGAGGCTAATTACATATTCTGTAGACTGAGAAACGCACATCTCCCAGAAAGTGAGCATTGTGGAATTGTATGTCTCAAAAACAATGGTCGAGAAAAAGTTTTATGTGGTGCTCTAAGAGTCATTCTCAAAATTCCGTACATAAATATGTATTAGTGAACAAAATCACGATCATCAACATTATCAACAATATTTCTGAATAATTAGACACTCTATTCTTAATTATGGTTGTTGTGTACATTTCACCTAAAAAAAAAAAATTACCGATACAATTTCATTTTTATACAAGATATTATTTCCAACAGTCGGCAACAAGGAGGGGTCTGTGAAAAACCTGGAAGTGAAACATCCAAATTCAGCAACTAAAAGAACTATGGCAGCAATACAAACAGTCAACCACTGCTGGCTAGAAACTCGAAGCTGACTTCAACAATAATCTGCTCATTCATAAAAAGCTTATAAGACCGACAATGCCTGTCCGATGTTTTGTAGTCTTAAGGAGAACCGTCCCCGGAGACTCGACAAAATATAAAAAGATCTTTGATGTTTTTTTTTTAGTGTGGCCAGTTCATGCAGTGCCTCCAGCCGAATGTATATGGTGTACACCTTAGCCTCAACTGGAAAGTCCTATCAACAAGATACGAGTTCACATGCCTGGTCATGTGTTTGGGCATGTCTGCTTTCAGAATTTTGTAAAAAAAACTTCTTTATTCTATTAATAATTTTGGCGACCAGTGATAATGTAGAATAAGCTCAGAGGAAGCTTGAATAGGGTTAAGCTTTTCTACAAGATTAGGATGATCTCTGCCCGTTTCATACACAGAATATAGTATTGCCATCCACTAAAACCGTTTATAATGTATATGAGTAGGATGAGGGTCTTTTTCCTAAGTAGAACTGTATCATATCTGTCTGCACTCGGTGCTCTGTTTCTAGGCAGCTATTAGATTGTTCATCGACTTTATCGAAGTTTGTCATGACTTTGGAGAAAGTTTGATTGTTAATTCTTACCCACCTGAAGTCGGTTTAGGAATAATTATCTTTGTATTTATATGATGATGAAAATCACTGAAGTATTTCACTTTGAAACTGCTGTAAAATTATTGAGCGGTGTCAAATTTGGGCATCTTGGATCGATATAATTGACGTACTTCGAAATTGAAGAAGAAAATCACCTATTGAGAAGTTGGGACCGCAAGTGAGTACACCAACTTCGCACAACATAATTACTTATGAACTGTTTGGAAAACCACGAATTACGTTATGTGAGCTCCGGATTTTGATGAAACAGAAACTCAGCAGTTAATTCTTTGTGTGCTCATTCACTTTTCCATTATAAATACGGCTTAACTGGCAAATGGCACTCCGCCCTCGATACTTTATTAATTTGAAATAAGCAAACATTTACTTTTACTATATGCAGAGTCGCTGGGAACTTGACATATGTTATACAGGCATGCTCATAATCTGTTGTGACGGTTTGAATAGCTAAAATTCGGTTGGCAGCCTTGAACAATCAATCACATTATTTGTGAAAGTGGTACGTTATAATTGGGTGGCCTGCTGGCTTGACGTAATCAAATTAGGTCCAGAGATGAAATCATCTGCATTTTATGTTTTTGGGTCGCTGAATGCGAATGTAATAATTGTTTTGCTCAAAAATATTTAATTCAATTATTATTAACAATTTTGAGATAACAGTTGGCCTGGTTTTTCGTCCAAGCCACCCGGAGACCAAAATTTTTGCCAATTTACAATCGCCCGAACCTTAATTTGAAAGAATCAAACCGCCAATGTCAATTATTACCGAGAAAAACAATGAACTATGCATAATTTGAAAAAAAAAATGGCGTCAAAAGTCACGAGGTTACATTTTTCCACGGTTTTTGGGGGCTAAGATCAAGATTTTGTCATTTTTTTAAATTCAGGACCACCTGTAACTATTACAATTTAAAGTGAATAGAGAATTCAAAACTATCTCGTCAAAGTACCATAAGCAGTTCGATAAACAATGAATTGATCCGAAAATTCAGGATATATAATCAAGCAAGTAACGGCGCGATATAAAAATGCGGTAACAACACACATTCTAGATTGGCCAAAATGCATTCTAAACTATTTTAGGCTCTTAGATATCACTTGAGTTTTTTTTTTGTCTTGGCATCGACTGCTATGGTCATTAACCAGGAGCAGCATTGTTAATTATTACCAGTCGGCAACAAGATTCAATCATTACATAAAAATTCCCGGATGGGAACAGAACATGAGTTATTGACGCTTCTAAGAGATAATGGGAGAAGGGCTATTCGAGCAGACAGACAAGTTTCAAATGAGATTGTGTCAGACAGGTTGAAGTAGTTGAATTGGAAGTATAAATTGGTATCCAGTGGTATAATCAGACGTCTGGTGCCATCTAGTGGAAAAGTGCAGTAATAGCGGTGGCGTGGGTGACATTAAGAAAGATCCTCCCTAACCTGTGGTAGAAGTCCATTTTGTTTCGAAGTGGAGTGGTATAGATTCACGATGCAGAAAAACTTAAATTTAATATAACCACCAAATGTTATGTGATGGTAGAACGATCAAAAACTATCGATCAGTTCAATGGTATCATAAGTACATTTCGAACCTACACAGGTTCATCATCAGCTAAGTGTGGTCCTGATAACTCCAGTGATCGCCAGACAGGCCTATCTTTGTATACGAGAGAGCTTTGCTTGGGCCGTCAGCTGTGAAGATTGGTCTAATGATCATAAAATTATTCCAGTGGATTTTTAAAGGGGTCTAAACACCAAGATTTTCCACAAAATGTGGAGTAAGTCCTAGTAAAACCCTGAATACCTCAATTCAATATGAATGACATTTTCAATTTCTCATTTTGGATCCACTCCGTATATTTGACGTATTTGAGAAGCAGGACGGATGCACCTTCATGAGAAATATAACTTCTTCTGTATATTATTGTGAACCAATAGTATATTCTTCAACGAGCGTATAATGTCAATTATTATTCTCGAGGATAAAGACTTCGGCTCGTTCAGGAATGATCTGAGAGTATAATGCTCGTTATATGCGAGTAGAAGACTATACTTTCTCTACGACTACACGAAAATTCATGAATTTATGACGAAAGCTCAGTTTGAGGTACAAAACAATATAAGGAAGAATAACAATTATATATGAATTACTAAACGCTTGAGGGGAAAAATAAAATAAAACTTCCACCACCAGTAGGATTCGAACTCACGCTCTTATAACAACCTTTAACTTTTCCGCAGATCCGTACCACTGGACCACACAGGTACTTACAAAATTTGTGCATGACATATGACTAAACAAACTCTGTTTTACCAAAAACCGAGATTGTGTAGAATGTCCAGAAAAATATTATTCCAAAGACCTTTGTTGCGAGAAGATTTCATCAGGAGCTAAAGTTAAAACTAAGAAAGAAAACAGTCAATCTGACATTCGCGGATGCCAAGCCGTGACAAGTCCAATGAAGCAAAGCCTTCTTGAGAAATTTATTTGGTAAATTTGTTTTGTCATTGGTCTAAACCTCTCAGTTAACGTGGATTCTGAAAATTATGAATCTGTGATTGGCCGAGTGCCGATGAATAATGAGTTAGGATCCACGGTGTCTTGGAATCATCTTCATTCTTCAACTAATAATCAATATGTAGAATACAATAGTCGTAGAGAAAATATATTTCACGCAGTGATCTAAATAAATTTTTTTCAGATATGTCATTTGAAATTTTGAAAATGCCAACTTTAGCACCCTGTGAAATCCAAAGTGTTCAACTTCAAACCTAGTGGATACATTTGTCAGCATCAAGAGTTTTTCAATATATAAAATTTTAGCCGAAAGCCAATATTCCGTTGATGCTGTGCCGATTCCTTCCTTGTGGAATCCACAAATATTTGTTTATTCGACAGTACTGAAATCTTGTTGAAAATTCAAAGTTTCTCTCAGACCTCAGTAGATTCAATAATGGTCCCACCGGAAACTGTGATGAACAAACCACCGATATATCATGAATAGTTCATATTCATCTGCACCTATGAGAACCCTATCAATCATACGAAAACTCGAACGTATTTAGGAAGTAGTTTTCAAAGGATAGATCCGTTCTGAATACACAAGAGCCATTAAGCGGGAACGCTGGTGTGAACTGGGATTTTTTCATTCTGTTAAATGCGTTCAGCACCTCGGCGTTGAGGTAATAAAATGGATTTTACTACTTAGTCGTTAATTTGGTTGTTAATGAAAACTTTCACAGGGTACGTAACTTCGTTTGTAAACACGTATTATGGTTGCCTTTATGTTCCTAGGAAAAACGGTACTATGGAAGGGATGGAAGGGTGATTATGTGAAATGCGCTAGGATAACGTGGTGAGACTGATGAAATACGACCGAATACAATTTTGTTCGGTCCGGATTTTCCGTCTGAACATCGTTCAATTGAAAGATTTCTGGAATAAATATTGTCGGAAATGTATTGGGACGATTGGGACAGGTGACGTGTTCAATGGATGATACCTAAATACTATTGGGAGAGAAATATTGGAGGGTGGTTTCGATCATTTATCCCACGTCATTCCCATTGGAGAGATCTTAGAATTTTTTGAAGAGGGGATGACGTATCTTGACGGCCAATAATTATTGAAGTATGACGAAAATATTACCCAAATCCAAACAAAAAAAAAACAATCATGAGCCCATCCAAAAAATAGGAGGGTAATATCAATAGAGAAGTTTCTTTCAGATGATTTTTTACGAAATGAATTTTGAAATACTTAGTATTATAAATGAAACGGATAATTTCGATGAAGCCGAAGAAATCTTTTCCCCTCCACACTATCCAACAAAGAGGAACATTTTACGAAAATATCTGCTATAGGTAATAGTTTGAATAGGAATATGGGTTTGTCATTTCTGTTAGTTCAGAAATAATAATGATACTTAATAAATATAGTTTGATCATGATTTGGGGGTGGTTTGTTATTTCCAAAATGGGGGTAGTATTCCAATGAGTTGGAGGGAATGCCTTATTTGAATATGAGTTGATAATAATGATAATTCAAATATAAACTTGAGAATATTTCATAGTTTGATATAAATAAAACTAGTAGTTTGTGTACAAATTTGAGCTGTTGTGTGCACTTTGGGAGTGCATTTTATAGTGTAGACAGAAACAGAAATGAAATTATGAACGAAGTGACGATTTTGAAAGAGAACTGTAGACAAAGATTATTGGAATTTTATATTGGTGAGTGGCTGGCTACTAGATATATTCATATAACAGTAAAGCAAGCTTTCATTCATTTTATGAGAGGGTAACCATTTTATTTAAATGTTGTATTTTGATAATTCCATACTAAGTTCGCAGACTGACTGAATGCATACCAATACAGTGAAAGTCTTCAATATTCAATAACAGTTTTTATTGTATTCACCAAATGTCTATTACATCGCTTGCAATATCACGCCAGTGTTCTCTGCTATCTAGAAGAAAGTACATAGACTAGGTAGATGCATTATACGAATTAATTCCAACATTACAACATCGGGAATCTACTATGGACCACATGAGTGTAACCAATACTTGGTCATTCGTCATTCCTGCCGTGCTTTTCCATCCCGCCGTCACTCTTCAGTTGCCATTTCTGCTTCGCAACACACAATGAATAACCGCAAACGAATTCATATCTAATTAGACCCCATCATTTCGATGGTATACAATTCGTGCGTAACACGACAGAAAAGAGGATTTATGTCGCCAATATAACTGGTAATGTAGCGGTTTCCCGCTGAAATCCTCTCTCTACCTGTTGCCCAGATAGCTGCGACCAACACTACATGAATTATTTTACCTGGTTTATTAGATCCATCATTCAAATTGTCTGCTAGCGATACAAAAGAATAGTATATTACACACACTGGAAATGAGTAATTTTACCTATTAATATTTCACCTAGATAATAATAGATATTTACGATATGTGTCATATTACGATACGAGATGGAACGTTTATAACCCATCAATTATCGTAATATAAATTTACGATACAAATATTGTACAATATTTCACCTACCATCAATAATTCTAAATATCCACTCAAAGCTAGTTAACAATCTTCAAAATTGTGATTTACAGAAGAAGAGCCAGCAACGTATTTCAAGTTGTCATTTCAGAGGCCCAAATTTGACATAACGTCAATTTCAATAATTTCATCATAAACTCTGATCATGTTTATGTTCCAGTGTCGTAATGGAGCAACAGTGTCGTAATGAACCTTCATGTTTATGTTCCAGTGTCGTAATGAAGCAACAGTGTCGTAATGAAGTTCCAGGTAATGGAATTCCAGTGTCGTAATGAGCCTCATTACGAAACTCATATCAGTATCTTTATGATTGACATTACATACTGATGAATGAATATTTTACCTACTACCAATAATGTTAATTATTTACTCAAAATTAGTCAATATTCCTTAAATTAATAATATTAGAATCATGCAACAAGCAAGCGTTGCGCCCATTGTTGATTTATTTTGCAAACTGTCAACTTTGACACGCTCATTCCATTTTAGTAAAATTTCATCGACATTAGTTCAGACCATCAGAGAATAGATTCAGATATAGAATCCGCTACAAAAAATTCAAACCTTATTAATTGATAAATCCCGGGATAGATATTCAAATTTATAATAAATTAGTTCTTGTTATCCTTTTCCATTAAATAGACTGACATTTAAAAAGAGAAACAAATGAATTTTACTTTACCGCACTAGTGCAGTAAAGTAAACTCATATCAGTATCGTAATGTTTGATATTACATATTGGTGGTAGGTAAAATATTTTACCTACCATCAACAATTCTAAATAACCACTCAAAGATAGTTAACAATCTTCAAAATAGTAATCTTATAGAGGGAGAGCCAGCGACGTATTTCAAGTTGTCATTTCAAAAGTCCAAATTTGACATTACGTCTATTTCAATAAATTAATCATAAACTCTGATCATGTGTATGTTCCTGTGTCGTAATGGAGCAACAGTGACGTAAGTAATGAAGTTCCAGTGCGTCGTAATGAACCTCATTACGAAACTGATTTCAGTATTGTTATGATTGACATTACATACTGATGGTAGGTAATAGATATTTACGATATAAGTGTCGTAAAGACTGACATTACGATATGAGATGGAACGTTCGTCAAACGAGACCTTTAGACCGAGTTTGATTGTACAATATTTTACCTAACATCAATAATTCTAAATATCCATTCAAGTTGTCATCTCAAAAGTCCAAATTTGACATAACGTCTATTTCAATAAATTATCATAAACTCTGATAATGTTTATGTTCCAGTGTCGTAGTGGAGTAACATTGTCTTAATGGAGTTCCATCGTCGTAATGAGCCTTCATGTTTATGTTCCAGTGTCGTAATGGAGAAACAGTGTCGTAATGAGGTTCATTGCAACACTGGAACTTCATAACGAAACTCATATCAGTATCGTTATCATTGACATTACATATTGATGGTATTAGTGGGTAGGTAATATGGTTTGAATTGCTTCATTTGCTGCAAGTCCTATTATTATTATTATTGCTCGGTGGGGATAGCTTGCAGCCGAAGTACAAGTAGTTCTGTGTAGAACCTTCCTGCTTCCCGCTGTCAGGTCTATATCGCGAGTACTTTTTTGAGTACTTCCTGGAGAGTTCTCACGAAGTTTTGCTGTAGGATAATACCTTCTGCACTACAATGAAGATATTCAACTTCATATGATCCGTGTGGAGGCCGTTTCTTACCCCTCATTACAGAACCCGCATAGTGTGGAATCTTGTAGCCCCAGCAAGTGTTTTTTCAGGTGGCAGTACCCTATTATGAGTCCTACCACCTTCCTAAACAAGTTCCGGTTAAGTTTGAGGAGTTGTCTTAATAGGCGGACGGTTGGCCCCAATTCATTATCTTTCCTTGAGTACTGCCTGAGGCATTCTTCCAGGAAGATTGATGATGGTTCTCAACACATTTTTTCGTGTCCCAAAAGGGATCTGGTAGAAAAGTTCCATCTTGTTCTGTGCTCCTAGGCCGCTGAGGTTTTTAATCGATTTTTAATTTTTTCTCTCAGACCTCTTTCAAAACTTCCGAATAATATTTTTCGATATTTTCCCAAACAAGTGTGTTTTAAGGAATCATTTTCATTTCTTTTGAATATCCCGCCAAAGACGAAAAGACGAATGGCACTGAACAACGTCTTTTGGGTATCTTTCGATGCAGACGCGATTGCACGTATCGATATTCGTCAAAATTTATTAATGAAATAATTTCCGCCGCTCACTCTATTTGGATCAGAACGATACTTACCCTGTAGTTGCGAATCTGGCGAACGCTTGCATGATTTTGAGACTGAGTTCCCTTTCTCTGGAGTTGAACTGCAAAGACATGTTCAGAGGATGACCGAACACGTATTCTATCTCGTCGCCATGCAGCACTCCCATCCACTCCCCCCACAACGACGTGCTTGTCCTCTGCAACCAACAAGAGTCATTATTAAATATACATGATATAAAAAATGTGTTGTGTATATTCGCGTTGATATCTTATAATGGAACATCACCACCGATGAACTCTAGTAGGTGAAGTATTTTGTTGGAAAATGCACCACTTAAGTTCGGGATTGTTGAATTGATGAATTAATTATTATCATTATTACAATAGTATGTGTGGGTCAAATCTTGCAAGCGAATTTTGAATAATTTCTAATGGTCCAAAATAAAATTATGAATTCCAGTAACAATATGCATTATGGAATTTTTGTTTTTTCGTTCAAAATTGGTTTATTGAGCTTTTGACTCTAATGAGAAATTGATTATATATGCTAATGGTTCAGCAATGAATTCGTTTATTACTTTTATTACTTTTGTGGGTAGGCAGTCCGTACCAACTGAGTTATTTCCAAATTGGGATTTAATGATATTTGATACATTAATAGAGTAGTGGTTGGCAAAATCATTTGATATTATGCGAGGGTCATTAGTTGTTTCACTGTTGATGTTTATTTCAACAGGAGATTGTCTTTTGATTTTTCCGGTTTTCTTATCAACTGTTTTCCAAACTAATTTTTGCATTTCTCGTGGATCGATAGAACTGTTGATTTTATCGTAAGCAAGTAAAGTAAAGTAAAGTGAAAAATCGAAAAAACAATAGTTTGCAATCTTTTCCGAAGTACGCAACGTTGTCAAAATGGCAATTAACTTAAATATTGCTATATACTCCTAGAAAATTATTTCATATGACGAATCAAGTTTGCAAACAATTCAATGTACGAAACATTTTTTTTATCGACCGATAATGGTTTCCTTTGATATACCATAAGAAAAAATTCCAAAAGTTCCGCAAACTTGACAAATACCTACATTGGAAAAATATTCCGAACAGTTGTGTAGATTTGCGACATTTAACGTTGACATCAGATAAGATGTTTTCAAAATTTGCAACAAAGCTTCAAAACTTCTGTAATTATTTCGGGATCACCTGGATAAAAAAATTACCACGACTTAAAGAAATAAATGTTCCAGTTAACGTAAAAGGTTGTAAAACTGCACAACTTGCAGAACTTTTGGAGTTTTCTCTTATGGTATATCAGAGAAAAATATTAGTTTTCGAAAAAAAGACCCGTACACTTCAATTGGTTGCAAATTTGATTAGTGGTATAAAATAAACCCTTAGAAAGAAACATTCAGAAAGTTTCCAGACCACAAGGATGTGAAAACTAATATCGTCGAGTCCCTCTAGATCAAACGGTAAAATGATTGATGTTTTAGGAGAGTATATCTGCTGTGAAAAACATTTAAAATATTAAATTTTTCTCTGCGTTCGTTGTTCCAGAGGAAAACCCGAGCTTGTGAGCGAGATTTACTGTATCGTATAATAGTTAGGATCTCGACTTCAAATATGTGAACAATATTTTATGATAGGTGATGATAGACTTCATTCATCACCAAAAAAGATAATGATGTTGAAAATGGATGACTGAATAGGCGAAGGGTCACTGCTGAATAGTATATTTCAAAACAACCTCAATCAATCCAAAACAGAATTCCTTCTTTAAATTGATTAAAGTAAAGTATAAAAACTCGGGACAAAACACATTGTAAAATGTCCTCCCCATACAAAACGAGCTCTGTTCGAAAATGATAGCAGAGTGTTTTTGTCGATATATCATTAATGTTTTCTGAGCATTTCACTTATTGGTCTAGTACAAAGGAATTTTCGTAATCAAGGTCTTTTGAACGAATGTTTACAA
The DNA here is from genome assembly GCA_958298965.1 of Chrysolina haemoptera. Classification (NCBI taxonomy): domain Eukaryota; kingdom Metazoa; phylum Arthropoda; class Insecta; order Coleoptera; family Chrysomelidae; genus Chrysolina; species Chrysolina haemoptera. Next base: position 10,835,600 of record OY282602.1, on the reverse strand, counting down.
AAAAATATTTTAAGCTGAAGTGGTGGTACTTATTTCAGTGTCTGACAGATCGAACTTGAAAATACCTAGGGAAGACCCAATATAATAAAGAATTATGTTTACTTTTGCAGGCGTATTTGATCTTTCTTTGAAAGGGCAGCGCCATGTAATACCCATAAACTTGATAAGTATTGAAAATGATTAATTTTTCTATTCGATGCTTGCCTACAAAATGCGTGTAGTATGGGAAATTTGCGAAGGTCTGGATAATTATTGATCTATTTTCATTTAGTCAGATTGAGTTTCAAATTATTCATCAAAATGTCTCTTCTTAGGAAAATATTATTCCAGAGTGTATTGTAGGATACATTTATCAGGTCAACCGCATGTTTCGTATGTCTCAAAGAACGACATCGCTAGGAATATTTGTATCATTGTGTTGCAAGAAGGGTAGTCACTTGATAGTCCACGTGTTCGGATTTGGAAGCATTCAGTTTCACATCATAGGCGTTTGATATATCATCAAATGGCGCAGGACCTGCATTAACGTGTTTGCTTTGGCAAGTGATGACGTTTTTATTTGATAACTGAGATATAACTATGTGTCGTCTGATTATTGGTGTATCTGACAAAGCTTTAGGAATAATGATGATAACCAAGCAGTCTGAAACACGTGCCTTCCATTGGACTAACTCTACCTTGAAAAAACACTCTAAAAAAGCTATAAACAACAAGAGTCAGTTTTTCATCAACAGAAACTTGTTTCATCTCTTTATTGAATTGAAGATATCCTACTACAAGTAAATGCACGTGATATGTCATAATTAACTGAACTTTGCTTGTCTCACTCATCCAATTGGTGTCGAGATTTTACGGGTCGTCTGGTTAAATCACGAAAAACACAATTTCAAAATTTTTAATGTGACTTATGACTGAAAAATGATTCAGCAGAAACCCGGTGGATTTCCACATTGGCATTCACCGCAAGTAACATTATTTCGTTTTTCAACGAGAACAATCTGCAAGCAGGTAAGAATTAATATACCAAATTCGCGGCAAAACTCTCTTGAGAACGTTCCAAGCACGTTCGCAGGCAGACAAGAAAGTTGTTGTTTAATGTGTAGTGGAGCAGTTTTGAGTTGTGCCTAAGTGGTTGCTAAATCGCGACGTAATACGGAATTCTTAACTGGGATTGGGAGAAGAAAGCAGGAAGACTGCTCGTCAGAGCGTGTGCTTGAAATGATGAAATTGCGTTAACAAACGACAAATAACTGCTGAGCGATTCGCTAGAAATCAGGGAATCAGACATATCAGTGGCGTAGATCTACAAAATTTGGAACGACGCCCTAAAAACAATTTGAAGAGCCATCGTGGAAAAGTAATTGGACATCCCATAGGACCCAATGAAAACCTTATTGGAAAGTGGTATGTGGCCCCTGAAATCATGCATTCAAATAAATACTATGTTCATTATCAATGATAATATGACGCTAGATATCAAAGAGGATATGAATATTCTGGAGTTGTTTTCCAACACCAAATCGTTCTTTTTGTTATCTCGTCACGTATTCCATTTACCAATTGATCATCTAAGATAAAAAACGACACAACCTTTGAAATAAAAAGGTCATCCATACTTACTGAATTCATTCGTTTTTGAACCAATTGACTGGCGGGAACAAAAATTATAATCTTACATCATTACTCCACTTCTAAAAAAGCGGGATTCATCTTTTATTACAAACTATCGTCCAATATCTTTAGTTACCCACCTTTCGAAAATATTTGAAAAGATCATCAGACAAAGACTTATTTTATATATTGATAAGTATAAAATAATTTCAAACCACCAATTTGGATTTAGAGAAAACATCTCAACCCAAGATACTATTCTGTCATAGACATCAAAAGGTACCGATGCTTTGAATGAAAGTAAATCATCTCTGTGCATATTCAGACTTATCGAAAACTTTTGATACTGTTAGTCATCATCTACTCCTACAGTCTTTAGAGGATATTGGAATGCGGGGTAATATCTTCAAATTATTTGAAAGTTATCTGACGGAAAGAAGCCAGAAAGTAAGAATTGATGACGTATTGAGTTATGAAATGGAGATCGACTATGGCGTACCTCAAGGTTCTGTGCTGGGACCAACATTATTCAATATATATATATATATTAACGAAATTTGTTCATTGAATAACAAAGGAAATATCATCGGATTCGCAGATGACACCGAAAATTGAAGCTGAAGCGGAATTTCCTCTTGTGAAACGTTGGTTGGATAAAAAGTTATCAACTGTTAAAGTTGAAAATACATATTACCGTAAATTCTGCTGTAATTCCGCTGTAATGCGTCCATTTGAACACCTAACGATCAGTACATATTCAACAAGAGTATAAAGTGAAATATTTGGGAATAATTATTTATACTCATCTCAAGTGGGATTAACATATTAAATATACTGTCAATAAACTGAGGACTATTTTATTCGAATTTCGGAAATTCAAAGAAATCCGGCCGCTAAAGCACTCAAAAACTTTGTATTATTCTGTTGTGGAAAGTCACATTCGCTATGGAATCGCAGTATGGGGTGGAGCTCTGAATACTCACATTCATGCTATCGAAGTTATGCATAGGCGTTTTTTTAAAATTGATATTTTCCAGGAAAAATAGATATCCTTCTGATGATCTATACACCGAAACACAAATGTTGGATAAAAGACAATTATATTTTTTATGCTCCAGTATTAAATATCACGCAAGCAAACATACAACTGTGTGTAAAGTAAATTTTTGCACAGTCTTCATACATTTATGCATTTTTAATAAATACACTATTTTGTATTAAATATAACTCCGAAGTCAACATTTGATAATACAACAATTCATAATATCAAACATTCAAATTGATGATATAATTGCTACAAGTTTGTAATATGATAATCGTCGAAGAAAAAACTTGTCTGATACATTTTCGTAAAGGGTTTTTTGTACTCATTCAACAGACTTCACGCTCATACAAAAAAGTGCTACTTCACCAACTAGTATCATAAATAGCTTTTATCATATTATATTTGATCATGAAAAAATAGTAAAAATGCCCAAAATTATTATTTAAATATATTTATATATTTACTGTTAACAATTTATTTAAAAGACTGCTTTTTATTAAAAATTCGGAATAACCGACAACATAATTCGGTTGCTATCTATTAAATATATCACATTTCAATTCTCCTGAGTTATAGACAGTTTTGGTAATAGTTATTTGGCTAGAGACGCAGGTGATTGATTGTTGCCTTCCGGCCAAAATGGAGTTGTCATAAATTATTATCGGAATTTACATTTCATGTAAATTTGGGAGTTAGTAACAGGTTTGTTGAATATCTGACAAAACAGAAATGTGAAATGAACAGGATGCTTACGGACCAGAATTCAACCACAAAAATTCAAGAAATTTTTTGAAAAAATCATGGAAGACAACAGAAATATGTATGTAAAAATTGGTATAATAATTCGAATATATAGGTCTTGGTGGCGCGCAGGTAATGTTCTCGCTTCCAATGCCAAGGTAGGCGAGTTCGAATCGCCGTGCCGTCACCGACCTCGTGCATGGCATCACACGTTCAAAGGTAAGGGCTGCATCTTCCGCAGCTCGTACAAGTCTCTCGAGAACTTCTGATGCTTGCTTGTAAGGGAGCAGCCGGTTGACGGACATTTCAATTTCAACGAAAAAAAAAAAAAAAACAAATTCAACATACTATTTTGAACTGGAATTGACACTCGCGTCGAACTGAAGTGTTAGTGAATGGTTTTCAATAATGGGACAGACCTTTGGTGAAGAAATCTATTCTAGAAGAGAAAAAACATTTTTTAAAATATCAATCAATCATCGAAATTGATGATAATTCACATTCATATGATTTGGTCTGCAATTCGATTTCTTAGTGGAAGCTATGTTGATGCAACCTTCAGCATTCTCATATAGAGAGTTGTAGAATCATTATATTATTTGAACTCAAAATTAATAACGAATCTTTTCATTCAAACAAGATTTGAAAGTTTTAGACAATGAGGTAAATTGATTACTTCCAATGTGGACTTCCATGGTCTGAATTGTTACTTTGAGCACGCCTTTCCAATCGCTTTAGTATCTCCGATCGATATTGAGGATGTACTGTATACTCGATAACGATCGAAGATATGAAACCGATTGAAACGTCGTGTTCATAGTAACAGTCCAGACGATGGAAGTTGGCAATGAAAGTTATCAAGTACTTGGATAGCTAGAGTATCTGATATGTATTTGGCCTCTGTATAGAAGACAATGAAATCGATTTTGTTTCCTGCCTGTCCAGGATATTGAATATTTTCCAACATGAATATGGAGCCGCTCATTTACTTTCAGATGTGTATCTTGCCAAGTCCGAGTAAAGATATCCAAATAATTTCATTTGAATATCTGAATGCACCATTGACTTCGATATAGGTTTTTTTTTATGAATATGCATTTGAACCAATGATCCTCTTTATGAAGAACACCAGCCTCGTCCCGAAGAATTAGGTGGTGCTCTGTCCAGGCGTGGTCAGCAGATTTTTTCCCTCGTTGAGTCCACTTTTTGTGTTCGGCTTTTCTCACGGATAATGACATCTTCGTGGTTCCATGTAATGAAGGTTTCTTCGAGTTTGTCCGAGAGGATAGCTCAAACTTTAGAGCGCGTGGGTCATCGATATCGAAACCAAGCAACGTGATGCGGAGTTATGGTTTGGATGGAGACTTACGGACGACCTCCTTTCGAGATCTATTTCTCTCGGGTCGTGCTAGGAATCACACGTTAAAAGGTAAAACCTCGTAATCCTTAGCTCGCAGCACAAGTTTCGACTGTTGAGGGCTGTCGTTCGTAGACGGACGTCAGCAGGTTAACCGAAAAAACAATTTTAAACAAACAATTTTAAAAAGAAACAATTTTCAAACACGTATGGAGGCCGCTCATGGACCCTTTTGGAAGGAGATGCGCTTCGGACAATTGAAACGTGAAAATTGAAAGAAGTAGAAATCTCTTAACTATTAAGACGATGGACCTCCGAAATGTAAGTTATCAAGTTACTACATCGTCTGCAACTCTCAGGCATTTTCCCCATCACTCACTTTTTATTCTGTGGTAAACTTCTTTGCGAATTAACTTTTTCTTCGAATACGGCCGAAGCTAACCGAAACTCTTCAACTTTCATAATTTCAAGAACAATGCAGTTGATCACCAGATCCTAAGAGGGATCCTAATGACTTCACAGACACCGATAAAAAATTACAAAAGTTCCCTATTTTTCCATCCTTGTTGCCAGGCGACACACTTGTTGATTGGTCACTGTAATAACGGAGAGATAAAATGACATACTATCAAGTTTTCCAATCTGTGTTGTCGTGTCATTTAACCTCCCCACAATAATGGTAATGGTAACCAATTAAAGATTGCGTTTCCTGGCAACAAGGATGGAATAATTAAGAACATTTGCCTCTTTTTATCAGTATCTGCGGAGCCATTGGAAATTTTCATTTCCTTGTTACCCGGTATATAACTAATTTGCACCAAGAAAAATCATGCCATGTCATTCGTGGCCAATTATTAATAACTCATTCGTACGTTACGAAAATATCCAAACCTCGCTTCTTTCCTCAAATCACATTTCCTTATGAGTATATCGTAATCAATCAGTCCATCAACAGAACAATCATCATCCAACCACACACAATACACTCTTCGATATTGTGAAATATTGATCTATGTAGTGGAAAGATACACAAAGGATGTCATGCTTTCCATCGAGCGAGAGCTCTTCCACTTGACTGTCAATTTTTCACACTCTGGAATAATATTATTTCAGGCGATATCCGAAGGAATTAAGAGAAATACTCTGACACATCAATTTTCGTTTTGAATGTGATCTCACTTGAACTATAACTGAATGCAACCAAACAATAAACCAATCAATCATTATTTTCTTTCTTGACAGGGTTCTTACTCACTTACTTCCTTACTTCCTGGCACTGGTGATTGTGCCCCGTTAGGAGCCCTTTCGCTAGCGTGAGATCTCGTTCCACCAGAAAGGAATTTCCTTTTCTCGAAGGCCCGGATATATTGCGCTTCGATTGATTCATACCAGGCGAGTCCTGCCATGTTTAAATGAACTGTTTTTGTAACCGTTTTTCCATTATAGCAACAGCTAAGCTGTTGGAGATTCCTAGGATGCGTTCTGGCCCAATTGGTGGTTTCTCTGATCCCTCCTAGGCTAGTCTGTCTACCTTTTCGTTTCTGTGAATACCCCGGTGTCCAGGGACCCATATGAGACTGACTTTCCTTCGTTTTGCCGGGTTTTCCAAGGCATTTTTACCCAGTATTGCTGCATTACTGTTTGAGCAAATTGCAGTTAGTCTTCGACATCTATTGTCGAGATTTTCTTCGACGCAGGGGAGTAAAGCATATACTTCAACCTGAAACACTGCGGCGTATTCGCCTAGAATAGGGATTTCTCCCCTCAGTCCTTTCTTTTATACCCTTGCTGGCGGAGTGTTATCGCTTTCTATCAGTAGGATGGGACAGATCTCCTGGGTATTGTTTCAGAGGGGGGAATGTCCATGGCCCGTTTATTCTTCGACTCATTGGCTTGCGCCTTCGAGTCTGTAGCCGGTACTCATCTTGTTCAATGTATAAGTGCAGAGGTGGCAGTCCTAATAGACTCTAGTTGATGCCGTTTTCATGGCACATGCCATTCCCAAGCAGGCCAGTCTTCGAACCATATCTAGTTCATTTTTGGCGTTACTCTTCAGCGTACCTGGATACCATACAGTTTCTCCATACGTTTTGGTCGGGCGAATAATTGCCGTGTATATCCAATGTAGGATTTGGGTGTCAGACCACACGTTCTTCCGAATGCTATTCTGCATGTCCACTACGAACATACGGCCTTTTTGGTGCGATGAGCGATTTGCTCATTCCAGCTTGGCGGCTACTATGGCTCCAAGATATTTTGTTGAACCTTTGAATTGAAGACACGTTACCGCGAGGTGGAGTTCTGAAAGGTTTTTTAGTAAACAAATAATTCCTTGGCAGAACACCCTTGTTCCACTCTACTCAGAGCTCCATGCATTGATGGATTCTCCAAGCAGATTCACCAATTGGTTTTGAGCAATATAAGTAACAAATATAGGTTTTGATTTTAGGAGGACGAATTTATATGAATATTTAATTGCCCATCGGCTGAAAACTTTTTCTCATTTCATTCACACCTTCTGTTAAACTGAATGAGGCTGAGATGTGCCAATAAGCCTTACAGAAAGAAGAAGCTTCCAGATATGTCAATTCAACGGACATTCTAGCTAGTATAGTTTGGAAGTGACCGTTACTAAACCATTAAAGAATTGACTTGTATAAACAATTTGCACAAAGAAAAATTGTGCCATGTCATTCATGGCCAATTATCAATACCTAACTCATTCGTATATTATAAAAATATCCAACAACCTTTTTTTCCTCAAATCACATTTCTTCATTTATCGTAATCGATGAGTCCATCAACAGAACAATCATCATCCAACCACACACAATACACTCTTCGATATTGTGAAATATTGATCTATGTAGTGAAAAGCTACACAAAGGATATCATACTTTCCATCGAGCGAGAGCTCTTCCACTTGACTGTCAATTTTTCACACTCTTATGATGAAACGTATTGATAGTGGTGAAAAGATTCGCCTTGGGTTCCTTTTCAATTTTCCCGTTTTATTGCATTTCTTGTATTGATATCACGTTCGTTCCCGCAATAATGGAATATGCTCGATGGATTTTTGCCACGAAAGATGGCGCAGATTTATGATGATGATATGATGATATCGCGTATTCCTTTCGCGGATAACAATCTGGGATTTGGGGAACTAATAACGGGTATTTCGCTCTGATTGGTTCTAAGACATTACAGGTCTCAACGCCTGGAAATATACAGGCAAAAAAATTATGAGAAATGCTCGGAAACATCAATTTTTGTTTTGAATATGATTTCACTTGAACTATAATTGATAACAAACAATAAATCAATCAATTAATGAATCAATCGATATTTATATCTTTTTTTAACAGGGTTTACATGTATTGGAATTATCAATGAATGGATGAAAATACAAATATTACAAATGTGAATGTAGAGTTATTAAAACAGATATAATAAAATTAAATTTACCATTAAGTGTAACTCAGATGAAAAGTATGAGCAGATATATAAATTTTCAGGTAACTTTCAAAAAGTTTTAAACAATTTCCTCGAATGCCAATATCCTCCAGCAAGGGTAAACGGTGACTGACGGTATCAAAGGCTTTCGACAAATCAATAAATATAGTTAAACACGGTTTGCTGATATTTAATGATTCTGTGATCTTGCAAGTTAGGCTCAGGATGGCATCCTCGGTTGATTTTCCTTTTCTAAAACCGTACTGTTGGTTTGATAGGATACTATATTTATTCAAGTATGACTGTAATCGATTTTTTAGAATTTTCTCAAATATTTTTAAAATATATATAAAATGTATACGAACGGATAAAAGTATCGAGTGTATTGTCTGTATCTGAGATCTGCGTTTGTCGAAAAAAATATTGTGTGTATTTCGAGCACAAAGTGTAATTGCCGCTCTCCAAAGATTGCCGCGCTCTGCTTCGCGTCGCGGCGCGGTAACTCTCTTTGTTCGAGCGGCAATCCATCACTTTGCGCTCTAAATACACATATAGCTATTTCCAACCGCATTAATATGACGCTCCAGCATTTTCTGTTCTGTACAAAAACGGCTTCAAAGTTATCATTATGGCAAAAATATTTTGATTCACAAACTAAATACGGCTAGTGGAATGGTTTTAAGATGGAAATTATCGTTTTGTAAATTAATACCAAATAGCTCAGTTGTGTCAATTGACGGGTTTCACGAGTTCAAATCCCAGCGCAATTTTTTCTTTTTACTGTCTTATTTTGCTGTTAGTAACAAAATATTGTAATTCGCATAAATACCAAAATTGGGTGTTTGGACAATCATGAGGTTTTATTCGCCAAAACAAAGAATTTTTTTGTACTATTGAAGAAAATAAATATTTCCACATAAGTCGCTCATTTTCAACTTTAGGAAAAAAAGTCATAGGAGCTTTGTTATTGAGAATGTAGTTACGAGTCGAAATGCATGATGAAATATAGAGTGTTCCATTCAAAAAAATATCATTTTATGAAATATTTCGAAAACTCGACTGTCAATTTTTTTTTGTTTTCGGCGTCGAGAAGGCCATCAAAAATGCTACTAGTTTGCCCATTTAACCGAATTTGTAGCATCAATAATAACGGAGTTGGCAATGGTGCCGACTTAATTTGGAACACCCTGTATACCCCAGATAAAAAGTTTCCGATACTGTATACGAAAGTATCACAGATATTATTAACAGCGTTTTGACTATAGAGTAAGTGTTATCAAAAATCGAATTTTTTCCGGCAAATTGCGAAATATTGACAGCAACTTATATACCTTTAACGAACTACTTAACCTGATTCAAACAAAAATCCATTCCAAAGGAATAATTTCTTCGAGGTTATCAATTTTACAATCAATACTGGTTTACTTTATCGATTTTTCCTTATTGCAGTAATAGCTCCCAATAATATTATCGTATATGTGTAAACATTGGTTTTCAACTTTTGTTGGCAATAAATTAGAGAAACTGTAATAACTCTTAGTTTCCTTGTGTGTCACGCACATTTCCTTGAGCTGTGAAAAAATGTGTGGCGTTTCGGGTAAAATACCGCATAATCGAGCATTGTGATAGCCCCTGTCAACTACTATTATAAAAGTACCCCAGTCCGGATTAAACACGCACTTTGCACATTTATCGTCAGAAAGGGGAAATTCGAGTTAGTCTGTTTTCCAAGGGTGTATCGAAAAGAATATGTTGAAGAGTATATTCCAAATCCAAATCGGATTGTATTTTGTTCATAAACAGTGTTTTTAGGGTATTTAAAAAAACTCCACGTGTTCGATTGTGCATGTCCGACAAGATGAAAATCAATTTTAACATATGTCATTTGATTACTGGTAGAAAGTGGCAAAAAGTAGGGTGAGATGAAAAAACATTGAAAAATGTTGGTTGACAGTGTTACAGTTTGAGTAGAATTTATTTTGGGTTATATTTTCTGAAAAACAACTTTTTCTCTGTAGTTTTGAGTTTGAGTTTTTAGGCCAGTAGAGATAGAAATCTAAAATATAACAATAATTCTAAAAGTGAATGTGAAGTGATCAAGTGAATGGTACATCGAGAAAGCAATAAATCTCAGTTTGCAACCTCTTCCGAAGTACGCAACATTGTCAAAATGGCAATAATCTTGAATTTTCCGAACTTGGAGTAGTATTGCATTTATTATTTCATATCACGAATCAAGTTTGCAACCAATTCAAGTGTACGGAATATTTTTTTTATCAAAAACTAATGTTTTTCTTTGATATACCATAAGCAAACATTCCAAAAGTTCCGCAAACATATTCGCAACCTTTTACGTTGACCGGAACAAATATTAAAATAAATAAAAAAGTTCGCAAATTTTCAACCTTGTACACGATCAGGAACTTCATGCAATTTTGAGAAATCTAATTTAATAATTAAAATCAGATTTTTACGGTTTTACTAAAGATAATAATAATAATAATAATGTGAATTTTTGGATCTCGCAAACGGCTCTAACGATTTGGATCAAATTGTGAAATTAGATAAGGATTTGCTTCTTGAGTCCATATAGTCGTCTTTCCTGAAAACATGTGATTTGACTTACACGGCTTCAACGATTCGGATCAAATTTGGTATTCAGATAAAGTTTTGCTCTAAAAGTTCATCCATATAGGCGTCTTTACTGAAAACATGTGATTTGACTTACACGGCTTCAACGATTCGGATCAAATTTGGTATTCAGATAAAGTTTTGCTCTAAAAGTTCATCCATATAGGCGTCTTTACTGAAAAAATTCTATTTTGACCTACTTCCAAACATCTGAAATTTGACATATATCAAAGACAGACGACATTACAAGAATTTCGCAATGTTGATGTAAAAATGATAATAAAAATAATAATGAGAATTTCCAATTCAACTTCCACCCTCTACCAGTCCTCCGAATAATCTAGGGCACACATTTCCAGAGCCGACGACGATACAAGAATTTCATAATATTAATGTAATAATGATAATAATAATAATAATAATGGTGTGTTCAACATCCTGGTCTACCGTAGTAGCGTGATGGGTATAGAAGTCCCGGACACATAGCGTGTCATGGGGCTCCTGAAACAATAAGGCATTTGCTGTCCGCGTGTCAAGCTTATGCGGTCCCAGCCTATATTCACAGGCATAACGCGGTTCTATGAATGTTGAATTATCATCTTCGACACTCGTACGGTATAGACGAGACACCGGTGTTACCTTATGCTGCGGGGCATATTGACTCCGTTTTGCAGAATGAGAAGTGACGAATCTATTGGAACTACTCGTTTCCTACCCTCAGGCAAATACAAGCAAATAAGCCTGATGTCTCCTCGACCATCATAGTAACGACGATTTTCGTCAAAGAGTTTTCGGCTCCTCGCGAAACGAACATAGTCCGAAAAGAGGAGAAAAAACTCTCCAACACCGAGATTTACTCTTTGAATTCCGCAGGCTCTACCCAAACCATTCTGTTGAAATGGTGGTTCTGATTATAGGGGTCCTTGGTGGAATGATGGACACACTGCTCTCTAATCTAAAAATCATACCATTTTGCCGTAATGCGGCAGAAATCTTAGCCGGAAATATGCAGAAGGCCGTCATCCTTGGTTCACTCCGTCTGCTCAGTGCACATCATTCTCGGACCCAGTAATCACTCGACCCACGGATATGGGGAGTGACACCAGCGCGCCCTACGGATGTATAGGGGCTCCGGAGACAGGGTCTGACTGGAACAATCTTGACAGATAAAAATAATAATAATAATAATAATAAAATGAAATGAAAAATAAATAAGCCTGATGTAGTCATCCTCGACCATTATAGTAGGACGATTTTCGTCAGAGTTTTCGGCTCCTGGTGAAACAAACATCGTCCAAAAAGACAGAAAAAAAAAGAAATATATCTGAAAATCGCATGTCTCTGTTATGATGCCATCAAAGTATTTGAAATCAATTTCAAAATTTCATTCACATAACGAACTACCATTTTTAATGGCACTTTTCAGGTTTCTCAATTCATAACATTTTGTGTTCAAGATTTTACATAATTTGAATTAACTTTTGAAAATCATTGTTTATTCTCTTTGTTGCATGTTGTTAGTGAAGCGTAGCCATAATTATAGGCCATGGGCAAGAGTGGAGGACCTAACCCAGTAAAACGGGTTCTTTATAGTTTTTTAAACCATAATTTTTCGAAACAATGGCGTTACTATAGGCAACCTCACTCTCGCTACGCACTCGAATGGCGTCTAAGTAACTCGTTATTCGTTATCCAAAATCGAAAGAAATTGTATTTCGATTATCATCGATTTCACCCAAATACTGAAACCGAGGGTACGTCCCTGCCGCAGATAAATCAAATGGGGAAACAACTGTATCAACTTTGCCAGTCTTTTCGAATGTATTTCGAGTTAAGTTAAATAAATCATGGAAGATAGATTTGGCTAATGTATGCATTGGAACAGAGAAACGCGAGATGTCGTGACATTGCCAGATCGCAATTGTGAATAGACTATGATGGAAAGGTCTGATCTATTCATTCAAATCACCAGAGCATTATACTGAGTGTGTTACCATGTAACGTCATTGGATGTAATAGAGCACTATCAGTGACGTAATATGACAGTTGCGGAACAATATCATAGGGGGACAAGCAAACCAAACTGAACAAAAACAAACCCATTGAACCCATTTTCCATTAGGCTACGTAAATCTTTCTGGTCAATTTACCGCGAAAAGTGATTTATAAAAATCGCAATTATCCACTAACACCCACAAAAAACGAATTTTCAGTCATGACCGCCATGTTGTGACGTCAGCTGACAGTGCTCTATATTATGATTGAAGTTGAAGACTCAAAAAGTATCATCAAAATGTTTATAAAACTATGCTGGAATTATCGGTATCTGGAATCAATAATAGAGGATAATGTAAAATAATATATGATTTCTGAAAAATACTGACACAGTGGTGAAAAAAAGTTTCAAAATGGAAAGTTCAACAATACTTTTCTGTTGTGCCTCGTTTTTATGAAATCATCGTCAATATTTCGACACATAATATTTATCTCGATTGCACCCGATGAAATTTAACAAATTAGAAGCTTGTAGACGATGTAGTAACTTCATTACTTACATTTCAGAGTTTTGCCTTAATATTTGAAAGACTTTCAACTTCTTTAAATTTTTTCCCTACGTTTCAATTGCTTGAATCTGCATTCGTCTTCAGGTGAATACTGATAAATTAAGGATATACAGGATGTTTTATAGGTCTGGTGTAATTACGGTGTAATTACGCCCGGTCTCGAGGCGCGCGTGTTTTCGCACTTTTTCTCCCTCCAAGCCGGTCCATTAACGGTTTCAATACGTTTTTTATTTCCACGCTCGGATAGCCGAAGGTGAGCGCTATTGCCCGCTTCCCTATGCTCAAATATTTTGAAACCACCTCACAAGCAACTACTATGTCGGTGATTGTTTTTGCATTATCTGCAATACGATCTCCGTCTAGTGCATTTCTTCCCCTTGACATATCCTGTGACCATGGCCCGATCAGTCCGAAACTTTTGAGTATCAAATGTCGAGTATATATAGATATACGAGGTCTCGCATTACGAGTATCGTTCCCGCTTAATGTGTCTATCTATTAAACGACCTTTGGACGGGAAGTCCCTAAAGAGCAGTGCGTCTGCCGGATATCCGCTATGCCCTAAACGACTCGGCCATCGATTATGTTTTCGCTCCTGTCCGGAACAATTCCGATCGTTTTTCAGACACCTTCCTCGAGCCGTACACGCACACCCCGTCGGCCGGTAGAGGGCTGGTGTGTTCTTCCAGTCTTCTGGGGAGGCTCCGGTGCATAATCTGATTCAGTCACGGCATGGTCATGGAAATGTGGAAGGAAGGCCGGTGATAAATGGACGTTCGATGCATGAAGGAGAGTCTCTATGGAGAATTGTGCCTTGAGAGAAAAGAATAAAATGTTATGTTGGAATACATTGGAGAGTGTCAGTAGCGTTTTCATAGGGTGATTATCGAAAAGGAAATTCTTTTAAAGACCCATCTCATCGATCACTACAATATTCAAAGTATGGCCCTATTCTTCTATGGAAAATAAAACTACTTCTTGCCAAAATCGAACCAATTTTGAAATAAAATCAAGAATATCTGCATGTCACGAAAAAAAGGAATTTGTTCCAGATGAGGCGACTGCTTTCCTCAATTGGACGTACGTGTTCCCAGTCTGAACTTTTTGTAAGAAGAGAAAGAAAGCAGTAGAATTGAAAGCAATGGTGCCTCATGCATAGTTTGTCGAGGATTGAATAGTCTCTGTTATATCATCACTGAAATTGTTGCTAAGCCATAACTTGCTCAGATATTTTAAAGTTTTGGGTAAAGGTATGGTCATTTCAACAGTTAATGAACGGTTCAGGGGTTTGCATTTTAAAATACTTCACTTGAAAACATTTTCCATCCCAACCAATCGGGTCAGATATGTATTTGATCTACCTAGTTTTTTCGAAAATGAAAACATTTGAACATGATAATTATTAGAAATTGGAAAAACTCTATTTCGCTAGTAAATGACCATCATTATTCATTGCATATATAAGGTTGAAATAATTAAAAACAGATGAAAAAACAAATGAAAATATGCTCTTTATTTCATACAAATAATCGTACATATAACCGACCGGTCTATGAAAAACGTAAATTTTTCAGATTGTAAATATCTTTTTCGTTAATAATGGAAAATGGATTATAGAATCCAACCTTTCGTAAAAAAATTGTGATCAATAGGTAATTCGTCGGCAAGTAACCAATAGAAAACTGCTACTGCCCCTTCAATCGTTGAATATTTTTTTTTAAACCATGAATCACGTCGATTCATGTTTTCAAGAATACACACTGAGACAAAAAAAAAATCGCCAATTTTATTTAATGGAATAGGGGGAAAAATTTTACATTTACATTATTTTAAAGGAAATTCAATTGTATATAAAGCCATGTCAATTTTTTTAAATTTCGTTCATGCGTCATAAAAAAAAATCAAAATATGGAAAAGTATCACGTATCCCTGTATAGTAATAAGTAAGTAAATTATTTATTCAGATAAAACAAAAAAGTTTACAGGTCGTCCTCAGTAACGAGGTACATTCATTGCACCTCATTGCACCTCAATATTTATACAAGCAGTTTTTAATTCCACTGTCACGTATGACAAACAACAGTTCGGAAATGAACAAAAAATAAATAAAAACATTCCTCAACTAATTTCAATTGATGTGTCAGTATTAATAATTATTTCAATGATGATAATTTGACAGAAAAAAATATGATATAATAATGACCTCGAAATTATTCGAAAAAAAAAACCTACTTATGAATTTGCTTTGCAACCTGGATGGGAACCATAGGATCGTTAAAAGGAAAGCAGTTCATATTGCAAATTGAATTATTTAACAAAGTGGTAGAAGTTTTCAGCAAAGGAAGTAATTGTTTTGATCACTTATTGTTGATCAGTTATAAATATATAATAAATTCAACCACAGTTTTTCTTTGCTCGTTCGTGAAAAAGGATTACTGTACAAATCGAGTAGATTGTCAACAGCGCACTGGGACCATTGAGAACTCGCCTTCAAATGACAAGTATTGCATTTTTTCTAACTAGCTCTCAAACTAACTGTAAATTCAATAAAATTTGTATTAAAGCCCATATTACCCGAAAACCATCTTTGAATGGCAATATGTGATGAAAAGTGAGTTGAGGGTGGCCCGGGGTATACGAAACGTTGGATTCTGAAATATATAAATCAAAGAGAATTCAAAATCGAATGAAAAACGTCCGAAATATTTTTTGGTACTTCTAAAAATAAATAAACGATAATCCAAAAACCGAAATGATTGAATTTCGCTTTTTTTTTAATATCTCAAGAACCTGTCATGATATTTTCAATCAGTTTTCACCAATAGATGATGCTTCCAGGTATACAACTTTTTCCCCATTTAACGGACCTTGTAACTAGTACGGTTTGAAATTTACCAATACAATGGCATTGAAAAAGTGTGCAATAAGAATATACCTAGCGCTATCTCTAGGTTTCAAGAAAAGTATTCTAACTATTGTGTCGATTTCAATACATGAATAATAGACGCTACTTAAGGGAATATCATCAAATAATACTTAATGGATTATAATCCAATCTTCCGCAAAAAATCTTACACAATAGGTAGTTCATTGGCAACAGAAAACAACTACTGCTAAGTTATAAACTTTGTTTTTTTATATAAAGTATTTTGCATTTCTTGCTAGTCGCTGATGACGTGATCCTCATTCAATTATTTTCCAGTGTATTTATGACTGCAATGTGTGATCTGCGACGAGATTTTCGTCTATGTAAGTGATATTGGAAATATCATTTACTTACAATATGAACAAGATGGTACTCATGACAGTACCTTGTGGTACACCCATATTAACTTGTTATGCATTACTGTGTGAGTTATAAATATACATATTCTAATTACTTGTGTTCTATTGATCAATTAATTAATGAAAATGTCCACACCTAAACCTCTAATTCTAGTAGTATGAAGACGTTGACACAAAATATCATGGTGTCAATGTTACATAGAAATAATATGTTCTTTAGCCCCGATTGTGGTTATTTTACGATAGGAATTCGAATACCACAGACATTCGTTCGTTCGAAAACATTATTGATCGAGAATATATTATAAGATACGGAATTTATGTACTATCAGAATGATTGATGCTTTTTTAGGTAAATATGAAATATCTATCAATAACAAATTTTCTGAGTATTGAAGGGGAAAGTGTTTGTCGTTGCATGCTTGAGAGAGGAAGTTGTCACGCAACGGGGTGTGCCACTTCTTCATATTTGGGCAATTACTCTGTAATTATTTTTTTTTTATTTTTTCATATTTCTTTTTTCTGTTTTTATATTTATTTCTGCATTGTCTTACTCTTTCATACTCTTCTGCAACTTTTGTGAAAGTTTCAGGATCGATAGATACATCAATAATGAACTCACTGCACTGTGATATACACTGCACGCCAGCAGCGTTGGAACCACCCATTATTCCGGAAAGTTATATTATTATTCAGGATCCCATAATCACTAATGATACACTCATGTCTATGTCTCCTACAATAATTTCAGTGCTGAAACAAATTAGAAGCTTTTAAAACTGAAAATTTCTCAGGAGACAGGTGTTTTTGAAGTAATTTGGGGGTGCTGATCACGAATCTGAAGAAATTTCGAGGCCAATTTTGCCCCTAGTGTGTGTTACCGTAAAAATGGGTGCTGGCGTACAGTGTATATCACGTAGGATGACCCCTTTTGAGCAGTGAGTTCAATTCTATTGTATCTGTCAATCACGAATATTTTATTGTCCAACGTCGATAATTACAGAAGATACGGAGGCGTTTCCATGAGAAAGTATAAGGGAATTCTCAATTTCCACACCTTTTCTTTGTTACAAACATAATAATATAATAATAATAATCTTCTCTATTATTTCTAAAAAATAGAAAAAATACAAAAAAAATACATTGGCATAATGAGAAGATTTTTTGAAAATAAAGGGCAAAGTTTATTTTTTGATGTGCTAACACAGCAAAAAATAATCTTCCACTTAACCCTCAACATGTCTGTTGCATTTAATACATTATTCATATCCACAATGTTTACATAGGAGTTGTGAAATATAATGATAATAATATAATACATATAGTGAAAACAACATTCAATAAAAAATTCATTGTTGTAGATTCAAGAGATGTTTTTTGTAGTGCATTCTGAAATACGAGCTGATGCCATAGATCAAACGAAGACAAGAATTTTGCACTTTTTGAATTTTTTTCTTATAAAGGGTAGGGAAATTTGGGCCATAGAGAGGATCAGCGTAATTAAATACAGAAAGAACCAGTGCTTCACACAATAGCTTCTTGGTAAGGATGGGTAGCAAGTGGCGGTTACCGTAAATTGTTTTGAGGCTGCTGTAACCTCGTTGTAATAATTTATTTATATGTTTTTCAAATCTCAAATCAGGGTCCATAATCACTACAAGATTTTTTGCTTCCGTTACCATAACGAGTTGCTCATCATTTATACTGATATTGATGGGATGGGAAATTTTTTTACAGAGCTGCCTACCACCGAACAACATGAATTTAGATTTTGTAGGATTGATGTCAAGGCAATGTTCGGTAGTGGCTCTCACAAATAAATCAAGATCTTTATTGATTAAATTGCTAGCACATTAAAGTGCGAGCAGTGTCCACTTCGTGTGGAGGGAAACTGAGGTAAAGTTGAGTATGATCTGCATAAAGGTGAACATTGCATGTTTGAATATTCTTCAAGAGATGGGACGAGTATATTGAAAATAAAAGACCCTTGAGGTACACCTGATTTTAGTTTCAGGTAATTGGAACTTACGTTATCCAAGCATACTTTCTGTTGCCTATTCTACAGATAGGCATCCATTAGAAATAGTGGATTTTCTGAAAAATTGATATAGTGCAGGATATTCAAAAGCAAGTCGTAATTAATTGTATCAAAGGCTCGGCTGAAGTCTAGTAAGACTAGCAATGTGCACTGTCCCTGGTCAGAAGCCCTAAGAATGTCATATGTGATGTGAAGCAATGCTGCTGTACAACTGAAGTCCTTACGGAAACCAGACTGTATCGACGGCAACAATTTTCTCGGTTTTAGCCGATCATTCATTTCTTTACATTTTCTCGTGGCAACTACCAAAAGAAATATTTGGAACAAAAAAAAAACCTTATCCCGGATCGTATACACAGATTTGGTGTTCAAATGCTCGAAAAATCTGTTGACATTCCACATCAAAGAAGGAAAACATATGTTCTTTACTTCCTATCAATATTTCCGGCATTATCATTGAACAAGATATCAGATGAAGATAAACCAACGACACAATCATTTTACCTCACATAAAACAAAATCTTTATGCGTTATCGATACAATATCGAACTATATATATGTATATGTTATATACGTTGTAGGACCCCGAGGGCATCTTTAGACATTTTGCTGAGTATATCTCGCTGTTTACTTGTATTTTACATACAGAATGGCTTTCAGCAGGAAATTTGGTGGTTTCAAATTTGTTTCGGGATTCATCTAAACAAGTTATCCTGTGAGACTCAAAGGGCACAAAACGTGGCGGAATTTGAATGAAATTGAACCGATTTATTGAAACGGTACTTTTTATAAATATTTACTCTTCAATGAATTGTGTGGGTTTTGACATTGTCGAGACTCCAACAATAATATTTCAAGAAATAAGTAGATAAATAACTTACTAATCAACGACTAATGTACAATGAATTGGGTGAAATACCCAATCCATTTCACACAAACCTATAAAATAAGTATTTTCATCGAAAAGTTTCCAATAGAAAACAATTACCCTACGACCCTTTCATTTTACATGTTAAATTCTTAGACTTGTGGTCCAAATCATGCTTAGATTCAAATGGAAAAACACTCACATACCTGTTTTATATTTACCAAATTCGTTGGGATTTAGATCAAGAATAATAATAATAATGAATTCGAATAAAGTCCGAAAAGTGTGTCGGAGAGTTTCAAATGAATAAAACGAAAAATTTTGACAAAGTCGAATTCCCCATCTCTTCACACTATCCCACAAAGTGGAAAATTTGAGGCGAATGTCCGTCAGAAAACAAATACTTTACCCTACGAAAATTGAATTAGAACTGACATCAATTGTTGTTTTCTGACAGATATTTGCCTCAAATTTTCCACTTTGTGGGATAGTGTGAGAGATGGGCAATTCGACTTTGTGGAAATTTCGTTTCAATAATAATAATACTAAAGATGGCGTGTTCAATACTCTGGTCTATCGTCTATGGTTCATATTTATTGATTTTCAGATTGTTTCAATTGTTTTTGTCGTTGAATTGTTTCACCTATATAAAAGATAAGAACCGGATATTTAGAGTTTATATCAAACCTTTCTTGATTAATTTCATGTAATTACATTTTTGCAAGGATTAATGTAAGTGCTCTCAAGTATTATATTTTCACTTTGTGTTTTAATACCTACAGTTACTGATATTCTTCATTGTTTTCATGAAACAAACTTCAGGGTGGGAATAATTATATTTGAAAATTAAAAATTTTGTGGCTCTGGTCCAACTTTTTTCGATTCTTCAAAGTATTCCATAAGTTTTTAGCATTATGTTGATTTCTATTTATTTGTTCCTTATACAAGTTTTTGCTGTTCATGGGTTTGTCTGATATTTTCACATTGTTGAAGTGGTTTTCTTGTTTATTTTGATTTTATGTTCGAAATGTAAATTTTTTGTATAGTATTTACCAATGCTTTTGTTATCCACTGTTTACGTTTCACTAGAATTATGTTTTGTTACAACTGTATTGTTTTTTTGATGAAGTAATTCATTGTTTCTATGAGATAATCATAATTTTGAATGTTTTGTTTCAAGCTCTTATTTCTATTGACGTGTTCTGTTATTATATTCGTAATGATTTTTTTAAAGGAATATTCTCCATAAAATTCAATCTACGGACGGAGGGATTACGTTAACATGATGTGTTAATGTAGCACACATTAATATATAAATCATTCAAAGGAAAATTAATAAATGAATTTTGAATGAGAGACACCGTAGGTAAATACAATACGGTTTCATTATCCTTCATTTCCAATTAGCGGCCGAATTAGTTACCGTGAACCAAATGGCAGTATTTGCGTAGCGCACTCATTCGACAAAATGCATCCGAACATGCCTCCCACGGCTCGAACTTGTTGAAAACGAGGAAATCATAAATACTGACATTTTTATGAAACACTTGTTGAACGGCAGCAAAGGGAAACAAAGTCATCAGCCCTCGTTAATTTGTTTGTCAAAGATGCAGATGAAAATTCAGTCAGTGAGCCTGTCGAGGCTACCATGTAGTAGTAGTAGTAGTAATCCTGGGGAGGCCGCTGCCGCAGTCAGGCAAGTAGGCCCCAATGGGCCCTTTTTGCCATCCCCCGCTCTCCACATAACTACATTGCCTCTTCTAGTCTTCCTTTCCGAAACTCTGTGACCTTCTAGTGAAGGTCAGTATGTCCGTCCACTCTAGTTCGATAAGTTCCTCTTGTTGGAGTTTTTCGACTCCGAAGATTTCGAATCTTAGCCTCCCGTACGCCTCACACTCGCAAAGGAAGTGAGACGAAGTTTCTTCGTCTTCTTCGCACACATGGCAAGTGGGACTGTCTTTTATACCCATTAGTGACAGGTATCTACCTAGTTTGTTATGGCCTGTTAGTATTCCTACAAGGAGGCGTAGTGTTTGGCAATATAGGCAGAAGAGATTTGACTTCTTGCAAGGCTACCATAGGTCTCGTGGAAACAACTGGTTCATGGATTTCAGAGATATATATATATATATATATATATATATATATATATATATATATATATATATATACTGAAAAATAACTTATGACATCTACAGTCACTGGTTAATTTGAATCGAACCACGGAATCCAAAGTTAGACATTTTTCTACTCATTGGCAGACAGTCAACAATTTTATTGTTCTGGCCAATCCAAAGTTCATATACGTTTCTCATGCGTGAAAACGAACGCATACAGAATCTAAAGCGAAGAGAGTGTTTTCGATTTAATTCCGAGATTCCACCATTTGCCGACGACGTCGTTTCGTTGTTTACAACTCGTCAGGACAGCTTTATGAAGCTCCCGAAATCAAAACGAAATCACTCTGAATTAATACAACGAAACGACGTCGTCGGCAGATGGTGGAATTTTCTAAAATTTTCCTGCGTTGATCATCAAGAGAGTTGGGATGTGTGATGTAAACTTTTAATTTCAAATTTCCCATGAAAAAAAAGTCTAATGGTGATAGATGAGGTTTAGCATGCCATTCTCATTGGTCCTCGCCTTTCAATCCACCTCCCTTGTGAAATTTTCATCTGAAAATTTACGTAAAGGTGCAACAAACTATGGAGGAGCTCCATCTGACGTAAATCATCACTGGTATAAGAAAACTCATTGGGCTGGCATCCTGGGAGACCATATGGTAGGATCATATTTGATGATGGTTACCTCAACGGAACTTGATCTTGAACTTCTTGATACCACTGTGAATCCAGAATCACTTTTGGAAAAGATGCTAATCTACTCGAAGGTCAGCTCACTTTTCAACAAGATGGAGCTCCCACAAATCTTGATCGATTCTCAATTGAATCACACCGATGTATTTGTGAGTTCCCTTCGAAATGATGTATCACAAGTAAAGTAGTCCTGTTGAAAATTCTGAAGTAGAGGGTGTTAAGAATGAGGGCGTTAACAGCACAATGACGTATTTGGTGCAAAAGAGTTTCTTTTGGAATAAAAATCAACAGGTCTGAGGGATTTTCAATTTTTTTACGACTTCGGCGATAAGGGGATAAGTTTTAGCTGGGACACACTGTATACTCGACTCATTAGTAGAAGCAGGAACTTGGCCTGAAGTTTTTGAAGAAACTATTGCGGTTTCTCCACATATAACAAAATATAATGGCGGTATATGTGTAGTGCACTCATTCGATCCGATCGATCCCATTAAAAATGAGGAAATCATAAATACTGACATTTTTGTGAAATGCTTGTTAAACGGCAGCAAAGGGAAACGGCCATTTGGCATGCAATATTCTTGTTAACAAAACCAATCTCTTGTACATCTAATTGAAATTATGAAAACATTTTTGAACGAATTTAATTATGCATTTTCCAATCTTGGCACTTCGTTGCATAAAATGCTGCCGGGTTCACGTGATTGGCCAGAGTAATTTTTTAATTATGTTTGTTAAATGGCAAAGACACGCACGTACCGTTTGAATGGGGCCATATAAATGCGGTGCGAACGAGGCTTCCATAGAGAATCGAATAAAAAGGAAGGAAGAAAGTTCGGGAATGTTCCAGATAAAACTGCGGGTTGCCGTGGGAAATGTGGAGAGTAAAGCGTTCGATTAGTGGAATTTGTTCTTCATCTCGAATGTCAATGGCAATGCCATACATTCGATTCCGATCGATATTTGGTCACTCACAAGTGGGAGAAAGCGTCCAATACCAAAATGATGGAGGTCCAATTTATTTTTTGTCGTTGGTGAAAGTAGTCACATAATTCACGATGCAGAAAAATTCAAACTCATCTCCACAAATTCAATATAAACACCAAATGTTATGTGATGGTGGAACGATCGAAAACTATCGATCAGTTCAATGGTATCATAGTAATATGTTTCGAACCTATATAGGTTCATCATCAGCTAAGTTTAAAATTCTATAATAAAAGAAGGACAGTGTAACTATCAGTAGTCTAATATAACATGATATTACTTACATGGAGAGCAAAATTTTATATAGAAACTTTAATAAAATTTAAAAAGTGTGTCACCATATGTTTCCCCTAGGGGCTATGTGGGCACAAAAAATAGGTGTTTTTTATTCTAATTTTTTATGAAAATGCAATAAGGGAGGCTTGGAGCCTATATACCCTTTTTTAAAAGGCCAGAGAGCCAATGAGGGAGACTTACATGGTTGGAAGGAAGAGCAAGATATGATCATGGTACTCTATCATGGTCATACATTGAATCCTGCCATTTGATAGGATATTCTATTTTCTATAATATGATGCACTTTCATTTAATCTGTTCCTATCAATAAAGTCTATTATTATCATTATTATTATTATTATATCTCTGTGACTTTTATTAAAAATCAACATCGGTAATGAAATTGACAGTAAACGACTCAACGAGTGAAGAGAGAATGTCATTAGTGAATTGATAAGGGAGGATCATCTGTCAAGATAGCTTAACGCAAAATTGACATGGACAAATGACACGAGACACAGACACAAACACACAGAACACAGATGGAGACGAAACAAATCCATCATCGCAACCAGTATTCTGAGCAGATTGATCTCATGTCATCTATCCATACCTATATCCTATTACAATGAAAACTTAATACATAATATATGTATGCAAACACGACAAAACAACAGGATCGATCCACTCCATGAAGCGAGACATCTATCGCCCATTCAAGGAAAGAGGACAGACGGCACACATCACAGAAGTAGACAAATCAATTGATGCGTATCCGAAAAAAAAAATAACATAACAAATTGATAGAAAGTTGAGTAAGGTACCTTTTTGTCAAACATAAAATACATCTAAATCCGTATTGATATCAAATTTGTGATTGAAATCAAGAATATGATTTCTGAAAGTAATTTTAGTAATATGTTCATCTATATATGGGTTTCCAGAGCTCTCAGTTAGTTTAACATGTTCAAAAACTCTTGTTTCAATTTTCCTACCACTTTTTCCAACATATTGAGCAGGACAATTTGTTCACAACCAAATTTGCATTGATATTACTGCTATATTTTCTGAAAATATGTTTTTTTCGAACAGTTTCAAAGTTACAAACAAGTCTAAGCAAAATCGTCCGGACCTGTCAAATTTGATTATAGGAGGATCGTGCCCTAACGACGGGGTATAGCTGAATGAGTCTCTGTTGGCCCTTCAAACCCTTCAAAATGTACCTGCGAAATTACAGATGAGAAAGAATCGTCTCGGAATTAGATTATTTTTTTATTGTTTTCCATCCTAAGTTTAATTGGGATGAATTGACAAACGTATGCACTCGAATAGTTACAAACTGAAATGAGTTGAACTGATACTCACGTGCGTGAAATAGTAATAAAAAACCTTCATTCCTCTTTCAGCCGCCACTTCAGCAAAATCATTGGTCGGACAAACAAAGAAGTAGTCGCCAACCACGTCTCCAATCATTTTCTGATTCAGGTAGCCATCATGCACATGTTCCCAATTTGTGTACTGGAAAAAAAG
Organism: Chrysolina haemoptera; assembly: GCA_958298965.1. Classification (NCBI taxonomy): domain Eukaryota; kingdom Metazoa; phylum Arthropoda; class Insecta; order Coleoptera; family Chrysomelidae; genus Chrysolina; species Chrysolina haemoptera. The sequence continues at coordinate 10,810,398 of OY282602.1, read as the reverse complement.
TAAATGATATAAGTATCGCAGAGAAATTGTCGATATGAGGAGTTGAATTCACGTGGTCAGAAAAGTGAAGATCATGGTGTAACAAGTAAATTGTTACATCTCCTCTGAATCATTAAAACTCTCACATCACAACAATTCTTTCTTAATTATCTACAAATATTTAAATAACTTATCTTTGAGACGCAAATAAATCCCTATCTTAATTCTCGCGAATAAACAACTATTTCAATACTCGCAAATAAACGACTATTGATCGCAGTTCTGTCTTCTGTCATCTGTCACAGAATTTCTTCGATTAAAATCATGTAAATATATTGTCGACCGAAAACAATTTTTTATGTGCTGTAAATTAATAAAACTAGTGAGCACCTTGCTTCATATCGTTTTTGGCTGGTGAACTTCAAGTGCTACAAATTAGAGGCGTAATTGTTGTGCCTATGCACGAGAAGCCATCTTTATCATTTACTAATTTGAAGATTTTCACGATTTCCGATCCTTCAGGTTCCTAAAGGGACTAATAAAGGTCCCTTTTTATCCTGGAGTAAATCCCAGCAAAGCACCTGGGTAACACTGATGATTTAGGATAATCTTTCCACCGCTGTCCCATGCAACAGGATTCAGGATAGTGTTTCCTGAGCTGCAGTCCCTCACCTAAGGACTCATCGATTGGAGCAACAGCCCTCTCCAAGCTAAGTACACATATTGTGTGCTCTCAGTGTTTCTGCCAAAAATTCTCTACTTTTTTACAAACTAAGTGTATATTTTTCTACACTTCCATATATTATTCAACTGTTCCAACTGTTACAACTGCTCACTTTATTTGTGAAAATAAATGTTAACAAATTTTATATACTAGGTCTTGCTTAATTCTCTCTAACTATTGATTCTTGGTGGTGGCGCCCTTTTATAAATAAACATTGTAAGATCTCAATAACGGCAGTGCAATGTCCACCAGGAATGAATAGTACCCAGTCTAACCCACCTGAGAAGAGTCTCTGCTATAAGTTTACTTGGTGTTGATCTACTTTAGGTAACACGCTTTCTATTTGAGCAACTTATCGTTACAATGGGTAAAATCGCGTGGAAAGTTTTATACTCGATGTTTTGGCTACCGTTTTGAAGCCATCTTCAAGGGAGTTGAATATGTGTCCTCAATATTTCTCTTCAAGTCGATGTCTGATGAGATGTCAGGTGCTTAAACTACCTTCTCCAAAAAAACAGTCGGACTGCAAGTAGTTGAACGCAGATATTCATAGCGGGTTGTTGGTTTTGCTGTAATTTCTATATTTTTCGTTATCCGTCCGTTTAGCGTGGTAAGGTAAATGGCATCATGTGGGACTGAAATTATTGTCACTAGTGAAAAATTCCAGATGAGGTTCTGTTTGCGGCTGTTATCATATTCAGAAAACTGGGTCGTTATTCAGTTTCGATGGGTTCTCTTATCCAATCTGGCAGTTCTTACCCGTACTGGCTTTGATATAGTTGATATCTATTCGATGGCCGGTTTGTATGAAATATTGTGTTTGTATACCGATTTTTGACTAGCAAATGTTAGTAGGCTCAAAAACGAATAAGTTTGGATATTTTTTCCTAGACAGGGGCACGTAGAGCACGGAATTTCATTCACCGCAGTTTTCATTCGGAACTTTGTCCTTCGTTGAATTGATGATGGATAGTTTTTGTTATGTGGTGGAAATTGGGTCTATATTCACGGTTTTGAAGGTCACACTGATCTTGGTTGTCGGTGCCTTCGCAGCATCTGACACTGGTTCCAATTACTTTGAAACAAACAAATGTAATCATCAGATGTAATCATCGAAATTTTTACACGATGTAATCTAACCTCTTGCACTCGCGTGAAGGACGGGTGTACAAAGCCATTTTATGCCATTTTACCGTTCAAAAGTTAACAGTGACTAATCGATATAAATGCCACAGATTAAAACTTAATCTGTGTAAATGCTCCGCATTACTGGAAATTTTATGTATGAACCGTTTGGAATTGGTATATTTACCTGAAAGACGATGGCATCACGTTCCAGTCGGCTCATGTTCTTGAATATTGTATCGATAATGTCATGGTATTTCTCTCTCTGCAGAAAGCTCGGGCCGTCTTTCTCGAAGAAGTCGATGAAGTCGTACAGAAGGAAGTATGTTCCTGTGAAAAAAAATTATAATCTCAGAGAAAATCGAATAAAGTAGTCAATTTTAATTGATGCATCAAGCATGAAAGTAAATTTCAGAAAAATTTGAATGTCATGTATTTTCATTACAAAAACCATTATTCAACACCAGTAATTATACTTCGAATAACAAAGCCAAGCTACACATAAAAAATAGTGTCGTATTTGCAATACGAGACTTGTTTCTGGAAACATATTGCACTAATCGAAATTAATTGTTAGCCACCAGAAAAATATTAAAATAGTGGCCGGTAGCTTGGCGGTCTAAGGCACATGCCGTTCGAAACTTCAGTATAGCGGTAGTCGGTTCGAGCCCGATGTATGTACGAGGGATTTTTTCTCAAGTACTCAATCGGTCAATTCTGTTTCTCATTAGCAAGATTGTCACCATAGCAAGACAATTTTCACAGCAAAATATATCTTAATAAATAAATAAATAAATAAATTTTGTAGAAGGCTCTACATTGCTTTATTGGCAGGAGATAATGTGGCAACAACATCTCCCACCGATATTTTTTCAAGCCTTCTACAAAATTGAGATATATTTTACTGTGAAAATTGCGTTGCTATGGTAACAATATTGCTAATGAGAAACAGAATTGACCCGAATATCGGAATCGATAGACGACCACACTTGTTGAAAGCAAGTGTATTGTGTGTTGTCTAGATGCCAATCTCGTCTAGTGCTAGCTTGGAGTGCACGCCGGCCACCCGAGGTGGTGGTGTAGGTTTTCCGGGTTTTCCTGCAGCTGAAAAGTGAAAAAGCCACCAAAAATCAGTAAGTCGCCCCGGAGCGCCACGGCAAATAACAATAATAGTCGACCTCTATCCGCACAGGCTATGCCTTTGGGTACACTCTAAGAGTGTTTATGGGGGAGTATTATTATTATTATTATTATTATTATTATTATATAGCTGTCTAAAAATATGAATTATATATATATAATGAAAAATAACTTGTGACATCTAGAGTCACTAGTTAAAACTTAATTTGAAACGAACCACGGAATCCAAAGTTAGATTTTTTCTAGTCATTGGCAGGCAGTCAACAATTTTGTTGTTCTGGCCAATCCAAAGTTCATATGAGTTTCTCATGCGTGAAAAGGAATGCAAACAGAACCTGAAGTGGAGAGAGTGTTTTCGATTTTTCGAGAGTTCTACCATCTGCCGACGACGTCGTTTCGTTGTTTACAACTCGCATTATCGCAATCAATATATTCAGAGGAAGTGGTCAAGGTGTTGAAACCCAGGTTGCTTGGGTTAGATCCCCACCACCGTCACGGAGCTAAATTGGTTCGGAATCCACTTGTACTAAGCTGTAGGTCCCGGGTCTTTCTTGTTCGCACCAGCTCTGCTTTTGAAGTTTTTTTTTTTCGAATACGTAGGAGATACGTGGAAACAAAATTATTACCAAGGATCCAATACATGGTCATCGAAAAACAATGAAAAACTTTTGTTCATTACTTATGCAATGAAATAGACTCTTAGATTCTTGAACAATGTTCAGTGCATTCACGAACAATTGTAGCCATATCCATTGAACCAATGATACTTGTTTGTTAGTACAATAATCGTTGAGGATTTCATAAACTGAGACATGAAGTAATGAATGAACAGTGTACATTATATAGACGAATCCATTCATTCAATGAAAATTAATGTACAGCGGTCATGAATATATTTTTTTATCAGTCTTCGTCATTTGGAAGCCCTTGTTAGTGCAGAATCTAATTGGCATATATTTCAGACAGTATAATCTGAAAATGCTATTGTTTTTTATTGAAATCTTACCTGAAGAACTTCTGTAGGAGCACAGTATTAAAAGTTTAATTTTGTGAGAGAAGTTATTAAAGTATTCTGAAAAATGGGAGACATTATTTACAAGATATTACAAACGTTGATTCCACAGGATTGCAAAAAGTTTCAATTCACGATCCAATTCAAAGTTGAAAATAGATGTCGCGAAATAATTTCATCGTTTAATTTTCTCTTGCACTCCGCCTGTTCGTATGAAAAAGTTGGAATGTTCCAATGGACTTCTGTCGTTTTCAGTTCTTTGGGACTATTTACGTTTAATATTCGAGCTTGGTTACTCCATTAAGTTATTGAAAAACTTTTGGAAAGCTCTTATGGAAAATTTTGCGTGGGAGGATCTTCTTCGAAAACAAATCAAAGTTACTTATCGTAACGCAAAGGTTGATATCAATTTCGGACTGCATTACTTTCTCATTATATCAGGAAAAGCTAAAGAGGCATTTCTTTTATAGAAAGGATGATATAAATAGAAGTCATTTTTCCTGGATATTTATGTTCCATAACTCCCAAACAGTGGGGCGGGTTTCAACTATTCAATACTCCTAGAAAAGAATCCTTTGGGGTAATGATTCCAGTAGCATCTCATAGGGTCGAAGTTGAAGGGAGATATCAGTGAATTTCAAAAGACTGTACCCGCCACTGTCTCAGCAGCTTATAAAGGCGTGGATTCGACAACAAAAATACTTTCCGTTATGAGTGAAACATATATGGGATTAATTTTTCAGTGCGCCACTAGTGTTAAAAGTGATTTTGTGAAAACGTCAGTTTTTAGTTCATATGTCAATGAATTAAAAGCGTCATTTTTAATGACAGTTTTACAAAAAAAAGATTAACTTCATTATTATTCATTATATTAACTTTACTTCAATATAATGGTATCTACAAACAATACCTTATAATAATAGTGTGATGATGATGTTGGAGACTGCACACTTGCGTAAAAATGTGGAAAAAATTAATGTGGATTTATTCTGTACAGTATGGTGTTTTAATTTTCATTAATCCATTAAATTTTTTTGCAATGCTATAATAATTGTACATGGGATTTATTTATTCGGACTTGTCTTTGTCGAGTACGTCTTCTTCCAAATCACCTTCGTTGTAGCGATCCTACGATAACGCGTCCACTACCAGCTCTGTGACCTTCGTTTCACCTTCATTAATTATGAAATTCAATCCCTAAAGGTTCACCATACTTGGGGCAAATCAGTTGGGTTTTTCGGCCTGAGCCCCAGGTCTAGATGTTAGGATGATGCATAATGAGTCTGAAACGATTTCGAGCTTTACCTGGAAAATTACATTTACTTACGAGAAATTTCAAATGTTTGTTTTTTCACGTTATATCACAAATTCTGCCGGGTACTGTAAAAGGAAACAATTGACCATATTCACCGTCGCCGTTTTGTCATGCGACAATACCAACTATCCATTGTTACCAACGGTTAAAAATATAATGTATCTGTAACAAAACCGCGAAAATCAAGAATGTTTTATTTGGTGAATATTTCATCTGCGTATTTTGTTTAGAAAAATGTAACTGAAGAGAAAATCTAGGATAACTGGCAAGATATACCACTATCGGTATCAGATTTCACCTGAGCTTCAATAATGACAACATTGGCACTATAACTTAGTAAAACATTTTGAACTTTATATATTTGCCTTTTATACACAGAAGGCAATTTTTGACACTGCCTTCTGCAAATTTCAAAATATCATTTTCTTTTGTTGTTTTTGAAGATTCCAAAAAGTTTTTTGTCCACGGATTCTTAGTTTTCATCTTTGTTAAGAAAATTATTCTTGCGCTGTTAGCAATGTGCATAGCAGTTAATGTTGACAAGTACAGTAAAACCAATCTACCTATGAATTTTAAATTCCTACTCCATGCGCAAAGAATAACATGAGAAGGCATTACGAAGGAAAATGATAGGCTGTACTAGGGTCTGTGAGCAAAAAGGGTTTAATCGTATCCACAAATACACAAATCAATATGCGATGCAGCCGGTTTTTCAAATCTTTGATGGTTTTATTTTTCGCCTTCTTCCTCATAAAGTCATCTATCACTTCCCGTGTCTGACCATTTAAAACTTTGACCAAAATGTTGTCTTTTGAGCGTGGACTGTAAGGTTTTTTAGGAATGAAGTTGAAGTTTTAAGCGAAAAATTGGCAGACAATATTGTGGCTTACCGTTTTCTGTGATTGGCGTGATTTTCTGGGCCGGCCGGCACTTCTGCGTTTCTCTTGAAGATTCAGGATTGTTCTTTTCTCGAGTTCAAGTTTAATAGACACACACGTTTCTAATAGCGGCAATTTTTCTTTCATTCACTTTCTATCAAAAACTTTTTCTGTCACACACAAAAAAATGACTTGTTGCCTTCTTTCTTTTTTTTTGTTTCTAATGTATTGAGTGCAAAAGTATGTGGAACCAACAAGTATAAATCTGCTTTTGATAAACGCGGCAAAATAATAAATATTTATAAGAAGTCGGTTCTCAAAATCGAACATGCCCCCGAAACTTCATTTTCATTGTGTATTAATTTTTCACAGACTGTACCAGTTGTTGACTGAATATAATGGCAGGCGTGGACGATTTCGCTCCCGCCAGAGGCGCTATTGTAAGTGGAGGTCCTGAGTATCTAGTAAATACTAGCATATCACTCAAATTAGTCGCTACTATGGAAAAATACGGTCGTCTGCGTGTGAGAAGCTGCATATTGGAGTCGAAAAAAAAAGGGGCAAAAACATTCGGCCACAAAGAGCCGTTGATTCGAAGGTTAGTTGCTGGAATCGACGTTGAAACATGGGTTTCCAGGTTACCTTGTCCCTATTTTTTATATTTCTTCTGCTCTCTTCGATAAAGGTGATGAAGGTGCTCCACTTTATTTCTGGTTGGTATAGCTCTTTTATTTAGTAATGTTTTTTCTTTTTTCTTAAAGCATGAATAATTATAGGTTAGGTATTTTGTTTATTCTCCGAATCTACTCTTGAACAAAATTATTCTGAAGCATGATTATAAATGAAAACTATACGTTCTCAAATTCCTATAAGCAACAACCCACACTTCTTAACAAAACCAACAGGACCTCCACTGGCAGCAGCGCCCCCTACTCTAAGCTTGCGAGAATACATGCCATTGTGCTTTTTTACTAGGTACGACGTCATACGGCATCGCGGGCGTAAATATTTTCGAATCTACAGCTAGATGTGTACTACTGTACTCAAAACTTCCTCACGGCAAGGTATACTGGGATAATTGTGTGAAAGAGAAAACCAGATAAACCAATTTCACTTTTAGGTTCACATCCATTATCAGTTTAAACCATATGAGAAAATACCTGTGTCGTTCTTGAAACCAGATTACCGAGTTACAATACATGTGAAATTAAATCAAGTAATTGGATTATTGAATTGCTCGAGTCTCCTTCCTGGTTTGAATTTGAAGTACTGAGTTTCTTAATTGAAATACGGAAGTCCAGCAAAATGTTTCCAAGGAAGATTAGAGTGGAATAAATGTCCAGTGTTGTGACTGCACAGAAAGGCAATCAGACCGATCGTGCCTCAAACTTTTGCCACACTTTTCATCCACAGGAAATTAAACTGGATTGCTATTAAGATGTATTTCGCAGCTCATATTTATTAAAGGAGGTTCTATTCTAAACTCTTAAGTATTAGATAGTAACATTTCACAAATTCGAAATAATGCATAAACAATAATACATTTGAGTATACACATAATGCCCGTCAAAATGTAGGTACGTATCATATGGGAAAAAAGTATGTGATTATATCGTCGAAAAAATAAATGAAAATTCACGTATTCACTGGTCAGAATTGTATTAAAGTAAGATACTGGAAATTGGAAAAAACTATTCTTTTTTAATAATATTTTATGATCTCTTTACAAATATAATTTTTTTTAATAGTTTGACTGTAGCGAAACATTTATGTTCCGGTGATGATGACAGAACTTTGTCACTTTTCAACATTAACGCCGTAAAAGCCTATATTCCTATATTAAAAAAAAAAATTGCCAAGACATTCGCTCTTACATTATTTGTTATCTAATAGTTATATAAGAATTTCACTATTATTGTTATAATAGGGTAATCAAAAATATTTATTTAACATTCAATTTGGTTCGCAGACATTTGAGGGCATGGAAATTGAATACATGCATTTTGTATAATTGAACCAGAACGAACTAACCTTACGTAGACATTTGATTGGGTGTACGAAAAAGGAAGGTAAATCATGAATTATTGTCATTAGAATATCGATGTGATAAAATCTTGGGAGACGCCACTGATCGCGTGACATAATTCATTCCACAACCTAAGCGACCAGACATGTGGCTCAAGAATGGTCGAACATCGGGGAAAAAAGGACCGAAGTTCTAAAGACATTATCAAGTCTAGTAACAAGAATCGAACTCCAAATTTATTAGGGACTTGCCACAAACAATGTAGATTTCAAAGAATCAAAAAATATGGACAGTTTTAAGTCGTTGTAACGTTTGGGAATTGCAGTTTGAATAGAAAAAGGTCAAATGCTGACGATTGTATACCACCCGTTTTGAGACAAGGGTATTTCCTAGAAATAAACCCAATTCGATCTTTTAATTATCAGTTAATTTCGTCACAAATTATACTCATATATGAAAATAGTTCGTTCGTTGTAAGAGGCGCACATTTTGTTATTTTGAAAGTGAACAGGCAAATAATGTTTTGGTAGTTTTTGTGATCGTTTCTGCCATCAATAAAGATTAATTCACATTCAGTGCGAGTCCTATTTGTACGGGGCGATCACCCAAATGATGTCACTTGATAGGAAAAGTTATATGTAGTTAATTGGGAATGTAGAACAGAAAAATAGGGTTTAGAATACCAAGATGGGTCAAGTAACAACATCTATTTTACAAGTTACTTTCCTGAAGGATGAGACCATCCCCTCTCCTCTATACACAATGTGGACATATATCACAAATTAAGATAAAAAATAGTGTGCGAAATTTCTACTCAAAATTGTTTCTGTAACCATTCTAGACACAATTTGTTTAAAAATTTCAAACAATTGTGGAAAAAAACTATCAGTGTAAAAAACAATTTTCTTCATTTTAGTGCTGTCTGATGCGGAGAAAATGAGAAAGTTCTGTCATTATTACCAAAATAAATAAAAAAAATGGACAGTTTTGAAAAGATCAGACATTCATGTATATGTTATATAACATATATGAATGTGGAACTGTTGAATGTAAATATTGAAAGAACTTCTATCCTCTGACCGAAAGAAGTGTTATATTTGAGATTTCAGAAGTTAATTATTGATTAATTTGGAAAAAAATAACAAATACCATGTCAGGTATTAAAAATAACACTGCTTCGGTCCGGATATGAAAACCAGCATACCCCTATAATTCCCAATGGTGATCCATTATATATAACAGGACTTCTTTACCAATCATGTTTTCAGGTGAAAAATCATTCACATGGAATAAACGTATTTCAAATAATCCATGAAAAGTCAAGAAATTTTGCCCATTCAGGTCGTGTGCAACAGAATTGACTATCGCGAACAAACTCCATTTATCATCGAAAAGTCTCCTTTGGGACTTTCTATTATTATTCTTACACCAGAAGTAAAAGTATCAGCAAAGCTGCTGTAAACATTTACCAAAACTTCCAACATCAGATGAAAAGTATCATACAAAGAATAAAACTTTTTTCCGATTTCCCATATCCGATTGAATCTCTGAAGTATTCCATAGAAGATCTATGTGAGTAACTTTCGTTGAAGTGTAACCAATAATTCTTCTTATTCTTATACACCGCTGGATCCTTTTCGAAAGGGTGTATGAAATTCGGAAGTTTGTACACGTGTACCTAAAAATCAAACTTTCCACTTCAAATAATAACAGGTGCGGTTGAGAAAGTTCTGAACTTTTAGTCCTTGTATCGAGGACGTAAAAACATTAATTCACGACTTTACGCCACGAAAAGAGAATTAGTCGATTTGAAGTACTCTGGAAAGAAATATTTGATTAGGTAGTAAATTGGGGTATTTCTTGCATGATTATAAGGTTGTTACCCAACAATAACGGTGGAAAATCGATTGTTCCACGAACACAGACCCAGCTACTATCATAACCATGTTTCCAAGCTTTTCATGAATAGGTGCTTATTGAAAAACTGAAGATGAAAACTTGAAACGTTTTAACGTTTAAAAAATTAATTGCTACATTGTCGACGTTTCGTAAACTCATTGTTTCGTTCTTCAAGACTTTGAAGAATAAGATCGAGGATGTACAAATCAAAAGGAAATTATTTAATGGAGTTTTAATAATTCCGAAAATTCCATTTTCATATGCACATTTTTTTTCTCATACTCCAGTGTCACTGAAATTCAGAACAATCCACAATTCAGCAACTCGTTTTCTTCAACATTTCTGCCGAATTCCCGCAAATACACAGGCTTGCGGATATGCCACTACATTTATATATTTTTTACAGAATAGCCAGATATTGAATAGGTATCAAAATTAACACCCGTTAAAATTTAACATAAAGCTTACAGAATTACTCCTAATATATCCTATTAAACCTCAAATGATACCACAAAATGAAAATATTTATATACAGGATGATCACATGATCACTAGGATCACAGAAAATTATATAGTGTGTTCTCCCCACCAAAAGAATTGGAAAAGAAAGTGAACATTGGAAATCTTGACAAAAATAATATTACCTTTCGTAAGTGTAGGAAAGCGCCGCCCCTGCATGAACGCACGTTGGTTATTTAAAATGAAATTTGAACGAACTTTCCGTATCCGCGAACACAATGTTATCATCTAAAATAAGTGTTAACCGAGTTGAAGGTCGTCGAAAAGGACAAAAAAAGATATTTTCCAAAACTCCTTAACGGTTCATCTTTCTAGAAATAAATTCATTATGTCATTTTAACGCATTCAATCCAAAATGTCTTAGCAATTCGCGTATTTGTAACTTCAAACAGAGACATACTGCAGATGGATCCACCTAATCGTGTCTTTCCTGAATCTCAACATTTTGTATAAACGGGTGTCCACGGAAAGTGGCTCGCCACTATTACTTTTTTTAGTTCGGCAGATATTGAAATGAAATTTAAAGGATCTGTATGAGACATAAAATTGGATTCTTTGACAAGTGATTCAGCTTCATACAACTTCCGGTCTCACCGGAAGTGTTATAAACTTTTGATTTTCAAATGAGACACCCGGTATATTTTCACAATTTTTATCTCCATATGATATTCTGAATGGAACCATGTATCACTTGTTACTTTTTGTAACCAAATAATTTTTTTTAATTAAGATGTATTGAAAAAGAAACATAACTTGTCGATATCTTATCTTACCTCACTTCTGCCAAAGAAAATTAGGAAACTATGGATTGAAAAACATGTTAATACATTTATGCAAGGAGATATGTTGATAGATGGCTTTGTTATATCATTTGTGTTGGTCATTTTAATCTCTTTTTGCTGACCCGACAAGCCACTATGTTGCCATTAAAAAAAATTAAATAGTAATAATAATTAAAAAATGAAATTTTACACATTAGATGCATTTTAAACGAAAACATTATTAAACAGCAGATTTGCAACTGGGTCTTCGTGGAAGAACCTTGCACGAATATCTGCCAGATGTAATTCAATGTCCGTCGTGGTATTAGCCAGGGAAGTAGTTGTTTTCTGTCAGATGCTTTGCCTTATATTTTCCACATGGTGAAAATATTTGGAGAGAAGGGTCTTCAACATTGTTGATTTTACTATTTCATTTATAGGTACTTCAACCAATTGTTGGCACATCTTGTAAAACCGACGGATCTTCCTGAACATAACTTTGATTGAAGCTTTTTGTGACCGATTTACATACTGGAAACCTCCCAAGTTTCATTTCTGTTCCAACGGAGGCTTTTGATAAAAATTGCTTCAAGATGCACCCCGTTATTGCAGGCGGAAAGTATCTGATTACTTGTCGTCCTGTGCATTACTTCAATTAGATTTTATGTGGTCTACGAAACGTGAGTGGAAACCCGAACGGATAAAATAGAGGAAAGGGAGAGGACATAGAAAAAGTGGGCATTCACTCTTTTCTCGGTCGTGACCGATTCAATTCAGGACCGTTCCACCGAGAATTAAGAAGGGTGACTTTCCGTCGTGGTGCTGTTATGTTCATAGTTGTGGATTTAACATGGTTATGATACAGCTGAGGTTTTTGAAACATGGTTGTGCGTAATGCAATATAGATGGTATCAGTTATTTCCTTAGGAATGATATTTGGTGTTAGTCCAAGCACTGTGGACAAAATTTCACTGAAAGCTGACACTGAATCCAATAGAAATGATTTTTGGTACACAGGCAGCTTTTGAAAGGTACTTCAAGAAAAAAAATGTTCTGCACGCGAACACCTATCGAAAGTGGAGAAAATTCCTGGGAAACCTCGGAAAATCGCTATTCCATCAATAACTTAAAAAAGGTTGAAAATTTCGATACAATATATGGAAACAAACTTGTAGAACGTAAAAGTTTCCATAAAAAAGGTACCGATATGTTTTTTTCGGAAATTCTTTTCTTTGGTAGATAATGAGCTGTAATTGATATTTTCAGTTTTCCGCGCGAACAATTCGGGATATCATATAATTTACCCCGACGCTCGACTAAAATCGCTGCATTGTCCTTGTTTTTGGTCGAACATTCATAAAGTTAACGATATTTTGAAGGAAAATCGTTCAACAATCATCATATATAGCTGGAGGGTCAGTAGAAATGGTTGTATTCGATATTCGAAGGTGAAATAATGATGTTTGATAAATGAACAATGTAATTTTCCTAACTTCTTACGTTTTCCCATCGAATTAGCTCGACCAGCTGAGGTTGCTCAAAGATTTAGTAGGTCAAATTTGAGAAAATACAATATAACATTCATTCCCAATTTATCTTGGACCTAACCAAATCAATTTTTCCTTTACCTGTTTTTTTTTTAGTTTTCAGGGAAATTTCCGGGAAAGATCGAAAATGATGAATGAAAACTTTTTTTTATCAAAGGTTTTTAGATACATATTCAGAAGGTACGCTTTTTCAGAAATCTCTGCTTTGATATTTTTACGTCGATCGTAAAGACATCGGCCATGAAACTAAAAAACAACTGGTACGGAAAAACTTGATTCAGTTAGGCACAAGATGAATTGGCAATGGATGTTATAAGTATCTGGTTTGTTCAAATTTGACCTACTGAATCTTTGAACAAACTCAGCTTGTCGAGCTTATTCGATAGGAAACGTTAAAAATTGGTAAAGTTGTTCGTTAAAATTGTCTTTATAACACGCTGTCGACCCCCTACAAACGGCAGCCGTCAAATGTCGAAACTTGTGTGAATTATCATGGTTTATTTATCAAAGGATATTTAATGTTGCTCTCCATTCAACCTGGGGAATATATACGCATGCACAGGCATACATATCACATACCGATCTCACAGTAGCCAGAGTAACTATGTCTGGAGTATCTATACCAATGAAATCTTCCATTTCAATGCCCGGTATTACCATCAGTGGTACCCTCTCATGGGAGAACCATGTGAGGTATTTCACTTCTCGTCAACTGATTATAATTTATAAGGCACAGATTCGACCTGTTTTGGAATACTGTTCCCATATATGGAGTGCAGCTCCCAAAACACATTGAAACTTTTAGATTCGGTCCAAAAAAGAGCCATTCGTCTCGTCGGTGATAGTTTGCTCACAAGCTCGCTTACTTCTTAGAACAATTTTAAATTTGTTTGGCTATCTGTTTTTATGTACGAAGGAAAATACTACTGAGAAATAAAAATACATTTTTCGTCATTCTCGAGTGGAACCTTTGTGCAAAACTTTACTAGAAACTGACCTGTCGTGAAAGCATGTTGGCCGGAAACTTTTCTGTATATGCTTAGATTTTATGGTAAACCGGATCTGTTATTGTGCAGCATGTGCTTCAAACAAGATAACTCTATTGTGTGCATTGTGTACGAAGTATATAAAATTCACGGAAATCTGAAGAATTAGTTTACACAGCAGAGAATGGAAGGATATGAAAAGATTTCATAATTTGAAACGGGTTGGAGCTCTGGGGAATTTATAAATATACTCTGGGAAAAGAATATCGAGGAAAATATTCTGTATGTATGAGATGGAAAAGAAAAATTTAATCTGGAACGTTGGCCGACAAATAGTAGAATAAGCTGATTGTTGAAACTGGTATCATTCGAAATGTGAGAGTATTCCAGTCTCGAGTTTCTGTTGAAAATGAAGTATGTTTTAACCTTGTTTCATCTTGAATCGATCAAAGTATGCCGGAGAGTTTCAAATAAATGCAACGAATAATGTCGCCAAATCTTCTCTACACACTCTCATAAGGTGTAAAATAAGAAGTAAGTACCTAAAAAACAACTCCTTCCATTTTAGGACATTGAATTACACCTGACATTGTCCATTATTTATTTGATGATGCGTTTTCTAAGACTTGTGCCAGTCATGAAATGCACTTTTTCACACTTTTTCATCTATCGAAAAAATCACAAATTTTGAACGACCCTGTATAATGGACGTCGAATTCCCTCAGATATAACTAATACAGAGAACATTGTGAAACTACAATTAAAATCAGCTTTCCACGAATACAAAATACAAAGTTTCGACCTGCCCATCAAAAATCGGAACACTGTGTAACAGGATTTTCTTTTATTTTGACGATCTCGAGCAATATGGTAACATTATAGAAAAATATGTTCCTATTCGTTTCCTAATTGAAGATATGGAAAAACGCGCCACTGTTGCAGGACCCTGTATATCTCGATATCGGTGCATCGCACTCGCCCCAAATGCTGCCTGAAAATCGAGCGGTGCAGACACAAGACCGCTCGGACACCGATCACCCAATATCCAAGTAACGAAAATGGTGATAACATTCGGCGGATTTAATCAACTCACCCGAAATATAACCAATTCCAAACAGCGAATGAAATCACCAATAACGTTCAGCCGTGGCTCCGCTGTGAAATGCTTAATTAATAGCATGTACGCTGATAACGCACACACAGACACAGACTAACGCAGGTAGTTGACATGTCGGAGTATTTCCTGGCGGACTTCGAAATTAGAATTACCATATCAAAGTGGATAGAATGTTGTATGTGCAACAGGATTGTTTGTTTGAGAACGCCGCAACAACTTTATTAGAAGCCGCACAGAAAGGGAATATGTGCGCGATCTCCGGCAGGGAGATCGCTGTGTTTGAGCTTTTCCAATCAACTTCTTTGAGCTCCAGATGAAGGGGAGATAGTGAAGGAGCCTTTTCGCCTTCAATTCCGTATCTGGGGAAGAAGAGGGCACGTTTTCGCTATTAATCTATTCATCTAAAATATTTACCTTAAGGACAATTGTTGTATCTTTACTTGATGTTTAGTGGAGAAACAAAAAAAGTGCAATATCTCGGTAACGGTCAAAACTTCTTCGATTTTGATTGGTTTTTTGAATGTCTATGTTAAAAAGTGCTTCAAAAGTGATCTTTGTGGGAATCGCCCGAATTTTTTATATTGTTCAGACGAATTCTTCCCGAGTGAAAGTTACCATTGCGCTAAAGTCCAATAACCATCAATAGTTTCGGAGATGATTTGAAATGAAAATATTGACAAAACGCTCGACCTCCACTACTTCCGTTGGTAACTAATTCATTCTTCATCATCGCTGTGTTGACATGTCATTTCATAATAAAACCCTTAGTTTTTCATTTAATAAGTAAACTGAAGGTCTCGGGTTCGATTTCGGAGATCGGTACTCTTTTCTCTTTCTTATGCAAGTTATTTTCCAGTATTATTGGCCAATATCTTCGAAACTATTGGTTAATGGACTTTATCGTAGTGGTAACTTTTAAGTTTTAATCAAGACGATATAAATAATTCAAAAAAATCCCACATAGAGCACTTCTATAAGGTTTGAGCTGGGTCCTTTGTCCAAATTTATTTTAGTAGTTAGGTATTCTATCATCTTTATCTGTAGTATTTGAGTCTGCCTTTGCTGAATTTGTGAAATGAAAAAATCTCCAATACCAATGTTTTTACATTGCTTAGGAGATCTTTGTTCAAATTTGAAGTATAATATAAATGTATATGTATATACAGGGTGTCCCAGAATAAAGGGGACAAACTTCGAGGGTAGAATCCTCACTTCATTTTAAAGCTGAAAGTTCCAATAAACATATACCCTAAAATGAGTATTAAACGAGCTACAGGATGTTGAAAGTGACCCAAAAAAAAATATATTTTCCAGAATAACTCCATAAAACGGATCGATGTGCTGATTCATAAGAGTGTAGTGTAGTGACCTACCCTGCAGTAATTGGAAGCAATACCTTGAAACTAGTCTTCAAGTGGTCCGCCTGTCCGAATTTTGCTATTTGTTTACAGGAAACATGCAATTGTATCATCTGCAATGAGAAACATTGCACGAATATCCGGTTGATGTAATTCAATACCCGTCACAGTATTAGCCAAGGCAGTAGTTGTTTTCAGGCATGCATTGCAAGTATAGATATGACTAAGAACGGGTAAAACACGGTCGGCAACGACTACATCGTTATTAAAAGCATTATGACTTTGAGGATAACATGTGTTGAACAATTTTTTTGCATTCATCAATCAAGGGCTATTTGGTTAGCAAATTTCTTCTAATTTCATTGGAATTCTACTTGAGCACAAAATGTTCAGCCACATGAACTATTTTCAATTTGCGATGGCCACTCGGTTTATCATGTTGCGATAAATTTGCCATGTGCTCGCTCACCGAAAGTGGAGGTCAGAATGTAAGAAGCAAAGTGTAATAATGAAAAGATGCCGATATATTACTGTGACTTATGAGACGGGAGCACTAGTAGCAGAAATAGAGTACACGACACGCGACGACGTAGTATCTATCCGTTTCCGTTCGTGCAATGTTGCCGGTGAGCTTGAAATTTCCGAAGATCTACTCATAGTAACAAGTAACCTAACTTATCAACTGATTTGGATAAAATTTGGTACATATATATGAGACACAATTTCGGATTGACTCACATATGAACACAAAGTGACAATATTGCCTTATCTACTAATTAGGAAAATGTTAAATTGAATGGATATGCTAAGTACTCATTCCACACGAGATAAAATATACAATACTCATTTCAACAAGCTATACAGTAAACTATTAGGTATTGGTCCACCATCGCTATTTATAATTTTATTATATTTACTTATTTCCAAGCTTCCATACCAATATTTTTTCATCTCTCTTTATCTGAGTTCAAACATACGTGCAATACTATAATTTATCAATAGTGTGAAAATTATATACACATGTGAATAGGCATTCGCCTGCTGGATATAATATTGAAAATAAATGAATGTTGGTAATATTCATATGTATATTTCCTGCCAAGAAATTTGATCAACCCCGTTTTATCGGAATTGACTATAATCCTTTGTCTGTGACTCGTTAACTAATAATGATGAGTTCAATTTGAAGTTCCAAAAGACTATCAGTTTCTTTTGAAATTGAAGAATATTCGGCATGTAATAGTGATATCGAATTTATACCCAAATATTCTGGGCGATCATTTATATAGAGTGAAAATATAAGCGGCCTTGAAACTGAGCCCTGTGGAACTCCTATGTTCACCAGTGAAAGGAACGTTTGTTCGACACCACTAGTATCCACTTGATTTTTTTATTTTGCAACCTCATAATGGTTATCATGTTAATGAAACTTTTAAATAACCAGCTATAGTTTGACCAAGGAAGAGGAAAAGAGAAATTCTTATTTAACATTTCTATGTGCGTTTATCCAGGAGCGGCGCTTTGCTACTTTTACAAAAGGAATTTTTTATCCATTTTACAAATTTCACTTTGTTTTCTACTTCTTTTGATGGGTAGAGCACTGTATCATTTTTGGTAAGCGGTCATAGCTCACCCTGTATATTTTCCATTTCTGGAAAACTAGTTGTACCTTGAAACTTCAAAAGTACTTAATTGAAGCTATCGTTCGTTGACAAAGAAATAAAAGTAGTTAAATCCATTCGTTTGTGTGATTGATGACTTGTTTATTTTGTGGAAATTCATGATCACTTTGATGAAACGAAAGAACACTCTTTTGTCTTATTTCCAGTAGATTTTTATTGTTACGACCGGTTTCGGGTTTTATTCCAATAAAAATCTAGTGGAAATAAGACAAAAGAGTGTTCTTTCGTTTCATCAAAGTAAAAAAAAAAATCCATTCGTCACTGTCGAGTTCAGTAAAATCAGACTCATCAGACATCGCAACCTCTGATTGTTCGTGAAGTTTATCCTGAAAATAAAACTGCCAAGTCGAAGCTGTCGACTCTGCATCCACATAGCGCCAGCTTTGTTTTACCGACCTTTGCAATAACCGTGAAAACGTTACAGTCCCCATAAAATGTACCGGTGCTTCACCCCGTCTATACACTTCCATCCAGGAAAACGACAACGTCGCGCAACTACCTAGCAGACGATGCTCGCAATGTGAGGCCAAGGCCGCCTGTGTCCAGGGGCCTCCAAGGACGGGCAGGTGACTTGGTCTCGTAACTCAACTTTTTTTCTTTCTCGGCCGGACCGCAAGGTGCGTATCTAATAAAGCCGTCCACTTCTATTGATTGTGAGCCACCCCATCGCCAAATGCATTGTCGATACTGAGAGAATAATTGTAACATACTAAGTTAATGGACTTATTTAATGGAAATTATATGTATTGTATTTTTGAGATTATTTTCCTTCGGAATAACTTTGTTAAATATTCTGCAAGCAGCTTTCAAGTGATATCATGTTAGGTGCCTGAAAACTTAAGAAAACAGGAATATCTTTCAAAGGTAATGAAACAAGTCATAAGACATAATACACTGGGATCATAAATAGCTCCCTTCCAAATCGTTAATACCTAATTAGAAACAAGGATATCTGAGAAGTTTTCAACGTTAAATAATTTGGTATATTTGCTTGAGAAAGCTACCTCGTAGCTGAAACGACAGGGCACAAAAACTTATGAAGAAGGCTGAAAATTTGATATTCTTTATATTTTGTTCGGTTCAAGACCCTGAACAATTTTGACGAGTTATAAAAGGATCGTACTATCAGAAGATCCGCTAGAGGACGGCAAAGTTCAATAATTCAAAATGCATTTTTATGGTATTTTCCACAGATACATTTTTGATGGAAAAATCTTTTTAAAATAAGGGACAGTAATGTTTGAATGTATAGAATGAATACCAAAACTTAAAATTAATTACGATTATAGTGGAGGAGATGAAATCTTAAAAAAAAATTATAAAATCAAAACACTCAAATCAATTTGTACACCTTACTGCTCTTCAGAAGAGTAGCTTAACAATCGACTGGTTGAATGGAAGAACCAGTTTTGTGGCGATTTGTCTCCACAAAAATTGAATTCCGCCTTTTATTTTCAGGGTATTTCTTCAAGTGAACTACCTTATTTCATTGTTACAATATTGAAAATAATAAAGCCGTTTATTATTATTATTATTAAGATTTTGATTACAAAATATTTGTGTCATCGGCTCATGCTATTTGCAGGATTAAATGTGGAATGCAATAAATATTTCGTACGCATAGTATACGTTTATAATACATTTTATTTTATGGCACATCATCCTGTTATTAGGGAGGATAAGTTGACAACCAAATTACGTGTTGTTTTTGATGGCAGCATGAAAACCTCGCACTTTGCCTACATGACTTAGCTCGCTTTTTAGAAGACCTAGCGAATAGGCGGAGGAACTATCTACGAGATGGTGGAAATAAGCGAAATATTGGTGGATGCGACTTCAATTATTGGCGAAGTCGCCGAAACATGAAAATTAGTCGTGCGAACGATAAAATTGAAAATAGTTATTTATTATACATGGGAAAAAAGTATTAGATTTTAGCTCGAGGCTGTGTTGTCTCCCGACGCAAAGCGGAGGGAGACAAAACACCGAGAGCTAAAATCTAATCTTTTTCCCATGTATAATACACTATTTTTTTCACTGACGGGAAAAACGACGATTCAATCAAACATCTACCTAACCTATGTTATATATCGAGGAAAAAAGTAAAGTAAAGTAAAGTTCAAACGTTCAGTATCGTTTTTTTAGGTGAAAATAAGATGTTTTCTTCATGTAAGCATGTGTCGCAAATAGCTTCGTTTTCAAGATACAGGGTGTCAAAGTTTTCAAAAAAAATCAGTTTTTTATTCATAACTCAAAAATCTTTTGGATGATTTTGATAAAACTTGGCATGCTTATTTGCGGTAATAAAAGCTTTAGTTCCTCGTACTTGGAATTTAAAAAAAAACATTTTTTTTAATGTTTGACACCTTATATATTGAAAATGAAGAACATTGGGACACGTGCATGCATGAAGAAATCATCTTATTTTCACTCAAAAAAACTATACTGAACGTTTGGCGGTTTAACCCTGGGTCACCCTGTATAATATTTTGACGATTCCATAAGCTCAGTTATAATTTTCAGTTTGTAAAAAACTGTTTTAAGAAACATCAAGCAGCACATGAAGTCAAAACATAGTAACCTCTTGCTTTTTGTAATTTTCAGATAAAATATGCAGTTGCGTACGTTGTATCGTTCTGAACAAATCAAATAACTTGTTACTTCAATTATGATATGGAAATAGAAATGAACCAATGTCAAAAATTATTTGGTTCTTTTCGTATTCACCAATCTCCCAACTCAAAGTTTATTGGGGGGATTCCCAATCGTTCAGATTCGGAAATTTTTGCTTGCATTCCAAGGAATGGTTGGACTATGGATATCCATCAAGTAACGACAACGTCAGTCCAAAAAAAGATTGACTGAAAACTATTTCCAGTTATCGCAAGATAATCAGAGCTAGAAAATTTATAGGTTAAAGTTCAATTTTCAATTATACGAAATAACCGCGTCCGAGAATATCACCTGGTAGTCCCGTCTTCCCGTCATTGTTTCGTAGATGGCGGTTCAACAGCAATATTTTCGAAGCACTCTGTAATTACCATGCCAACGCTTGTTAGAATAAATCACTTAACAGTGTAAGCAGACTAATAAAATTACTCGATTTTTCCTGTGTCGGACTACGAAAAACTAGAAAACACGCCACAGAAAAAAATTAGACATGCAAGTGTCAACTCGGTAGGTAGCAAGTTTGAATTTTAATTCGGAATGATAAGTTGGGGCTAATTACATGCAGTTTCGGCACACGCAAGTTATGGCAATTACGTAATCATTTTCAAAGGGAAGTTTTGCAACCCTTATGTGTAGGGTGTACGGACAATCAGGCGAATCGGTTTCGCTCGTTCATACTTTAACTGGTACGAAACACCTCATTAACGACTGATAGTCATGGGAGCAAGTGGAGATAAAATTATAGTATGATTTAAGTATTTTACTTTTCCTGTATATATTTCCAATTTTATGTACAGTACATGTTTTTTGTGCAAAAAGTAAAATACACACTTTGATATTCACTAATTTCAGGTTCTAACATAAAAATATTACCTGTAACGGAAGGATATTCAACGTAGGGAAGAACCGCGATGAAGTGGACACTATATATTATATACAAAATAACTGAATTGAAATTTTATAGACAATGAAATTATTTGAAACTGAATGAGCGAAAAGGTTCAATATACAATATATAACCGAACATACCCATGGCTTATCTGTTCGTCTAGAATACTAAATATAATATAAATACTAAATAATCCATATTTATGACACTTAGGTGAAAACGATTAAAATTTCCACAATATTTATTATCTTTGCAACTTGTTTAGATACACAGTATCTTTTTCAAGTGAATGTAGAACATCAACTTATTTTTCATTGAAAAATACTTTAATACCTTTCTTATCCATCAACATAATTAGGGACTACCTATAATTATCGCTAATACCTAAACTCATACAACTTATTAAATTGACAATAACAATGAACCTACCTGGAAATCTCAAAACATAGCTACTACTTAATTGAATAAATTTAACAAAGGGGAACCGTTCAGGTCCAATTAATCATTTAATAAACAAGATGAATTTTTCAATTTATTAATTTTCAAGAATTCTAAATAATTAAGCCTAATGCCCTTATTTTCCACATGAAGAATTTCGAAGTTTTCATCGAAGTCATGGCCTTCCTCCAAAATATGATTGGCACATGATGAGTTTGTTTGATTGTTTTCATAATCCATACGGTGTTCACGTATGCGGCTTTTAAATGGTCTGCCTGTTTGGCCTACATATACTATGGGGCAAGATCCACAATTCAATTTATAAACTCCTGATTTTTCAGATTTTTGCGTTTTATCTTTATTATTCTTGATGTGTTATCTGTTCTATATGCTACTCTTAAATTTTGCTTATGCATAAATGAAGCTATCTTTTCCGTGACTGGTCCTGAATAAATTAAAATTCTATAATTATTGTCAAGTTTCCTCAAAGTTGGTTACACTTCCTGGATAGCCTTTCTATGTAGTTTTTTAGCAAGAATATTTTCTATTAATTTGACTTGATATCCATTGTTAACTGATAACTGTTTTATAATATTTAATTCTTTGTTGAAATTTTCTTCAGAAATTGGAATATTTACTAATCTGTGGATCATACTATTGGATGCTTATATTTTATGTATATATGGATGTACCGAATTATTATGAATGGTGATGTCAATATGGGAAAGTTTATGAAAAATAGCAAAGTAGTGTTTATTGTTAGCTTTACCTATTGCCAAATCTAACAAATTAATTGAATTTTCTACTTCTTTTTCTTTTGTGAATTTAATGTTTGGGTGAATAGTGTTAATATGTTTATGAAAGGTGTCTAATTGTCTCTCGTTGGTGCCTTTAAAACAAACTAAAACGTCATCTACATATCTGTACCAATACAAAAACTGTTTCGAGAGTGGATGCTCATGAAACGTTTTTTCAAGATTTTCCATGAAGATATCTGCCAGTAGAGGACTCAGCGGATTTCCCATGATCAATCCTTCAGATGAAGAGAATAATTTATTGTCAAATTGAAACATGTCGCAAAGACAATGAATTCAAACTTTCGATCAATACCAACGAGTTCAGTTATCCCCCCTCTCGTTTCAAGACTCTTTCTGGAACTATCGAATATCTATTACTCTTTCATTATCAAGATAAACTGTTTCAGAAGCAACCTCCTTTTCTTTACATAAAGCACTTGCCATAAGTATTTGCACTCTATAGCTAACGAAACAATAACAGCTTCAACCTATAATACAATTTGTCGAACATCACGTATTTCCCATCTTCATCGACCAAAATCAAATTTGCGCAACTCTCGCTGTAATCCCATAGTTATTCGCACATTATCTGAAATGTGGCTCAGATGGTAAATTGTGTGTAATTTCAACCGGGATTAAAGTACATAACACGTTTTGAATTATAAATTATAATGGTGCTGGCTTCATATACACGTTCCCTCAGTGATGTTCCAGCGATAATATTCCATCTCCATACAAGGTATTCACAAGTATACACGAAGAATGTTCTGAATTCTTTCTCAATAGTGGTAGATTGAAATGTATTGTTCATGAAGAATCAACATTTCGTGTAATGAAGAGATTTGTGTTCTGTACCTGGCTGAAAGCAGGAAAATATATAACACATGAATGAAAAAAAATAATAAGATAGACGTTAAAATGTTAATTCATTGCCAGGTTTCACAAATAGAACTAATTTCAAAGTCTAGCTCTGGAAAGATAAACAATATAAGGGTGAACTACGGCCTCTTACTGAAAATCATACAGTGCGCTTCCCCCACCAAAAGAAGTGTAAAAATGTTGAAGTAAATTTTCGACTGTTGGTTTCAAATGATAAAAAATCTTTCCACAATATTCAAGAGGGCACACGAAATAGACACCGGCATAATATTAACGATAAGTGTAAAAATACAATAAAAGTATACGTTATTGCATAATGACCATTCATTCAATAAATACTGACTTTTCAAATCTCTGTACTTGGGACAATAGAGCACTGTCAGTGACGTAATTTTACAGTTGTCAAATATTCCATGGGGGGACAAACAAAGCCATTTTCCATAAGACAAAGCGTGTCCTTTTTGTGGGTTTTCTGCGGAAAAATTTCTAAAAATACGTTCTTGGCATTTTAGTAAGTATTAATTCATAGTCTGTAGAGGTGTTATAAACATGGGTTTTCTAATTCGAGAATACTAACAAATATATGAACCCCTTAGAGAACCCCGTAGTTAAAATAACATACTCACTTCCCATCACATTGTCAACAGAAGAGCTCTTTACACAGACAGGCCACCTTGACGTAAGACAACTGTTCTTGTTGAAGACTGTTGCTAGACAACACATTCATAGAACTGATCTAATACTCTCAGATCACACTTACAATACCAGAAACAAACAAAACTCCTATGTAATCCCTCGACCTCGCAAAAATACCTCACAGCATAGTTTCGTTCTCTCAAGACCAAAATTATAGAGCCTCATTTCAAACGACCTCAAACTGATCCTTGCCCAAAATATTTTCATTTCCGAGTTGAAGAAGTGGATGAAACAAATTCCAAGGTGGAGAATCCATCAATTTGTTGATGTTACAAATATATATTATTATTGAAAAATTCAACCTATATGTATATTTAAGTACTTGTATTTGTTTATGTGTATATGCTTATTTATAAAATGTATTCGCTAGTAGTAGTAAGAAACCGAATGATCATTCAAACGACTTATGTCATGAAAAATTTAATTTATTTATATATTAATCTGCAGAACAAATTCTACACCACTTTCAAGGATTTGGCTTTAGGGGTTTCACCAATTTATTTATCATTTTATATATACAACTGTTAAATTTTATTATTGTAACAATTTTCTTTACGGCAAATGAATTATTATTATTATATATTACTATTTTTTCTCTTTTCTCTTTTAGATTTGGGGACATAAATCATCAAGACTTGTGCTGTTATGGGTTGCTATAACCGATCCGATCCAGACCATCACGTGAAATTTCCAAATTTTCTTCTATACGAACAAGGCAGAGACAGGTAGAAACTGCTGGAGTACAGAGACATACTAGTCAGATCGTTTCGAACATCCGGAACATGTACCTACCCAATACTTATAACGAAAAAAACGTTGGGAATTCAGAGTAAACATTGGAGAATGTTATGAGAGGAGGAAAGTTTTTTATTACTAGTACATATTTATTGCCAGAGATCGCAAAATTATCAGAGAAGTTATTAGAAAAATTATACGATTTCTCGTCTGAAACAAGACTATTATTTCAAAATATTATCAAAATATTATCAAAAAATAGGATCACTGAATTTAATAAAGTTCAAAAAAAATCACAATTTACCACTAACCACTGCAAAAAAATTATTTTCTTTTCAAACTCAAATTCTTTGTTTGTCCCACCATCAGCTGATCACATGTTGTGACGTCAGCTGACAGTGCTCTATTCTATACTACTAATTACTACTCAATACCAATTTTACATTCCATAGTCTTTGCTCTGTGGCTTTCGTTGAATATTTTTTTTTGTGAAATGAAGTAATAAGGAAGGAGCTGGATAAAAGCGCTAAATCCAAAAAGAATCAAAAATATTTTTTCGAGGTTAAATATTTATAGTTTATCAAATTAGATAATGTACCTTTGAAATGTCAAAAAAGTTCAATTAACGACAAATAACATTTTCTGGTATAAAAAGGGATAAAAGTTATTTTGAATGCATAAATGGTGCCACGGAAAATACATAATTTCAACATATTAGTGAAAAAATATAATGAAAGTGCATAAATTCGCCCTGACTGTCTCCATATTTTTCCTATTTATTATCATTTTCGATTTCGTCAATTTTAATCTGTCATTCTTCATGTCATTTTCAGTTCAACAATCTCATTCAGTATGATCTTTAACTAAATTGTTGCACTGTGTTGAAATAATAATAAATTTTCATATTTTCTATTTTTTTATGTTTGAACTGTTTCAAATTCAAGTGATAAATAATATTTATTTTTCAAGTGAAGTTTTTCATTTTATGTTCATAACTTTGGTCAATCGGAACATTGTGAATTTGACCAGAATATATTCTGCCTTAAGAGGCCATGAGCGCGATCACGTTTGGAACGCTTTCAAGGGTAAAAGAGTCAATTGATAACTCAAAAACGGTTCGTTTCATCGATTTCAAACAAGGACAAGCTTCTAGAGGAAGTTTGATTCTACGTTCGTGCTGCAATGGACATTGAATTTTCAATCCACTTTTCCACAAGAAAAATTTCAAAAATGTCCCAAAAATGCAGTAACTTTGAAGCAATTTTTTGGGTGGATGAACTAATAATTTCAAAAAAACAATACAGCACGTCCATAGATCAACGTTTTACCTTTCTTTTTATACCAAATTCATTTCAATCGGATAAAGATTGCTTCAAATTTTAATGGAAGAGAAATACCACTGCAGCTACTTCGACTCTCCATGAAAATAATCTTAAGGTGCTGCCGCAGACAGTTACATATAATCAAACTTCTACAAGCATGTCCTTGTTTGAAATCGATACGACGAACCGTTTTTGAGTTATCGACTCTTTTACCCTAAAAAACAGCCAGAATGTGATCACGCTCATGGCCACTACAACGGACTCAACACTGGTGTGTCATCTATACCATCATAAATGGTATTATTACACTCGTAGCGCCGCGTTATGCCTGTGGATATAGGCTGAGATCGCATAAGATTGACAATAAATTGACAACAAATGTATTCTATGTCTCAGGTGCCTCACGACACGATGTGCATTTAGTGTCAGGGACCTCTTGAGCAGAGTGTTGAAGACTCCATCCTGTTCAATAATTATTCTCTCACAGTTCATGGAAACACATAAATAACTTTCGAAAAAAAAATCACTCATAGACTTTCAAAGAAGTTTCACGTGAAAACATCTACTCCTTTTTTACAAACAGCAACAACTTGCAGAAATGCCCTGAAGTATGAGGGGTTGCATCTGCAACGAGCTCAGAAGATTTATGATAAGATAAAAATAATTTTAAAAAGTGTTTGCTTCGTTACGCGGTTTCTTTACTTTCCACCTGTTACGTTTTCCGCTGGTGTTTACGAAACGTAGCCGGATGGCGCTTATCCGCTTTGGAAAAGGGCGAAAAACATTTTCAGTGAAATAAGCTTCGCGGGATAAAGTTCCAGATGATTCAGTTTTTAGTGCTGAAATAACATCAAAATCTGTATAACGAGTTATTTCAATTGTTCGATGAACTAAAATAATGATGATGAAAATGATACTAGATTCAGTCAAGATGCTGTGTAACAGATGAAAATTACTGATTTCATACAACTGAATACCAACTGTAACGGATCTAGTGACCCGAAATGTGTTTTTGAACTAGTTAGTGTTACCCTGAAAGTGTATTAATTTTTGAAGAATCCATAAAAGTGTTGTTTGGTGGCAACGGTGGGATAAATAGTGGTGAAGAAGAGTGAGGTAGATTTTCGGCACTTGTTGGTAATTACGACTAGATGGAGCTGGCGTAGATATTCTTGACGTTTTGCAGAAACAACAAGCCAAGAAATTATAAAACTAGACCAATAGAATCGAGAGATCGCGTGTTATTTGTAAGCCAAGAATAAATCCTAAACATAGAAAAAAATTGGTACCAGAATACAATGAAAAAGTTTAGTGGCTCAACTGATGAAACTGTATTCATCAAATTAGTTATTATTGTTCGTTCTTCGAATGAATGCTGTATGATTGATATAATGATTCAGATTATTTCAACGATGAATATTTTTCATCAACCAAATGAAGGGTGATAATTGAATTCATGAGTATCGGTTATTACTATACTTTCCTTCATTCAATAATTGATATACATAAAATCTATGATTCAGTTTATTCTCGTAATGCTTGCATACATTAAAATAATGATTTCATTTATCATTTGAATAGGTGGTATCCATTCAATCATTGAATATTATTCGTAAATGCATTGAAGGCCTCCTACTGATATTGAACATAAAGTGAGTTTCAAAAAGATAGGAAGAATAATTAGCATGCATTCATCAGAAAATCTTTCGGAGCTATTCGGATGTCTCTGTAGTCTGTGCTACCTGAGAACATGCTTTAACGGTCGCTTCTGTCTGCTTAAGCTAACTTGCTCTGTACCAACAAAGATGTCGGGCGGAGTGGTCCCTCTAGTGGAGGCGCTGTGTACCAGCTAGCGCTCACTTGTCAGCAACGGAGAATTCTATGCGATGATTCTGCTGAACGGATACCCGGCAAAATTCATGAGCTATGATACTTATAGACAAGATGGCTTGGTTCGACATAAGACTTATTATTATATTTATGCACATATTGATAACGGAGTTATAAAATTGGAAGAATGTTGCTGCTGCCTGCCTAACAAAACTGGGATTCAGTAACTTCTATGATCTTCCCATAGCCGCAACGAAACCTGAGCGTTGATCTGAAAATAGATCATCGTTGATCTCGATAAACTTGAATTAATTGTAACAATAAAAACATTGTTTGTAACAATAAAATCATACATATTTCAGTGAATGGTTATTCATTGACTCGACGAAAAATGTATTGTGCCAATAAACGAAGAGGGTTCATTAATATAATGTATCATATATTTACGTCAGCGCTCTGAGACCATGAATTATGTTCATTGATATGATAAACAATTTCAAATTATTTCAGTGTTCCGCTTTCCTCACCTTAATGAACTTTTCCATAGCAGTAAATAAACCTGTTCATAAATGTGAAAAACGATCTTCTTTGATCTCAATAAACTTCAATTAACTGTATCAATAAATACCTATGTATGTATGTCAGTGAATATTTAATCATTGTCACGATGAAAAATGTATTGTGTCAATGAACGGAAAGGTACTAAACGGCATTTATTTATATAATGTATCACATTTTCTTCATGGAATAGAACACATTGTTTTAATGTACTTTTTTCTTAATTTCAACGATCTTTTCCATAGCTGCAACAAAACCTGTTCATTGTAGCAATAAAAATATACATATTTCAGTGAATGGTTATTCATTCACGAAAAAAACAACTGTAATTTGCGCACATCTTTGTGATGACCCTATTATTAAAAATGCACCAAAACGAAGATATAAGCGAATATCTGAAGGAAGTGTCGATTTTTTTCGGTTTTTTTCAATATGGCGGTGGCGCGGAGGGTGGGAGGGTGGGAGGGGAATTGTTCATTTGGCATTTTAAACACTTTAAACCATCCTAGATAACATTTCAAATATTTAGAACCACAGGACCGTTTGTAAGGTAGCCCTCCTCTATTTACTGGATTATCCGGTAATATTTTATGTATTTTTTTTCTATCTGGCACACGATATACAGGGTGGCCCAGGGTTGAACCGCCAAACGTTCAGCATCGGTTTTCTTCATATAAGCATGTGTCCCAACTTGCATTGTTTTCAAGATACAGGGTATTACCGCAAATAAGTCTGCCAAGTATATCAAAATCAGCCAAAAATGTTTTGAGTAATGAATAAAAAACTGATTTTTTCTAAAAACTCTGACATCTTGTATCTCGAAAACGAAGCAAGTTGGGACACATGCTCATATGAAGTCACCCTGTATATTTATAAAATTCCGGGAAATGTAGTTCCAGTCTATGAGATATTTTTTTTATTACAGAGTTCGTCTATTATTTTGAGTTCTGAGTTGCTGCAGCCAAGTAGGCTTATTTTATTAAAAACTTCCACGGAATGAAATATTCGACGGTGTTTTCGAATTTCAGTGGCAATTACGTTCCTCGCAAAAATAGCAATTCAGGTCATCGCCTGAAAGCAGCAGCATCCCGAATTCATACTCTAGCGAAGATGAGTCTCACGCTTTAAGCGGGTCTCGTTCCTCAACTAGGAAAATAAAATCACTCGAAAGAGGCGAATAGCAGCTCGCTTATACTAAACAATAATTAATCTCTTGGGAACATTAAAATCCAGCACATCGGGTAAGGTCGGAACGGGAAAAATATAGAGTAAGAATTGCCAAGCCATTAATTTCGAGCTTAGAAAAAGCGAAAATGGTAGTGAGACTGAATGGAGGAATGCGATATTTACCTGAGATGAATAATATTTTCCTTTTATGACTAGGCACTTTACAAGAAGACGATGTTCCCTGACAGGGTGGTAAGCAATCTATTTCCTGAAAGAAGTATTGAACGAAGCTGAAAGGCTTCTCTTTATGGTTCGGTAAGCAGTGCATGGAATGAAAGAGAATAAAGTGCTTGTAGTTCGTACAGTCAATGATCTTTTGTTGCCAACAATCTTCGAAATATTTGAATTTATACTCATTGCAAGGTATGAAATATGCTGGTTATAATGTTATAAATAGTTACCGTCACATTCCTTTCAAAAATAGTAAAGATTTTGATACGCACGCACTTAGTCAACATATTTCATACCTTGCAATGAGTATAAATTAAAATATTTTGGAGATTGTTGGCCTTTGCGAGGGATTTAGTTCACAAAAATTTCCCGATATTTAAAACTTACATAGTCACTAACAAAATAATCATTAATGAGTATCCGTATCACATACGCACCCACTTATTCAACTTAAAATATCTCGATAACCATTTATATTTGTGAAACGAAACGTATTTCTTTTTGTATAGAAAATATTGGGGATTAAGAAAAAGAAGACGAAATCGATATTAATCCAGTGGCGTGAAAGTTGGGAATGGCGAATAGTGGCACCCACCTGCCATACGCCCCTGTTGAGAGTTACAAACACATGATTGACCTTAAAATATGAAACTGAATGCTGTCAAGTGACATACCAAATTTCATTAAGAAAAGTTAAGCCGTTATGGAGTTATTCTGGATAATCTATTTTTTTGTGTCACTTTCAACACCCTGTAACTCGGTTAATACTCATTTTAGGGTATATGTTTATTGAAACTTTCAGCCTTAAAATGAAGTGAGGATTCTACCCTCGGAGTTTGTCCCCTTTATTCTGGGACACCCTGTATATATCTACTAGTGTGAATATGAAAATCGTTGGTTCAAATTCATTCGGAATACATTCGAAAGTACCTTCTTTGTGACAGCCTCAATATCAAAATCACTCCTTTTATATTTGCTGCAGATTTTGGAGAAATAAATCAACTTCACATAACCCACAACAATAAAACAGTAAAAATGCACGAAAGCGGCGCTCTGTGATTGGTCAACGAAATAGAGGGAAATTTGAAATAGCAAGAGAGGTGCACGCAAACTGAATTGTTAGTATAGCATAGTTTCAGAACTCAGTAGGTTGTAACATGTTATATCTACTAGTACAAGAAAGGACGAACATCGTTATGAATAATGTTGAAATATACATCAGCACTAACTGTACATTTGATATCAACATCAATAATAAATAAATAAAAATGGATTCGATTTCAATCATGGAATAGTCATAACAAATATAACTCGTGTTATGGATGATTATCATAAATTCTTTCTCTTTTTCGAAACAAATTATGTTGCTTTAGGAAACCAAGCAACGTAATTTGGTCATCCAGAATAAAATATTGACACATAATGATAAAACTGTCATGAAAGGATTCTTTTGAATGAATGGTTATTAACGAGCTCTAGATAAAATAATTTTTGTACAACTGACATTAAAAATGACGTTTTTAATTCATTGACACATGAACTAAAAACTGACGTTTTCACAAAATCACTTTTAACACTAAAAGTACTTTTAACACTAGTGTTAAAAGTAAAATGACAGATGAGATGATGTATACTCAGTAATATAGATCTCTCTAATAGAAACACTTTAATCAGATATTAATACTATTATAACAATCAGAATCAAAATTACTTATAAATATGTATTTGGCAATTTGTACAATTTGTGATATTAACTGACGAAGTAACTGCACAAGCTTCATCGCCAATCAATGATGGTGCTATTATTGAAGTGGGATGATCAAATAATGCTGGGAGAGAACTAGAACTTATACCAGGAAACATTTTATCAGCTATTTTATTTTTATTTTCAATGGAATCCTCGATATAACCCTCAGCTACAGTTGAGGACTTCCACCCGCCATGTCGTTTTATTGTAGTCAAATTTGCTCCTGAATTCGCTAACAGAGATGCTGAAGATCTTCGAAAGCAATGGCCGGTAAACTGCTGCGGATCTGGTAATTTCAGAAATTCAGCAATAGTGGAAGGCATCTTCCCAAAAGTATTTATTCCAACTGGTTGAATAGTGCATTTGTAGTTAGAGTAATTCAGGAAAAATCGACGGTGAGTAACAGAAGTTGGGCGTAATACAGCATATTCACGGTAATAATTCACGTAGTGTCCAACGATGCAAAAACTTCTTTGAATGTTGGTTTTGGTATCCGAAATATGAATTAGTAATGACTGTATAGTTTCTTCAATGTCATCTACGCTCAATTTGCAGAGTTCTTCACGACGGCACGCTCCAAATAATCCAAAAATGGTTGCCACTTTAATTTGGTATCGGGAGCTTCATTTAAAAATCTGTCAATCTGTTCCCTTGTCAGAATTTTCGATTTTTTCGGACGGTATCCGACACTTTTTCGTTTCAAAAATGCGACTAATTTATGGTATTTACTTATATCCACGTTTTCCTTGATTTTCAGTTCAGCTTTTATCATAGAGAATTTAGACCACAGTGTTGATGATTTCCATAACTTCGATTTTTCTTCGAAATAAACTAAAAGTACGCTTTCGCTGAACTTGCCTTCAACTTTCTTCAGTTGACTCCATTCGATGAATCCATTATAAGCAATATCATATTGTTGCCGTGATTTTTCAGGCAACAGATCTAAAGTTGCTCTGTTTGCAGCTTCTTGAATTTCTGGTGGAAGAAAATCATCTGAATCATCCATTCCAACTTCCATTATATTTATATTTGCAACAGTAATAGCTACGAACACAAAGAAGCTAGGATCGTTTATTAATTTGTGGTAACTAATAAACAACAATTATTAGGCAGTTGTTTTTTACCTGCCTGTCATGCTTGCAATTTAGATTTGAAATACAAAATATGGTTGTCAATTATAAAGTCCATGTAGCTAGATCCGTAGAGCATCTGACTTGTAATCCAAAGATCGTGTGTTCGAATCCTTATGGATCTTATTTTTTTTTTGTTTTTTTCTTACTAGCAGTAACTGTTGAACAAAAAATTTTGTATGATACATTTGTTAAAAGTGATTTTATTTTGCTCGTGGGGTTGCTCCACTCGCTAACGCTCGTTTCGCAATATTCCCCACTCACAAAATAAAATGCCACTTTTAACACTTGTATCATAAATAACTATTTTGGAATCAATAGAAGTTCTATGTTTCTCAAAATGAAAAAAAAATGGGTGCCATCTCAGAAAGGAATTCAGAGGTAATTAGTGTGATACTTCGTTTTATTGAATCTCAGCGAAATCAAGGGAGCTTCAAGATTACTGTTATTAATATGAAAAGGTGATATATTGAAATATAGGTATAGGTACAAAATTTCAAAATTCCAAAGATGACTTGCCGACTGAGGCTGGATTTTCATGCATATGATATCCGACGATCCGATGATACAAAAATGTTCTGATTGGTGACAACAATTCAACCAATCAGAACATTTTCGTACCATCGGATCGTCGGATATCGTATGCATGAAAATCCGGCCTAAAACAGTCATTATTCTGTTTGGTTCTAAAGTTTTTCACCACTACACTACCCTTCGCTACACTGGGCAACTAATACAATCCTGCTCTCGAAATTATCACCAAAACACCTACACCTACGTATAGCAAAGAGCGGAGGAAACCGACTAAGCAATATTTGTACCCCATCTGGCAATTTAACGGTTCATTGAATGGCCGATGCGTATCCCCTCTATATAATTACGACAATAATTCGGTTTAAACACTATGTCAGTATCGGAACATAGGCGAAATAATATCAATATAATGTACCAAGCGCAGTTTCCCCAGTTATATCACGGTTCAGTGCCTTTGTAGCGATAACAATGCAACTGGATTAAATTATTTTTTCATTTCATGTCGGATGTGCCACTGTGTGTTTTTGAGCAACAAATATGATATTTCAATACCGTGATTTGATTGCGTCGAATTGAGTGAAGTGCAAATGGTAAATGAATTATTCTGTCGTGGCATATACAGGATGAAGTAAGATCACTCACAGAAAATTATACAGTACGCTCTCCTCACCAAAACAAGTGGAAAACAGAGTGAATAAAAATAATTAGCTTTTGTAGTTTTAGGAAAATACTGCTTCTGGATGAGCACACGTGGAAAAGCAGAATAATTGTTTTCCGTTCCTCTACTCAATCAAACGTGGAAATGAAATTGAAATAAATAATATCGGTGTCGAATAAGCTCTCCTAACACAATGTTATTTTGAGCACAAACCACATTAGATCCCAGCTATTAATCGCTTTTGAGCTATAGATTAGCGAAACTACGAAAAACCTGTTTTCAAAAAACTTTTATAATTATTTCAAGACCATCTTGATATAAAAAAAATAATTGGTTGCAAATGTGATTCGTATATATTCAATACTACCCCAAGTTTGCAGGTCTTTTGGAATTTTCTCAATGAGTATGTAGCAAAATTCAAGTTAATTGCCATTTTGACAAAGTTACGTACTTCGGAAGAGGTTGCAAACTGAGATTTATTGCTTTCTCAATGTACTACCCATTCACTTTAGCAAAGTTTGAAAACTTTTGGAATTACTATGAATTGACTATTTCTACTGGCCTAAATGATATATTTATAATATCGGACCTGATCCATACTAGGTAATCCAAGGTAGCTGTCACTGTTTGTCCTTCAGAAACTAGGTAGTTGACATTAATAATTAATGAAATATGTGAAATGGTTCATCTCTCCTTATAACTATGAATTTGATATAAATGGATAGTGATGAAGATTTTACTGAGAAAATCATGGATAGTGCGAAATATGAGGTTTTCTTGAAAAAGCGTAGACAAAAAGATATTCGTAGCTTCGTTGTAGAAACAAATACTGTATGAAACTCGTGAGTAAGGGTTTTTTTTACTCGTTGGAATTGCCACACTCGTTGTGCGTCAAAATTTACTATATTTGGATAGCGTTTATTAAAAAGAGTCTATTGATAACTCAAAAACGGTTGGTCTTATTGATTTCAAATAAGGACAGGCTTCTAGAGGAAGTTTGATTCTACGTACGTACTGTAATGGAAATTGAATTTTCAATCCACTTTTCCACAAAAAAATCTCAAAATTGTCAGTAGTAATACAACGAGTGATTGAATTTTCGCGATAAGTCTGTCGATTCATTTCTGAACGAAACTGAATTGTTTCCTGCGGACTCGTGGTGTTTTCTTGAATCAATTCAGTTGAAATCACAAATGAAAGACAGACTTATGAGAAAAATTCAATCACGAGTGGAATTTTATTAGACTAGTTCACAAACATTTTTGAATGCGTACACAGAAAATATGGTTTTGACAGCTCTTCTGTTTTGTATAACGTGAAATAAACGAGAAAAATACAAAAAACGCAGGTGATGGTGGAAAAATTGGTTATCGAAAAGACACTAATATAGTCACGTTAATTTGTCAGAAGAATTGCGACTAAATTAAATGTTATTGAAGGGGAAACATTTAATCAGATATGAAGTAGTCTCTCATATTGTCATATTCCTGACCCAGGATGAAAATTCTTCAATTTCAAATATGTTTCGATACGATCAAATTGAGTTCAATTTTATCGAATTCAACAAATACCATGGACCACGAGTGGGGCCCTTTAGACTGGTACTATGCTGTTTGATGATGCAAAAAATCTCCAAGTAGTAGAGATGAGGATGTGATCAGAATAAAATACCTGAAGCTATTGGAATTATAGTTCTTACAGATTTTTTTATGTAACTGTGACAGTTTTCCCAAATAGTTTGCTATTTAAATAACTGCGAAATAACTGAAATTGTACTGAATGCTTCTGTTTTTATTCATTTCCATAAACCATAGAAGAAATAAGGATATTCAATGTCTTGTGCAGTCTTCTGCAAGTCGAGAAACTTGAATGCATAAACTTTAACGTACGAAATGGAGGGTTTGTTTGTAGAGTGAATAAAATACTCGCATTTGCATAATCTGACGGACAAGCTTTCGGATATTTGGGAATCTAGTGGAATATTATATGGATTCATTTCATAACGGCTGTCAAATCTCTGAACATATTCATGGAAATTGTGCTTTCTTTTTTTTTGAAGACTTACGTGCTGGGTGAATAACTTAGAGTATAATTGTCAAGTATTTATTTATGAATGAAAAACTTGTGACAATTATTGAGTCATTTTACGTTGCAGATATATGACGGAATGAACAATGTAGTGAATGACAAGTAACAATTATTAAAGCCTAGTTCATGTAAACGTAAGGTAGAATTGACACGACTGACAGTAGTAGTTTATCCAGTTTGTCATAAATATGAGGGAATTCGAATAAACTTGTAAAATAAGTATCATCCATTTTCATTCAGATTTTAACACTTTTCAATTTTCAAACCGTCTGACTGACAATAGTTAGAGTGTCCATCGGCAAAAATTTTACTGATAGATAGGTACTCTCTCCAAACTTTCGGTATGGATTCTCTGGACCAAGTCTGCCATCGTTTTTTTTCGTTTCGGGGGCGTTTTTCCGTTCTTGCTTTACCTTACTTTACATTTACATGAACTAGGGTTTATTGAGATTGCAGACATAATCGAATGGGAGACAATGAAAATGGCATGGATTTTATAATTTCAAATATTTATCGAATTTTTAAAGCCATATTCGAATGGTACCTTTTCCTTCACTATCTTTTGGTTTGGATATGGTTTGGCGAGGCGCTCCATATATTTTTGGACAATTTCCTAGTTGGTAACATACTTTTCATCTTTGTTAACTGTGACATGACAATAATTATTGAGGTAGACTGAGTTTGGAATTCTCACAGTAATGAAAGTTTCCAGTTTTTCAATATTCTAAACATATATATTATATATTTCTTTCCATCTAAATTCTACCATCTACAAATATTGAAAAATATGGTAAAAAAAACTTCTAGCAAATAGCAATTAACGTGTATCTGACAACTGCATGAGTGCATGAGAGTAAAGGTATGGAATGAACACATTTTGGAAAACTCCTTGCATGGATAGGTCAATTTTACAAGTAGCCAGTTTTTCAATATCACCCATAATATAAAGGGTGAATACTCACCTATTACTTTTTTGAATTCCAATGCATATTGAATGAGTATTTTTTTAAATTATTTTACATACCTAAGATTGCTAGTCATATGATACTTTTACCATGTCACATATCACACTTATACATTATAGTTTTTACATTTAATATTTCAATATTTAAATTCAACATTTCAAATTGTACTCCTTAAATTTTTTGTACATTTTATATCTCACAGTTTACGGTTTGACATTCTTTTTTAAACATACGTGTAAGTACTGAATATTTTTACTATTTTGCGAAACAAGTGCTTGCACTTGTCGCTAAACTGCTTTATTTACTTCAAATAAATAAATATCCTTCGCAAAAGAAAACTTTCAATCAATAACTATAAACATTTTTTTCAGAGTTTTTCTCGCCACAAAGGAAAATTTCAATTCCATATGGATCAATGAATGAATGCACCCTCAACTCCATGTGAACTCTGAAGGACACCCAAGTTTTTTTCAGCGTGGCACAATACACTCTTCTATTTTATCAACAACAATAACAACCGAGTGGAGTTCGATGTTATTTGCTTTTTATCATCGTTTCATTAGTTTCGTTGACCCGGCCAGCTAGGACGAATCGATTGGCATATGACATTTACCTAACCGATAGAAGAAAGTACAAAAGAAAAGGTCTTCGAAGGAAAACGGAGTGAAAAAGAACGTCGTAATTGATTTGTTGGATCGAGTGGCGGTCATCATGGAACACGATAGTTCATTGTAACTGGAATGGCCAGCGGTTTCAAAGAGAGATCATTT
The DNA here is from genome assembly GCA_958298965.1 of Chrysolina haemoptera. Lineage (NCBI taxonomy): Eukaryota > Metazoa > Arthropoda > Insecta > Coleoptera > Chrysomelidae > Chrysolina > Chrysolina haemoptera. The sequence goes on along the minus strand of OY282602.1, from coordinate 10,772,226 downwards.
ATCTTGAAGCAGAGAGTTTATTTACACTGCCAGTTTCTAATATAAGATTGTGTTGAATATATTTAAGAATCAATCCGACAAATAGTGCAATGGAAGTGAAATATATTCGACACGAAATGGATGCAATAGAATCGAATTTCATGGAATAGAATTATTGAATATTCCCATGACTTTTGATATTTGGGATTGGATGAACGATTGGTAGTGTTCCTTATCCAATATTGAATTTTTGGAAAACTAATTGATGATATTTGTGTTTCTTATTTCTCTTTTATAGAAAAAAAGACAACTTAAGGTATTCTACTCTAGTTTTATTGGAAAAGCAACCTCGAAGGTCATTCATCTTATGGACAGTCAGCTACCTGAAATCATCTTTCTTTAAAACACCATCAGACTCATATTTCTGAGTCGCAACACCAACAGAAGCAGCGGATCTGACAGATTTGCATTTGATTCATGAAAGATGCAAGCTTTTTCACTATGGAGATGACTTCGATACATTCCTATATAAACACAATGAATTATTGCTCAAAGCAAAATATTCCTGTGCCATAATTTGTGGCGACTTCATTATTACATCGAATTTTCAGACACTGCTAAAATGTTTTTATTTTTCACTCTGTACATAATGAAATAATCTGCACCATCTAAATGATATTTGGTAAAATGAAGGTACTTTGATGATAAGTACGAAAAAAAAATGCAGTTGGCACTTTCAAATCCCGGGAAAATAATTAAATAAAAATCACTGATTTTTAACTTGAACGCCCTGTATTTCAAAATCTATATATACATCAACGAACTTTGCGATTCGCACGTTCAATCAGTGCATTGAATAATATTTTAAAAATAAGGTATAATTTATTACCTGTCAACAGAGATAAAATGTCAAACTTTTTTCCCGTCACAGAAAAAAATATTTTCTTACGATACGTTTTGGTCAGAAATGGAAAAACTGTAATCTCCCAACTGCATACGGAAAATAACAAAACTCATGATTCATGAAATTGTTCCAAATGTAGTAGAATAATAAGTATAACGAATAATAGATGTGGGTCATTAAGGAATATCATTGTGATTAGCCGCCATTCTTTGTATCATCAGGAAGTTGAAAAAGATCAAATTGAACCATTAATACCAATGCTGGAGTAAAGGTTAATTACAGCGCAGAAGAGTAATTCGTGATTCACTGATGAATATGTTGACTTAAGCGTTGAAATAATTTGAAGCTTCATTTCATTTATTCAAATTTATTAACGGTTGCTTGTTTGACGTTGGACTGTGCAACGAAAGTTCTGAAATATTGAATAAATAACTATTTCAGATTGAGCCTAAATTATATCAGGAGGTAATATGGGAGTAGCGGGGTTCAATTAAACACAAATGGAGTAATACCCAGATCTAATTCAGATAATTCTTTGCTTCGGTTTCCCGTGAAGACATGCACTTGGGAGGTGGTCTTTTTGAAGGTTACCCTGTGAATTCGTTTTGGAGGTACTTTCGGTTCCTCAGGTTCCCTTTTCCGTGGTGCTTACCTCCGCACCCAGGTTTGCCATCTCGGAGGCAACCTTGGAGTTCTTCTGATCGGCGCCCTTGGTACGGTTGGCCCGGCTCCCCTCGAACGGGTTCCAAAGGTCCTTGATTTTGTTTCCCTCAATGGTGTGCACTTGGGAGTTGGTTACAGGGGCTACTCTGAAGGTTTCCTTATAAATCTTGTGTTTGGGGAACATACGGTTCCTGTGGCTCCTTTTTCCGGGGAGCCCACCTCCGCACCTGGAATTGCTATCTCAGAGGCACCCTTTGGTGTTCCTCTGATCGGCGCCTTCGAGACGGTTGGCTTGGCTCCCCACCAATGGGTTCCAGAAGTCCTTGCTTTGGTTCCCCTTGTGGGTGTGGTCTTTCAGTCGCCTCTTATTATTTCTAGCCTGAGTCTCCAGGGCAACTCCACGGCCTTTATATAGGCTTTTTCCGAACGGGTTCCAAATCAACAGCAGAGTTGTGGTCACGACGTTCGGTGCTGAAAACGAAAACAACTTCGTTACGAACCATGCGAAGGAAGGAATCAATTCTCCTTATGACACAGGCTCCGTCCAGACACTCAAAAGTTCCTATAACCGAGGAACAGACGGTTTGAAATACAGATTCCTTTATAGCTGCATCATCTTCTGCGTCTTTACTTCCAGCTCCCCTGTGTCCACTTCATCACTCCGAAGGAGTGGAATAAGATCAGAATGGCGAGCATATTTGTGACAGCAACTTTGTTCCTTCCCGGCAATTCTGATGACCAGATATTTTGGATTGTATGCTGATACTTGTCGCGGACAGATTTTGACAGGCATAATTTCTCGAGACCAAATTATTATTATATTTTTGCCGACTGTGAAATATCTAAGTTTTTTTTGCAAAGTTCTGGAATGAAACTAGCATATAGATCTACCATTTATACTCTGTCAGAATTCAATTTACCAGTAATAGATTTGGGACTCATTGTCTTCGCCAGTGAGATTTCCTCCCTAGAGCTACCATCCAAATTTCCAGAAACTGCACTCAATTTCTTATTTTTTTTTCTTGATTCTCAGTATATTTGTCCTATAAACGTCACACGATTATTCATTTTGTGAGAAGAAGGAAAAAATGTTCTGCCTCTATATTCTCATTATATATTATGAAATATTAGTTTTCCATTTTTCCTGTTCAACGTATCCTGGGATGTTAACTTTTTCCATTGCCAGTTCGATTCATTTTTAATACGAGTATGAACTTCACCGTGTCATTATTTGAACAAAGCGCTCGTTCAGGAGGAACTTCTTGTTCGCATCGGCTGATATCGATTTCCGACTCAAGGACGAATAATATTTTTTATTTATTTTGTAGACAAACATTTTATGCTCGCTAGGGATTGGGTTAATATCTCTTCGAATAATGCCTTTTCGTTTGTTTCCATATAAGAAGACTATCAATTAGTTATTCTCCAGACTTCTCATACAGCTTTTGGAATATGGACTATTTCAAAATACGATGCAGCTTCTGAATGTCTACTTTGACCGTGAAAGTTCTATTTGTCGTGTAATTTTCAATCCAATGTTTTAGTTGGCACCGAATACCGAGTGTGTCAAGATTGTGCATCAGCCTCCTCAACGGGATCCTGTCGAAAGCCTTGGCAACGTCGAGATAAACGATATATGTCGGTATGATTTTATCGTAAGCTGTCGTCCAATCGTTCAAGCACTGTAGGAGATTGCCGGTGGTGGATTTACTTTGACGAAACTATGAATTTTTGTTAAAAATTCTGACATATCTTTTAGCATAATTCAAATCTATGGATTTATTTTTTGGTGTTTGTACGAGTTACTGTCGGATATTTTACTTTACGGCTAATATACAGGGTGTCCCAGAATGAAGGAGACAAACTCCGATGGTAGAATCCTCACTTTATTTTAAGACTAAAAGTTCCAACGAACATATACCCTGAGATGAGTTTCAACCGAATTACATGGTGTTGAAAGTGACAAAAAAAAAATGTTTTCCAGAATAACACCATAACAGCTCAAATTTTCCTAATGAAATATGGCATATCACTTGACAACATTCAGTTTCAAATTTTAATGCAAATCATATGTATTTTTAACCTCAAACATGGGCGTACGACAGGTGGGTACGTATACAAAAAAGGGATGGGTTTTTTTATTAATCAACAGTTTTCAAGATATTTGGTAAGTGGAATAAGTGCGTGCGTATCAAAATACCCTAATTTCTTAAGGGAATGTTAAGGTAACTATAACAATTCAACCAACAGATTTCATACCTAGTTATGACTATAAATTCAATTATTTTGAAAATTGTTGGCATTTACGAGGGATTTTGTTTACGAAGAATTTCCGATATTCAATGAATAATCGGTAATGAGAATCCATAACGCATTCGCACGCACTTATTCAACTTCAAGTAACTTGAAAACCGTTAATATTTTTGAAACGAAACCTATGGATTTCTGTATAAGATATATTGAGAATTATGAAAAAAAAAGACAAAATCGATAGTAATACAGTGTCGTGAAAGTTGGGGAGAGGCGATTAGGGGTACCCACCTACCGTGCATCCCTGTTTAGAATTACAAACACACGATTTGCACTGCTATTAGGAAATTAATGCTGTGAAGTGAAATACCAAATTTCATTGAGGAAAGTTGGGCCGTTTTGGAGTTATTTTGTTAAACACATTTTTTTTGTCACATTTAACCATCCGTAACTCGGTTAATACTCATGTTAGGGTATATGTTTAGTTGAACTTTTAGCCTTGGAATGAAGTGAGGATTCTACTATCGGAATTTGTCCTCTTTATTCTGGGACACCCTGTATATGGACTAATATTAACTTTCGATGCTCTTCATCTACATCTTTGGTACGAGTGTATTGATAACCTCAAAACTCATTACATTAATTAATATTCGAATGTATATGTAAAAGAGGTACAAAGAATGACATAATAGCAATTATAGAGTATCATCGTGTCGTCATTACGTTTTGTTCCGTGGTTTGGTGGTTTTCAATTAAAGTAGGGTTCATTCGCGAGGGTGGTTCACAAACCACAGTCGTCTTATAATTATCAGTCTGGAGGCGTAAATCTTGGCGTGGAGTTGTACAAAGTGTAATAAGCAGCCACAATCTGCCTAACAATTATAACTGCAAGTACGTCTGAGGGCGTTGTCTAATTGGCCCAGCAGTCGCATCGTTATTCTTGCGGTAATAAACTCACTTCAGATGAGGTTTTCGTGGTCCACTTTCACCCAATACAAAAAACAACAGGAAATGCGTCCAGTTTTTGAGAGTCTTTATATGCTTCTATTTGAATGCAAATATTTGAAGTAAAAAAGAAGAGAGAGTATGGTTTGAATTAAATTAGATTGTCATTATAGGGATTTTTTTCGTTGAATGGACTCAGGTTTCACTTGATGGAACTTTCTAATATCTAAACACTTTTGTGGCGTTTCATTTTCCACGAAGTTTAAACGCTATATGTTCATAAGTTTAATTGTTCTGATTGCTCTGCCTCTCACATAGGTCAAACTTGTAGACCTTTTATCACTCGCATTAACGAACACTTGACGAAACCAGATGAGTCAACAATTGAACACTATTTAAAATTCAGTAACCATAACTTTAGACCTAACGGAACTTGTTGTTGTTAAATGTTACACAAAATAGATTATAAGAATCATTTGACATTGGATTTGTTTGAGGAGGGGGAAATTTCAAAACAACTTTCTATTAATTATCACTGCTTAAACATTCAAATAAACTTGTATAGAGATTTCCTTTCTCTTCATTAATAGTTATTTAACGAACAAGTGTATTAATAAGTGCGATTAACAATCGAGATATTTTAACGCGTGAGCGGAGCGAGCGCACTAATGTTTGAGATTGTTAATCGCCATTTTAATTCACGAGTTTGTTACAAAACTTTTCCGTCGACAGAAGTTTTCAAAAATACAGATATCTTATTTTCAATGTTTATTTATTTAACGTTACGATAAAAAACAATCACTATTTCCTATTTATATTAACTCTACTCCAAGATAATTTAATTTTTCTCAGTGGTAGTTTTATTTTATTTTTTATCATTTATTTTCAAATTGAAATAAAAAAAAAAAAATTTCCCTCGGTGGGTTTTGAACTCTCGACCTCAGTGTTGTAGGCCAGGTGCACTTTACCATTACGCCACGGGACCATATATAAATTGGAGTGACAGCTGGTGTAATGAACATTTTCTAAAATTTTATTTGAAAATTGACAAATACATAATGACAGATAGTACTAACCAATATAAAATGTATAAGATCAATGTATGTTGGGTTGCAAATAATCAAATCGTTGATTAATAGAAAATCATTCATTAACAGGGGTCATTAATCAATGATTTTGAGTGCGTTAAAATGCATCATAAATGAACGGTCGACGGAAAAGGATTATTAATCGAAATTAAATTTATGTTTGTTTTTTAAATTAAATTGAATAATAATCATGTTGTCAACCCTTGTTATAGGTAAATCAAAAATTTCAATTCCTTTCATTGTGTCGTCATTATCTTTTGTTCCATGGTTTGGTGTTTTCAGTGAAAGCTGGGTTCATTTGCGAGGGTGGTTCACAAACCACACTCGTCTTATAATTATCAGTCTGGAGGCATAAAACTTTTTTTGTTGTTTTTTTCAGACCCCTTTGTCTCCCCGCTGCACTCAAATCGTCGCAAGACATACATAACGGGTGTTGGGTGGTCGCCAATCCTTCAGTTTCTCCTTCCTAATTCATCAGCTTCTCCTTCCTCATCGTCTTTCCTCGCTCTCTCCTCCGACTCTTTTTCTCTTCATGATTTTCTTGGTGGTGGTGTGCATGTGATCCCATTTGTCTTTGCCTTCTGCGTTATATTGCCCATAGTGATTGTTTCGCCAATTCCATGTGCCATTTGTGTTCAAAGTCGTTCCCATCTTGGACATGATTATAGCAATATTTCATTAACTTACGAAAATGATCTGATCGTTGTTTTACAGTAATGGCGTCTTCAATAATTGAAATTGTTACTATGCACCCTGAAAATATACTATTTGTTCTAATTTTTCCCAGCAGGTATGACTTGCGATTGACTGAAATAATTTTGCTCAATGTCACTGTCACTGACAAAATAATAAAAATTGGAAGTTTGCGTTCAAAACGTTATTAATAATAGGAATTTTCATTTTTATATCATATGTACAACTCGAATATAGAGCCCCTTTTTTACACTTGCGAGTTTTCGTAACTCACCTACGGCTCCTTATTAAAATTGTTTGGATATACGCCAAAAAAAAATTTAAATGTACAACAAAAGTTCGTCTGGTTCGTGGGGTGCTTGATAAAGTTATTTTGAGCTCTTGAACGCTCTGTATTGTTAAATTGAACTAAAAAATATGAGAATATAGATCAAAAGCACCCACGCCTTTTTTTACATTTGAGAAATTAAATTGTCAATTATTTTTTACTTTTTAGTCCATGGGAAGTAAGGCTCTTTAGTTTTTTTAAATAATTTTTTTTTTCGTCATCCGAGTGTTATGAATAACAGTAGTAATTTAGTGGCTGGGGGGGGGGGGGGGGAGCTACAGCCCCAGAGCCCCCCCGTCTGCGCCAATAACGATAATAGAACTAGTAAAAATTAATAAATTACGAAACGTGTACTATTGACACCAAAAGCACACTATTCAACACTTGAATAATGCACAAAAAACAATGATCTAGAAACAGCACTTTTCCATGTGAATTCACCAAAAACTGCGCAACGTATAACACCCAAAATAAAATGCGGAATAATTCCAACTATTATACATAAACAATCCAGTATAAATAATCAAAATTCGCAACTTGGCAGATTTTCTATTCTGAAATTATATACTGTACAATACCATCCACAACAAAAGATTCGCATACGGTAACGTGGAAATAAAACAGTGGGAGTGGAAAATCGCTTGGAGCTCTTTGCCAGAGGTAGCTACGAGGGGTATAAGAATAGAAACTCAGCTTCTGTCTGTGAAATGCATTGAACTCGGGCATTATTTCGGAAGATAGTCAACTTAATTGCATGAATATTTTTCAACAAACTGAAGGCGTTTTTCTCGTGAGGAAGTGGAATTATATTTATGTATTGTATAATCAATTGTTTGTGATTGCATTTTATCTATGCAACAATATTTAAACGCGAGAACGCTAGCTCAAGTGGAATAAAGTTTCTTTTAATACTTTTTTTGAGCATTCTGTCAAATATTCTTTATATTTCTGATGTTATCTGTATGAGTTAGCTATCCAAGCTTATCAATGATTTCAAGTAATTTGGATTTGTATTCTAACAAACTCTTGTATCAATAAAAAGAAATTATTTTTCAATGACTACATCAGCAGTGAAAGGCAACAACCAAAAAAATTATATTTTATTGAGTATCTTGTCTCCTAAAAAAAAAACGATAAAAGACCAACTGATGCTTTCACCATTCCTGTATATATTCAAACTACCCCTGGTAGTTGCAGAAGTAAGCTTGGGGCCTTTAGAGAAGCGGTGGTTCACATTCAGACGGTTTTGAATTCATCAATAACTAATGCGTTCCTGAAAGAAAAGAATTCACCATGCCGATTTACAGCAAGGTCTTAAATGAATAAAGTATGTTTTCATCTGGTTCGAAACTTTCAATTCTATTTCCTCGGAAGTTTCTGAGCAGAAAAAGTGAATGGCGCTCGAAACTGTCTAATTACCTGACTGTAGATTCTTGTTCCGTTTCACCGTTCTTTACTAATTAGGAAAACGAGATTTCATAGATGAATCATTTATTCAAAAGATTTTTTTTTGTGGAGATCTAATATTTCGAGCAATCTGATGTTACATCATTTAGTTGAGAATCTTCAATTTGTCCTGTTCTTCTCTCGGATGAAATTTGTTCTGGATAAAAAAGCAAATCTCTTTGAATCTGTTTAAAAAATTTACTTTATTTTGTTGCATTATTGAGGGGCCTACAATGAGTAATTCAAATTGGCGGGCCACTACCCAAGTAGCACCCTTATATTGGGACAATATTGTGAAAATATTGGCAAAATATTCAAATAACAATGTTGGCGAGGAAAAAAATGTGAACATTCGGCGATATTGGTCCACTATTTTGAAAATAATATTACTGTAATATTTTTGAAAAGGCCAACGTAAAAGGTTGCAAATCTACACAACTATTCGGAATATATTTCCGATGTATCTGTCAAGTTTGCAGAACTTTTGGAATTTTTTCTTGTGGTATATCAAAGAAAAACATAAGCTTAATAAAAAAAAATATTCCGTACAGTTAAATCAAATGAAAACTTGATTCGTGATATGAAATAAAATATTCAATACTAATCCAAGTTTGCGGCACTCTTGGAATTGTTTCAACGAGTATACAGCAAAATTCAAGTTGATTGCAATTTTAACAATGTTCATAACAGGTTGCAAAATTTTATAGTTTGTCTTTAAACCCTACCCGACCTGAAATTGAAGTTTGAAAACTTTTAGAATAATGGTGAATTTACTGGCCTACCAACCGATACTGCCAGATCACCTTGGATTATTTTATTTATTTATTTATTTATTTACGGAAAGGCAACGACTTTCATGAAGAATTACCTGTTGCAACCAGATGGAATTTACATTTGCCACCTATAATAATTTAAGCCATCTTGAAAAGGAAGTTCCCCAACCCGTTTATGGCGTATTTTCATCCCCTCATTTCGTAGCGAGATATAATATCGTGGAACTGGATGAAATATTCATTGAATGAGTAATGACTACAAAGAGTGTCGCAGAAAAGCGTTAAATCCTTCAGTGGATAGGGTCTCAACACATGCACAGGAAGAAATGTGTATAAAGATATCACGCAAACTTTCTCTTTCAGGTTTAATGCAGTCAAATTTGCTAAATATTTGATAAATAGTCTACAGAATTATTTCATAAAACTGAGTGTTTGGGCCGTTTTAGAAAAAAAAAGAAGGAATAGAATACATTTGAAACCTATACTTTCCTACACCGTATAGAAAATAATACTTATTTGCCCTTTTCTTCTGTTGGGAGAGAACCCTTGTGTCCTATATAACCACAGTTTTACGAATGATAGTCCTCTTCGAATAACTCCATCCTCCAAATCTCTGATTTCAGCTTGAAATTAACGAGAAAGATATATTGGGCCAATGGATAAGAATCTTTATGAAGTTCTTGAAAGGCGTTCCGAAAACGTAGCAAATAAAACCTGAGTAGTTATTTTCCAAACACAGTGCGACCAAAACAATAAAGTGTCACATTTCGATGATTTGATTTACTATGAGCAATATTTTTTCTTATTGAAACCAATTGAAATAATCGAAAGTTGTAGTGATCCACTCATTTCTGCTCTGGTTCTCACTCTCATCACGTACTGTTTTCAATGCGTCACTTAGTATTAACGCTACTGGTTCACATATTAAATAATTTATTATAATGAAACATCATCATGGATATTGATTGAAAGTTTGATTTTGTGGAGGAAATCGGATTCTTGACATGATTTTTTGGGTTTATGACCTTCCACAAGTGTAGAAGGGCAAATAAATAAATAAGACGGATTGGCCATAGGTATGATGTAAGAACAACATTTAAAACAACCAATACATTGAGATCAATACTCACACATACAAAACCCAAAAACACTGGTGAATGTTCAAAAAATTGTGTTTACAACATACCTTGTTCGTGTGGTAAGAGTTATATATGTGAAACATCAAGACCATTGATTGTGCGCCAGGAAGAACATAAAAGTTACATCAGAAATCGAAAAATAACGGGTTCGAAAATATCCGAAAATATTTTAGCATCTGATGGCGATCATATGATGGAATGGAATAATACCCAAATTTTATTGAGAGCATCAAATCAAGAAAAAAGAAAGTTAAAGGAAACTGCGTGCATTATTTTATCGAACAACTGCTTTTCAACCAATTCCATCGAAATGGACCGCACCTGGTTACCTCTCCTCAGAGATGAAATAAAAACTAATAGAATGGTGATTGATTGATACCGAACACCCTATGTATCAAGATACCAAATGTCAATCAAAAGAATGTATGACAGATTTCATTTGACTCTGTCAAAGAAAAATCTTATTTCCAAAACCGCAATTCAAATTCAGTTTCTTCAGCGTCTTTCCAAGAAGTTTTGATAACGGAGGCAGATACAGCCTCCGAAACGTCAACAATTTTCAAAAAAAGAGAAGTATTTTTTGAGATAGGCAAATTCAGTGTAGGGTACGTTACTGACAAATATTAATTTCTTTCAAGACAGCAGTCTTGTGAACGCAGTAACTTATCGGGCAAATTAATTAATTTGCCCTTCTACACTTGTACAGATTTCTTTGGATTACAATTTTTTCATTTTCAGATTGTGGAAGGTCATAAACCCAAAAAATATGTCAAGAATCATCATGGATCTTCTCTAGGTAACACAAGTCTTTCGAGGACTTCTGAGAGTTGCTCTTGAAAGATTTTTTAGATTTATGACAAATTCTATAAGTGCTTATGCATGTCTCAACGAAAATAAAGTATTATTATTATTATTAACAACAACAACAATCATAGGTATTTTTCATTGGTTCCAATAAATTATTATTATAATTATTATATTATAATGTGAATATTTCAGTACTAGTAGTGGATATGCTGTATAAGCGATGAAAAATAGAGGTTCAAGAATGGATCGAAACGCCGAAAAATACATTATTTGGAGAAGGAAGAACCAACTTTGCTTTGGACATTTTATAAGATGAAAATGTTTTGAACTATTTCAGTGGAGTACCATGAAACCCTATGAGCTCCAGTTTGGATATTAACTTGTTTTTGGGTACTCTATCGAAGGCATTCTAGAAATCGAGATAGATGATATCGACTGCCAAAAAAGTCATCCAGAAGTTCAGTACAGAGACACAAAGACTCGAGAAGATTGGTGAGATCTAGGGTAGGAAAGCATGCTGCTACGAGATTATGTTATATGCTTCTACGATTGGCGTCAATATTCTAGCTGGTTTATTTAGGATGTTCACAACATTGTTTGTTATTATGTACTCATATTTGCACAACTTTACACTATTTAGAACAATTGTTCACACACACAATCACTATTTTTTTTCGACGTACTGACCAACTCGATGTAGCATAAGGGCGTAAGTGACGTCATCCACACCTCTCCACAGTCTCCACACGGAAAAAAATTTGTGTTGTTTTTTCCTCAATTGTTTGAAATTTTTAAACAAATTTTGTCTGGAAATGTTGCAGAAACAATTTTGTGTAGAAATTTTGCACACTATTGTTTATCCTAATTTTTTGTAATGATATATACACTTGGTGTATATTTCTTTGAATCTATGTTTTACACAATATTGTTTGAATTGTTTAACAACACCGTTGTGTATAAATGAAAAATGCACAATATTAATTGTGTTATTTTTTACACATAATTTTGTTTTTATTATAGTTCTATGGAGAAAATTGAAATTCAGAATGCACAAATACTGTATAAGAATTGTACACAAGTTATTTGATTTTTGAAATATCTGTTAGAGAAAGAGAATATGAATTCAAAATAGAGACATTTACACAATGAGTTTTTTAAATATCTCATCACTGCATCCTCGTTCTCTAACTATGCCTTCCTTCTTAACCGGTCGGGAGCTGAATGGAACTGGTGTTGAGGATTGCTTTGGTCTTGCTAGTAAGCCTCAGCCTTAGTGGATTCTAGTATAGCGCGGGTTGTGCCCTCTATCGGCGGGTAGTCTTGTTTGTGATTCATTATACATTTCTTATTGTACCTTTTAAATCAAAAAATTTGTAAAATTTATACACAATTATGTATTACACATATTGTGTATAAGAGTCACACAACTGGGGAAATAAACCGAAATAAACAATCATTGGTAAAAAAATATTACAACCAGATGTACTAATTTTCAACAATTGTATATATTATTTACACATTTTTTTACACTGTTAAAGGAAAAAATCTTCACAGGTATTTTTTTCCATGTACAGACAGATTCTTGTGTCGCCTAAAGATTACATACTACAGGCGGCCCGAGTTCGATCCCCACCGCCATCACGGAGCTAAAGTGGTTCGGAATCCACTTTTCAAGCTGTAGGTTCCGAGTCTCCCTTGCTCGCACAAGCTCTGCCTCTGAGGGGTTTTCTCCGAAAACCTGGGAGATTCGTTATAACAAATTTTAACAAAAATTTTTAAATATCTAGAATTAGTGTGTAAAAAGTGTCTTCAGCATTTCAATTCTAAATTTAGATACATTTGCAGAATACAAATAGTATTTTTACGTTTCAAGTAAATTTCAAGTTTATTATTAAAATTTCTGGGTATAATTGAAAAATTAACAGTAAATTTGATTGTATTCACTAGAAATACAGAAATTGGTATGGTATGTACGATGAAAATTTACATCAAATTTGTTATTCATCTGATGGATTTATGAAACTGTATGTTTTTTCTTCAAACAAAAACGAAAATTATTTTCGATTACGAACAAACATCTAAAATGGTTTTCTGCAGCTCCATTCTGTTGGATTTCAAATTAACGAAACGTGATTCGGAACAGCGCAATTTGCAAAAGTCATAATTAAAATTGGTACCGAAATACCGTTTGTGTTGTATAACGTACCTCGAGGATGTAGTTAATTATTTATAAAAGTTCAATATCGAGCCGTGTCTCCACGTGAATTGTACGCGGAAGGTTGCATTATTTAGGAGTGTGCCAGAGCTATTGTGGCAAGAATAATTTTGAATATGTTTGTTGCACAGCAATATCCAGACACGATATTTCATAATCGATAACGATGATATCACGAAGATAGAACGGAGACAAGCTTTATATTTCCAATGTCCATCAGTGGCGTTTCTTGAAAACAAGACAATTTTTAGAGAGGTGTATATGATTGAAATTATTTCCGTGCAGAAATAGGAAGGATGATACAGGGTGTTATCCGTGAAGGACTGGTGTATATAAGGCCATTTTATAACGAATGGGGGGTCTGAAGAATTCGAAAAAAAAATTATGGAAATTTTAAATTTAGTTCGTTTAGTTAAACTTTGAAAAATCTTGGAAACCGCAATTTCTTCCATCCGGCAGTTTCAGTATTATTGCGGCTCTGCTCCGGTCAGCTGACGTTCGGTGGAAAGCGGTTCCCAAAATTTTGACGAATTTTCCAACACAATTTAAACTTTCCACACTTTTTTTCGAATTTTTCACACCTGCCATTCGTTATAAAATGGCATTATACACCCGGTCTTCACGGGAGTGCAAAAAGTTATATTACACCCTGTATATTCAGTGTACTTCAAAGAGTTGGTTGAAAAAACATGAAACAATAATTTACTTTGATATTTGACTTGAGCGTTGAATTTTATTAAAAAAGAAAAAGAAAATCTACAGCTTGGCATATCTAGTTCTGAATGTCAAGAAACCTATGAGATTCGCGAATTCAGATGAGAAAGTACATATTATGATTATTTTCTTGACATGATTTTTTGGGTTTATGACCTTCCACAATCTGAAAATGAAAAAAATTTAATCCAAAGAAATCTGTACAAGTGTAGAAGGGCAAATTAATTAATTTGCCCGATAAGTTACTGCGTTCACAAGACTGCTGTCTTGAAATAAATCAATTTTTGTCAGTAAGGTACCCTACACTGAATTTGCCTATCTGAAAAAATTAGATCGAATTAACAAAGGATACTTCTCATTTTTTGAAAATTGTTGACGTTTCGGTGGCTGTATCTGCCTCCGTTATCAAAACTTCTTGGAAAGACGCTGAAGAAACTGAATTTGAATTGCGGTTTTGGAAATAAGATCTTTCTTTGTCAAGAATCGGATTTCTTCCACAAAATCAAACTTTCAATCAATATGATTATTTTATTTCAACCAGGCTTATTTTATTGAATCCAAAAAAATCTTTAGGATAAAAGTTGTTTCTATACCGATTTTCCACATTTGTCTCACAAGGACCAAGCGCACATCTTATGGAAAGAAGTTTTTTGGGAAATTGGCTGAATTTTTGGTTTGTTGTAGCGAGGTTATAAATTTTGTGTATTTTTGAGATTCGCAGATCAATAGAAATATACTAGTATCGTAATTTGCATTCATCCCAATTAATGCCGGCGCTACCCCATGTCACGTAACCAGTGGTTCGATTTTGTATATACACATTTTTTGTAAAATCTCGTAATTTTGAAGTATACTGTGTGTCTCACTTCTCATGGAAACACTCCCGTATCTTCCGTAATTATTGAAGTAGAATGACACGAAAAAATTTCGACAAAGTCGAATTATCCTTTTCTCAACACCATTCCACAAAGTGGAGAATTTGATGCAAATGTCTGTCAGAAAACAACTATATATATATTGAATTATATCTGACATCAAATTGTGCAATGTTCCTCCAAGAGGACACAATTGCACGTGCTCATTGCTAGGATGTTACATGTAATTCAATATCCGTAGAGGGGAGTAGCTGTTTCCTGCAATTAGCACTTGCAATTGTGTCCTCTTGGAGAAACATTGCACAAATTGATATGAGATGTAATTTAATATCCGTAGTTGTTTTCTCACAGACATTTGCCTTAAATTTTCCACTTTGTGAGATAGTGTTGAGAGAAGAGGAAATCGACTTTGTCGAAAAATTTTGGTTTCATTTAGTTGAAACTCTCCGGCACACTTTTCGGACTTTGTTCGAATTCATGCATTGGAGTAGAACTCTGTAAATTTCAGGATCGTACCTGAGGTTGATCTGATTCACATACACTGCTCGCCAGAGGCCATGGAATCAACCAGTTTTGACAAAAATAATATAACTAATGTAGGCTCAAAATTCCAACGGATTTGGAATCAGACCTACAATTTTACTACCAAGACGGATCTTTCAGTTCTGAAACCCCCAATTTGTCTCACTTTTTTTGGAAACACCTTCGTATCTTCCGTTATTATTGGAGTAGAACTATGTAAATTTCAGGATCGGTAAATATACCGGCAATAAGTCTAACTCTTGCCTGAGGATGATCTGAGTGACATACACTGCACGCCAGAGGCGATGGAATCACCCAGTTTTGCCAAAAATAAAATAAGGAAACAATATAGGCTCAACATTCCAACGGACTTGGAATCGGGATGCCAATTTTACCACCAGTACTGATTTTCACTGGAAAATTTTTGGTTCTGTAAAACCAAATTTGTCTCACTTATCATGGAAACACCCCCGTATCTTCCGTAAATATTGAAGTAGAATTATGTAAATTTCTAGATCGTCCGGCAAGTCTAAATCTCGCCTGAGGTTGAGCTGAGTGACATACACTGCTCGCCAGGAGGCATTTCCATGAGAAGTGGGACAGATTGAATTTTTCAGAACTGAATATTTTTCAGCTGGTAAAATTGGTAATTCCAGATTTGTTTAAATTTTGATCCGATATAGTCCTCTATTTTAATTTTTGGCAATACTGGTTACCTCGATCGCCTTTGGCGAGCAGTGTATATCACTCAGATTAACCCTTGGCAAAATTTAGACTTATCGCCGCTATATCTTCCGATTCTGGAATTTTCAGAGTTCTACTTCAATAGTTATGGAAGATACGTGGGTGTTTCCATGAGAAGTGAGGCTTCTAAACTACGGGATTTTACAAAAAATTGTGTATACAAAATTTGTTTGTTTTAGAAAAGGGGTAAAATAAACATGTTCATTTTTACCCCAGGAATACGGCCTTGAAATATTTGTTATGATTTCAGAAACTCTTGTAAGTATATAAAAATTGTAATTGATTTGTTGTATATAATATTTAAGGAGAGGTATCGACATTTCTACTCGGCAGAATTCGTATACGTTTATGATATATGTGTGCAATATATAGATGCTATACTTTGTCAAAATTTTTACTGTCGGTAGGTATCTGTTCACGAATATCAGAACTGTTGCAAACTTTATACCTACAGTCCAATTACAGCATTCAAAGTTCATGTTTTCATCGTGTGATGGCAACTCCTCCCGATCTCATAAACAAAGTTCAATTTTCCCCTCAAAATATACACTATCTCCTATACATAATATACATCTTCCAAGTTTCCAACTCCGTATCTTGCATGCAAATTGGGACGAATACCAACTGTCTCACTATCCAATTAACAACCAACTTGGCAGGAAAATTCGTAATTAAATATAAATGCATTACACCCTAAATTTTCCTGTTCGGAAGTGCTGCCACGGGTATAGTGTTTGTCAAACGTGCCGATAGTAGATTTTGCTGAGTTTCCATGAAATTTCCACAAGTTCGAATCCACGGAGAAATAATACACATTTGTTACGTGTGCTTGTTCAAATGAGACTCTGGAGACCAATAGAATCGGCGAAAGAGTGTTCATTTGTGCTGCTCTCGTTATCAAAAATAACGAGCTGTGAATAAGGACATAGAAACTACATTTTATCTCTTGGTAGACAAGTTTTTACCAGAAGTGACGGCGAAGAAAATGAGTTATGTCCCTTCTAATTGTTTACAGAAGAATATATCATTTCAAATATCCAAGAAACTTCAAGTGTAAGAAAATGTAACTGACACACCAATATTGATATTTACAACTCAAATGGAAATTTCAATTCAATGCATGTATCCGCATTGGTTTCAAAGAACTCAATAAAAAAATCTTGCCCAAAAACCGATTTGCTATTTGTCAGAATTTGTACATGGTTTTTAGATTCCTTCATTTGGTGGATTTTTTATTTTTCGTTCAGTTTGTGTAAATAAATATGCTGTACAACCTCCATATCTAGTGGGTTGTGATAGCCGGAATGTTGGCATAGCTTGATGAAAATTTGGCCAATTTTTGGCAGGTTATGGTGACCTTGTCCGTATTTCAAATATCTGGGGCGTAATAGCAATATTCCGATCCCTACTCTCATATTTGACATTTTGATTGATTATTAATTCGTTAATTTGACAATCACAAGTAATTACTCTATTATTGACGAACGTTTTGACATATGTTTCAGATACTTCAATAATACGGATTTGGCTGCGGTGTTGTTCATTAAAAACAATCGTCTAATTGTTTTCTCCATTTCTGATATTTCATTGACTCCTAGGCTGTGATCAACTCAAAATGTGGTCCAGACTATATACAGTGAGTTTCAAAAATTTGCACCATATAGAAAACTTTTTTATTATCGATTTGTCAGAAAACTTTATTCCTTATGAAAATCAGTTCATTGCAGAATACTTGCATGTGAGTTGTCAAAATTTCAAATTTCCAAACGGTGTGCAGGGGAAACAAAAAATAGGAATTTGTTTGTGATCGAAATTATAGAATATTTGAGATTAATATCTTACACCAGTCTTTCACACTTTTAGATTTTCTTTATAGTCTTTTCACAATGTCTATCAGATTTGGTTCAATGAAAAAAATCAATTTTCACTGGAGAATATTTCAATTCCAGATAGAAATTCAAACTTTGATATATGAAATTTGTTTTTGGAATGAAAGTTTTTGTCGAAAACGGGATTTTCTGAACAACCAAAAGTGAATATAAGTTCTCCGGAAGCTGCAAGCTTTATGTCGACGTCTTTTCCCTATACTTTTTCATGCCACAATTATTGACAGTTCTGGACAGAATTGAAATCAAAATGTGAATTATAAATTTCAACTCTGTACAAGTATCATCCGACAGAAATGTCCATTTCTGTATAGTGTGAAATAATTATTATTCTTGTAGGAAGAATGATTACAGCTTGAACCGAAGGTGAACTCATTCATTATAAATGCTGAAGTATACAGCCACACCCCTGAATATCGAAGTATCCATTTCCTCGGATGCCTTGCCCAGACACCTTCGCTCAAGGGTAACTTAATTCAAGTTAACCACCACAGCGGAAGATACACACAACAAGACGGCTTCCAAGACTATCTGCACCATCTGGTTACATATTGTGGTTGCTGGGAGAGGATAATAATGACTAAAGCTGCGATCATGATCGCTCATGATTTATGCGACAAACAAAAACTTAAAGGGTTATGTTAGTTACGGCTCAAAACAAAACAATTCAACTCCCCTTTGGAGTCAGTTATACTGCTCAGAATTTCTATTGGGGACATTCTTGGTTCGCTCTGTAGAAAAATATGATCAATGAATTTGGGTTCGGAACATCAATTTTCCAACAAGATTTTCATTGTGATGCAACCATCACCCTGCGATCAAAATCAAAGGAGATTACGTACACTTAATTCGCGATAGCACAGATCGTGCTTGGATTAGGATTCTCGTTGAAGCTCATCAATATTCTTCGACTCCCTGCGGATTTCGCTTCAACACAATCAATATAATTTTTCATCGTATCTTTTCCCATTTTCTCGTATCAGAATGAAAACCCGTTGAATTTTCATTTGATGAGAGATATGTCATTATAATTTCCATGCGAGCTTTCATTCATATTTTGTTTTATTCTATGAGAGATATTTCATTAGAATTTCCATGTGTGCATTCATTCATATTTTGTAGCATGCAGCAGGTGCAGTGGTGTGCATAAAAAAGTCGTACAAGGCATTGCACTAAAAAAGTGTTAGAAGCGCGTTACTGAGAAAAATAGTTTGAAATTTGACACCACTTGTCTAAGGCGAGACGAAGTTTAATTGGGATTAGGAAGGGGGACTCATAATATCCTATAACTGCTGTACGACTTTTTTATGCACACAACTGTACCTGATAGTAACCATTTGTTTTGTCCATACATGAAAACGAACTGAATATTTGTGAAAGAGTCGAAGGCAAAAAAGCATAACAATTTTTCAGAGAACGTTTCACAGTTATTTTCAATTACTTATTTCGATTGAAAATTTAATCAGTTGAATCACCTACGTGTAACTAAGTTCGACAAACAACCAAAAAATTATCAGGATCAAAATTTGAGCATGAATGTATTCAGTTAGTCGAGAACAGAACATTGACCTTTTAGGGAATGCAGTCTTGTCATAATAACGTAATTTATGCTACTTTTTCATGCAGTTAAATTTTTTTCAAACTGCGTTCCGAGGTTTTCAACTTTTTGTATTTTTCGGGTTAGTTTTACAGTACCCACTTCGTTACTCTAGTCCCCTGTACCAGTCTGTACAGGTTCTTCACCGGTTGACCGGCTGTACTCTTCGGAAGTTACTCTAGGTTTCCCGGATATTGCCTGTCTCTTGCGGTCTAATGCCTCGCATTCTGACAGTACATATCTGGCTGTTTCTGTCCCTTCACCACATTGTCTGCAGGAAAGTTCTTGGTTGTACAGCCACATTTTGTGGGCTGTGATCAGTGAGAAGACCTGTTATTGTTCTAACTTGATTCCTGCTCAGCTTGAGTAGTTCTTCAGTTATGTTTTGACGGTCCTTTAATGAATGTTTTCCCGTGGTGCATGAGAGGGGCTTCATTCCACCTCTCCTTTTGTTTTCGCTTGACCCAGTCCCGAATGCATCCTCGAATGTCGGATTCATTAATCCCGAGTTCTGTTTCTGGGCCAATGTATGGAGTTGATGAGCCCACTCTGGCTAGCTCATCAGCTTTTTCATTGCCCTCGATTCCACACTGCCGGATTTAGGAGAGGGGCTATGGGACTATCTGCCCCGGCGGTGAATTTTAAGAGGCGGTAAAGCTAGCAGCAATATACTCGTCGCCGGAGAGGCGACAAGTATATTAAATTGCTCCTTGCTTTTTATATGCTGCCTCTTAACTCGTCGCTTTTTGAAGCAAACGCGCAATTAGCGACCGCTGGCACCGCATCAAAAGTACTAGTTGTGATACTGTTTTTGTGAAAATCACAACACGGCATCGTAATTGTTAGCCCCCGGCGTGAGTGAGTATAAATCCGGCACTGCCTTCTCGTCATTCCCATACCAGTCTTGATGACACTTTCGGATTCATGAGGGCCTTCAGTGACACCTGGATGTCTGTGCATATTTTGATCCGTGCTTTGTGCATTTCCCTCATATTGATTTCACTCACGCATTGTAAGAAAGCGTACATCTCTGCCAAGAATACGGAGGTGTTTGTTCCTAGTGAGACCCTTATGTGGTAGTTTCTCCCCTCACTGTATATTCCAGCACCAGTTGTTTTTGCGAAATGAATTTCCTTGCATTATTCCATTCGAATTGGGAAATAGCCAATTTTATAACCGTCAAGCTATAAAGAAATGTTTCAGCCGTCGACTAGTGAAAATTAATTATTAATTACAATTCTTGAATCCAAAATAGAACTGAATTTCTTTACGCACCTCACGTTGCTCCTCCAATACGGCTGATAACGTGAAACGTGGAGAGAGGGATCATACAGTTCTGACACAGGGTCGGATTTCAGATTACTTAAAATATTCTCTGCGCCTAGAATGTTGAATCGAATCGGACCATAATCACAAAACTTGTCCACTATCTTAGAGCCTTCATCTTGAATTTATTGATTTTAACAAAATATTAAAAATCACCGAGCCCGAAAACCCCCACAGACAAATTTTGAATGAAATCAGACTTCAGTCACAAATATCGTCTGATATCTTGAATTTTTTATTTGACGAAAGTAATGCATACTCAAAGTGGAGTTTCAGTATGATGAAGTTAAGTAAAATTCAAAGTTGTCTCCTCAATATTTATTTCAACCCAGAGTAGGGAGGGGAAGTTGTCAATGCCACTTTGGTAATCACTTGTCAAAAAGTTGCAGCAAACATAAATCAAAAACATGTTTTTGAGCATATTAATGTTCATCTTCAGTTGACATGAACAGGAGGTGAAAATGAAATCGGTAAAAACACTAATTACAACTACGAAAAATGTAAAAAACCAATAAATTAGCGTACAAAATCGAACCGGACCATAATCACAAAACTTGTCCGCCATCTTGGAGCCGTCATCTCAAAAACAATAATTTAAAAAAAAAAGATTCACCATCTCCTACACCGAAAACACACACATACGAATTCTGAATCGAATCCGACTATAATCGCAAATCTCGTCCGCCATCTTGAATTTATTAATTTCAACAAACGATTCCTAATCTTCACCCCCGAAAACCCTCTCATACCAATTTTGAATCGAAAAATCTGAAAAAATATTACAATGCATCAAAACCTTCAAAAAATAATATACGGTAAAGACTTCATACGCCAGCACTGTATATTTATGCTGCATGCATGTCATTAGCTTTTATCCAGTATTTTAGATGAGACCATCGGTATAACTTTTTGTTGTACACTTTTCTTCCCAAAATTCTCATTCAAAACATCATCGAAATAGTTTCCGCCCGTTAATCAATTATACCTACTATTTTTAACGCTTCATATTCTACAGATTTTCAGTTTTTTTTATTTTACTTTCAATTTTCGATTCATTCTGTGATTGGACCGCAATATTTAATCTCAAATGCTCGTACAAATTTTCAGATTACCACGAAAGCGAATAGGAAAAACAATCACCGAAATACTTAATTCGGTCCTGTACCGCGCGAAAGTTGACAAGCTGGAAATGGCAGTTCGAACATGAACTGCCATCTAGCGATAAGTTTCTTATACTAAGGGCTAAAGACCGTTAACGACGCGACAGGCAGGATTTACCATGGGGTCATCCTTAATCCGACTCGATACAAACTAATCATAATCAAATCTTATATTAACTAAGTGAGTGAAAGTAATATTAGTGAAAAACCTGTTGGAAGGAATTCTAAACAATTTTCCGGAAGTTTCAGTTGGGTAGGACAGTATAGTCATTAAACAGTTGAAAACTCAAGAGAGAAGTCGAAAGTTGACAAGGTATATCGTCCATCTCACATAGGTCATCCTCGTGTATGAACAAAATCCACCCATTCTCGATTCGAACCCATTTTTAATTTATGGAACTGAAAACTCATTGAGTATTCCGAATGAAAAATATATAGTGTAGGTCACACAGTATGGAAAGTTCGCGACTAGCGGGTCAACGAAGAACATTTATTATTCGTAGTATAAATGCATACCGAAATAGATTTCGGCAGATGAGGTAGTACACATGGGACAGAAGGGAGGTGGAAATATTCATTTCTCGGTCGATTTTCATTATTGCAACTGTGACGATGCTTCAGAACATTCCCATCCGAAGTGAATTCTTGTAGAAACTATATGATTATTATTGACAATATGTTGTTGGGGTTAGGTCTCTATAGAAAAACCACTAGTTTTCAGTAAGCCAACGTTTCGGCAATATATTTTGCCATCTTCAGGGCTCTAAAATATAAAATTATGGACAATTACAAATTATAAAATGTTTTAAACAAAAACAATTTGATAAAAGTAAAAACGTGTAAACGTTTGTAGTTGAAATTACATTTGAAATTTTGATACCAGTTCAAATTCCAAAAAATTTCACACCTCACTCTTTCAGCCAATTTAGTTGCCATGGCAACCCAAAAAATTTCCGGAAATTTTTATCCTTCTGGGTACCCTAGGCAAAATTAATATTTGACATGTGATAGTTAACATTTTGCTTTTATGTACAAATGGAATGTTATTTTTCATATGAAAGGAGATAATATTTCATAATTATATATTCACTAAATATTTCGAATGTGTCTGAAAATATTTTGAGAACTTGCATTTCAACGATGAATAGGTCCATCGGTAAAAAATGTATATCAATCAAATCTACCTATGCTTGACTACATGAACTTACTATTTGAAACAATTTTATTCAACTTATCTTTTCGTGAATACTCGGCTGAAATTTGCAACAATTCCTTTCCACATCACTTCCCAATAGACAATCCGCATGGACCAGTCAAAACTATTTTAGTTCTGCGTGATGTGCAATGTAATTTTAGGTTGAAAATGTCGCAAAATGAATTTTCCTTTCTCACATACAAACACCGCCACTAATACCAACGCGTAACTGTCATTATATCAACAAAAACCATTCATGGCCCACTGATGTTACAACTTGTTTTCTCTCAGAATAATCTACAAGTCAGTTGAATTAACCATTAATTTAATATATTTTGGTGTGAAATTTTCTTACCGACTCCCCTGCGTGCTTGAATTAATTGCTGGAAATTCATGTACTCGAAAAATTTCCGGCAATAATTCAAGCACTAGGGAGATTATAAGTGAAAATTTCAAAAATGAAACATATTGACTACTTGATCAATCGTCAAAATACTATCATAGACATACCATGAACTTAACAGACACATGTTTATTGATCAATCATTACTGTTATAAACATTTATACTACTTCTATTTATTATTAAAATTTTGAGTATGTTTATATTATTTTCATCATCAACTTTACTATTAGTTTGTAATATTTCAGAAAAACTAACGGTCTCATTATGTCTATGAACACAGTGTAGCTATGGTTTTATGTCAACAGTAAAAATATATGTGATATGCATCACTACTATGCCTACTCACAGTTCAATGTGTCGTACGCGCTCTTGTTGGATAATAATCGCTGAAATCTGTATTATTATTCAACATTCGAATATGATTTGATGTCATACCTGGTTTGGTGTTGAGAGCCCTATTGTAACGAAGTTACTGATTTCCCAGTTTTGTTAGGGAGGTAGAAGCAACGTTTCCCTCTCATTTTAGACTCCGGTATTGACAAGTGAATGAATACCCTTCGGTTTGAATAAATCAGTGATTAATCCCAGAGGAAATACAATGTCTTATGACAAGTCTACCCAAGCCACCTCGTGTTGAAGTATTAAAGCTCCTGGATTTCGCCAGTCAAAACAATCGCATAGAATGCTTCGTTGCTGGGGGTGGGGGGGTCAGCGCTACTTGCTAGTACACGGCGCCGTCACTAGATGGGCCAATCCGCACAACATCGTTGTTTGCACAGAGCAAGTGGCCTTAAGGAGACAGACACGACTGTTGGAAGATGTTTCAGATAGCACACAAACATACGAAAAACTCACAAATGAGCAAGCCAAAATGAAGGATAACACCGAGACAGCAGATCCCAGCCGCCGCGCCGTCCAAAGCAGTATAGGGTGAGCAGTTCTTGGTTCAACCTCCAGTGTAATAAATGGTACAGTAAGGTAATAGGTAAATGTAGATAATAGTTTGCCGATTTATTCTCACCTGTCCCTTTTACCATGTTGAATTACCCGCCTCTTGATTATTTTGTTGCTGCGGTGTAGTGTTGAAGTATTGATATGTTTTGTAATAATTAAGCTTGTTGTTATATTTGGCGATATTCATCAATATTGACTATTTCTTCCTCTTTCAGTTGAACTGAATTGATTTTTGAATATTCCAACTGACATCAGCTGTTACCCAGGATTCGAACCCAGGAAAGGCAAGTAAATTCTGGCTACACTGCTTTTGGTCAATACCACAGTGACTCCTGGAGCATTATTTTCTTCACGTAACCTAGTATCGATGAAAGAGCATTAACCTATCACTGGAAATTCGTTTTGAGTTTAACACGATTTTATATCTCCATACCCATGATCATAAAACCATGTCGTTCAGCTGATGTATAAATTATACCGCACTCATATACCCATAACACCCTGTATTTGCTGGGTTGATATGCGACCGAACACGGAGTTTGTGCGTATCCAACACGTACCTGACCAATTATTCAATGAGTCGGTACAGAGGAAGCATCTCATTGTTCACTTGCGCGTGACTTCATTTTTTAATAAAACCTTTTTATTACAAATCTTCGTACGTAAATGAAACTGGATGGATGGCGGGATCAGCCACCACAAGAACAATGTGAAATTTTTCTTGCAGGCACGAACTACGAGATTTTCCACGATGACAGTTATGTAAATCAACTGACTTATTACGGTTTTAGATTTGTATAACTCAAAAGTTCACGCTTTACATCTGGCGGGACATTGTTCTCCCAGATTTTCATTATGATTTATGGAGAACGTGATGAAAGAAACTAGACGTGACTCTCCGATGGAATAGCGCTTTGAGTTCTGCTGCCCTGGATTCTTTGGTCGTTTTTTAGCACATCATTCGTTTCCTATAGCAATAATGCAGTGATGTGAAAGAAGTGCATTCACTCATTCCTTTTTTGTTAATTTGCCTCGCCTTCACATATATGCAAATGGGTCTTGTGTTAGCAGATGAATTTTTCTATTTTGTAGTTGGCCTGGTGATGTAAATCTTCTAGGGACTATAGAAAGAGAACGCAATTTCTCTGTTTATTATCCGGTGTGGATATTCAAAGAATCAGATGGTTTTATCACGGGAAGAAAATTGGGCATTTCCGATCCGAGTGTTTTTGAATACCTCAAAGTTGAAATGTAGGACGAAGGTACAAGTTTTGTTTTTTATTTATTAGGAATAGATTCTGACTCTGAAAAGTGGTGACCTGCAGTACTTTGGAAGACACCAAATTCAAGATTTCCATCCACGGAAATCTTGTGGATAGAGAGGGATAATAGAAAATAAAATCGCTAGGGAAAAATAGTAATTTATGTATCAAGTGAGTAAAGTGATACTTTTTGTTACGAGTAGGAGTGTGTGGCCATCGTTGCTTGACCGCCGATATTCCGATCACTATCCACTGTTTTCAGTGCGAACAGAGAATAATAAAAATAGTGAAGATGGAAAACAGTGGACAGTGATGGGAGTAAATGACAATATCTCTCTTGACAATGCTAACGAATCGCGTCGAGAACATGTTTTCTATCAAACAAAATGCATTACGAACTCGTCCATTAATGTTGAAGAACAGCGCAGAAAATTTTAGAAGTTTCAGAATTCATTACTTCAGTAGATCTTTTCATTCAACAAAAGGAAACTTTTAACGTTCTTATTTCTAGAAGATGACTTTCATGCTAGTATTCCAGAGATAATTTCAACTGGAACTCATTCATTTTGAATCGTTTCATGCAACATAAAATTAAGTACGAAATTGAATAGATTAAAATGTATAGCAACACTCCACCCTCGCATGAACTCAGTTGCATTACTTGTGGAGGAAATGTAATATGGGATTTTTCCATACTATACGGAGAAAGGTTTAACCGTTTTATTAAATTAATAATGAGAAACGCCCTTAAACTTTGTAAAGTGTGTTTAGTGTTGAATATTTCGGAATATATGCTGAAAAACTCCAAAGTTTATGACAGGATATACGTTATGCAGGACCCCCAGTGTCACAAAGTGATACAAAAACAAAAATGAAGCCAAAATGATACTAAAATTCAGTGTAACACTTGTGAAAAATATTTTTCCACGACAGTGCGAAAACTAAGCGTTAGCGCACTGTTGAGAGTGCGTAAAGTGATACTTTTGCATGAGAATGCGAAAAGTGATACTTTTGCGCACAAGTGCGTAAAAAATCACCTGTGCGTCATCAAATAGCGCGAAAAATAAATTTTTACACACTGTTCATACATTTATGCATTTTTGAAAAATACAGAATTTTGCGTCAGATATGACTCGGAAGTCATTATGACCCAATGAGTGGGAGAGAGAAACAGTCTACTTTTTTAGTCTAGATTATGTAACACAATTCTGAATTTTTTCAGAAGTGATTATTCCAAAAACATATAAGTTTCACACCGTACCTGTTTTCAAGGAAATCATTCGACAGAGCGTCATTCAGTTGTTTTTTGTCAGTTAGACTTTTGACATTTGGATTGTAGATATAGTTGTTTGAAATAAAAAAAACAAATCAATATCACTTCCGGTTTCCATAAAACAAAAAAAATATTTATATATTATGTAAAATGCTACTTTGGTGATCGAGAACAATTTTTTTTAACGAAAAGAGAAAGAATGTAATTTGAAAAAATTGCTGAAATAAATCCTGATTGGCAACATTTTTGTACGTTTCAATAAAAACTAATCAGTTTTTCTTTCATTTACTATTTCATAAGGTTGCTTTATGAAAATTTTATTATTGACGTCACAATGCCGCCGTATTGATTTTATTAAAAATGTCTACTGCGTCGCCATATCGAAAATAAATTCCAAGTTGGTGATATTTCATTGAAAAGAAATTTTTTTGCTCAATCGCATAACGTGAAAATATCTACAGGGTTTCATTTATAATTCTCGACTACTTCCAGTAAAGAGGAAAGTGATATTCAACGGGTGGGTTCTAAATAACTATATCTTTCTTTCAACAACAACTAAATATGGCGCTCTGGTCAATGATTTCATTGTAACCCGATATTTTTCACATTTTATGGGAAATTCTGATGATTTTGATATGGTGAGTGAAATAGTTGAAGGATTATTTGACACTTTCTCACAGAATGCGAAATATAGTAAATTTTCTATCAGTACAAAAATAGAATATTGTTTTAAAATTTTGTTTTTCGTTAACCAGCTGTCGCCCCCCCCCTCCTCAGTGGCCCTCAGAAGTCGACACTTTGGCGAGCAAAGGAGGTCTTGCTTTTTTAGGTGCGATTCCTAGCAATTTTTCGAGCGATCAGAAACAATTCTGCAATGGTCAACCATTTTCCTTCCCGTGACTGAAGTATTTGTATTTGTATTACTAGGGAGGAAAGTGCCACTATTCCTCGCACAGGATGTAGTTTACGCTTCGCGTCGGGCAGTAAACATCCAAGGAAGGAAAATGTACTTTACTCCCATGTAATACATATGATTTTTCATTTTTCCTCCTACCCACTTAATGAATCTTTTGTAAATTCAAAACGCATCTCAACTGCTTCTGTCTATAACGGACCTATACTTGCATGATGGAAAGTATAGACAATACAGATCTGAGCATCTGCGGTGGTGCAATGGCTAGCGTCTTGGGCTTGTAATCCGAAGGTCCCGGGTTCAGCTCCTGGCAATTACAACTTTTTTTTTCAGAACGTTATTTTACTTTTTTTTGTTAGTGATTTGAATTATTGGACATTTAGATAACTTATACATTTCGGATTGCTTTTGAGTGATTTTCTCATAAGTAATGGTATGTGCCTATTTGAATGAAGTGTCGATAATTTTTTTTCCAAGAGCTGCGCAAAAAATAATGTGTGTATTTCGAGCACAAAGTGTCATTTTCGTTCTCCAAAGATTAATCTTTTTGTCGAGCGACAATCAATCACTTTGCGCTCTAAATACACAAATAGCTATTAATGAACTAAAGTAGCAGTAACATTCATGTTTGATTTTTACCAGAATACAGGATATATAAGATGTTCTAAAAATTACGGAAACAATTTGATTATAATAGATTCACAAGTTTCATCGTTTACAACTTTATTGAAATGAGGGGGTGGAAAAGTATGAGTTTTCTCCCTGGTTTGAGGGAGGAAAGTATGTACTTTCTATAGGGGTAAGAGGAAAAAACTTTTCCTTCTCTGTCTGACCACGAGTCAAAAGTTATCACATTTTCCTTTGATATTTTATTCACTGACTTCTCTAACTCCGATTCCCGTTCGCAATGAAGTTGAATATATATCCATATCGATTTGAGTTCACAACCACGCATTCTTACCGATGCAAAGCTCGCATGCACATTCAATACTTCCGGCTGTATCGCTCTTCACAATGTCCGATTTTCCAAGCCATCAATATTTCAGAAGCTGTCAGCAGATCAGTCAGTACACCGCAAAGACGTAGGCGTTGAAACTGGACGAAATGAACTGTAATTCAATATGGGAAGTTCTGTTATGGGAAATGGCTGAGTTGTGATGACAGAGTCGGGCTAGGAATACCAGATATTCAATAAGTTTTTCTTCATTGCCCTTTCTTTTTCAGTTTTTTTCCGTTTCTATTTCTCGGATAATTTTATAATTTTGGCTTACTTGATTAAAGGCCATAATTACATAGAATCTGTTGTTGATCTTATTAATTCCGGCCATTATTTTTCCAGTCCAACCCTGTTGCGGTATCTCTAATTCAAGCTCAAACTTGCTTATTGATGTATTCCTGAGTGGGTCGCAATATGTGTTGGAATACCTGGCCAGAGCTGTGAAGTAGTTTTAAGTGTATTTCGGCTGGGACTCATGATTTATTTAGGACTTCCTGTTTATTCGGTGATACTTTACAGTTAGGTACTTCTTGATTGTTTTTTGGCATGGAGAAACGATGGCAGACAATTTTCCAATATTTCGTATTCCACCAAACTCTGTAAAATTGTTTTATTCGGATTGCAGTCTGCATACATAATTCAGTGATTCCGAACTGTGGAAATCCTGAAAAATGTCGAAACTTCCATCACTGATTTAAGAGCACTGTTTTCTTGATAATATGAAAGATGCTCATAGGAATCATAGTGTGGTTGCTTAACGAAATTGCCGTTACCTGGCATATTAAAGCATAATAAAAAATCGGAACTATAATCCAAAATAACCGAAAAGTACGAATAAATATCGCTTGTAACACAAAACACAAGCTAGTTTACAAAATCAAAATATATTCAGGACCGGTTTTTCAATATCCTGTTAGCGTAGTTTGACTGACAACTAAATTTGACTGGTGGTAAGAACGAATATGACATTCGTTCAAATGAAAGAATGAATTAACATTCTAACCATCAGTCAAATTCAGTTGTCAGTTTAGACTACGCTAACTGGATATTGAAAAACCGGTCCTGGATATTGAAAATCCATTCATTGGAATTCAGTATGTACCAATTTTGGATGGGCGTATGGTGTTAGCATGGGAATAGCCCCATGGTTAATACTCCTGTCCTGAGAGGCGACTAACAGAATGGGCATTGGTGCGTTGATCTCCAGTATCGCCCAGTAAAAAACCACCATATCGATAATATATGCTGTGAAATGAATTATTGTTTCAGTATTTGGTCCATAACTTGCGATCTCTATTTTTCTTACTTCTTTCATTTTCAGGTCGAATCTAATAATAATCCTGAAGCAAAATACCATCAAATAATTTGGAAATTCAGTAATAACGTCCGTCCATTAACACCTACTGACAAAATAACCTGATATTCTAGATCTAACAAAAACACAAGTCAACTCCTCCACCAACAAGGTGTTCATGTTATGTCATGGTTGCAAACTCCTTTCTCGATTCAAATTCAAAGGTGACGTTTGCGTTTTTTCCAAGACTAACCAATCATGACATCACTACTTGGCTTAAATTTTCCAACAAAACAGAGGAGGTGGGTCGTCAAGATAAGGCATTCTATCTCGCACATGGTCAAAACAACTTGTCGAACTAGTATGCCAACACACTTGATCTTTTTTTCACCATCAATTCTGATCTACACTATAGAAGTTTGTACTCCACTTGGGACGTCCTACCACATTTTAATCTCCACTCTTCGCTGTTTTTCTATACCATCGAGCAGAACAACGCTGCTTCGTCTCATGTGGCACCATGATTCAGCCGCCTGGGATGGTCTTCATACGTTTTTATCGGCATATCCATGAAAAAGAATGTGTTTCTTGTAGGTATTCAACACAATGCACCGTGAGTACTTTGCTAGGGATGCAAACATAAATACCAATCACGTGAAGAACATCATCCAGTAAAATCATCCTTGCGCAGGGGCCATGCTAATCTTCTCTGTATCGTTCCAATTTTAGTATATGTACCGCCGAAGCGAGTACAACCAGGTTCACATCACACGCCATTTGAAACAAATCATCGTTCCTTTCAACCGATATGCAATCCTATTAATTAGTTTCAACTTTCCTCCTATCCCCCAGAGAACGTCTATGAACAATAATGGAGTCCAATTGACAAGAGGACAGATGGGTCCCATATACGCTCTCCTCTGCTGAACTTGCTTCGGACATTGTTTCCTGCTCTCGACAGCTTGTTAGTGGCCACTTCATCAGGGTCCAGCAAACTATGACGCATTACCAATGAATTGTTCATGAAGGTGATTATTCCGGGCTGGTTCTGTTAAGTTCATGCTCGAAAAAGTATGTACATAATGGTTGAATATAAACTTTAAACTTCTTCGGTTTTGAGTGGAATAGTCCATGCGAATGAGTTCGCAATGAGTATTTTTTTTACTTTCACATAAAGTCGTGTAACTTACTAGAGGGAGTAGGAATAGCAATTCCACGTCAAGAAGCCACTGTTTCCCTAATTCGTCTCGTCAGTGATACTTCGCTCACATGCTCGCTTACTTCTCTGGAACATCGCAGAAAGGTTGGCGGTCTGTCTCTGTTTTATAGATATTGTCATGGACGATGCTCTTCCGAAATATCATTAATCGTTCTACCGTTATCAGTCCCATCGAGACTGACCCATCAAGCTCAATCCTCACATTCATATGCCATCACTTTGGAGACATGTCAAACATCTCTTTCCCCGAGCTCATTTTTTCACCGAACGGCAAAACTTTAGAACTCTCTGCCTCGGAAGGTGCAATTATATCTGCCCGTCTGTATCAAGAAACCGCCAAAGTATTGTCCGTTAAAATATTGGAACCATATGTGAAACTTTTTTTTTAATTAGTTTTTCAGAAAATTTCGTTCTACTTTATAGTTGGTAATTCATATTTTAGCCAGTTTTTAATTACCTATTGGAAAGTCATTATCTACAATTAACTTCAAATGTTTTCTTACATCATACCTATGGCCAATCCGTTTTATCTTTTCAGACAGTCCGGGGACATAAGATATAATGTTGTTTGATGGATGTGTATAATACCAAAATTTTATTGAGAGAATCAAATCAAGAAAAAAGAAAGTAAAAGGAAACTGCGTACATTCTTTTATCGAACAACTGCTTTTTAACAAATTCCATCGAAATGGACCGCACCTGGTTACCTCTCCTCAGAGATGAAATAAGAACTAATAGAATGGTGATTGATTGATACCGAACATCCTGTGTATCATGATATCAAATGTCAATCAAAAGAATGTATGACAGATTTCATTTGACTCTGTCAAAGAAAGATCTTATTTCCAAACCGCAATTCAAATTCTTTTCAGCGTCTTTCCAGCAAGTTTTGATAACGGAGGCAGATACAGCCTCCGAAACGTCAACAATTTTCAAAAAAAGAGAAGTATTCTTGGTTAATTTGATCAAATTTTTTTCAGATAGGCAAATTCAGTGTAGTAGTGACAAAAATTAATTTATTTCAAGACAGCAGTCTTGTGAACGCAGTAACTTATCGGACCAAATTAATTAATTTGCCCTTCTACACTTCTACAGATTTCTTTGGATTAATTTATTCCAGATTGTGGAAGGCTACAAACCCAAAAAATCATGTCAAGAAACTTTAAAATTATTTTATACCTACAACTCCTGATTCCATTATCTTCCAATGTTTCTAAGAATAGATCATTATGGTCGAAGACTTTCGACAAATCTCAAATACCCAGAGATACATTCGTTTTTATCTAGAGCAGAAGAATCTTTATAATTAATGCTAATGAAGGATCTTGTGTGGGTCTTTTTTTACTGAAGCTATATTGTTTGTTAGATATGATGTTATATTTCGAGATGTAAACTATGAGCCTTTTCTTGAGCACTTTTTCGAATATTTATATAATATATTTCTTTTTTCTACAAGCGTCAAAAAATGACAAGTTTCGCGCATTGATAACAATATGCGAAGTGACCCTTTTTTCATTTTCCTTCGTTACCATGACACCGTGTGCGAAGTAGTGTGCGAAATACATATTTTGCACACTGCATGTAAACTATATGGCATTTTTTTAAATTTAATCCTCATGGTCCTCAATCAAGCAAAAGTCCAATAAATAATTAATTTCTTAAGGTTTAACAATAATTAAGGCTTTTTAACACTTTTCAAATTTTACACCTCCTAATTTTATTTTTTTTATTAAGCTTATTACTTATTTTCTCTTGCGCGAAATACTATGGTGAAAAATAACTATTTTAAATAGTCAATAGTGTACCATTTTCGATAGCGTTTTTCGAAGGAAGGAATAATTTGAAAGATGTTGTGTGTTAAAAATTATACTATGTGGACCAGTGCTCCCCTTAACATTATCATAAATATAAATGAATTTTGAATATTTGAATATTACTTCTTTATTTTAACGAACAGATATTAGAGACCAGGTTTCCCATTTTCCCATTGTACGATCGTTAGCCGATTATTCCACAAAATTACCCGAATAAACATTCCACTTCCCTATTCTATCAAGTAGAAGCCTTTGCATAATCTACCGGCAATAAACATCCTCTCGAACCTGTTAAACACAATCATCCAACTTCCTATTCATATGCAGACATGCCCTACGCTAACAACTTAATAACGTAATATAAGACCTACGTGACTCTGAAAAAGAAGGTCGGTTTTGATATAATCCATTTTCTTTGCTGTCGCTCACACGCCCTGGCGAGGATCACTCTCGCCCTTTACTCTCTCATTTGGATATGAGTATAATGTATAACTTATAGGCCGATCATTTCAGTAAAAATCAGTAAGAACTTACAACAGGAAAGAAACTTTTACGAAAGTTGTACATATTTTAGTACTCAATAAAACTATACGAATTTGCCCCCTCGTACAAGCCCGGCAATTCTATTATTTTGTAAAAAAAATGCAGAATAGTTGCAAAATGGTGGAAACAAAAAAACTATAATCCAGTTAACAATATTGCAGGGACTTGTCCGAGTTGGCAAGTTTGTATAATTTCCTTGAACACTAAAATACAACTTTTGTGAAAATTTCTTTCCGTTTGTAATTTTTCCCCCATTTTCGATTTTAAATGCTAAAATGATTGGCCTATTAATGCCAATCCGTTCAAATATCGCATTATCTCTGGCTTCGCCGGCATTGGAGCATACATACATAGCCGCTTTGTTAGTCGATGAAGCGGAACCATCTTCATTTCCATCATCTTCCGTCCCTAGGGATGCTGCATTAAATGATGTCTTCTGGCGTGAGTATATGAATAGATTAAAGCTAATCCGTTCGAAATATTTCTTTATCTTTAGCATCGTCGGCATCTGAATATACAGAACCGCTTTAAGTTGAAAGAGATTTTTCTCAATTTCAAGCATTCTCTGTCCTTGGAGACTGCTGTCTAGACGTCTCATTTATGATGTTGAAAGGTTCAGGTTTGAAACGATCAAATAATGGAAATATGAAAAGAAAAAAAATGAAGTGATTTTGGAAGAGTTCAAATATTTAGGGTAGAGACAATATTCATGAATAATTGATGAGTTCAGACGCTAACCCACATCAAGGATAATTATTGAGAATTCTTAGTAGGCTGGTTTCCAGAGATGAAGTATTGAAAATACCGGGTGATAACGAAATCATTGGCCAAAGCGTCATTCAGTTCTTTCCTAAGTTTATCGAAAATAGGCCAAAGTCGAGAATTTTAAATTGAATCGTGTAGATATTTTTACGTTTTTTCATAGGGCAAAAAATTTCCCATTCAATGACGTATCACAGAGATGTTTTTGAATTTGCGGCACTGTGACGTTATCTATCGAATTTTTGTCAAGGAATCTAATAAAATAGCATATGAACAAAGCACTTTGATTAGATGGCGCGGGGGGCACAAAACCCCAATTTTTTTAAATGGCATGGGGGATCGAGTGACACATCGTTGAAAAGAGAATTTGATTCTCTTTTCAACCATCTAATTATTTTTTAATTTCGTTGACACGTTTTTTCACAATAAGCATTTGAAGTGTCAAGTGTAAGAGCGGATCTGAATTCGTTTCCTTACCTTACCTCAATAACTTTTGAAGGGTTTGATGTGAAATAATGGGACGGAAAATATTTTGGGTGGTATTGAAATAATAATGTTTGAAGAAAAATACCTCAATTGTTCTAGTGATTCACAATTGCAATCAATACCACGAAATACGGTCAATAAAGACAATTCACAACATTAATAATTATTCATTTTGAATTCCTTTCAAAGCTTAATTAGGCATTAGGATATCGAAATTATACCCATTTCATTTAGTTTTAATGACAAAAGTAATAACAGGTACTACGAAAGGACTATTTATTGGATTTGTTTAAATGACAATAATTAATTAGTTACCTATAAAAGTACAATGGATTGATGAATTATTGTATTCATGTTCACTGAGGAGTTTTGTCTACTTATAATTATTATTTACTTTGAATATTTGATATCATCATGGTTCGTATACGTCCTTTCGAAGAAAAAATTGAAGCAATTTATAATTTTGGTGAGGCCCATCGGAACTACCACGAAGCGGAGAGAATTTTTAATGAAAAATTTCCTGAACATCCTATAACTCGGAAATATTTGAGGGAACTAGTTGAAAAATTCAACAGAACTGGCAGTGTTCGTAGGAAAGGTGGAGCTGGTCGAAAATCAATTCCGAAAGAGACAAAGGTTTCGATAATTGCCGAAATGGTGGTAAATCCGCAACAAAGTACCTCTCGTGTAGCAAGTACGATTGGGGTCTCAACAGCTACAGTAAAACAATATTTGAAGAAACACAAGTTCCATCCTTACAAATTAGTAATGTCACACCAACTCACAGAAGACGACCCAGACCGAAGAATGGAATTTTGTGAAATTATGGAGGAAAAGATAGCTAGGAACCCCAATTACAATAGGAATATTTGTTTTTCAGATGAAAGTACCTTTTTTTAACGGAAATGTGAATATACAAAATGTGCGATACTGGAGTGATATAAATCCCCATATCTTTCAAGAAGGTCACACACAGTTCTCACAGAAAATAAATGTGTGGGCTGGAATTCTGGGAGACCATATTGTAGGTCCCTTATTTCTGGAAGAAAACTTAAACGGTAATTTTTACCTGGATTTACTAAGAGATACGGTTGAACCACTCATACTTGGAATATTAGAAGAAAATGAGAACGAATTTCAGGAACACATCACCTTCCAGCAAGATGGGGCCCCTCCTCACTTCCAACGTCAAGTTGACGAGAGTATTTGGATGTAACATACCCTATGAGATGGATTGGACGTCGTGGACCAATCGAATGGCCGGCACGATCACCAGACCTTACACCTTGTGACTTCTTTCTGTGGGGATACGTCAAATCCAAAGTGTATGAGCAACAATCCAACTCTTTGGAAGAACTTAAAGAACGAATAACACGGGTTTGTGCTGGTATAACTGCAGACATGTTGAATAATGTTCGGCAGGAATTTGTGAATCGAATTTTTTATTGTCAAGAAGTATTAGGTGGACATTTCGAACATCTGCTTCGTTAATTGACAACAATTTTGCTTCTAATTATTTAAATACTACATGTCATAATAGTTTGTTTTCTTTTTGTTACATTGACACTTCAAATGCTTATTGTGAAAAAATGTATTAACGAAATTTGAAAAAAATTAGATGGTTGAAAAGAGAATCCAATTCTCTTTTCAACGATGTGTCACTCGATCCCTCATGCCATTTAAAAAAATTAGGTTTTTGTGCCCCCCCGCGCCATCTATCGAGCAATCACAATGCGTTATATTTCAAAAGGTAGTATCGGTGAAACCCTCGAAACGGTTTTTTTTTATCGCTCTACGTCAAACCGTTCAAAAGTTAACAAGGGGAGGGACTGTAAAAAGCCGCACTGTATATTAAACTATACAACCATACTTGGTAAGTTTTCTATTTTAACGTTCTGCGACGCAATATTTGAATGTCAGTATAATCCGCAAAAACTAAACAAATCTACTTTTCCGCACTAAAATGTTTTTTCCGCACTGAAAAGAGTGCGGAAAAGTGGATTTTTCCGCACGCTAGTAGAAAAAAATCTTAATGGAACCCAAATATATGTCTATCGATTTAACTAAATGTTCACCTTTAGAATTCACGCATTTTCGACTCGTAAGCTAGGGTAGCTTGCTCATGTTAGGCTTGTGTGTCAATTGCGAGCGTTTTTGGCAAATAAAATTTGGTGAAAATTTAGTGAAAGTACTCACTTTTTTCCCGGTTCTAGGGGAAAAAGTAATTTCATAAAAAGTTATATTTTATTACCTGTCAACAGGGATAAAATGTCAAACTTTTTTCCCGTCACAGAAAAAAAGTTATTTTCAAGAACAAACAATATAAGAAACTAGCATGATGTAAATACTTGGTTATCGCTCTAAGATTCTGTAATTTCTTGATTTTGGTAAATAGTATTTTTGGGAAACAAAAGTATTTTAAAGCACAAAAAAATTGGAAAGTTTGATAGACTGTTAAAATACTACCCTACTGAAAATGACAACTTTGTTCAATTAAAATTAAATGCAAGGCGTATAGTATGTCAAGCATTTATCTGCAGATACTGACGTATATTCGGCATTAGCAGCACTGACAAAAACAGATGAGGTAAGTACATGTTAGAGTTTCCAAGGTTCTGACTGGAGATCTGTCGAAGAGTATCTGCTCAAGTCGGTGACACTTCCACTAATGTTGGGCAAACCACCTAAAATTCATAAGGAAGGACAATCGTCATTACGACTGGGTCGCCAACATACATCATTGCAAAGTACCCAGCCTCTCTACTGAACCCATACATTAGCCAAACTGACACTTATATCAGAGATTTGACCCACTTCATTGGGAAGATTTGAAAAATTAAGTTAGGACCCAAGTATATGCTCGTCAGTTTCGATGTGACTTCATCAACGAGATATTGCACCAGACGAAACCACACCTGTCTTTCGACACTGTCCCACCTCGATATATTTTCAGTGTTGCAATGGAAAGCTCTCTGAGTCCGATTGTGGTCAACTTCTTCATGGAGAAGTTCGAAAAACAAGCAGTGAAATCTGCAAGATGCATGCCGTCCTATTGTTTTCGCTATGTGGACGACACTTCCGTAATATAGAGTTATGGAAACCAAAAACTACAAAATTTTCAAAACCTACTCAACTCCATGAATCCGAAGTGCCAGTTCACAATGAAAACAGAAGAGAACAACCAGATCACCATCCAAAGCAAGGATAAGGGGTAATAACAACACAACACTGACGGTCGGTCTGGGCTATACTAATAAATGAAACAGAACATCTCAATGAAGAACTGAGTCACTTGGGAAGAAATGAAAACGGTCCCTACGAGAAAAAACACCAATACAGCAGATGACACAAAACAACGCACATCATAAGGAAGAGTATTTCTACCGTATATCAAGAATATGACAGACAAAATTTGAAAGCTTGAAAAAAACATGAAGTCAGAACGATATTCAAACCAACGAAGACCTTGACAAATTCTTATAGCCCCAAAAGACCCGAGAGACCCTCTCTCTACTCCAGGTGATTACCACATTCCTCGCAGCTGTGGTTTATGTCGGCATAACAAAAAGGAGCATATACACTCGCTTAACCGAACACAAGAGGAACTGCAGGAGAAATCCGCGGTTGCAGATCACGCTCTTTCAACTGATGACAACCATGCAATTAAATCCAAACGAAACCTGATCTGCGGGCGCAGTTTCGGCTGAGGCTCTAAAATGAAAATGTGGGTGAAATATTTGTCAGTTATTATCTGCGTAGACCTACCATATACTGATGAGAGCAAAAGCCGGAAATTGATCTATAAGTAGGTGGTGGTTCAAATGTTTGAATGAACATTTCCATGCAACTAGCAATTGCACAGATAGCCTTGTAGAAACTCTGCACGGAAATTTCTTAGATGTAATTCAACGTTGGTCGTGGTATTAGCCAGGAAGTTAGTTGTTTTCTGGTGGATATTGGCCCCATCACTCCTATTGAATAGGATTATTGCAATAAGCAGTCCTGGTAGGGCAAGACATAGTATATTATATAACGAGCAGGGCCGGATTGACCACAGGACAAGAAGGGTAACTGCCCCGGGCGAATTCAGATGGTGATGAGACGCTGGTATCGTGACTATATACGATGGGTCCGTATGTATTCAAATACTGTCATTAATTCGTCTTCCGTTGGTACTGAATTTCTTTTTTATTCATAATTCTTGTTGACTGTTATTTCTTGAAAAAAAAATATTTATTATGATATGGTTACTTTATTTTTATTTTGTGAATATATGAAAAAATATGTTGTGCCCCGGGTGCCAAGTGTTCTTACTCCGGCTCTGATAACGAGTTTAATCATCAACAACAAACAAGGATAACCGAAGTTACTCTAAATCCACTAAATGCTTGTTGATCAGATTATAAGTAATGTTTTCTTCATATAGTCCAGTCAGCTACTACAAGTCTAGATAAACATGTAACTGAAACTGCAATTTTTTTTTGTATCTGCTGGCCCATATATCATTCTTATTGATAAAAGTATATTTACTCAATCCATTAAATGGAAATTTGACACAGTGTTTACTCGATGTATATGCAGACTAATAAATTATTATTGACATTTTGGAACATATTAATCAATTCCGTTGACATTTTTTGATGAATGATATGTAATCATTCCCTCGAACATTTTCTAGTCGATATTCGGATTGTAGCACTCGAAAATACAATGAATAGGGTGAATTCATTCTTTGAACATTTATAAGGGCTATGGCCTGAATAAAGCCGAAAGCATCACTTTTCTGTATACAGCGTGTTTCTGAATTATCCATTCAACGTTTGACACCAGATCACTGTCAGAAAAAACATTAATAATCATAAAAGATATAATACCTGACATCAAATATGAATCCAAATAATAAGTATAAGAGAATTACCGGGTGGTTAGAGTAAAAAAAAAATTGTTTCCATACTACTCAAGTACTGATTCTGATGAATTCAGACGGGAAAAAATATTGAATGAGAATTAAATATATAAGTAAATTGCATCAGATATCGTTGTTGGTTTTTCCTCAAAACATTCTTTCGATTATGGAGTCTGTTCCCTACGACACGAAGGACGTAGAAGATTTTCCCACAGGCTGAATCCAGTAACATAGTGCTTAAGACCTGCATTGGCGGCAAGCGTGGCATTATGTCCCCTTGTTTTCATTTCTTTGCTACCGCGTCACTCTTACACGTAGTTCATCGCTCAATTGAATGATGACCCCTTGATACGATTCATGCCCTACCATACACTTCACATAATTTAGAAATGACGGAAATGACAATTTAACACATTTTCCAAGTAATTCAAAACAATTTGGTCATGAAAATTCATTTATTCCTGACCACTGATAGCCTCTAAGATGACAAAATATAGAAAAATGCAATTTGAATTAGTCACTCAAAATTATACTCGTAAACACTTGTATTCCAGCAATAATGATAGAACTGTCTTATTTTCTTTACACCAGATACCACAAAATTACATTAGTTCGTATCTAACAGTAATATCAGAATTTCATGATCATTGCGATGATAGGGAAATAAAAATATCATGCTTTCTTAAATATCTTAAATAACGTGCAGAAACATTCCACTTCGCACACAATCTTAGAAGTAGTGCGTTAAATTGAAGAGGCAATAGTTTTCAAGATTGTCTGCGAAACTTGATCACAATAAAAGTGTTCGGGAAAGGGCGATCTAAACCCAACCCGAACATAATAAAGCAATGCGATATTTTTTGATTGCCATATCATCACAATAGTTAGGCTTCTGATACAACTATTATATACGAACCAATGTAACAGCAGGCGTCCTGGCAACAACTTTTTTAATTTAGTGCCATCTGGTTTGTAGAAAAGGAGAAAGTCCTGCCACTATTTCCGAAATACAAGTGTTTCACTAAATTCAAGCTAGGTAGAAGAAAAAAAATTGACATTTGTGAAAAGATCGAAAATAGTTAAAATAAGTGACATTTTCCATTATTTATTTCATTTGAAACTTTATTGAATATGAGTACTTAAACAATCAAATTCTAACCAACTTTTTCGAATGAAATTTTTCCATTTAACCGTTTTTTGCCAGTTCATAGGTATTTTTTTAATTTACCACCAGTGATCACGTGACATGTTTCAAAATTGAATTTCAGGTTGTTGGATATGCACAACCGATCACCTAATTTTTTATTTATAATTTTTTTGCGTTACTTTAACAATAAACTATTTTTTTTTCATATTTCACGTATTTTTTGACGGGCACTGTATGCCAATTTTACTGAGCGAATTACATAATGAGTGGTAGTTCACGAAACAATTCTTATCTCATTACCGTTCATAAACTAGGCAACCAAACTGTAGAGCTATCAGTTGAAAGTTCTTGATAAATCTTAATATCCTATTGATGGTCTCATCCTGTTTCAAGTGGTCGTAGGTGATTATCAAATATCACATTGAAAAATTCTCGAAAACTCAGTTCCTTCCAAAGTCACACACTATATCTCTCTCTTTCTTTCTCTCTCCTTCTATATCTTTCTCTATCAATCCCCCTTCTCTATCTCTCGCTCTCTCTCTTTCTTCCTCTTTATTTTTCTTTCCTTTCCTTTCTCTCTCTTTCTCCTTCTCTCCTTCTCTGTCTCTTTATCACTTTAGGTTTCAAACATCTGTACTGCCAATTATTTAGGTATTTAGTTAATTTAGTCCACGCTGGGGTCTCCTGGGGTGGAATCAAAAAAATGGTCTGTAACGATTGGTGTAAATTTTTTGAACCTCAATAAATTCCAAATTCCAAAAGCATTTTCTATTCCCGAAGGGGAAACCGCTGAGGAATTTTGGTGTACATGTCTTGGGTATTAGTGACATTACTCGGGTATTACACGGGAATTGGTGGCATTACTCGGGTATTGCTTGGAAATTAGGGGTATTACTTGAAAATAATTGGGCATTACAGGTATTACTGGTGTATTACTCGGGCATTAGAGGAATTAGTTACGAATTATTATGCATTACTCGAGCATTACACAGGTATTACAGGAATTATTCGGAAGTGAGAGAACAATTACTGAGCCTAGTTACTTTGGCAATAAAGTTCAGCAATAATTTTTTTTTTTAAGAACGAAGTAGATCACAGAATTGAGCAAAATAAGTATTTTTTGGGGATTCTAGCACTGGTAATGATTTTTCACGTTTCCAAGACCGTTATGGCCCAGACAATAATTCATAATTTCCTCATTATGAATTCTGTCACTTTCATATTTCAGTATAACAATCACAATCAGTTGATGAAAGAAACCACACATTCGGAATAATTTTTCCGGGCGTCCAGGGCCGGCTTCACTCCAGCAATAAATCTCAACTTCCTTATAAGGAACTCTGCCAGTTTGATATCTCAGGGTAACAATCAGGATCGGTTAAGAAAAGAATCCACATGTTCATAATAATTTTTCCGGGCATCCAGGGCCGGCTTCACTCCAGCAATAAATCTTAACTGTGACGTCGCTGGAATTAAAATTCAAAATTTAATTCCAGGAAAAAAAGCTCCTCGTTTACTTGGAAACGAAGCAAGTTAGGACACGCACGTGATAAGGAATAACTACCTGAAATTGATGACATCATTTGAGAATCACCCTGTATATTTGAATCCATTTCATATGTATTGTGAACAATCATCTTTTCAAGAATTTTATTTTCATAGCTTCATCGATTTGATACTTTCATTTACTTTTATTTTCAAACTATTATTTCGAGAAAGCAAGTGAAACACGTAACGCTTTATGAGCTTTATTCAAATTGGTTTTCATTGCTCAGAGCTGAATTCTTTATACCTTCCATGAATAAAGTTTTATTATCATTTTTCATTTCTCAAATTAGTGTTGATAAGCATTGATGCATTGTTTTCTCCTTTTTTTGCTAATATCAAAATCGAGAAGTTAGAGCGAAATATTCACCATAAAATATTAAATTTATAATAGTATCTGGATGAAGTTTGATAATTCATTATTTAATATAGGAAAAATTCAAAATAAAAAAAATATTTGACCCTTCTTCCATGTATTTTACGATGTTCTGTGAACATATAAAAATTTACCTTTATTTCGTGAACAAACGGATGGAAAAATATCATTTTTCTACGACCACATGAAAATATGCCCATTTTATGCCCTTTATCGATCAAGAAAGAAGGTTGATTGTAAAACACTTTTTCATTTCTACATCGCAAACTGTTCTGTAATGATCATTTCAGTACAGGATATTTCATTTCAGTTCAGTAGTAATAGTAAGGATGATTTGACATTGACATCGCTAGTTTCAATATGAAGATTGATGAAAATCGAATTCTATATTTTCGAATAGTTGGCAGGAAGTTTTATAGCAATTAATTTCGTCGTATTATTATGTGGGCTCGTAGCAGTGATTGATGAGTGAAGGAACAGTCAGGATTTGGATATGGGGGTGAGGGTTCAAATCCCAAGTAAACCACATTTTTTCTCTTTTATGAAATCGATTAGTGTTAGATTTTTATTATAATTTTCAGTATTTGCATCTTCAATTCCTTTTTTAGGTTGTATGCGTATTATGGGAATCATGACGGCAGGAAAGTTTATGATAAAAAGTGTTATTAAAAATATTTTAGATTTGTTCATAATTCAGATGGTCGTAGAAAAAGTATAGTGTACAATTTGCATGAAATGACCCATTTCATGCTCATTGTACAAAATACTATTCCATCAAGAGAGAACCGTGCACGACTACTTACAATCAAAAATTTTGCAACCTCCTTCTATTGGATCCACCAAAAAATTCGGTTTTACCGAATATCCCAGAGGTATATGAGCAATTGAAGTACAGTGTGACATGAAATAATAATAATAATAATAATAATAATAATAATAATAATAATAATAATAATAATAATAATAATAATAATAATAATAATAATAATAATAATAATAATAATAATAATAATAATAATAATAATAATAATAATAATAATAATAATAACGTTTATTGTGCGATATAATGCCCAATCACAACCTTTATCGCATACGGAAATGAGCGTTTTAAATTATACTCACTCGTATCATAACAAACAAAACGAAACAATCAGAAAGGAGCCTTGAAACCGTTCACGCAATCCGATACAGTTTGGACGCGTTGATGAGAAGACGTCCAACTATTTATTCCGCCGCCAACAATTCATTCTGTACATGAATAAGACTTACCTTCATCGTGATTGCTGCCCAACAGAATTTCCATATCTTCGTAATCTCCTTCAGCCAACATATCCATGGGATGTTTGGGTAAGAGCACCCCATCGATGGTGGGGGTGGAAGGAAAACCAAGTATTCCAGAATAAGAGTTCCACTGTTGCAACGAAATGGTTTTGGCATCCACGGCTCTCATACAGTCCAACACTTGACGGGGACTGTTCTCGAGTAGGG
Organism: Chrysolina haemoptera; assembly: GCA_958298965.1. NCBI lineage: Eukaryota > Metazoa > Arthropoda > Insecta > Coleoptera > Chrysomelidae > Chrysolina > Chrysolina haemoptera. Next base: position 10,727,594 of record OY282602.1, on the reverse strand, counting down.
TAATGTTGCACCCGCAGTCCTGTATGAGGATTTTCCCGATCTGCTCCGCGCGTTCTCCAGACATGTAACTCCAAGGGGCGTTCATAGTTCCCGATTGCAATATGCCCCTTTTAGCGAGCCCCTTCGTGACTGGGCTTATGAGATGAATGCTAACCGAACTCCCGCCGGCAGATTCTCCGAAGAGGGTGATCAGATCTGGGTCACCACCGAACGCAGCAGCGTTCTCTTTTATCCACCGTATAGCCAGAACCTGATCCCAGAGTCCCATGTTGCCCGGTGCCTCCTCACTTCCCCTGGGAAAATACCGGTTGAGATAGAGGAATCCGAAAGAACCGACACGATATTGCATCGATGCTACTATAACATCGCTCGTAGCTGCGATGATATCGGCGTCGTAGACGTCCAAAGTTGCGGTACCACTCATGTAACCACCTCCATATATCCAGACGAGTACGGGAACTTTCGGTCTCTCAATTGGAGGTTTTTCAGCGTGATGTCTGATACGCAGTCGCTGTGGAACCCAGATGTTCAGGTACAGACAGTCTTCCGAGATGTTCGTGTTGGGATTCCACATTTCTTCACCCTCAAACCCCGGGAAATACTCATAACGCTCTTGGTAGCACGAATTGGGCTGCTTCGTAGCATCCAGGATGCCGTGCCAAGGGTCTATGGGCACTGGTCTCTTGAATCTCAGCTGCTCTATGGGGGGTTTTGCGAACGGGATCCCGGTGAAAACGTGCACCTCACGGCCGAGCACCGTCTTCGAATAACCCCTGACCAACCCGCTGGTAGTTTCGACTACCAATGGGTCCGTGTGGAAGTCTTTGAGTTGCGAAGGTCTCGTAGTAGTCTCGTCACTCGGCCAGGAATAACCGCGCACCGAAACACACACAGTCGCGAACAAGCACAAAAACGAGATTCGGCCCATTTTCAGATGGAAGGAAACTCAACCCAACTTGTTGATTATGCGAAAACACCGCGAAAAAAGCGATACACCGTGTGAAATAGCGAGTCACATTGAGCGCGCGCTGGAACTCGGGCACGAGATGGCTTGTAGGCAAGCTGATACTAACTGTGGCATGGAAGGCAACGTCGGGTAGGTTGAAGCTTGCGCGTCCCGATTTTAACGTTCCGCCGTTACCATATCACAAACGGAGGATTTAAAACTTTCGGTTTCATATGCTTTTCATGCCGGGTAATTTTTTCGTGAAATATATGCAGTTTCACGCCCCCTAATTCTCCGGTAACTTGTGTGTAATTTTACGGTTGTGCATTATTTAAAGGAATGGAAGCAAGCGCAGAAAGGCTGTGTTGAAGTTGGAGAGCGATGAGGTTTTGAAAGATTAATAATGTATTAACGAAGAAAATATTGGGTGTACCATGTTAAACGATGAAGTAGAAAAATAGCGTACATTATTCTAGATCGATATGCTGACCAACAGCTGGAACGGATGTGGAAAAATTGCTATTCAGTTTATGATGTTTATGCTTATATGCTCTCTGCCGTGATGATGGAAATTTTAATGAAGGTTATTTATGAATAGATGAATAGACTTATGACATGAATTGATTCGATTTTTCCCATCGACTAACAAAACTGACACAATGTGTTTCTTTTAATGCTAATGTGTAATTGTTTTCATTTATTATTCGAACTGGGATGTCCATTATAAATGATCCATCAGACGATTCAGTGAAATTATGATTATTTTGGAAGACCATAGCAGTCGAGTACGTCGAAGTGATTATAAGAACATATTTTGGTAACATGAAGAAAATCCCATTCCTTGAATAAACGCTATTCATCGTTATTTCTAACGTCGATTCAGTGAGAAATACATCATTATCCCATTTTTCACCAATATTATAATCAAATTCAGGAAATTGTTCAAAAATAGTCAAAAATTGTCAAAAAATGGTAAATATCAATTTACCAGAAAATACAATACTTCCATGAATTTAGAAAATATTTAACAAATTGAATTCTTCTGATTGATTTTTGAATTTGTATTCTGTAAATGTGTATGGATTTTAAGTTCTTGTTCCCACGAAAAGGGATTTCCTGTATTGTTCTCCAAGTTTAATATATATTATTCTGTCTGGTTATCTTGAGAAACCACGAAGTAGTAGGGTGCGCCATATATGAATCAGGTGTGGAAGTTATGTGGAAAACTGTAAAACACGGAAAAGACTCTCAATTAAAAGTTTCTTGTAAAATGATCTCCCTAGTAGGGTTGAATTCGACTAGATTCTCAAATATCCGACTTTTTTGAGGAATCTTCATTTTATATTTTTTTAGCAAAGGGAACACCTAAGACCATCTTTCTCAATCATTTTCATACATACAGGGTGCATCATTACAGCGTGGCTTACCAGTTTTTTTTAAGAAGCATCCAGTATATTCACATGTTTTTTCATAGAAAATCCTGACACTAAATGCTGTTTCAATGACGATTTCCCTGAAATCCTATTAAACAAAATATTTTTTGAAATCTTATCTTTTAATATTTTTATTTATTTATAGATTTCGATTATTCTGATCTGGCTATTTCCAATCATCCTAAATCCAGTGGTGTCTCATAATTTTAATAAATGTTCCGAAGTTGAAGTGAGGGTTGATTGAAAGGTATAATTTTCAAACTTTATTGCCCTTCAACTTTCTTATTCATTCCGACGTAAATGTCGAGAATTCAGTGGTGTAGTCAGATTTTTTCTAAAAATATCGCTTAAATATTTTTTAGATTTTCGACGAAAAATAAAAATAGTTAGCAATGAGAAAAGGGATTTATTCAAAAAAATTTGGTGTCCTATAGACTTTTTGAAAATTATCCTAATGAAAAAAAAAATATATCAACCAGCTGAAAAACGCACGTTTTATAAGGGTGCTTCCATTTTAAATGGGTCACACTGTATGTGGAGAAAACATAGGAAGTTTTATTCCTGATTCTTGATAATGATCTCCTACCATGTGATGATGGCTTCATTCATGAACTTATTTTTCATATTTTACGGCATATCTGTTACTACAGACACAATTTGTATAGTCATACTGATCGAAATTGTCAGATATCACCGTCGCGACGCGTGACGGTTGCCTTAAATCACAGCCATACCAATGAAAACCGCGAATACCCTCCTCGTGTTATTTCTAAATGTGGATCCCAACCCTAATCTCTGATAACTTATAATTCACTTCGAGTAGTATAAATACTGACAAATCTATTATTTATGAAAGGGTAAAACATACAATGACATTTGTACAGGAGCATTAATCTGGTATTTACATTCCGTTCCCGTAAACCTACGCAAGTTTAACAATTAATCTCTTGCTTGTTTTGGAAAAGATAATCCACTTATATAGTAATCTACCAGTTATTAAGATCATGTAATCCGAAGAAACAGGGAAGTCATTAAATTCGCTGAAACTGAATTAGCATGGAACGATAATATGAAGTTGAACGTACGGTACTCGCTTAGTAGCACACTTATATTGGGAAAAATTTGGTGAAAAGTGAAACATAATAATGGCAAAAAATATGAACATTTTTGAGATATCAGTAAAATATTCTCGTGGCAACTTTGGCCTCGAAACAGTCCACGATACTGGACATGTAGCACACTTATATTGAGATAAAATTCAATTCAACGTAATATTGACGTATTCCTCTCGATATTGGTCCAATATCACCTCTCTAAGCTTTTTTGAATATCCTATTCATATTTTCGAACAAAAAGTGTTACCGCAGAAGAAATATTTCCCTCATATCCATCCCTGATGGGTATAATTGCTTCTGAAGAGCCTGTTTTTCCAATTCTAAAAATCTCCCTGAAGAGCTTGGCAAAGCGAAATAGATTTTCGTCGACCAAAATGTATTGGGGATTAAATGCGAGAGAAGCAAATTTTGCTTCAATGAAATGAACGATTTCTGTGAGTGATATTTTTTTAATAACATTCTTTCTATCTAATTTATTTAATGAATGTTTTCAATGAAAACTAGAGAAAATTAAAAAAGTCAACTATCTGAAGGAAAATGCGAATTTTCACTTTCAGATTCTTTCTTTTCTTTTCAGTTAGAGTCTTTTCACAATATCTATCAGATGTAGTTCAATGTCCAGCGTGTCTTGTGCCGGGAAAGTAGTTGTTTTCTATTAGATATTACAAATAAATCACATTTTTCATTTTTCAATTTTCATGGAGAATGTTCCCTTTTTTATCATGAATACCTCCCAAGAGGTTATCTTGAACGATGGAAAACAGTGACTAAGTTTGTCTTTCAGCCGCAGATGATTCCACAACAGATTTTATGAATATCCTATTCACATTTTCCTACACAGACACATTAGGGAACTCAAATAATAACTGAGGAAAGTGACCGAAAACGAAATTTTGACCTTCAAAAAACGTTTCAAAAGATGAATTAAACTTTGCTATTGAATCTTTCAATTTCCATGAAAGACATAACTGACTCAGGTGTTCATGATGACACTTTTAAAAACATATACAATTCCTACTGGGAAGCAAAATTAAATCACGTTTAACAAATGTATCATACAATTGTTTTTTACAACAGTTACTGCAAGTAAAAAAAACACAAAAAAAATATAAGATCCATAAGGATTAGAACACACGATCTTTGGATTACAAGGCAGACAGGTAGATGCTCCAACTATAATAAACCCCAACGCACTTTATTTATGAATATCATTATTTGTCAGTGACGAAGGACCTTCTACAGCTGGACTGAATACTACTTCGTTTGTAACTTCAAAAGGAATTAATTACCATGCAATTGCATAAACGGCCAAATACATGTGTGAACTTTTATAAATGATTCTTCTTGAATAGGTGTTTTGATTATAATATATGATTGAAGTGTTTCTATTACTGAGTATCCATCATCTCATCTGTCATTTTACTTTTAACGCTAGTGTTAGAAGTATTCTCAACACAAGTGTTAAAAGTGATTTTGTGAAAACGTCAGTTTCTAGTTCATATGTCAATGAATTAAAAACGTCATTTTTAATGACAGTTGTACAAAAAAATTAGCTACGCTAAAAATGTTCCACTGGTATCATAATTTGTTCATTCAGAATATTATTCCGTTCAGAATTAAATATTTCAGATATACGTCTTTCGAAGAATTCCAGCAGTTCCGAACAATTCCAGCAGTTCCGAACATCATCAAGAACAGGAAGGGACGAGTAATGTTTCGACAAGTAGGATGGAAAAATACATCCTGTTTCTAGGATGAACCGATTGGTTTTGAAAATTATCTAATCACTGGTAGGAAATATTGAAATATTTGTGGAAAAATCTTTGTATCTGAAGGTAAAGGTACAGAGAGTACAGAAAACCGAAACCTGATCATTTTATTCTCCAACATACCGCCTTCATCCATCACCCCTAAGGTGTTGTGCCACCGGCCAAAGTTCGTTAATTAACTAACCCTGAAGTTTCGAAAACTCACCATAAAGTCGCACAATTTCAAACTGCTCAGATATCGTTCACATCTACATTACCGTTTGCATTTACCTAATGACATTTGACCTTAGTGTGCTTCTAATTTCGTTTACATTTTAATTACAATAAAATTGTTTAGATGTATATGATTACAAGTCACGGCATTTGGTCAGCTGTTCGTTTCCCAAGATGATTTGGTGTACTGTAATCGATTGATTAAACCAACGAAATGTAATTCAGGAGGCCTTGAACAATGCAATTTCGTTTGTGCACTTCTATTTCGATTCGAATTTGGGGTCGCATGTACACGCGAATTTGATTAGCTTACAGGACGACCAACAGAACTAGAATGTTTGCAATAACTTTCCACACGAGTTTTTATTTCAGATGTACTCCAGCCTCCGGGAGTTCCTTAGCGTTGCCATTCGTTCCCAGGACGTGTTCTGGCAGTTAAAAGACCACTTGAAAGGAAACTGTTTTGACACATATGAACACTTTCTTCACTGAATAATGAGAGTTGTTTGGTGCAAGAATATTTCAACTTTGATAATGAACACTATTGTGAATACTTTCTTTGTTCGATGGTGTGAGTTGGTTGAGGCAAGAATATTTCAACTTCAATAACGAACAATATTCTTCTTCATAATGCAATACATTTTTGATTCAAGATTATCTGCATTTGGAGGCTCAGTACAAATGTGCACTTGGTTATAAAAATATGCCATGGAAGCCATGTTCATATGGTACAGTTCAACAAACAGAGAACAACTGTGAACAATTTAGGTATAATGGTTATATATGAGAATAGTTTTGTAATATTTTAATTTCAGAAACTATATAATCAACGTAGGTACCTCTTCGGTGACGCATAGAAATGCGATCGAATATATCACACACCTGTTGAAAACAAAAATATCTTCAACCTACCTCCAAAACTGGTCCATAAATGACCTAAATTCAAATCGTGCAGAAATAATTGGACATTTGCACATAACCACTGTGTCAAATTAACAACTTAAATTATGATTCAAACACAACCACCCCCAAACCAAACGCGGGCAAAAGCAAACAGAATAGAGGTCCCAGTAGGCAGTCGCAGTGCGCGCTTTCGCGTGGATTCGCGTCATTCCGGTAGCAGGATTTCGCCAAAAAATCATGTTCTTGATTCAAAAGGAGCATTTTTCACAAGTAGGAGTTCGCTAGGGTAAAGAGTTGGAATGTATTAATGCAAACAAATTAATTTCAAGATAATTTATGTAAAGAAGCAAACAGTTCAATACGTTTTAAATAAGAGTATATTCATCAATTATTATTTCAGAAGATGATTCTGTTCAAGAGGATATATATATATATATATTTGATTGAAGACATACTTTTTATCAGTGTGGAAATCCGATGAAATTGGGTAATTTGTGATAGTCTCAGTCAGACAGAAATACAGTATAGACTATCGGAAAGTTTTCATCTGGGGTATAGACAGAACGCAATGATATGATAATACCACATAAATAAGAGAGCGAGTAGAGGAGAAATTGTAATGCTCTCTCAACATTATTCTTCACACTCTCATACCACCATACCCCAGATGAAAACTTTACGATACTTCATAGTCAGTATAATGTTAAAAATGCTAGTCAAGAGAGAAATAAGATGTCCTGCCCTACCAGGACGCTTATTGCCATACTCCTATACAATGGGAATAATAGCTTATTGTGAACAATGCAAATTTCTTCATTGGTGGTAAAATTAATCACGCAAGTTTTGGGTATTGCTTCGGTTGAGGAGTTGGAGTTTAGATTGCGTCCTGACATGGATAGTTTGTTGAACCATTTGTTGCAGACATTAGTTATTGTTTGCAGAAACCTACCCTATCCTGATGAGGGCAAGAACCCAGAAATCGATCTATAGGTGGTCCAAATGTTTAAATGGACATTTCCATGCAACTAGCAATTGCGGAGATATCCTTGTAGGTACTCTGCACGGAAATTCATTAGATGTAATTCAACGTTCGTCATGGTATTAGCTAAGAAAGTAGTTGTTTTTTCATAGTTTCGACCCAATTATTCCTATTGTATAGGATTATGGCAATAAGCGTCGGCCTGGTAGGACAGGACATCTTGTTTCTATATGTTTTCCGTTGTGATAATTTTGTTTGGAAATCTTTCTTGACAAGCTTATTGTGAACAATGCAGATTTCTTCATTTGGAAAACATACAGAAATCGTTGGAAAAGTCGATAAATATTGGAATGGGCTCTGCACGATTTTGAAACTATTTGGAAATCGGGGTTTTTGAGTGATGGACGCGTCTTAGAACTCGCGGCATTCTAATTAATGGAAATCGTTCTTCCATCTATTCAAACATGTAATATAGAATAATTCTGGATCATCCTATAATTCAGTCTTTCACAAGACTCTCGAAATTCGAAATTTCTCGTCTCGTCTCGATTTCGAGACGAGATCGAGACGAGACTAATGGATTTTTTCGAGACGAGATCAAGAAAGATAAATTATTTCAAGATTTCTTGATCTCGAAAAAATATATGTTGTGAATTTTTCAGGGTAGAGAAATTCCATGACTTCAACTTTATGTCTATTGTATTCTTAAAATATGTTGGTCCAAGCTTATTACTATATTACTTCTAAGGATATTCTTATGGCAGACTTATGGCACCATTTTTGCAAAAATTTCACTATGCAGTACTGCGACCCCTACTATTGAGATAAAATAATTTGAGTAATATCGATAATTTTTTTTTTCAACAGACGACGACTGTTTCGATTAAAAAAATGAGTTTGTTGCTGGTGCTGGTACATCCTTCTCTTCGCGAACGAAAAACCAATTTTAAATTTTCACCTTTCGTACCTAGGTACATTTTAAATGTATGGATAAAAGATTAAATTAAAACATCAAGGATTCGTTTGATTTTCATTTTATGGAACAATATTGTTTATTTTTGTGCCGATACTCGGCGGGTTTTTGTTATACGTGGCTTTTAGTTCATAGCATATAGCCTCTGTATTTTAATGTATTTTTTTATAGAACAAATTCAATACCCTGTATTTTGGTGCAGCCTTGGGCTTGTGTTATACGTTATAACCTATACATAGCATTTTTTAATAACATCCAGTTTTTGTTTTCGAGACTCTAGAAATTTCGAGAGACTCGAATCGAGATCAAGAAATTGTCTTGGAGAAAAACATCGAGACGAGAGTTTGTTTATTTCTCGTCTAGATGATCGAGACGAGAAAGTGCCTTCGAGACGAGAAAGTGCCTTCGAGACGAGATTCCTCGTTTCGATGAAACCCTGCTATAATTTAATCGACTTCTCCAGAAGAACTTTGATGAGTGCTCTATTTGTAAAAAAAATTCATCCACTTGTGCCCAACTGAATCACATAATACATTCCACTGATCCTATTCTCCACTGAGCCACTAATGATATTTCACCGTTATCACTCATCAGCAAAAAAAATAAATATGTCGCCATATGCCATATTAAAAATCTCCATTACTCCAACCGACTTTCGCACTCAACATCATTTTGGTCGCTCTCCATCCAAACAAAATATGCATATTGGGGTTTCAGACAACTGCTGCTACTTGGAATACATAATTTGACAGTGGAGATGATGTCAGTGAGCAGTTTACGCTCTAGGATTTGCCTCGGTTGATTTAAACTATAATGGCCGCTAATGAAGCTCATATAACCAATTGGCTTTTCCTGCCCGTATACGCTAGAATAATCAACGGAATCCCCACCTGATCGCAGACCGTTGTCAGTGGCGTTGAAATATTTACCGGAGGCGGAGGTTACTCGCTTATAATTTCAAGCACCTCAATGACAGGACTGGGTACTGATTACAGGCAAAGAAGTTTGCCTCGATTTGAGTATGATTACGGTTGTGTATTTCTCACCGCAACTACCCATTAAGTAGTTGGCCGACTTTCCTAGGTCCGAGGTCTGGGGTAAGTATACAAATTAAAACAAAAAGTTTCACCATCTCGAAAGAAAAATTTCAGTTCGACAAAAATGTTTTTTCCTAAGAGCGTGCGCAAATAGTAGTTTTCTGCATACATCTACGTGCGCAAAGTTACACTTTTCCGCACTCAAAAATCTCACTGGTATAGAAAATTTATATTTATTTTAGTTGTTGTACACTATTTTATGGAATATGAGAAGCCGTTGCAAGTTTATTCCCTTTTAACTTTCGATCGTATTCACCGATATTTGATATATAGTATATTAAAATATGAGTGGATAAAAAGGTTTCATCATTACAAATAATGAAAATAAGAATTTATAATATAATATTTCATTTGTCGTTACCTTGTCAGATCAATAATCATAAAATTGTCATTTAGACTTCACGGTTCTCGAGTTGTTGATGTAGCAATGGTAATTTTAAAAAACACTTGTTTTTTAAAGTTCAATTTGCACACGCTGAAGCTTGCTTTAAATAGGTAAAAAGGGGCACCAATTGAAAAATAATATATTGAAGTATGAGTGGACAAAAAGGTCTTTCAAACACGCGCGATATTTCGAGCACAACTGCGCAGCTGAAATGTTCGAAATACTTAGTGTTTGAAAGATCAGTTATCCACTAATACTTTACGTTATTTTTTTCAATTGGTGCACTTTGAAATCTAGTTAGTGTACCATAGGTTTCAGCTGAGGTCATGTTTTTGCGAATAAAAGTTATCTTTATTCACCAACCTCATAATTCATTCAATAATCGATATGAAATTAATTCCCATTATCTCCCGATTTGCCTCTAGCATCATCTCAAAATCCACGTGTATGCTCTTCCCGGATATTGCCTTCCTTTTTCCTATCCACTGAATTAGTTTGCTATTAAAATTCAAGTTGATATCTCACATGACAGAAACAGTTCGATTATTATATTTCACAGATCTGTTTCACCTTTCTCAATGTAAAATTATATAAATTTTCAGTTCCATCAGGAGAAATTTACATTATTCTCAATATGAGTTGGTTCCTCTTTTTTTCGAAAGGAATTATTTACACAAGAGATCGATGAATACAAAACGATGGTAGTGGAGATGATCATTGAATATGGTGCCCTTTACTTTTATGTTTCAATATTGGTAGTGCAAAGTAGACTTCATTCAATTTGATTTTTTACAAAGTAAATGTGATTGTCAGATAATACAAAAATGGTAATCAAGATTACCCGATCTCAATCCACTCGATTTATGAGGGTGCATGAAAGATTAAGTCTATGCGTGAATTTCAAATAAAGGAGAAGAGTTATTGGATCTAGCTGCCGAACAAATCCTACAAAACAAGCCTGCATTCAACATGTAGGTAGACATTTCAGAATTGAACATATGTTTAAACAAAATCAGTTTTTCTTTAATTGAGGCTTCATTTTTCATGATCTGATAATCAAATTCATAGACATGTAACTTTGAAATCAAGTCTACTTTGAACTAACAAAATTTTACCATAACGTTACGAGACATCGTGTATTTTTTCCGTTGGAAAAACTTTGGGTTCAATCGAGCTCCAAAAATGGAACTTATAGAAAGTTCACTGTGAGGATGAGGCTAGATTGCATACATTCAAAGATTTCATTGAAATTGTAATTATGGTCTGAACAGTATTGTTATAAGAATTATATTCAAAATATAATCGATCCACTTACTTTTCGCTTCTTGCATATCAGGCTGCTTTCTCGATTGTTTTTAATTGGCAAAAGTTTTGCCGTTATTCAAGGAAGGGGGATAAATATATATAGTTGAATTGATGGATGTATCCATGACTTTGTGGTAGATCATCAATAAAATGGGAAATGAAACCTTGTTTTTATATCACTTATATTAATTTATCTTATAAGATAATTGGTGCAACAACAGTAGTTGCCCATGTAAAAATATATGATCTAAGATAATTTCACTTGAATGCATTTTTAGTACGTTCTAAAACCTTCCGGAGCTCCTGTTACAGGTATTTCATTCTGAGATTTCGAATTTTCCAGAAGCTTGCAAAACATTCTAAAGTTTCCTATTTTGTATCCTAGAAAGCTTCACATCACCTCCCTGGTGGCCAAATTTGCGAGAATTGTACATCCTAAATAAACCCCAGGAAGATGGCAATCGAAGTCAGAAACATGTTTTTCCTTATTATTAGTCCTATAGTGGAGGAAAGGGGTCAAATGAATGCGACAAAATCAACATTCGCATTCAACGTATTCAATTTTAACACTCTGTATGTCCGAAACGAAGCATTTCCAGACACAAGTTTATATAGACTTTTTTCTTAAAATTGTCTCAGGAATACGTCACTTGAATATTTTAACGTATTTATGTTACACTCTGTATACACTCTGTAGGTTTAGTTCATAAGTTCAGTTTAGCAAGCATATTATTCCGATTTAGTATAAGTATATTAGGAAAAACTTTTGTAATCACGAGTACCATTGGGAATTTGAAAGGGGCAGAGACTGTTGGCTAGAGAGAGAGAAGTTCGTTGAATTATCGGTTGTTCTCAGAAGAGATACTTATATTGAAATCAGAGAAAAATTTACCGGTACAAAATTTCACAAGAAAAAAAAAACAAATTAAATCAAATGTTGGTAAATATTTTTGAAACGAATCTATTACAGAAGAAAACTAACAATAAAAACCAAGAATAACTCACCAGCGACAAAAACTATCACCAAAATCCAGGACAGACGTTTTGCAGACCAGCCATTGGCTGTGCAACATTCCTCGAAGATATTTTTATTGAACATATTTGGTCTTATTTCTCCAGTTGTGAGAACACAAAAGCTAGTAGTTCATTTCGATACAACCAGAACAATTTCACCTTCTCTCAACTACGATATTCAAGCGAGACTCTCAGTTCTGCGCTAAAATAAATAACAAACTCTCCCAAGTAATTGATTAGTTGAATAATATCCAACGTAGATTTTCAAAACGAATTAAGTTAATTTTTGTTTGTTTTAAATTGACATAGAACAATTCAATTCATAGTATATTAATTCATATTTATCAGGAATAGTAGCCATCTATATATATCGACGTTTTTATATTTGAATAATTTGAACAATTTGACAGATTATCGAAAAGAGAACTTCCTAGAATAAGTTAGTTTTCGCAGAACAGGTATGAGGTATTTGGAAACCATATGAGTTGAATTTTGATTACATTTTTTCATTCATTTTGCAAATTTTTTAAAATGAACAACAAATTTGAGTTTAAATTTTCCATTTCAATTTCTTCCTTGATAAAAGTATGTTATCACATTTGAAGTTTGACATTATTGACAACCCCTGTCCCAGATTTTTTCTGGTGGGAAGAGAATACTACTTGTTCCTTGGCGTAACGGCTAACCTGAGCTGCTGAAGCAAAGATTAAAAGTTGAGAGACTACAAAGAAAATAAGGTAAGTATCTATCTAGTGAACATTCAAAGTTATTCTTCATTTCTACATCAGTATTTTATTATTATTATTTCTGTCATTTCAATTGTGTGACAATTTTTATGAGAATTCCATCATACACATATATGGAGTGTCAATTTGAAAACTTTCCACACCTAATATCTTCCTTTCAGAGGATAATATGAAAAATTAAAAAGACACGTCAATTTTATTTTCAAGGGAACACTTTCAATGAATATTTGTTGCCCTCGTTGTTCAATCCTGTAGGACGAGTAGATGTTACTCTTAGAATCTTATATGGAAAGGAAGGTCAAGTGGCACTTCATTTTTGCACATCGTACCCTGACCACTGAAAACACATTATGAAATATAATAATGAACTATTAAATGTGACTGAAGAAGATAGTAGGAATGAAGAAAATGGAAATGTCCAATTTCTGTTTCTTTTTATTTCCTTTAGGTCCCTGATTCTGAAAAAAAAAATCATTACCTATTTTTAACTAATCACAAAGTCCATCGGAAAAAAGAGCGCGACGGAATTGGATAAACTTCCAATAATGCAATGAACTCTGCAAGTTCAGCTGATAACAGTGTGTGTGGTGTTCAAGTCACTCGCAATAAGTTGAAGTACGCAAACAGCCCTTAATGGAACCACAGATTGCAGACAAAAACTAACCATCCCCAAGAGAACTTTTTCATTAGGGCAATGAACTTCAGACGGAAATAAAACCACATTCTGAAGGTATTTCAATTCCAACCACAGACAAAGCTGAAAAATACATTCTCGAGTGCATAACAAGAACAAACATTCCCTCTCGTGTTCTTTCAAATTTTGTCGACATGTGGAAACTAGAATATATTCAAAGCAAATTTTATAAGGCCAGAGAATAGTCAAAGCTCTCAAGTGGAGAGCTCATCTACACACATGTTAGTTTTTCTCTCTTGAGGGACGCTCTTCCACTCGTTCCAAAGTTGTGTTTGCCTTGGAAAATACTATACACATGGAATTGAAAACGAGGATGATTCAGTAATTACTGTAACTACGACTTATGATAATACGAAGGCGTAGAAGGGCCAACAACAAAATATTTTTCGAAACATTTGGAATTGCCACTTTGAAATGACAATTGTCACTTTGAACTGGCAATTGACACTTTGAACTGGCAATTGACACTTTGAACTGGCAATTGCCACTTTGAAATGGCAATTGTCACTTTGAACTGGCAATTGTCACTTCGAACTGACAATTGTCACTTTGAACTGGCAATTGCCACTTTGAACTGGCAATTGTCACTTCGAACTAACAATTGTCACTTTGAACTGGCAATTGACACTTTGAACTGGCTATTGCCACTTTGAAATGGCAATTGTCACTTTGAACTGACAATTGTCACTTTGAACTGGCAATTGACACTTTGAACTGGCAATTGACACTTTGAACTGGCAATTGCCACTTTGAACTGGCAATTGCCACTTTGAACTGTAAATTGTTACTCAAAAAAGATATTTATTGCCAACTGCTTGCATAAATATTGTTTTTTTTTGCAATTAACAATTGCCAGTTCAAAGTGACAATTGCCAGTTCAAAGTGACAATTGTCAGTTCAAAATGATAATTGTCAGTTAGAAGTGACAATTGCCAGTTCAAAGTGGCAATTGCCAGTTCAAAATGATAATTGTCAGTTAGAAGTGACAATTGCCAGTTCGAAGTGGCAATTGCCAGTTCAAAGTGGCAATTGCCAGTTCAAAGTGGCAACTGCCAGTTCAAAGTAACAATTGCCAGTTCAAAGTGACAAATGCCATTTCAAAGTGGCAATTGCCAGTTCAAAGTGACAATTGCCAGTTCAAAGTGACAATTGTCAGTTCCAAGTGACAATTGTCAGTTCAAAGTGGCAATTCCAAATGTTTCGAAAAATATTTTGTTATTGGCCCTTCTACGCCTTCGTATGATAAAGATAAATATATCTGAATAATAAGTACTATTTTGTATTTGCAAATGAAACAAGGGTTTCTGCGAAAAGTGCACTCTCAATTACGAAGTTCTCGAGGGGGCATCCAAAATAAAAATAAAATTTTCAACACGTATACTTACCTGCCAAGAGGTTATTTTGAACGATGGAAAAGAGCGACAAGAGTTTGTCTTTCAGCCGCAGATGATTCCACAACTGATTTTATGAACATCCTGTCCATATTCTTGAACAAAAATCAAAACTTTATCGCTATTTTCAATGGTGTGCGAGATATAGGTGAAAATAGGCTTTTTGACCAAAAGGCTGTTTTTTTAGGGGTCAAAACAAATTATTGTGGTTTCATGATATGTGGGACCTCTACTGACAGTTTTTGGAAAAACACGTCTATGCCGGTTGATTGTGCAGGAAATTTCTACGACGACTGTACTACTCTGAATTCATGAAAATATTGGAAAGTGTTGTATATGTGAAGTAGATTCTATTGGGGTTCAAAAATATTGATTTCTGAAAATGGTTCCTAAGATGTTTTGTCGGAACTCATTTAAATGGAATGCGGCATTCAGACACCTATTGGAAAGTACCACATTCGTCGTACATACCATCTGCTATTGTATTGTAATTAACAAGTACTTACCAAAAATAAAACTGAGTAATTTTCGGGTAAATAATAAAATTCCAAAACATCGTCATGAATCAGTATACAGTAAATATACGCAAGGTGAGTTCCTAGATACGTGTGGACTCATTCATTAGTGGATGTTTTTTCGTAGTATCAATAATTGATTTCTTTTCCACACAGGTTGTTTTGTTTCATAAATTTATAAATATAAAAGGTGGTTTGGAAGTTCACCCATCAGTATAGTTCTACAGTTCGACATCAATATACTTAAGAAAAGTTTAAAATTGTCTTATCAAGAATACTTATTATCAATAATTATTTTGTGTTTGTTTTTGGAGTATGGAAATCGTTTACTTTGTAAGTACATTTATCTATGCTGTTTTTTTTTACTCATTTGAATTAGATCACAATACCTCCCAAGATGTTGTCTTAAACGATGGAAAATTGCGACTAAAGTTTGTCTTTCAACAGATTTTATGAATATCCTATTCATATTTTCGAACAAAAATCAAGAAAATATGTTTTACTCGTACATGATGTATGTGTGTTTTGAGTAAACTATCTTCCTTTTTTGAATTTTCTGAGGAGTTATCTGCTTCGGAAACTTGTTCTTACAGCAATTTATAATTTGATTTGAATCACGAATAGAAATGAAAAAATTAGTGGATTTAAATCGTGGTTTAAATCGTGATTTAAATCATTTGATTCAAATCGTCGCAACCCTGGAATGCCGACATCAAATTTCAGGTTCACCCTCACCCGCCGCTGAAAGTTCTGGCGGAGGCGAATATTTGATTGGTCATAACTCTGCTAAAAATGATCGGAGAAGGAAAAGGAAAAGTTCATATCGTTTTTGAAGACTCCTTCCTACCTTCTCATGCAAATATAATATTATGCGGGTATTTGAGTATCTAAAATGTGTTTTGTCGCACTTCAGGGAGATGTTTGCGGATGATCCGAAAATCATGAATAATTTCCATATCCTCTTTGGATCATATGAAACAATTTTAAAGTAGTGTGAAAAAAAAACTTTGTTTTACTTGCTCCTGCCTCATTTTCAGCTGTCTCTTCACTCAATGTTGAAAATAATCGCTTATTCATATCCTGCATATAAATATTGAATAACACTATTGTGAAGTGCAAACCTCAAGCTTGAAATAACATACTTCATATTTTTAACATTTACTGAAGAAATGCTGGGATTATGGGTGAGTTGAAAACTGGGGCAGGAATAAAACCCAGTTGTTCCTTTGACATGTATAAGTGAGACTAGTCTCACTAGCCTTAAATCGTTGTATATGGTCCGAAGAGGGTACTAATTTCTGCTCCAGTATAATTATTTCATATCAACTAAAATATCCATAACTTTCGGATCCTCCGTAAATATCGTAGAAGGATTATATGAATTGGGACAAAACCCATTTTAGGTACTCAGATATTGACATATTATATTTGCATGAAGAAGTAGAAGTCTCCAGGAACGATATGAACTTTTTCTATTCCTTCTACTATAATTTTTAGCAAAGTTATGACACATCTAATTTTCGGCCCTGCCTGAACTTGCAGTGGCGGGTTAGCGCGAGCATGAAATGTGAGGTCGGCGTTAAACCACGTTTTCTGAGAAAACGAGCGTATTTCATGAGGTATTACTGAAAATCTTTCTTGTGGAGATTTGAATTATCTCTCAACCTATCGAAATCGTTTTTTGATAAATAAGTATTATATTTTCTGAAAACAACAAAAAAAATTATATTTTTTTTTTAATGAAAAATTTTTTAGGTTCCACCCCTGATTTTTCGGTAAACAATTTTTTTTTTAATAATTTTTAATAAGAGTGCTACAATTCATTCTTCACTTTTTGCTCGAGTTTGTCTGTCGTTACTGGATTATAAACTTTTAGTAGTAAAATGAGCCAAGGAATGACCCCTTTCGGATGTACATGATGTTTAGCAACACACTGTATATTTTATAAATTAGTCATGTTTCTGACGTTTGGCAATGACTACCCATTTCATTAATTTGATTTATATTCTCAATGATACACCTTTGTAACAAAAATATCGATCTGTTTTGAAAAAAAGAGTTGATAAGAAGGAGGAGCCATTTGGTGCGATTTTTTGTTGAATAATTCGTGTTCAGAATCAAAAGGGCGTAACTCGAAATATATTGAAGACCTCTTCAATTTTTTTTTCGGATTGATATTTAGGAAATAAAACTTCTTAGGTAAAATCACTTTTTTTTCAAGGCGGAGCCCGCTGAACCTACCTTTGACAAACAAAAATAAAAAATTGAGAAAATAAATTGAAGTAAATTTTGTGTTCTACAAAAAATATTTCAGTTTTTTTCTAAGACGTATTAGTCAAGAGTTATTCAACAAAATCGAAGAAAAAAATTCGACAAAATCGAACGTTTAAATTCTACTGTCGGTAACTTGAACTTATGCATACCTGTTTTTCCAGAGGAATCTTGGGTGGGAACATTATTGCTGTGTGCACTCATCACTGACGTAGTCGAATCGCCCTGTATTTTCTCAAACTTTATCCTTGTTGTGGCATACTGTTTATTATAGTCCTCACAGCTTTCAATTTCACGAACCAAGACCTCTTCCGAAGCACTGTCTAACACGAGCTCATAAATTTGATTGTTCAATGTTCAAAACTTTGAATCCATCGAATTTTGCTTTCAAAACCTCGAATGTATCTACCGATTCTGTATCCACGGGTTCGGCACTGAGTAAACCGTTGAGTTCCTTCGCGTATTTCGTAAACAAGCCCCGAATCGCTTTCCGGCTTTTTTTCAACTTCTTTTCGTTGGCCATGTTTGCTTACGACAAATTTTCGGCAAAATAAAACGAAACACTTGTGGAATGCTGTAAACATTTGTGCAACAAACTCAGTCAAACCACCAAAACATTCTCACTCGAAATTCACAATCCAAGTACCTAGGTATAGCGATTTTCACGAATTTCTTCTCCAAACGTAAAAGTCATGTCAAGGTCGCCACTAAATGTTGTGTTCTTGTTCGTACCCAAAAGAGAAGCTACCCGCTTTTTAGAGAGAAATTCACACACACACATTTATTAGCACATGAACATAATACACATACTAAATCTCCGACTAAATGAATAGGTACACTGGATTGTATTTGAAGAAGAAAAGTCTTCATTGCCGGAAATCAAAACGAACGATACGTGCAACGGTCTGCAAACAAATTTTCAACAATAACAATACAATCACTGTGGGTCACTGACAGCGCCTGTCTCACTTTATTCGGGAATAGTTGCCCTAGCAACCATCATAAGAAGTCAAAGCTGTCACTATTCGCGTTGACGGAGTGAAGTCAACCCTTTGGTATTTGCGGCGTTGCCGTTGTTAAAAAAGAGTCTTTATGTCTCCGACAAAAGCGGTAGAACTGGCGCATTCAGAAACGTGCCGAATCAAAAAAACTTGCGGTTGAAATGAGGGCCAAGGTACATATAACATATCCAAAATCAAAACTGTACAATCTTCTGAAAGGTAGAGAGTACTTGACCAATTAACTAGCTATATTCGAGGAAGCAATATCTTTTTTTACATTTTGAACAATAATCTGAATTTTCATTCAGTCCGGCATTAGCAAAATATGGAATTTACTGCCAATATGTAGGCAATTCTTTCTCAATCTTCAAAGACTGGAGAGTATTATTTCATCACTGAATTTCATATTACTGTTGGAGAAAACTAAATAATTGACTAGATTCATCTAATTTGTTATGCACGTAGCAACATAAAAATAGTTATTTATGCAACAAGTGCAAAAAGTAAGTGTTTATTGCACTCGACGTAAAATTATCCGACGAGGCCGTTAGGGCGAGTTCAACAACACGTCGAGTGCAATAAACAATTTTTGCACGAGTTGCATACAACATTTTTTCTACGTTCATGCAAAAAGCAAAAAATGATTCATTAAGGTGCGGCAATAGGTGTAGGAAAATGAAAAGCGCAACTTAAATAATCAATTATTACTATCGATATGCACTGAAACAGATCATCTATTTTTCCATTAATAATACCTATTTTAAAACTTTCAATTCTGTAATCGTCAGAATTAATTTTTGACTGACATTTCTATAAACACAGTTGTATTATAAAAAATCATAGTAGCCGTGAGCGTGCATGTTATTACGAGGTGTGGTCATAGTACAGACAGTTTGCTCTATGCTCTAGACGGTTTAGAATAAAGCTGATCAGTTTTGATTATGGAGTTACTCTCGGGAAGGCATTGTCTGTTTAACTCTGGCTGCTAAAATCAATACAAAATAATATAAAATATGTAACTGTTTACAACGTACTGCCAATCTCACAGAATATCTGCTAAATATGTAGTGGGTTTGGACGTTTGTTTGTCATGATGACAGCACCTTGTAGTAGAATGACAGATGAGTGCAATAAAAACTTTATTGGACTAGTGCAATAAAGAACTTCTTTTTCCACTAAATATAGTTCAATGAAGTATTGCTTTTTGCATGAATGTAGAAAAATAAAATAATCGGTTATTCGGAAATAAAAAAACATTTTTTCTTTGTTTCAGATTATCTTCAGCATTTTTGTTTCACTTCCAGCCAATAGTTCACCTATTCTAGACGATTATAGCGGTGTTTCGAACGCTTATGGAATTCTCAGAGGACCTTTAACCTCAACTATTGATGAAGAATCACTAGCTCATACTCTCGGGAAACGAGAGATTTCAGAAGTCGGCGGAAAAACTAATGAGTTGAAAGAGAGCTCTGATGATTCGAAGGATGTTCTGAACCACACCTCTGATAATTCAAATAATATTTTGGAAAACAGCTTTGATATTTCGAAGGATGTTTCGAAACACACATCTGATAATTTAAAGGGTGCTTTGGAAAACAGCTCTGATATTTCAAAAGATGTTGACAACGAACAGACTGACCAAAATAATGGTGAGAGTTTGAAAGGCTCAGAAACCAGAAATTATAGACCATTCTTCCGTTTCCAAAAAGTTAGCAGAACTAGATATACCCGGCCAAAATATCCTCTTTCTAATTATGCGAATGATAGAGACAGATTTCCTACTACTTTTTAATTCTAGCCATAGAAACCCTTTCGCTGTAGATATTTATGCATTTGACTGAAATACATTTTTTCCGAATAGAACTGATTCCTAGACTGTCTTCAGTGATCTATGAAATAATTCTATTGTTTAAGATTTTCAATGGTAATCTGCGCTAAATGGGCATTTATTTATATTATCCCTTCAAATATATATTTTTTTGTTAGTGGTAAGAAAATGCACTGATAGTTTAAGATACCTCATAGGAAACGGAATTGTTGATATTATTTACAGACATGAGTATATTTATCTCTCATTGTTTTGACTTTAGTATTCTATGATGTATTCAAAATATAGATATAGACAATTAGAATCATGTTGTGAATGTTTTGTGCACCTAATAAACTACAAAAACAACTTTCCATGGTATTTTTCAACTTTCCTCCGAGACATATAATTTCAGTCATTCTGCCGTTATGAACAATATAGTATATAAATTTATCATGAAAATATGCTATGAATTTTTCATGAAAAAACATGCGTTAGGGCATTTTTCGCAAAAATAGCATTGTTTTCACTATTGATACAATTGATTGTTTCAGATATCTAAACACAAAGCTCAGAGTTTATTTGGGAGATCATTTAATATCAATAGTCGTTGCCGACCGATGTTTTAACCTTTTCACTACCTTATACACTTACATAGAAGGCTTATTGTGGCAAATACCTGTCAGAAAACAATCACTCTCCTGGCTAGTACCACGACGGGTATTGAATTATATCCAACACTTGTGCATTGTACCTCGTTGCAGAGGAAACAATTGCAATTGCTACCTGTAACCAAACAGCAGAATTTTGTTTGGATTCGGACAGGGGGACTAGTTTCGAGGTTTTTGCCTCGTCAGTACACTGTAGGACACTACAGACAGCTTTGAAGCCATCTGTACCCCGTCAGAATCAAAAAGCACCCTAATTGTTTCGTTCCTCTTCCTAGTTCTCTCTCGTATACACATGGTGCATGGTCTTGTGATTTAAAAATTTCAATTTATTATGATTTTTGGGTGGACCAACCATAGTTCCTAACATAGGTGGACCCCGCTCTAGCGGATCCCACATGGTCGTAATTAGGACCATGTAACATTAATTTCAATAATTTTATTAATAATGTTTTAAATATTTTCTTGTGAGTTTTACACCATAATATGGTAGGTCATACATTTCATTGTTATTCATAACTCTCTGTTAACAATTTTATTTTTCTTAGATCGACTTACCCAAAACTTGGGTTGATGCGGATATTTGTAATAAAAAAAAAAAACACCGTTGTGTATAAAATAATGTTACAGAAATTGTAGTTCTTTTTTGTACAATTCTGTGGTCTATATGATTGAAAAATGCACAATATTGTGTTATTTTTTTACATATCATTTTGTTTTCATTATATTTTGTGGACAAAATTGAAATTCAGAATGCATAATACTGTATACGAATTTTACACAAGGCTTTGTGTTTTTTAAAATAGCTGTTAGAGAACATAAATTTAAAATTTGTGTAAATGTGTGAGACATTTACACAATGAGTTTTTTAAATATCTCATTACTGCTTCCTCGTTCCTCGTTTTCTAGCTATCCCTTCGTTTTTAACCGGTCGGGGTCGGGGGCTGATTGGAACTGGTGTTGAAGATTGCTTTGGTCTTGCTAGTAAGCCTCGGCCTTAGTGAACTCTAGTATAGCGCGGGTTGTGCCCTCTATTGGCGGGCAGTTTTGTTTGTAATTTATTACACATTTCTTGTTGTACCCTTTGAATAAAGAATGTGTGAAATTTATCCACAATTATGTATTACACATATTGTGTATAAAAGTCACAAAACTGGGGAAAATTTTACCACAAACCGAAATAAACAATCATTGGTAAAAATATATTACAATCAGCTATACTAATTTTCGACGATTGTAAACACATTATTTACATTTCATGTACTGTTTCTGAAAGTCGGGTACGGCGTTATTGAGGAGACTGCTGAATATTCCTTGATTGTCTTTTTATTTATTACTATTGAAGAAATTTCAGGAAGTTCTAAACATCACGGCTGTTTTTCCTTGTCTTAATTTACAAATTGTGGGTATGAGATGTCTCAGTGTTTAATTCAGAAAATGATTATATCAACCCCACGCACTATGGATACCTTGTAACCGAATCTTCCAATCAGACCTTGGCAAACTGAACCCCCAACATCCAGACACAATACTCTCTCGAATATTGATCCTAATCTGGTTATAATAACTCAATACTTATTCATACGCATCTAGTGTCACGTTCCCTTAGGAATTTCGTCTTAGATTAGCACAAACTCTAAAATGCATAACTGAGTCAGAGGGTGGATATCATTAACCACATTGTGATGTTACAGGGCACGGCTTTCCTGCATGCCGGACTTAACTAGACGTGGGATATGGGGACTCACTCGATTGTTTCACAGTAGACGTAATAATATTGCCCCAGGATGCCCCATTCCCTGTGTTCTCCGTTCCGTGTCTCCTTTCAGGTAAATTCCTGATTTACAGCATGGAAAAGCGGATTATCAGGCGATGAATTGTGGAATTGTTGTTCTCGTGTGAGCCTTTCTGACAGGATATCGAACTTCGTGTCTGGAATGTCACCAATTAATTGTCGTTATCTGGAAATAGAATAGAAATTTATTGATACTGAACAACAAAGAGAATGATTTCCACTTTACAGAGTTAAATAGTTATTTATTGTATAAGTGTTTTAGATATCATTTTATTTACGCAAGAATGTTTAAACGCGACAGCGAAGCTCGAGCGTTTAAATTTCTTAAGCAAATAAAATGTATCTAAAACACGCATGCAATACAACGTTTTATTCACAATCACATTCATTTAGAATCAGAATCGCGGAAAATTTTCATCACAAAATGATTTGACGGTTTGCTCTAACAGCGGCTGTCACCTCCTTAAAAATCATTGAAATAACATACAAAAATATCGGGAGGTGTTGAATGGTTGCTATGTATTTTTGATTGTTTATCGACTCCATTTGTAAAAATTTGTGAAGTTGGTGAAAAATGCAAGAAAATAATTCTGTTCCTGATATAATCCTTGAGGAAGCTGAAGAAGCAACACGCCAATTATTGCCTGCCAAGTCCAGGGAACATTATGAAAAAGTATTTTCCGAATTTAATGAATGGAAAGAAAAACGGAGGGTAACGGCAATAAGTGAGGAAGTCATGCTATCGTATTTTTTAAATTTAAAGAAGAAGTATGCAATTTCATCATGTGGTCGAAGTACTCGATGCTGAAGGCCGCTATAAAGGTCTATAAAAACATAGACATTGGGAAATATAGTAAACTCACTGCTTATCTGAAGAGTGAGTCGAGAGGATACAAGGCGAAGAAAGCTGCAGTATTGGAAAGAGCACACGTGGAAGAATTTTTGACGAGAGCTTGCGATAAAGAATATTTGATGATCAAGGTAATAATATCTCGTAACTTTTTGAACAGTTTAGATAATAATCCTTGAAATATTTAGGTAGCACTAATAATGGGAGTTTCTGGTGCCTGTCGATGCTGTGAATTGACGAATTTGAAAATTAGTGATGTACAAGACAGTGGCGCATATCTGCTTGTTTCGATACCAGATACGAAGACCGACATTTCACGAAAATTCACAATTATAGAAGAAGGATTCTCTATCAATACTTTGGAGACGTGTAGAAAATATATGACCTTACGTCCGAAGAAGTTATCCAACGACAGATTCTTTTTACGATACGCTAATGAAAAGTGTACTTCACAACCTGTTGGAATCAACACTTCGTCGAAAGTTCCTTCAAGAGTTGCTTCATTTTTGAATCTGACAAACGCAGAAGCTTATAGCGGCCATTGTATGAGGCGCACTTCAACAACCTTATTTGCTAATAAAGGTGCTGATCTTACAACAATTAAACGACATGGTGGGTGGAAAAGCTCCGCTGTAGTAGAAAGTTATATCGAGGATTCTATATCTAATAAGCTTGATATAGCAAGAAAAATCCAAGGTTCTCCTGGTTCTAATCGTTCCTTACAAGAGGATGCATCCATTGATTCTAGAGATTTATCAAAAATTTCGACTAAGCTTGTTATTAATGGAAACGAAGTGAATTATGATAAAACGAAGAACGAAATGTCTATTAATATAAATGTTAATGTTAATATTAATAATAAATAAGTAAAATGTGATTGATATTCAAGATTGTATTTTTCATTATTCCACCAGTGGAATAAAGTAATTTCATTATTCCACTAGTGGATAAAGTGGTACTTTATACGGTTCATAAGTGTGGATAAAACTTCAATTATAAGGTGATTGTGGATAAAAAGAATTTATACCAGAAAAGATTCAGGCATGTTTGAATTATCGAATGAATAAGGGCCTGACCTTGTGATTTCTAAAAAAAAGGTTCTTAATAGTCGTTTCTGGATTTTTTATATCATATCAACATATAAAAAAGTCTTTGGATTCCAAATGACTCATCCATATTCCACCTCAGAACGAACGATATAGTTGAAAAGCAACTAAGAAGTGTTGTGATTGAATTCAAATCTTATTTTTCTAGAACAGTCAGATACTAATTATCACCGGTGTTCTGAGAAACTGATTACATCAGAAAAAATTACTTCGAGATCATTCATCGTCTGGTCCCATTACAGAAATAGTCGTTATTGTGTATTGCTGGAGATGTTGCAATACGAGGAAATGACGAGACAACCAAGTTTATGTTCTAACTATTTATTACATACTGTCAGTGTCAACTGAATGAATTCGGTAGGTAGCAACAACACAGGGGGTAGATATATCGTAGACAATACAATCTCCCTCATTAATTGAAAACATAGCAAGGCGAATAAAAATTGTAAAATTCGATAGCCGTCTCCTAACTCAATAAGAATCTCGAAACCTAATCTGATTGTGTTCTATAACATGACCAAGATACTCGATTTTCTGCAAAAAGAAGGAACACTTGCTGTGGTTAACATGTAGGTCATGCTCAGCAAGGCGTTTGAGACAGGCACGTAAATTGTGAGCACACTCATCCAATGTAGTTCCATGGCAGATTATATCATCAAAATATGCCTCAGACTTTGGTAACCCTTTAATAACTTACGAAATCACTCGGTTGAACTCAGCTGGTGCGGTTTTAATGCCAAAACTGAGGCGGTTCATTTTGTATATTCCCCGATGGGTAGCTATAGTTTGTATCTGAGCGCTCTCTGGACAGACTTTCAAGTGCATGTAAGCCTTGAATAAATCGATTTTACAAAAGTACCTGGACCCACGTAAACTGTGTAGTATATCGTCTATTCGTCTAATTGGGAAACTCGCAGAAATCAACCTTTCGTTAACCCCACATTTGTAATCCACACTACCTCAAGTCAGTGTTACCAGTGTTATCAGTGTTACCAGTGTTATCAGTGTTACCAAATTTTCACATTATCAAAGAACAGCTGATTAACTGTTGGCTCATATTGAGACACAATGAAGCCACCATCTTACCTATGAATGAAAGCTTCAATTATACTATCTCTCTCTGCGTGATGGTTATAAATTACATCTATGGTTTGAACGGAATTCTCACATTTCTTCAGAACTGGGTAATTGCTCTGTCAAACCAAATAAGAAGAAGAACTATCTATGAATTGTTGAGAAAATTCAAATAATTCAAAAATGACTTAAACAGTTGAGTATAACCAAATAAACATCATTATTGACTTTATTAATAGTTATTTAGGGTACTAGTGTGTTATGTCGAAAATAAGTCACGCGAGAAAGATTTATATCACGAGGCCGTCAGGCCGGGCGGTATAAATTCTCAAGTGACTTAAGAGACATAACACACGAGTGGCATACAATGTTTTATCCAACAAGTGGAAGAAATCGTTTTTTTATGAGATAAAAATTAATAAGTTTCAAATAACTCACTAGTGTGTCATTTGATAGTTTACTTGTCTAAAATGACATTGATAATGACAGTCATAACTGTCATGTGCTGAATAAATATATAATTTACCAACAAAAACATTGTCATATTCAGAAAATTATAACTCAGTTGGTGTTTTGTTCATATCGCCATTCTCCGCGTGAAAATGAAAAAATGAACGTTTGTTGAAATACAACCGTTATAAACACAAAAGCCTCTCTTTGGCGCTGGTAATATTTATAATACGAACTTGTAATATGAATAACCGAGTGAATAACTATGTTTGCTTGTGTACTATTTATTCACTATCTATAATATTTTCTTTCTTTGTATGATTCCAATTTACAACTATTATTGAATTTTCACTTGTTCAATTTTATAACTTGGTACTAAACTACAGTTTCATTAATTTTTTGTATTTGACAATTTTCTTGCTTATGTATTATAATAAATCTATGAACTACCACATTCCCCTTTTGTTAATCTGAATATTGCTGTGTACACCCACTCGGTCATCATCGTCTAATGTATCTATAGTAACAAGTCCATAATTATCGAACGGGTTATCCGATCTAGTGCCCTTTGATGTTTAGTCTACAGTATGATACGTTGAGTCTGGTGGAGTAGTCAACGAACATAACATGAATGATTGTGTAATACGACGAGAACATGGAGAGCACTGAAACTTGTCGTTACCAATCAGATACTCCACAAATTTCTGACTACTATATTCGGCCATCACGTTGAATTATTCAAAATTTAACACCAATTTGAGACTAAACATCCTCATAATTCTTTTGGCAAGTGATTTCCAAGATCATTTTTGATAGGTATATGATAAGTTTCATGTTGAAGACCATTCTTTTGTGAATTTTTCATATAAAGTTGAGTGAAATGACGCTTTTTAGAAAAAATACGACAAGTTTTTTAGCAACTAATAGCAATAATGAATGGTTACCATATAATACAAAACAAGCAACTGGTTATTGTAATTGTGAATTTCTGATATTTTACAATTATTATTTTGGTCTTTCAATAGTGTTTGCAGAAAAAATATTGTATGGTATTCTGTTCGAAGGATTGGGCCACGCTTACCGCTCGTGTCCCAAACATTCCTTCTAACAAAATAAAACATGTTCTTTTAACACCGGCACCATCGATAATAATTCCATAACCTTATTGCTATTGACGTATTTGAACACAAAAATAGTACTTATACCGGGTGACCGCGAGGTGAGGTACACCCCCCCAATTTTATGGTTTCGAACATACAGATTTCAAATTTGGTATGTCGCTGTTTACGCATATTTTGACCCCTCTACTGAAAATTCATCACTTCCGGTTTAACCGGATGTTAACGCAAACTTTGACACCCTGTACATATTTTTTCACTATCCGAAAGAGCACGGATTTGTGATAACACTGTTCTTCAAAATTGAAAATCGATTGAAAAATGGCGCAGATACAGTTCATTGTTCAGTCAAACAAAGTTGGCCATGATATTCAAGCTTAAATCAAACTTTGACTTCGTTAAAATAATCAAATTCTGAATTAAATTATGTGGAAACAAAAACCGAAGATTCTGAGATTGAATTTAGGTTATGAATAATAGACGTGAAAATAAGTACGAATAGACGAAACTTGCAATACCTATCTCTGTTTCTAATCACAGAATAATAGTATCGGTCACTATTGAAATAAAGTTTCCTTAAATACTGCCTGACGTTATTGCAATATCTCTCTTTTATTTTATTACATGTTTGTCTCGTCGCTTAAAGGGTGCAATAATGGGTCAGAATTTTCATTTCGTAATAATGGTTGCAACTATTTTTGAAGACTACCGAACGGCGTTCGGGATCTTAATCACATTTTCGCAGTCGGGATAATAGACATTTTCCCATAATTACTCCATCCTTCTTACTCTGTTCTCAATGGTCTCTTTCTTATGCCCAGTCTCCGAGTCGCCCCAGTGCCCCCAGTCCATACAGTTATAATGTCTATGGTCGAAACTGTTATAATTCTCTATTACTCTCCAACACTTGCTCAAACTTGTATCGCCAACGAATTCCATTCAGTTACTGAACATTTCAATCATTTTTTATGTAATGAAAACCGGTATTATACATTCCAGGATCTAAACTAGCGAAATGAATTTGAAAAATTGTTATGCTTCCAAAGAATTCTGTACAGTTCGTTGCAATGCCGAACGAGCGGCAACGCTGTCAAAATACGCATTGGTTATTGGTCATCATGATAGGTAATTCTTTTCTATTTTATTTACAAGTTTCATCAGTTCTTGTTGACATGCCTTGTTGTGTAAGTTAGTTGTTGAATTGTTGGTGTTTTGTTGTGTTTTGGATTACCTATATAGTGAAAGAAAAATAGATAGAGACTCATAATGATGCTTTAGTGTTGGATTTGCAAACAATCCAATTGTTCTAACAACCAGAATCTCAGCTTTCATAGGTGAGTAGATCGTTTGTTTACAAATTTCTCAAATACACACTACAAAATGAAAAAGATATAAGTATTGAAAATTATATCCATTTATATTATTACAAATCAAAATTGTATTTAAAGCTCGTATGACACGGTTCAGTTTTTCACTCATAAGGGTGCACAAATTTACACTAAACTCCAACTTGAATTAAACTTCAACTGAGGAAAAATTAAACTAGGGTTTGTATGGCATTTATGCGAAAAAATTAAGACAAATAACGCATGCCGGATATATGTTTGGTATAGATCTTTTAACCTATCTGTTCAGCCGTTCAGCCAGCGGAATTCAAAATATGCACCAACGATTGCGCAGTAGTGTCAATAATTAACATTTACACTAGAAAGATGAAAGTTGGACAACTTTTAATTTGAATTTAGTTTTAATTTCACTGCATAAAATGAACTATGTCAAATGAGAGGTTTATCTTCTTAGTTGAAGTTGAAGAGTAAATGTTAATTCTAGTTTAGTGTAAATTTGTGCTGCATAAATCCACCCTTAAATGAAATGATTCACTTTTCAAGTCAATTAAGCATTGATAACAAAAAGGATCATTTTCTGTGAGAAAATACAATGTTGTGACACTAACACAAATTATTCTGACCGGAGGCATGTGAAGAAGGACCTCGGTCCATAACAACATTTATTATTATTCTTGTTATATGAAGTTGACTATCAACAATAACAAAAAAATTCAATACAAACAAATGAAACGTTTTAAATGAAAACGTACACTTTTTTTCTAAATTGTGAACGACTGTTTGACTGCAAAGATAGAATAAATAGTTATTTATGCAACAAGTGCAAAAAGTAAGTGTTTATTGCACTCGACGTGAAATTGTCCGACAATTTTTGCACGAGTTGCATACAACATATTTTCTACATTCATACAAAAAGCAAAAAATGATTTATTAAGGTACGGCACAAGGTGTTGGAAATTGAAAAGCGCAACTTAAACGACTGATTATTACTATCGATTTACATTGAAACAGATCACTATCATCTATTTTCCATTACATTTTAAAACTTTAAATTCTGTAATTGTCAGAAATAATTTTTGACTGGTATCCAATAAACTTCTCCGGTTTTTCTATAACCACAGTTGCATTATAAAAATCAAAATCATAGTAGCCGTGAGCGCGTATGTTATCACGAAGTGTGGTCATAGTACAGACAGTTTGCTCTATGCAGGTAGACGGTTCAGAACAAAGCGGATCAGTTTTGATTTTGAAGTTATTTACGAACATTGTTTGTTCAACTCTGGCTGCGTATTACCAATCTCACAGAATATCTGCTAAATATGTAGTGGGTTTGAACATTTACGTTTGTCATGACAGATAATAAAAACTTTATTGCACTAGTGCAATATAGAACTTATTTTAGTTTTCATCGTAAAAATGAATATTGAATATGACACCTCTTTTTCTACATGTGACAATATTAGTGCAAAAAACAATGTTTGTCTAAATGAGTCTTATATTTACCGAAAAACAAAATTTTTTTTCAACCTGTTGGTTAGTTAATTAGTCAAATCTTGCAAGTGAATTTTGACCCACTCTAGTCCTTCCAGCTTGAATTTTGGCAGGTGCTCATAATTCCGGTCGCAATACATTTTTAATTTTGTAAGAGAAAAAACAAAATAGCGGCTGCAAGATGGCGGGCGAAATGTGTGATGATGGTTTGATTTCATTCAAAATCGCTACTTGGAGGTTTTTGAGGTCGGATATTATGATTTTTTTTTGACAAAATTCTTGAAATTAAGGTATTAGCTCCTATTAATTTTGCTTTATAATCAAAAAACTTAAAATATAAAACTGAAAAATGGATTATATAATCCAATCTTCCGCAAAAACCCTATACAATAGGTCGAAAAGTATCCAACAGAAAACAACTACTGCCCCCTACGACGGTTGAATTATATATGTTCGATACTTGGCAAAGCTTTCTACAAGAACAACTTTTCAATGCTTTTCAAATGCATAGCTGAATTTATTTTTTGATTCATATGGGGAACACCTATAGTCTAGTTCCTAAATTGTAGATAGTGACTCATAGGTTGTACGGTTCATAATCAATATGAAGCATGGCAAGAAATGGACATAAATAAGTTTTACTTTGTCACTTTCTCATATCCCCCGCACTTTCAAATTCCGTAAAAACCTGAAAACGTACGATGAGTCACCATCTACAATTTAGGAACTAGACTTTACGTACCAGTTTCATATGGTACTTGCCAATCATCAGAGAAGGATGACCTTCATCATTTGTTGGGAATTCCTAGAAAAAAGGTTTCAAGAAAAGCATTCCAATTATTGTGTCGACTTCAATATGAAGCCAAATGTATACACGAAGAATTGACGACACTACTTGACGGATGACCTTTGCTCATGATTGATTGATCCTTGTACAAAATTTTGTTATAGTGAAATCTTAAAGTTCTCTTTTCCATCTGCGTGAGTGTAGATGACAAATATTTCAGGTAATCATTTTTGAACAATTCTATATCTATTTTCTCTCCAACGTATACAGCATAACAGTCAAACCTTAAATTACCAACCCATCTTCTCTGTTCGTGACTTCATTTGAATGTCGGCTTTTCTTTACCGTAAATTAAATTCTTTGACTGTGATCTGAAAGCCGTAAAGTATACTGTTCTATTTTTAAAATAATCCAAAACACTTTAATCAATAGAACTACAACACCGGAGTGAAACTGGCAAGACTTAATCGCCAGCAATATATTGCTGGCCGTTCATATATGAACGGCGCTATGATTCGATAAAGTCGTGCTTGTTATTGCGGCTGCATATGGATTTTGTGTTGGTGGAATATTTTCCTATGAATTTTCTAGGGAAATGAGAACCTATCTTATCTTCAAAGCACTATAATCACTAGCTAGGAAAATATCTTGAGAGTGAATCATGAGATATAATGAAAAAAAAGTTTCTTAACCTGTATATGATATTTTTGGAACATTTTTCACGACAAATATTGAGAAATGAGGTAATGAACACATTGAATGTGAATTTTGATTTTGTCGCATTCATTTGACCCCTTTCCTCCACTCTAGAAATTATAATAATGAAAAATATGTTTCTAACTTCGATTGCCATCTCGCTGTTTTTTTTTATAGAAAATGAAGATGAATTATGTGTTGAATTCGTTGAATGTGAATGTTGGTTTTGTCGAATTCATTTGACTCCCCTACCCATCTAGAAATAATAATAATGAAAAATATGTGAAAGTTGGGGAGGGGCGAGTAGGGGTATCCACCTGCCGTACGCCCCTGTTTAGAGTTACAAACACATGATTTCCCTCGAGTGCTGTTAAGTGAAATACCAAATTTCATTAAGAAAAGTTAAGCCGTTATGGAGTTATTCTGGAAAATATATTTTTTTGTGTCACTTTCAACACCCTGTAACTCGGTTGACACTCATTTTGGGGTATATGTTTATTGGAACTTTCAGCCTTAAAATGAAGTGAGGATTCTACCCTCGGAGTTTGTCCCCTTTATTCTGGGTCACCCTGTATATGTATATTTAATAACACTATTATGAAGTGCAAACCTCAAGCTTGAAATCGTATACTTCATTTTTTACGTAGGATGTGTATGAGCGATTATTTTCAACATTTACTGAAGAAATATCCGGGATTATGGGTCAGTTGAAAACTGAGTCAGGATTAAGTAAAACCCAATTTTTTCTTTGGCATGTGTAAGTGAGACTTGTCAGTAGCGTTAAATTGTTGCACATGGTCCAAAGATGGTACTGATTCCTTCTTCAGTATAATTATTACAATCATTATATCAACTAAAATATCCATGATTTTCGGATCCTCCGTAAATATCGTAGAAGGGTTATGTGAAGTGGGACAAAACACATTTTGGGTACTCAGATACTCACATGTTATATTTGCATGAGGAAGTAGAAGTCTTCAGGAAGGATATGCACTTTTTCTTTTCCTTCTACTATAATTTTTGGCAAAGTTATGACAAATCTAATTTTCGGCCCTTTCTGAACTTGCAGTGGCGGATTAATGCGAGCATGAAATGTGAGGTCGGCGTTAAACACGATTTCTGAGAAAACGAGCGTATTTCATAGGGTATTACTAATAATCATTCTTGTAGAGAATTGAATTATCTCTCAACATATCGAAATCGTTTTTTGATGAATCTTATATTGTCTGAAATAGCAACAAAAAAAAATTGTATTTTTTTAAATGAAAAATTTTTTAGGTTCCATCCCTGATTTTTTGGTAATTTTTTTTTTCTATCAATACATGATGTCGAGACGTCATGTGCCGAGTTTCAGAGTGCTACAATTCATTCTTCACTTTTTGCTCGAGATTGTCTGTCGTTACTGGATTATATTATCATTTTGAGATTGCTGTATCTCGTTTCAGAATTTGTCATTCCTGACAGGTGAATCTTAAAGTGTCATCGATAAGTCGCCATCTTTGTGGTATCGTCACGAAAATGGCCTAGTAGACTCTCATGTATATGTCGCAAATATTGTTGCTGCCCTTTGCTGTGCGGTGACTTGGGCTTGTAGCTGCAGATGGCACTAGTATTCAAACTGGATTAAAGGGTTAATCAATTCAGAGATACTCTTATTCCTTAGCCACACTGGCCATGAACTTTGATGCATGAATTAGCTAATCATTACAACTACAAGTGACACCAATCAATACATAAATTGGATGGATTTCTTTAAAGAAGCAAATCACAACTTCGTTGCAGTTGAAGTATAGTTTTCCATTCACGTAATGCCCATTATTTCCTCCCCGCGTTTGCTCGTTCAACACGACTTTTCCTTTTGTTGCCCTCGTACAATGAAGCTCATGATGAAATTCCGAATATAACTGCTCCACATTTTGAAGCCGCCAATCGTGACAATATTTTGTATCTTGTCAAGCAGACGCCATGATGAATTCAGGGCATATCCTCTGGAGAAGGCTAATTCGAATTCTCGTACAATCGTGCGTTGAATATTCTGAGACTGACGCCATATTGTGAGCGAAGAATTCCCACGAATAGAAAAAAAAGTTCATAATTGCTGATAAATCTACTGAAGTGAAAAATGTTCATTCCGTTGTGGTTTGATTTATGAGTCTTCTGAAGATATCTTCAATTATTGAATATTTAGTTCTCGTGATCTAAAATATGTACTTCTCATGCTATATTTCAAAATGGTATATAAGAACATTTGATATGTTTCCAAAAAATTGTTGTGAATCAACAGTTAACAGATATCTGCGATTCTTGAATTAGTAGTCAAAAAAAAAAATGTTATTGTATCACGACCACATAGGAAAGATAGGTATATTGCTCTATATAGTCCAACAGAAAGAGGCTCATATCCACAATCTTACGAAATATTTTCCGCACAGGCACGGAGAGTAACTATAAGTTGTAAAATTCATACTTTCTATTAAGATTTACCGCTGACAAGCTGTCAAATCTATAATTTTTATTTGGATTTACATGAGTAATTCCAAAATTTGAAAAATGTATTTGAAAAGTGTGATTTTTTCATTTTCATAATTGAAAAAAAAGTATACGCGGGTGAGAATCGAACACACGTACTCTTCGTTTAGTAGTCCGCCGCATCTATATTTCTTGGAGTTTGATTTGAACAAATCGTCGGCTTAGTGCAAGAAAATTAAAAAATAAGTTGAATTCCACAATCTGCTTCCTACGATACCCTCTATCTAATACATAAATCATCAACTACATAATGTTGTCAATTGATGTATAGTCCTAATTCCAGAATTTGAAAGATACTTTTTGATTTTAGTTCGAAAATATGAATAGGACATTCATAAAATCTGTTGTGGAATCATCTGCGACTGAAAGACAAACTTTAGTCGCCATTTTCCATCGTTCAAGATAACCTCTTGGGAGGTATTCATGTTGAAAAGGGTAACATTCTCTATGAAAATTGAAAAATGAAAAATATGATTTATTTGTAATATCTAATGATATTTTCAATGAAAACTAGAGAGAATTAAAAAAAAATCAGTAGTGACCTCTTGCACTAAGCCGTCGAAATATCCATTTCAAAAAATTCTGAATCATCTAAACAAAGCAAGGAATTTTCAAAATTCTTGTTCCCTTTCGTTAAATAGTTTCATATATCAATTCTCTATACCTAGTCAGGTAATCATATAATCATCTTGCTACATATTTATTATATATAAAAAGCAGGCCTTGAACAATTTGTGTCAAACGTAAAATGTTATTTTGAGTATATAGTGCATGGAGGCAGCAAAATATCCTCCTTAAAAATCCTACCAACAAAATCAATGAAGAACTAATATCTAAGTAGAAAAAATTTCTTGTTCCTAATAATAGTAATTGTTGTTCGGGTGGTTTCGCCTTACGGTGGCTAGCTTGGTCCCCGTGAATGCCCCCTTGTAGCCTTCTTTGACTCCACACCTCTCTTCGGTGCGGACCTTCTCTGCAGCGCGCGCCCCTCATCATGGGAGGAGCAGAGGTGTTTGAGCGGGGGTTTTTGGTTTCATGACCCCTTTTCTCCCGTCTGGATGTTGACCGCTTTGCCCAGATGTGAAGTGAGCGGTTCAGAGATCAGATGTTCCCTGCTTGCCATTTCAAGTGAGCAGTACTTGCGCAAGTATTTCTCACCACTTGCTTCAGTTTTCACCCTGAGCCTCTGATCCTCTGAGCTTCCGACAAATGCGTGCGCTTCATGGCCACCCTCTCGAGATCCTCCACCAACTATTCCGGTGTGACCTGCTGGGGCCCCACCGTTCCATTGGTACTTCCTAGATCCAGGAGTTACAGACTCCTGGATTCTTGAGGAGTGCTAACTAGCACTTGGCCTTTTGACTCCACAGCGGCTTGAACCGGTTCCGGATCTGTGAGCTTATGACTCCCTCACTCAGGTTTTTGTTGTAAGTTTTTGTCTTTGTGGTGATCCATGTTGTTTCCACGAGTTATATCGCAAGAACGGTCGATCTCAGCAGAGCCTGAGTGCTCCGAAAGGTCGACTGGTTTTTGGGGGATCGTTAGCAACACGCCATGCACCCTTCAGCATGATGCCCCCCACCTTGAGTTAGGCGGATTCCTGAATCCGTTAGTTTTCTTTTACAGTTGATTCCCAGGAAGCCTCTTAAACGAAGCCCTCCTCCCGCGACGTGGATGCCAGTGTCGTACCTGCTCATTAATTGGTTTGGGGTTGCCCATCCATCTAATTGACTGGGGTAGCTCCATTCAATACACAAGCAGGCCAACGCCAGGTACCCATATCCAACACTGGAGATAACATTTAGATACTGAACTGAGAAGTCTGAAAGCGAAGCACCTGGAAGTTGTAATTTCTAACTTTGATTTCCTATGGAACTGGTTTATTCCAGCACCCTAGGCCCGGTGAGGTCTCTGTTGGGAAACTTTTGGGGCGGTAGTCGTGATAGAGTAATGGACACTCAAAAACATTCACATCTCTAACCATCGCGCAACCGGGCGCATATAAGCAAAACGTACCACGTTTCAGTCAATGGAAGATATTCTAGCTCTCTGATTGGTTGTAACCAAACACAGGTGCACTTTGCCATCCAGACTAAAACGTGGTGCACTTTATACCCGGAAATTTATTCGAAAAAATTCCCTGTGGTGAACAGGCAAGCTAGGTTAGCTTGCTCAGGTTAGGTTTGTGTGTAAATCGTAAGCAAAAAACTAATTCACGCATTTTTGACTCGCAAGCTAGGTTAGCTTGCTCAGGTTAGGTTTGTGTGTCAATTGCGAGTAAAAAACGAATTCACGCCAGAGCAAAATGCACCACGTTTCAGTCTGGATGGGCAAAATGCACCTGTGTTTGGTCAAAACCAATCAGAGAACCAGAATATCTGTCGCTGACTGAAACGTGGTACGTTCTGCTTATATGCCAACCGGGCATATATTGGATGATTCTATTTACTCCAACCTTTAGATCAATTCATGCATGCTCGATTTCTAGATCCTTGGTGAGTATGGGTCAATGAAATGATATTGAACGAAGTTGAAGTTGGCGGCACTCTCAAAGGTCGAAATGTAATCCCCGGAAATTAACCTTAAAACAAGTCCACGTGGACTTGACGATGACTGTCGACTTTGTTCGCTTTATATTGGATAGTTTCTACCAACATTGTTTTATGATTCGCTAAAAAGCAGTGAAATTTCTCGGCGATCAACAGAAATTGCCGAAAGTTATTATCGTCAAATTTATGATTAGTTCAGGAAGTTATCGCGATTTGGGTGTTGTAATCCAAAACTGTTGCTATTAACGAGGGCGTCGATATGGGAGGTTATGGGGGTAATTACCCCCCCACGCAATAATAGTTATGCATTAGTATTTTTGGTATTTTGAAATCAAGTTCAAAGATCTGCCCCCCCTCCTAGAAAGAAAAATTGCAACGCCCTTGGCTATTAAAATTGTCCCAAGTTATAATAACTAAGCTCCCGTGCTATTTTTCTATGAACTCAGAATTCTAGGATATTAATAATTTTAGTAAAAACGGTCTGCACATTGCAAACTGAATACTATTTGCTTATTATTTTTTTTTCTGCGGTAGGAAACTGGGAAAACCTACCGCACTAATCTGGGTGGTCGGTGAGAGTTCCAGGAAGCTTCAGAACTAAGGATTGACATATATTTTAAGTTTGCAGAAGCTTTAATGAAAAACTGCGTTCTCTAAAGAATTTTGAATGGTATTGTACTCAAAAATCTGTCGAACACCGTAAAAAATATCGATCCGTTTGAATTTATCAATATTTTGAGCGTTCCAAAATATCGTCATATTTAATATTCAATCAACTAAATAAATTATTATTGTGAGGAAAAGGAAATGCTCATAGCGCTATTCATTGCCAATATTCATAAAAATCCATCTCTCGCATAGAGTATTCCTTCAAATTTGCTTTATGAGAAATTCATTTATTTTCTGGGGATATTTCAGAACCTACTTATTGGTGCAATAAAAGCATCTCGACGGAATAAACTTTTTCCTTCGCTTCCAGTCTATACAAACATATCACTTGACTTCTTCTATGTTGGTTTTAGAATCATGCCACTCTCGAATTGGAATCCACATGTGGAATCGAACGTAAACATTCAGCTCTCAATGTAAATACCTGAATTCACGCAATCACGCTCGCAAATCTGCGCGGACCAACACTGGGGATTTTAAAAATGATTTCGGCCTTTCACGCAGATAATTAACTTACTTCTCGATTTTCTAGTGAACGAAATTCTGAAAATGGTGTTCGATCATTTTAAAACCATTCAGAGGCACGTTATTTGTTGTTGGATGTATTAGGGTTTTCGGACTATCTGTGGTAGAGTTTGTAATAGGCTTTCTGTGGTAAGTGTCGGACTGGCCAGTCTGACCAGGAGGACGCTAAAGCTTCCAATAACTAACTTTTTTCTTTCATGCAAATACCGTTTAGAAGTATGAAATGTAAATACGCGGATAACGGCAGAATTAACGCTTGCCAAACTTCAGAAGTTTCAAACTTATATCCGAGATATCCGATCTTAATTATCTCGCTCATGCCCTTCATGCCCGTCGTGGTCCAATATTCGTTAAAATTCTGAGTTACAACTCTTCCACCAATGGCACATCAAAAAATATTTGAATTCACGAAAGAGTGCACAGTGAAATACCATTCACCATTCATTCAAATTCTTTTTGATAACTCTCATATTAACTAAAAAAAAATGCGGGTCCATATACATTTCACTAACTCTGTATAGCTCTTTCCTCATTGATATTATAAATATCATCATTGATATTATAAATATCACATACTTCATTTTTTATGTAGGATGTGTATTATTTTCAACATTTACTGAAGAAATTGGCGGGATTATGGGTGAGTTTAAAACTGAGGCAGGAGTAAAACTCAGTTTTTTATTTGGCATGTATAGGTGAGACTTGTCTCACTAGTCTAAAATCGTTGCATATGGTCCAAAGAGGGAACTGTTTCCTGCTTCAGTATAATTATTGCATATCAACTAAAATATCCATGACTTTCGGATAATCCGTAAATATCGTAGAAGGGTTATGTGAAGTGGGATAAAACACATTTTAGGTACTCAGATACTCATATGTTATATTTGCATGAGGAAGAAGAAGTCTTCAGGAATGATATACAATTTTTCATTTTCTTCTACTATTATTTTTAGCAAAGTTATGACAAATCTAATTTTCGGCCCTGCCTGAACTTGCAGTGGCGGGTTAGCGCGAGCCTGAAATGAGATGTCGGCGTTAAACCACGTTTTCTAGGAAAACAAGCGTATTTCATAAGGTATTACTGAAAATCATTCTTGTGGAGAATTGAATTATCTCTCAACCTATCGGTATCATTTTTTGATAAATTTTATATTTTATGAAATAGTAACAAAAAAAATGTTTATTTTTTTAAATAGAATTTTTTTTAGGTTCCACCCTTGATTTTTTGGTAAACTTTTTTTTTTCTAATAATAGATAATGTCGAGATGTCATGTACCGAGTTTCGAAGTACTACAATTCATTCTTCACTTTTGGCTCGAGTTTGTCTGTCGTTACTGGATTAATAGGTGTCTTGGAAATACAAGTAACTTTTTTTAAACATCAATAAAATAGGGATCAAAATCTGTAGTTTGGATAGAAGTATTACTGATTTATTTTTGCAATTCATTGTTTGAGTTAAGAAAAAAATAAAACTTTCAATCTGTAAGGACCTGTCCTATCCTCCGCTTCCATCAAATTGTCTTCTTTTATTTTGGTTGAACTTGTCGTTATTCTCCCAGCACTATCCTTGTGAACGCACTTAAAGAAACCTGTTTATCCATTCGATACTGGTCAAAATTCAAAATGAAACATTTACCACATAAACTTGAACCTCGCAGTTATCCTAATTCTCGAACTTCAAACGTGGTCCATCCCCTCAAGGGCCACGCTATTAAAAAAACACTTTCATTACAGCTCAAATTGCCCTTGATAGCTCATCCTCCAGTAGCGAATATATCATAGAACCTCCCCTGTCGTCCCTCCGAGTTCTGGCGGCGGCGACTCCGAAAGAAACCACTTTCCCCTGCCCGCCACATCGAATGGGGGCAGTGCAACGGTCGGGACGTTCGACGGTTCAGCTGCCGAGTCCAGGTGAAGCCCCCAGAATCTCTACAAACCTACAACTCAGGACACAAAATCAATATATACGCTCACCTGGTTCATCGTAGACCGTAGATATAGTGGCGCTTCGTTCTTCTTTGCTCGCTCCGTTCGTTGTCGCGGGCCTACTTCTGCGTTGTCCTCTTTAATTCTTTTCGACCGACATTCGGCGTAGCGGGCCGTGGTAATGATGAATTTGGGTCAATTTTCAATACGAGAGTTATGAGTACGGTGGTAGTATTTTCAGCGGTCGAAGGTTGAACAACACGAACGTTGAACGTTTCATAGAAATTAATATATTTTCATACAGAATGCGTTATGCTCGAACGATTCTTTCATTTTTATCTGAACTGTGTGGAGAAGGGTGAAAATCGAAATATTTGATATTTTTGTAATTTTTAACTGGCAACAACTACTACCCTGGCTGTTGCCACGCTGGGCATTGAAATACATCTTATAGATATTGTGAAAAGACCCTCACTTGAAAGAAAATCTGAAAGTGAAAATGTGCATTTTTATTCAGATATTTAATTTTTGAATTACCCAGTTTTCATTGAACATTCATAATGAATGATGGGAGAATGTTATCCAAAATTTGAACTCACGGAAATCGTTCTGGTAAGACGATTTTTGGTAAAAAAATGGGGCCTCAGACCAGACGTGCTCTATTGGTTATGAAACATAGTGGTATCTCGGAGCGATTGTAGACGGGAACCAGAATCTTGAAAAGTTTACTAAAATAGCGGAGACCTCACTATTTTTGTGCTCTTTTGGAAAAAATGGGGGCTCAGGCCAAACATGCTCTACTGATTTTCGAAAATATGAATGGGATATTCATAAAATCTGTTGTGGAATCATCTGCGGCTGAAAGACAAACTTTAGTCGCTATTTTCCATCGTTCAATATAACCTCTTGGTAGGTATTTATGTTGAAAAGGGGAACATTCTCCATAAAAATTGAAAAATGAAAAAAAAAATATGATTTTTTTGTAATATTTACCAGAAAACAACTACTTCCCTGGCTAAAGCCACGCTGGAGATTGAACTACATCATTGAAGCAAGATTCGCTTCTCTCGCATTTAAGTGATGAAACGGGAATCGGTTTTGAGCAGTTTTATTTTTTGCGAAAATTTTGTTGGAACAATTGATTTAATTCGTTTGTGAGAATTCGGGGATCTAACTGATTTTTGGTTTTGATGATTGTGAAGAAAAACATTTTTTTATGGTTTGACAAATGAAAAAAATAGGCAAATTCCCGAATTCTTATGGAGATTATAGACTCAGGAGAAGAAAAAGAACAATAAGTGGAAGAATAATGTTTAGAAAGAACCAAATTCAAATCTCGACAAACTTACTGGAATATTATTTCCTGTTTAATTCTGTTTTTGACAATTACAATTGTCAAACTGATGCGACGCGCGATGCTTGATGAACGAATAGTAAATGCTAGCGTTGCTATGGTAACGTAATTTATCCGATATTTTTATCCACTTGCATTTCTGTTCCTTCCTATTTAGCCGATAGCAAACTACGATTTTTGTACTCGCAAATGGGAATTATTATACATGACTGGGATTGTCGACGGAAATCTATTTCGCTTTGCCAAGCTCATTAGGGACATTGATATCACTGGAAAGCTCTACTGATTATACAGGGTGTCCCAAAACTCAACGACAGGCATCCTTTGAATTGTTTTAATTCGAATTCTTAATGATTGGAATAATTTCACAATGAGCTCCTTCTGCTGTAAACTAGCAATATATATTTCTCAAATGGATGATAGTGAATGTTATATCATGTCAAAAACTACACTGAAGAGTTTAAGTAATCTAATAAAATAAATTGACTCGTGAATAAGCAAATATGAGAAATAGAAGAGTTATTCAGGGTTGCATAACAAAAATTTGAAATTAAAATAAACAGTTTTGTCCATGCGGCACTCGAAAAACTGATCAAAAGTTTCGATTTTCACGAAATTCATAAAAGTCTTCAAAACTATTTACTGAGGTCATATTTTGATACTCACACAATTTGAGCAAGGCCTAAAAACTTGCACGTCTTAGGATCACACCAGGGATTCATCAAGCTAAGTAGCTTGAATTTTTTTTTAAATACTTGACTTCAAAACTCAAGCTTTTGAAAATTTTATATTTTACTTGACTCGATTTATGGTGTGAACTACTTGACTTGATATCAAACTACTTGACAATACTTGCAATAGTGGTCCGTGAAATACACACCGAAACGTTAAAATAGGGGATTCACCAAGGTTACAGTAAGCAGGCCTTTGATTGCCCGATGACCACGTGCTGTTAAATAGTGGAGCGGCGTTAATCATGCATTAAATGTGGCGGCTAGAGAATAATCGTTTATGTCTGATTTAAGTGATTTGTCCGTAATGGAATCGGAACCTTTTCAAAACAGCGGCTCAGAATAAATCGTAGATGAAAAAGTGTCAGAACTTGATGGCATAGAAACAGACATAGAAAGTGCAGGGTCGGCGCGATTATTT
This sequence comes from Chrysolina haemoptera, assembly GCA_958298965.1. Lineage (NCBI taxonomy): Eukaryota > Metazoa > Arthropoda > Insecta > Coleoptera > Chrysomelidae > Chrysolina > Chrysolina haemoptera. The sequence continues at coordinate 10,684,952 of OY282602.1, read as the reverse complement.
CATGGTCAAGCAAGATCCTCAGAGTAATAAAAATACTGACAAATAAGGCAAATGTACCCTATGTACGGCGGTTTTGAAAATAAAAAACTGAGGAGAATCTTCACTAAGTCGACATTTGCAAGCTAAACACACTAGAGTCTACGAAAAAAATTTGGTAGATCCAGCCCACCTAATTCCGGGGCAAATACCTTCACAGGTTCGAATAGGCGTAGAACAATTTCAGTTCCGAGTTGGCTTGGGAAGGTAAAACAATGATTTGATTTCAGCTATAACTATGTAGTAATTTGTGATACCATTGAAATATCTACAGGGTGGTTGGTTTTTCATAAAATTTTTAATATCTACAAAAATCTATAGGATTCAAGCAATCTAGTAAAAATTTTGGCACAATCTATACATTTAAGGGGGGGACATGATAACGTGAATATTATTGTACTGTATTTTACTAACTCAACTTCAGTTTTGTTTATTTTACATCCATATATTTTTATTGATATTGCGTTTTGGCAGTTAATCAGATTAATACAAAAAAGTTACTAGTTCAAGAAAAATCAAGTAGATAGCTTGATTTACAAGTACTTGATGTATAACTACTTGACTCGACTTGTATTTCAAAAATAAATTCTTGACTTGAGCTTGTCTTCATTTCAAGTCAAAAAATCAAGTGAAGTAGTGAATATCTGATGCAGACACTACTGGGATTGCCTCCTCTCCACTTGTTTGTCCACAGAGTGTCAAGGCTTGATATTTTCAGAATACAAAACACACTGTACAACGTTCACATTAGGCCAGGACGTATGAGCATCCTGAGAATAGTAACCAAGGATGGGTTAGACATGATCACATACCAAAACGGTACTCGTTTGAGAACCCATTAAGGGTATCAAATCCAGATATAACTGAATGGACATTATTTTGAAAGGAAGGATCTGGTAGGCAGTTGAAACCAAGACTGAAAAGGGTGCAAGTTTATACTCAAAAAATACTAGCTGTAGCTATTCTTGGGGCGAACACCTCTGTTTTTAAAACATCAAATTCTCCGGTGCGTAAATAACTGGTAGCTAAATAACTGGTAGTAAATAACTGGAAATAATAGCTTGCTTATGCCCCACATATTTGGCAACAATCTATCGAAAAATTTGGCGAAACTCTGGCCGTTGTACTAGATATCGCGTATGGCACCAAGGACTCCCATCTTATGGCTTGCCTCCCCAGTTGTGTTTCTTGCTGTCTGGCTTTCTCCCACACCGATCTCTCTACGTGGTGGATGATGGAGTATCATTCCGATATTCTACCAATAAATGCTGGTGTTCCGCAGGGATCCATTCTAGCGCCAACACTGTTTCTTCTCCACATCAATGATTTCCTGGGAGCTACCTAATGTCCATCAGTGCGGATGATATTACTCTTCATATCGCTTTCTCTTCGATGGTTCCGATATCAGCCATAGAATGCAGAAATGAACGGGGAAGAATCGTGAATGAAATACATACGGACTTGGAAAAAATTCTAGATTGGGGATCTAACAACTTGGTAGAATTCATTAACAATCAAATAGCCGTCGAAAATGAGCAGATCCACATGATGTCATGCCGCACTTATGGCAAAGACGAGTCAAGAAGTGTCATCCCGAGTGGTATGGTTATAAAAGATAAAATGAAAACACTGCCGCCAATGAGAAAGCTGACGAACTTGCAGATCGGACTACATAGGACTATACTAAAACGTACAGCACGGAGATCTGTGGAAGTCCAGATACTAAAAAACTCCAAAGGATACTGGGAAAAAATACAAGGAAATAAACATCGGAAAGATTACAACTTGATGTGAAAAAAATAGAGTCGTAACTCCACGCTTTTGTAGTATGTCTATTCAGAAGGAATAGTTAACCTTCAGATATAAGGCCGATAACCTTTCCATAAAGGGCTTTCTGCACCTCCGCAAAAAAACGTATCACAAACGAATCAAGGCTTTTCATGTCTATGACTGGGGAATTTCATCAGTATTCTAGTTGTGATTTTATGGAAATTATTTATGACCTATCCAGGAGAATTTGTGGTGAAGTTTTTTTCACCAAATAATATATACTATAAGAACAGCATATCATGCGGGGATTGGCGCGGTGTTTGAATTGAATCAATAATAATGTGTTACCTACAGAAAAGAAATAGAATCACAATTATTGTGAATTCATCCTACAGTACTTCGACGACAAAGAAATTCAGGAAATAAATTATGTGGAAAATAGTGTTTTGAACAATCGTTTTCATCGAGTGTAGGTTTCTGTACAAATAGAGATAGAGAGAAAGAAATGCAATTGGATAGTCATTTCATTTATATCAATCCGCATACACTCTTCCACAACCAGCGTATTACTTTATCTCCACACAATAAACACATTCTGATTGAAAATGATACGACCAACGCCATAAAGGTCTGAACACCATCTTTTTCACCTGAGGGTATGATAATCAGCACATCAGTATTCATAGCTGTGGAACGCTCAGGAATTATTTCATTTTTACGTCATTCGAGGTATTTCCATTCTTGTTTGCGAATGTAATGATCCATAATAGTTTTTTGCTTTTATTGATCGTTTGTCGATGTTGTAAAAGAGCGAAATAGAGCAATGTTATTGCATACCTTGTATAACATGAATTTGAGGGTTTATAGAAAGGTACAATAATAAGTTATTTATTTATATTTACTTCTTTATTTGAAACAAACGCTATAAATATATTTTTCTACAACTGTCAAAAAAAGTCCAATTTTTTTGTGTGGTTTGTGTGCGTTACAATATTTCACTATCAAAATACGATTTCATTATTAAACGGAAAAGCGTGAAACAAGTGCACTTTTTTTAACGGCAACCGACAGTTTCATGTAACAACAGTGACAGATCCGAATAATAACGAAATCCTGTCATAAAGCCAGTTCTCATTTTCTTTGGCAACTAATAACCTATAAATATCTGATATACAAATGTTTCACCAATAATATTCTTAGCATTCTTACTATTGAATAAGTATTATCAAAATTCCAAACTATCGCGGCGAATATATTCAAAATAATAGCATATACCTCTAAGGAACTACTGGACCTTATCTATACTAGGTAATCCAAGGTAGCTAAGGCTGTTTGGCCGTCAGAAACTAGTTGACAACAATAATTCATGAAATTTGTGAAATTGGGCATCTATCCAGATAACGAATTCTTGATAACTATAAATTTAATTTAAGTAGAAATGAAAAGTGATGAAGATTGGACGGAAAAAATCGTGGATAGTGCAAATATGAGATTTCCTTAACATAGTTCAAAGAAAGAAAAAGGTATTCGTTGCTTCACGAAGATTGTTTATTTATTTTGAATACAAATCTGAGAAAATGAAAAGTTACTTCGATGGACTAGTTATTCGAAAGTCAAGTCAACATTGATAATAATAATATTGACCTCTATGAATATGTTATTTCAATATTCGCTTCAAATTTTTCATTTTGCGGGATAGTGTGAAGAGAAAGGGATTTCAACTCTGTCAAAATTATTCGTTTCATTTGTTTGAAACTCAACTATCCGGCATATTCTTGGTTATTTTTTCTCTATTCGTATGTCTTTTTGTTCTTCTGTCTATCATTCCAGTTCAAATTTGCAAACCATTATTCAAGAACCGATGACAATACCATCATTTTATTAAAATACCTCTTCTCCCCGATGGCTAGAGAGAGAACGTTTAGAAATTCGAAAAAATTTCGACTGTTTCGGAAATTGAAAATTATGGCAAAAACATTATATCGAAAAAAAAAATGAAAACTCGCCAAAGTAAAACAGAGTACTACAAAATAATTTGAAATTAAAAAATTATATCTCCTACCCTCCTTCTAAAAAAAAATCTCGCAAAAATAAAATCAGAAAAAATCGAATAAATAGTGAAAAATATGAATAATTCAATTTAAAATATTGAAAAACATAGGATCACTGAATAATATATTTCAAGACAATTTAGCCCCTTTCCCTCTAAATTCCAGATAAAGAACTCCTAGGTATTCGGAAAAATTCCTGACGGCTTCAGAATTCGAAAATTACATTAAATAAAAATGTTCGAGAAAAATATTACGAAAACTTGCGAAAATAAAATCGGAAAATCCATTCCTTTCCGAAACAATGCGAAAACTTGCGATGATAAGATCGAAAAAAATCCTTTAAAATAGTGAAAGATAGATGATAATCGAATAATGTAATTTAAAAATATCACCCCCCTACCCCCTGGAAGCCAACTAGCATTCAACAAAATTTCACAATTCAAATCAGTTCATTAATTTGCAAAAACAGCAGACAAATTTGGATGGAATACGACAATATATCACAAAACAAATAGCCATATTGGAGCCTTCACTCTGAATTCTTAAAATTTGATGATTAATATATTATCTTCAACCCCAAAAGCCCAGTTATTGTGTTACATACAATAATGTCTTTTGAATATTTAGCTTCTTGGTATCAAAATATTCCAATGCTTATTTTTTCATTCATTTATTCTGTTTTTCATTTTTATTCCTTACTTGCCTAAGCTTATTTTTGATTGATATTCAATTACAGAGATAAACCACCATTTCAATATATATTTTTCATTTTGTAACTGAATATACTAATCTATTCGAAGGCTGAATATATTATTATTGATAAAAGAAGTTACAAATCTACCAATAAAAAGCATTTCGAATGAAATATGATACACAGAATAAACCCTACCCGATGACTGTTTCACCCTCTGTGAAGTGAATTGGAAACTCCTAAAAAGTTTCCGACCCTAACCAGCATGATGTTGCGGAAAGTTGAAATTCTCAACGAATCAACACACAACACACCTTTGACATTTTTCTAGAGAATACGAATCGCACTTTCGTTTGTCGAAGGAGATTTCCCGGATGACGCGTCCTCATCTCGCCGAATTTTGTTTTGCTCTCGAGTAAACACTTCATTAAAATCTCTGATGAGAGAAATACCAACAATAGGAACCCCGAAATGAAGTAACTTGAATAAATGTCGAAATATCACAATAAGAAACGTTTCAACTCCAGCAAACTTAACAAATATTTACATCAATCTACGCTTTGTTATAATTCTGAATCGGATGCGAGTATGTGTCAACAACACGTTGAAATCACCGGGTCAAGCTGTTTTCAAATCGATGTCATAATTCGGTTGTGTTAGGTTATTAACGACTGGCAATAGATGGCGGGGCAAGCGTTTTTTTGGAAATGCTAGATGTAAAAGCTACTGCATTCAACAGGAATCGTGGGGTATGGTTAATAGTTAATTTATGTGTCAAGGGCGTAAGTAGGCGTTTATGATAGCCCTCGGCTAACGCCATTGGCCATCATCCACGCCGCAGGCCATAAACGCATTTTACGCACGTGATACATACAAAATGTTATGCACTAGTGGTTTTATAGCGCGAATCACAAATACTGATTTTAATTCCAATCGTCTACACGTTTCATTGTACCACAATCAATAGTAGTATGGGGTAGTATGGGAAATAGTATGAGTAATATGAAACTATAGTAGCTGAGAGCTGTATTCAGGGGTAATATAATAAGTGGTATTATTATTACCGATACATTTTTGGATTATTAATGAATTGCAATTCCAAAGTTGAAAATACGAGTCCGCATCGAAAACGCTTGTCAATTTTTTTTTAACTTTGTTATAATGAACAAAATCGTATAAAAATGTCAAACTTACAGCAACAAGTTTTTTTTTCAGATTTTATATACATTTTCAAAAATAGAGGGGTGGATGACGTGCAGGGCTGAGGCGTGCCAGGTGATGGTTACCATACTTAGCATGCTATGACTTATCACCATAAGAATTTCTAGCCTTACAGGCATACCGTTACTTCGGAGGGTTCACTAGCTCTTGGTCTATTATTCCAAATAATTAGAGTAAAAGAATCTTCAAAACATTAGCTTTTTTAGAAGCTTGATATTTATTGACAATTCAGAAATTGTTATCATTCCTGTTAAAACTAAACAGAATCATCGTCATTATACAGGGTCAAAATCAAATGTGATCACCTGGGAGATCTGCACTAGTTGCAACTTTTGACCTTCGATACCTAAAAAACTGTCAATTTTCAGGTCTCGGACCAATGGAGACTTTTGATTAGAAGGGTAGAAACTAAGACAGCTATATTATAGAAACAGCAATATCAGACAGCAAAAAACAAAAATGAACTAGAGAAACTTACACACTCCTATAATACCAGGAAACACACTCCGTTTCAATGTCCTTGGAGGTACAAATCTATCTTACAGAAAAGTTACCACTATTTACAACACTCTATTATATATATTATATAACACTCTAATATAACACTCTACCGCCGACCATTCAAGAAAGTAGATCAAATTTTATATAAAAGAGAAACTTGAAATGTCATATGAAGAATATAACCTCGAATTTCATCCATAATTTGTTCAAGTGAATGTTTATTGAGACTAATTTCCTATATATATATATATTTATTCTCATTGACTTTATCGAAAATACGGAAAAATCTATGAGTTTTAATATATGATTAATTTAATTGATGTCTAGTTTTAACTTGCGATTATGTTATGTCTAGATTATTGATATATTTTAAATTGTCGTTTCATATTTCACCAGAGTGAACAAATATTTCTATTCTTTTTTTAGTTATATATATATATATATATATATATATGTATATTATACATTTACTTTTAGTATACTTGTGTTGGTTCACATATGTGACCATCTCACAAACAAGTAAAAACTTCTGTGAGATATTTCTGTGTTTATATTACTGAAAGCTACTGAAACTGTTTTATTTTTATTTTGTTAGAAATGTTTTTGTAATTAAACACTATTCTATTCTATTCTACAACATATCAAAATTTCAGCCAATTCGTACATCCTTTGTACATCGTCGAGTATTCTGAATAATCTGTGTTATTATACAAACTTTTGGTTTTGTCATTTCCAAAAGACTTTATAGCAGTATTCAATTGTGTCTTTAGGTATATGATTTGTACCAGTAATTTTTCAATTTGTTAGTCGTGTATGATTCCTTAATGTGCCTGCCTTGATGTTGACTCACTCCGTTTACATACTGGTTACTTTTAGTGATCGATGTACGATAAAATAACCGTTTGGTAATTTGCCTCGTTTTATGATAAATTATGATTTCCATCCATCACGAAATGTTTTTTTATGAAAAGGAAAATGTTGATGACAGATAACCCTTGGTAATGTTTCCTGAACCCTGATTATGATTAGTTATGCGTGATTATGTTACTTGACGATTTGCAAACGTTAAAATACGAGATTTTTATGAAGATGTATATGGTTGGAGCGTTGAGCTATATTTGTCAATATTCACCACTTTTCCACAACATGAATCTGTATTTGAATCAATCCAGCATTCAACATCAATTTTTTAGGATTTCCTGGTTGAAGTGGACAGAGCTACAGATAGTAGTAATAGTAATAATAATAATACGTCTTGTCTTTATTATTTTGGATTAACAAGAAAATTACAATTTGTTTTCATAAACTTAAACTAGTTCAGTTTTCATTTAGCAGAACTAAATGAAAGCTGTTCTTCCACTTAACCTCAAAACATCTATGTGAGTAATCGAAACAGAGAGACAGAAAAAAATTAAATACTTAACCTTGTCATGCATTGGGAAAAGGGGAAAAAAATTTACGGCACAAGCAGTGAACTTGTGATATATTTTATACATTATTATTTCATCATTTTGCTTACTTTCATCTTATATAAAATCATATCATTTGTAAACTCATAAATTCATATTTTACTGGGCACAATAGGCCCTTGTTGTATTTAAATAAACTAGTCACTGTAGATGTCACAAGTTACTTTTCATAAAACTATTTCTATTATTCAATGTTTCTATCGTTTTACAACATTTGAAAATGAAATTCGGTGAGATAACTAAGTATTTTTTTCTACGTTCATGCAAAAAACAAAACTTTATTGAACTATATTTGGTGGAAAAACTGTCTCTTTATTGCACTGAGTGCAATAAAGACTTTATTGCACTCATCTCTCATTCTACTATAGCGTTCTGTCATCATGACAGACATAAACTTTCAAATCGACGCCAAATTTAGCCCATTTTCTGTGAGATTGTATTACGTTTTAAATTGTTGCATGTTTCATCATATTCATTATATAATGGACTTTAAAATTACTAGAAAATGCAATTTGTTAAAAATAAAATTATTTCCTTCGAACATCATCTGAATTACACAAAATGTTTTTGAATTACTTTTAGCAGATAGATTGCACTCGACGTGAAATTGCAATAAACACCTACTTTTTGCACTTGTTGCATAAATAACTATAAACGGAGTTTTCCTAGGTTTTTGAAGAAAAAACAGTATATTAGCATTTTGTTAAAACGGACATACTGTAAACGAAAAAACTTTCTCTCAATCACGAAATTTATTTTGTACGTATTCATTACTTGACTACCTGTTGATCCAACAATGTAATAATACTCTCTCGCTGTCCAAGTCTCTATCCAGAAAATTGAGGTGGGCAATAATCCATTATCCCTGTAGGACCATTCTGAGAAAGGATTGCTCCCTATGTGGCAATACAAGGCACCGTTACATGCTTACTGACCGGCCAAATTAATGTTATTTCCTATAACTATAAAGGATATCGGAAAAGTTTCCTCCTTCATCTGATATACGGCTCACTCCACCGAGCGACGGAGATGGCAACGCACCTTTATTGGATTCTGGCCGGCTTGACACCAGATAGTGATTGTTTTTTGAAACTGAGACTAATTTATTGAATGTAGAAGGATATAACGAATGCAGTTTCAAAGTGCTGTTGGGTAGAATGGAATAGTTTATTCATCCTGTTTGATACAGGGTGTCCCAGAATAAAGGGGACAAACTGCGAGGGTAGAATCCTCACTTATTTTAAGGCTGAAAGTTCCAGTAAACATATGCCCTAAAATGAGTATTAACCGAGTTACAGGGTGTTGAACGTGGCACAAAAAAATATATTTTCCAGAATAACTCCATAACGGCTTAACTTTTCTTAATGAAATTTGGTATATCACTTTACAGCATTCAGTTTCATATTTCAAAGTGAATCATGTGTTTGTAACTCTAAACAGGGGCGTACGGCAGGTGGGTACCTCTATTCGCCCATCCCCAACTTTCACGCCACTGGATTAATATCGATTTCGTCTTCTTTTTCTTAATCTCCAATATTTCCTATACAAAAAAAAGAATACATTTCTATTCACAAATATCAATGGTTTTCGAGATATTTGAAGTTGAATAAGTGCGTGCGTATCAAAATCTTTACTATTTTTGAAAGGAATGTGAAAGTAACTATTTATAACATTATAACCAACATATTTCATACCTTGTAATAAGTATAAATTCAAATATTTCGAAAATTCTTGGCATTTACGAGGGATTTTGTTCACAAAAATTTCTCGATATTTTTAACTTACATGGCCACTAACAAAATAATCACTAATGAGTATCCGTATCACAAACGCACCCATTTATTCAACTTCAAATATCTCTAAATCCGTTGATATTTGTGAAACGAAACTCATTCATTTTTTGTATAGGAAATATTGGGGATTAAGAAAAAGAAGACGAAATGGATATTAATCCAGTGGCGTGAAAGTTGGTGAGGGGCAAATAGGGGTACCCACCTGCCGTACGCCCCTGTTTAGAGTTACAAACACATGATTGGCCTTGAAATATGAAACTGAATGCTGTAAAGTGACATACCAAATTTCATTAAGAAAAGTTAAGCCGTTATGGAGTTATTCTGGAAAATATATTTTTTTGTGTCACTTCCAACACCCTGTAACTCGGTTAATACTCATTTTAGGGTATATGTTTATTGGAACTTTCAGCCTTAAAATGAAGTGAGGATTCTACCCCCGGAGTTTGTCTTCTTTATTCTGGGACACCCTGTATAGAACAAATATAAAACCAAATCAAAATTAAAAGTTAGCATCTCAATGTGAATGATCCTTTAAGCTAGAAAAGCATGATTGTTTCTTAATTTGAGTCTGAAGCGATTGCAATCACTATTTTCCGATTCCAGAAAAAAGCTACATGACTCATGGCAAATGTATTATATATTTATGTGGTGCTATTGAAAATTCACAAAAACAATAGTAAACGTGCGTAATATGCGTTTTACAACACTTGTTACGTAATATACTATAAATATTAGGCTTAGTGAATATATATGACTTGCCAAATACATATTATGTACTTTGTATGTGAAGTGGTCAAAAAAATTAGAACCTGTTGGTCACCTGGTAATTTTGTTGAATTCCGTTTGTGGGAATGAATTTTCCAAAAATTCAATATCATATAAATCACACCTCAGCTTTTGTATAGTTATTTGGGTGTGCGTTGTTCTAAAATATAATATATTTCTAAGTGATTTCTATCAAAGTGTAGATGAGTGTTGTCACTGAAACTAAAGGGTTATATAGAAAGATAGGGGAAGTGAGAGTGTATAGGTCATAATATTTTATTATCAGTTGAAAAGGAAAACATTGATTTGTATAACTGCTTCTGAAGAGTCTGCTTTCCAATTCTATTAATCTCCCTGATGAGCTTGGCAAAACGAAATAGATTTTCATCGACCAAAATGTATTGGGGATTAAATGCGAGAGAAGCGAACCTTGCTTCAAAGAAATGAACGATTCTGTTTAATAACATTCTCCCTGTCTAATTAATTTAATGAATTTTCAATGAAAACTAGATAAAATCAAAAAAAAAATTAACTATCTGAATGAAAATGCGAATCAAAATTATTACCAGATTTGCCAATACCGAACTATCAAACGTAATCAGTATACTAATAGCTTTCAAAAGGAGTTACTGCTACATGCAGAAGAAGAATAAGTAACACATAATTCCGAAATATAGTTCGGTAAAGCTTAGATTAACTCATATATCATTCGATTTCTCGTTTATCGATTTTTAATTCCTACCTAGCAATTCCGATATGGCACAAAAAAATCAGGATACTGAGAGCTCTCTACATTCCCGCTCACTCTGCGCGTTCTGCTATTTAATGAGGATAATAACACAATCAGCAGGCTCAGCTCTGCTGCCGGAGTGCGTGTAAAATGATCATTTTTCATTTTTATCTATTAATCTCATTTACACATGTTAAATCGTCATAACTGTTGGATTAATCACGACCAGTTTAACGCTATATATTCATTGTCAACATAATATGCGGTGCAATTAAATTGCTACATTCGTTCACATTAATACGCCAATGATCTTTTTATACATCGGGATTCATTATTGTTATGGGCTCCAATAGGTCAGGTTCGAAAGGTTAATGGTATCAGACAAGGTTTCGATAAGATGGCGTCAGATAAGGTTGCGTGTTTCCACCTACTGGTTTTAATATTTATTGAGAACAAAATGTGAGGCTATGACCATACATACCTTGAAAATTTAAAAGAAAAAAGTCGAAAGTCGAAAGGCAAAAAAGTCGAGTATATCAGGATAGATAATTTTTTGAATTTTTTAATTTCTAATTTTTCGAATTCCAAAGTTTTATCCTCGAACTTATTTTGACGTGCTGATTCCGAAATTTTTTATTGAAAATGTCGAAATCGGAAATATTTTTGGCGCAAAAAAACTATTTGAAAACCGATTCAGAGCTGACCAACTCGAGAACGGTTGAAGATAGACCAATTCTGCGAACGCCAATCGATTCAAAATGGCCGAATTAGTATTTACTGAGAATTTGACAAGTGATAAAGATAATCCAATGTTTCACAACAGTAGCAAAAAACACAACAGTAGCAAAAAACGGTAAAGACTCCCATAGCTAATTTTATTTTCATCGCCGAATAGACATTTCAAAATTTACTCAAAATAATGACTGATACTATATCTTACTCTGTATATTACCTAACTACCCAAAACATAATTACTATTTATTTATTTATTTTTTATTTAATGTTTTGTGTAATCTACAGAATTATAATTCCTGTAATCGATTACAAACATATATAATTTACTTATATATAGACATCGCCCTGGTGGTTCATAACTTATAACTATGCTAAAATATAATAATAATAACAACAATAATAAGTTGATGTATGAATTACATCATTTACTTAATTATATTCTGATTTGTTTATACAACTTATGGTAGTGCGAAAATAGCATTGTCTTGTACCTACTAAGTGATTCATTGAATATATTATACTCAAGTTTATTTATTATCTGACATATTCTATGGACTGGTACATTCATACCCAGATTGGTTTTCGGTCTTGGTATTGTGAGAAGCGGAATATTTCTATTGCTATATTGTGAGGTTGGTATATATAACTTTTTCATAATCAAAGGACATATTTTTTGTTTTATATGAAGATTAAATTTAAACTCTTTATCAAAAAATTATTCCTAAATCTGTCACATTTTCTTCAACAGACAATAGAATTCCATCCAATTGATTGGTGTAATTTTTCAGTAAATGTTACTGTAAAACATTTACCCGTGTTAAAAGGAAGTTTATTCTCTTCTGACTATCGCCATATATTATCAAGATCTCGCGATGCAAAACATATTTTCTGGCAGGAATTTCAAACAGTGTTTTCCATTACCAAGAAAACATTGTCGCATTCAAGTATCACTTCTCAGAAACTACAAGTCAATAATTACCCTTTCCAGAAAGGTAATTGATATTTTCTCCCCCCGGAAGTGTTTTTACGTTTCCTCTTTCATTTCTGAGAATTGTGAAAGCTCTGAAAGCGTAGCTTCTTCACTATATTCGGAAGTCATTATCTCACATTCCATCAGTTTATTCATTGTCATTTACCATTTTTGTAATTAATAGAGAATATTTTCTGAACAAGTTCAATACAAGGAGTAATTTTAAATCGGCACTACCATCATCATCATAATAACAAAATCTAGTCGGAGTAACGCAAATGTTCAAAAATGAATGAGTTCCTATAATAAAATGTGAATTCTAGCATAAGGTAGCTCTTGAATCCCTGATTAATGGTATTCTGGTCCAAGGTTGAAAATTTCCTTTTTTCATCCACCAAGCAAATACAGTGTGTCTCACTTTTCATGGAAGCACCCCCGTAACTCCCGTGATTATCGAGGGAGAATAATGAAACTCTCAAGGCTGGAGAAAATGGTGAAAATGCATCTACCGGTTGAATGACAATGGCCTAAGTGATATACACTGCCCGCCAGTCGCGATGGAACACTCCAGTTTTACGGTAAATCATATTAGGGGGCAAAACAGAAGCAAAATTCCATCAGATTCGTGATCAGGACCCCCAACTTATTACAAATACACCTTTTTCCTGAAAAAAAGTTAGTCCTGAAAAATCTGAATTTGTCTCACTTTTCATGGAAGCACCCCCGTAACTTCCGTAATTATCGAGGGAGAATAAAGAAACTCTCAGGACTGGAGGAAATGATGAAAATGCACCTATCGGTTGAATGACAATGGCCTAAGTGATATACACTGCCCGCCAGTCGCGATGGAACACCCCAGTTTTACGGTAAATCATATTAGGGGGCAAAACAGAAGCAAAATTCCATCAGATTCGTGATCAGGACCCCCCACTTATTACAGATACACCTTTTTCCTGAAAAAAATTTAGTCCTGAAAAATCTGAATTTGTCTCACTTTTCATGGAAGCACCCCCGTAACTTCCGTAATTATCGAGGGAGAATAAAGAAACTCTCAGTACTGGAGGAAATGATGAAAATGCACCTATCGGTTGAATGACAATGGCCTAAGTGATATACACTGCCCGTCAGTCGCGATGGAACACCCCAGTTTTACGGTAAATCATATTAGGGGGCAAAACAGAAGCAAAATTCCATCAGATTCGTGATCAGGACCCCCAAGTTATTACAGATACACCTTTTTCCTGAAAAAAAGTTAGTCCTGAAAAATCTGAATTTGTCTCACTTTTCATGGAAGCACCCCCGTAACTTCCGTAATTATCGAGGGAGAATAATGAAACTCTCAGGACTGGAGAAAATGATGAAAATGCACCTATCGGTTGAATGACAATGGCCTAAGTGATATACACTGCCCGCCAGTCGCGATGGAACACCCCAGTTTTACGGTAAATCATATTAGGGGGCAAAACAGAAGCAAAATTCCATCAGATTCGTGATCAGGACCCCCAACTTATTACAGATACACCTTTTTCCTGAAAAAAAGTTAGTCCTGAAAAATCTGAATTTGTCTCACCTTTCATGGAAGCACCCCCGTAACTTCCGTAATTATCGAGGGAGAATAAAGAAACTCTCAGGACTGGAGGAAATGATGAAAATGCACCTATCGGTTGAATGACAATGGCCTAAGTGATATACACTGCCCGCCAGTCGCGATGGAACACCCTAGTTTTACGGTAAATCATATTAGGGGGCAAAACAGAAGCAAAATTCCATCAGATTCGTGATCAGGACCGCCAACTTATTACAGATACACCTTTTTCCTGAAAAAAAGTTAGTCCTGAAAAATCTGAATTTGTCTCACTTTTCATGGATGCACCCCCGTAACTTCCGTAATTATCGAGGGAGAATAATGAAACTCTCAGGACTGGAGGAAATGATGAAAATGCACCTATCGGTTGAATGACAATGGCCTAAGTGATATACACTGCCCGCCAGTCGCGATGGAACACCCCAGTTTTACGGTAAATCATATTAGGGGGCAAAACAGAAGCAAAATTCCATCAGATTCGTGATCAGGACCCCCAACTTATTACAGATACACCTTTTTCCTGAAAAAAAGTTAGTCCTGAAAAATATGAATTTGTCTCACTTTTCATGGAAGCACCCCCGTAACTTCCGTAATTATCGAGGGAGAATACTGAAACTCTCAGGACTGGAGGAAATGATGAAAATGCACCTATCGGTTGAATGACAATGGCCTAAGTGATATACACTGCCCGCCAGTCGCGATGGAACACCCCAGTTTTACGGTAAATCATATTAGGGGGCAAAACAGAAGCAAAATTCCATCAGATTCGTGATCAGGACCCCCAAGTTATTACAGATACACCTTTTTCCTGAAAAAAAGTTAGTCCTGAAAAATCTGAATTTGTCTCACTTTTCATAGAAGCACCCCCGTTACTTCCGTAATTATCGAGGGAGAATAATGAAACTCTCAGGACTGGAGGAAATGATGAAAATGCACCTATCGGTTGAATGACAATGGCCTAAGTGATATACACTGCCCGCCAGTCGCAATGGAACACCCCAGTTTTACGGTAAATCATATTAGGGGGCAAAACAGAAGCAAAATTCCATCAGATTCGTGATCAGGACCCCCAACTTATTACAGATACACCTTTTTCCTGAAAAAAAGTTAGTCCTGAAAAATCTGAATTTGTCTCACTTTTCATGGAAGCACCCCCGTAACTTCCGTAATTATCGAGGGAGAATAATGAAACTCTCAGGACTGGATGAAATGATGAAAATGCACCTATCGGTTGAATGACAATGGCCTAAGTGATATACACTGCCCGCCAGTCGCAATGGAACACCCCAGTTTTACGGTAAATCATATTAGGGGGCAAAACAGAAGCAAAATTCCATCAGATTCGTGATCCGGACCCCCAACTTATTACAGACACACCTTTCTCCTGAAAAAAATTTAGTCCTGAAAAATCTGAATTTGTCCCACTTTTCATGGAAGCACCCCCGTAACTTCCGTAATTATCGAGGAAGAATAATGAAACTCTCAGGACTGGAGAAAATGGTGAAAATGCATCTACCGGTTGAATGACAATGGCCTAAGTGATATACACTGTTCGCCAGTCGCGATGGAACAACCCAGTTTTACGGTAAATCATATTAGGGGGCAAAACAGAAGCAAAATTCCATCAGATTCGTGATCCGGACCCCCAACTTATTACAGACACACCTTTCTCCTGAAAAAAATTTAGTCCTGAAAAATCTGAATTTGTCCCACTTTTCATGGAAGCACCCCCGTAACTTCCGTAATTATCGAGGGAGAATAATGAAACTCTCAGGACTGGAGGAAATGGTGAAAATGCATCTACCGGTTGAATGACAATGGCCTAAGTGATATACACTGTTCGCCAGTCGCGATGGAACAACCCAGTTTTACGGTAAATCATATTAGGGGGCAAAACAGAAGCAAAATTCCATCAGATTCGTGATCCGGACCCCGAACTTATTACAGACACACCTTTCTCCTGAAAAAAATTTAGTCCTGAAAAATCTGAATTTGTCTCACTTTTCATGGAAGCACCCCCGTAACTTCCGTAATTATCGAGGGAGAATAATGAAACTCTCAGGACTGGAGGAAATGATGAAAATGCACCTAGCGGTTGAATGACAATGGCCTAAGTGATATACACTGCCCGCCAGTCGCGATGGAACACCCCAGTTTTACGGTAAATCATATTAGGGGGCAAAACAGAAGCAAAATTCCATCAGATTCGTGATCAGGATCCCCAACTTATTACAGACACACCTTTCTCCTGAAAAAAATTTAGTCCTGAAAAATCTGAATTTGTCTCACTTTTCATGGAAGCACCCCCGTAACTTCCGTAATTATCGAGGGAGAATAATGAAACTCTCAGGACTGGAGGAAATGATGAAAATGCACCTAGCGGTTGAATGACAATGGCCTAAGTGATATACACTGCCCGCCAGTCGCGATGGAACACCCCAGTTTTACGGTAAATCATATTAGGGGGCAAAACAGAAGCAAAATTCCATCAGATTCGTGATCAGGACCCCCAACTTATTACAGACACACCTTTCTCCTGAAAAAAATTTAGTCCTGAAAAATCTGAATTTGTCTCACTTTTCATGGAAGCACCCCCGTAACTTCCGTAATTATCGAGGGAGAATAATGAAACTCTCAGGACTGGAGGAAATGATGAAAATGCACCTAGCGGTTGAATGACAATGGCCTAAGTGATATACACTGCCCGCCAGTCGCGATGGAACACCCCAGTTTTACGGTAAATCATATTAGGGGGCAAAACAGAAGCAAAATTCCATCAGATTCGTGATCCGGACCCCGAACTTATTACAGACACACCTTTCTCCTGAAAAAAATTTAGTCCTGAAAAATCTGAATTTGTCTCACTTTTCATGGAAGCACCCCCGTAACTTCCGTAATTATCGAGGGAGAATAATGAAACTCTCAGGACTGGAGGAAATGATGAAAATGCACCTAGCGGTTGAATGACAATGGCCTAAGTGATATACACTGCCCGCCAGTCGCGATGGAACACCCCAGTTTTACGGTAAATCATATTAGGGGGCAAAACAGAAGCAAAATTCCATCAGATTCGTGATCAGGATCCCCAACTTATTACAGACACACCTTTCTCCTGAAAAAAATTTAGTCCTGAAAAATCTGAATTTGTCTCACTTTTCATGGAAGCACCCCCGTAACTTCCGTAATTATCGAGGGAGAATAATGAAACTCTCAGGACTGGAGGAAATGATGAAAATGCACCTAGCGGTTGAATGACAATGGCCTAAGTGATATACACTGCCCGCCAGTCGCGATGGAACACCCCAGTTTTACGGTAAATCATATTAGGGGGCAAAACAGAAGCAAAATTCCATCAGATTCGTGATCCGGACCCCCAACTTATTACAGACACACCTTTCTCCTGAAAAAAATTTAGTCCTGAAAAATCTGAATTTGTCCCACTTTTCATGGAAGCACCCCCGTAACTTCCGTAATTATCGAGGAAGAATAATGAAACTCTCAGGACTGGAGAAAATGGTGAAAATGCATCTACCGGTTGAATGACAATGGCCTAAGTGATATACACTGTTCGCCAGTCGCGATGGAACAACCCAGTTTTACGGTAAATCATATTAGGGGGCAAAACAGAAGCAAAATTCCATCAGATTCGTGATCCGGACCCCCAACTTATTACAGACACACCTTTCTCCTGAAAAAAATTTAGTCCTGAAAAATCTGAATTTGTCCCACTTTTCATGGAAGCACCCCCGTAACTTCCGTAATTATCGAGGGAGAATAATGAAACTCTCAGGACTGGAGGAAATGGTGAAAATGCATCTACCGGTTGAATGACAATGGCCTAAGTGATATACACTGTTCGCCAGTCGCGATGGAACAACCCAGTTTTACGGTAAATCATATTAGGGGGCAAAACAGAAGCAAAATTCCATCAGATTCGTGATCCGGACCCCGAACTTATTACAGACACACCTTTCTCCTGAAAAAAATTTAGTCCTGAAAAATCTGAATTTGTCTCACTTTTCATGGAAGCACCCCCGTAACTTCCGTAATTATCGAGGGAGAATAATGAAACTCTCAGGACTGGAGGAAATGATGAAAATGCACCTAGCGGTTGAATGACAATGGCCTAAGTGATATACACTGCCCGCCAGTCGCGATGGAACACCCCAGTTTTACGGTAAATCATATTAGGGGGCAAAACAGAAGCAAAATTCCATCAGATTCGTGATCAGGATCCCCAACTTATTACAGACACACCTTTCTCCTGAAAAAAATTTAGTCCTGAAAAATCTGAATTTGTCTCACTTTTCATGGAAGCACCCCCGTAACTTCCGTAATTATCGAGGGAGAATAATGAAACTCTCAGGACTGGAGGAAATGATGAAAATGCACCTAGCGGTTGAATGACAATGGCCTAAGTGATATACACTGCCCGCCAGTCGCGATGGAACACCCCAGTTTTACGGTAAATCATATTAGGGGGCAAAACAGAAGCAAAATTCCATCAGATTCGTGATCAGGACCCCCAACTTATTACAGACACACCTTTTTCCTGAAAAAAATTTAGTCCTGAAAAATCTGAATTTGTCTCACTTTTCATGGAAGCACCCCCGTAACTTCCGTAATTATCGAGGGAGAATAATGAAACTCTCAGGACTGGAGGAAATGATGAAAATGCACCTAGCGGTTGAATGACAATGGCCTAAGTGATATACACTGCCCGCCAGTCGCGATGGAACACCCCAGTTTTACGGTAAATCATATTAGGGGGCAAAACAGAAGCAAAATTCCATCAGATTCGTGATCAGGACCCCCAACTTATTACAGACACACCTTTCTCCTGAAAAAAATTTAGTCCTGAAAAATCTGAATTTGTCTCACTTTTCATGGAAGCACCCCCGTAACTTCCGTAATTATCGAGGGAGAATAATGAAACTCTCAGGACTGGAGAAAATGATGAAAATGCACCTATCGGTTGAATGACAATGGCCTAAGTGATATACACTGCCCGCCAGTCGCGATGGAACACCCCAGTTTTACGGTAAATCATATTAGGGGGCAAAACAGAAGCAAAATTCCATCAGATTCGTGATCAGGACCCCCCACTTATTACAGATACACCTTTTTCCTGAAAAAAAGTTAGTCCTGAAAAATCTGAATTTGTCTCACTTTTCATGGAAGCACCCCCGTAACTTCCGTAATTATCGAGGGAGAATAATGAAACTCTCAGGACTGGAGGAAATGATGAAAATGCACCTATCGGTTGAATGACAATGGCCTAAGTGATATACACTGCCCGCCAGTCGCGATGGAACACCCCAGTTTTACGGTAAATCATATTAGGGGGCAAAACAGAAGCAAAATTCCATCAGATTCGTGATCAGGACCCCCAAGTTATTACAGATACACCTTTTTCCTGAAAAAAAGTTAGTCCTGAAAAATCTGAATTTGTCTCACTTTTCATGGAAGCACCCCCGTTACTTCCGTAATTATCGAGGGAGAATAATGAAACTCTCAGGACTGGAGGAAATGATGAAAATGCACCTATCGGTTGAATGACAATGGCCTAAGTGATATACACTGCCCGCCAGTCGCAATGGAACACCCCAGTTTTACGGTAAATCATATTAGGGGGCAAAACAGAAGCAAAATTCCATCAGATTCGTGATCAGGACCCCCAACTTATTACAGATACACCTTTTTCCTGAAAAAAAGTTAGTCCTGAAAAATATGAATTTGTCTCACTTTTCATGGAAGCACCCCCGTAACTTCCGTAATTATCGAGGGAGAATACTGAAACTCTCAGGACTGGAGGAAATGATGAAAATGCACCTATCGGTTGAATGACAATGGCCTAAGTGATATACACTGCCCGCCAGTCGCGATGGAACACCCCAGTTTTACGGTAAATCATATTAGGGGGCAAAACAGAAGCAAAATTCCATCAGATTCGTGATCAGGACCCCCAAGTTATTACAGATACACCTTTTTCCTGAAAAAAAGTTAGTCCTGAAAAATCTGAATTTGTCTCACTTTTCATAGAAGCACCCCCGTTACTTCCGTAATTATCGAGGGAGAATAATGAAACTCTCAGGACTGGAGGAAATGATGAAAATGCACCTATCGGTTGAATGACAATGGCCTAAGTGATATACACTGCCCGCCAGTCGCAATGGAACACCCCAGTTTTACGGTAAATCATATTAGGGGGCAAAACAGAAGCAAAATTCCATCAGATTCGTGATCAGGACCCCCAACTTATTACAGATACACCTTTTTCCTGAAAAAAAGTTAGTCCTGAAAAATCTGAATTTGTCTCACTTTTCATGGAAGCACCCCCGTAACTTCCGTAATTATCGAGGGAGAATAATGAAACTCTCAGGACTGGATGAAATGATGAAAATGCACCTATCGGTTGAATGACAATGGCCTAAGTGATATACACTGCCCGCCAGTCGCAATGGAACACCCCAGTTTTACGGTAAATCATATTAGGGGGCAAAACAGAAGCAAAATTCCATCAGATTCGTGATCCGGACCCCCAACTTATTACAGACACACCTTTCTCCTGAAAAAAATTTAGTCCTGAAAAATCTGAATTTGTCTCACTTTTCATGGAAGCACCCCCGTAACTTCCGTAATTATCGAGGGAGAATAATGAAACTCTCAGGACTGGAGGAAATGATGAAAATGCACCTAGCGGTTGAATGACAATGGCCTAAGTGATATACACTGCCCGCCAGTCGCGATGGAACACCCCAGTTTTACGGTAAATCATATTAGGGGGCAAAACAGAAGCAAAATTCCATCAGATTCGTGATCAGGATCCCCAACTTATTACAGACACACCTTTCTCCTGAAAAAAATTTAGTCCTGAAAAATCTGAATTTGTCTCACTTTTCATGGAAGCACCCCCGTAACTTCCGTAATTATCGAGGGAGAATAATGAAACTCTCAGGACTGGAGGAAATGATGAAAATGCACCTAGCGGTTGAATGACAATGGCCTAAGTGATATACACTGCCCGCCAGTCGCGATGGAACACCCCAGTTTTACGGTAAATCATATTAGGGGGCAAAACAGAAGCAAAATTCCATCAGATTCGTGATCAGGACCCCCAACTTATTACAGACACACCTTTCTCCTGAAAAAAATTTAGTCCTGAAAAATCTGAATTTGTCCCACTTTTCATGGAAGCACCCCCGTAACTTCCGTAATTATCGAGGGAAAATAATGAAACTCTCAGGACTGGAGGAAATGATGAAAATGCACCTACCGGTTGAATGACAATGGCCTAAGTGATATACACTGCCCGCCAGTCGCAATGGAACACCCCAGTTTTACGGTAAATCATATTAGGGGGCAAAACAGAAGCAAAATTCCATCAGATTCGTGATCAGGACCCCCAAGTTATTACAGATACACCTTTTTCCTGAAAAAAATGTAGTCCTGAAAAATCTGAATTTGTCTCACTTTTCATGGAAGCACCCCCGTAACTTCCGTAATTATCGAGGGAAAATAATGAAACTCTCAGGACTGGAGGAAATGATGAAAATGCACCTACCGGTTGAATGACAATGGCCAATGAAAAACTGCATTGACTTTTATCGAGTATGTTAGTTCAATATGAGTTTTGGTCAGATGTACATTGACAGTTACAGCTTGAAATATTTGCTGCCACAGAGTGATTCATGAATAATTCACAATACGTTTTTCTAACACTCAATAATTCAATATTTGAAGTTAATACTTATTACTCTTATAAAGGGTGAGCCATACAGCAAACTGCCAAATATAATTACGCTTGGAAATTATCAAAAAGAGAACGTGCAATTTTTTACTTACATGTACGAAGCAAAGGGATGGTGATTTTTAATTTTCCATGAAAAATGGAACAAACTCGGAATTATCGGGAATTTGGTGTACCTGTAATAAGTTGGGGTCCTGATCACGAATATGATGGAATTTTATTGCTTCTGTTTTGCCCCCTAATATGATTTACCGTAAAACTGAAGTGTTCCATCGCGACTGGCGGGCAGTGTATATCACTTAGGCCATTGTCATTCAACCGATAGGTGCATTTTTACCATTTCCATCAGTCCTGCGGGTTTCATCATTCTACCTCGATAATTACGGAAGTTACGGGGGTGCTTCCATGAAAAGTGAGACAAATTCAGATTTTTCAGGACTAAATTTTTTTCAGGAAAAAGGTGTATCTGTAATAAGTTGGGGGTCCTGATCACGAATCTGATGGAATTTTGCTTCTGTTTTGCCCCCTAATATGATTTACCGTAAAACTGGGGTGTTCCATCGCGACTGGCGGGCAGTGTATATCACTTAGGCCATTGTCATTCAACCGATAGGTGCATTTTCGTCATTTCCTTCAGCCCTGAGAGTTTCATTATTCTCCCTCGATAATTACGGAAGTTACGGGGGTGCTTCCATGAAAAGTGAGACACACTGTATATCAATGATCTGACGGACAGACATTTGATAGTCAGTCTACTACAAACAACTTTTTATAAGGCCCCTTGTAAATAAATTTGGTAGTCACTTCAAAAATTGAACTAATAACACGACATTTTTGTGAGAACAGGCTGCGGCAACAAGTTTTCGTTATCCAGCTGCTATCTGTAATATTTTCAACCAGAGAGATGGTATCAGGCAATTCTGGTACTCTCACACCTTCAGCCAATAGAACGACTGACAGAGCACTGCCACCTCGGAGATTTTTTTTTAAGTTCTCACGAAAAGGAAAATCCTGTATTTTTCAAAGAACAACCGAGGGAAAGTAGGTAGGAATTGGTGTTCTTCTTGATGTTCTGAAGGCTGTATGTATGCCTCAGGGAACACCTTCCGAGGCAGCGAGTTCTAAAGCTTTGCCGTTCTGTGGAAAAACAAGACCTGGGAAGCATATGTGCGGCATATCTCCAAAGCGACGGCATATGGATGTGAGGACTGGGCTCGACGGGTCAATCTCGATGAGACCGCTAACGGGGGAACGATTGATGATACTTCGGAAGAGCATCGTCCATGAAAATATTTATGAAACAGAGACAGATCGTTAACCTTTCTGCGATGTTCCAGAGAAGTGATGAGCGAAGTATCACCGACGAGCGAAGAAAGTAATAACTCTCTTTTGGACCGAATCTAAAAGCTTCAATGTGTGTTTGCGTGCTGCACTCCATATATGGGAACAGTATTCCAAAACATGTCGAATCTGTGCCTTACAAATCATAATCAGTTGACGAGTAAAACACTTCTTGGCGCGAAACAGAAAACCGAGTTTTTGTGAGGCACTCTTGGCAATGGACCTCACATGGTTCTCCCATGAGAGGGTACTACTGATGGTAATACCGATCATTGAAATGTAAGATTTGATTGATATATATACTCTTGACATAGTTACGCTGGCTACTGTGAGATCGGCCTTTCTAGACAAAAGACATGCTTGGGTTTTATTCGCATTGAATTCTACTAAATTGTTGGATCCCATTCTAGAATTTTCATTTCATTTCATTCACGATTCTTCCCCGTTCATTTCTGCATTCACTGGCTCTTATCGGAGCTTTTGAAGAGGAAGCGGTATGAAGGGTACTCATCTGCAAAGCTGTTCAATGGATATGAGGTAACTCCCATCAAATCATTGATGTGAAGAAGGAACAGTGTTGGTGCTAGAATAGCAGTATTTATTGGTAGAGTATCAGATGATACTCCATCGACCACGTGGAGAGATCAGTCTGAGAGAAAGCTAGATAACAAGAAACACAACTGGGGAAGCCAGCCGTAAGATGAAGGTTTGGCTATGTGTCCTTGGTGCGAAACGCGATCAAATGTCTTGGAGATATCTAGTGCAACGGCCAGAGTTTCACCATATTTTTCGAAAAATTGCTGCCAAATATGTGAGACAAAAGCAAGCAAGTCACCGGTTGATCTCTGGTGCTGGAAACAATATCGTCTTTCTATAATTCCTGAGCGTTCTACATATTTCATGAGCTAGATGTTGATAGCTTTCTTCATGACCTTCGAAATAATAGATAGTAGTGCGGTAGTTGCTAGGTTTTTTAGGGACTGGTTGTACCCTTGCAATATTCAGTTGGACGGAAATACCCCCAAATTATAAGAGAGGAATAACTTGCAATAAACTGGTGTTAGTTCAGGACCACATTTTTTGAGGACGATCAGAGGAATTCCGTCAGATCCACTAGCTTTGTTGGTGTCAAGACCCAGCAAAATGTGTTTGATGGTTCGCTGGCGAAAGATGAATTCAGGAATATGACTGTCAATGGGAATGATGTTCTGGAGTTGTTTTTCCGAAGAATCCAGCGTAGAATTTGCAACAAGCATGTTTGCAAAGATATTGGCTTTCTCTTGAGCATTCGTTGCTAGTGTTCCATCTTCCTTTGTTAGAGGAGGAAATGAGCTGGAGTAAAATTCTCCTTGCAGATGTTTCTTGCTTCAGCATATTTCGATCCAGTCTCAGTGCCCTGATTTTTCAACCATCTACGGTATGCTGCCTTCTTGAGGGCGACAGCTCTGGAACAGTTTCTGCTAAACCAGGGTTTATCAGATGTTTCTCTTGATCTGCATCTATTGGGGGAATAGGTTCTGCGAAAAGGAAGACGAAATATTGCCCTACATATTGTTTGTTTGTTGCTCGCATGAGGATGGACATCTTCGGACACTTTGATGCAGAAGATCCCATAAGAAAAAAGTCCTCCTGAGGAATTTGGAGAAGCTCATCTAAAGATCTGGGACACTCATATGATAGATATTGTTACAGACCTGAAATTTGATAAAGACTTCTCGAATTGTTCGAGATCGTTCGATGAATTAGATGGAAAAATCTAGAAGCACTAAATTTTGTTCTGGATCAATCGTCGAACATTCTATTTGTGTTCTATTGATTTCTTAAGTTTTCTAGAACTTTATTTGTATATAAAAGCAATGCATTTGTGAGATGAAGCAAGTTAGTTAGAAAGTTACCTTGAGTTACCTTGGATACAAGTATTTTGACAGTGACTTGTATTACAGTGTTGTCAAGTAAAGTTTGATTAATGAAGGCGAGTTCATACCAGAGTACACTTATTTTTGAACCCGAAGACGCAACAATATGATAGCGGGATCAGAATTACCTGCTAGCACCATTGAAGCAAGCAGTGAAAGTATGCCTACTTCTGAATCCATTTCAACACTGACTGATAATGAAAAGCACCGAGTATTCGGCTTGAATATACTTTAGAAAATACATTACATTTGCGGTTGCTCACTGTATGTGAGAGAGGAACAAAGTCCGGATGTCCAAACTCGATTATCCTACATTAACCTGACGCCTACGCATAACAAATCGCAATATAACCTCATCCATACATAAATGATAGAGAAAATTCATCCCCAAATCCGGATCTGGCATGCAGAACTCGTGGAAGCAGAAGGAGAAAACAAATATTAGTCTAACCACGTATACTCGCTACATCCTTACCTCTTAAAGGGCATTTAAGCGTGCACCCCTTCACTATGGGTTAACAATGTCAGAAATTTATGTAATACATTCGCCATGCTACACTATGATCTGCAATTTCCGACAGTAAATTCGTAAAATGAGATATTACGCGATGAAACGAAGAAATAGACTGTGTGATATAGTATTACGAACGTATATCGAATGATTCATCTAATTGAGGGTGGATCGGTTGAGGTATGGAGGAATTGTGGAAATTTGAATATCTCCATAGACAAATGAACTAGTGGTGTAACAGGAATGCTCCTGGTGAAATAAATAAATGTATTATAATCGCAAGTGCTGAATTAGACGATGCACAATACTATAAGAGAGAAGATGCTTTCGGATATTCAAATATACTCGAACAATTCGTGACGGTTCTTTTTACTTTATTTGACATTCCATATTTATTTAGTTAGTATGGCTATGGTCCGTATATATCCTTGGTTACTCTGCTTAGTAATTTGGCCGGACGTATATACCAAATTCCTGAAAATTCGTTGACTATTTCCTGAAACTTTGGTGATTCATCTGTCACAAGAGCAACCGTACTTTTTCCCCGATAACTCGTGAAGCGCTTGTCATTTGTCAATTGCAATGATTTCATGTGCCAGATTTGAAACTTTGGATAAAAAATCTAGTATTCATTTCAAAAAAGGTCTTTTGGTCTGAAAGCATTACGTTTAATTGTTTTTTGAAGAAAAAATTATGCTTTTAACAAATTTATTTCAAATTGTTGACTGAACAGTACGGTTAAGGTCTCTTCGGTTTTTTGACTAGGAGGATTAGCTTCGGTATTTTCAACGATATAACCATGATAAAATGAATGAGTTTGACAGTTCGATCAAAAATAAATAAGCTGTATTTTTCAAAATGAGTCGTTTCGGTGTAATTTCAAATGAAATTATGAAGCAAAACATTATAATATTAATGATTTTAATAATTTGTTTATAATTGTAATACATTAATCATATTTATAATGAAGAATTTTTATTGGTAAATTTTTGTTCAAAATTATGAATGAGATATTCATAAAATCTGTTGTGGAATCATCTGCGGCTGAAGGACAAACTTTAGTCGCTATTTTCCATCGTGTAGATGTAAAATAAATAAGTAGAAATTTCATGACAGCTATCATATAATTAGACGATAATAATATTGAAATAATATTAACAATATTTTTTATTTACTTATTTTATGAGTTGGAAATATCACGGCAATTTTTTAAGTTGATTGATTTCATACAATTTTTTTAATAGGTTTCAGAGAATTGTCAACATTGACTAAAAAATTAAAGTAAATACGTTCGTATTGCGGAAGACTTTTTTCTGATTTTCCTCGTGCAGTAAAATAAAATGTATAATATTTCATACAATTTTCTTACTAGGTTTCAGGAAATGTCAATATTGACTAAAAATTAAAGTGGATGTTCGTATTGCGGAGCATTTTTTTATTTTTCCCATTCCCTAGCAAAATAAAATTTATAGTATCATATATATTATTATATAAAAATAATTGATTTCATGTAATTTTCTTACTAGCTTTCAGGGAAATGTCAAACAAAGGATATAGCAAAAAAAAATTTGTTTTTAAATATAATTCCGGTATAAAATTTTCTTACTGAATCCGCCACGTGCTTGAATTAGTTGCGGGAAATTTGTCCCGTACATGAATTTTTAAAGAAAATTTTGAAGAAAATTCATGTACACAAAAAAATTCCGGCGATAATTCATGCTCTAGGGAGATTACAAGTGAAATTTTTTTACGGTTTTTGACGTTAAAATGGCATTTAAAGAGCGAGTTCGAATAGCACTGCTGGAACTTTTTTTTACTCTTCAGCATTTATTTATTCATGTATAATTGTTATTCTACCTTATATTGCTTTTGAACTAACATACACAGACTATTTGAATTTCAAAATCGTTATTATCTTGTATTTTTTTAATAATATTTTGGTGTGAAATTTTCATACCGAATACCACTCTAGCTTCAATTAAAAACAGAAAAAAAATTTCGAACACGAATATTTTTTAAGAAATTTGTGTTCTCGAAAACATGTCCGATAATAATTATTGAAGCTCTAGTGGTATTACAAGTGAAAATAATTTTCAATTTTCACAGTTATTCAACAAAAAACGCTGGCCACCTATGATTTCAATTCTCTTGACACTTTCACTGGGAACTCGATGAGAAAAATCCCAATTAACTGATTATATTACCTAATTTCATGGTGTGGTGACAGATGAATTGCATAATGTTTTGAATGAATTAATTGAGTTGCTCGAGTTATATCATTGATTCTATAGTTGGAGTGATATTCCATCCCAGGGGGTCTATTCTTCAACCATTCGGTTTCAAATCGTACACGAAAAAAAGAGAAAAATATACATGTTTCATATGTATTGGTGTGAAATGGTAAATCGAATTCGCATACGTACAAACTCGAGAATAGCCCCCCTGATCTAATCCTCATCAGTATGGAACTGAAGCAAAAATTATTGAACTTTACAAATTTTCCAGTTGGCAGAAAAGATTCCGTGCGATATTAAAAGCATACTTTACTTCATTTGATGCTTACGCATACACAAAGACAGACACTCGAAATATTTTATGGCGAATAATTTCCAAAGCGCCATCTCAAGGGCCAATTCTTTCGGTGAAGACTTGACTCTGATGAGTGAACAATCGAGCTTGAATTGAGTTTTCATTAGTTCATACAGTCGGCCTTGGCTTGTTTTCGTGCTTTATCCCGATGACATCTCCGGTTGTTCTTCAGGTTTGCATGTCAATTGCCAGTGTATTTTCACATTGTCAACGAGCTTTATTGTGACCCAGACAGTCGCAAAAAATTTGAAATCAATGGCGAAACAGGAGGGGAATAGTTGAGTAGCAAAAATATACCCAGGGAAGGAAAGATATTTTCCAACTGTAAAACTTCCTGTAGAATTACAATTTTTCATATCTTTAAAAAATAACGATGCAATTTGCCGAAGTTTCCGTAATAATTATGATAGTTTATTGCCACAGCGTCCGCTGTGTAGTTGCTCATATCGTATCGTTGTAGAAAATCAATGGTGACGTTAAATTTTCCTCTAAATTTTTCTCTTTGAGAAAACACTTTGAAATGCATTACTGAAATTTTGGGCAATTTATGAATCTATAGAGACTTCGTGGATCTTCTTTTTTCTTTGCAATTCGAACATGTTCCTCGTCATCATCCATAGTTTCTTCCCTAGTGAATGAATCTGAACATTATGAAAATCTGAGTTGACCTGTTCTTTGTGATATCGGAAGAAAGAGAAAGGTTCCAGAATATATCTCATTCATATTTCAATTTTGACAAAGTTATCCATTTCTTGGATTGTCCATTCTCGAATATTTCGACCAAGACTCTCTGGCCGTTTCACTGTTGCTCGATTTATTGACAATCTGGGTCAAAATAAGTTTGAGCTTATCTGTAACTCTATTCACATCTTCATGTAGTCAGCAGGTATCGTAAAAAGTTCTGGGCATAACTGATGAAACGTGGATCAAATCTTTGGATTTGAGATTGTATCAACCACTCGATCTGACGGATCTTCTGATCACAGTTCCCTTATCACTGCGGCGAATGCTTTGATCAAATTTTTCTTCATGTTAGAGATACTGGTGTTAATATCCCTTGTGTAGGCATCCTTCTCTGAATAGTCCAGCAACCATCTAGTACCGTACTGGATAACACTATTTATGAAGCAAGTGATACCAATATTTATCAACCTATTAAAACCAAGTGTTCTGGTAGTACCATGTTTCACAGGCCTGTTGGTGCTGAAGCTTTTCTCGCTACTTTCACCACTGTCATCTTCATCTGAGTACACTGTAAGGAAGTGCTTGTCTCTGTTACTGTGACCTGATGATGAACCTGATGATGAACGATGAATTGGATGGAGATATGTTGGATCTTTTGAATTTTCAAGATTTCCATTTTCTTTAAAAGATGGCAGATTCAACTGAAAAGAAATTCATTACATTGAAAAAAAAATGGAGTGGCTTATGAGGTCGAATAAAAATGTTATCATGACCTTGGGAGAAAGAAGCAGTATCAAGAATTGATGCAGCATTTCCTCTTTGAATGGCAATACTTGTTTGTTGAATCAAAAAGGATTTTGTTCTAGCATCACCTGTTACTGCAACTGACTTTTGACCATTATCATAGGCCAGGTAGCCGAGTGGTTTGGAGCGTCGTGGTTCAGCCATCCTGACTGCTGGTCGCTGGTTCAAAGCTGAGCGACAGCAGATTTTTTTCTGATGTCCCGAGAAAGTGCTAGGAATCACACGTTAACAGGTAAGACGTCGTTAATCCTTGGCTCGCACAAGTTTCGACTCCTGAGGGGTGCCATTTATAGGGGGGCATTAGCTGGTTAACGGAAAAAACAACAGAACAAGCGGCAGAGGAAGCAAAGTTATCGAATGTTTCAACAGCGATTGGATGGAGTATGTACTGATTCTCCAAAACGGTATATTTCATCAGTTTCATCTTCTCTGCAGATTCCGCAGCTAAACGAGCTGTTCGTGAAGTCAAGTCGAGAAAAAAATAAACCAGAGTGTCAACAGGGTGAAATTCTATCAGGACGTTTCCGATCATCTTGGCTTATTTCCAGAGACATGGAAGGAATATTGGCAGTCGATAAAGCAGGTTTAATCAGTTTATTGGCCGCATTATGTCGGGAGAAGCGTCCAGAATTGGGTGCCCTTTTAATCAACAACGAAACCGCATTGGCATTTATGGCTGCGAACAACCTAGTCAAATCCCAACAGATATTCCTGAAACATTCATCGGCACCAGATTGTTTCGTTGCGATTGCCTTGGATCGAAAATGTTCTGTTAAGGAGTCTTCAGCTGCATCAATGATTTTTCCATCATACGCGCATTTTGAAAAATTGTAGATTCCTCTATATCTGTTATGATGATCTTAGCGATCGCGCAACTAGGTATTGCTTGGTTGGAATGCTGAGGTTGAGATGGCGCTCGCAGTTTAGTGTAGAGGCTTTGAAATGGAGATGTGATCGAACTATTTGTTGTAGACATTATTGCAGAGAAAGCCTCGCAGGAACAAAAATTCATCATAATATGTAATTCAACGTTCGTCGTATAGGATATTTCAATAAGCAGTCTTGGCAGGACATCCTGATTCTTTCACCATAAGCTTATTGTGGACAATTGCAGATTCCTCTACATCGAAAGTTGATAAGTTACAGCTCTAATACATTTCTAATGCCCTTCTACTAATTCTGTACCACTTGTTTGATTCAATCAAATAAAAAACAATAATGATTCTCATTCTCAGTATCTTCCCAGCTCCCACATACGTTCGATATGTTTTTCTGTTGATTCTACGAACACGACAAGGCGTGGGAGTACAGTATGTGGGATTATTTGGATCTGTATCCATCAGATACCTCATCACTCAGCCTTCCAATTACACTGTTGTTATGTGAGCTAATCATGTGTTCCTGGACCTGCAGGCAATTCAACATGTTAACTGATTGAACTGTAAAAACACCGGATTATAATATTTAATGGAGAACGGTCAATAATTGGAAAGAAAAATGTACAATTTCCGTTATTCTCCAACTGAAAAAAGTGAAAGTTTCCGGTTTTGTCAATCATATCAATTAATTGCCGTAGTTTCAATCCTATTGAAAAGTGACCCCATATTCTTCTCTTGGGTTATCTAGTCACAAAATTCGGTGTCTATTGTTGCACCACGGAATCAAACGAAATGGCATACATTTCCCACGAGTAGATATACTTTGCGGCTTTTAATAGTCCCCCCCCCCCCTCTGTTAACTTTTGAACGATTTAACATAGAAACATGAATAAAAAACAGTTTCGAGGGTTTCACCAATACTACTCTTTGAAATAAAAAATATGGTGATTTCTCAATGGGGGGCGCGGGGAGGGGCATCGACTCAAAATGTTTAATAGGCATGGGGGTCAAGTGGCACATCGTTGAAAAGATAATTCAATTCTCTTTACAACCATCTGAATAATTCTGAATTTTGTTCATAATTTTTTTCCCAATTTCGATTTTTATGCCTTTCGAAATTTTTAAGTTAATGTGCCCTCAGCGCCATCTGTCGAGTTATTGCAATGTTTCTTCTCCCAAAAAGTAGTACCGGTAATACCCCCCAAAAAATTTTTGGTTTCATTCTTCCACATCAAACCGTTCAAATTCATCGAGGTGTGAGTAGTATTCAGATCCGCATTTATACTTGATATTTCGAATTTAAATTGCAAAAAGAATATTAACGAAATCCAAAAAAATTAGATGGTTGTAAAGAGAATGGAATTTCCTTTTCGACGATGTGCTACTCGACCCCTCATGCCATTTAAAAATTTTCAGTTGATAGGCCCCCTCGCACCCCCTATTGAGCAATCACCATATTTTTTATTTCAAAAAGTAGTATTGGTGAAACCCTCGAAACGGTTTTTTATTCATGTTTCTACGTCGAACCGTTCAAAAGTGGGGGGGACTATTAAAAGCCGCACTGTATGGAATTTTGTAGTACGAGTGGAAAATGGGTCATTTTATGCAAATTGTATACTATACTTTTTCTACGATCACCTGAATCATAAATAAATCTGTAATATTTTTAATAACACTTTTTATCAGAAACTTTCCTGCCGTCATGATTCCCATAGTACGTGGAACCTAAAAAAGGAATTGAAGATACAAATATTGAAAATTATTATATAAATCGACAACTAATCAATTTCATAAAAGAAAAAAAATGTGGTTTATTTGGGATTTGAACCCGCACCCTCACTATCCGAAATCCGAATGATAATATGAAATTAACAGTGTCAATGTCGTCACTACCACCACTTTTTTTCGAATACTTATTTTTTTACGAATTTTGTAAATACTGATGTGAAAGGTCAAAGTTTCTTTCGTTTGAAGGATGTCCTGAGCAGAAATTTCTAAATAAACAATAATTATACTTATGCCAACTTCTTGATTGGTGATGCATCGCACAGTGCTGGAAAAATATATTGAGAAAAGATATCGATTTTGGACTTTTGATGTTACATCAATATGTCAACAATCTCCGTTTGTGGTTGTTGAACAAGTATTCGATAAAATGAGCTGTCAGTTTCTGAAAAAATGCACCCAGAAATAATAACAGAAGAACTTAAATAACACACCAAAAGTGAGGGCATGGGAAACAATATATCCCACGATCATATGAAAGAACACCGGTTATGCCTTGAAGTTTTATTCAGAAACCATGTCAGAATCATTATTATATAGCTCTACACTTAACATGTTCCTCTGAAGAGAAACCTTCACAAAATGGAAAAGTTTGCAAATGACTCACACTACAGAGGTTGCGAAAAGGAATTCATCTTTTCAACATTTCTTCATCAACCATGAACCTGCTCCATCCATAAAAATGATCTAAGAGTTCTTCGTGCCGTTCTACCCCAAGCGCAGTAAAATATTACTAGTATGTCCGTGTGAATATGTCAAGCAGCTCACCAAGAAGTAGCCACAATTTCAGTTACTTGACTCATCCACCGCAGTTGTTTTTTCGGAAAGCAGTTATGGCTGCGTTTCAGAGCACTAACTGTTTCCCTCGCCCTCTCCCACCATCAATCAATGAGAGCGCGCGAAGCACTCGCGTGACATCCTTAAATCTGACACCTGTCACTTATACTGAATACTCCAGGGGCCACTATGGTATTGTAATGACTATTTCACTCATCTTAAAATTCTCACCTAATCTGACAAATCGGAAGCCAAAGACAACTCGTGTTATCGCGATAACACCAGCTGTCTTTCAATTCTGATGTGTATTCCATTTCACTGTCTGCGGTTTGCTGTTCGCGTGTTATTTATATCCAAAGTGGTAAATTCTCGATAGTTCTGGAATTCCTAGAAATGTCACGAATATCTCTCGTTGTCTCGAAAGGATGATGTAAGGCGTAAGGCGTTCCGGTTATTCATTTTTTGGCTTTGGGATCATTGCATTGCCTCTTCTTTGAAGACACTGTGAATCCATAAGATTATGATCCAGCATCGTATCTCTGAACCTGGTGACGCTCTTCCAGATATTTTCATGGGACGGGACGAGTCATCTCGAGATTGCTTCTTGGTGACCATATAGAAGGTGTTTCTCTGGACCTTTAACTTATGGGTTATGTACCCGTAGTGCCTGTAGTTGACCAAACTCCTTCGAGAAAATCGCAGCGATTCAAAGATCCTACGCTACTTAGTTAGCTAGCGTGTAGTCAGTAGGTCCCTTGACAAGGTCTCGTAACTGCTCTTGAGAAATTTCATGTAGAACTTTCTGTCCGTTGAAGTGCAAGGATGTGAATTTTTGAAACATAATCTTATTCTCCGATGGTCTGAGGTTGAGGCTTGGTCGTGATTGCCGAAATGAATGACCATATGTTTTTCTCGGGATTCGTAAGATGATGCCATTTATTCTTTTGACGATCTTTTACGCAACTTTGGAGATAGTCCACGGCGACGTTTGGGTTATACAGCCAAACCAGAACACTGGCCTGAAATCCTCCAGCATCGGCCTTGATAGGTCCGCTTCATTTTATCGCTGGCAGTCTGGATGTTGAAACAAACGAACGTGTTCATGAATATCGCCCATTCTCTGACGAATAATGCTGACGTAGTTCTCTTCCACAGTGACGTATTCTGGAGGCATCTCAAATTTCAGGTCACAGGGAGTTGGAGCTCCCGAACTATTACAATACTAGGAGGCTAGTTGCTTAGTGCACTACTGAATTTAATGAAGTTGCGATGATTTTCAAGGCTATAACAGTGTGAATATTACCTCTTTACAACGTATAAACAATGTATTCCCAGCTACGTCGTTATGGGTTCAAGAATAAAACGTTAACAAACCTCCCGGAGATGTTTCTTGCTCAGTGGTAGAGCTTACTATATCAGAAAGCAGTTCTAGACTTGAACCATTTTATGGTTTTACGCGGATCCCGATATATTGAAGCCAATAAATTCAGAGACCACAATGAAGACGCCGCATTCACCGACTACTAACTTGTCCCGCCGATAAAACAAATTCTCTCTAAATAAACACCGAATTTCAAAAGAGCCTTCATTCAACACGATCCTGCCATTAAGTCGAAACAATGGCGAATCGCGAAGTTTGGAATATACGGGAATTACTCAGCTATAGGCGACCGGGGAGAAAAAATAATTAACAGTTTCCAAAGGAAGGTTCGTTATTTATCGCCCGACGTGTTTTGCGGTGGGGCGGCGGTCGATAAAGGCCAGGTGAGTCGTAGAAAAGCCCAGGGGCGGCGAACGGGAACATTCGATAGAGTAGAGAGAAACGATGACGACGGACGAGGGTACGTTTACCCTGGGCGACAGTGTCGAAAGATGTTCGTTCTTCGGCCTTGAACGCGAGTTGAGCCTCTTTCTTCGGTTTCTCGTTTCCTGAAACGATTATAAGTAAATGACATTTTGTTCAGGTCATTTAATGGGAATTTGGGTTCATAAATGCTTTTTGGACGAATATTTTTTTGCGGAGACCAAAATTTAGGAGCGGGATGTCTTTCGATTCGTAGTGGCATAGGAGAAATTATTTAAAAAAAAATTCTGCTTGCACAAATTGTAAAAGTTATCAACAACTTAATAAAAAAATGGGTGTTTGGTTTTTCAGGCATACCTCAAAAACTTTTGCAGGTATCCAAAAAAGATCCAAAGAGTGAAGGAAATTTTCACCTTCTGGAACTGTTCCACCAATGTTTATAAATTCAATTGAACGGTGAAAATACAGGTGAAAACAGATGATTCCGATCACGCGCGCCTCACCTGGATCCGACATTTTATAAAAAACAATTATTTCAAATAATGAAATATGAATATGAAGGAATGAAAAAAAATCAGGTACTTTCCGAATACATAAATTATGCATGCTTTTATTAATTACCAATTTTTAACATGTTCAGCATCAACAGGAAAACCTGATAAATAATCGTTAAATCAAAATCTCAGGGGCAAGAAACGATCTCTGTTTGAAAAATTAAAACGTTTTAGTTGGCTCTTCTCAAAACAATTTCAGCGAAAAATACGAACTGAGAAGCCGTTTTATCAATTGGCGACAACTGAAATCGAATTTTCCTCATTCACAAAAGCATAGAGTGACATAAGCTCGGAACAACAAAAATTAGCGGAACACGCCTCCATTCACACCAAACAACACGATAGCAGATGAAAGGAACTTACGAACGTGTTGGTGCTCGGTTTACTCACTAGAAGACCTAATAATTAGTGTCCACTTCCTGTAAGTCGTTAAATATTCACTATATCAACCTATAATTTTGAATGTTACCATCACGAAATATAAAGAAATTGCTCTGAAATCAATAACAAATAATATCATAGAGAGACAATAACTACTTGTATGTAATCGTATGTTATTATTACACAAAATTACGGTTAGGTCAGATGAATACAAAATGAGTAAATGGAAGCTGAATGTGTTTCCATTGTTAACAGGACCAACTTCAATTTAAGTCTTGGTTAGTTCTCGGTTTTGATACAACCCAACACATTTGTGTACTCTTCAGAAATGCATAGTATTGATAGAACACTTTGATCGCATCATTATCCCAATAACCACTCCCACAACTATGGGATAACATCTATTGTGTCCGGGAATTGTGTGCTCTGAGCAGACACGAGAGACACAAGGACACAAGGGATCGTAGTATGATTTTTACAAAATAATCTTCGCACAGCCTGTGGAATTCGAAGAAGTGAATCTCGATATTGCGTCCGTATTTCCTACTTTTTTGGAAATATGTTCGTTTGGCCAGTAGACGAAAAATCTATAACGAATTACTTTGATGGTCGAGAATGACTATTTCATGTTCATTGACCTGTATTTTGTATGTGGTTGGGGAACGAGTAGTTCCAATAAATTCGGCACTCATTCTCCACAACGCACCTAATATCTCCTTGAGCTTAAGGTAACACCGTTGATATCTCGTTTATAACGTACCCCTATTGCAATTGGTAATATTATGACACTCGTAATACCACTTCATGTCTGTGGATATAGACTGAGAATGCATACAGTATCGGAACGTTCTCATGTTGGGTACGGTGGTTTCATAAGAGCGTAACGAATAGCTTGCTATAACAGGAGCAGGTGGGGTAACAGGAGAGGCACACAGCAGTGTGTGTGTGTCTCTCTTGTTTATGTGGTATTATCATATCATTGCGTTCCTTGTTGCTCGCGTAGATTTCTGTCTATACCCCAGATAAAAAGTTTCCGATACTGTATGCTGGACATGCAATATATGGTCTCAGGCGCTCCACAGCAGGCTTCGAATCTAGGATCAGAGACCTATATATTCATTACGCGGCTACTGTAGACCAAGGTGTCGAAGACACCATCCTGACAGGCCATTAGGAATCTCTTGGTCTCCGACCTCAGACTACTCGACCTGAGAAAGACGACGGTTTTGGATAAGCCTAAGTCTTCGACGTTCTTGAAGAACAGTTCATTCAGAGGTTTATTTCTGTGCAGTTGCAGCAGAAGCATTTTCCGCGGCCTTTACATGGACTTTCTACCGACTGGGTTTCAACTGGGTAACAGAGTACGGCCATGCCCTGAGTCCAACAATCATGTGCCCTGAGTAGACGAAGTGAAGCAAGAATGAAGTCCGGTGGAGAATTCCATCACATCTCGGCAAGGTGGTATAATTTTCAGATCAGAGAGCAGCGTGTCCATCATTTCTTCGAGTACCCCTTTGATCAGAACCACCGTTTTAACAGTTTGGCTTGGGTAAAGCCTTTGAAGTTCCTCTCGATATTTATTCTATTTTTTCCATTCTTTTCAAACGATGTTCTTTTCGCCATTATCATATGTTATTAAAAATATCATATTGAAACAAAATTCTCTGCTCCCATTTGGGTTTGAACCTTCGACCTCGCTGTCACCTTGCGACCATCAGGCCAAAGTTTACCAGCCGTCTACGTGACTTCCCAATAACAGCTGGTGTATTGAAGATTTTCTGAAATTTGATTTTAGAATTGGCAAATAAAGGATGGTATTCAACAGTCTACAAAAAATACCTTTGTTTCCCAAAATACCAAATATTTACATCATGCTAGTCCTTATATTATTTGCTCCGAAAAATAACTTTTCTGGCTGAATATGCTAAATGTTCATCAAATTTTAATTGCCAAAAATGCTCGCAATTTACACATAAGCCTATCCTAAGCAAGCTAACCTAGCTTGCGAGTCGAAAATGCGTGAATTCTAAATTTGGTGAACATTTAGTAAAATCGGTAAACATATATTTGGGTTCCATCAAGATTTTTTGATGTTCGTTGAATATTTTGCCGGACAGCGCTAGGGATATAAGTATGGTTTAACTTGGTGTATATTAAATTTTGTTCCCGGAATTAAATAATGACAGATAGTAAGTACTAACCAATATAAATGTATTAGAGCAATGTAAGTTCAAAGTAAATTTCATATGATAAAATCGTTTATTAATAGAAAATCATTCATTAACAGGGGTCATTAATCAACGATTTTGAATGCGTTAAAATACATCTTTAATGAACGGTCGTCGGAAATAGTACATTACCAATCTAGGACTACGAAAAATGACATGAAAACAAATTGCCACCTATAAATCATATATCCGAATCGAAAGATACAAAATACATAAAAGAGAAATGGCCAATGTTTTCAGAGATAGGTAAGTACTTAAGTTTTTTCTCCGTCGCTCGCGGCACGATTGACAAAGGAACATTTCTGTGTCCTTCGCATTATCTTCAATTTGAGTCTTTCAAGGTAGATCGAGGCTGGTTAATGTGAAATCGATAAAGCTCTCCTAATTACCAAACACAGGATAATCGTACTATAAAGGCTGATAAACAGTTTTCGATAATTGACGAAAAATCTAACGCAGCTTGAGTTATACACGGATTCTGAGGAAAAACGATTTAGCGAGCGTATTGCTTTAACCGACTTCCTTTGTGTTTTCGGTTTTCGTGTATCCGTAATAATGAATTTGACTGCATCTGACATTTGCACAAAGATCACAAAGATGTTTCATTCCTTTGCAATAACTTTAACGAAGTTATATCTACCGTATATGTATTACGGAAGGTTCAGAAAATCCGGTTTCAATTTGCACTAACTAATTAACTTAACTAATTAAGGGTTAACAATTAACTAATAATTATAGCAAGATGCAGTTAAATCGATGATTAAAAATTAAACCATGTGGTGTAAATATATTTTTATCTGATTGTGGTTTTGATTTTAAGAAAATCTTCCTATGTTTTTCGAGTTTCTGAGACGCGCAGCAGTGAGAGACGATGTAAATTGTATGAGAAATGTGGGCTGCCCTTCAACGTTCGTAGAGAAACCGAACTGATTCCTCGTTCGTCTCCGTGTCAGGAAGCGTTTACATCAAGACCTGTGAATTTTGAAAACTACAGCGTCTCACGATGCGTTTTACCTTATTTTATTATCATTTTAATTCGGGTTTAAATGTATCGGTAGTCGACTCTAGCATTTCGCGTAGTGGAAGAAAAAAAGGTTTCAATTATACGGCAAAATGAGTGGAAAAGAAATAGAGTAAATGTAATTATTAACTAAAAGACTTACCTAATTGGAGTGAATGAATATGGTTCCATTATTGTATTCTTGTAGATACCACACCACTCGCTTGTCCTGAAACAATATTGATCACGAGTCTTGATGGTAAAATGGGGATTACGATAACACCACCAGCGAAAATTTTGGGAAGTGTTCCATTGGAAGTAAATGAAATCTCATCAGAAAAAACATGTGTTGAAAGAGAGTTTTTCGCAGTCCACCACTTTTCATGAGGAATCAAATTTTATGACAAATGAATAATAAAGTTTCCCATATGGTGCAAACTTTTTGAAACTCACTGTATAACATAAAAAAATATGACATCCATACACAGAAAAATTTGGTCTTTTTGAAGGTATTATCAAAATAGGGTATTGCCATTCAAAAAAATAGTTATAACTCGACGTCATGAAAAGTATGAGTAGAACAAATAAGGCGCAACTGAAAAAGAAAATCGTCGTGTCCGAGCTTATTTTCGCAATGGCCATATCAAGCTTTTAACGAATTTGTTCCAACCTTGACGTGCTCACTGTATAATTGCTTGGTTGGAATACTGTCTAATAAAGAATATTTATAACCGTTGTAAACTTCATAATGTACAATTCTGTATTGAAAATTGTATTCAACCCAGATAAGACAGGACGTCTTCGGGACGTCCGGTTTATGTCCATTTTTGGTCCCGAGCTATTATAA
Source organism: Chrysolina haemoptera (assembly GCA_958298965.1). NCBI lineage: Eukaryota > Metazoa > Arthropoda > Insecta > Coleoptera > Chrysomelidae > Chrysolina > Chrysolina haemoptera. The sequence goes on along the minus strand of OY282602.1, from coordinate 10,644,786 downwards.
GGACGTTTTCAGGGCGTCCAGAAAAGAACATCTTCTGGACGTCCAAACATGTACGTCTCTGGTACGTCCATTAGAGGTCCGACATTCTTTATTTTTTCAGAATAAGTCGGAAAATATTTGTATGTATTGATTTGTTTCAATGAACGAAATTCATAAAATAAAAAATATGTGAAGTGAATTTCGAATATTAACATTTTTCTGTAAAAAAAATAAAATGAAAAATGGTACCCACATATCATTTTCGAAAGTTGAGATAATTTAAAATCGGCGCCTTATTTTGATGTTGTCATGCTGTTGGCCCTCGATTAGTCACATATATCACAATTCCTATAATCCGACTCCAACATTCTCGATTCAGCTTTCAGATAAGAGATAAACAGCATCTTGCTAGTGTAGCGTTTCTACTGGTATCGTAGTAACTAAATAGTAAATAGTTGTGTTGTTTCAATAAAATCTAAAATCCTGTCAAACATCTTGTCAAAGAAGCAGACGCTAACTTTGGATTTTTCGGCAAGAGTGTAAAGTTAAAGGTGCGAAATAGTGTAAATGATGAATTTGTTTTTTATTTGTAGATATCAGGCAGTCGCGTTGTATTGATGGGTGAGTAGAGATCAAAATAGAAAATAGGTGATAGGTATACCTAATGTAGAGAAGAGCATGATGAAACATAACCTCCAAAAACTAACCATATTTTTTTTGTACTCAAATTGATAATTTTGCAGGCAATCTTTTGAATCTGTTACACCCTGAATAACCTACTTCTTAATTTTTTTTACTGTTAATTTTATGTCTTCTATTCACTTGATATTAATCAATTTTTCTTCCATTGAACAATGAATAAATCACACAATACAATTTACTAACTTTCCTGTTGTTTAAGGTGCTGCAGATAAAGCAGGATTGTTTCAGAATTATACTGCAACTGAAAAATCAATTCAATTGTGGCTGAAAAGAGCAAGTGAGTGGATGAGTGATGACCAGAACAATGGACGGAAAATGGACGTCTTTAGGACATCTGTAATGTCCGAAGTAAACGTCACGAGGACGTCCACGGGACGTACCTGTGTTGTCTGAGAAGGGAATGCTAACTATTATACTATTAATAAGCAGCTTCCTTATGTTGATATAGGTGGGTTGAGCTATTGTGTATGTATGGTAGTAACTGTGAAGGTTATTTAAAATTATGACGTTTCGCTAACACAGTAGCTTTTTCAAGTAGCTTTTCATTTTGTGAACGTTTTTCTATCACTGCTTCTAGTTTTCCTTATCTTCCAGATTCGAAATATTATATTTCATAATTCAAGATAAAAGTTGACTGTTTTCCTGGATCAGTAACCATACTTTCACCGAACGAAGTAATCGCATTACCTATCTGATCTGAAACTCTTTTTCCTTTTTTCCTAGATATATCTTCAGACACCGAGTTTATTTAGCTTAACTGCAATACACGTCAAGATTGCCAAGACAAACATGTATAGTGGGAAGTTTGCAAGTGATCTATCAATTTGTGCAGTGTCTCTCAATATTCCCCAACAAGTCATCCAAATTGAATTATACTGTGAAATAATAAATTTAACTACGTAAAACCTCAAGAAGTTTTTTATCCGTTTGAATAGAATTGAGTTTATAATTTATTTCAGTGTATCTACCCCTTTTACTTTCAGGAGGTATTTGGGGGGTGAGAATCCCTTCCATAGTTGGAACAGGAATTGCGAGAAAAGCAGCATTAGACTAATGAACACATGAGAACTCAATACATTTTGCTTGACTACAGACTTTGAACGCACATATGATAATAACAACCTCTTTGAAAATTGATCTATCTAGGATTTGATCGGAATGCAGCAGCACTTGGAGAAACATTGGCAATAGAGAATGGTGTACCTCAAGGATCTATTATTTGGCCATTAGTCTTCTCTACATACATCTGTGATTCACAACAAATAACATCAAACCAATTAGGCACTACAATTCATAACTACGCCTAGGGTACATCTACGCCTAGGGTACATCTACGCCAAGGGCACATCTATGTATATTCTTATTTCACCTGTGCAAAGTAAAAGTGAACGTATGGTATCTTTCACCACATTCAAAATCGAGTAATACATGGCTTCCTTCATATTTGTTTCTGAATAATTAATTTACTGAAACTTTTGCAGCTGAAAAAATACACTGCTTTTATCAATAGAATACAGAGATCTGGAGCAGTCTGTGTTTTGAGCTGGCTTTTTCAAATCACTGGCGCGGTGTACATTTTTGATAAAACCCATGACATCCCGATTAAGTTAGTCGGTGATTGCTATGTTATCATAAGTTATCAGTTGCTTCCTAGTGGTTTTTATTGTTGGTATAAATATCTCTCTTTTTTTTATGAAGTAGCGAAGCACATTAGATGTTAGATGTTACAAGGGAGCTGGCCCCTTGACCTAATCCACTGCGACCTTTTCAGATCTATTGTGGAGGCTACGATTGCTTATAGCACATCATCTAGCTTCGTCCATTTCATCAGACTGAGCAGATTTGATAATGGCCTCTCGAGATAGCTTTCCGCTCTTGGTTTTTCATCTCCAAGTTGTAGAAACCGCACCCTTGCTAGTCCTTCGCACTGGCACATTACATGTATTGCGGTTTCCTCTTCTTCCTGGCAGAACCTGCAAATTGCTTCTTCCGCCAGATCTATAATATCCATATGTCTGCTAAGCCTACAATGGCCTGTCAGCAAACCTACTACTTGTCTGACGATCCTCCTTTTATAGCTGAGGAGTTCCGTCGTGAATTTTGGCGAGCGAAGCACATACTGCCACTTCAATTTCCATTCAATTGATTCAGAGCCGGTTTTTCAAGATCCTGTCAGCGTAGTTTAACTAACAGCTTTTGAATGAATATCATATTCACTCAGATGAAAAAATAAACCCACATTCTAACCATCAGTCAAACTCAGATGTCAGTTAAATTGAGCTAACAGGTTCTTGAAAACCCGGCCCTTAATCGGTGAAAGAGAATAAGGCATTTTTTTTCAACAGCACATAGTAGAAACAGTCTCATCACAACAATGCTTTTCCGGCACCTCAATGCAAAAATATTTGCCCCTGTGCATCAAGTTTGCAATTCATTAACTCATTCATGTCATCAGTTCAACCGAGTCTGCACGAAGTTGGAGTAATCTGATTACATCTGATGTGGGTATAATTTGTGAAATCAGCAACGCCAAGTGAGGTAATCTCAAAATTACATGAATCACTCTGCCGACTCCCTTGTGGTTTAAAGTCCGTACAAATACCTAATATTTCACCGATTCATCGACCACTTGTCAGTAAAGTCAATTGAAAACAAGCTAAGATAAAAAATACCGAAATTTCTTGTTATCGTGTTTACTTGAATATCCGCTCATATTGCATGTCATGTGACTTCAACACGTAATTTCATAGGTGCAGCCATGTGTGAATGAAATAGTCGTAAGTAATATCACAAGACCATGATAAATATAATTATTTTCTTCATAATTCTATCGAGAGTACTGTGTATTTTGACAATTAAATGAGGACCATATGAACATTAATAATCAGAATAACTCCCGACAGCTTCAGCTGGAGGGAGTTCATATTGTCCAATTGAATTGTCCCAATTGGTAAGCCCTTCATGCCTCAATTCTTTCAGGAATTTTAGGATTTTGATGGGGTCTACTCGTGGTATTTCTCCCACAGTCAGCTGGTATGATCCCAGTGTATTCAATCTTTTATGATGTACAGCGTCACACTCCATCAATATATGGTGGGGTGTTTCTGGATGTTCCCCACATAATCTGCAGGTGCTGTCCTCCTCTAAGCCTCTAATCCCGTGATTGCCTTTAGACTAGTTTTGCTGAGGTTAATCAGTGTCTTCGATCTTGCTCGGTTGAAATTTCCGAAAAGATCTTTGGCCTGGCTCAGCCCTGGAAGTCTTAGCCAGTGTGTTGCTCTCATTGCTTCTTCAGCTTTATTGAGTAAGATTTTCAAGTCCGCAGAATGGTTCTGGCCCGATCAAAGGCGTTGATGCGCCTTTTCGTGCCAGGGTGTCTGCTTGTTCATTTCCCTCAACTCCGACGTGCCCCGGCACCCAGAGGAGGGTCACCTTGTTGTTCCTGCCTAGATCATTAAGTTTGTCTAGGCATTCCCAAACAATCTTCGAGCTGATGTTAGAAGAGCTCAATGCTTTGATGGCTGCTTGACTCTCGGGTAGGATCGCGATTTCCTTGTTCCGGTATTTCCTGTTGAGGTTGAACTGAATGCACCTTCCTATGTCGTGAATTTCCGCTTGAAAAATGCTGGAGAACTGGCCCATGTGTTCTGAGTATTTGGTGCGAGGCCCAAAGACTCCTGCTTCAGTTCCCTCGGGAGTTTTGGACCCGTCCGTGTATTCTTTCCCAGTGCTCGAATGGATTCTATGTTCTATTCTCTATTGGTGTTTAGTTTCGTTCGAAAAAATTTCTCGAAACTAAATTTCCTGGTAATTTCGTCAGTTGGGAGATTGGCAAGGTGTGCGCAGTCGGTGGATGTTGAGCCCCTTACACCGTGTACTGTCATTTTGAGTCCGACTTTAGCCAACCCGAGGTTTGGAACGGATTCTATGTTCAATTCTCGCTTGGTATTTAGTTCTGTTCGAAAAAAAATCTCGAAACTAAAGTTCCTGGTAATTTCGTCAGTTGGGAGATCGGCAAGGTGTGCATATACGGTGGGGGTTGAGCCCCTTACACCGTGTGCTGTCTCTTTGAGTCCGACTTTAGCTAACCTAAGGTTTACTTCCCAAGTAGTTCTCCTCACCATGATATGGAGAGGAGTGAGGTCCAGAATGACCTCTGTTGCTGCTGTTGGAGTCGATCTCATTGCTCCTGTTATACAAAGACATGCTAGTGCTGACATTTCGACATACCTATTCAAATTTAATATAATGGAATATCAAATGTTCAATTTATGTTGTGGAAAGCACATGTTCTCCGTATAAAATTCTCTACTCGTTAGGATTTTGAATAGTTTCTTCAGACGAGACGGGTTTATCAAAATTTGCCTTACTCATAGAATCATTTTGCGAAACTTCCCTTCCCGATCAAATCCAAAGGGAGAAGGTATATCGATTTGCATCTCCGCAGAATATCTAGCGGGAAAGTATAATGGGAAACTGAAATAATTTGGTTGCAGGACATGCAACCTGATTTCGACGCTGTATCAATTCATTTTCGATATGGAGCCAGTGTATGCATTTCAAATCAAGTTTAATCTATAGCTAATCAACATGCTACACGTGTGATTTCTTGCTCGAAGATTTTATGACTTGTTGATTGGCTGCTTGATATTGATGGGTTTGCGAATCTTTTTTGTTTTCCAACACTTTCCTGCTATGAAAATGTGAATTCGTTGATGATGATGATAATTGCATCAATATAAAAGTCAGATATAATAGGGTGAAATAATTAGATGTATACAGGGTGTTTCCTAAATTGTAGCGATAAAGAAAATGTGGGTGGTATTATATTGGACATAATGTAACAATAAATGGCAAGATTTTATGGTTTTGAAGCAATACAAATTTTTCAAAATATTGGCGCTTTTATTTACCTTTGTTTGGGAAGCACTGGTTTGATTCTCCATGCTACACCGTGTCTGCCCGATGGCAGTGTTTCAGCGTGGTTTGCTCAGGCTGCAGACCTTTGATCGATGAGTAACAGATAGGTCTTGAAAACTTTAAAACTCTTTCATTTCACTTTGTTTCATCATTTTTTACTTCCCCTTCATTTATCGCTCCAATTTCATAAACACAATAATCAGAACACAATGAATGGAAAAAGTATTATGTACACAGAGAATATATGTAATTGTGAAAACAGGATAACAGTATTTCTCTGTATTTTTCAACTAAAAAGTTTTTCATTTCTCCTGAAACTTGTAGATAGCTCTACAACTTTGATTGTTGCAAGCAAAAAATTGTTGGGAAGTCATTCTTCATGAGCCATTCATTTGTTGAGTATTGAATTGGTGATTGTGATGGTTCGTTCAGTGCTAAATTGTTTTCAGTTCATATGCATAAAAAAGAAAGTTATAAACTGATATCGAGAAGGGTGATCTCTTGACTGGACTAGTTGAACAAAACTATATGAATTCGGATACTCACAAACTAAGAAGAGGAATATGTTTTAGGGATGCAAAAAGGAATAAAAGGCAATGTTGAAGACCAAGCTTTAGCTTAATTTTCATCCTCACCACATCTGAAAATATAAATGGTGTAGCAGTTGTAATCGTGGAGACGCCGCCTCCGCAGCCAAGCAAGTAGGCCCCCATGGGACTTTTTTGCCATCCCCTGCCCTTCACATATCTACATCACTTCTAGTCCCTTCCGAACCTCTGTGACCTTCCAAATCGATGAGTTCTTTATGCTGGCGTTTTTCAGCTCCAAATATTTCAATTTATAGCCTCCCATACGCCTTACATTTCCCGAGAAAATTAAAAGAATTTTAGTTTTCTCGTCTCGTCTGCGCCAAATGGGGCTGTCTACTGTGCCTATTTGTAATAGTTGTTTGTCTAGTTTGTCATGCCCTGTTAATATACCTATAAAGAGATGTGGTGCTTGGTGTCATTATGATTCACTTGCTAGAGCCGGTCACAAAGTCTTTGGACAGCCTGAAGACAGCGGTATCTCTCTAATGTTTCTTCTGTTCTTTTTTCACTCAGTCGTTAAAAGCGGAGAGTTTAGCTTCTTGCGATGCGTTGTATAGGCTCCGACCCACAGAACGGCGTCGCAGACCCGGTTCCGGCAAGTTCATCTGCCACCTCGTTTCCAGGAACCTTTCTGTTACCAGGAACCTATACCAACTCAACTCCCTTTGGCCAGCTAGTTTCTAAAGAGCATCTCCACATTCATGTATAAGTACTCAGCTCGTTTCAGGATGCTAGATGGCTTTGAGAACTGCCTAACTTATTTTGCTTCCAGTCTCATAGATACAAGACCAAGACCAACACTTAATACCTAAATCTTCTATGAAGACCAAGATCAAGACTTGGCATTCGAGACCAAGACCAAGACTTGATAATATTTGGGCAGTTAGGCCACAGATTGAATTGTTGTAGTTTTTGAAATTGTTTTTCCGTTAACTAGCTGTCGTCCCTCTACGAACAGCATCCCTCAGAAGTCGAAACCAAGGATTAACGAAGTCTCATCTTTTTACGTGCGATTCCTAGCACTTTATCGGGCCAAGTTGATCAAAAATTCGATGCCTTTACTACTCTACTACCTGTTCCTTTGACGTTACAGTAGATGGGATCTTCAAGGGAAAGTTCTTAATCGACAAAGTTCTGGTCTTTTCCTTTTTTCACCGTAACAAGCAAATTTCTTCCAGTATCTTCTCTCATACTATCATTATTACATTATAACTGACTAAACTTATCATGCACACCGGAATGTACTGAAAAATTATTCACTTTTGCTCGGGAGTAATTTTTCGTGGCACTTCGTCCTTTCATTCAAAATAAGAGTCTCCTGAAATGAGACCGAAATGGACTTATTTGTTCATTGAATTATTAAAACAATCGATATATTTCTAAAATTATCCTGCCTTCCCAGGTGAGGGAGGCCATGAAGAATGTCTAGAGACATCTTCTGGAAATTGCCTCAACATAGAGTACGATTTCAGTAGAGGTCGTTTTATTATTGATTTGCAAAAAATGGTCGCAATTTCTACAAGTTCTCCGTAGATGGCACCGTAATAGGTTTTTATTTACGGTGTATAAATCTCATAGACAAACCTTTTATTATTCTCAATAATCGTAATGGTGGAACACATATGTACCGGTTTCATAATAATTCTAGTGAGACCTTCGTCATTTCCAGTTCGCACTAGTCTTCTGAAAACTTTTGAGGGTTGCTTGTAAGGTTGTAGCCAGGTGACAATAAGAAGAATTACTACAACATTTTCATCTCCAATTTGTTTTCGAAACTGAATCTACTTATAAATCTACGTAAATCAGTCAAATTCAATTGGCCTACTGAATTTATAGCAACTTTTCTGAAAATAGTATAAGATTTTGTTGTAGATTCATTACTAATACATTATTAATACATGGATATTCTGTTAGTATCAGCAACAAATGTTTTTTCGGAATTCTGGAGATAGTTTTGAATAGAACACCAGAGGTAAATGGTCAAAAGCTTTTGGGTCAACGTTCACTAACTCAGAATAAAAGTAATATCGATGACAGTTGAAGTCAAGGACGCAGGCACTGCACAATTTCAGAAAATCAGTGAATCAAATACAGTGCAAATATGTATTTGACTGACACAATGCAGATTTTGAAGTCTGTGAAAGGACGACAATTAATCATCGAAATCGAATCGAAATCCTCCACGATTCACTGTTGCGTAAAAATCAACAGTGTTGCTCCTAAGGTGGCGTATGGAGTTAGTAACAAGGCCTAGCCAGAAAACATGATCATCCATAGTAATTAGACCATTAGATCTGTTTGGATATAAACCTAAATAAAAAAAATTAACATTGACAATTCCATAGTAGACAACACACTGTGTTCTACTTTTGCTTCCTCAAATCCAAGTAAAAGTGAAAAAACGGTTTCAATCCTGGCTATACAATCGTTAAAACAGATTCCATACTTTGTGGCGGGCGTTGAGTTAGCATACGACCCGACATGAAATTTGACCCCGTCAATTATAGCTAATTTCACACCCGCCACCATGTATGGAATCTGCATTACCGACCATAGCGAAATTTCAAACCTTTTGATGTGCGCATGCACATGTTTTAAACAGTTCAAACCATGACATGAGTTGCGTAGTTAACTCCACGTACGGCATCAAGTATGGGCCCTGTATTACCGATAGAAAGGCGATATTCTTTCTCTGGTCGCTCATAATTCACTACTTTTCATTTATTATTATTTATTAGTAGTTAAGCAAGAAAGATTCTGTGACATGTCCACATGCGCTCCGTTGTAATCATTATTTGCTCGGTAACAACAGACAACAACAAAATCCATTTATTATTTATTTAAAGTTTTCGCTTTGTAATCATATCATCATCGGTTGATGCATGGGTTCGAGGGTTCGAATTCTATCGCGATACCGATTCCATGGTGTCACATGTTGAAAGGTAAGGGCTACATCTTTCCTTACTCACACAAGTCTTATGAAGACTTTTGGGGGTTGTAGCCGGTTGATGGAACTAACTTTTTTAACAATGTTAACAACAATATAGCTAAAGACATTTCATTTCAAATGTTTCATAGTATTCCACTGATCACAGCTTTCGCCCCCCTCCTCTCCCATGTAACAGATGATACCAGGTTATTTGTATTCTGTTTTTTAATAATTCCCATACCGATGTCACCCATGTAAAATTGGTCCTAAGCCCTTTTCCTATAATTGGCAGCGTATGTCACCATCTCGATGTTATAGATGTTAATGCCAAACGGTCTGGCCTCAAGAATGCCAGTGAATTTTTTCCTTGTAGGGCAACTGGATGTTCCCCCTATTTCGAGGTTCTCTTTTCCCAAAAAGGCACATGGATTCATGCCCCACGCTCGAAGGGGGGGTCTTGAGCGAAGCTTGATACAATTATAAGAGAGTAGTTGTTGGAGTTCAAATTGAATGCAGAGGTTCAACGATAGGACCTCTATTAAGAAATAAAAATGACATTTGGAAAACAATTGACAACGATAAAAAAAATGAGGGATTTGGCTAATGTTAGTGTCCGCGAAATTTAGAATTATTCTTTCCATATTCAATATCGAAAAAGTCGAAATTCACGAAGAGCTTTCAAACATCAATTCATTTTTTGACTTTGCCAGAGGTAGCTGAAACAGACAATTCCCACTTTCCCCGACTTCATTTGATTTGGTTCACTTCGAATATAAGGAAACGAATCTACCCCTAATTGGCTGGCTTAACGTTGAAACCCTTCCTTGAGACTTACTGTACGTAGAGTTCCCAGATCTAAAATAATTATTGGAGCATCAAAAACCGTTAGAGGTTGTTCACTGGTTGAAGGTAAAACTGGTGGCGCGTGAGTATAGCGTGGTCATTGGTCTCATGCATAGCATCACACGTTGAGTGCTAAGGGCTACATCTTCTCGCACAAGTCTCTCGAAGACTTTAAAGGGTTTCTTATAAGGGTGCAGATGTTTTATAATTCTGACAAGCAATTTTAACAAAAAAATATTAGTGAAGCGAGGGTACCAAGGCCCATCAATCTTGCTTGAGACGGATATCCATTACCGTTTGTGATGATTATTACGTTTTTTGCATGATCCACGCAATGACCAGATCACATGAATATATTTTATACCGGAAAAATGTCAAATACAAGTAATCAGGAATTATATATCACAGAATTTTCAAAAAATACTTTCACCTTGCTGGTACGGAAACTGTGTTGCTAAGAAACACCACGAGAGCTTGCTCGAGTGGTGTTTTGTACAGCAACACATTTTGAGTGCCTGGCAAGGTGAAAGTATTTTGAAAATCGACATTTTATCGGGATATTATTCCTGATTAGTTGTTATCTGACATTTCTATATTTATTGGGATTGTCGTAACTATGGAAATGTATACACAAGAAGCGAAACACCGATTTGAAAATACTACGGACTGGCGGCAGTATTTTCAAAAAGACTTATTCTCATTGGTTTGAACTGAGAAAATTATGGCATATGATTAGTTTATATAATATGAGGGATATTGTCGATGAAATACTTACCGCCCTTGATCGGGAAGTAAGAGTCCTTACCGATCGGATTTATACTGCTTTTTTATCGTTAAATTACTGGCTGTATTTAGTAGGTCAGTGACAGTTTTTACCAATAGGTCATTTTTAAACGCAACATTCCATTTTTTGAATTGAACCAGAAAATTCGAACAATTTACGCATCGCCTAAAATGAATATCTAAATGTTCTGATTTTTCCTTAGATGGTTTAGAATTTGGGCAGCCACCGTTACAGTTAGATTTCATCCGAAAATATCTCACGTTTCATGAGGAAAAGAACAAGAACGTCCTCATTTTTCCGAATATGCTTTACTTCTCCATCTGCGCCTCCCAATATCTAGGTAATAACAAATACATTATACTCATATGATATATCGACTGATTCTCGTTTGTATTTGAATTTATTTTTTATTGTGAGAACCGTTTCGTTTAATTTGGGCATACCATCGCGACTTAAGAGCCTTTGGTATTTCGTAACGGTAGGAAAGTCTTTGATTTTCCCAATAAACAAGGAGACCTTTGGAAAAATATACTTTTGAAATTATCAAATATTTTTAGCATGTGTCGTGGGTCGTGGCAACATCGAAATACCTTCATGAATATTAGTTACGTTCTACAAAATGACAGACTGATGTGATTGCCAATGCAAAGAATAATCAAGCATAAAAATATCTGAATATACATAGAAAAAATTAAGTTTAAGAGCTATTGTTAATATTATGAGACATGATTACTAAAATTGATTATTTTTGTTTCGAATTTTTATTTTTATATATATATTTTTTATTTTTAACTGATTTTATATCATAATTATGTATGGTCTGTAGTCTCTTCTTATCAACCTGTACTGGGAACATAAAATCAGAATATTGACTAACTTGTCTAACAAATAACCAATCTACACAAGAAAGAAAGAAAGAAAGAAATATATATTACCATTTGTTTTAAGTTTTATTGTACTCATACATATAATATTTCATATGTCTTATTTTACAGAAACTGGGCCTACCAACTGACAAATAATAATTGATAATACTTATTTTGAAGTCTTATAACGCACCATCCCAGGTGGGGTGGAGTGGATAGCATATCTTGAACAGAATTATTTCCTGAAACATAAAAAAATATCAAAATCGGTTTTGAAACAAAATGCGTTATTATCCCGAATGAATTTTTTTCGGAATATAGAAGCGTTTCATAATTATTTTATTCAACACTGGACTAACATTTTCTTATAGGTTACATAGCAGTAGCAATATAAGTATGAGAATAAGAATTGAAAGATATATTGAAATATATCGCAGCCCTAGAAGCTGAGAGGATGATCTATATTATACAACTGACATAAATAGAATATACCACAGTTTCTTATTCATATTACAACTTCGATATATATTTTCCTTCAACCATCTCTGAACTGAAAAGTAATTAATGTCACTGGATGAATACTAAAATGAAGCGTTATTCCATCTACATCCGAAATGAACTCCACCTACATAGAAACGAAATATGAAACATATAGGTACATCGAATATAAGTGGTTGTTACAAGATATGTCTAGAATATACCGTCTGTCCAGAAAATAACTGCCCCCCAACGGAGTAAAATTTCTCTTTGATTTTTTTTTTGGTAAATGGTTGTTTAAATTTTTTTCAATGGCATGGGTGTCGAGTGTTACTTTATTCGAATCGTCTTTCAATTTTCTATACGACTGCGAAAAAAAATTTACCGGGTCACGTGGGCAAAAACATTTTTTTTTCCTTTATTTGAATTTGTTTTACGTAAAAGTCATAAAACAAAATGTGTTTTTTTTTGTGTAAAAAATACCGTGTCCACATATGGTACACAAGGCTCAGCATTGTGATATTGTCAATAATGCCTTACCGTTAGTGAAAAAAAGGAAAATTTCCATGAAAAATGTGTCTCCCAAAAACTGAATAAAATATTAGTTTGTGTATCTATGCTTTACTTTATTTTATGAAAAATAAAACCCCTAACAGATATACCTAGAACCACCAACAGATATACCTAGAAATAATACATATGTTTTTTGTATTATTCGTCATGCCTCTAAAAACTAAAAAAAAACAGGCCAATTTATTATACCTAGGTACTATGTGTATCAGCTACACATGGCAGAGGATTAAAATTGCCTGTGTCCATGTACGGTACACACGGCAATCAAAGTGGTAAATGAGCTCTATTAAAATGAAAAAATATTATTTGATATCTGCAAATGTTCTCCGTTCCTCAGAATTGCAGAAAAAAAATGATTTCCGTAATTTTTCTGAGATTCAATAAAACGAGGTATCACACTACTTTTTTTTTTGTTATTACGAATCTCCCAGGTTTTCTTAGAAAAGCCATCAAAAGCAGAGCTTGTCCGAGCAAAGGAGACCTGAAACCTACAGCATGAGAATGGATTCCGAACCACTTTAGCTCCGTGGTGGCGGTGGGGATCGAAACCGGGCCTTCTAGGTGGGAGCAATCGCTCTGAACACGTCGATCACTTAGCTACTTATCTACTCACTTGAATTTTTTTTTCCATTTGCCATTTTCAGTGACAAACAACTTTTATAGAAACAAATTCCAATAAATTCGAATAAGATGGACCTCGACCCTCCATGCTATTTAGAAAAATCTTTCAAAATGGCTTCGTGCCACCATGTTGAAAGATAGACATTAGACATTGTTGTCAAAAAACAGTTTATAATCTACCATTCAATCAAACAAGAATAAAAATAAAATTCAATCGGTTCAAAAGTTAACAGCCCCCCCCCTCCCCAGTTGACCTTCAAACCGATGCTACTTTATGGACAAACAGTATATGTATATCATCATATGAGTAAAAATATATTTTCGACTGATATTATGGTGCTATTTTCCTTAAAAAATCTGAATCTGAAATAATACAATGAAGTGAACTTTCTAAATATGACTGATATTTTTAAAACTTACTCTAACATGTCATCTGTAAAACAGACGACACTCATGTGTCCATTGATATCTTCGTCGGTCATCTGCCCCAAATAAACTGTTACTGAATTCTCGAATGCTCCTGAAGATACCAAACGAACTGTTGTTGTATCGCAGGCAACTGCGTCTACGTGTTTCCCTGTAAGCAACAATATTTCAAACATACAGTAGAGTAGACAGTTATCATATGGGATTTGAAGATAAATAGTACAGAAACCAGAGACTTCTTCTGCTCAAAAAATTGGATGGTAATGAAATTTGGTATGAGCTTGGTTTGAAAATAGAGGAGAAGGTATCCAATAAGTTCCGAGACCTACTTTGTGAAAATCCGACGTTTTTCCGGGTGTTACTTGAAAAAAACGTGGAAATTGAAAAAAATACCAAGGTATCAAAAATAAAGCTGTGGAATTTTTGAACAAAAAAGGTGTTTTTTGTTTTTTACAAAAAATCAAAGGTTTTTTCTGAAATAAAACAATATCGAAGTCATTATTCAATACAAGAAACGGGAAGGAAATATGTCAGAAATACTCCGCTGACCCATAAATAATAATAATTTCTCAAACAAAATGTCAATGTAATACTTTTACGGATTTATTATTCTAGAAGAAAACTAAATCATGAATAACACCACTATTAAATTATAGTACATCAGTATTAGAAGCTATAACAATACTAGAACTATGAAAACATTTTAATGGAATTCGTGTATTCGTTCTTCCAATTATATTTTGGAGTTGAAGATTACATTTTCTGTTATCCACGTGGGAAATTAAATAGAAAAAAAATCATGAAAACGAATTTGGAATCTAATAAATAAGCTTTGGAAGTTGAGTCGAAAGTATAGTTCAAATAATAAATATTCTGTGGCATAACTTTTCATCTCCCCAGGAAACATACATTTAATATCTGGAAACAAAGTTTTCCAGTTTCAATATCGTCTAATATTATAAATCAACCGCCGTCGGTAGTTTGGAACTGAATATGAAAGTTGTTCAATTAGGAACTACGTTTTTGGCTGCAGGCACTTGTGGAAACTGAAACAACGTTTTGATTCAATATCATAAATTTTTTCACCTATTCACTAAAAATTACAGATGTTCAAAATTCCTTGGGAATATAAAAACCGCTTTATAAAACGTGGAGGATTATCCCCAGCCGGCTACGAAAATCAATAATTCAAGTTTTTACATCGGAGAAGAAAAAAGTTCGCGCACCGACTGGGAATCGAACCTGGGACCTTACGGTCACCCAACCATTGCGCTAATCCCCGCTCGAAGGAAAGAAAAATCAATCAGCTTTCCAATGATACTATTAATTGTAATTTTGAATTTGGGTTTTGTCGTCCTAGGTTGAAATTTCTTTCTCTAAAGTTTCATTAGAATTAGTGGATAAAATTTCGCTGTAGCGAGTGGCTAGAATTTTCAGGAAAGCTATTTCCATAGCTCTATCGAAAATATTTGAAAAATAACGCCTTTTGTCATAAATAAAATGGTTCCATGGTACAAGCACCACATCTTTAATATTTTTTGAGCAGAAACCATAGTTATATTTAACAGTGTTGAGAAGCTTCAACGGTAGGATTCACATTGAGAAGTTCGTGTTGCGAGATATGATAGGAGTATTTCCGTAAATCAGAAAAAAGCATAAATTTCATGACCCGTACGCAAGTAAGCTATACAGTTGTGGTTATTTATCTTATCATAAGAGAAGAATATTTTGAACAGCAGCGATAATGTTGAACAAATTTCACACCAAGATGCAGGTGTTTTTCTCAATCGTCCCAATCAACCACTTCTCCTTCATAAAGTTGGTTATCCAGTTCGAGTCTCTTTCTAAGTATCCCCAACGATTCTCCTAGGGGTACATTCGTTTAAAGATTTTCAACATCAAAGGCGGTCTTCTGGTTGTAGATTTACTTCTCCCTCGAGTCCTCTACTTAGGGGTAAGTTGTAGGTTTGTGAGTACCTGGAGCTGGTTATAGGAAGCGGTTTGCTGAAGTGAGGTGTGAGTTGTGTCAGATATAAACGACCTGTACTTCCTGAGTGTTTATATTTTTCTCTCTGGAAGAACTAATCTTCCTGTTTATGCAATAATGGAACTTCTAGAAATCTGCTGTTTCTTACTGTTTCTTTCAGGAAAAATATCGTCTCTACGTTCAGGAAGACAGACTTCCTATGGTCTCACCATCATTACCGATTGCCGCCAATGCATACATGGAATGGTTTGAAAGCCTGGTCATTCAAGAAGCCAAACACAAACATAGAATTACGTTACGTTGACGTTCATAATATGGGTTCATGGAGGCCAACGACTTGAAAACTATCTGGAAGATAGCAATAAAATCAGGAAGACCATTAAATTATACATGAGTAACGAGGACCACGGCGTCCAATCGATCCTAGATGTCAAAGTCGAAAGGATTGGAGACTCAACCCAAACATTGGTGTACAGGAAGAAAACCGAACAATATCTGAACCTAGATTCAAACCACGCAACATAGATCAACAAAGGCAACGTGAGAATTCTCGTGGAAAGGGCAAGGACCATATGCAACAACTATAAATTGAACTGACCAACATAAGGAGAGACAAGAAGACATTCTGGAACAATGCAATAGGCAAACTAAGGATCAACGAATCCATATTGTCCCCCTACTATACATAAGAGGGGTATCGGAGACTCTGAAAAGAATCATATTGAGAAGCCTTCTAACCAAAACCAAGCCTGAGAATTCAAGCGAAAATTCAAAAAATTTCGTTTACCAAATCCCATATAGACAAACATAAACGCTGGACTGAACGAGGAGAGACGTCATCGGAAGTCACAGTAAACGCTTGGAAAGAACACCACCGCATCCAGTGGAAACGTTCTAGATGAAGAACAGTGGTTCAAAGGAAAAACTAAAGAGTCCCTATACATATACATACATATACGAAACATTAAGAAAACAGGTAGTCCTGTTTATTACTTCAAAATATACAAAGTGCCTCCCGAAACTCTAGTCAGTATACACTTGATAACGATCGGAAATATTGAACCAATTGAAACGTCGTTGTTATAGAAACAATCCAGATGAAGGAAGTCATCAATGAAAGTAATCAATTTACATCGTTGCCTGAAAAAAACGTATACAAGTTTATTCTCCTGCTAGGTGAGAACAGACCACTTTAAAAAATGAATTATTCAGTAAACCCAAAACAATATTCAGCAAAGGCGACATTATCAGACATGTTGAGGTCTTCTACAGTTCGTTTAAATATATTCTCGAGCCCGAGGTATCTTCCTAGAACGTGCCAATTGTATGAAAATGCAAACCCTTTGTCCTTGCTAATGAAATGGACACAAGTTATTTATGTATTTGCAGAGAACTAATTCTCTCTGTGTACACCAAGAATTACCAACTTCAATGTAAGTATACCGAAAAGTGTGCATTTAACTAACCACCAGAAACGTGCTTAAACCTAGAAAATAAATGTCTATTTGATGAAAATAAAACCATCAATTGTGATACAGTGAAATTTGAATTAAATGAGCTAAAGGTCCAAATATTCAAATCAGTTTAAAAAGTCCTGAGCGTAATGATAATAGTGTTTGCTCATGATTGGCAAGATGTCTGAAACATACCCTTTCAGGCATGTTCTGGGAATACATATACAGGGTGTCCTATTTTTTTGGTAGAGGGTATAATTCTTTTGAACTAAGTTATTCAATGGTTCCATGTTTTTCACTATATAAGGTAGTATAATTATTTTGAATAAAATTTTTCGATGATCCCATATGATTCACTGTTTTTACGGATTTTTCAGATTTTATTTCAACGAGTTTTTGGCACTTTTTCACGACAGACACCCTCCCTCTCGTAGGAGAGTAATTCTTTCGAAATAAATTATTCGATGGTTCATTGTTGATCACTATATTTATGGATTTTCCGATTTTGTTCTCGTGAATTTTCACATTTTTTAGGAAAGGGTTTGATCCCCCGACCAACATTATTTTTTCACCCGTAATTTTCAATTTCTGAAACCGTCAGAATTTTTATGAATTTTTACGCGTTCAATACCTAACTTCCAGGGGTGCAAGGACGATTTTCCTACTAATAATTTCCAGTTTCGAAAAAATCTCAAAAATTTCTACGGCACTCCAGGTAGTCGGTTCATTGCAAGCACTAGCTTAATTCCAAAATTGTCATTGAGGCAACCCGCAGCATGTTATCAAGTGCAATCACATTATTCTACAATTGAACGAGGTCGGTGGATATTCTATACCGAGTGAAACGTTGTGTCTAATCAAATAACAGAAGTCTACTGAAAAGTAATTTCACTCTCACCTGCTTTGGAGTCCAGCCCGCAAAGCGAGTCAGCAATCTGCAGGTTGGCATTATCCAATCCTGGGGAGCCCCCTATCTGAACGTAATCATCCAATCCCCGTTTCTGGCACTGGAAAAGCAAACTAATTAGTGGAGGCTAGGCAAGCAGCATATTGTTTGTAGAAATACGGGACAGCACAATAGAACATTGAAACATTTCCCAAAATTAGTCAATATAACTACAGCCGCATAGCTAAAGCTAGAGAGAGCTAGAGACAGCCATTCACTTCTTCGTAGATCGAACAATTGAAACTAACATGCTTATTTCCTCTTAAAAATTAAAGGTGGTGAAAATGAAAGATATTAAAATGTACTGAAAAATTTGTGTTGATATCAAAGTACATAATTTTTTGAAGTTTATGATAAAGCCGGATAGCTGCGAAAAACTGTTTCAAAAAATGTCATACCAGATTTTTTCATTGGAGAAACAAGTTCTGGTTGGTATAGAGAAAGAAGTTCAAATGTACATCAAATATCGAATAAAGTAAACAATTCCAAATACTGATCAAATAACGAAAGTAATTTACGAAATGTTGTACAAAGTTTATCCAATCCAGTAACCTTGTCATGAAAAGGGTGGGTCTAAGTTACATTGAATTGAATAGTATGGGATGTGACTGAGATGCAAAATCCAAGTTTTCGACCTTCCAGTCCCCCGAATCACTTTTGAATATCCCAAAAACTGCTAAATTTCTGCACTTTTTTGGTGTCGTCCCATTTGACCATGAAGGAGCATGTTTTCGACAAAGACCATTCCATACTGCATTTTCTGCAGCATTTATTTGGGCTTTTTGCCGAACGAGTTTCAACTCGGTAACAGAGCTCGGGTCGCGCCGTTTGATGAGACCAAGTTCCTCAGGGTTGCTCGAAGAGAATCAATACCTACATTTTCATGGTCACGGACCATGCAGAGAAGATGATCCAAACTCCTGATGAGTTTACAGGCTCCGACCAGTACCAATCTGTTGTGAAGACACTCCAAACTCAAAAGTCCTCGGCCTCTCTGTTGTCGGGGAAGATATAGCCGAGGAACGGACGATTTAGGATGCAGACTTCTGTATAGGTGCATCATCTTGCGAGTCTTTCACATCGAGTGGTCGCAGATTCTCTTGTGTCCACTTCATTACTCCGAAGAAGTATAGTAAGATCGAAAGGGCAAGCATATTGGGAGCAGCAACTTTGTTCTTCCCCGACAATTCTGATGACCAGATATGTCGTAGTTTGTGCCGCAGACGGAGTTTTCAACTGTTGTTACCTCTTGAGAGTGGTGTCGTTCTACCCCTAGGTTATTCTCGATATTTGGTCCGTTTTTTCTCCTCTTCGAACAATGTTCCTTTCGCTAGGAGCCGAAAACTCTACGAATATCAGGCATATTTGCTTATATTTACCTAAGGGTGGAGAATTAGTTTCAATTGATTCGGCACTTCTCATTCTCCACAACGGACTCAATATCTCCCGGAGCATGAGGCAACACCAGTGTCTCGTCTATACCGAGTGTCGTAGGTGGTGGTACAACACTCGTAGCGCCGCGATGTGCCTTTGAAAATAGGCTGAGACCGCATGAGCTTGACACGCAGACAGCAAATGCATTATGGCCTCAGGCGCTTCACAACACGCTCATCATCTATTGTCGGGGACCTCTATACCCATCACTCGACTACAACAGACCAGGGTGTTGAAGACACCATCCTGGCAGGCCATTATAAATCCCTCGGTCTCCAATTTCAGTCCACTTGACCTAAGGAATGCGTAGGTCAAATTTTTGGATAAGTCAAGGTCTTCAATGTTCTTAAAGAAGTCACCATGCATTGGCTTAGCCTTATGAAGCTGCAGGAGGATCTCAGTCTCCGCACCTCTAATGTGAGCTTTTTGCTGAACGGGCTCAAACTCGATGACAGAGTTTGGGTTAACCGCTCAAAATCTAAAACGAGACCAACTTTATCGGCTGCATGGGCTACTGCCTTGAGAAAAAAGGCTTCAATCCCTGGCTTTTTGTGGTCACAGATTAAGCAAAGAGGATCCGAACTCCTGGTGACTTTACAGGCTCCATCCAGTACCATTCTGTTATGTAGACATACCAAACTCAAAAGTCTACGGCCTCCTCTTGAGTCCTCTTGAGTCCTCTTGAGTCCATTTCACCATTCCAGGAATAGAGAAGGATAGGAACGGATATTAATTATCATTATTAAATTAGAATTATTATCAATATTATAACTCAAGAAGTAAGAAAAAGAAATATTCATAGTTTTGACATTATACGATTCGTCTCTATCAAAGTCAAAGTAGGAAGCGCTATAAAGATATCATTTAAAAAAATGGGATTACTCAAAAATAGTTACTTTATCATATTTGAGACCCTGCTGGAGACTTAAGTGTTGTAAATAAAATTATAATTCAATTTCCATGGAGGACATTGCATTGGGAAGGAAGTGTCGTATATGAAATTCAAAAGTAGCGAATAAATTATCCTACTATTTCAGAATTTGCTCTAGATTTCGAAAATGTGAAAATATATAAGGTGTTCATTTAAAAAACAAAACAAACTAAGACCATATCCGGTGAAACCGGTAGTGCTACAGAGTACGTTTTTATGTAAGAAAATCACATTTCAGTTGTTCTGTGGACATCTACGTCAACGTTCAGCATCCTTTTTTATTCTGTTTGCCAAGGCGAATGTGTTCCTCTTTCTAAAGATAGCCCTTCACGACTTTGTTATAATCATCTCAAAGTATTACGAAATCAGATACCCACCCAAAGTTTGTATCTAATTTATCAAAATGAAAGAGAAATCTTATCCAGCTGAGGGCGAGGATAAAAGTTGTTCGAAAGTAAACAGTGTTTGATTATATCGTCATTCTGAAGTTCAGGAAGTTCAAGAGTTTCTATAGCTCATATTTCGCAATAGATAGCTGCACAATAACTTATGTTGTTGTTGTTATTCCTTTGATGAACTATATCTCTTAGATAGAAAAGACAGATAAAGTAAATAAGATCTCAAAACCAATCATTGATATTTTTCAAATTCTATTCACCATTCATATAATACACAATTTTTCAAAATCGATGATGATTCTAATGGCAGTGTGAAATACTTTGATGAAAGTTTGCTCCACAAATATTTTTCCAATAAATTTTATGATAGTGCATCAACAAATATATAAAACTCTGTCGCGTATGAAGGTTACTATAATTAACTTCAAATAAATCTTGCAGTTGTAGCTACAGATAACTGTGGGTTCATCAACTAACACACTATCAATACTTTATTAACCAATGGTTATAGTAACTAACAACATTATTTATTTTCAGTCATCTGTAATGTCTGATGGTATGTTTTCGAATTTTTTTCTCTAAACACAAAGTATCTAAGCATGTTCAAATTAATGCTATAGAAAATGAAAAAATATTACTTTTTCATGGCAAGCTATGAATATTGAAAAATTCAAACATTTATGAAAAAATATAAAAAAATTCGAAATCAACCAAACATTATGGATGAATAAATATAAATAATGTTGTCATCGAACTCGCCGATAAAGGACGTATTGTTAACGAATTTTTATCATAAGCAAATAACTGAATACAATAATATATCAATGACAGTATTTTTGATAAAAGCACTCATATCATTGGGTGTAATATTGAATATTTGGATTCATCAGAAAGTTAGCGATCTTGTCTTTTGTTTTATCATCAGCATCATTTTTGTTTTCTAGTCAAAAATGATCAGAGAGGGCCATCAAGAGGGCCTGGAACAAACTGAAACTATAATGTCTTATAAACATATAACTTTTTAGTTCTGGAATAGTACTAGTGAAAACCCCCGAAAAACGATTTTTATTGACTATCCCCTGTATAGAGCCTAATGTATTACCATCAAAGATTAGTACATATACGTATCCAGCAGAATTTGGAATAGAATTTTCAAACCGACTACAAAAAGCCATGTTAATTCAAGAAAAAAGCGAAAGAAATTCTGAAAATAGTTCACTTCTTGATCAAAACAAGAATGAAAAATTGAATTTAATTTTCATAGGTAACCTGACAGTTGTGACAATTATTTAAAGCTTAACAGCAGTCAAATAGATGCTGTGCACGAAATTCGAGAAATGTCACACATTTTCTTAATGGAATAAACGGGCCTGTACTTTGGCCTGTTGAATGTTTTCAATAATATCACATCACATAATTTTGAATGAACAGTGATAAACAAGAAATTGAGAATATTTCTTTGTATCGCTGCAAATGGTTCACAGTCTGAAAATGTGATGGAATAAAACGAAATCTTGAGTTGGGAAATCTTGAGTTGGGAACTCTTGAGTTCTATTCATTATTTCAGTTCCATTGATTTTTATTCAATGAATGAATTCATCCATTCAATTTCCAGAATGAAAATGTGTTAAAATTTATTCAGATAAACCTAGCTCAATGGAACAATCCTTGAGGAGTGTTCAGAGTAGACGAAACGTTTTCCATAATGAAGTGATAATACACTTTCATATACAATTGAGACGAAAAAAACCCAGGTCCTTCTTCAAACCCTTTAATCGTTCTTCGAAACACGTATGTTTTTTTCCCTTCAACCAACTCTGTAACTCTCACAATTAACGAAATCTCAGTGGTGAGCATCGAAAAAGTAGCCACCCTATATACGCTGTTTTTTGTATCGAAGAAAACCAAATCTTGTTTCGTCACGAATTCGAATATTTTTCATTTTTCAATAATGACATTTTGATCAAATGTGGCAAATCAGTCCCCACTCAGTCTTAGTCCCGGCGCGGCGGTGCAAAAAAGTCTCCTAAAGTGACATTTTTGACCAAATGGAGAAATTGAATGCCACAAAGCCACATAAGCACATTCCACATCTAAATCATGCTCTACCTCTAACCGAACCTTGTGGATGGTGCCTGTTTCTAATTCGACGCCTCTGCCGTCGCTTGGCGTCGCTCCGACGTCTAGTGCAGCCACTTTCACTACTGCAGGAAATAAGGTGCTCAAGCTGCAATTCGTCCTCTTTCCGTAATTTCGGAGGGTGTAGATGTCGTCTGTTTGGAACAGAACGTTACAAGCTGAAATGATAAATAAATGTTAAACAGCATCAACAAATTGTATATTTTGAAATATCTTCTTTTGTACACAACAGAAAATTATGTCAAATAATGTCGATACCAGATTTTCCCATATCCCAGTTTTCGAAAAAACTATATTTTTTACATAATATAATGTGTAAGCGTCACTCTCCTTTTGAAAAGAAGGACTTGGACTACTCAAATATTGAAATAATCCAATAACTATGCAATCTGTCCATGAACGAATGAACATTTATATTGCTATTTCATTACTGTCCACCACTCATTCTATTTCATCTCCGCTACCGCAAATGTTAACAGTTTTAAAAGCCTTGTCCACTCTCAAATCCACTTTTTGCGATACATCTACGAAATTTATCGATCGTAGTTGGATACAAATGAAAAACTCCTTTATAGGTAATGAAACTTTTCAGCTTATTATCCTTCAATTTTCCATTGTCTTTTCCCTTTATTCCTGAACAAGATATAAGAATATATCAATTCTGAAGCTTTGTTCTGAAGTTGACATCTGAAGGTTTTCACTAAAGACAAACTATCCAAGTTTTCTCGTTATGTTCAGAAGGTAAGCTCATTAGCTCTCAAATGTGAAGCATAGTAGTTGGTACAAAATATTCGAAATGTTGAACTTCTATTGTTAGTTGTCTGCCGCATTGCATTCTGTTTTGCTTTGATTTGTCGACTGAGCACGGCGTGTCCACCAAAACTTAAATTACCTAGCGGAATTATTAGCTCATAATTTTTACGAAGAGCATACTAGGAATGCAAAATCACTCTCAATGACGAATAAAGTGTGATCTCACAATCTCAATCTCAAAATAAATTTAAAGTAAAGATTGAATGACAGTAATTTCATTATTGAATAATAAATCAGTTTTTCAAAATTTAAGGGTGGACAAATGGTTAGGACTATTTATGAATTGTCTTCCATCAAATAATGTGCAAGTGCAAGGAGCACTTGCAATAGTGTCCTCTTCAAATTCTAATATTATATACAGGTATCGGTTCGATAGAAAGCTATGCGAAATATGAAGGTTTTGATTGCCTGAGATGTAATTTCTCGTCGGACGTATGGTCGGTACCTTCTTTGTAGAATTGAGCATGCCAGACTGGGAGACAGGAATAAATCACTCCAGTTTCATAGTCAGTGGACAAATTTGTTAATTATATGACAATACATGATATTCATCCATTAGACACTCTAGTATATTCAGAAACGCTGACATCAAGTCCAAAACTGTTATAAGATTTGCTAGATATTGCTTGAAAACTTATTATCAAAGTGAATTTTGAAACCTACAAATAAAGTGAAAGACAGTACAGTCGTACCACGGAAAAAATTGAAGTATATCCTACAGATGCATGCTGTAGAAATGATTCTAACGCAAAATTAAGTTCTCATCAGTTTGCGAGAAAAATACACAACCCAAAGAGAAATGCAGATAGGCACAAAAAAGATACTTACGGTTAGGATTTTTTACAAATCTGACGTTGAAACTGAAGGCGCTTCCCCTTTCTGGCATCCTATACTGTATAAGAGCCACATTCTGCGAGCTGAGAAAGATCTGTTTGATCTTTTTTCCACCACAAAATTCACTGAATCTTGATCGCAGCGGCCTTGGGTGGTCACGTGGGCTGGGGAAAAATTCGCCGTTCAGTTCCCAACCATCCACCACCTGGAAAATACAACGAAACAGTTTAGAAACTGAAAATATGAAGCATGTTCGATTTTTCTTTGAGAAAGTATCACTTCCCGGACTAGTCTGGGAAATGCTCGAATTTCAATATAAATATTAATATAAATAAGAATTAGAATTTTTATTTTAGTGAAATTTTCTTCTACAAAAAAATATAATTTACAAATGTGTTTCGATTTGTTATTCTACATGGTTGCCGAAAAATTTGTGTACGCAACACGTCCGAAAACAGTTTTTTTGGACAGGCAGACTTCCAGGACTCTCTACGCTCGTCCTAGAATCTTGCCCACTCGTCCAAAAAAACAGTATTTTCCGGACTTGTTACGTAAATTACTATTTCCTGCATTCGATACATCCGGGAACTTTTTGCTCTCATATTTCGAGAAAGAAAAGTTATTATATTTCGTAATCCAACCTCAATATGATCGGGTTAAATTGACGTAGGTACCTAGTTTTGTTATGTGTGTATATGTAGAATCAACAATGTATCGCTGAGACAGTTTTTTTAATTAAAGTGAAACATTCAGTACGATACAACTAGGTAATAAATAGTAGGTACATAAACAAGCTGTTTATATTACTAGGGAGGAAAGTGCCACTTTTCCCCCCGCAGGATGTAGTTTACTCTAGTAAACATCCAAGGGAGGAATAGGCACTCTACTCCCATGTAATACATATGATTTTTCCTCCTACCCACTTAATGAACCTTTTTTGTAAATTTAAAACGCATCTTAACTGCATTTGTCTAAAACGGACCTATACTTGCATGATGGAAAGTATAGACAATACAGTCATGTCTATCTGAGAATCTGCGGTGGTGCAATGGCTAGCGTCTTGGGCTTGTAATCCGAAGGTCCCTGGTTCAGCTCCTGGCAATTGCAACATTTTTTTAAGAACGTTATTTTATTTGTTTCTTACTAGTGATTTGAATTATTGGACATTTCGATAGCTTATGCATTTCGGATTGCTATTGAGTGATTTTCTCAAAAGTAATGTTATATGCCGATAATTTTTTTCCTAAAAGCTACGCTTGTAGAAAAAATAATGTGTGTATTTCGAGCACAAATTGTCATAATCGTTCTCCAAAGATTAATCTTTTTGTCAAGCGACAATCAATCACTTTTCGCTCTAAATACACAAATAACTATTAAAGAACTAACGTAGAAGTAACATTCATATTTGATTTTTACCAGAAAGTACGGAAACAATTTGCTCATAATAGATTCACAAGTTTCATCGTTTACAACTTACTTGAAATGAGGGAGAGGAGAAGTACTCTCCTCCCTAGGGAGGAAAAATATGAGTTTCCTCCCTGGTTTGAAGAAGGAAAGTGTGTACTTTCTATAGGAGTAGGAGGAAAAATAGTTTTTATATCTTATAAGCCTTCAATAATTTACTTCACAGTAAAATAGGATTTGCCGATTGGGAGTATAGACTATACTGATACTCAATGGCTACCATACACTTTCAATGAATATTGATGTTATTAAGATTGACATAGAGACAAAATCACATATCACAAATTTGAAGCGGGTGACACACTGGAGAAACGAATTCGTGAAACTCGTTTCAAGAAACAGGCAACTCGTTTTAATATCAAATAAGCCATATACTTATATAAGACGATGCACACTGGTGTTTCGGAAACAGGAGACCAGAAAAGCGGGCGACACACTGGAGAAACGAATTTCGTCAAACTCGTTTCAGGAAAGAGGCAACTCGTTTCAATATCAAATAACCTATGTACTTATATGAAACAATTCACACTGGTGTTTCGGAAACAGGAGACCAGAAAGTATTTCGTCAACAAGTTTCACGAAACGCAGCGTGCTCTATTTTAATATTATACATGAAACTAGTTTCATGTAAACATGTTTCACAAACAAGTTTCACGCAATTAATTTCTATTATTCTAGATTTGGAATGTATGTCTCCATCTGAAGCATGGTAAGCATATGAAGTTACATTCCAAACAGCAAAACTGTTGTGTTCTGCTCATTTGAATTGTGCGACAGCAGAAGCATAAATTAATAGTTTCAATAATAAGTCCAAAAAAGCTCCTGTCAATGAATATATTTACGATAAGTATAATAACAGAGCTCTGTTGATTTTTGAAAATTCTTGATTCAAGTAAATCAAGCACAAAATATGTCGCATTTTCGCTCAACTTCCCATTTCTTTTCGTATTTTATTTTTTATAAGAGTTTATTTTCGTCATTGATTCATAATTACTGTTTTCACACTATAGAATACAACAAAATCTTCATTTGTCAATCCTCAGCCTGTCTTTCGCCGCACATAAACCTTCATTTGTCGTGAGAAAGCTTTTTAAAACTTTTCTCTGTTTGTGAATGTGTGTGCCAAGTACACTTGCGTGGATATACAGTAAGTGAGAGTGAGTTATCGTGTAGACAAAAGCTGAGAGAGAAGTTATCGATAGTTTGTGTTACCAAACTCTGCACAAATATTCCCTACGCAATCTACAATTAGTCCCGTAACGTTGTGGATTCCAATCACGGCCCGTTGGAGCCACCAGATGATACTGCAAGAAAATAGCCAATCCAGAACCACCTCATCTGATAACTAGTTTAAAAATGCATGAATTTACTGTTTGACTTGGGAAATTGTCAATTTTTTGCTCTCCTGAGTGCAAACTCTGCACAAATATTCCCTACGCAACCTACAACTAGATCCGTAATGTTGTGGACTCCAATCACGGCCCGTTGGGGCCATCAGATGATACTGCATTCATTTTTTCATTGCTATTTAAACTACATCTTTCGGTTAAATTTTTGATAAACTTTCTCAAATTTTGCCGAAGGCATAGGTCATGTAAAAAGTTGTCGAAATAATGGGTTCTATTTCAATTCCAAAGAAGATTCAATTGATTTCCTATAACGAAATTTTTCACAATAGATCTTAGCCTTAGTCTTCATGAAATCAGCAATCTAACAAATCAGCTTTTCCACTTTTAAAGATAACACAATAGATCACTAATCAACCTTCACGGCTGTACCTCCGTATAGTTTTCTAGCTGAAATCTCACTGTTTGTTTCGAAGGTATTGAGAACTACAAATCAAAATAAAACATAATGTAAAATACAAATGAAACATAAAATAAAACTAAGTATAATCTAAAATGTGTTTTGTAGTATTTTCCTGCTCATAGAAGAGAACATAAGCATCTCCGTTCATGATGAATTCAGATGAAATTGGGGTTACACGTGAATCATTATATTCATGCCACGTGCTCGCATACGGATGTATACAGTAGGCTGTGTAGTGTCCGCTGTAGGTAGTTCCACTATGATTAGACAATGGATATAGACTATATAACGACAAGGAGCTACGTTGTCTGTAGCATAATTACTCATGTCCAATCCCTCTACAGGAAAATCGATTGGAACATTTAATTTTTTTTGGAAACATTCTGGTTTTTTATTTTTGATTTTGATCTTTCTGAATAGTCACCCAAAATTTTCACACTTTTTTTTACTGTTGTACGTGACGAATGGTATGTTCTAACTCACCACGTTCTAATGAACGTAACGTAATGAAAGTAACCATTTCAATTTCTTCTCCAAATATCACTCTGGGAATATTGTGCTTCATAATTGAAAGGACGTTGAAGTGTCTATATTTTACTTCTACTTTGGTGCGTCTAGAAACACACCAATTATGTACAGTTATAATTATGACGCAAAACAAAGCATTAACAAATGACACAAAATGGAAATAATCATCCCCAAGTCGCTTTGAGCATTTCGAAAGCGTTAATGAAACAAAATAATTTCTAATTATAACGGAGTTGCATCGTTTAATTTAATAAAGCAAGTGTATGAGATGGAAATCTCATCAATTAGAAGAGGGAAAATTCCATTATGTGAGTATACAATTTAAAAAAGATCCTTCATTATCATTTGTTTGTTTCAAGTTGATAACAATACCGCAAATACCGAAATTACGAAATATTTCTTCAGTACCTTCAGGAGCTATGGCGAATTGTGAGTAAAAAATGGTGGAGTATTTAGATTCTGAAATGATTCGTGACGAATCCACTATGCACTGATGTTATTGCCATCATTCCGTTTTTAGCAACCACTATGTTCTATATTATATGTTCACAATAAGCTTGTCAAGAAAGAAACAAGATGTCCTGCAATACCAGGACAACGCGTATTGCCATAATCCTATACAATAGGAGTAATTGGATCGAAAATCCGTCAGAAAACAAACTACTTTGCTGGCTAATACAACGACGAACGTTGAATTACATCTAATGAATTTCCGTGCAGAGTTTTACAAGGATGTCTCCGCAATTGCTAGTTGTATGGAAATGTTCATTGAAACATTTGGACCACCTACGATCGATTTCTGGGTTCTGGCTCTCATCAGTATAGGGTAGGTCCCTGCAGACAATAATTAATGATTCAACAAAATCTCCATGTGAAGGCAGAAGCTGAGACACCGCCCGCAGCCTAGCGTTCACTAAACCACGGGCTCCATCTGAACTCCAGCCCCTCAACCAATTTATATGTAGTTATCTATTACAAGGAATTTTTTTGACTTTAACATTGCTACACCATGAAACCTTGTGGAGTCAATGTCGTCGTAGAATTGACTCATTTTTAGTTTTTTTTTTTTTCAAACGCTTTCTTTTGTAAATAGTGGACTCATTTATCTTAGGTATTTCAAGCTTAAACTGAAATGATTTTTCGATTCAGTTGGGTGAGCTTGCTTTCGCTGATGATTGGCAATAAACATAAAACCGGTATATGGGTTGAATTCAAACCTTATTTTGACTATAATTTTTCCTGTTAGAACTTTGCCAATAATCCAATAAATATAATTGAGTAGTCGTAGGGGACATTTTTTTGCTACTTACAACTCCATGTATTTCATTGAGTTTAATTTTTATATAATAACTTTCCTCTCAAAATGAAGTGATGCATATCCCATTTAATCCGGAACAACTTGTATAAGATGAATTATTCCAATAAGGAAAGCAATTGTTGTGATTTTTACAAATTCTTCAACTGCCAAATTCTCTATAGTTTATTTCAAGTATGCATGTTTTTTGGGTTATTTTGTCGATACCATTTTGTAGAACAATATTTAATTGGCAACTGATTGAAAGGCTTTTGATGATTTAGAATACTAACCTTGTATTGCAAGGCATAATTGATGTGAAATGCGACATACGAAACTTTCATATAAATTGGTTCTGCGCGTCCGCCTACGGAAAATAGCTTGCAAGTCGGAATAAAAATATGAAAATGGAAAACGACAATAAACAGCATGAAGTGCACATGAGTGTTATTGAACGTTACTTCAGATAAATAGATTTCACCTCTCTCAGGAGCATGAATTCAACGGTTTCCAATTCGATAATCGTGCTCTTGAGATGCTTGTATAACGTTCCGCTCAAAGAAAACAACTGGCAGAGAAAATAATCTGTCGGACGTGAAATTTGTTAAGTCCTACGTGATCAAAACCTCGTTGTTCCACAAATAATGATGAGGTACGTGTTGTACTCGTACGTAATACAACAAGTGTATTGATGATTGTCGAAATAAAAATTCCTTCGACTTTGAGAAACAAATTATGTTGCTTGGCAACATAATTTGTTTCGAAAAAAAGATTGAATTTATGATAATCATCGGTACACGAGTTGTATTTGTTAAGACTATTCCATGAATGAAATCAAAATCATTTTTAAAAGTATTATTTGGAGTAAACTGAGCAGAGCAGCTGTCTTGGTATTTCAAACTTCCCGCTATTTCAGTGACCATTCACAGGGCGCGTCTTTCGTTGGTTGTCTTTAGGTTTGTTCGCGTTCATAAAGGGCAAGTTTCTAAATTCATCGATGGATAATGCGCATTCGTGCTGTTATTGTCATTTTCCATTAGTTGAATAAGGATGCAATGCTCATCGATGGATCCATCGATGAATTTAAAAACTTGCCTAAAACAAACAGTGAAACCATCGGATGCATGCGCAGTTTCACAGAACTGTACGCATTCTTTGAGTTCTGCGGGACTACGCATGCTTGTGACGGTTTCGGGTTTCGGACAGTTTATTAAATTGTTTAGTTCATTGGTAACAAAGTTCGGTGTTGTATCAAAAATTTGTCGAAAATTGTGAAGTTGATATGAATTAATAGTTAGTGCTCATCATGGTTTGGGTCAAAGTTCGGTGTTGTGTCATTATACCAACTTGCTGGTGGGGTAAGTTTGCGAACTACACAGGTATCTAATAGCCAATCAAGTGCCGAACTACAAAATCGAAAACATGCTGTTTTCAATTATCAATATGAAAATTTCTACCAATCAAAAACGTGTATTTTAGCATGAGTGGAATAGTCATTGAAACTTCATTGGTGGAATATCTAATGTCTTTAGCAAGCTATTCCTGCTGAAGCGCAAATGTCTTTAAGACAAACGACCACATTAGAATTCGAATTCGAAAATATTTTACGGCTCATAATGGGACTTTTTTCTTTTTTCCAAGATGCTATTCTCCACTTTGAATATAGCAATGTAAAAAAAGCAATCGGAGATTTCATATTGAGGTACCTACATCGGGACAATGGTCAAATAAAAAGTCCATTCAATATGAGTCTTCATGGAAATTTGGCCGATGCTAACTATAATGTACCAAAAACCTATTCAAAGAGTGATTTTCAGAATTAATAACACTTGGTACTTAACATAGAAAATTAAAATGTTGGAAAAGGTATCTTTATACAAATGCTCATGAACCTTTACTCAATACAGTGCTATCCAACCAATCGTTCGTTTTCACTTCTTTTCTAGTCACAACTAATGATGTAATCACCATATCCGACCAATAACTTTGAATGGTACTTGATGACAAATAACACCTCGTTTAAATCGCATTTAATAGCTATTTATGTACCAAATGCGTTATATTCCTAACGCCCGGAGGGTAACATTTACCCGAGTGCCTTTGGCCCTAGGGATGAATGTTGCCCGATGGGCGTTAGGATCTACTAACGCTCGTGGTGCATACAAGATTTCATTTTTCACGAAAAAATTATCTTAAACGACGTTGTTTACTTCATAAATAATTTTCTATTTTTCACGAAAAAATTATCTTAAACGACTTTGTTTCCTTTATAAATTTCTTCTCATAGTATTTACTGCGTTCTGGTCGGCAACTGAGCACAAGTGATCTATGCAATTGCCATGGAAACATTGAAGAGGATGCTAAGGGTTGTTTATTTAATAAAATGACGCTGCATTTTTGTAAGAATTGACAAGCTTGTTAGCGGAGGAAACTAAAAACGGTTGTGTTCATAATAATTATCCCACAGAATGTGACGCTCAAAGCTGAAAAAGCGTTAGGGAATTTACTGCCTGTGAAATCCAAATACTTATCCGAGGAGTATGACCATTTTTTGAAATGAAAAGATGAAAACAGAGTGAATACCGTAAATGAAACTGTCTTAATGGCATACTTCCAGGAACTGATGAGTTTATCTCAAGAAAAATATTAATATTTTTTATTTATTTATTTCAGTCTGAAAAATATAGTGCAAATAGTCTATGGACCAAATACCAAATACATTCCTAAAAAATCGAAGGTGTTGGAAGGTGGACAAGTATTACTTTTAACAAGTATTACTGCTATATACATAAAATTTTTCTGGTAGTGGGCGTATTTGGAGGCTTAAGACGTGATGAAATGGTCAAGATGACAATTGATGACATTGAAGGCAGAGGAGCCGTTTTACTGATCAAGGTACCAGAAATCAAGACCTCAAAAAGTTTTACCGTTGTTGAAGAAAGCGAAATAGGAGCCTTGAACTCAGTTAAAAAGTACATTGAACTACGACCAAAAGGATGTAAACAACGTAGAAAGTGTTCCTTCTATCATAGCGAAACACCTTAATTTGGAAAACCCGAAAGGTTACACCGGACATTGTCTACGCCGAATGTCGTCAACGCTTCTTGTTCAAGGTGGTGCTTCATTTGAAACACTAAAATTACATGGAAAATTGAAGGGTAGTGCGGTAGCGGAGAGCTATATTGAAGAAAGTATCTCCTCGAAGAACAAAATTGCTACAATTCCGTTTCCGAAAAAGAAAATGTTAACGTTCCGAACGAAAGCGAATGCACATTGAGGAGTTCATCATCGGCAACTCACAGAAATTCAACCTTGGTACTAATTTTTTAGGAACATTTGAAAATTGTAATTTCTATTTGAGAAAACCTAATTAGCCCCTTTTTTATGTACAGTTAGAAATAAAACTTTACTGAGTAATTAATTTATTGAACTACAGAAAAAAACATTTAGCGGGCGTTATGATTTATAATGCCCTCCATAACGCCCCGGGCCAAGGTTGCCAAGGTATTATAAAGCAGTAATGGACAAGTGAAAAATAAAAGTCATATACGCCCATACTGATTTTGTTTATATTCAAGGTAGTTTTGACGGATTGAATAAATAAATAAAAAAATATATTTAGCGTACAATTGAAACAGATTCAACAGTCCTCCTTCGGTAGGTCAATACAGACAGCTTGTCTCGCGTTGATGACACAACGTTTAGGCAACTTAACCTCGCTAGCAGAGCAAAAATAACTCCAAGTGTTCGATTGGAGAGATTTCTTAAACAATGTGAGCACGAAGCTCGGAGTTGTTTTAGGAGATCGTTGAAAACAGTAGTCGCCGCCGACAAATTTGTCCTTATTAAAAGAAACATACTGAATATTCATCAATTTACATCAAAAGGGATGTTTTTTATTAGCGACTTGCCAAAGGGCATTCCTATTCTATGGGTTTTTGTGGAGTACTGGATTATTAAATCGAGAGGCACGTTGACAAGATTTTTTTATTCCGAATCAAAGTTCGAATTTTTGATGAATGGGCTTATTGGAACCTTGTCTGACACCGTTTTCCTTTGTGTCTTTTTTGTTTCGGGGGCGTTTTTCCAAAAAAAAAACATTTTTTTATGTTTTTGAGAAAAAAAGTTCCTATGAACATATGCGACCGGAGTTGTTTTGTTTCTGAGATACAGGGCGTTAAAAAAAACTTCAACGCCCTTATTAGGTGCTTGTGAATGGTAGACCGTTTCATGGATAAAATTATATTCTATAGGAAAAAAAATTTAGTTAAATCGGATAAAAATTAAATTTTCAGATTTTTCAAATCATGAATCGTGGCTAGAGGAAGGTTGATGAAATGATAATTTCAGACGAGAAATACTGGACTGACATCATACAAGAATATCTGCAAATTCCATGGAACTTTTTTCAATAAGATTGGTATGAGGTTACTGAGTCGTATAAAAACGCCGTTGTCAGTGCAGATGAAACTGTTGGAAACGAAATTCAAAAAACACTCTGCTACAATGCTATTGATATAGTAACTAAAAATTTACTCACCGATACGAGCCCACCATTTTGGCAAGGTACATTCAAGAAATTCATACGGATCTCAATAATTTGATCCGGTTCACTGAAAATGTACGCGCCGCACGCTCTTCCATCGACTGCACCCGCTTTGTGGTAGTAGTCACCTTCCTCAGATGTCATATATATACAATCTGTAAGAAACAAAAGTTATTCGCTCACAAGAAGAAAAATTAATTAGACAGACGAATCAAAATTTTCCAGAGAAGGAATTTTCAACAGAATGAACGAGCATTTCTGTGCTGATCAAAATCGAAATATTGTCAAGGAAACGGGACATCAGGAAAAGTTTAGTTTAGTTTACCCTTATAAAGGGTAACGGAATAAGTTTTCTCATTTACGATGAACCGTTTAATTCTAAGAAATATCTTCAAACTCTTAGGTGCTTTGAAGTAAAACGGTAGTTTCCTTTTATATTATCTTCTGAAGATTTCATATGTGAATGCGGCTTACGATGTCGAATACGATGGATATACAACCATTTCCAGGTTTTGATAGTACTATTTGTTGCATTTCTTCCACTTTCAGCACGTATGATCCCAGATTTTTTATAATGTTCAGCATGCTTAGGATGTTGTGATGGTGTGTCTCCAGAATTACCCTACCTTACCTACAAGAACTACATCCTTCTAAGCTCAACTTTACCATATTGCGTTCTTCTTGATTCTTTCTTCACTTTATCGAGTGATAGTTATAGGCTTTTATGATAGTTATAGGCTTTTATTCAGAGCCTGTCAAAGTCTTCGAGGTCATTGAAAAACATCTCACAGGCGCCTTCTTATGTAGCTACAGGAGAACCTCAGTCTCCACTGCACTCACAATAAGCACACAGGACAAACATCACATACAATGGGAGGTGTTTTTGAGCAAGTTTCAACTCGATCACAGAGTTTGCCTCACCCCGTACAATGAAATACGGAAGAATCATCTGGAGATGTAGACGCATCACATAGTGAAATATTGTCGATGAAACTATTTTATTGAGACACTCTGTATTTCAGGCAACTGTTCATATTGACAAAATGAATGAATCTCGAGTCGAATGTCAAGCCACTGGCAGCTACTCTACTCAGAAAACACCCTATTATTAAATTAATCATCATTCGTTATCACTGGTCTCATAGTCCCTCTGTTCTGCTTGAGAATGTGACATGAAAAGCCTAATGGATCTATTATTCGCTTTGCTATAAATTGAATTGGAAGATTGTTTGAAATGATTATATCGATGTTTTATTCAAACAATAAAATTAATTGGGTTTTATCAGGCCGAGCGAAACATCCAAGAAACAATAGCGCGTGGTAAAACCCATCTCAGGAAAAATTCTACATACTTTATCACCTTTCATTTCTCTAACACTCTTTAGCTTCCTGGAATCGAGAAGAAAAATAATTTTTCCTTACGAAATTTCATGGTCGATAATCTCCTGAAAATGTTTGTTTTCTGTATGTGAGAACCTGAAGATTAAACGAAAAAAAATAATAAAAAACTTCTGAAAGACAAGCTTTATTCAAATGCGCTGAAAAATAATCGAATATGAAAGCGGCAAGCGGCAATACTTAAAGTAATAAAAACATTCTTCAAGGTGAACTCAAGTGCAATCATTCATTCTTGCGAGCTTTGATTTCATTGAAACAATCATTCTCATGTGTTGACATTTTGAATCCTGAAATTCTTTAGAATATAATATAATATTGAACAAATGCTCCATCCACCTTTCCTTTATTTATTCAATAGCTGGCAATCAATCTTTAATATTTCCAGTATGTGCACTTCCTCATTTTTACTACCAAATATGCAACAATTTCAAAGGGTTTTAATTCGGAGACCAGAACGTTATTTCATATGACAAACCAACGCTGTGCCTGTGAAAAAGTAATCTAAAGCTTCCTTGAACTTCCTGAAAACCGTTCAGCATACTCGTATTTACACTCACTTTCCACTTTCGATGGAAATTACAAGATTACATCAAGGATATTAGAAATGATAATAAGGCAGAAAAACAAGATGAATTCATGTTTCGAATATTTCAGATCTATTTTTTTCCTGAATCTAACCAGTGGAAAGAATTGACAAAATTATAGGGTTATCTATATAGATACCAGGGGTGACAACAATATATGGCAATAAACTTCACGGAAAGCTATTAAAACAGATCACCAACTAAACATCTAGATTCCATTTAAACGGAATCCAACCATCTTATCTGTACTTCCACACTCACTAACTCGCATACGTCTCTGAAACTCTGAAAAACGTGTTATCTCCCCTTTATCCTCTATACTCGTCCCCATCATTCACTCTCTACTTCCCTATATCTTCTTAATGCCCCATCAGGGAGATATGCTGGTCGATTCAGGAATATTGAAAGCCACAATCCACTGTTAGTGAAATATATAAAATAATAATCATAATAATAATAAGACTCTCTCATAAACACTCATAGAGTGTACCAAACACAGCCTGTGCGGGTAGATGACCTGCTGATGCGGAACAACTCCAGACCAAGGACTGCATGTTTAATTTATAAACCATATGAAGAAAAGCCCAATATTACTTTTATCTCAACTATATATTTCCAATTGTACAGACCAAATTATTCTGACGTTAGTTTTCTATACAGACCAAATTATTCTGACGTTAGTTTTCTGTATCTGTCAAGTTGACATTACCTGCATACTAGATTTTAATAACGTCGTTTGGTAACACCGGCTATTATCATAATTTGTCGTGGCGCTCCGGGTCAAATTACTGATTTTTTTGTTTTATGGCGTATTATTGTCAGCTCTAGCAAAACCTGGAAAACCTACAGCAACACCTCGGGTGGTCGGTGTGCACTCCAACCTAGCACAAGACGGAATTAGCATCTAGAAAACTAATAATACACTTGCTTTTCAACAAAGCAACAAAAATCTGTCAAACCGGCTACTACTGTGCTAAAGTTTCAAACAGCCTGCGCCTTAGACCTCTGAGAAAAATAAATCAACATCGAAAATCAAAAGTCAAACATATTTTCGGAGTGTTTTCGTGATTTATTGAAGCGTTTACGTTTCGAAAGTTTTCACCCTTTCACGATTTTATGGCAAAACTTGATTGACACTGCCAAATTACATGCCAAGATTTGCATATACATCTTGAAAACATCCTTTCTTTCAGTTTTCGGAATTGTTGATTGTTTTTTGCTATCTGTGATTAAAAATTACTCAAGTTTGGTGAAGTAATTTCCATGTTTTCAAGTCGCAGGAAGCTATGTTAATTAAAAGATGCTCGGAAAATTTTCGCCATTCATGAAACAAAATCGAAGTAAATCCAGCTTTATTTTCAATCAATGGTTAAATGAAATGTCTAAATGTTCTTCACAGAGAAGTTTTTCTCAAATTCACCTTGGAAGAGAAACAAGATGTCCTGCACTATCAGGACGACGCTTATTGCTATAATTTTTTACAATAGGAATAATTGGGTCGAAAATCCATTAGAATACAACTACTTTCCTGGCTAATACCACGACGAACGTTGAATTACATCTAATCTCTCAGCTTCTGCCTTTACTTTAATTTCGACCCAATTCGTCTCTAAAACGGTATTGCCCCCCCTGTATATTTCCATGAAATACGATACAACAAAACACAATTTATCAATATTATGAGTTAGTATTTCAATTTTGTGAAACAATATAATAGGAACTTTCATCTTCCTGGATTGCTTATCATGAAATCTGGTGCAAAGAAAAAAGTGTTTACGACAGTACGGAATTAAGTGTTTACGACCACAGTGCGTAAAGTGATATTTATCACCACAAGTGCGTTAAAATCAGCAGTGCGTAAAATAATCAACTGTGCGTGAATATATTGTTAACTGCCGAAGAAAAAACTTTGTATGATACACTTTCGTAAAGAGCTTTTCACGTACTTGATTATTAAATAACTATGCTACTCACCAACTACTTTTCTTACTACCAAACTATATATCTGATCATACTTTCCTTCATTATGTATGGTAAAAATGCGGCATTACCGACTTTTCTTTTTGTAATCTGTTCGATGAAGTAACTTTTCAGGATGAGGAAATCTGACGTAATGAAAACCAACGTGGCTTAATCGACTCACAGAGTACTTTGAAGTCAAGATTTATCAAAAAGTGGCATAACAAATTCTCAAAGGCTTCCTTCTGAAAGCGTCTGAAATTCTTGTCCTAATGAAAGTTTCATTGTTAATTTTTGGATTATTATGGCTTTAATGGCTGTGACGCCATAGAAAATAGGATGAAAATAGAATATTAAGCAGTACTTGTACAACATGGCACAAAAAAAATACATTTATTTAGTGATTTTTGAATTTTGATGGGTGTTTCACGTGTTTAATGATGAAATCCTCAGAGTATTAAAAGACATAGAGATGCCATGCCTATCCTTACACAAATACCTGTTTTTGAGTGTACATGAACTATCCTTTTCTATACAATTTGTTGGCCTGGGGGGGGACGGGTGATGAAACGTTATGGGCAGTTTGTTTACATTCAGAGTAAGTAGGACCATAATGCAAACCAAGAGTGTCAACTTGATCCGAATGAAATGAGCGGGCATATACGAAACTATCCGATTGAATACGGACTTAACATGTATAAGACCCTCGCTTGTAAACAAACAAATTTATCCATCGGAGATGATCCATTGCATACAATTTCCTATTAAACAAAGTTATGTTGACTTCAAGACAAGGATGGAGACGGCCACTCTATTGTCTTTTATTACTCTGAGATGAAATCAGTTGAAACGCTTGACATTCAGGAACAGAAATCGACAAATAACTTTCGCATTACCTATAGGATGCCGACTCCTTAACTAAGTTCTAGAAGAGTGGTGACTCACAACCATATCTTGGCGCTGGCCATTTACGCCGCAGAAGTCTATTTTAGGTACTTTTTCTACATTTTTTTTTCTTGCATATGCCATTCAAGGTTTATCTCCTAGATCTCCTAGAATGGCTTCCAAAAAAATTATGAGTACAAAATTTTATTTTTCATTTTAGCTTGCGTAGTTTTCGAGCACTATAATTTTTTCAATGAGCCCCCCGAAAAAATTCAAATAAACAAATTCGCGCGTAAATACATACATTTGTTCGTAAACTATGGCTTATACGTAAAAATTGCAAGGAAAACTTTCTTTTAGGAAATGCATCAAGCTTACTTTTTTGTATCGAATAATTTTTTGGTTTGGTTTTGGTTTGGGTTTGGGTTTGGGTTTGGGTTTGGGTTTGGGTTTGGTTTTGGTTTGGTTTTGTTTTGGTTTTGTTTTGGTTTGGTTTTGGTTTGTTTTTGGTTTTGGTTTTGGTTTGGTTTTGGTTTTGGTTTGGTTTGGTTTTGGTTTGGTTTTGGTTTGGTTTTGGTTTGGTTTGGTTTGGTTTGGTTTGGTTTGGTTTTGGTTTGGTTTTGGTTTGGGTTTGGTTTTGGTTTTGGTTTTGGTTTTGGTTTGGTTTGGTTTGGTTTGGTTTGGTTTGGTTTTGGTTTGGTTTTGGTTTGGATTTGCAGGAGTGAAATCATGTCTGTCCATTGTAGTGTCAGCCAAGGAATTATTTGTTTTATTTGTGAGTGAAGAATATTGCGAAACGAGCGTTAGCGAGTGGAGCAACCCCACGAGCAAAATAAAATCACTTTTAACAAATGTATCATACAAAATTTTTTGTTCAACAGTTACTGCTAGTAAGAAAAAAACAAAAAAAAAATAAGATCCATAAGGATTCGAACACACGATCTTTGGATTACAAGGCTGACTGACAGATACTTCAAATATAATAAACCCCAACGCACTTTATTTATGAATGTCATTATTTGTCAGTGATGAAGGACATTCTACAGTTGGACTAAATACTACTTCGTTTGTAACTTCAAAAGGAATTAGTATTATCAATTGCGCAAACGACCAAATACATGTGTGAACTTTTATAAACGATTCCTCTTGAGTAGGTGTTCTGATTATAATATCTGATTGAAGTGTTTCTATTAGAGAGATCTATATTACTGAGTATCCATCATCTCATCTGTCATTTTACTTTTAACACTAGTGTTAAAAGTACTTTTAACACTAGTGTTAAAAGTGATTTTGTGAAAACGTCAGTTTTTAGTTCATGTGTCAATGAATTAAAAACGTCATTTTTAATGTCAGTTGTACAAAAAAATAATATTCTCTTCTCCGAAACAGACTCCACCAGTTCTAAAAACAACAAATATCGACCATCAATCATTATATTTGCTAAGAGTTCTGGAAATAGCTCATATAAAATGCACCATTGTGTTCATTGGGAAACCCCACCGTAGGAAGATATCAAGACAGATTGCTAGCATTGACACAATATCATAATGAACGTATTGTTCCCCACGCAAATTGTATTATATAGCGCAAAAGTGTCATATCTTACCTGTAATATGATGATCCAAAGTTCTCTTCGACCGAGGCAATGAAGAAAACGCTCTCGCAGGAAATTCACGTCGGACTTCAAATCGTCCCGGGGATAGCGGTTTCAGGTTTATCTGTAATCAAAATTGCCACTTCACTACATCGGTCCTAATTTAAAAATAGGTGATTTCCATTTTCAATAAAGATTCAGACAGAAAACAACTACTTCCCTGGCTAATACCACGACGGACATTGAATTATATCTGACAGATATTTGTGCAACGTTCTTCCAAGAGGACCCAATCGCGAATGCTTATTGTAAATTATACAGCAAATTATCCTTCATTTGGTTAGGGAAGACCACCTGCAGGCGCGTTTCGCGGTTTTTGCTGCTCGTCAGTGACAGGGTAGGTCGGACAACATTAGAGTCGTCCTGCCCCAGCCCAATAAACCTGCCCCATCCCAATGAATTATAGTCCACTGTATAACTAATATTTCCTCACAAATGAAGCAGTGACTTACAGTAAAACTCAGTCGCAGCGCCTCCCGTGGGGAAACAACCAACAAGCATTCCTCAGTAGCAAAGACACCAGGAAGTGAACAGAGTTCAAGAATAATAAGAATATTTGGAAAGAAGGGTACTTCGACATTGTCGATTTTAATATTTCATTTATTTGATACTCTTCGGCAAAAATTCCTGAACTATCTTCAGAAATAACCCTAGAATAAATTTCCGACATTGTCGCCATATTGGTGCTTACATTACATATGTCAAAATAAATGTTTAGGTTTGAAGTGTTTTGTAACTCTGATAACGAAAATGTTTCCCAGTTGTTGCAAACATTTTGGCCCACACTGTATAGAAATAAAGGTATAGCATCAGAATCATGAGTAATATTTCTAGCTGTAGGACATGCTTTGAAAATTATTTCATCATGAAATCTCTGAAAAATGTGTACCTACCTACTGATTCAACTGGAAGCAGAAAATCATAAATATTAAAATGTCAACAATATAAGCTCGAATTCATATTCACGGATTCGTGTCTTTGGTTAATTGAATTCAATTTTCAATTAAATTGTCGATCAAAACTTTGAAGAACTGCAGGAAACTGCTTTCATTCACCTGGAAAATTCGATTTCTCAATCCGAAAAAATCCTGAAAATGGATTTAGGACCTATAATAGTAACTGTGATATGAATTAGTGGACCTCCGGTTATATTTTTGAGTAACGACTTTATCTTATATTATGAAATGAATAATTGAACGTATTCCAGACAAGAAACATTTGTATAGGCCCTACAAAAATGTTTCTTGTAGTTTCAAGCAAAAATGGAAAAACAAAAACATATCCCAATTCTGCTATTCCAAAAGTTTTGTTCAGACAAAAAGTAAAAATGATCTCATCAGTAATATACATCTATCCAACATAAGATAAAATGTCATTTTGACTAACTCTATCCTTTTTCTAGTGATAACAAGAAGTGACTGATTCACTATGTATATAGTCTCACTTTCATAAGTTGAGCAGCTGAATCGTTCAACTTTATTATCTGATCATCATCCTTGACTTCAAAAATGAATATTTAGAAGCTTTGGTGTGAATACAATTCAAGGAATAGAAGCTACCCAAAACACCAAAACTACGTCACTTTCACTCGATGCGCGTTCTTCAACAAAATTAGCATCCCCAAGAGCTATAAGCTTACAACACTAGTTGACCCTATTCTAATTATATTTATACCCACCACTTATCTGTGTGGTTATTTTATTTGCACTGATTATCTATTTGAATTGACCCTATATTCTACCTATCTCAAATAATCTACTCCAATTGTTTAGTTTAAATTAGAACATACCGGCTCTAACCTAACCTAACCTAACCTAACCTAACCTAACCTAACCTACCGGCTCTAAACTACTTGCTTGTATTTGAGGACACACTTTCTTGGATTAAGGAGTAAACATTATATTGATATGATAATATTTACTTCACCAATATATATTGAAGAATTATTGATAGTAAGAAAAATTATTAGTCGTAAACTTAAAAAATGAGTAATGATAAACGGACGGAGAATAATGAAATATAAACCAAACAAACTTTTCATTGTACTATGAACTTGAACAAAGGGCTATATGGAATGGGGCCGTTATCCGTATTCATAGTATTTTTACACTTGGCAATTTCCATATTCTCGAATGCATCAAGAAGTCTGCGGTCATTGACCTGTCTAATTAATCTCAAACTTGTGTCTTCAAATTGGTGGTCGTGTTCCAAAGCATGTTGGGACACACTCGATTTTTCTGGTCTCGAAAATCCGATATGAGCAATGTGCTCACGGAATCGTACTTTCATGGCCCTCCGGGTCTGACCCACATACTTCTCTCAGTTTTTACAGCTAATCTCATAAATCCCCAACTTTCCCTCTTTCTGTCGTCTTATCTTTGGGAGTAAACTATAATTTATAGACCAGATTAGGAACGTGAAACTAGAAGGAGAAATTTTGATCTCCTTTGATATAAGTTCTTTGTTTCCAATACCCAAAACCTTGGAATAGGTTGAGTTACTGCTGACCAACGGTTTCAGTAACGAAATGGTAAGGGAGTATTCAAGCCTTGCCAGACTTTGCATGAGGCAGATTTGCTTTCAGTTCAATAACTGCTTTTACCAACAACTCGATGGTACAGTTA
This sequence comes from Chrysolina haemoptera, assembly GCA_958298965.1. Classification (NCBI taxonomy): domain Eukaryota; kingdom Metazoa; phylum Arthropoda; class Insecta; order Coleoptera; family Chrysomelidae; genus Chrysolina; species Chrysolina haemoptera. The sequence continues at coordinate 10,601,395 of OY282602.1, read as the reverse complement.
TGGGCAATCCTCTGTCTCCCTTCCCACCTAATTTGTTTATGAGTAAGTTTAAGATGGAAGCAAGAGAGAGCTTCAGGGTTTGGGTTAGATATCTGGACGACGTGTTCACTATCTTTGATACAAAACAGGTCGACGTAGGTAGTTGAATTTTTGACTTACTTAAAAAATATATCTGATTGGAATGTGTATTCTATTTCAAAAACTGCCCCCACCCCTGAATTATTTCAAACGATCAGTTCTCTATGTCCATCTTTTGGACATATCTAACACATATACTCAGACATGCAAAGTTAAGTCTATATATACCATACGAATGAATCTATTTCTCTTGAACGGAAACAATTTCAGTCAATTCCGACTAATTTTTGAAACACAATAGAAGAAAACAACTCGTAAATCGCTGATCCCAGTATAAGTGGTTTTGTGCTAGGAATCCTTAAGCGTAAATTGAATCACGAATCACGTGCTATCCAAATGAATGAATGAAAGCTTTACTGTACTAGACGGAATATGAAGTAAAGGTGTTCCTTACACGCCTATCACAAACGAGTTATAATCAGAAAACCATTTGTATAATTCTGTTCCGACAGAGGCTTCTGGTAAGAAACGTAAATTTTTAGAGAAGAAAGTAGCACCCTCTCAAATATTGATTTGTCAAATAACAGGGTGAAAAACTGATAATATCGGATGAGGTTGAGATTCTCTATTGTTATAGATTTTAATCCCATCAAAGTCTTTCGAAATTGGAAAGATCTTGGAAATCACCCCCTTGTACTGAAAAAGTATACCTATTCGATATAAATAACGCAAGCTGAAGAACCTGCAATCTATTTAGAATTTTCCACCTCTCAGTGGAGTTGTGAATGATGAGGACAGATTAATTATGTTCCAGATTCGGAGATTGTGGTTTAAAAAACTTAAGAAACACGCTTTTACAGTAATAGATATAAAAAGTAGTAGATCTCTGAAAATCAACTATAATGTTGAAAAAGCGTAGTTGAATTAGTTTTTATTATTGATATAGCTATTTGTGAATGCAGTGATTATAAAAATTTGAGGGGAAAAAGCACCCTAGGATTTTCCAACTTTAAAATTAAGTGCTTTCTTAGCTTTTCAAATTATAATTTATTTTTCACTTTCCAACCCATAACAATATGAAGGCGTGTGATTCTTCAGTTTTTTTTAATATAATTTATTTTTTACATTTTAGTTGAGACAATGCATTAGCAAATAATTTATTCAAGGGTAACATCACGAATGTTTTTATGATATCGGAAAAACTTTTATTTTGAACGAACGCTTGGTTGCTTTGGTAATTGACCAAAGCAAATAACATGATAAAATCACGATACCGAAGGTGGAGTGATTTTATCTAATGTTAAAAAGCTGCCAAGTTTGAGTGGAACAAAATTAAAGTCTATCCGATGAAAACGAAACCTCAAGTGGTATTTAGTGAGATAATTTAACGAATCCAATAAATGAATTATTAAACAAAAGTACATTGAACATAATTTATTAAACTAAATGAATGATGAAGATAAGTAAAAGTTTATCTACTTGAAAAACACTTACGCCCCTTTTTATTTGATATCAAACTACTAAAATATGAGCGGATATTCATGTAAACACGCGATCATTTAGGTAAACACGGATATTTACGTAAACAAACAAAAAGAATTGTCAAGCTTGACACAATTCAAAATAGAAATGTCTCGTTTTTGGTTATCTTCTACTGCGGATATTAGAGAATCCATCCCAGAAAATACCCAAAAAGGAGTAAATAGTCTGTCTAGAGATAATTTGTCTTATTTGGAGCGTATGAATGTGCATATGAATGATTTCATGTTGTTCATGAAATAGTCTTCCTAAATATCACTCGACCATGACAAATAGAGACTATTATTTTCTCTATTTCATCTCGAGTTACTTTGTATTTTGAGACAACTCAATTCGACCATATGAACATTGATAATCATAGAATAATTCCCTCCAGCTGAAGCTGTCGGAAGTTATTCTGATTATTAATGTTCATATGGTCTCATTTAATTGTCGAAATACAAAGTACTCTTGATAGAATTATGAAGAAAATAATAGTCGGCTATTTGTCATGGTCTTGTGATATTACCTACGAAATTTTTTTGTTCAATCGGAAATCGAATGAAATTAGTTAAACTAGGGTCATGTGATTGAATACAATCAATCAGAACAACATTTTATGAACGTGAAGAATTTAGACGGATCAGAGTTTGAAAAAGCCATCATCAAAACTATTTGGAATGTGACTGGTAAACTCTCACAAGAAAAATACTTTGTGTTTTCGAAAATAATGCATTAGGTAGGTGAACTGGTTTTTTAATTCTCCGAAAAAAGAATTCCTACTGAATATCTCTCGACTATTGATAAATTCTCATAATTTGTCTTAAATTTTTCAAAAATTAGCAACAAATTATTTCGAAATTATCGATAGCCTTGGGATAGTTTACTTTCTAACATTTGGGATGAAGTTTTGTATTTTGAATAAAATTGTTTTATATTGCCTACTCGCATTATTTCTTCTTATGAAAATCATGCCTGCCGAACATTCAGAAAATTTACATTTCAATTTCATTATGACGCATGACACACGTTAAAAAGCAAGGAATACGTCCTATTATGGTCCTAGGACCATAATGAACTTCATTATGTAACTAAAATACAGTATCATTTTGACATGCCAGCAGATGAAAATCAAAATGTTTTCATTAAAAAAAAAATATGGATAGGTTGTGCCAAATGAAACCAATCGCAGGGTGATTGGAAAGAAGCGATTGTATTGTATTCCGCAATAAACCATTTGAGATCCATATGATTTTTTCGGCTAAAATAAATAAGCTCAATGGTAATTTTTCATAAATTTTCCAGGATGAAATTAAAACAAAATCGTCTGAAAAATACACAATAAAATACATTGTTTTCTAGAGTCTTAATGGTGAACTTGATAGAATTTCAAAGGTGTTAGTCAATTGATTACAGTCCACTTGAACACAATATTTTTTCCACTACACTAGAATTATAAACCTTTTTATTAATTAATTATTTGACTCACCCCACTCCGTGGAAAAAAAGATCGGCCAACACCGGCAGCGACTCCAGAAGCTACGGGCGAACCGTCTTCATGCTGTCCGGAAACCACAACCGTCACACTCGCCAGCAGACAAAGCACGAGCGCCAAGGACAAAAAACTCATTCTAACAGGTGGCGGGTTTCTTTCACCAGATCGGACACAGCGTCGCGGCGCGTAATGTGAATTCGCTTTACGACGCTCTCAGTTATATAGCGTCGTCCGAACGCGCTATAACAGCCCTTGCGCCCGACGACGACGTCTTCCTTTTGTTTTTCTATCAAACACGCACTGTCGCACTCTTTCAGGTGATGATACGAACGATGAGATCAACAGACAATGTTTTTTCGATCTAAGTATTTCTGTGAACTTGGCAGATTGGATGTAACGATTGTATTCGTCGAATACAATAGGTATTCGATAAATATAATTGTTACATATCGTGTGTAAATAACAGAACTAACAATAATTGTCTTTACTTTAAAATCATGAGGGCAAATAAATTATGTTCATGAACAATGACTCCCTACAACTCATACAGCCCGACCTACAAACATTACCAAAATTACATATTTTTAATTTTTAGTCTTGCGTTAAGTTAGTTACCTAACTGGGAAGTTGGTTTGAAACCGATTGCAAAAGTTCTACTGAAAGGACCGACATTATTATTATTATCATTAAATTATTAACATAATGTAATAATATTGCATTAGCCTCACACACAAGCATCATTATAATTATCATTATATCATTACAACAACATATATCATTATCAATAAAATATTGCATTTTCGTCCAGTTCTGAGCTATGTTTGACTTGGTTTAAAATCCATCTCAAAATGTATACCGATCAGAAAAACATTATTATTATTACTATGATTATATTATTAACATATGTTGCATTATATTGCATTGCCATCCAGTTCTGAACTTCATTGAAACTCTCATAGGAAAGATAGTTTAAAATCGCTTTCAAAATTAGTACCGCACAGAAAAACATAATAATCATTTTATTATTATTATTATTATTATTATTATTATAGTATTCCAATATTTTATGCATTCGTTGCATTGTAATCCAAATATGTTCAAGATTTCAAGTCTTTGGAACTCTTAAAAACTACCTGAAAATAGACTGCAAAATTTGTACAGAACAAATAATATTATATTTTTTTCCATTAGAAATATCCCAGTCGGGCACTGTCTCCAAATTCCTGATCCATCCGGAAAGCTCACTAGTGCCATTCACCCAGAGAGTGATTACTGGGTCCGCAAATCATGTGCCCTGAGCAAAAGAAGTGAACCAAAAATGATACGTCCAGCTGTGATTTCTGCCGCATCATGGTAAGTCAGCATAACTTTCAGATTATAAAGCAGCGTGTCCATAATCAGAACCATCATTTTAACAGAGTAGTTTGGAAAAGCTTGCGTAATTCGAATAGTAGATCTCGATATTTAGTCCATCTTTCCTTCCCTTTTCGAACGATCTTCATTTCGCCAGGAGCCGAAAACTCTATAACGAAAATCGTCTACCTTTGATGGCCGAGGAGGACTACATCAAGCTTGTACTTGCCTGAGGGCGGAGAATGAGTAGTTCCAAAAGATTCAGCACTTCTTGTTCTCCACAACGGACTCAAGGCATAAGATAACACCAGTGTCTCGCCTATAACGTACGATGTCGTAGATGGTAATGCAACCCTTGCAACACAGCGTTATGTCTGTAGATATAGGCTAGAACGGCGTAAGTTCAACAATCAGGCAGCAAATGCATTATGGTCTCAGGCGCCCCACGACACGCGACTACGGTAGATCCTGTTAGGCCATTATGAATTCCTCGGTCTCCGACTTCACCCCACCTGACCTGAGGAATGCAAAGGTCAAATTATTGGATGATCTTATATTCTAGAAGACTCCATGCATTGGCTTATTCTTATGTAAGTTACAAGAGGACCTCAGTCTGCGCAGCTTCAATGTGTGCATTTTTCTGAATGTGTTCCAACTAGATGACAGAGTTTGGGCCCCCTAGTTCAGTGTCGAATACGAGACCAAGTTCATCGACTACACGGGCTGCTACCTTTTGAAAAGAAATGCTCTAGTCCCTGCTTTTTCATTGTACGGACCATGCAGAGAAGGGTATCTGAACTGAACTGGCGACTTTACAGACTCCGTCCATGACCATTCCCTTATGTAGACACTCCAATCTCAAAAATCACGGCCTACTTGTTGTCTGGGGAAGTATAACGGTATGGAACGGAGGAATAAGGATGCAGCTCTTCTGAAGATGCATCAATTCACGAGTTATCACGTCGAGTTGTCGCAGCTCACCTTGAGTCCACTTCACCACTCCAAATGAGTAGATTTGTATCGGAACGGCAAACAAATTGCAAAATTTAAACCAAAAAGACAAACAAATAAACATACAGACTGACACAAGAGGCAGCTAATGAAAAGGTACAAAAATTTCAGATGGTGTACCCCGTATTTAATGAACGAAGAAAGTTAATTCTGAGAAAACTATCATAGTCGTATTCACTGATAAAATTGGCCTTGAATTCCAAAATGAAGGAATAACGACACCTTGAAGTCGTCACGTGGAATCAGCATATTGAAAATGTGGAAAAGAAATTGGAAATTACTGAGATTGACCCATAGCAGCTACCGAAGTCCAATATCACATTGATATCGAAAGAATTCCAAAATGGAATCACAATTGAGCTAAGTTTATTCAATAAACTATTCATGAAGGACCGTCGATAATGGAGATGGTTACCAGAATGCATTAGCAGAGAAGTAACTTGGGTCACCGAAGGGTCAAGGAAAATTACTGTAAGAGCTCTCCCTCACTCGAATTGACAGCTCTGCATTTTTGGCTGAGGTTGTGTTCTCGCTTGCTGTGACAAGATACGCGGGCCCGAATCTCCGCGCCCGCCGACCTCGTGTAAGGCATCACACGTTAAAAGTTAAGGGCTGCATCTTCCCTATTTCGCACAAGTCTCGTTAGAAGGCAGCCGGGTAATGGAAATAACAATTTCAAAAACAAATTTTAACAATGTGGAAGATACATGAAACTAGCTTACTCGACTTTCCAATAAAAATGGGTTAGTGGTGTCTGTACATTCAAAAAATCATCAAAATCTGACAATCTTTCCAAAACCTGCCTTATTCAACAGTTATGTCATATAAGGATTTTTATCATCTTCAAGTTTCACCTACACTAACCAATTAATACCTTCATTCTCTTGTTCCTCACGATGTTTTCTAACTTAACAGTATTGTCCAAAACCATTCAATCTCTTTATTTAATAATTTTATTCCCTGACAACAATGGCAAGAATAATGATATGTCCTCCATTCGAAAAAGTGTTGAGCCTATTCCACCACTTGTGCAACAAATTGAATCCCGAACATGTTTTGCTATTGTGAGATTCAACTTATGAAATTGAAAAAAAAATTGTTTTACTCCATTGATATACCCACGCTCAAGGTTTTCCCTTGTGGTATTTTCTTTTTTATTTTGAGATAATTTCTTCATTCTTCTACAATAATTTTATATTTTATATAGTTTAATGTACCTAGAATATCTCTATATATCCACAAAAGGAAGACCTTTTTCTTTTGTGGATCTTCCTTGTCTATTCCGAGAAAATGTTTATTCTTCTTGGATAATGTTATGTTTTATATAGTTACTATACTGTGATACTTTTATACTTCTTTTATACTTCTTATCCTTCATATGTTACACACTGAATAAACAAGGAATCTTCGGGATGGTCAAGTTTAGTTTGGACACCTGTACGCGTATAAGCCATTATGAATGTGGATGAATACAATTAAACGAACACCGAAAGCTCAATTTGCATGCGAATATTTTAACAAACAAACTATAATCTTACTTTATAACGTCTGTTATTTAAAACTTGTTTCTTTCCCGCCACTATGGTTTATGCCTTATTCCATTTTCTCACTGAACTTGATGCACATCTACAAAAATCACCTTGCACTCAGTATTCAATATCAGACTGATATTATTTTTTATAGATATTCCCGGTACTAAGGATTCATATCTGGAATGGTTCCATTCCCTTTTTTCTTATACTTGATATTGAAGACACAGTACACTGTTTTAAAAACCAAAATGTTACTTTCAATGTTTACTTTTTCCGGAAACTCAAACATTATGGATTCCGTTTCGAATCTTGGATAGAATTAGTTACACAATGGCACTGTGAGTTTGTTATCGTTTCCACTATTGTTTTAAGGTCTCGAACTTCCACTTGGAACGAAGCTGCTGACTCTCCCAAGTTAATAAGTTTTTGTCACTGTATTATCTTTGGTGCTAACCGGATTCCATGACTCAAAGGGAATTCAACAAAATTCTCGTAATTTGATTATTGTTATCTATTCTTGATCTTTCAGGATGGCTGGATATCTTGAATCACCTGTAATAAAGAGCAGTTCAATATCGCTTTCAATTTCGTTTGTTTGGGAGGATAAAGAAAAGTATTGTTTAATGATTGCAACTGGATCGTAATGAATTTGTAATTCTGGAGAACAATATACTATTCAAAGGGAAATTATCGCCTTGAACTCAACTGCAGGAATTCAAGATTTCAAATGCACATTCTGCCGTCTCGATAAACATAATGTACAGCGTGGGTCATAAATGTTTGCTACATATGGAGAAAATATTCATTATCAGAGTTACAGAAAATACTTTATCTGCTGACATGCCATAATGACATCGTTATATTGTGTTTCAGTGGCATAATGGAGCTCATTCTAGTCCTAGGACTATGCAATGTTCGGAAATTCAAATGTGAAGTTTCTGTGCATTCAGCATGAATGAACTTCATAAGAAAAAATGCAAGTAGGATAATACCAATAAATTTGATTCAAAACACAAAACTTCACCCTCCAAATCGAAATAAATTGCTTTGTCTTCCTCACATTGAAAAAATCGGTTCATGAGTCATGTCTTTTGAAAGCATTTTATTCCGTAGTCTACTCTACTCATCATTCAACATAATCAGTCGGGGCCTAGCAACAGAATGGATTCGAGTATTCATTCTCCAAAAACGCATAATAAGAATAATATACAATATGAAACCTACGGACTCATGTCCGGAAATATTTAAACAAAAGGGTATATTGACATTTCTCTGCATATATATCCTGAATATTCTACTATATATATATATATATATATATATATATATATATACACATAAAAATAGTTTTTTTTTCACACCCGTGTATTGAACATCAACTGTTTACACATGTATTATAAATAGCTATTTTGCTATCTTTTCTCACATTCGTAATACATTTTTTGTACAACTCTCATTAAATTATTTCATTGACATACGAACTAAAAACTGACGTTTTCATAAAATCACTTTTAACACTAGTGTTAAAAGTGCAGTGACAGGTGAGATGATGGATACTCAGTAATATAGATCTCTCTAATAGAAACACTTCAATCAGATATTATAATCAGAACACCTACTCAAGAGGAATCATTTGTAAACGTTCACACATGTATTTGGCAGTTATTGGTGCAACTGGTAATACTAATTCCTTTTGAAGTTACAAATGAAGTAGTATTCAGTCCAACTGTAGAAGGTCCTTCATCACTGACAAATAATGCCATTCATAAATAAAGTGCGTTGGGGTTTATTATAATTGGAGCATCTGCCAATCAGCCTTGTAACCCAAAGATCGTGTGTTCGAATCCTTGTGGATCTTTTTTTTTTTTTTTCTTACTAGCAGTAACTGTTGTACAAAAAAATTTGTATGAATAATTTGTTAAAAGTGATTTTATTTTGCTCGTGGAGTTGCTCCACTTTCTAACGCTCGTTTCGCAATATTTTCCACTCGTTAAGCGACATATGTCATAATCGATAATTTTTTTGTAACTCATGATAAAACTGTTTTCCATATGTTGCAAACCTACACTGTACCTACACTATATTTTTATTTCTTCTATTTTAAGCAACATTAGCAGTGAAGTACTTCTTGTATAAAACGTTGCCACATCAGAGCATATTAATAAATCCTAATGAACAAGTTTTGTTTCATGGTTAGAATCATATCGAGCAAATCCTAATCAGAGTTTCATAAAGCCGCTGAACGCTGCAGGTGGGACTAAAACTAATATGGAAACCGTGTATTTTCCATTCTGTCCTTTGTTTTCGTTTATTCAACGAATAAAAATAAATCAGCCCTTTCCTTTCGCAGTTGAAGAAAAAATATCATTTTCAGAATACACAAATGGTATGCGGGAGTGAAAAAACTCGTACTCTGTGTTCTGTTTATTGGGTCGGATATAAATCATCATATCCCAACAGTGTGGCAGTTTCTGAACTAAAATACCGGATGATAGCTAGTTGAGGTACGTCCTCAAAAATTTCTGTATTTTTCAAGATACAGGTGTCGCATTATACCACAGCCGACTTAATTTCCCGAACCGTGGTGGGAAAATCGGCAACACAGCATGGAAAGCAATTTGACGTCCTACTCGTTAATTCTTTGATGTGAATTTCTCGGCTTAGTCGAAAACTAGGAAAAAATATAAAAGAATGAATTTTTAGAGAAAGAAGAATAATGTGGTTATGTAATTTTTTCCATCACAAACTGAAATAGCAATATATTCAATTTCTTAAATATGGGAAATCTGCCAAGTTTGGTTTTTCCATGCCCTAAAATTCACATTACGGGAGATTTTTTTTAACTTTTTTTTTATAAAATGCAGAAACCACATAGATGATCCCTGATTTTTTTCAGATTTTTCATTTGAAATCTAACTGATGAAAATAATATGTTATTGGAAGGTACATTATACAGAATGTACCAAACTCAGGTAATTTGGCACATTCTGTATAGGTACCTTCCAAAAACGTATTATTTTCATCAGTCAGAATTCAAATCAGAGATCATCCATGTGGTTAGCAGAAAAAATATTTTAAAAAATCTCCCGAAATATGAATTTTGTGGCATGGAAAAACCAAACTTTTCAGATTTCCCATATATAAGAAATTGAATATATTGCGATTCCAGTGGGTGATGAAAAAAATTAAATAACCACATTATTCGTCGTTCTTTTCTCTAAAAATTCAATCTGTTATATCTTTTCCTGGTTTTCCGAATAAACCGAGAAATTCACATTAAAGAATTAATGAGTAGGACGTCAAATTGCTTTCTAAGCAGTGTTGCCGATTTTCTCACCACGGCTCGAGAGATTAAGTCGGCTGTGATTATATACTCAAATAGATATTTCTCATAACTTCGTAGACCCGGTTGAAAAGACACAAAAGTTCTTAATTTTTCCATCGTTGTACTACTACAGCAAGGAGCAGACCAACTGATTCCGAGCCTAGAGAGTTTGTCATGCCGGTAAACGGTGAAAATGCCCCCGGGAAGGAAAACGGAAAAAAACCTTTAAAAAAACCTCTAAAGGCCGATTCAGATACATAGGTGCCCACACAGGGTTTATGAAGCACGTGCAATTTACGAGCATATGCATTTTTGACCCGTGTTCCAGAAAACTGCAAAACCATTCACATACGGTGTGGTGTGCCTTTCTATATATGTTCACTATTACTACTCATTTCCGATTACTTATTTTTTTCAAAGGAATTTTGTCAATACTGATGTGAAATGTCAAATTATATAGACTTTATTCGATCTTATTTTTTCTACGACCACATAGAAATTTTATACGCTTTATCGATCAAGGAAGTAGGACGATTGTATACACTTTTTCATTTCTACATCGCGAGCCGTACTGTAAGGATCATTTGAGTACAGGATATTTCATTTCCCACGACTTTCACGAACTACTAGACTGTCATTATAGGTATTAACGAATTAAATAAACAATGTTTTTAAATCATTTTTTTTATTCCGCTCCTGCTCGACTTAAACATAGTTGCTTCAAATACTTTTTTATTGTTAAAATTGTTGTTTCCGTATACCGCCTACACCTTTACAAACAACCCTCAAGAGTCCTCGAGAGACTTGTGCGAGCTAGGGAAGTCGCAGCCCTTACATTTTGAAGTGTGATGCCATGCACGAGACCGGTGACGGCGCGGTGAATCGAACCCGCGTACCTTGGATTAGCAAGCTGGCACACTACCTACGCGCCACCAAGGCCCTAAATATATTTTGATCGTCTCATTCTAGACACAATTTATTATATCAGTTCAAAAATTCACAAATCCACGGAAACAGAATTGTCGATTGCTATGATTTTTGAAACTCCACATATTTCAAATACTGCTATAGCATAGATTGAGGAAATAACTTCCGAATAGCAACATACAATCTTATTGAATTTCACCGACACTTTTTTCCCGATGGAATCTAACGACAAAATTAGATTACGCTAACTGAATCAGAACTAATAGTGATTTCGCACAACCTGAGCGATATTCTTTTTGATTTCATTACTTCCCTTACTAAAAAAAGAAGATCTCAGCTTCCGTTTCACATGACTCGTAATTTTCGAATTATTCATAGAGTTCACGTTCTCCAATATTTCGAGATGCAGAAATTCAATCACGAATTTGATTCACAATTTGGTATATTGGATAGGTATGTCGTTCTGAACTGATTATTGCCTTTGAATCTCAAGTCCTGCACAGAATATTGTGTTGAGAATTGAGATTCAAGTCCTGCACAGAATATTGTGTTGAGAATTAACTCGATGCATGACAGTGATGATTCAAATGAAGTTTTGAGTGGATAAGTTGTAAGACAAAGATAAGTATGTACAGATGTACAGAAAAAAGTACTGTAGCCTTCAATCTGTGCAGGAGAATGTGCGGGAAAAATTGGGGGCTACAACCAAAAATGACTACATGGCTTTACGCCAGAGTTATCAGACCCATGATAACGTATGGGTCGGTGGTATGGTGGCCAAAGACCAAGCAGGCAGGAGTGGTTCGACGGCTTGGAGGACTACAAAGACAAGCATGTCTGAGTGCCACCGGGGCCATGAGAACTACCCCAACAGCCGCTTCAGAGGTCTTGCTCAACCTACCTCCACTACACATATACATCCAAGCCGAAGCCAGGTCTGTCACGAGCAAGTTGCTTAAAGGACAAGCACCCATTAGCAATATGCACGGGAGAGACTACAACAAGCTATATGAAGAGTTGGATAACGACCCGGTTACAAGAATGCCATCAGATGGCATTCTTCCCAGATATAGCTTTGACAAGAATTTCAAGACAAGTATAACGGACAGGGATGCGTGGAAGGGGGGGCCTCCCATCAATGCGGAAATCGCTGTCTACACGGACGGCTCCAAAACGGATGAAGGTGCAGGAGCCGGCATTTATGGAACCAAGCCGAAGATGAAAATCTCACTGAGCTTGGGCAAACATGCGACGATATTTCAAGCGGAAATCGTTGCAATACACCATTGTGCACAAGAGCTAATAAGGCACGATTTTTCACGAAGAAACATTGCCATATACTCAGATAGCCAAGCTGCGATAAAAGCAGTCAACTCAATGCAAGTTACCTCAAAACTTGTTTGGGACTGCATAGAAGCCCTAAAAGAGCTGGGCAGTCAGAACAGACTGACACTAGCCTGGGTACCAGCACACACAGGTTATAGAGGCAATGAAGAGGCCGATACACTAGCCCGAGAAGGAGCAAGTAAGGCCCTGAATGGCCCAGAACCGTATTGCGGTATAGCAAAAGCTGTCCTAAAAACAAACACCAAATCATGGATTCAACAGAAGTCTCAAGAATGGTGGAACAATGCACCAGGGATGAGACAGGCCAAAGAGTTTATCAAACAACCGCAGCCAACATTCACACAGACTATCTACTAAGCCAGAAGAGGAACACTACTAGAATAGTAGTAGGACTTCTCACAGGGCACTGTAGGCTCAACAAACATATGAGTACAATAGGCCTGGCAGAAGAAATGCTATGCAGGTTCTGTCAGGAAGAAAAGGAAACATCAGTACACATACTATGCCACTGCGAGGGCTTGTCAAGGCAAAGGTTTCTAACACTGGGAGAAGAAAAACCAAGAGCTCCCAGATTCATGGGAGTTCTAAAAACTAGCCTGTGGAGTCTCGTAAAGAAGACAGGGCTAGACAAAGAACTCTAAATGATCTCGAGGACAAACACAATAGATCTGAAAAGGTCGCGGTGTAGAGGCTTGTAGCACGAAAGTCCCTAATATATAATCTATCTATGTACAGATGCACTTGCATTGTTCTGTTAGTATATTATGTAAGTACTTTCAAGAGGGCCAGGTAGTTCAGTGGTTAAGACTGTCGCGTTGAAAGTCATTTATTGAGGCTGCTGGTCGTGTAGGTTCAAATTCTGCAGACTACAGATTTTTAACTGATGGCCCGAGAAAGTGCTAGGAATCGCACGTTAAAAGGTAAAACCTCGTTAATCCTTGGCTCGCACAAGTTTCGACTTTTGAGGGCTGCCGTTCCTCAGGGGACGACAGGTGGTTAACGGATGAAACAATTTTAACAATTTAACAATAAGCTTATGAGAAATCATATTGTTCATCATGTTTATACGAATACAGGGTGTCCCAGATAGCACAAGTACGTCCCATGGACGTCCTCAGGACGTCCGCTTCGGACATTACAGAAAAACATATTTTTCATTGATATTTTGAATTCTATCATGAATAATGTTAATTTGTGACCAGACACCGATAATGATTGACCAATAAAAAATTGCCAGTAAGTACAAATAAAATGAAAATCACGATCAAAACGTTCTATATATTATCTGAAGAATAACAGGTTTATGAACAAGTACTCATGATACATAAAATAAATAAAATTGTCAAAAAAATTAAAAGTATACTTCTCGGTTTCTCGGTATATCACTTCAAGCGGTTCATTAATTATATTTTTTTTTTGTTCTTGTCCGCACTCATCCGATCAGTTGCTCTCTTCAGCCACAATTAAATTGATTTTTCAGTTGCATAGTATAATTCTGCGACAATTCTGCTTTATCTGCAGCACCTTAAACAACAGGAAAGTTAGTAAATTGTATTGTGTTTTTGGAGGTTATGTTTCATCATGTTCTTCTCTAAAGTAGGTATACCTATTATCTATTTTCTAATTCAATCTCTACTCACCCATAAATACAACGTGACTGCCCGAGATCTACAAATAAAAAACACATTCATCATTTACACTATTTCGCACTTTTAACTTTACACACCGAAAAATCCAAAGCCAGCGTCTGTTTTCTTGACAAGGTGTTTGACAAGATTTTAGATTTTATTGAAACAAGACAACTGTTAACTGTTTAGTTACTACAATATAATGATTGTGCAGAACGCAGAACACAACAAACAAACCAGTAGAAACGCTAGATTAGCTAGATGCTGATTATCTGAAAGCTGAATCGAGAATGTTGGAGTCGGATCCATTCGTTGCGACTCGGGACAGTCGAAACTCCCATGAAACAGAAAAATGTTAATATTCGAAATTCACTTTGTTCACATATTTTTTTATTTTATGAATTTCGTTCATTGAAACATATCGGTAAAAATCAATCTTATATAATAAATACTCCATATACATACAAATATTTTCCGACTTAGTTTGGAAAAATAAAGAATGTCTGACCTCTAATGGACGTACCAGAGACGTACATCTTGGGACGTCCAGAAGATGTCCGTTTCTGGACGTCCTGAAAACGTCCTCTCAATAGTTCGGGACATTCGGACCAAAAATGGACATAAACCGGACGTCCCGAAGACGTCCTGTGCTATCTGGGTGTAATCTAACGCCTTGCACTCCCGTGAAGGACGGGTATATAATGCCATTTTATAACGAATGGCAGATGTGGAAAGTTCGAAAAAAAATGAGGAAATTTTAAATTTTGGTGTTACACAGTTTCTTCCATCCGGCAGTTTCAATATTATTACGGCTCTGCTCCGGTCAGCTGACATTCGGCGAACAGTGGTTCCCAAAATTTCGACGAATTTTCCAACATAATTTGACCTTTCCACAATTTTTTTTTCGAATTTTTTACACCTGCCATTCATTACAAACGCTGATATCAGCGTCCATACTGTCATGCGGAACGAATGCTCTAGTGAGTACGCGACTTGAGAAGTACTCAGTGTTACTATAGCTTTTTCAATAGAATGCCTCTGAATTCCACTTTGGAATCATCATGATGTACTAACAGACATTCTAGTACTATAGGTGAACTAGGACTTACAAAAAAATGTATTACTTTGATGAAAAGTTGTGAAAACATTTCATCTGACATAAACAATTGCAAGTGCGCTCCCTATAACCAAAGATTTGGTATAATTATCATCTGCTAAATCACCCTCAGAAATGAACTCTTCAGGATCGATGAGCATTAATTATTCTTCTTCATGTTCGACATACAGTTTAATGTAGTTCTTTTTAAAGGCCTTTCGTCAGAATTTTTTTCAGCTATTTTTGGTTTCCGTAGTTGGTATGGAATCGCTCTTGGATGTCACACACTATGGTATTTTCCGTTATCAGAAATTGACGCGCGTAATATCTGTATTGGTTCAAAAACATTTTTATGCACTCTTTTTCTTCGTTTTCATGACACTGGTAGTTCTTCACCTGTCTTAATTGTATTTCTACCTGATATTGTGTGTGGTAATTTATGTGGATGTGGGGGTTCGTTTTCATGCATTTTCAAATTTTCAAAGGAAAAATAGTGTAATTCATCAACGGCAGTCTCAACACATGTACCAGAAACAATACATAGATATAAAACTATGTCGCCATCAAAAACGTGCATTTTATATCTTATCAAAAAATAGCATTGGGGACCATTATGAAAAATGTAGGCGCCAATACAGTACCTTGAGGTATTCCACTTCTCATCTTTACTTTTATTGAATACTGTCCGTTTGGAACTAATCCTGAGTTGACTCTTCATAGCCAAAATAATGTTTTAATTTCACTGGTAACATTTTCGGATACATAACATGAGACATTGTTTCTGCTTCGTTTCTCATTCATTTCTAACGAACTATTCGAAAAGTAGTTTTTGTTGGACTCAGAATAGTGAAAGAGTAAAAGGTATAAAAAAATATAAGATTTTTTTTTGTATAAAAATAAACAAAAAAAAGCTTCCCGTACCGGGAATCGAACCCGAGCCTCCTGGGTGAAAGCCAGGTATCCTAGCCACTAGACCATACGGGATATAATGAAGAAGTTTTTAAAATGTTTTTTAAATGATTCATAACTGTAAAACAAATTTATAGTGTAGATTATACTCATTTCTAAAAATATTTATGAATAATTCACTCATCCAAGCATTGAATGATATATTATGTAACGAATGTTATAAACCATTTCTTATAACGATTGTTCAATAAAGTCGAATAAATAAATATTTGACACCTTTGATAATATAAAATTAAAGAAATAATAACTACCCAAACACCAAAACAAACGCCAATTTTACTCGAAGCGTAATTTTAGGACAAATTTAGCACCTTCAGGGGATAAAATCTTCTATTTCGGGTCTCCGTATAATCGATCTATCCGTCGCGTCGGTCTATCCGTCCAACCGTCCATCCGTTCATTTTGGAGAGAGTGTCTATCAGTGAAATTTTTGCCGATGGCCACTCTAACTATAAGCTTTGTCATCTTTTATCTACCTCACTTTCTTTTCCTACTTTTCTTCCCGTTTCCGTCTTTCTCACTTTTTCCGTCCACTTTCCGTTCATGTCAATTGTAATATTAGTAATAAGTATGTATATTATTCATTTCCATGTTAATTTTATTTCATATTCAATTGTGAGATCAGGTGGAAGATCAGTAGAAGACACTCTCGGATACTGAACCTGTAGCCCTTTATTTACTTTCACTGCTAAAGAATAAACGATTTATTATTATTATTTATAATTATCCGTCCATCCGTCTATCCGTGCATTCGTCTATCCGTCCCCGTCCATGCGTCCATCCGTCCATGCGTCCATCCGTGCATTCGTCTATCCGTCCCCGTCCATGCGTCCATCCGTCCATGCGTCCATCCGACCATTCGTCTATCCGTCCCCGTCCATGCGTCCATCCGTCCATGCGTCCATCCGTCCATGCGTCCATCCGTGCATTCGTCTATCCGTCCCCGTCCATGCGTCCATCCGTCCATGCGTCCATCCGTCCATGCGTCCATCCGTGCATTCGTCTATCCGTCCCTGTCCATGCGTCCATCCGTCCATGCGTCCATCCGTGCATTTGTCTATCTGTCCCCGTCCATGCGTCCATCCGTCCATGCGTCCATCCGACCATTCGTCTATCCGTCCCCGTCCATCCGTCCATGCGTCCATCCATCCATGCGTCCATCCATCCATGCGTCCATCCGTGCATTCGTCTATCCGTCCCCGTCCATGCGTCCATCCGTCCATGCGTACATCCGTCCATCCGTCCATCCGTGCATTCGTCCATCCGTGCATTCGTCTATCCGTCCCCGTCCATCCGTCCATGCGTCCATCCGTCCATGCGTCCATCCGATAAGGCCTTCCGTGCATTCGTCTATCCGTCCCCGTCCATGCGTCCATCCGTCCATGCGTCCATCCGTGCATTCGTCTATCCGTCCCCGTCCATCCGTCCATGCGTCCATCCGTCCATCCGTCCATGCGTCCATCCGACCATTCGTCTATCCGTCCCCGTCCATGCGTCCATCCGTCCATGCGTCCATCCGTCCATGCGTCCATCCGTGCATTCGTCTATCCGTACCCGTCCATGCGTCCATCCGTCCATGCGTCCATCCGTCCATGCGTCCATCCGTCCATGCGTCCATCCGTGCATTCGTCTATCCGTCCCCGTCCATGCGTCCATCCGTCCATGCGTCCATCCGTCCATGCGTCCATCCGACCATTCGTCTATCCGTGCATTCGTCCGTCCGTCCGGGAGAGGGAGAGGGGAGAGGGGCTCGTTCTTTCCAAGAAAGACAAATCTTTGGAACTCATTGGGTGGTATTCATAAACAGTAGCAAATGCTTATACTTCATGTTTGTCTCTCTCATTACTTAACAAAACGAATAGGTCTTTTTCAAGAAATCCGAGTAAGAGCATTTGCTTCAGTTTTATGCATACAACCCATTGTCTCTGTAGGTGTTAACAGCGATATACGATTGTTATGCCCACTAATGAAATCAATTCTGGGTATGCGAACATTAATTACACTTTGGCAAAAGATAGTCCAAAAATGAATACATCAGTAAGAACTCGAATACTTTATTTGACATACATGAAAAACTGAAAACTTGTTTGTTCATAAACATTTCTGGGGAAAAGCTTTTCTTTGAGAAATTCTTGAAAGTTGATAGAAAGTGGAATGTATGCTCTTCCGAACTCTCATAATAGTTTATGATACAAGTGTTAAAAGTGGCATTTTATTTTGTGAGTGGGGAATATTGCGAAACGAGCGTTAGCGAGTGGAGCAACCTCACGAACGGGATTTTACTGTTTTAAGTCTCACTTGTAAATTTTCAGTGAGGACAGACCTTCATTTCTATGAAACAAAAGTCAGAACTCAAAATTCGATAAAAAATTCATTATCAAAACGAAAGACTAATTGTAAAAAATGAGCTATGCTTTGATTTATTTCTTATACGTAACTTTGATACAGTTACGATAAAAAGGACTTTATTTTGACATTATAATAAAAGTTTGTTCATCTCACTTTCAGATACCAGCTCTCTATGTCCAATTATTTATCAGTTAATGTAATTGCTTCTTAGTAGTTCAAGGATGGTAATTATGATTCGACCTGAAAGGATCAAACATAGATTCAACAACTTCATTAGTAATGAATCCTATAGTATAAGTATATACGTATAATCCCTCCTCAGGCTAAAGAGAAAACAAAATAATTGTAATTAAGGATTTGTTTACTGAATTCTCCTTTCATAATACGACAAAACACGACAAAACAGGAAACAAAAGGGCTGAAGGAAATTGTGTTCTTGACCTAAAAGCCTGCATTCGTTTGGATACTATGCGCCTTGACTCAGATATGGAGAAATGTGTCTATCAGAAATGAATGCCGCCAAAAAGTTAAAAAAAAATCACTCTACATAACAATATTTTTTTTATAGTTTATACTGAATGTGTGTTCTACCTACTCTCTTACTACTGTTAAGAAGCCATGATCGCGTTCCCGTTTGGGACGCTTTTAAGGGTAAAAGAGTCAATTGATAACTCAAAAACGGTTCGTCTTATCGATTTCAAACAAGGACAGGCTTCTAGAGAAAGTTTGATTCAACGTACGTGCTCTAATGGAAATTGAATTTTCAATCCACTTTTCCACAAAATAATCTCAAAAAGGTCCCAAAAATGCAGTTACTTTGAAGCAATTTTTTGGGTAGATGAACAAATAATTTCAAAAAAACATTACAGCACGTACATAGATCAACGTTTTACCTTTCTTTTGATACCAAATTCATTTCGATCGGATGAAGATTGCTTCAAATTTTAATGGAAGAGAAATAGCACTGCAGCTATTTCGACTATCCATGAAAATAATCTTGAGGTGCTGCCGCAGACATAGTTACATAGAATCAAACTTCCCCTAGAAGCCAATTCTCGTTTGAAATCGATACGACGAACCGTTTTTAAGTTATCGACTCGTTTACCCTAAAAAACGGCCAAAATGTGATCGCGCTCATGGCCTCTTAAGTCCCAAGAACGGTAAGCACATTTTGCCGATCGAGGACAATTGTTTGGAGGACGACTCCAATTATTGTCCGATATCGGTAGTGCTTAAAATTGCAGTTTTTATGTTTATGGGACGAGTTGTAAACAACGAAACGACGTCGTCGGCAGATGGTGGAACTCTCGGAATTCAATCGAAAACACTCTCCTCTCTCCACTATGTACATATATACATTTATATATATATATATATATATATATATATATATATATATATATGTTCAGTAAAACATTTATAGTTGCGGAGATGCCTGTAAAAATTTGAACTCACAACTTGTTTTTCCATGAAGAAAAACATAAGAAGACCATTTCAAGTAGCTGAGTTATAGATATAATAAGTACGAGTATTATACGTGTGGGTATCATTCTGCTCGATAAAGAATGATGTGGAAAAACAAATGCATCAATCCGCTCATAAAATGTATCCTAAAAAAATATGTTCGGCTTATTTCGACAATCAGGTCAATTCTGTTTCCATTAACAAGATTGTTATTAGAGCAAGACAATTTTCAGACCAAAATATATATCAATTTTGTAGGAGGCTTGAAAAATATCGGCGGGAGATGATGCTGCTACATCATCTCCTGCCAATAAAGCAATGTAGATATCAAGCCTTCAACAAAATTGAGATTTATTCTGCTCTGAAAATTGTCTTGCTATGATAACCATCTTGTTGATGAGAAACAGAATTCACCCGAATGTATGTTTAAAAAAATCCTTCACTAAATTCGCGCTATTGATAGATTCAATAAAAGCAAGTATATGTAATGGAATGGCAACGAACTCTGTTCTACATATTTGTTTGCTTTTGGTAACTGAAATCCTTACCTTACATGCCTTACAAGATGTTTCTTTGAAATGAAAAATGAAATTTTTTCCCAAGCCAAAATAACTGTAGATATTACTTAACTAACCGCAAAAAAATGTTCACTCAGTCAGAAATTTCATTCCATTCCTACCTGATGAAAAACCACATTACCACGATTTAGATGTACCAATGAACTGAATCTAGGTTTCCTTGTTTTGCTATGTTATCTTCTTATCTGCCTTTGTAAGTATATTTGAGATCGTATTCGTCTTCAACGTCATATAATTTTAAACCAAAACAAGAAAATACCATAGTCACATAATCTCACAAAAGGATTGCCATATTGATTATATAATTATGTAGTGATAGAATCTGTATTTTGATATAACTTAACTAAAATTATTCAAATATATGTTAAGAGTTCCCTCGTGAAGTTAGACGTAATTTAATTATATAGTGTGGACAAACTGCTCAACCCGGCAAGATTGAAATTGATTGGAGATAAGTTACCACGGGGTTAGTTTCAAGGATTCAATCTTGACTATTCCTAATACAATTTTAGTATAATTACAGCCAAAACTCAACAGCAAGAAGCACTCCTTGGGAGCACAGGAAAGTGTGCCGAAGAGTTTCAAATGCTGGATGAAACGAATAATTTCGAAATCCCCTTCTCACCACACTATCATACGAATTGGAAAATTTGACTACATGGTAAGTCACTACAGGTACGACTTCGAAATGCAGTTTGAAGTGGTCATAAACATCCACCAAACTTGCACAGAGAACGGTTTATTTTCGTGAATGATTTTATTGACTAATAAAATTGGTATGCTTGTTGTAGCAAATGCTACTACTTCCCTGGCTTCTACCACGACGGTTATCGAATTATATCTAACAGATACTTGTGCAATGTACCTCATTGCAGAAGAAACAATTGCAAGTGTTCCCTGTTACCAAATGGCCGAATTTTGTTTTGATTCAGACAGGCGGGCCACTTGCAGACTAGCTTCGAGGTTTCGCTTCTCATCATTACAGATTGGGTCACTACCGAGAGCTTTGAGACCATCTGTTGCCCGTCCGAATCATCCCATTACACTGTTTCTTTGGGCACTATGGTTTCATGCTGATGAA
The DNA here is from genome assembly GCA_958298965.1 of Chrysolina haemoptera. Taxonomy (NCBI): domain Eukaryota; kingdom Metazoa; phylum Arthropoda; class Insecta; order Coleoptera; family Chrysomelidae; genus Chrysolina; species Chrysolina haemoptera. The sequence continues at coordinate 10,579,644 of OY282602.1, read as the reverse complement.
ACGGGTGTAAGCCGCTCCACCTCGCGAGAAGATATAAAAAGCTCTCCGATTCTCCGTGTTGAGCGATTCAGTCAGATATCTGAACACAAAGCTAAAGGTTATTTTGAGAGATCATTCAATAACGATAAACGTTGCCGACCGATGAAAGTCTTCAGTATAGGGCATCTCAGTGGACTCCATTTTATCTCGAGATTGAAAAGCATCAAGTTATCTAGCTATCCGGGAAATTCGCCTGATATTTTAAAAATATTTTCCCTCAATATAACTGATTTTCTTCTCCTTCTACCCAGTCGTACAAAAATTATGAGACTGCTGTATTATCCCGCTTACCACATCTATTTGAATTCAAGGTTCACAGTTCCTCACCCACGGGAAAAATCTTTTATCATGGTGAATTTTTCATAATTGAAAGGCAAATATTTGTCCATCACACAAGTTTTAAGAGGATCATTGTATTCAAATTTCGAAATGTATGTTTTATCGGTGAAGACACAACACTTTCTTTCAGAAAAATAGTGAATGTTTTGTTCGACTAAGTTACCATCTCCACCCTTCTTGAATCCTCAGTATTTCCCCTAAAATAACATTGTTATTCTCCGCTTCGGAATCATCAAATTTTATTGTGCTATCAGTATTATTTATGTTCTCATAGCAAGATAGTTTCAATAACTGGAAATGGTTTCCTTGAATTGTGGATAGCGTAGTATAATAGTTATTTACTATACTAGTGGGATAAAGGCATCACTAATATACAGTCTGTCCATAAAGTAACCCCACCCCCCTGTTAACTTTTGAACAGAGTGGAATTTTTCTTTGAATTTTTTTTGGTTGGATGGTAGTTCATAAGCTACTTTTTGACAATGATAAAAAAAATTCTATCTTTCAAAATGGCGACCAGGCGGCCAGGCGCCATTTTGAAAGATTTTTTAAATGGCATGGGGGTCGAGTGATACCTCATTAGAATCGTCTTTCAATTCTCTATACGACAGCAAAATTTCAAACAAAAATTTTTGGTCCAAAACAAAATGGCGGTACATTATTTTAGAACTCTCACAAGAGGATCCTGCCGAATAAATGGCTATTAAAGAGCTTTAGTGCAATGATAAAATATTTTTTCGTTACTGCAAGAGCTTCTTTTTACTCAAAATGGCAAATGGATGCCATATTAGAAAAAAAATCAAATAAGTAGATAAGTAGTGTAGTACCTAGTTTTATTGAATCTCAGAAAATCTCAGAAATTATGTCCCATATGCAATTCTGAGGGACAGAGAATATTTGTCGATATCAAAAAATATTGTTTCATTCCAATTGAGTTCTAACATAATGGGCCGCCATTTTGTTTTGAATGAATATTTTTGTCTGAAATTTTGCAGTCGTATAGAAAATCGAAAGACAATCCGAATGAGGTATCAATCGACCCGACAAGGGAAGACATTTTTTATTATTGTCAAAAAGTAGCTTATAAACTACCATTTCACCAAAAAAAAATTCAAAAGAAAATTCCACACTAGACACACTGTATAAGTGTGTAAGTTGCAGGTATGCGTATGTTGGTTGCCGTCCAGTTTCTTGTAGAGTACCTACCCAACTTTAATGGATACATGTTTTTCAATATTTTTACGGATTTTTTCGATTCCATTTCAACAAATTTTTCGAGAAGAATAGGTGGCCAAGCCCCTGGAGCAACTTTTCTTTCTACGTAATGTCCGAAATCGTCGGTGATAATACGGAGTATTTTGTCCTGCATCCTATCCAATCTCTCTGGAGGGGTCGGTTTTAGGCTGCAGGACACCGGACAAGCGTACGTCATTGTTGGTCTTATCAGTTGTTTATAAATTAAAATTTTGTTCTCTTGCTAGAGTTTAAAGCCACTGGCTATCAAAGGGTAGGTGCGTTTTAACGCAGCTCCAGCCCTCTGAATAGTCAGGGTTATATGACGCCCTAAGATGAGACGCTTGTCCAGGTGTACCCCCAGGTACCTCGCATGGTTCACGTTCTCAACAGCCTCGCCATTGATCCACAACTTCCGATAAAGTTCTGAGTATGTATACTTTTTCGTGAAGTTGATCGTCTCTGACTAAATACGGTATGATCTTCCTATCCCAATGAACTTGGATCCTGTATTGGGCAGCGACGCTCGAGAAGGAATGGGCGAAGATGGCTGTGTATCTGCATACACATCCGTGCCCATATCCGGTCTCTCGTACTGAGGAAGGTCATACGTATGTAGGGAGTACAGATTCGGGGATAGACATGAACCCTGCTTTGATCGGGAACTCCGCGGAGTGAGTGTTGTTTACCCGCACCATAAAAGTTCTCCCAACAAGGTAAGAGGTTACCAACCCTACCAAGTATGAGGGCATGCCTGCCAACAGCATTTTGGAGATGAAACCTTCAACCCTTACCGAGTCGAAGGCTTTTTCCAATCTCTATTCATCATAATAAACCACCCTTTCATTTACTAACATACAAGGACTGAACTAATGTGAGCCGCCGGTTTTCGAATCAGGTACCGGTGGTGTAGATGTTTAACGCGCCCGAGATTGGGGGATCTAGGACAATTGCCCGAAAACAATTTCCCTAAAGACAATTCCCCGAATGGACGATTGCCCGAATTGACAATTTCCCGAAACACAATTGCCCGAAAGGACAATTGACCGAAAAATGTATTTAATAGTGTTGAGTGCCTTATTACTGGATATATTACGGAATATAATCCGTTGTCCAATAAGTGCACAGCACGTTTTCACGTCTATCGCTAGGATTATTTACCAGACTTGCAATCCGCCCTGCACAATCTCTGTATTTTTTACGTGTAGGAGGGCCTTCCAAGCCTCCTACATACTGTTCAATTTGAAGTATGTGTAAGCATTGCTCCAGCTGAATGCCTTTAATAAATCACCAAATGTTTGGATGATCTGCAGAAATCTGTTGTTCAAACCCTCGATGCCATCCTTCTATGGAATTGTTTGTTTTTGGCAAACTTTCTTGCACCCCATCATAACAATTTCACAGATCATGCGAAAATAAGGGCAAACGACGTAGTCTTCCTCTCTGTGGACGCCCGATCCAGGTGTCTTCAAAATAATCAATTACTGACTGGGCTTCTGCAGGTAACACATTTTGCTCGCAAATGGTTTCAAATGCATCTACTACGTCTGCAGTAGAAACGAATGCTAGGGCCGACAATAATCGGAGCTTTAAAGCAAAATCTGCATCAGTTTCGTACCTTGTTTTTAAACCGTCTGACTGGATTCTTCTGAAGAGACATTGACTGAAATGGAAAAAGCACCCACGATGTCTTGAGTTGGGATATTGTTGTCTTATAGCACTTATCATACCGCTTTCAAAATCTGTTAATATGGTTGCAGGCGAAGCTTCAGGCAAAAGTTCTTTTACTTTCGAAAGTAAACGAACAAAAGTTTCTTGTGCCTTGTTAGGCAGTAGTGCATATACTAAAGGAATCGCAGTGGTCTTATCCAATCCGTGGATTGTATATAGTCGATGAAAAAGGTATAGTACAGTTTTGAAAGTTCCGTCGGCAAACCAGTGTTGTGACCTTGCCAGAAGAAACAGATTTTGTCTGGTTGAAAAGCTGCTCACTTTTGGCAAAGTGGCAGCTGTAGCTTTACCAAGCTGAATAGATGCAGTTGATAGTATATGATGTGGCCCATCTTGGGTTTGTGTAGCGTTTTCACGTATGCCATTGAGAAATTTTGTTTTTTCCACTTGCCTTGCATCCGCTACATGGTTGTGTGTTCCACTTCTTTTTACTACTGCATTTTCTAAGGTTATAACACGAGCTTTACACTTGAACGTCTTGTAGTAATCACATTTCCAATAAATACTTTGATTTTCTTTATCTTTCTGGTTAAGATAGCCGTCGATCAATAATTTCCTCTTCCCCTTTTCACTAAGTGCAAACTCCAAAGCCATTTTGCGTCGTGACTCTTGCTCAGATTTTGGACAATAAGTGAATAAGAAACCTTATTATAACCTTGATTATTATAGTAGGTATTAAGGGTGTTATTAGGATGTTAGGATATCAGGATGTTATTATTTATTAAGAGGGATTATAAAATTTTTGGAGTTAATATTTTTAGTTAGTGTACCTGGAGACGTTCAATGAGTAACCTTAATAATTATAGTAGGTATTAAGGATGTTATTATAAATCAGAGAAGAAATATTAGTAGCGCTAAAATACATTTTTCGGTCAATTGTCCTTTCGGGCAATTGTTCTTCGCGAAATTGTCTATTCGGGGAATTGTACATTCAATCAATTGTGTTTCGGGAAATTGTCCATTCGGGTAACTGTTTTCGGGGAATTGTCTTTCGGGAAATTGTTTTCGGGCAATTGTCCGGAAGCCGAGATTGGGAAGCCCGGTTTCGATCCCCGGCTAGTCCACATTTTTATTTCAGTTTTTCAACTTTTCATTTTCAAGTCTGAATTGCAACAAAACTTTTTCTTTTATATTATTTACAGACACCAAACCTAATCAACTTTTTATTGGAGTAATCTTGACGGTGATATCACCATCTGCGAACACTCCTATGTTATTGTTCAGACGTCCGCACTGGCTTAAACGGTGGGGGTTATTGAGTCCTTAAAAGGGCTTTATTGGAAATACTATTTATCTTCGGTTCATTGCGTTTACTCAAGGAACATGATGGACCTAATTGATCACTCGCCCCACATATGCGAGGAAAGTTAGTAGTCGATATAGGTGATGCAACAAACACGGTTTCCTGTTGTGACAGCTGCAGCAAACACGAGAGAATGAGGACGAGAATGTTATTGAATTGGGTCGTGTTTTGTAATAATAGTATCCAATCTTATTTTGAGTTTCATGTGTTGTGAAATTTAATAGAACAATTCCATATTTTATAGGAATATGTACTGGGTATAATGTTTTTTTTCATAATAATAATGATCTAAGATTAGTGTTAACAAATATTTCTTGTTATATACCGAATTCTGCTTAATAGTAATTTACGTAACAAGTCCGGAAAACACTGTTTTTTTGGACGAGTGGACAAGATTCTAGGACGAGCGTATAGCGAGTCCTGGATGTAGGCGTTTTGTCAGTTCTTGAAATTTTTAAAGATTCTTAGCAAAAAGCTTCACTTTTCATCTCTATGACAACCTGTATCTCGAAAACTAGATTTTTTTAAACACATAAAAATTATGTAGAAAACTTAAGAACTTCTCAAATTGTTGTTCTTTCACTTTTTCACGTTACGATTACTTTTATCTGCTATCATCTTCAGGTAAACACTGACAAGTTTGGAAGCTACGATATGTTTCGTTGGTGTGTTAGGTGTGATGTAATTATACTGTAATTACGCGCGGTGTTGTGGTGCGTATAATGTCGGGATTTTCCATCCCTCCATGACCAGCCTGCATACGTTGTCTAATTTGAAAGCTTTTTTACAAGCTTTTATTTTTTACTTGTGTTGTTAGCATTGGTTCGTGTGCGTTATGGTCAAATCTTAAAAGCTGAAATGGAACCACTTTCTACCATTTTACCACAAAGGCATCCAACCACCTGTTTTACTCGTTTACCTGAAAATCACTTTCTGTAGGGTGATACATTACTGCAAAACTGAATCCCGTCAACACTTATCCTTCAAGTTCCATTGAGGATAATTCTGCGTATGTTGGAAACAATCTCAATATTTTGAGCTAACTACCATCGTTTCTGCTGACTTACTGAGTACGGACCTGAAGTCAAAAGGACAATATTCAACTATTTGGTAATAGTTTCCAATTTTTCCCATTTCAGAAAAAAATAAATGAATTTAGTGGTATGTCAATGCTAATTCTCGATCTTAAATCGTTCAAAATTTCATTACTAAACGTTTTCGTCTGTGTCAGTCATCTTCTATAATGTAGTTAACGAAGTACATTATAAACTTAAGAGCTACATAAGCTACGAACAATTCACCAGCAAGTTTCGTTATTTCCCAAGAAAGATTATCAAATTAAATTAGAGTTAAACCTCATATAATAAACTGAGGGCATGCTTAGTCGACAATTGATGGAGATTTTGAGAAGTTTTCACGAGGTAACTTTCCGTTTGATATAATAATGTTTTCTTCGATAATCTCTTCGAAGTTTAAAAGAGATTGAATAGCTCGTTAAGTTATTGAAAAAAAACACATCCATCGTTACCAGAAAATCTTTTTATCAGGAAAAAGTTCATTTCAAGATTCATTATTAATATCCATTTTCAACTGAATGCCTTTGTTCATTTTGGGAGTAGAAGGTTGGTATAAGAATGTAAAAACATTTTTAATGTTGGGAATTAAAAAACAAACTGTGAAGTAAATAATAAAGTGGCAATTTTGAAAAATCCAAATAAGCATACGAACCTCGATATATTTCAAAATTTATTATAGCTCCTAAATATTACAGAAATAGTTCGGCACATGGTGGAACTATGATACTAGTGAATGAAAAATACTCGCTTATGTTACTCAATACAGATAATTATAACCTTTTTTTGGAAAATCAATTTGAATTATTTCTAGAGCAGTAAAAAAAAGTGTAAATAATTTGTGTAATAAACTTCACCAAAATTCACCAATTACCTCAAAGATTATGCTGACAGGTGATTAAAATGATAATTATGATGATGAAGACTGTTTAACAAAAACGTATCTACATAACTTACTGATGCCTGTTTGTAAAAATACAAGAATAACCATGTTTTCAGCCTCTATCACTGACTTTGCACAAATTTTGAAAAACAAAATATTAACTGTAGAACTGTTCCTGCGGAACTTTTAGAATATGAAGATCTTATATTGGAATTGTTGCTCGAATCAGTAAATAATAAAAAGAAAATGTATAAATTAAGGAGTACCTATAAAGCAAAACGAATTATGGATCATTTAGAAACCTATATGCAACATAATAGTCAGAGAGCCGCTAGTGAAAAAATGCGTCGAACAGCTATACTCCTTCCGAGCTCAGGAATGGAGGTACTTACATCGAAGATACCGAATCCAAAATATTTTTTATTTTGAGTAGGGCTCAAACGAGAAACAAGGGAAATATTTTGATAAATTTTAGCCGTCTTCTGTATTCCTTCCGTTGAAATATGTTGTTCAAAAAGTAATCAGTTATCATCTGACAAAGCGGAAGGAAATTTGGTTGTAGCAGAGGCTGGAAAAAAATTATAAAAAATTTTCCTCCCGAAAAAATGAAAAGTCAAAAATTTGCTGTCTCTTATATTCTCACTTTTTAGTTCATTTGCGCCCTCAGATAGCTAAATTCCTCCCCTGTGATCCGTCCCTGCGAAAAATTCCTTCCACCTTGATTTTAGCTATCTAAGGGCCAAAATGAAACTAATGAAGTCAAAAGTGAGAATATAGAAGACCGGCTAATTTTTGGGAGGAAAATTTTCAAAACTTTTGAAAGATTTTGTGTACCGCCATTTTGTTTAGGATTGATATATTCATTTGAAATTTTGCAGACGTTTCGAGTGAAGTATCGCCATGCCATTTAAAAATATCTTACAAAATGGCGGCCAGACGTCATTTTCAAAACAAGATAATTTTTTCTGGTGCCAAAAAGTAGCTCAAAAAAAATCAAAGGAAAATTTCAATCCGTTCAAAAGTTAACGGGGGGCGGGTTAATTTATGGACACACTGCACGGAAATAAATACCTGTGTAGATTTTGTGATGTGTAATACATAATTGTGGATAAATTTTACACATTTTTTACCCAAAATATACAACACGAAATGTGTAATAAACAAACCAGACTACCCGCCGATAGAGAGCACAACCCGCTCGATACTGGAATTCACTAAGGCTGGGGCTTACTAGCAAGACCAAAGCAATCTTCAACACCAGTTCTGTTCAGCCCCCCGACCGGTTGAGAAGAAAAACCTCATTCTGCGTAGCATTTATACACAGCGGTGTTGTTAACCAATTTGAACAATATTGTGTAAAAAATGGATTCAAAGAAATATAAACAATGTGGATATATTATTACAACAAATTAGGACAAACAATGGTGTGCAAAATTTCTGCACAAAATTGTTTCTGTAACCATTCCAGACACAATTTGTTTAAAAATTTCAAACAATTGTGGAAAAATACAACAAACATTTTTTTACTGTGTCTATGTCGTCAAAAAAACAAATCAAATCATTCATTAACCTAACATATTTATATTCTAAAAATAAATATAAATTATAAAAATAAATTAACAGTTTCACGAGTAAGACATCTCAAGTTTGCCAGTCGCCAAAAATCTCTCTCCTGGGATGTAAAATTTGAGAATACCCTTCAGGAGCTCCATAATTTTGCAAGCCTGCCCCTTCTACGTCTGGGTGCCACTGTCTGTCGTAATGCCCTGAAAAGGACGTTTTCAATTAATTAATTACGACCAATAGTCGAGTGGGACGGGCTTGTAATCGGATAAAGTTGCAAATGTCATTTCTGGAAATGATTCAATTGTTTGCATGTAATTTGAGGAGGCGGTAAGAGTTAGTGTGAAACGGACGACGTTGAAATAAATGAGATTAACAGCGAATGAAATCGGGTGAAAAGTTGACAGTGAACTTGATATTATCGTTGTTCATACACAGTTGATTTCAAAGCGTAAACGTTATGAAGTTGTGAAAAACTTCCCTATGTGTAACGTACACAACTGTATCGGGTCCTTCAATGTGCTTAGGGCTATGTGGTTAGTTTTTTGAAAAATGTGTAGACTAGAGTTTCCTGAAAAGCTCGTTGCAGCTGAAATATTTTTAGTTTTCTGCAAATTCTGGTTTACCGAAAAGGGACCTAACTGTCATCAGTTCATTGAATTTTTTGATATTGCAATTCACGTTTTGAATCATACATATATTGGGACACTTTAAAAATGAACATGAGCTTTGAAAAAGTGGGAAAAAGAACTATGTAGTAGATAAAGGTAGGTATATCATTCATTTATCTATTTTCATTTATAGATCTTGGTACGTTAGTCAGGTAGTGGCCGGGTCGCCACCAGGAGTGGGGGGCAACTGGAGCACTTCACCCCAGCCCCCAAATTCTAAGGACCCCCAAGCGGCGTAAAATAATTTTCCGACTGATTGGTTTAATACCTTCAAATTTATTTTACTCACTTCTGTGTGGTACAGACAATTGATGAAAGGAATTAAATTTTTCACAAGTTACCAAGGTTACAAAAAAATTGCCAGATCAACTGATTTGCAACCTTCGTCTCAAAACAGTTGCACCGTAGGCGGTCATCAGTCGAAAGTTGAATTTTTAGGAGTATTTTGACCTGAATGAAATTCATTCAAAATGAAAATGAAGGAATATTTTTTGATCCTCATCAGTCTCACCGTCGGCACCTTCAATATCAACAGACACATCCCTATTAAAGGGATCATCGCAACCCTGATCGAGCTTCTTACATGGTCCGTTATCTGCTCCGTAGGTCGAGTAGAGGCCATAGTTGTAGTTGCTCGTCGCTATTTTTTTCAAACCTTGTATGGCGGTCAACAGCAGAGCCATTTTCGCCAGCAGTAGAGCCTTGCCGCCCAGAATTGCGAGAAACTGGAATCCCATGGGAACGACAATAATGGCCGCAGTCACCACGCCAAACATGAGCATCTGAGTGAACATGTTGTTTTTGCGGCGACCTCGTGCTGAAAAACACATTACTTTGCAATACATTTTTTTACAACTTCAATAATGACTACGTTTATCTCGACTGTCTCTATCCGCTAAATTCGATAGCATTGAGTCGAGTTAAACCACCCTTCAGTTTATATCACAATATATAAGTGGATGGAAGAATCCTATGCTTCAATCCGATTGAAAAAACCTAACTCCACAGCAATTTGTCGAATTTTGTAACGTAAAATATCTTGTGTTCTGCGAATTTATTAACAAATCGGTGTTGAAAATTTGCGAAACCCTAATCCTTTCCTCATCCATGTATCCCAAGAAACGTTTTTTCTTAATCAGTTGAATGAAGAAACTGCTCTCTTCTTTGGAAAATACGTTATTTTTCTTCATTATCGTTTTGTTCTCCATTTTGAGAAAGAGAAACTCATCCGATTACAATTGAGACGATGAACAACCAATCTGAATTTTGCTACTTTTACCTGACATCTGTCAATTTCAAACCCGTGTATCTGTAATTTTACTTTTCTTCAGGGCGATCGGTTAGGCCCAATCCTATATTTTATGGGATTGACTTGAGTGTTTCAATCCAATCCGAAAACTGTATATATCGATTAGATGGATCGAATCCAGTCAAGTCAAACCCATTTTGAGCGGATCTAAAGTTGTGAGATAAACGTAGTCATTGAGTGATTATTCTGCGTCTGTCAGATTAATTATCAGTTTCAGGGCAATTTGCACACTTGAAAGTAGTGTGATTTTTTTCGATCGATGTAGCCGATGCTTGATGATCATACATGTCAACGTTTACAATTAAATTTCAATGTTGACTTTCACAAATTTTAGTTGACAATGCCCCGATATTTGTTCTGCCGTACAATATATAGCTGCTTCAAGCAGAAGTATACGGAGTTTAAATGATACGGACCTTATCTTCAGATACCCCAACACTCAATTTATCAGGTAGCAGTCTTGTACCCCACCTCCAATCACTCTGCGGCTAACAGCTATTGCTTTTCGACAATTAACATAAACATGTACCTATTATACCTGCAAAATAAATTCAAAGGAGGCAATAGCCTACCATAAGTAAATTATACCCTTAACTCTAAGTTTTTCATTGCTTATGGTACTTGCCAATATTTTATATTGGACAAACTGGTAGAACTTCCAAACACCACATATCTGAACATATGAATTGCTAGGTAAACGCCCACTGTGCAAAAACTTGTAGAATAAACGTTATTAGGTAGTAACCAAGGTACATTGTAACGTTATGATTTTTGTCCCAGTAACCTCCCATTGACTATTTTAGAGTCGTAAGTTAATTCTAGCTTAAGAAGGGGTTGTCGATAAAACAGGCACTAGTGCATATGTCACCCCTTTTTTATGGAGCCTAAATTTAAATCTACATACTTGTATCATCAGCGAAACTATTGATTGCCATAAAACTTTTTTGTGCTAATAAATCATGTGAATAGAAAGTAAATTAAACAGGCCATAACACGGTGCCTTGGGTAACCCCGCTTTTGAATGTTTCTTCTGAACTAGTTTTATTTTAAATATTCACTATTTGCTTCCTTTCGCTTGGACGATTCTTGAATTAATTGTGAGATTTATATCTAGTGTACCAAGAAGTATAGAATGGTCAAATATGTCAAAAGTTTTTGACAGGTCTACGAAAACGCGTATTGTTGAAATTGTTAAAATTGTTTTTTCCGTTAACCAGCTGTCGTCCCCTGACCAACGGCAGCCCTCAAAAGTGGAAACTTGTGCAAGCTAAGGATTAACGAGGTCTTCCCTTTTAACGTGCGATTCCTAAAACTCATAGCTTGTATATTCCACTGATTGCTCGAATCTTTATTCTAAACTCATTGAGACGAAATGAACATTAACTCTGATATCATTCGTATAATTTCATTTGAAATCTCATCATTTATCTTAGGTTACAGTTCCATTCCACCCTCGCTTCATATCTAATACCACATAAATACACTCCCGTTTGTTATCATACAATTCTAGAAATCATAATATGTATTTCAACATACAATTTCAGGTGCTCAAAGCAATTTTGTGTTATAATGAGATTAAAGGATTTCACAGCAGCAATTCTGGGGGTTGCGGTACAACAGTATGGAGAGTGTAATAATTATTTTCCGTCTTCGTTGTGTTACAAAGACGATGTAAAATCTTTTGGGATGAATTCTGAAATTACTTCGTGCCTAGCCTTCAGTTATTCTTTATTGTTATTGATTTTGCTTACGAAGTGTGGCTGAATGTCTTAGAGATTTGTCGGAGAATACAATATTCGATTTTCCACGTCTGATTTTTCTGAAATGTTCTCTGATAATTGATTATAATTTCAATATTCAAGTGCTGGAAGTTCCCTTTATTTATTGCATAATACAAGATTCGCTTGGAAGAACTTCGGCCTAACAATGTAGTATGTCTACTTTTCAGAAACGTTGCTTCTATTGCTATGTTATTGCTTTATCAGCCATTTTCAATAGAAACCTTGCAACATGTCTATTTATGTTTTCCAAAAGACACTCTGTCACAAAAAAAATCGCCCTCCTTCACCCCCCTCAAAGTGACAGCCTCCCTCCTGATTTTTTTAAATGAAATAGGGGGTCAAGTGATACCTCATTTCGAAGGGTATTCAATTATCTTTTTTTTATTTCGTTGATGCGTCATAAGGAAAATAATTTTCACAATGTCAAAAAGTATCAGGTATACCATTGAATTCGCTGTATATTCAATGCACCTTAATTTTTCCAAATAATTTTTTTTTACTCTACTGTCACGAATGATATTGATTTTCCTCTAGAATTAGACGTGAGCAGCTACACTGCGGACAATGTAGCCCCTTTTCGCTGTAACTTGTACGCATTGTCAAATCACAACGAGACTACCTATAGCGGACACTACACTGCTTACTGTCAGAATCCATATACAGGCACGTGGCACGAGTACAACGATTCTCATTCATGTTTCCCCGATGTCAACAGAATCCATGGTGAGCGAGAAGGCATACGTACCCTTCTATGAGCAGGAGGGCACAAAATCACACGTTTGAGATTATATTTATATTTAGTATTATTTTATACCTAATTATTATTATTGTTGTTTATATTTATTATACAGTGCGGATTTCCATACTTTTGAACCGTTCGACGTACAAAAATTAATTAAAACCGTTTGGAGGGTTTCACAAAATAAAATATATGGTGACTGCTCGACAGGGGGCGCGGGGGGTGGCACATCAACTCAAAAATTTTACACGAAGTGCTGGGTCAAGTGTCACATCGTTGGAAAGGGAATTCCATTCTCTGTACAACCATCTGATTATTTTTGAATTTCGTTAATAAAAATTTTCGATTCTAATGATTTTCGAAATTTTCAAGTTTATATACCCCTTAGCGCCATCTGTCGAGTAAATGCAATGTTTCTTGTCTCAAAAAGTAGTATCGGTAATAACCCTTTAATATATTTTTTGTTTTATTGTTCCACATCAAACCGTTCAAATTTATCGAGGTATGAGTAGTATTCAAATCCACATTTATTTTATATTTGATATTTCGAATTTGAATTGCAAAAAAAACATTAACGAAATTCAAAAAAGTTCAGATGGTTGTAAAGAGAATGGAATTTCCTTTTCAACGATGTGATTCTTGACCCCCAGTGTCGTTTAAAATCTTTGAGTTGATATGCCTCCACGCGCCCCCTGTCGAGCATCACCATATAATTTATTCGGTGACACCCTCCAAACGGTTTTTATTCGTTTTTGTACGTCGAACGGTTCAAAAGTTGACAGTGGGGGGCTATTAAAGCCGTACTGTATGAACGACAAAAAAATCAAGTTGAAAATGATTGCATCAGTGTAAAACAAAAAAAAGAAAAGGTATCGAAAGCGGCATTGTAAGAAGTATTTCTTTGAATGTGATTTTTTTGTATAATCTTCCTTGAATTTTCAGGTATATTATTGAATATTAAAATTCCATCATGAAATAATGATTTTTTTTTTCAAAATTTGTCTTCATTTTATGCGTGATGAGATTATTTTTGAATGTCTAGTTTGGTGATTGTGAACGGTATCGGTTGAATGAAATTCCAGAGATAAATGTTTCCCATTATTGATAACAGAATGAATAAATGTACATATCTTATTCTGCAAAGAAGTGGACGCTAGATGTTAGAATAGGCACTGATATCAAATATTGTTATTTTGAATATATTACCTTCAACTGTTGATACAGCCAAATTCGCCAAACGAATCCTGAGAACATGTGTTCTAAGAAGATTGCGCACACCTCTGATGACATGGTTTTTCCAGTTGTCATTTTCTCTGTCGTCGGTCCAGGGTAGTTTCAGATACCTAAAAAATTATTGCAGTCAAACTTGTAGACCTTTTATCACTCGCATTAACGAACACTTGACGAAACCGGATGAGTCAGCAATTGAACACTATTTAAAATTCAGTAACCATAACTTTAGACCTAACGGAACTTTGTTGTTGTTAAATGTTACACAAAATAGGTAATAAGAATTATTTGACATTGGATTTGTTTGAAGAGGGGGAAATTTCAAAAGAACTTTCTATTAATTATCACTGCTTGAACATTCAAATAAACTTGTATAGAGATTTCCTTCCTCTTCATTAAAGGATTATTAATCGAAATTAAATTTATGTTTGTTTTTTAAATTAAATTAAATAATTTTCATGTTGGCAACCCTTGTTAATCAAAAATTTCAATTCCTTTCATCGTGTCGTCATTATCTTTTGTTCCATGGTTTGGTGTTTTCAGTTCATTTGCGAGGGTGGTTCACAAACCACACTCGTCTTATCTGGAGGCATACATCTTTTTTTTGTTGTTGTTTTTTTTTTCAGACCCCTTTGTCTCCCCGCTGCACTGGAATCGTCGCAAGACATACATAACGGGTGTTGGGTGGTCGCTAATTCTTCAGTTTCTCCTTCCTAATTCATCAGCTTATCCCTCCTTATCGTCTTTCCTCGCTCTCTCCTCCGACTCTTTATCTCTTCATGATTTTCTTGATGTTGGCGTGCATGTGATCCCATTTGTCTTTGCCTTCTGCGTCATATTGCCTATAGTGATTGTTTCGCCAATTCCATGCGCCAGTTGTGTCCGAGGTCTTTTCCATCTGGGACATGATTAATGCAATATTTCATTAACTTACGAAAATGATCTGATCATTGTTTTACAGTAATGGCGTCTTCAATAATTGAAATTATCACTATGCACCCTGAAAATATATTATTTGTTCTCATTTTTCCCAGCAGGTATGACTTGCGATTGACTGAAATAATTATCGTATCAAGAGAGTTATCGGAGTGATGTCCATCAGTATAAACTCACGCCAGCAAAGTCAAGTTTCACCCCTTTGTTTTCTTACTAAGAGCAAGTTTCAATTTTTCTGTCTCATTTATTTTTACCACCCAAATAAAAGCAGCAAATGAAACCGGCATACTTCACGGCTGTCCTTCATTCTGTTATCTGTAATTTACGCAGCGCGTATGGCTTATTCAAAATCCTAAGTGTGCCGCTTCGAACAGTTATCAAAAATGTTCAATTTCCGTTTCCATTGCTATTTCTGTATGGCACGATAATTCATCATTGTCTTCAACATTTCGTTTCATATTCATAGATAGCCCGCCCCTGAATTGGGATTAAGCTTATTCCGAATGAAGCTGTATTAGTGCCTGGCCTGTTACGAATCACATCCAAGTCAAGTCACATCTCAAATCCCTTTTGTTCGCGGATTCATTATTCTCCGTTTTCTCGCAAGCGAAATAAAAGATGAAAGAGAAATGACAAGAAAACGAACGAAATGCGTCAGATATTTATAACTGAAATAAGTGAAACCTACGAGAGTTTTCCACTCAGTGGTTTTTATAGCATACTAATACCTATTAAATAAACCCAAGGGTGGATGGACAAGAGAATAACTTTCTGACTGATGACAATAATTGCAGTATAAAGTTTTTATTTTATGGTCGTCATTATCGCACCGTGGTACATTTTATGGCGCCTTAATTGGTACTGTGTTTCGGTATTAACGATCTGCAATCTCTGAGAGATTTTTTTCTCCAATATACCGATTCAGAAATTATTTTCTCAGTTGTATGGTTCACGAAAAGATAGATTGAAGAAAGATAAAAGCTTGTTTTCAACAACTGTCAAATAAGGCCACTTTTTTGTGAACTTTGTGTGCCTAAAGTATTAGAATATTTCACTATCTACATACGAAGGAAAAGCTTGAAAAAAAGCACACTTTTTTAACGGTTGTCGCTAGGCGACAGAAAATTGTATGCGACAACAATGACTTTACATCTAAATGCACGAAATAATTTTCATAGCTTTTTGACTATAAAGTATGTTTTGCTTAATATTTTCGGAAAACAATAACAATGATACCTCCAAGGAGCTATTGGATGTAATTCACACTAGGTAATCTAAGCTGGTAAATGGTAAAAAATACCCTTTAAAAAAGGACAAAAACAATATGGATAAAACGAAAAAAAAAACGGAAATAATTACTCCTTTCTCCTATGCGTCTTTTCTTCTTTTTTTTTCTGTGAATTTTTTTTCCGGGTTTTCTTTTTTCTAGATTCGTTCAAGCTAGCTGTTTGGATTTCAGAAAATAGTTGACATTAATAATTAATAATATTGAATTCTATGAAATTATTAATATGAGTCGAAATTGAAGGTGCCAAGGACTGAACAAATAAAATCATAATTATTGTGAATACCTATGAATCTTTCTTAACATAGCGTAAAGAAAAAGGTATTCTCATCTTCATAGAGTATTGTTCGATTATTTCGAAGACAATTTTAAAAGAAAATGAAAAAGTCCTCCCATTGGACTAGTAACTGAAAGTGAAATATGCAATTAAAATCTGAATTGGTTGTCTTTTTTGACAGTTGTAGAAAAAAATACTGTACACATGAAACTCATGATTAAAGTGTTTGTTTTTACTCGTAAAAAAAGTATCACTTCACTCACTTCATACACAAATAACTATTTTATCATACTCGAATCATAATAATATAATAATAATAAAGCGGGCGAAATCTCCATGATTATAACACGCTATTGTTAACAATACGTGACATCAGATATCCATTATAATTTTTATTAGATGTAATGAAATATGAGGGACACTATCCTGATCCGAAATTCATTACCAGCATTGTCACATTGCAGGCATTATAAAAAATGATGAACCATTATTTATTTACTAAAGTAAATAAAGGCTACAGGTTCAGTACTCGACGGTGTCTTCTACTGTTCTTCCTCTGAGCTCGCATATTGAATATAAGATAAAGAAAAAATCAACATGGAGATGAAATGCATACTTATATCGTTTTCACCTACATACTATAATATAATAGAATATACGGAAAAAGAAAGTGAATAAGAAAGACGGAACATGAAGAAGAATATGAGAAGAAAGCGAAGAAGATGAAAGACTACAAGGCTAATAATTTGTTAGTTATGATTGGTTATCAAAGATTGTATTTTATGTTGAAAGATGGAGGCAAAATTTCCATAAATCACTAGGAATTTCTTAATTCTAACACAATTTTTTTTAGAGATATTACCACTGAAAGAAAAGAATCAATATTAAATTTATTTTTTTATTTTTTTGAAAATTACATACATTTTTAAAAAGGAAAACGTGAGTATTTTCTCAGTATCACCATAATTTTATAAGGGGATAGAATCAACAATCATTATTATATTTTATATCAGAAGTTTTATATGGGGTTGAATTTTATGAATTAAAAATATTATTCAGAATTTCTGTTTTTTGTTTTGTTTTTTTTTCGTTTTTTTTTTTCGATATTGATATTGTAGCTTTTCTGAAGATGACAATAAAAAATTGTTGAAAGCTTGGAATCTGTGTATTAGAGTACTCTTATTGGCCTGCTGCATATCCCAAATATTAAAATTTTACACTATCTTCAGAACTACCCAGTAAAATCTACCTGTTCAATAAGTGCTGAACGTTACATACCCCGATACCATCAGTTGTTCTTTAGAAATCCGTGTACCAGCAACTTCCTTCAGGTAGGTGTTGCTCCAATCACTAAATATTTTTTTACAATCGTTTCAAATTGTGACTTTTCGATTGCCATCTCCGTCTCACAATAACAATTCATACTGGTGTATTTGTGTTATTGTATGTTGTTGTGTACCAGAAAGTGATATGAATCATGTGAGTTTTTTTTGAATATTCTGCTTTCCACGAGAAGGAAACGCCTACTATTCAGAGAACATCAGGAGAACCCAAGTGAAAAGGGTAGAATTGTTTTTTTTTTGTGAATGCTGTATTCTTCTGAGTACTCCTCCCTTAGCAACGAGTACCAATTTTTTTTTTCATAAATAAGATGGACAAAAACACTCGTAGGAAAAACATTGTATCTAACTCTTGCCGAAAATGTCGATTCCACAATTGTTAAGTAAATAACTATTTAAATCAGCATAATGTTCCCTATATTTGAATGGATCTAATCAGGTAAATAAACATCTTGAGACAGCAACTGTTGTTTACAAGCTTATTTGACAGTTTTGACATATGATAATTTAACTTATGTATAAAATCGTCCACAAGAAACGTCAGTTTTGGCAGTTTGATATCGGATACATAGGAACGTAACTGTTTGCAAGTGGATAGATACTTTTTTTACCTTCATCATTAATTTAATTGAATAAATTATATTTTATGTACTTTTGTTGAATAACTTATTTATTTGATTCGTTGAATTATCTCAATAAGTACCATTCGAGGATTTGTTTTCATCGGATAAACTTTAATTTGTTGCACTCAAACTTGGTAGCTTGTAAAATGACGAGAGCAAATCTCTCTACCATCGGTGTCGTGATTTTATCATGTAATTTTTTTTTCTCGTCAATTACCAAAGCAACCAAGTTTTCGTTCAAAATAAAACTTTATCTGATAAAATAGAAACCTCTTTTAGTATTACCATCGATAAAACTGAGAACTAGGTGTTGTTACCTAGCAACAACCTTTAAAACACGACGTGTTTAAATATCAACTTTTCAAACGCTTTTCATTTCATTTGACAAAAATTATGATGCAGATATAATAAAGCACACATAACTAATAAAATGGCATTTAGCGTAAGGGTATTTATGGCGCCAAATGATCGAGTAATCACAGATTAACAATCTGTAATTGAAACATTTTTTTTTAAATTAATTCCATTCTTCTTAGAATCGGAACATACAAAGTTGACAAAATCTTCGTGAATAACAGTCAACATTCTCAAAATAGTGTGAGTGAAATTAGATAAAATTCAACAGTTTTTGAGATGTCCAAAAGAAACATTGTGATTGAAAAAATAAATGCTAAGCACCCTGTATCTAAATGAAAGGTTATGTTGAACAATTGAATTGACATGTTGACGAGTTCCGATAAATACATTTTCATCCTGAATTTGTCTTATCTTAGCTAGCAAAACAGTTTTTTTGTCAATCCATTCCCAACTACGACGTTTTTACGAACTTTGGCCGCTTATATCTCAGGAACGACACACACAAAATCATTTAAATTCACACATTTTTCTAACGACCCATCCCACTATAACATAATTTTAGCCACCAAAAGCCAATTTCCCATGTTTCCCGTACGTTTGATGATGCCATTCATGTCAAAAAACCAAGTATCTTATTTTTACCTTGTTCCATGAAGTCGGTGTGACAACATTCCAAATCAGTTATCACTGCACCAAAGTTCCTTTGTGCCCCATTTCGAAATTGCGACCTTACAGAATGATAAAGGCAAAAGATCAAGTATCTTGTCAACGCCTACCTTAACAACGAAGTAAGTGCAATACTGAACACAAATTTGAAATCAGATAAGGCTACGCAAAAGTCCGATAAGAGGGTCTTTCAAATAATAAATCCTCCCATTTCAAACAGGTAAGGATAACCCTTCCATTCACCTGTTTTATTCACTTTGCAGTCCCCTGTTCGACCAAAATTCGTCCAAACGATAACAAGAACAATTTTATTGTAAAGGACTAGCATCGGGAATCATTTGAGCTAAAATGAGAAATACACATACATTTTGCGAAGAGTAATTCTTTAGTCTAACCAGAACGAACATCGCAGTAGTCGGTGTACGAAACAAGAAACCGAAAACTAAAACTCATTAATTAATTCAGATAGTTGATTTTTCTTAATTATCTCTGGTAGTCATTGAAAATTCATTAAATAAATTAGATAGGGAGAAGAATGTCATTGAAAAATATCACTCACATTCATTTCATTGAAGCAAGATTCGCTTCTCTTGCATTTAATCCCCAATACATTTTGGTCGACGGAAATCTATTTCGCTTTGCCAAGCTTATCAGGGAGATTGACATAATTGGAAAGCAGGCTCTTCAGAAGCAATTACACATTAGTGATGGAAATGGAAATATTTCTTCTGTGTAACACTTTGAAAGTAATTTTTTTTGTCATAAACCTTTTCAACATGAATACCTCCCAAGATCTTGAACGATGGAAAATAGCGACTGAAGTTTGTCTTGATGATTCCACAACAGATTTTATGAATATCCTATTCGAATAAAAATCAGAGAACTTCTTGTTTACACCAGCGTAAATTTCCTCCCTATTCAATAGTTTTCTTTGTTTCAGAAAATGGCTTTCAAAAACATTCCGCTGAGGTTTCTTTTTCTCATCTGCACCATATCAGCCGCACCAGCAGCGACGAAACCGTCAACTGGAATGAAATATAATAAGGAATTACTAAAAAAATCGACATATGGAGAAGTGAAACCCTTCGAGGCTGTATTTTTCGTACTGGCTACTGTCATAACAACCACCATGTCTGTTATTTTGTCGTTTTACGCATGCTACACAACTGGATTCTGCCAAAAAAAGTTAAATGAACCCATGAGTAATGAAGTGAGTCACGAAACTATCAGAAAAAAGAGATCAGTGGATTATATCGAGCCAATCTTAGTCGCACTATTAGATACGTTCGTGGAAAAAGAAATGAGAAGTGCGGCACAAAATATTCAAGAAGTCAACCCCCAAGTTTATACTGAACCAGTGTTAGTTACCCTTGCCAAATATTTTGATAGGTATGCAGACACTGAAGTGAAGAGACATGTGAAAGCAATGCTGTTTTTCATGGTTCATATATTGGGCCAATTGTTTGGAATTGTACAGAATATAGTTAGGAATCTGAGTTATTATGAAATTTTGTGAGTATTTCAAATCCTGTTTAAGGTATATGTCAATCTTCTCTTTTATTAGAAATTAAAGAAATTCAAAAGGTATTTACTGAATTCGAAAACTATTGATATACTATTATAATACTTTTGAGGAGCTTTGTTTTAACTCATATACATATCGAAAAAAGGAGGACCAATTATTTTGTATCGTGCGTACTATTAAATGGATTGTAGAAAATGTCGAAGTTAACTCCAAAAAAATCTTGAAAAAAATGCCTTTTTATCACCCTGTATCTCGAAAACCAAGCCGTTTGTGACATATGTTTAAAAACGTTCAAAGAATCTTCTCCCGAAGTTTTTCAGCCTACTTAATTAACACCCTGTATCTTAGCTTGATTGAAATATTTAACTGTCGACGGATTGTCCTTCAACTTCAAAAATAGGTACTTCTCAAATAGGATTCCGAAAAACAAAAATTTTTAGACGAAGAAAGAAAACTCATAATTTAAAATTTTCCGCATCGTGTGAACGCCATAGCAGGGTCATTACCTTCTAAGCGGTTTTTGATCGAAAGCTGTACATTTCATCAGGATAATGTACCGGAAACTCTTATATTCTCAAGTTCTTCCACGAAAACGGTAAAGCACGTCTAATCTCGGTGGCGCAGTTGTTTCGAATATGGTTTCGATCCCGGATAAATAATGAATTAATGAGAAGTGGAATGAACAAATTATAGTTATTTAACGAACAAGTGTATTAATAAGGGCGATTAACAATCGAGATATTTTAACGCGTGAGCGGAGCGAGCGCGTTAATGTTTGAGATTGTTAATCGCCATTTTAATTCACGAGTTTGTTACAAAACTTTTCCGTCGACAGAAGTTTTCAAAAATAGAGATATCTTATTTTCAATGTTTATTTATTTAACGATACGATAAAAAACAATCACTATTTCCTATTTATATTAACTCTACTCAAAGATAGATAGTTTAATTTTTCTCAGTGGTAGTTTTATTTTATTTTTTATTATTTATTTTCAAATTGAAAAAAAAAAATACCCTCGGTGGGTTTTGAACTCTCGACCTCAGTGTTGCAAGCCAGGTGCACTGTACCATTACGCCACGGGACCATATATGGTTTTAAGTGACAACTGGTGTGATGAACATTTTCTAAAATTTTATTTGAAAATTGACAAATAAATAATGACAGATAGTACTAACCAATATAAAATGTATAAGAGCAATGTATGTTGGGTTGCATATAATCAAATCGTTGATTAATAGAAAATCATTCATTAACAGGGGTTATTAATCAACGATTTTGAGTGCGTTAAAATACATCATAAATGAACGGTCGACGGAAATGGTTATTTAACGAACAAGTGTATTAATAAGGGCGATTAACAATCGAGATAATTTAACGCGTGAGCGGAGCGAGCGCGTTAATGTTTGAGATTGTTAATCGCCATTTTAATTCACGAGTTTGTTACAAAACTTTTCCGTCCACAGAAGTTTTCAAAAATAGAGATCTTATTTTCAATGTTTATTTATTTAACGTTACGATAAAAAACAATCACTATTTCCTATTTATATTAACTCTACTCAAAGATAGTTTAATTTTTCTCAGTGGTAGTTTTATTTTATTTTTTATTATTTATTTTCAAATTGGGATTTGAACTCTTTACCTTAGTGTTGCAAGCCAGGTGCACTTTACCATTACGCCACGGGACCATATATGGTTTTAAGTGACAACTGGTGTAATAAACATTTTCTAGAATTTTATTTGAAAATTGACAAATAAATAATGACAGGTAGTGCTAACCAATATGAAATATATAAGAGCAATGTATGTTGTGTTGCATATAATCAAATCGTTGATTAATAGAAAATTATTCATTAATAGGGGTCATTAATCAACGATTTTGAGTGCGTTAAAATACATCATAAATGAACGGTCGACGGAAAAATCAATTAAATGCTTCCGTTACAAAGTCAGTTTGCCGTTATGGAGCTGTACAAATCAGTAAATTTCAAAGTATTGGTCGCTTAGCCTAATCAAGATCAATATTATGAGAATAAAACAATAATTGTACGATTATTAGTTAAAGCAATATATTGTAAGAGTGTTTGATATGCTGATAAGGTATGACATGAAATGCAATACCAAAAATACCGAAAATATTATTACACAGAACATACGAATTCATAAGTTGTCTATCGGTCAAATTGGCTGTAATTTGATTGTGTTACAGTAGGATGGGTAATTAGGAAAATGTGCGAGTTTAAATGATTTTGTATGTGTCGTTTCTGAGATTTAAGCAGCCAAAGTTCGAAAAAACGTCGGAGTTGGGTAGGGTTGACAAAGGAAAAAATTATTTTTTTAGTCAAAATAAGACAAATTCAGGATGAAAATGTCTCTATCGGAACTCGTTCAACATGTCCAATTATAACATTATTAATGAAAGTATATTGGGGTGTATACGGGGCATAAGCAAACAACTCGTTTTTCAAGATTTTTTTGCCAACCCTAGTTCTGAACCAACAATTTATATTTTGGTAGAATATCATAGTTTCAGTTTATTCTAGGCGACAAAAACATGTTTTGTTTCTTGATGACTCTCTCTGTTTGAAATATTAATTTTTAATATTTTGTATTATAGAGTAGTTGAAGTAGAAGAAGCATCAAATCTGACAAGTCAAAAAGTATAAAGAAAATCCGTATGGCTCAAGTTAGGAATTCTCAAAATAAACACTGATATATATATATACCCACATCCCCAGGTTTTCAAATTCATTACCATTAAACCGAAACGTAGGTGTTTCCTCATTTTAATCTAAACCTATTTTGTTTATGAGATTTACATAGCGTTGCAATGTAGTTGTTTAAGGAAACGTTGCCAAGAATCTGGCAGATATCTCAACGGACCTAGAAAGCAGTAGTTGTTTCCTGTTAGAGACTTGCCAAATACCTATTGTGTTGTTTATATTTTTAATTATTGATTTTGTTTATAGCTTTTTTTATTGTTTCTAGTTTCTTTTGTTAACGTTCATCACTTAGTGGAAAGCTCAAACTTCCATGAACAAGGAAACTAAAACTTGCCATTTTGTGTGGAACGTGGTGGTTTTAATTTACGGCTATGAATATCAACTTACATTATTGGGGAAAAATAATGTTGGAACCGCCATAAATTTCATTTTATAAGAATCAGCTATCTCAATACTCCATACTACACCAGAGCTGAACATTTTTCAAACAAAAAAAAATTAGCAGTATGTGGATGATCGAAAACTCTAGGGAAGGTTATAAGTGAATTAAGAAAAATCAAGACGACTCAGTAAAATTTCTCCAAGGACGTTGGGGGTTGCTATACTAGATAGATATACTAGAAATGAATTCACTGCACAAAACAGGTCTTTCCACGTGATATACACTGCCCGCCAGCAGCGATGGAACCACCCATTTTTCCACTAATGCACCTGTTTCCTGAAAAATTGTCAGTCCTGAAAAATTCTAATTTGTTTCACTTCTCATATGCAAACGCCCCTGTATCTTCCGCAAAAAACGTCATCCTACGTGATATACACTGCACGCTATCAAGATGGAACCACCCATCGCTACTGGCGTGGGTTCATTCCTAGTGTATCTATCGATCCTGGAAATTTCATGATTCTTTGTCAAAAATTACGGAAGATACGAGGGTGTTTCCATGAGAAGTGAAACACACTGTAATAGAATATGCAGCTGAACACAATAAAACATGGAAACGTGTTTTGTAACTTTTGACCAGAAAGCCATTGAAATTGTGAAATATATAAATATAAATATAAACCAGAATATTCTATCTTGTGTATTTTCTCATTAAAACCATAAAAATGTAAGGAAGACAATTTTTAACCTTTTATCTTGGGATTTTTTATCAAAAGTCGGAATGGATGCATTTTTTTCCTTGTCTTTAATTTTTCGATGAAACGTAAGGTTTTCCAGAAAAAGTGTATTGAAGTTTTTTTGTTCCCAATTTTCTTAGCTTCATTTTTTCAATTTTAAAGTTTTTTCCGAGTTACGGCCGGAAAAGCGTCGGAAAATTCGATTTTCGTCTATTATTAAACTAACCCCATACCAAATTTCATGGACCAATTTTTTTGCAGTTTTAGTGATTTTTTTCACTCCGGTAGCTGAACTAATTATTAAAATATTCATACACAATAAATGTATGAGTTTTTGTAACCAAGAAATACAGAAATCATAACAGTAGATACGTGAGCAACGACATAAATCCAAAAAAATTGACGTTCTACAATCTCAATAAATTGATTCCAACTGAAAAAACTCACTGTATAAATACTGAATAAAAACCCCAATTCCCTACCATGAGTACATAACTCATCGTCGCGAGCACCCAATATCATCCAATTATTACCTGTTGTTCCTAGTTCCATTCTCCTGCCGATAACGAACAAATTCCACCCCGTCGAGTAACTCGATAACATCCTTGGCCATCGTCCTATCGAACGCGGACAGGCCCCGTTCTTTCACACATTCCCGCAGGATTAGCAGGAATTGTTCCGGCGATTTCACCTCCCCGCCCCAGCCGGATCGAAAGCACTTGTTCAGTAATAATCCGGTCATCTTACCCGCTCTGCGCCAGATGTTGCTCTCAGACGACGTCCTGTTGGTTATTGCCGAACTCGTAAGGGCGGTTAAGATGAAGATTGGGACGTAGCGGATGTTGCAGGGCTGCATCCTGCTGGAAATTGTCAAGACAATAGTGTTTGTTCGTGATATGTGCAACCATAAATCATGGAAGTTGGAGGAAAACCAAAACTTTAATTTTTTTTTTAATTGTTTGTTTTTTTACGAAAGCGTCTAGGGGTCACATAACTAAAATACAATTATTTTTCCAAAAAAAAATCCAATATATTGGATTTATTTTCAATATATTAGATTTTTTTTCAATATATTGGATTAATTTTCATTATATTGGATTTTTTACCAATATAATGGATTTTTTGAATAAATTGGATTTATTTTCAATAAGTATATTGGATTTCTTTTCGATATATTGGATTTTTTTTAAATAAAATGGATTTATTTTCAATATATTGGATTTCTTTTCGATATATTGGATTTTTTACCAATATAATGGATTTTTTACCAATATATTGGATGTTTTTTCAATTTATTGGATTTCTTTTCAATATATTGGATTTATTACCAATATATTGTTTTTTTTTAATAAATTGGATTTATTTTTTATATATTTGATTTCTTTTCAATATATTGAATTTTTTACCAATATATTGGATTCTTTTTCAATATATTGTATTTCTTTTCAATATATTGGATTTTTTACCAATATATTAGATGTTTTTTCAATTTTTTGGATTTCTTTTCAATATATTAGATTTATTACCAATATATTGTTTCTTTTGTCAATAAATTGGATTTATTTTCATTATATTGGATTTTTTTCAATATATTCGATTTCTTTTCAATATATTAGATTTTTTACCAATATAATGGATTTTTTTTAATAAATTTGATTTATTTTCAATATATTGTCTCCAGTTTTTTCAACAATGTAAGAGTAGATTATATCCATACTCATATCTGTTTGGAAAAGGAACCCCCCGAATCATCTTCCCAAATTGTTTTTTCTTCCTACCCCTATGGAAAGTATACACTTTCCTCCCTCAAATTGTTTCCGTAATTTCTAGGACATCTTATATATTCTGTATTCTGTCAAAAATCAAACATGACCGTTATTTCTACTTCAGTTCTTTAATAGCTATTTGTGTATTTAGAGCGCAAAGTGATTGACTGTCGCTCAACAAAAAGATTAATCTTTGGAGAACGACAATGACACTTTGTGCTCGAAATACACACATTATTTTTTCTACAAGAGCAGCTCTTAGAAAAAAAATGATCGACACTTCATTCAAATAGGCACATAACATTACTTTTGAGAAATTCACTCAATAGCAATCCGAAATGTATAAGCTATCTAAATGTCCAATAATTCAAATCACTAACAAGAAAAGAATGAAATAACGTTCTTAAAAAAAAAAAAGTTACAATTGCCAGGAGCTGAACTCAGGATCTTCGGATTACAAGCCCAAGACGCTAGCCATTGCACCACCGCAGATTCTCAGAAGGACATGACTGTATTGTCTATAATTTCCATCATGCAAGTATAGGTCCATTTTAGACAAAAGCAGTTGAGATGTGTTTTAAATATACACAAAAAAGTTCATTAAGTGAGTAGGAGGAAAAATCATATGTATTACATGGGAGTAAGGTGCCTTTTCCTCCCTTGGATGGACTATATCCTGCGGGAGGAAAAGTTACACTTTCCTCCCTAGTAATACAAATAGCTATTATTTATACAGAGTGCATCATCGAAGCGTAGATAACCAGAGTTCAATTTTTTTAAATGAAACACCTATCAACCAACACGTTTGAAGGTTCTACGTCAAACCGTTTCGAAGATATGATCGAATAATTCTTCCATGTTTACAATGTAGGTAAATTAGACTCCAGGCTTTCCGAATCTTGAATAGTCTTTGTCCTACTCTTTGCGCATATGAAACAGTTATTTGGTCATATCTTCCCAACAGTTTGACGTAGACTTTTCGTATCTGGTATTGCTAGAATTGTAGTAACCCCCACTCAAATATATAATATACTGTTTGTTTCATTTGAAAAATTACACTCTAGTTAATCACGCTTCAATGAGGCATCCTGTATAAATGAAAACAATTTTGGAAGATGGTCCTAGGTGGACCCTTTGGAAAACAAGTATGATGAACTGAAATAGTGATTCACAATGAGGCAATTGACCAAGGGAATACTGTTGACTCACCCTGTATATGGGGTATTCCACTCTAAAATTTTGCCCCCTGTCGCATTCAAAATTCTGTATCAATTAGGGCTTAAAAATTTTTTATCAATTCTGCCACGTGAAAAGGTTTCTTCTCTCAATATCCAAACGAGAATTATAAATGAAATTTACCTTGGCCTTGCTGTAATAACTCCAGTAATGAGTACTTTTATTATATCGGATATTTACATGACAATGCAATCGGTGGAAAACTACTTGCCTTCAAACGTTTTCTCCGGTGATTCCAAAAAAAATGTTTCTATTCATGGAATAGCAAGCACATCACTGACCACTTCACATGTTATGGTTATGGAAAAATTGACAAAGCGACTGCATCTAACAGATGAGTACTTTTATTATATCGGATATTTTCATGACATTGCAATCGGAGGGGTGTGACAAAATCATGTGAGGCATGAAAAAATGGAGAAGTGCGTTCTCTTGGAACGATAGTAAGTAACATGCATGCTTTAGAGAAGACGAAATACAAGAAATTTGATTTTGTTGAAAGATAATTCTTTCGTTGGGAAAATCAATTGGTTTTGCTGTTTGTTACATGGAGGAATTTTTGACTGATTTTGCAAAAAAGTTTCAAATTGCAGTTCAGGGGTATTTATATACCGAGTGATTTATGAGATAGAAAATAAAGGGCTTTGATGAATATTCATTAATAAGTAATGAAAGTTTGTTTAACTTAAGAGTCACCCATGTGCCAGATTTACCCTCTTTCTGAGCGTTGTCTAGGCATCACTGTTATGAATTTTGTGAATTAACCAGGATAGTCTTGCTTCATCTTACTGTAGATCACAGAAAATCAATGGTTGTATCACTATATTCTCAAATGAATAATTAGAATTGATTCCAATTCCATTAGTAGGATTCTCTAAGGGAATTTGATGGCGTGTTTTGCACTATTGAACTCTCTCTAAAACCGTTATCGTCACGTTATATAGATCAACAAATTTTATGATATTGTACAAATGACTTCAGAAACGTGTTCATCAAGCTCAGATTTTGATTTCCAAGTTTGAAAAAACAAACACATCTAATGTTTGGCGCAGAACTATTTATTTTTGTATTTTTTGTGGCATCGAAATACGGAAAACTTAAAATAGTTCTTGGTGATTTCTTGGTAACAAACTTTGAATCTCTTATAAAACAACATTTTCCATTGAGTAAATGTCATTCAAATAATGAAAGAAAACATTAGTTAGTTTGAGAATAATTTGAGAAGTATGAGGGATACTTTATCCTGTATTGAACCGATATCAACAAAAATGTGGGAACAAATTGATTTTCCGCTAATTAATTTCTATGCTCGATATGATTATTTGAATGAAATACGAAATTGTAGGATATTTTATTAAATTAATGGTAAAAGGAATAAACGCTCGATAAATGGAATAAAAGCTCGATGAAAGGAATAATCGCTCAATAAAAAAAAGAAACGGATCATAAAAACCGCGAGCGGAAATTTAATCTACACATTTTTGACTCGCAAGCCAGGTTAGCTTGCTCAGGTTAGGTTTTTGTGTCAACTGCGAGCAAACAAACAAATTCACGCAGTTTCTACTCAGTTTGTCTTCTTCTTGTCTTTCATTTAAACGTCGTGAACGTATAAAATTATCGAACATCTATCATTTTTATCATGCAAATGTGATTTCAATATCGAGTACTGCTGTTGTGCGTATGCATTATTTTATACAGCGAGTTTCAAAAAGTTTGCACCATACGGGAAACTTTTTTATTATGCATTTGTCGGAAAAAAAGTTGGTGCTTCGCTAAAAACTTGTAATTGTGTCATCAAAATTCTGAATTTCCAAACGGTGTACAGGGGAGAACAACTAATAGAAATTTTGATATTGATTGATATTGATATTACCGAAGAGGTTTATTTAGACTATTTTACTCATCTTAAAATTCTCACCTAATCTGACCAATCGGAAGCCAAAGACAACTCGTGTTATCGCGTTAACACCAACTGTCTTTCAATTCTGATTGGAGGATCAGCTTCGGTATTTTCAGCGACGTAACCATGACGAAATGAATACGTTGGACAGTTCGATCAATAATAAATATAGCTGGATATGTCAGAATGAGTCGCTTCACTGCAAATTCAAATGAAATTATGAAACGAAACATTATAATATTGACGATTTTAATAATTTGTTTATGACTGTCATACATTGTTCGTATTTATATTAATGAAGAAACTTCATTCGTGAAATAGTCTAATAAAATTCAGCTCGTGATTGAATTTATCTCATAAAACTGCGGACTCGTGGTGTTTTCACGAAGTGAAAGTTTCATAAAGAGTACTAGTATCTCATATGCACCTTAGGCGCCTCCCTCATATTCCTACAACGACATTTCAATGCGGAATTTGGTACAATTTATCATTTGTACAAGAATATCTACGTTTGTTGAAATTTTTTTTGAATTTATACTAGTTTTTTAGTGCAAATTTGATATATCACTCTGTATGCATGTCCATAATAACTACCAGTATGAATAAATCAATCAACTATCAATAATACAACTTTGTAACTTTACGATCACTTCAATCATAAAAATTTTTATTATTTAATCGTTTACCAATGATTAATGAATTTATTCAATAATTTCCTTCCATAAAATCATACTAATAATTACCTTGTTTGATTAATGATCTATTTATTTTGTGGAAATTCATGATGAAATAAGAAAAGGAAGAAAAAATATAACTTTTGTCCAGTTTCCACAACACTTTACTACTCTATTACGACCGGTTGCGGCTGTTACAACTACTAGTTACTTGAAAATGGTGACAAAAGTTATATTTTTTCTTCCTTTTCTTATACTAATAATTATTATGGACATGCATACAGAGTGATATATTAAATTTGTACCAAAAATCTAGTAAAAATTCAAACAATTTTCATCGAGCGTCGATATTCTCGTACAAACGATAAGTTGTAACAAATTTCGCATTGAAATATCGTTTTTCAAGCTCACTGTATGACATTTTCAATCTCAATGTATGACATTTTCAATTTTCGATCGTGCGAATATGCAGTAATTATTGAACGCTTTATTCTCACGATGGTTGTTATATTGAATTGAATTAAAGGTGTAATTCACAAACATCTCAAAGAAATATCGGACACATATGCAATCAATTATATGAAAGGCATGTCTGCTCCTTGTGGGTCATTTTTCATAGCGCATATCACTGAGAGTGAACTGAGGGAAGCTATCTTGAAATTGAAAAATTCCGCTTGCACTGACGAGTACAAAAGGAATAGCAGAATTGTTGAAGAATTGACAGATATATCGATTCGCCCACTTACATTACTTTTCAATTCATGTATACAGGGTGTAATCTAACCTCTAGCATTCCCGTGAAGGACGGATGTATAATGTCATTTTATAACTAATGGCAAGTGTGAAAAATCGAAAAAAAATTGTGGAAAGTTTAAATTGTGTTGGAAAATTCGTCGAAATTTTGGGAACCGCTGTCCGTCGAACGTCAGCTGACCGGAGCGGAGCCGCAATAACACTGGAACTGCGGGATGGAAGAAACTGTGTGATTCCGAACAGCGGTTTCCAAGATTTTCCGAATTTTCCACCAAAATTTAAAATTTCCACAATTTTTTTTCGAATTTTTCACACCTGCCATTCGTTATAAAACGGTATTTTAGACCCGTCCTTCACGGGAGTGCAAGAGGTTAGATTACACCCTGTATCTGACGGGAATTTACCCGATGTGTTGAAGTTAATGAAAGTTATAATTATTCTCTTCAAGAAAGTTGATGAAATATGGCATAATAGTAGATTTTGAGGCGGAGAATCAAATAATCGAAGCATCCTTGCTGAGAAATGTCGGAAAGGGGGTAAAACTAATTGTCACCCCTAATTACGCGCGAAACTAATAACTGAAAAATGTTCTGTCAGTTTCTACAATGATATTGAGTTTTTGGAGTAACGTGGAAGAATCTCCTGGAAACTAATATACCAAACGAAAGAATTATTCTGAAGCTTCATTTTGTGCACAGTAACACCAGCGAAAAAATTACCTATAAACGGAATACTATATACCCTGGCCAGGAGAGAGGGGGGCAGGGCAGGGGAGATAAATGTACCGGGACCCAAGAAGACAGGGGGCTGAAACATAATAATTATTATCATACTAATAGTTGTCGAAAATTATAATGATCCATTTATTTATTTTATATAGTTAAGAGTTTACATTTATGTTAATATCTGTAAAATAAAAAAAAATCAAAAATGCATTTTTAACACATTGCATCAAACTTCGAAAACTTATGGTATAAATAGAAAAGGAAGGGAGGTAAGGGCCCAGCTGCATACTCCGCCCCAGGCCCAATGCTGGCTCTCTCCGGCCCTGATACTACCCATGAAGAAATGCTCACAACTGCAATTTCTCAAATGGCAACATGTAGTTTTCACTTTGTTAATTTTTTTCAATTGATGCACTTTGAAATCATAAATACTGGTTATATTAATAAAAGTAATGGAAATATATGAACTTAAGAACTTAGCTGGATATGGAGAACACAAGAGACCAAAAAGATTTCGAGACCTAAGTAGGAATTCGGAGATCAAACTCGGAAATATCTTTGAAATAAAAATAAGTTTTTTTGGCCCTTCTACGCTTTTGTACTGAAACGCACCAATCAAAAATTATTTCAGTTTCCGTGACTGGAATTAAAGAAGCAAATGTAGTCGTGACGGTCTTGTAGTTGTTAACTGTGTTAAAATAATGACCGTGATAAAATATTAAAAAATCAAGCTTGTCAAGCGTAAAATTTGCATATGCAGTTTTCACAAAAGCAGGCATTACACCTTGCTGACAGAAGCAAATAAATCACTTCAGAAATAATGAGGTGCTTATGAACGAATGAAAAAAGACACTATTTCATCGTGAATATATATTATTGCCTTCATTTGGTCGTCCCGCATCGAAATACAACGAGGGCAAAATTAATAATGTGATAGAAATCCACCAGCAATAACGGGCGGCATTTACTGCAAGAATTCTACGGATTTATTTCACGTACCAATATGAGAACTACAAATAAAATAATTGATAAAAAACTTTTTGAAGATAAGCTTTCATTCAAATACGCTTAAATGTGAAAAATTATTTCTTAAGATGTGTTATGTAGGTTATTGTTTAACATCTTGCCATAATCGATCCAGGTCATCAAAAGATTACGCTTACAAATACTACACCTCTGATTAGTACACATATTCCTGCATATACACGTGTGGGTGAGCAGGTTCTATTTGCCGTCTCTTTGCTGATATATCCGTTTGTGAACTCTATGAACTGCGATGAATATGCGCGTATACAGGGTGATCCACAACCACTAACCGAGAATTCAATGAGGTACACACCTGTGAAATTTCAGATAAATAGTTTTTATTTTATTCGTCATCCTTCGAAAACGCTCCACAGAAATTAACCTGCTTCTCCGCCTGATCTACAATATCTGTGGTATCACGTCACAACAACAATAACAACTGCAGACTGTCAGTTCATTACTCACAGTGTTTACTTACTGAGACATTCATTCCGACATATTTTTGTAAATCGATCGTTCAAAAGGCCATTAATAGATTGAAACTGATGTAATTTGTGCTCTTAAGAACATTGTGTTCGCGTGTACGAAAAGTTTGTGTACTAATAGTGTTCACTTGAATTTTTCTCATGTAATGTGTTGTGTTATTTTGCAACCTCCTATTGGTTGTCATGTTAATGAAACTTTATTTCGAATAACCAGCTTGTATTGTCTTACCTATTTGATCATAGCTTCAGTCTTGTGAAGCTTTGTGTTTCTCATGAAATCTCATGCAACCCAACCAGAGGAACCATTGGCTGCGCCACTAGACCTCCTGCCATCTCTTGGACAGTAACTAAAGTCGACTTCCACCTCATGTCGATACTGAATCATTGAAATTTTGCAAGTTTTGTGAAAAACACTAATAGACCTTCAGCTAATGACAGATTTAGGTGCCCCATGTTCGTATACAAGCTTCGAATAGGATTGAAAAGTATACCAATTTGGAGTAAAATGAAGATATTTTTACGAGTGGCACCTGGGGATAACATATTGAAAATCGATAATTTTTTTTTGTTTCCCTCGTGTTTCTAACTACGGTACGAAACTACAGAGGGTGATTCGTTAGGCCGTTTTAAGAAACAAAGTTCCTTTGAACATACAATGTCCGGAGTTGTTTCTTTTATGAGATACAGGGCATTACATTTTTTTTCAAAACGCCCTGTATCTCATAAAAGAAGCAACTCCGGACATATGTTCAAAGGAACTTTTTTTCGTAATACGACCTAACAAATCACCCGGTGTAGTTTCGTACCGTAGTAAGGAACACGAGGGAAACAAATAAACACTGTACTGAAAAATCGAATTCTCGGTATTTTATCCCCAGGAGCCATTCCTAAAAATATTTTCATTTTACTCCATATCGATATACTTTTCAACCCTATTCGAGGCTTGTATGCGAAAATGGGGCACCTAAATCTGTCACTATCTGACGACCTAAAAT
Organism: Chrysolina haemoptera; assembly: GCA_958298965.1. Lineage (NCBI taxonomy): Eukaryota > Metazoa > Arthropoda > Insecta > Coleoptera > Chrysomelidae > Chrysolina > Chrysolina haemoptera. The sequence goes on along the minus strand of OY282602.1, from coordinate 10,545,341 downwards.
ATTCATTTTTATAAGCTTCGGAAGCCTTCACACCGAATTTGGCTGCTCTAGGAAGAATTTTATTTTATGACCGTTTCATGAAACAAGATTTTTTTTTGCTGGAAATGTAAATAAGTTTGCTTCAAAATGCATTCAGGGGAAGAACTTGACGAGAAGAATCCAGAAAGGTAACCAGTTTTCTTTTATCTCTCATAGTTTTCGACATATTTGAATTTTTGTATTTCAGAAAAGATTTTGCGTCGCTGTCCTGCCATCTCTTGGACAGTAGCCGAAGTTGACTTCGACCGCGTGTCGATACTGAATCAGATTAAAATTTTGCCAAGTTTCAGCACTAATGCTATTTCGCAGTAGAGAATAGCTTCAAAAGCCTACACAACAAATTTGGCTGCTCTAGGAAGAACTTTATTTTTTGATCGTTTCATGAAAGAAGGTTAACCCCTTTGGAAATTTTTTGGCTGGAAATGGAAAATAGATTTGCTTCAAAATGCACACAGTGGAGGACCTTGACGAGCAGAATCCAGAAAGGTAACCAGTTTTCTTTTATCTCTTATAGTTTTCGAGATATTTGAATTTTTGTATCGCAAATAGATTTTTCTTCACTATCCTGCCATCTCTTGGACAGTAGCCGAAGTTGACTTCCACCGCGTGTCGATACTGAATCAAATTGAAATTTTTCCAACTTTTGTGAAAAAACTGAATATTATTTTTATAATCAGAACTAATGCTATTCCGCAGTAGATAATAGCTTCAAAAGCATGCACACCAAATTTGGCTGCTCTAGGAAGAACTTTATTTTTTGATCGTTTCATGAAAGAAGGTTAACCCCTTTGGAAATTTTTTGGCTGGAAATGGAAAATAGATTTGCTTCAAAATGCACATAGTGGAGGACCTTGACGAGCAGAATCCAGAAAGGTAACCAGTTTTCTTTTATCTCTTATAGTTTTCGAGATATTTGAATTTTTGTATCGCAAATAGATTTTTCTTCACTATCCTGCCATCTCTTGGACAGTAGCCGAAGTTGACTTCCACCGCGTGTCGATACTGAATCAGATTGAAATTTTTCCAACTTTTGTGAAAAAACTGAATATTATTTTTATAATCGGAACTAATGCTATTCCGCAGTAGATAATAGCTTCAAAAGCATGCACACCAAATTTGGGTGCTCTAGGAAGAACTTTATTTTTTGATCGTTTCATGAAAGAAGGTTAACCCCTTTGGAAATTTTTTGGCTGGAAATGGAAAATAGATTTGCTTCAAAATGCACATAGTGGAGGACCTTGACGAGCAGAATCCAGAAAGGTAACCAGTTTTCTTTTATCTCTTATAGTTTTCGAGATATTTGAATTTTTGTATCGCAAATAGATTTTTCTTCACTATCCTGCCATCTCTTGGACAGTAGCCGAAGTTGACTTCCACCGCGTGTCGATACTGAATCTGATTGAAATTTTGCCAAGTTTTAGGAAAAAACTTTTATAAATATTATCAATTTTTATAATTGGAGCTAATGCTATTCCGCAGTAGATAATAGCTTCAAAAGCATGCACACCAAATTTGGCTGCTCTAGGAAGAACTTTATTTTTTGATCGTTTCATGAAAGAAGGTTAACCCCTTTGGAAATTTTTTGGCTGGAAATGGAAAATAGATTTGCTTCAAAATGCACATAGTGGAGGACCTTGACGAGCAGAATCCAGAAAGGTAACCAGTTTTCTTTTATCTCTTATAGTTTTCGAGATATTTGAATTTTTGTATCGCAAATAGATTTTTCTTCACTATTCTGCCATCTCTTGGACAGTAGCCGAAGTTGACTTCCACCGCGTGTCGATACTGAATCTGAAATTTTGCCAAGTTTTAAGAAAAAACTTTTATAAATATTATCAATTTTTATAATTGGAGCTAATGCTATTCCGCAGTAGATAATAGCTTCAAAAGCATGCACACCAAATTTGGCTGCTCTAGGAAGAACTTTATTTTTTGATCGTTTCATGAAAGAAGGTTAACCCCTTTGGAAATTTTTTGGCTGGGAATGGAAAATAGATTTGCTTCAAAATGCACACAGTGGAGGACCTTGACGAGCAGAATCCAGAAAGGTAACCAGTTTCCTTTTATCTCTTATAGTTTTCGAGATATTTGAATTTATGTATCGCAAATAGATTTTTCTTCACTATCCTGCCATCTCTTGGACAGTAGCCGAAGTTGACTTCCACCGCGTGTCGATACTGAATCAAATTGAAATTTTTCCAACTTTTGTGAAAAAACTGAATATTATTTTTATAATCAGAACTAATGCTATTCCGCAGTAGATAATAGCTTCAAAAGCATGCACACCAAATTTGGCTGCTCTAGGAAGAACTTTATTTTTTGATCGTTTCATGAAAGAAGGTTAACCCCTTTGGAAATTTTTTGGCTGGGAATGGAAAATAGATTTGCTTCAAAATGCACACAGTGGAGGACCTTGACGAGCAGAATCCAGAAAGGTAACCAGTTTTCTTTTATCTCTTATAGTTTTCGAGATATTTGAATTTTTGTATCGCAAATAGATTTTTCTTCACTATTCTGCCATCTCTTTGACAGTAGCCGAAGTTGACTTCCACCGCGTGTCGATACTGAATCTGATTGAAATTTTGCCAAGTTTTAAGAAAAAACTTTTATAAATATCATCAATTTTTATAATTGGAGCTAATGCTATTCCGCAGTAGATAATAGCTTCAAAAGCATGCACACCAAATTTGGCTGCTCTAGGAAGAACTTTATTTTTTGATCGTTTCATGAAAGAAGGTTAACCCCTTTGGAAATTTTTTGGCTGGGAATGGAAAATAGATTTGCTTCAAAATGCACACAGTGGAGGACCTTGACGAGCAGAATCCAGAAAGGTAACCAGTTTCCTTTTATCTCTTATAGTTTTCGAGATATTTGAATTTTTGTATCGCAAATAGATTTTTCTTCACTATCCTGCCATCTCTTGGACAGTAGCCGAAGTTGACTTCCACCGCGTGTCGATACTGAATCAAATTGAAATTTTTCCAACTTTTGTGAAAAAACTGAATATTATTTTTATAATCAGAACTAATGCTATTCCGCAGTAGATAATAGCTTCAAAAGCATGCACACCAAATTTGGCTGCTCTAGGAAGAACTTTATTTTTTGATCGTTTCATGAAAGAAGGTTAACCCCTTTGGAAATTTTTTGGCTGGAAATGGAAAATAGATTTGCTTCAAAATGCACATAGTTGAGGACCTTGACGAGCAGAATCCAGAAAGGTAACCAGTTTTCTTTTATCTCTTATAGTTTTCGAGATATTTGAATTTTTGTATCGCAAATAGATTTTTCTTCACTATTCTGCCATCTCTTGGACAGTAGCCGAAGTTGACTTCCACCGCGTGTCGATACTGAATCTGAAATTTTGCCAAGTTTTAAGAAAAAACTTTTATAAATATTATCAATTTTTATAATTGGAGCTAATGCTATTCCGCAGTAGATAATAGCTTCAAAAGCATGCACACCAAATTTGGCTGCTCTAGGAAGAACTTTATTTTTTGATCGTTTCATGAAAGAAGGTTAACCCCTTTGGAAATTTTTTGGCTGGGAATGGAAAATAGATTTGCTTCAAAATGCACACAGTGGAGGACCTTGACGAGCAGAATCCAGAAAGGTAACCAGTTTCCTTTTATCTCTTATAGTTTTCGAGATATTTGAATTTATGTATCGCAAATAGATTTTTCTTCACTATCCTGCCATCTCTTGGACAGTAGCCGAAGTTGACTTCCACCGCGTGTCGATACTGAATCAAATTGAAATTTTTCCAACTTTTGTGAAAAAACTGAATATTATTTTTATAATCAGAACTAATGCTATTCCGCAGTAGATAATAGCTTCAAAAGCATGCACACCAAATTTGGCTGCTCTAGGAAGAACTTTATTTTTTGATCGTTTCATGAAAGAAGGTTAACCCCTTTGGAAATTTTTTGGCTGGGAATGGAAAATAGATTTGCTTCAAAATGCACACAGTGGAGGACCTTGACGAGCAGAATCCAGAAAGGTAACCAGTTTTCTTTTATCTCTTATAGTTTTCGAGATATTTGAATTTTTGTATCGCAAATAGATTTTTCTTCACTATTCTGCCATCTCTTTGACAGTAGCCGAAGTTGACTTCCACCGCGTGTCGATACTGAATCTGATTGAAATTTTGCCAAGTTTTAAGAAAAAACTTTTATAAATATCATCAATTTTTATAATTGGAGCTAATGCTATTCCGCAGTAGATAATAGCTTCAAAAGCATGCACACCAAATTTGGCTGCTCTAGGAAGAACTTTATTTTTTGATCGTTTCATGAAAGAAGGTTAACCCCTTTGGAAATTTTTTGGCTGGGAATGGAAAATAGATTTGCTTCAAAATGCACACAGTGGAGGAGCTTGACGAGCAGAATCCAGAAAGTTAACCAGTTTCCTTTTATCTCTTATAGTTTTCGAGATATTTGAATTTTTGTATCGCAAATAGATTTTTCTTCACTATCCTGCCATCTCTTGGACAGTAGCCGAAGTTGACTTCCACCGCGTGTCGATACTGAATCAAATTGAAATTTTTCCAACTTTTGTGAAAAAACTGAATATTATTTTTATAATCAGAACTAATGCTATTCCGCAGTAGATAATAGCTTCAAAAGCATGCACACCAAATTTGGCTGCTCTAGGAAGAACTTTATTTTTTGATCGTTTCATGAAAGAAGGTTAACCCCTTTGGAAATTTTTTGGCTGGAAATGGAAAATAGATTTGCTTCAAAATGCACATAGTGGAGGACCTTGACGAGCAGAATCCAGAAAGGTAACCAGTTTTCTTTTATCTCTTATAGTTTTCGAGATATTTGAATTTTTGTATCGCAAATAGATTTTTCTTCACTATTCTGCCATCTCTTGGACAGTAGCCGAAGTTGACTTCCACCGCGTGTCGATACTGAATCTGAAATTTTGCCAAGTTTTAAGAAAAAACTTTTATAAATATCATCAATTTTTATAATTGGAGCTAATGCTATTCCGCAGTAGATAATAGCTTCAAAAGCATGCACACCAAATTTGGCTGCTCTAGGAAGAACTTTATTTTTTGATCGTTTCATGAAAGAAGGTTAACCCCTTTGGAAATTTTTTGGCTGGGAATGGAAAATAGATTTGCTTCAAAATGCACACAGTGGAGGACCTTGACGAGCAGAATCCAGAAAGGTAACCAGTTTCCTTTTATCTCTTATAGTTTTCGAGATATTTGAATTTTTGTATCGCAAATAGATTTTTCTTCACTATCCTGCCATCTCTTGGACAGTAGCCGAAGTTGACTTCCACCGCGTGTCGATACTGAATCAAATTGAAATTTTTCCAACTTTTGTGAAAAAACTGAATATTATTTTTATAATCAGAACTAATGCTATTCCGCAGTAGATAATAGCTTCAAAAGCATGCACACCAAATTTGGCTGCTCTAGGAAGAACTTTATTTTTTGATCGTTTCATGAAAGAAGGTTAACCCCTTTGGAAATTTTTTGGCTGGAAATGGAAAATAGATTTGCTTCAAAATGCACACAGTGGAGGACCTTGACGAGCAGAATCCAGAAAGGTAACCAGTTTTCTTTTATCTCTTATAGTTTTCGAGATATTTGAATTTTTGTATCGCAAATAGATTTTTCTTCACTATTCTGCCATCTCTTTGACAGTAGCCGAAGTTGACTTCCACCGCGTGTCGATACTGAATCTGATTGAAATTTTGCCAAGTTTTAAGAAAAAACTTTTATAAATATCATCAATTTTTATAATTGGAGCTAATGCTATTCCGCAGTAGATAATAGCTTCAAAAGCATGCACACCAAATTTGGCTGCTCTAGGAAGAACTTTATTTTTTGATCGTTTCATGAAAGAAGGTTAACCCCTTTGGAAATTTTTTGTCTGGGAATGGAAAATAGATTTGCTTCAAAATGCACACAGTGGAGGACCTTGACGAGCAGAATCCAGAAAGGTAACCAGTTTCCTTTTATCTCTTATAGTTTTCGAGATATTTGAATTTTTGTATCGCAAATAGATTTTTCTTCACTATCCTGCCATCTCTTGGACAGTAGCCGAAGTTGACTTCCACCGCGTGTCGATACTGAATCAAATTGAAATTTTTCCAACTTTTGTGAAAAAACTGAATATTATTTTTATAATCAGAACTAATGCTATTCCGCAGTAGATAATAGCTTCAAAAGCATGCACACCAAATTTGGCTGCTCTAGGAAGAACTTTATTTTTTGATCGTTTCATGAAAGAAGGTTAACCCCTTTGGAAATTTTTTGGCTGGAAATGGAAAATAGATTTGCTTCAAAATGCACACAGTGGAGGACCTTGACGAGCAGAATCCAGAAAGGTAACCAGTTTTCTTTTATCTCTTATAGTTTTCGAGATATTTGAATTTTTGTATCGCAAATAGATTTTTCTTCACTATTCTGCCATCTCTTTGACAGTAGCCGAAGTTGACTTCCACCGCGTGTCGATACTGAATCTGATTGAAATTTTGCCAAGTTTTAAGAAAAAACTTTTATAAATATCATCAATTTTTATAATTGGAGCTAATGCTATTCCGCAGTAGATAATAGCTTCAAAAGCATGCACACCAAATTTGGCTGCTCTAGGAAGAACTTTATTTTTTGATCGTTTCATGAAAGAAGGTTAACCCCTTTGGAAATTTTTTGGCTGGGAATGGAAAATAGATTTGCTTCAAAATGCACACAGTGGAGGACCTTGACGAGCAGAATCCAGAAAGGTAACCAGTTTCCTTTTATCTCTTATAGTTTTCGAGATATTTGAATTTTTGTATCGCAAATAGATTTTTCTTCACTATCCTGCCATCTCTTGGACAGTAGCCGAAGTTGACTTCCACCGCGTGTCGATACTGAATCTGAAATTTTGCCAAGTTTTAAGAAAAAACTTTTATAAATATCATCAATTTTTATAATTGGAGCTAATGTTATTCCGCAGTAGATAATAGCTTCAAAAGCATGCACACCAAATTTGGCTGCTCTAGGAAGAACTTTATTTTTTGATCGTTTCATGAAAGAAGGTTAACCCCTTTGGAAATTTTTTGGCTGGGAATGGAAAATAGATTTGCTTCAAAATGCACACAGTGGAGGACCTTGACGAGCAGAATCCAGAAAGGTAACCAGTTTCCTTTTATCTCTTATAGTTTTCGAGATATTTGAATTTTTGTATCGCAAATAGATTTTTCTTCACTATCCTGCCATCTCTTGGACAGTAGCCGAAGTTGACTTCCACCGCGTGTCGATACTGAATCAAATTGAAATTTTTCCAACTTTTGTGAAAAAACTGAATATTATTTTTATAATCAGAACTAATGCTATTCCGCAGTAGATAATAGCTTCAAAAGCATGCACACCAAATTTGGCTGCTCTAGGAAGAACTTTATTTTTTGATCGTTTCATGAAAGAAGGTTAACCCCTTTGGAAATTTTTTGGCTGGAAATGGAAAATAGATTTGCTTCAAAATGCACACAGTGGAGGACCTTGACGAGCAGAATCCAGAAAGGTAACCAGTTTCCTTTTATCTCTTATAGTTTTCGAGATATTTGAATTTTTGTATCGCAAATAGATTTTTCTTCACTATCCTGCCATCTCTTGGACAGTAGCCGAAGTTGACTTCCACCGCGTGTCGATACTGAATCAAATTGAAATTTTTCCAACTTTTGTGAAAAAACTGAATATTATTTTTATAATCAGAACTAATGCTATTCCGCAGTAGATAATAGCTTCAAAAGCATGCACACCAAATTTGGCTGCTCTAGGAAGAACTTTATTTTTTGATCGTTTCATGAAAGAAGGTTAACCCCTTTGGAAATTTTTTGGCTGGAAATGGAAAATAGATTTGCTTCAAAATGCACACAGTGGAGGACCTTGACGAGCAGAATCCAGAAAGGTAACCAGTTTTCTTTTATCTCTTATAGTTTTCGAGATATTTGAATTTTTGTATCGCAAATAGATTTTTCTTCACTATTCTGCCATCTCTTTGACAGTAGCCGAAGTTGACTTCCACCGCGTGTCGATACTGAATCTGATTGAAATTTTGCCAAGTTTTAAGAAAAAACTTTTATAAATATCATCAATTTTTATAATTGGAGCTAATGCTATTCCGCAGTAGATAATAGCTTCAAAAGCATGCACACCAAATTTGGCTGCTCTAGGAAGAACTTTATTTTTTGATCGTTTCATGAAAGAAGGTTAACCCCTTTGGAAATTTTTTGGCTGGGAATGGAAAATAGATTTGCTTCAAAATGCACACAGTGGAGGACCTTGACGAGCAGAATCCAGAAAGGTAACCAGTTTCCTTTTATCTCTTATAGTTTTCGAGATATTTGAATTTATGTATCGCAAATAGATTTTTCTTCACTATCCTGCCATCTCTTGGACAGTAGCCGAAGTTGACTTCCACCGCGTGTCGATACTGAATCAAATTGAAATTTTTCCAACTTTTGTGAAAAAACTGAATATTATTTTTATAATCAGAACTAATGCTATTCCGCAGTAGATAATAGCTTCAAAAGCCTGCACACCGAATTTCGCTGCTCTAGGAAGAACTTTATTTTTTGATCGTTTCATGAAAGGTTAACCCCTTTGGAAATTTTTTGGCTGGAAATGAAAAATAGATTTGCTTCAAAATGCACACAAGGGAGGCCCTTGACGTGAAGAATCCAGAAACGTAATCATTTTTCTTTTATCACTCATGGTTTTCGAGATATTGGAATTTTTGTATCACAAAAAATATTCACTGTCCTGCCCATTGGCGCAACTATACCCCTATTCTAACCGATACCTCCATTCTACCACTTTGAGGTCTGAAATAGTGACAATAGTGACCAAATTTCGAAAATAGAAACGTGAAACTTTTCGGTTTGCTGCTATACTATGTGGTTCATTAGAAAAATAAATTATTTGCATGTACATATATGGGTGAAAAAAAAAAAAATATGAAAGAAAATGATTTTACCTTAAAAAAAGATCCAATAAAGTTTTGTATAATTTATTCAATAGAATAAGAAGACAACAAAGTGTTCAAAAAAGCTTTGAATGGTGTTTTCAGGTAAAAATTGTAATATCTTGGATATTATAGTATAAAGTAAATCTTGTTCACACCAAAAATGCATAATAAAAGCAGGATATCACAGTTCCTGAGGACCAAAAATTAATATAATGTCAAAACAACTTTCAGTATTTAAAATAATCTCTTATCCTATCCGTATTTACAATGTGATAAAACTTTGAAAATTTAACGATTGAAGAGCCAAAAAATGATTCGGACACCTAGTTAGACTAATAAAGATATTTTAAAATTAGGATTTTTGCGGCGAACTGAACTTCGGTAGACATAGTCCAAATTTAGTTTCGATACCTGAAAAGACTGGAAGGGATACGGAATAACCACCTATGTGATCTGGGTTTTGTGGTTTTACATCACCTATCGTAGACACTTGCTTCAATTCCGATCCTGTTGGTCGGCTGAAAATTAAAATGATTAATTTTGTGTTCAGAAAAATAAAATATATAACTATATAATTAGTTTAAGAATATATATATATATATATATATTTTTATTAATCAAGAAGTGTTCCAATCTCCCATTTCACATACATCCATATAGTAAGTGATTATTCAATCCAAGAATCATGTGCCCTGAGCAAAAGTAGAGAACCAAGGATTACAGGATTACACCTGAATTTGTCCAGCTAGGATTTCAGCCTTAGAAAAAGGTCATGAGATTTTATCGTTCGGAAGTAGCAAGCGCTTGATTTCACCAGTGTCTCTTTTAATGAAAACAATTGACATGGGTAGAATCTACCGGGTGTTTCACGGTGGATGGAACATTAAGAAGTGTCAGGTGAATGGAATGACAGATCATACAAATAATAATGAGGATGACCTCAATATATTTTTTACCAATTATAACTCCATTTCATCAAGAACGTCCTTTGAACTCTATTGGACTCATTGCACAACTAATACATATTGAAACAAGTGAGGTAGATCAGAAACCACAAAATTCTCTAAAGTATACGTATGAATTGGAATTCGCAAGAATTCTGAAAAGACTTGAAAATGTTTCATCAATTACATATACAAGAGGATCAACAACAGTTAAGCAGTTTTGATGTTCTGGTACAACACAAGAAAGTTCTGAATTAAAATGAAGCGATAGTAGGAGGGATATGAATTATTGGATATTAGGAGAGCTATTGAGGGTTAATTTTCTCATATATTGTGTGCTTGTTGAATGAAATAGCAAGTGGTTTTCTTGTCTGAGAAATGCGTTTGTAGAAAAAAATCTTTTATATTTCAAACATAAAATGTCAATGTCACTTTTCATATGTTACTTTCTCTTAATCTATCCTTTGCCCCCAAAATACACAAATAGCTATTGGATTTACTCCAGATGACTATTTTGAGTGTCCAAATATTCATCACAACTGAAAACAAATTGCATCAAGTCTAGATCAGCACTGAAGAGTCTTTTTGAGTGCTAGTCCATTGACCACCATTTCTTGTAATTTTAAAAGTGCTTATAATTTTGAATATCTCTGTAAATCTACATTCATCACCATCGAAACTATTAGAACAGTTCTTTACAGAACTGTGGAATATTTCGAAGATAGGCACATGTGCAGGTGTATTTGCCTAACTTTTAAGGTCACAAGGGACACCGGGTTAACTCAGAGCTCTGTGCGTGTCAACTGTCAACCATTATCGGTCACAAAAGGAAAGGCCTTTTCCTGAGAGCTGACATAATGAAGATATTTGACAGCCTTCTCAATAGATCTCAGAGTAGCACATGAGCATCACTGAGAACATTTCAAAGTCAGGAGCACTATTTTGTTTTAGGTGTCTGAGAAGACTTCAAAGAATAAGGAATTTTTTTTTTTCATCTACAATGAAGATATTCGCTTCGCCTGGAGACAAATACTCCATGACCAATATATCTCCTTATTTTGATGGTAAGAACTAGACAAAGTTAATGAACTTATATCTGACTGAGGATGAGAGGTAGTCCCAATAAACTCGGCCCTTCACGTTCTGAACAAGCCTCAAAATACAAGTAATGAAGTATAATTTGACGAGTGTTATGGAAAACATTCACTATTCAACGTCCTTTCCCACTCCCAAGAACATTAATTTCAATATTGAATACTTACGTTCCACCAAAGTCGACATACAAATATCTTTGTAAAAGTTCATATGTCACTAATGTTACACCAAACTGTGGGGAGGATCTCAAAACACGAGCTGTAACAAAAAAAAAACATGAACAATTCTACAGAATAACTAATTGAAATAAAATTTAAAATTTCTAAATTTATTGGCAAAAATGATTAAGGTTAAGTATACTTTATACAAGTATACAAAACTTCTTTTTTTTTATTTTTATTAATTTGGTATCCCTCCATTTCACTCCTCTCTACATCAGATTTTATTGAATATGAAGAATCAACATTTTCAGAAACAAATTATTGGAATCCTTTTTTTATTATGTTGCCACTGGATTTCAATAATATCGAAATAGAATATTTTTTCCTTAACATCAGTTTTTAAAAAAGTGTACACCTTCAATCTGTCAAGAAGTCAATTGGGACTACAATTTCAACTTGATTGAATCTAAGAAAAGGAAATGATATATTTTGTAAACACCTAAGCTGATCACAAAATAAATGAGAAATCAAGCGTTTGAAAACCTTTGAATGATATGTACCTGTTGTTCCTTTCCAGAGGGCACTAAAACCCTCTTCCAGATAAATCTTCTTTGCGGCATCCAACAACCCAGAGTACGTTGTTTGTCCTGCTCTTGCAACAACTTGCAACCTAGTTTTGATGACGTCTGCTGGGGTACAAAGAGCTGCCGCAGGGATACCTGCCACTATACCAGCAGCCAACAAAGTAAGAGGATGATTATATCCGTTTTCGTCGGCGAATTTAGCTTTAGTATGAGCATATGCTGGGAAATATATACCGCTGAAGGGTACGTCTCGAAGGAAACAAGCTCGGGATCCTTTGTAAAGACCCAAGAAACCTAGATCTTTGACTACATTCCACGCTTTCACTTTGTCTCCTCCAGCTATTTCTCCAGCAACTTGTAAACGGATTTTGACTATTTCTAAAGGGTTGGTAAAAATAACTTGAGAACCACCAGCCTGAAAATATGTTAACCTTAAAAACATATTAGTTTCGAAATTCACTGTATTTTTAATTCCAATATATGAACGAATTCAATCAATATTAAATTATACAGTTCAATTCGATGCAAAACGAATAAATATTAAGAAATATTTTTATTTTAAATATGGCAACCATACACTATTATAGTCGGGCTAAAAGTATTGAAAACAGACGAAATTGTGTCACAATAAAATAGGGAACTACTGAAAATTCTTGACAGAAAGCCCTTAAATGAATAATGAACAAATGAATATTGTTATATAGGTGATATATCCAGTAAAGATGAAGAACCCTTAAAACTGGTAAACATGTGGTTCCCTTTGAATTGAATAATTTCTTAGAAAAGCTAAGATTTTGAATCCATTTATATCATAATCTGTCACAAATAAAATTCCAAAGTAATAAAAGAATATAATGTTATATATTAATTATGTAGGTACATGTCAAATTGATTCAAATTTACAATTTAGAAATTAAATAGAGACATACCGAAAGTTATCTGGGTTCTTCCCTATTGGATAACAAAAAATTTCAACCCCTCCCCCAAATAATATCCAAAAGTGTTCTGATGTTTGATACATATTTTTTATTTGTGTTGAAACTTAAAAGTTATTAGTTTTCATACTCACACAGCATCCAGCTATCACTTCTCCATAAAGGGGAATATTTCCGTTTTTATCCATCAATTTGTCCCTAACTAAATCGTTCATCTGAAAGTAATGAAGCAATTATTGGTGATACATTTTTGTATGAAATCATGTTTGTGAAAATGTGTAATGTGATATTCTGAAAACTAAATCCACCTAAGCCTCAAACAACACTTCATATAAAATGTATATACATCTCCTCCGATCTGAACCTCAAATGCAATTATTGTTTATTGCTTTCAATGACTTTGTATGCATTTGTGACTTAAGGAACAAGTATCATAAGCCTATTACATCATAATGAAAAAAAAACTTCTGACCCATATTCTTCAGCCCAAATTATTGATAATATTGAAACGTTTGGAGATTTTTGGAGAGTTTGATGCAAAAAACAGTTGCTCCAAGATTGATTTTTTTCCACATTCTGGAAATGTATTTTGAATTCTGAAAAAATTCACCACACGTTTAATATGTATTGTCATAAATGGTTTTGTTGACTAAAACCTCAACAAGACAATAAGAATACAACAATAATGAAGTAGTTTTACGTCTGTAGTTGAATTAAATTCGAAATGAGTTTTTGGCATAGCAGACGGAAGGATGAAAATCAGAACTACATAAAAAAATGTGGATAAACCGGGATTTGAACCCGGTCTTACGGTCTTTGGCCAGACGTGCTAACCGCTACACCACCGATCCTGTTTCGAAAACCGGCGATTCACACTTCAAATTCAGTTCTGTGTTAGTCCTCATCGTCGTCTCATACTACCATAGAACTAAATTTGAAGTATGATCGCCGGTTTTCTTAAACTTAAAAAATGTATACTCAACAAATTTATACTTGAAATTTCAATAATATTTCAGATTTGACTGCTTTTGCTTTAATTTGTTCACTTGTCTTTCACAAATAATTCTCATGAATATTTGTTTATCATTTGTTTACTAATTTCTTCATTAATTTTGTTTCATATTCTTTGCCATTATTATAGTATAATTTTGTATCCCTCTATAAACAGAAATGTTTCATGGGACCTATAAATAAATAAATAAATAAAAATAAATAAAATATACAACAGTGAGATGAGGACTGATAATTCTCACACATTTGGTTTATTTTTTTTCCTCTAGATACAGAAATATTGTTGAATTTTGTATTTAAATATCGTTCTTAGTGTTTCAGTTCTTCTCTGTGATATTCAAGAAATGATGTTGGTTTTGGTACACGAGCAACAAGGAACGCAATGATATGAAAGTACCATATAAATAAGAGAGACGCACTACTGTACGCCCCTCCAAGCCATTATTTACCCTCTCATGAAACCACCATACCCAAGATGAAAACTTTCCGATACTGTAGAAGTGATAAATAGGACATAACTACCAACTCAAATCCAACCAATGACCATATTTAATACAAACATGAAAACACTGATTTTAAATGCATATGAACATGCATTCTTGAAATTTTTCCTTTTTAGTCATTATCTGCCCTCCTCAATCATAAATGATAATACATTACTAAGAATTTCAATGCTTTGTCCAATTTATCATAAAAATAGTTAACAAAACTACTCACAGTTAACTTGATAGCCTTTTCAGGAGCAACACCTAGCAGTTGTGGAACAAGTCCTCTGTACAATCCAAACACACCTTCATGTCGTATGACTTTCTTGAAGCAGTCAAAACTGTTTCTGTACATCAGCTCACCAATGAAAGAGCCTGTTCTTTGATTTTGCATTCTGGTTTTAACTAAATCAATTGGGTATACTGCAGTTGCACCAACAGCTGAAACACAAAATTGCGTTCAATACTATTAATGGATATACAACTCTTGAAAATAAATAATATTAGATGCACCTTAAGAGGAAGTTGTACTATGCTATAAAGCAGTGTATGCCAGGGTTTGGTAGTCCCTAACTTTTTTGGTTTATTTTTCACTTTAACTGAATTAAAAAATAAGTACATATGTACGATGTTATCTGTTCCTTTTTCCCACTTTTTCAAAATTTGATTTAGTTTGTTCTGAAAAAATCGCAAAAGTTTCATGACGATGATGAAAAGAACCAAATCAAATTTCGAAAAAATGAGAAAAAGGGAACTTAGATTAGAACTTTACCAACTATTTCAATTTTTTCATCCACTAATAATGAAAAATAAACCCTGAAAGTCAAGGACACGAAACCCTTGCATCAGAACATTTTGTATGTCGAGAGTGGCCCACGTGCCTTTCAGCTTGTATGGTATCACTTCCACTTGAAGAAAAATCGTAATTTATGCGTAAGACCCATGTCAACAGTCTGGTGTATTAGATTGTTTTCTAATTTTTAATGTATTATCAGAAGACTCACCTCCAGCTATAGCACCCAAAGAAAACCTGTACGTGCTTTCTAAAATTTGAATTACTACTCCTCTATCTTCAGGACTCTGAAATATACAATTTAAAATTTTAAAATAAAAATTAATATTCATGATTCAATTCAATTAAATCTGAGGGAAATTGAAGCGTTTGGATTATTTAGAAAAAAATGTAAAAGAATTGCTATACATTCATCTTTACTACAATATGGAAGAATTTTTTAGTTGTGAAACTTTGATATTAAAATATGCCTGCTATGAATGATTTTAAGAGGCAATGAGCGCGATCATATTATGTTGGCCGTTTTTTAGGGTAAAAGAGTCAATAACTCAAAAACGGTTCGCCATATCGAGTTCTAACAAGGATAGGCTTCTAGAAGACGTTTGATTGTATGTAACTATGTCTGCGGCAGCACCTCAATATTCTTTTCATGGATAGTCGAAGTAGCTGCAGTGGTATTTCTCTTCCATTAAAATTTGAAGCAATCTTTATCCGATCGAAATGAATTTGGTATAAAAAGAAAGGTAAAACGTTGATCTACGTACGTGCTGTAATGTTTTTTTGAAATTATTGGTTCATCTACCCAAAAAATTGCTTCAAAGTAAATGCATTTTTGGGACATTTTTGAGATTTTTTTTGTGAAAAAGTGGATTGAAAATTCAATTTCCATTACAGCACGTATCACGTTTTATGTTATGAATTGTCGTCATATTATCAAATTATGACTTCCTAGTTATATTTGACACAAAAAACTGTATTTTTAAAAATGCATAAATATATGAACAGTGAGTAAAAAGTTACTTTTCCAGTTGCTGATTTTACGCACAGGTAATTTTTTCACGCAAAAGTATCATTTTAAACATTGTCAACACTGCATAAGCAGTTAGTTTACACACTGTCTTAGAAAAAATAATTTGTGATTCACAAATATAACCTTGAAATGGTACTTACAGATACTGCATGAATTTCTGCCAAACGATTGGTAATTTGTTTGAAATACTGTTCAGGAGCTATGGCAGAGAGATCATTATAGACAATTCTCCTGAAAACAAAAATTGAACCATCAATACAAATAAAAATATAAAAATTACGAGGACACAAACCCATCCCAAGCGTTGTTATCTTCCTTGTACAAATATCTAAGTTTCCAAAGAGCAGCACAATCAAAAAAACATTCAAAATGAATATACTGTCATGCAAATATATAAGCGACATTACTTACAATTTCTCATAACGCCAATTTAGTTCTAAGCATTCGAAATCTTGAAAAGGATTATCATTTATCGTAATGAAATGCATATTTACCCAGTCTGATGAAGTACGTCAGATAAATGGAAAAGAATGTCTACTTCTAGAGGAGTCATTTGGGACATGGCTTGTGCAGAGTGCATGAATTCTTCCTTGCTGACCTCCTGCGATCGATGACCATTGGTTACATTGAGGTATATACGTTTTGCTAGTTCCATATTATTCAAAAGTGTGTTAAATGCAATGAAGTATGGAAAACTTATGCGACTTGCTCCTTGTGATTGTTGCTGTGCAGCCTGGGAATATAAAAACTCTGTTATAATAAAAAAAAAACAGAAAGGCTTCAAAAGATCGGTTAACAATCAGAAAAAATATTGCTTCTATTGAGATTACACACATATGTCTCAAATCTGAACGTTCTATGAACATTTTTTATTTCTGCCATCTTGAATATTTACAAAATTTCTGAAATATAAAAAAAAATTTATTTCAACAAAACTGTTTTGTTTCATTTATTCATTTATTGAAAATAAACCTTTCAAATAGAATAAGTTTTAGTACAAGGAAAATAATACATTGAATATAAATATAAGTTTCAAGAATTTCAGAATCAATAAAGTAACAAATTTAACAACTTACAATGTACAGATGGATGGAGAACAGTATGATTCAAGTTAATGTTTGAGTTTTTTTTCAAGAAAAACATAGTGACTTTGATTCACATAGCATTTGAAAGTTTGTTGTAAGTTTCTATAAGACAAGAAATATAATTGTTTTTGTCCTTTATCTGAATGGAAATTATTTGCATTTCTGATATTCTAGTCATGTACTTTTTCGTTTTTTTTTTTAATAGATTATTACTTTTTTGTAAATTATTTGACAGTTTGTATATGCATGTTCTCAACAATGGCTGGAATGGTACTATTTTTTTACATGTCCCCAACAATTCTTATAATTATCGAGATACTAGACTGTTTATAATAATAGAGCTATAGCAGAATATGGTCTATTTTTTCGATATCTTACCTCAATGAGATGGGATTGGACCTTTTTGGTAAGCAAATGGCTCTTGATGCTAACCATGATTTCCTGAAAATCCAAAATAGAAATAAAACCTGTACCATTTTTATCAGCCCTTCTAAAACCTTCAATGGCGTATTCTTCATGAAAATCGTGCAGGAACTGGCTGAACTCATTATACGTCACTAGACGATTTTTCTGTTTTCCGAAATAGAGCTGTACGAACGGGGACTCCATGTTGAAAGGAATTTTTCTGTGAAGATCCGTCTTTTGCATTACCTCAACGAACTCTTCTGCAAAAACAAAATTTGTTCTTCAATTGTGGTGAATCATGACTTCTTCAAACCCAGTCAAAAAGTGATATGAAGGGTGTTTTTGTCAAAATAAGGAATTTTGATGCTTACAAGTGTATAATATAGGCAATTAGACAGCCTTGTCTGTTACAAGAGGATACACTTTTGCTTTAAAAAGTTGCCCTTTCCTACCATCGCAAAGCATTACTTCCAAAATGACCCAAAATGCAGCTTTACGATATTTTTTTTTGTATTAGCATCGACTGCTTTGGTCATTAGCCACGTATTCTGGGAAGGCTTTGTTACTAACTCCTTACGCCACCTTAGGAGCAGCACTGTTAATTATTAAAGGAACAGTGGTCACTTCGTGAGTAGCATCAAAAACTTTCACGAAATTAGGTAGAACTCGTTTTATGAACTCAACGCCCTGCATTTTCAGACATCAAGGAAATATCTTAGAATTTTTTTTTAGTTATTTGTCGCAAACTTTTTACGTAACACCCTGTACAAGCATTTCTCATTATCTCAAAATATTATTTCATTGACCTCCAAAGACCGTTAAGGTCAGATATAAAAACACTGGCAATTATGAATGAATTCTTCAAAAGAATAATAAGTAAAGAATTGTACTTACGAAAACTAACCATTCCATTTCCATTGGTATCAAATAATTGAAATGCAGTTTTATAAAGGGCGTCCGGAAAACAAAGCAGCCCTTCAAAAGCTTGAAATTCTGGATAAGAAATAAGTCCATCTTTGCTAGTATCTACGATGGCAGCCAAAAGTCTCAGTGTATCGGCATTGTAATTGTTCTGATCCAAAATTTTCAAAAATTTTATAACAAAATCCTCGGCCGTCATGTATTTCTCTCCATTTTTGTCAACGGAGGCATACTTGTTGAAGATCTCGTGAAGATGCGATTCGTTTGCCCTTTTCAAAAATCCGCCACCCTGAAAAAATAAGAGATTATATTTAATAGTAAACAAACAGATTTTTTTATTTTAAAAATCATGTAAACACACCTAAATATTCCGTTTTTGCAACTGACCTCTACTGTATAAACGTTTCTGGGACCAACCATAATTTCGTATCGATTTTTTCAAAAAGTATAATAATAATTTCGTCCCAGTTTTTATTGGAGACCTGCGAATACAACGCCTTGAAACGGTCCCATGCTTCTACGTAAGAGAGGTGTAAAAATAGTCAGAGCACAGAATTTATCACGTTATGTATTATGTCGAAAAATAAGTCAGCACAATAGTTTGCAAAACCGAGTGGGAATCGCGTGAAAGTGAAAATAAATAATATAAAGTTGTAAAATGACATCGTGTAAAAATTGTATAAAATCAACTTGCGTCAAAATAGTGATGTGTGTCAAAGGCACCAAGTTCGAGTCTATCAGGTGACACTAGGTATTCTAGATGACCGAGTAAAAATAATTACAGGTGAATTAACTAAAATGTAAGTAGTCACTATAGCAAAAATGGTGGTAAAATAGCAAAACAATGCGAACTTTCATGGAGAAAATAAGGAAAATATCATACTTGATCGTATCCCAATTTCCAAGTTTGGCATCCAACACATGACAGTTATGACTGTCATTAATGTCATAACTCACTAGTGACTTATGGATTATAACTCACTAGTGTGTTATTTGATAGTTTACTTGTCTAAAATGACATTAATAATGACAGTAATAACTGTCATGTGTTGGATAATAGTTATTTATGGTACTAGTGTGTTATGTTGAAAATAAGTCACGCGAGAAAGATTTATACCACGAGGCCGTCAGGCCGAGTGGTATAAATTCTAAAGTGACTTAGGAAACATAACATTGATAAGACACTCTACATGATCGAACGCAAAATTTAAAATCTATCGGTAGATTGGTTTCACTTTATGCAATAAAATAAAATTTCCATTCACATATAAAGATGTATATGCATAACATTACCTCAGTATTAAAAGAAGTTTATCTCAATACTAAACAATCATAGCAGACATGAAATGTAAAAAAATTGTATACTTTACCATTGATTAAATTTTTTCCCGCTTTTACTGCTCTCGTATATTATTCAGAAGAATTTCTTGTATTTTCTAGTTCTAACTAACTTTTTGTTTGTATTTTGAACAGCTGCGATATTGGATATAAATTTTTATGATCTGAAATTCTATAACAATTTGTTAGGAATTACGGTAGTACTTCAATCTACAGATTATAAGAATGATATTGTTGAGGAAATCTGAAATGACGTAGTTAGTTAGCAATTATTGCCAAATTACATCATTCAATTGTTTTAAAAATCAAAACAACTGTTATCTTCAACACATAAATCATAACTCCAGGTCCAGGTACATTCGAAAAAAAAAAAAAAAAAGATAAACTCTGTTCGTCCCTGAGTGGGTAGAGAAAATGGAATAGTATATTCTTCAACGACCGTATAATGAATAATGATAGCTATTATTCTAGAGGATAAAGATTCCAAAGCGAGCCGTAGGCGAGTTTTGGAATTATCCGAGAGAATAATGCTCATTATACGTGAGTAGAAGACTATACTTTCTCTACGACTACAAGAAAATTTATAAATTTATGACGAAAACTCAGTTTGTCGTACTTGGAGGTATCTATCGAAATTATTGCCTTTACTACCAAAAAGTAGTATAAATTACAAAGCAATATAAGGAAGAATAACAATTATACATGAATAACTAAATGATTGAGGGAAAAAATAATAAAAAAACTTCCACCAGTAGGATTCGAACTAACGTTCTTATAACAACCTTTAACTTTTCCGCGGGTCCGTACCACTGGACCACACAGGTACTTACGAAATTTGGGCTTGACATATGACTAAACAAACTCTGTTTGACCAAAAACCGAGATTGTGTAGAATGTTCAGAAAAATATTATTCCAAATACCTTTGTTGCAAGAAAATTTCAAAAAGTCAATCTGACTTTTCTACACATTTTTCAATACGATGGGAGTTGAAAATCGGCAACAGTAATCTCATGTAAAAGTGAACCATCACGTAAAAAGATAATGTTGAGGATTATGATGCATAAATATCGTAATCTTGAACAAATACATACTTTATCAGTTATCAGTCAGATGACAGAGGTTAAAAGATAACAATAATGAATGAAACAAGTAATATGAAATATTTTCTAGTTTGTTTATAACTGGTCATATAGGAAGAACCCCACTGACGCACGAAATAAATATTGAGAAAAATAAAAATTCGCTTAATAGACCGGGAGATGATGACAGATTTTGAGTCCTCCAAAAGGCTACTGAGTAAAATCGTATCCAAAATCTGTCATCATCTACCGGTCTATGAGTCTTGGGAAACGAACTATTTTTCTCTGGCTTATATTTTCAAAATTGTTTATGAAAGAAAGAGTCATTTAGAAATAGGTGACGCTATTTGTCAGGGTTCGGAGTGATAATTATCATCGATAATTATCAAGATAATTATCTTGATAATTATACCTTGATAAATATCTTGATAATTATGAAAATCCACATTAACTCTAGTTGTACTTTGTATTATTAGCGTTTTCCACTGGACTGCCCTTTCGCACTCCAGTGCACTTGAGCGTAAGTTCGGAACGCACCCTCATATCCGACCGAACTCACCGAACACAAATAACCTCAAAATTTGTGTCAAAACTGAAAACAAACGTTCGTTCGTATGTTAAATTAAAATTTAAAAATAATATACAAAAATTTAAGAAGTTTGGAATATTATTTTGTTTAACATATTATTATTTTAATTTTATACTACTAAGAAAAAGAAATTTTGAATTTATTTATTTTTTTATTTCATATTTAGTTTTATTCATTTATTTTTATTTTTGTAGTTTCAAATAATAAAAAAGTTGATATAAATGCCTTTCTTATTTTTATACACAACATATTTGAACTGAAAAAATAATTTGTAAGTAAAAATATAACGAAAATAAGTTGTCTGTCAGTATGGATAATTATCAGATAATTGTCAGATAATTATCCGATAATTATCAAAAAAAACTAATTATCTTGATAATTACGAACCCTGCTATTTGTAGAAAATGAAATATATGTAGTAAAAATGTAAAACTTGAAAATATTTACTCCGGAAGAGAGTTGCTCGTATGGGTGCAGGCGATAATGGAAATAACCAATTTCAAATAAAACAAACAACAAAACAAACTATACAATAACGCTTTCTACACTGGTAATAATTGTCACTTTGATTAAAAACTATAGTGTATATACATTTCAAATACGGACGACGTCAACAAAAGCACGTGAAAACCAAACAAAGGTGTATTATTCTCAACCTTGAACATAATTTAATTGAAAACAAAATCACCGCGGAAATTTTAAGATGTGTTTCCTATAGGGCGGCTGACGCACGCGGCTGCCGCACAGCGTCTGACGCCTAGTACTGCTCATGTGACAAATTTAATAAATTTGTTCATCCGTTTTTCTTCGAGCGTCAGACGCAAGCGTCAACCGTTGGCGGCTACAGACGCCGCGGCTTTAAACAAAAAGCATCTTTACTGGCTTTACTGGCTGTGTGCGCACTCGCCTCAGGAGCGAACACCGCGCAACAGATCGGCAACAGCTGCAGAACTTTTGCTCAACACGTACACACTGTGTGAACTCGTGTTGTTCTACTGTTCTTCAATTACTGTTGAACAACAATGCTTGCTTGGTTTATTCCCACCTTTAGAGGCCATGAGCGCGATCACATTTGTGCCGTTTTTTGTGTGAACTCGTGTGTTGTTCTACTGTTGTTCAACTACTGTTGAACAACAATGCTTGCTTGGTTTATTCCCACCTTAAGAGGCCATGAGCGCGATCACATTTGTGCCGTTTTTTGTGTGAACTCGTGTGTTGTTCTACTGTTGTTCAACTACTGTTGAACAACAATGCTTGCTTGTTTTTTTAGGGTAAAAAAGTCGATGACTCAAAAACGGTTCGTAGTATCGATTTCAAACGAAGACAGTCTTCTAGAGGATGTTTGATTCTATATTACTGCGTCTGCGACAGCACCTCAATATGCTTTTCATGGATATAGTCGAGGTAGCTCCAGTGGTATTTCTCTTCCATTAAAATTTGAAGCAACCTTTATCCAATCGAAATGAATTTGGTATCAAAAGAAATGTAAAACGTTGATCTAGGTACGTGCTGTAATGTTTTTTTGAAATTATTTTTTCATCTACCCAAAAAGTTGCCTGAAAATAATTGCTTTTTTGGAGCATATTTCAGACTTTTTTTGTGAAAAAGTGGATTGAAAATTCAATTTCCATTACAGCACGTACGTAGAATCAAACTGCTTCTAGAAGACTGTCCTTGTTTGAAATCGATAAGACGAACCATTTTTGAGTTATCAATAGTTCACTCCTTTACCCTAAAAAGAGTACCAAATGTGATCGCTCTGATGGCCTCTTAATAATTGTACGCAACCAAGCTGAATACAACTCTGCGCACACATTTCGTTTTGTGACCGTTGGATCTGTTGATTAACGACCAATGGCCTTGCGGGAACTGGCTATCACGTGATGAACACGCTGCAAGCATCGATCATTCTTTACATCGTACGTGTACTTGCCACGACCTGATAGAGAGCGATCGCGCAGGTACAGACTCTCCCAACTAAATTACTATTGGATTACCATTAGGCCCTTGCCGGCCAGTGTCGTACCTATAATTAGTTTTAATTAAAATGGAACATGAGTTCATTGTAATTTCTTTCCATATTTTATTTAGTATTATTATAGGTCGTAGTACAGTTCATTAAAATGTTATATAATACACTTAACCAAAAATTAACTTTAATCAGTCACTATCTGAATACAAGTTTTCTTCATCTTCACTGCTGCTTGTGCTTCTGCTGCTATCGTCATTTAAATTTATGATCACTGGATTTACCTCTGTTTGAACGTCTGTGAATGTTTCATTTTCCCAATATTTCCGCTCTATAGCTTCAGCGTCAGCAAAACTTTTGCCATTTCTCGGAAGTGATTTCACCAAACTCGTGCGAGTTTCCTCACATCTCCCAACTTGAAAGTTACATTATTTTGGGACACGTTGTTTTTGACAGTAGCCCAAATGAATTCAATGGGATTCAAACCCGGATGGTAGGGTGGAAGTCGCAAAACGTTATATCCGTGTTCAAGCAAAACCTTATCAAATTTGTATCTAATATGATGCTTTTTATTTTCCTTGATCAACTCGTATAATTCGGGTTTGAGCATGTTAGGGGTGAAAATAATGTTTTTTTTTTCGTGCAGCCACTTAACCATGAGAGCCTTCCTAGAATTTGTGTTGAGGGCTGGATTAATTTGAAAATTATGGTATGGAGCATTATCGGTCACGACTATCGAATTCATAGGTAAATTTGGGATTAACTCTTCTTGTAACCATTACCATAATTTTCAGAATTAATTTCTGAATGATATTCCCCTGATTTTGTGCCTGATTCAAATATAAGCCGATAATTAGGTATAAAGCCCATGTCACCTCCTGCATGGAAAATAATGAGTCTTGGTCCCTTCGAAATATTTTTAAATAACCCCTTGGTTAATTCATCCGTCCAGTTCTTGGAAGATGTATGTCCAATATGAAGGTATGTTTAATCAAGAACCACAATTGGTCGCTGTTGGCTACGAAAATAATTGATTTGTAGTAAATACTTGATCCTCAACGTTCTAATGTCCATTTTCTCTATGATCGGGTCGCAAAGGAATTGTTCGGCGATTACAATTGCCCCATGGGCGAGCCTCTGGAAAAGAATCAAGAGTAGGTGCCACAGTTTCCAAGAATAAGTATGGACTTGGACCATCTAGAGATCTCGGTATCGATAGTGTTGATCGGGTTAATTTCGCAACATTTCCATAATTTTACAATTTTCCGAGCAACTTTTCCAATTTTTCTTTCCGTAAAAACTTGAATCGGATTATAACAAACATTTGAAAAAAAATGCAAATAAATCCCATAAATCCCAGATATTCCACGATAGGCTTATTATAACAGATACCTGTCAGAACTCCCCTGGCTAACACCAAGACGGGTATTATATCTAATAGATGTTCCTCATTGCAAAGGATACCATTGCAAGTGATCTCTGTAACCAACCAGCAGAATTTTGTTTTGATTTGACAGGGCACTCAGTATCGCACTTAGCAATGGTGGAAAACGTGTTTTGGAAGGACGTGTGTTGAAGAGTGACTTTGGTTTCAAAATGGAGTGGCGTCAAACAAAATGTAATACAATTCTAAGAATTGTACCAAATACACCTTTGTATTTGAGTCCCGTAAAATAGCTTCCATAAAAATAAAAACAAAGTACACAATGCACGTAGAGATATTCTAAAAAAATATTAGACAACACCTATGCACAGTTAAGGAACTCAAAAATGAGTGAGATTATTTGATGTCTAACTTCTGGGGGTACAGAACAAAAATCAAGAATTCAGAAACGTCAAGAGCAGACACATCTGACACCTCCGTCACTGTAGCGTTCATTTGTGACCAAACATATTTGGCATGTTCGCGTTTATTGCTAGTTCGATTGAATATGTAGATGGCATGTTTGTGATATTTGCAAATACATCAAATATTTGGCCGAATACAGAGATACCGGCTACACACACTACTCCAAGTGAAGTACCGGCATAACATCTACTGGCGATCTGTGTGCATCGTGAAAAAGAATTGATTATGGTTTTGTGTACATTTCACCCAATATAGTTATTCATGCAACAAGTGCAAAAAGTAAGTGTTTATTGCACTCGACGTGAAATTGTCCGACGAGGCCGTTAGGCCGAGTTGAACAACACGTTGAGTGCAATAAACAATTTTTGCACGAGTTGCATACAACATTTTTTCTACGTTAATGCAAAAAGCAAAGAATGATTTATTAAGGTAGGGCACTAGGTGATGGAAAATGAAAAGTGCAACTTGAATAATTGATTATTAACAGATCACTATCATCTATTTTCCAATAATAATACTCATTTTAAAACTTCAATTCTGTTCTGTTTTGATTATGGAGATTTTCTCGGGAAGGCATTGTTTGTTTAGCTCTGGCTTCTAACATTAATACAAAATAATATAAAATACATAACTGTTGAAAACGTATTGCCAATCTCACAGAATATCTGCTAAATATGTAGTGGGTTTGAACATTAAGTGGAATGACAGATGAGTGCAATAAAAACTTTATTGCACTAGTGCAATAAAGAACTTCTTTTTCCACTAAATATAGTTCTATACAGTTTTGCTTCTTGCATGAATGTTGAAAAAAAAAATTTATGATATCATTTTATTCTCACAGGAGAGATTATTTCCATATAGTAGCAGAGGTTCAATGATTTTAAAAAAACAATAAACATAAACTGACGTTGATTCTAGCTGGGGACCTCAATGTAAATTTTGCAAAAGATGAATCAATGCCACTGATTACTTCCCTTCAAAAAAGAATTTCAACTGCAAATTACTTAATACATATTTTTAAATAAAAAAATAGATCAATTAAAATTATTCAATTAGATCAAACACAAATGACCATGTTTAGAGGCTTATTGGCATTAGTAAGATGTTTATGTTAGACTTTACTACTAAAAATATTCAAAGAAATGATGAATTTAAAGAAAACTACTGATTCATATTCAAAGAAAAATAGGTGATAATATTAAAACCTTGAAAACCGTAAAACAAAACTAATTTAAAATGTTTATCAGTCTTATCATGTATTTTTGCCTAATGTGCTTAGTAAAACAGATTGTTGAAAAGATATTCATTATCATGCATTTCTTTTTAATTAAAGCATTGAACTTCATTTCAAATGCAAATAGTTAACTTCTACCTTGACTTTTGCAAATTCATCTACAATATCTATCTATATTTTTATTGAACCTGAAAACAAGTTCATAATTATTATGTACATTATGTAATAGGATGCTCAAATATTTGACACCTGAAGAATGTGACAAACGAGTTAACACAACTGAATATCGACTCTTTCAATAATGAAAGACAATATCAGACTTTAGAGAACAGTTGCATATATAGGTAACTTGTAGTTAAAATTTTTTACGAAGATAATTGAACTTACCCACCTCTTGACAATAGGCCTTGGAAAAGATCTTTAGTTTTTCCATTCCAATGTGAAGATAATCAGCACACAAATATTCAATAATACTAATTCTATTACACGTGGTTGAAAATAAAATTTATAAACTATAGATCCACTTCAAAATAAACTTATTTTATCATTGTAGTTTGTAGTTGATAATAAAACACAAATACTTGCTAGTACCTTGTACCTCCTACACCGAAACCGAATAGGGAATAACCCAAATAACCCAACCCGAATGCGAATAACGAAATTTCCAAGATATCAGATCAGACAAAACACAAATCAACATTCACATAAATCACATATGCCAAAATGCGAAAACGACACATTGAATATTGAAATAATCGACAAAAGTCACAAAACACAAACTCAGCGTTTCACGTTTTTTTCTTTTTTACTTGAAGTTATATATTCTGTGGTTATAGCCTTGACAGAAAGATAAGGATATCCAGCTTGTGTGACGTCAGGGGTGCGTTCACAATTACCAACCCGAAATTTTCGTCACATCTTTGTTTACATGACGGTTGACGCACGGTAAATGCAAGTACCATGCAACATGTAAGCCCATAATCTCTTGTCTATAATCCTTGCGGTAAATGATCTTCGTTCACGAGTTGGTGTCAACCGAAAACATAGCCCCGTAGCCCCCTTCGTTTACGTGTGATCATAACATTGTAACCTAAAGAAGTTTTCTGTGTACTTAAATTGTTTTCATTTTTGTGGATAGAATGGATCCTGCTTTTGCATTTTTTCGGAGGGACTAGACTTCGTCCGTTCGTTGTCAGATAGAACCTCAGCGTAATAAAAGACATAGAGATGCCGTGCCTATACCTAGACAAATACCTGTTTTGAAGTGAACATGAACTATCCTTTTCTATACATTTTGTGGGCGAGAGGGTGACGGGTGGTGAAATGTTATCAAATGAGCGGGCATATACGAAACTACCCGAATGAATACGGACTAAACATATAAAGCCCTCGCTTGTAAGCAAAGCAAATGCAAAGTTATGTTGATAACAAGACAAGGATGGAGAAGGCATCTCTATGGTCTTTCATTACTCTGTTTGGTTTGGTGCGATGTGTAAGTAAGGTGTTCTGTGTCTCGTACAACTCGCACTGAGTGACCAATACCTTTCACAGACAAAAGACAAAAGGCGTTTTCCATTTAGAAGTTATGCCCCGGAGATTATTATTCTAGACTTACTATTGGTATATTTTGACGATGTCATTTTTCAACCAATGATTAAACTAGAATAAGAAGCCCTGGTGCATCAAACCCTTAAATGTAAAGCAGCCAAACAGTAACGTTCAATCTTAAATACCGAATAGTAACATGTTAGATTCATCATTGAACTGTATGA
Organism: Chrysolina haemoptera; assembly: GCA_958298965.1. Classification (NCBI taxonomy): domain Eukaryota; kingdom Metazoa; phylum Arthropoda; class Insecta; order Coleoptera; family Chrysomelidae; genus Chrysolina; species Chrysolina haemoptera. The sequence goes on along the minus strand of OY282602.1, from coordinate 10,517,059 downwards.
ACGTTTCTGCGGCAGATTTTTCCTGATTTGCGATTGGCAAAAAAAATATGCGAATATTCGCAAGTGTATGAACGAGCCCCAAGATCCCTTAGGGAGTTTCTGAGCCAAAAAACTGCAATATGTCAGTTGTCAATTGTCGATTGTCATTTTCAATCAAAAATGTCAAAATGTTGATTGATTTACAATAAAAACGGATTAATGTAAATAAATGTAGCAAATCTCCTTATCCTTAATTTTATATAAAGTGTATGAAAGAAACCTAGCTATGAATAAAACTAGTCGTTGTTTTCTCAAGGTTTGAATTCATTTTAATATATTTTAAAAAAAAGGGGCATTATCCAAAGATACAATTAAGAAACTTTTGCGTTAAATGAAAATATTATGTGATAAATAGATTTTATTTCATTTATTCACAGTGACTATCAGAAAAGAAAGAATGACAGGATTTGCTAGATCCAGTTGGAGTTTGATTGTGTGATTAAAGTATAATCAAGCAGAAAACAACAGAAATATGAACCAAAGTGAAGAACAAACACAAAACAATTCTGCACTTTTGAAACCTGTTAAATTGGTAATTTCATCATTTCTATCACATTTCAGAACTAACAGTGACGTTTTCAGGAAACTCTTTTGAATCATTTGGAAGTTTCTGTATCAGAGTCTGAAAAGCGGATAAATGGGTCTCTGAATCTCAGGGATTATTACACAGTATATTTGATTGAAATCAAGTAAGTAGTTTACCCAACCTTTTAACAAGTCGTATAAAATCAACAAAGTTCAATTCTCAGTTTCAAGGATAAGTCAATTTAATTAGCTTGTGTGCAATACTTATATTTCACTCATTTGAAGTTTTACTAAAATGTATACCTTTAGAGTTACAGATCCAAATTTCCAAAATAAAGTTGGGAAACTAACAACAGTATGGAGAAGGTATACAGAATTTGAGCAGTTGAGGGATTATTTAGAAGTAACTTTTCCTTACATAGTTCTGCCACCACTGCCTGAAAAGAAGGTTATGTATGGTTGGCAGAAAATTTCCAGTGACACCTTTGATCCCAATTTTATTGATCGTAGAAGAGCAGGACTGGAGAATTTTTTGCTAAGAATTGCAGCACATCCAATTCTTACATGGGATAATCATTTTTTGGAATTCTTGCAAGAAGAGGAAGGTTGGAGGGAATCCTATAAAGCTAATGGTAAACAAAAACATCCACAACTGTCTTTCCAATACAGAATCAAAATAACGTGAAAAATTCCACAGAGGTTTGCAGCATAATACAGATATACCTACATGTTAACATTTCTTATTATAACCCACAGACATATAATAATATCCAAACAGTTCCTTGCAGCCAACATAAGAGAAATGATAGAACATTTCAAAGCAAAAGGAACATATTAGGATTCAGAATATGGAAAATTGTAGCCATTGTATGTCCATTCAATGACAGGGTAAAATTGTAGGTCAGGATATCAATTTCGTAACAATGGTCCATAGGCCAATCCAACATTTGGTATCCTACACACTTCGTATATAACACCACTATTTTGCCTTTAATTACTCTTTTTCTTTTTTCACAACTCTGGCTGTAATTTTCTCTTTGTCATGCCCAGTTGTTATTATATGTCTATGTTATAACCAAACAAATGTTTAGTTCAGATTTTGTAATTTTGGTTCCATTGCTATCCATAAAGCTCAGTTACTATCTTTATTGCATTCTCCATATGAATCTGGGAACTTTTTTTTTACTCAGGGTACTTCCAGCTGGTTGAAAATAAACTGAAGAGCATAAGTGTGTCAGTGAGGTTGAAGAGATGTGACCCAAAATTCCACACACTCAAAGACTATGGAGGAACCCTCTACATCAATATCAATAACCTTCTGAAAGCTCGATCCAGAGTAGCAGAAAAGCAATACAATGTTCACAAACTGCATGCCAATTATGGGCGGGTGTTCAGTGAGTGGAGCGTGGTAGAAAAAGAGATGGGGGATGCATTACAAAGAACTGGTCACTATCTTGATTCTCTTGCATCATGTATAGATGCCAGCTTGGAAGATGAAGAGCTGTTAGCTGATCAGTTGAAGGAGTATTTGTTTTTCTCTTATTCGCTGCAGAATGTCTGCAAGAATCATGAGATATTGCAGTTGCAGCTTGAAGATGCTGAAGACAACGTGGCAAATAAAAATATTGAGCGCACTAAAGTACAACAAGGCAAGACAGGGTTGATGTCAAAGTTGTTTGGAGCTGTGGACACCGAGGAAGTTAGAGAGTATAAGGTGAATTTATTGGATCAACAGATTCAGGAAGGAGCTAAGACTGTCAGTGATACCAAAGAAAGTTTAAGGTAAGATGTCCCAAGCAGACATAATAACAGCCAATTAATCTTTCAATCAAAATATTTTTTTGTTTTACTGGATTCAACATATTCTCACACAAAGAGACTGAAGAGTGAGAAAAAAAGCTGAGTTAGTCTGAATATACATATTACATTTCGAGAGCCTAAGATTTTTACCTATCATTATTTTCATAGTTGAAGGAAACTGATTAATTTGTCAAGTACCATTAGGAAAAACAAGAATTTGATAATAATTATATTATGGTATTTTGTTTTTTCTTTGGAAACTATTTTTATCAGAAGATTTTTTTATCCATATTATTAAATTACAAAGAGATAATCTCTGTATACTGAAGAATTACTGAATACAATTTTCTAGAAACTTAGAAAAATCCTCACCATAATAGGACCTCATCACCTACAATATATTCAGTTTGACAGTAACAAAACTGATTTAGTTTCGTTTAGGGTCAGTTTTATAGGTCAGTATAAAATCCGGATGAACTTACCAATGTGAGTGACAATCATTAAATAATGTTGAAAGATTCACGTAAAAACCATTTATTGAGTTATTCGTCTGGAGTTTAAACTGAATATATAAAACCCGACCTTATACACACATTATCACCTGATATAGTGGAATGCATTAATGCCTCAAATCTATTGATATTCAGCAAACAAGGAATAACCTTGCATATCATATAATTCTACATTGAATATAGAATACAAAAAAGCTAGATTCCACTTTGTCAGTTTGAACGCTGTTTGTAATTAGTAAGTAAAATTTATAAATAACAATGAACAATTATATTTTGTTTGATAACTGTCAGGGTTCCAAAAGAAATACTCATCAGACAAATAAATTTTCCCAGCAAAATGAAAAGATATGGTAGGTATCAAAGGCTAAACGATTTCTGAACTATCTTAATCAATCATAAACAAACACTAGACTCTCTAGAGTTTCAATTGGACTGTAATCTTATAAAGACCATTTTCAATAGTTATACAATAAATTATATTGTCAATCTTGGATTTCATAAAACAATTCATACTATATTGATTCTATATTCTTTGAAACTGATCATAGTAACATCTACACAAACTGCAAAATAGACAATTAAGAATTATAATTAGAGGAAATCAAAATACTCCCTAGATAATGTGGTCAAGGTATAATTTGATACTTATAAAAAATTACCTTCTTCAATCAAATCTGCTTCAACCCAAAAGAAAGTTCAAAAATGAATTGCTGCAACATTTTTTTCAACAGATGTTACTGAAATAAGATGTTCAGTTATTTTTTTATCAATTTGACACTAAGGTAAAAAACGATTAAAATTTCCTTAGTATCATAACTATGGATTTCCATCAAGTAACGGCCACGTCAATAAAAAAAATATCAATTTGATATACCATATAATTTATTTTTATTTGAATAGGTATAAAGTAATATATTTGCAACTCATTTTTTACTAGTTTTCTTGATAATGTGTGGTTAGTAATGTTCTATTTAAAAAATAAATCTCATATTTTGTTTGTCAGAGAAAAAGTATAGAAACATGCTTTAAAAGACTCCTGTCTAAGGATATAACCCTTGTTTTGTGAATTTGGAGCTTTCACAGTCACTTCAATATTCATATTATAAACAATAACAATTATTCGCAAAAATGAGACAAACTTTGAAGCCTCAGTCATATACCACATGCAGTCACATCAACTGAGGATTCCAATACCAACAACTCTCTTATTCAAGATGCATTGATATACTAAAATGGAATAAAGAGGTATAATAAACAAAAACCTGTTTTTAAATACATTACTATAGTTACATGACAACCCTCCTGAGAGGCTGTGATTAAAAATTGGTCTTCTTGATGGTTGAAACTGTCATGAAAAATGAAAATGATACTAATATTAATATGAATAGTATTATGTATGAAAACAGTGGAACTGTGGAAAAATTACAGTTTGGGGAGAAAAAGGCTGATATTATCGAGTAACTGGCGGAATGTATATAACCACAAATGTTTATTTGACCGAATAAAATTGTTTATTATTATTTATCAGTAGTTATTGAATTAATTTGAGTTCGTAGAAAAAGTATAGTATGTAATGCGTTTATAGAGTCTTCTAGACACTTGACTATTTAACCAAGCATATAACCGTTGACAGCGCTGGGTTTTGAACCAAAGATCCACAGATGACAGATGATTTGGCCAAGGAGCAAACTCTCCTTACCATCATGCCACCACTTGTTACATGATATACCTTTATAATCACAGGACGTCTACCAATGCAAAGATTATGCATTTCACAGTTATGGACACTTTGACGGCAATAGAGACATTTATTAAATGACCTTCACTCTATTGGCCAAGGTTACATGTCACCATCTCATGCTTCAGTGGAGTTAGTACAAATACGACTGACAATCGTTATGTTAACGTGTTGTATGAAAGGAGAGAAGTTTAGCACTCCCCTTGACAAGGATGGAATAACACATATATGGTTGAGGCACACTTGACCACCATTTTTTTTTTTTGTTTTCTACATGAATAAGTTCGAAATCTAAATATAATGAGGCTTGTTCAGCCGAAGTTTATTAATTAGGGATGCTGTGCAGTAAATTTTTTCACCAACCAAGAAGTATTATATTTTGAAATAACATGATATTCCAGAGACACTTCCAAATATTCATATATTGTGAATATGATTTTTGCAAATAGTTACTTAATATGTAACGGGTTAGTTACATAAAAATCTAAAATATTTGTATATAAATATTTATACGCTATAAGTATTTACAGAAAATAAGAACTGTGACTTGACAGGATTCCGTTGTAATTCAGATTGTCAGTGTTGTAGTATAATATTTTCTCTTGCCTAGTAATACCCTTGAAATGAAATATATATACCTATATATATTTTTTTAGTAAAAGCTAATTCTATTCTTCAACAGTAATGTAATCCGGAATGGATAATTCTATTATATAATCGCGTGAAAAAATCATTTTGAAATTGTATTTATTTTTCAGAGATTTCACGGAAAAGGCCTTGAATGATATTGAACGATTCCAGTCTCAAAAAGTATCAGATCTCAGAGACACCCTGGGTAATTATGCATTCCTCCAATTGAAAACTGCAAGAAAGGTACGTTATCTTCAATTCTCTTGAAGACACCAAGTAATTTTTTGTTTTTTTCAGGGTCTTCAGAATTGGACGCAAATACGCGACTGTTTGCAAAATATTCCATAAAAATAAGTAAATACTGAATATTTATTTTTATATATCCATTTAAACTTTATTTATTTGTTGTTTATGTTTTTCTTGAAATTGTTTAAATTTTGTTATGAATTAATAATTTATTCAATAAATTAAACACCTATAATATATCAGACAGGATGAAAATATGCCTATTATGCAAGTAAAATACTAATTATTATTGTGTTGTTTGAATTTCAGTTCCTATGTGAAGTTAGGTTTTTTAAATCGGGTTGAAGCATAAGATTCCTCGATCGACTTATACAGTATCGGAAACTTTTCATCTGGGGTGTAGACAGAAATCTACTTGAGCAACAAGGAACGCAATGATATGATCATACCACATAAATAAGAGAGACGCACTACTGTGCGCCTATCCTGTTACCCCGCCCGACGAATTAACAGCTCACGTCGATATCCCTTCCTCGAATGAGTAAAGGAGAAATTGTAATGCTCTCTCAACATATTGCAAGCTATTCTTTACGCTCTCATGAAATCACCATACCCAAGATGAAAACTTTCCGATACTGTATATTGCTGATATAAACTGTATATATATATATATATATATATAAAACCAGTTAGATCAAAGATACTCTCAACCAAAGTAGGGAATATCCTTTGGGGATACCGTCATAAATAAAAGGCCTGGTGGAAGAACAACTCTTGGTTAAATTGTCAAGCTTTCGAAAAACTTTATTTTCATGATCAAGACATCTGGTTTTGTTCAACTAGTCCCGTCAAGAGACTACCTTTCTCGATATATATATATATATATATATATATATATATATATATATATATAGAGGAAGGGTAGTCGTTGCTGACTAGTTAGGTATGGAACTAGTAAATAGTGGGGCTTTGCAGCAAAATCAAAGAGTACTACTTTAAAGTTTGTCCAAGCTTTCGGAAATTTAATAAATCATTTCCATCATCAGGGATACTACAAATTGCATGTGTAAGTAATATAAAAAAAATATATATGTATTGTTAACTTACATCTTTGTTGAGATTGTGAGAAGCGATGTTATTCAACAATAAGTGACACATTGTGCAAGATGAAAGTTGATATAAACCAATTTTACATGTTTTAAACCAATTTTACATGTTTTATATCAACTTTCATCTTGCACAATGTGTCACTTATTGTTGAATAACATCGCGTCTCACAATCTCAACAAAGATGTAAGTTAACAATACATATATATTTTTTTATATTACTTACACATGCAATTTGTAGTATCCCTGATGATGGAAATGATTTATTAAATTTCCGAAAGCTTGGACAAACTTTAAAGTAGTACTCTTTGATTTTGCTGCAAAGCCCCACTATTTACTAGTTCCATATATATATATATATATATATATATATATATATATATATAAACAGTATAAACTGAAGGGTGGTTTATCTTCACCTTATGCTATTGAATTTAAAGCAGATAGAGACCGTTTGATAAGGAAGGTTTGTCAAAATGGATTTGTCTTGGGAAAATGTTTTTATTGAAAGGCCTTTGCCTAAAATGTATTGAGTCTATTTCATAACCTGAGTTTTTTTATCTATTTGTTAAATGACATTGCAATTGATATTACCCAAAGTTGAAAACATTAGAGTTTGAGCTGCCTAAATTCAGCACAGAAGTAAATTGTAATGCCTTTGTTTTGTCTTGTTATTAGGTGTCTTGTTCTAAGCTATCATGAGCAACTAACTATTCTGTTTAGAGAAGCACAAGTTATTTACTCATCGGCATAGCTTTTGTTATTTTAGATCTACTCTTAACAATTTTTTTTATAAAATTTGTTACCGAAGCTATGACGGGGATAAGTAATTGGATACGGTATTTAGCAATTTCTCCAAAAGTTAAGCTAAGTACATCCATTTATATACCTTTTAAATTAATTAATGATAAAAACCACACTTTACCAGATAGGTAATAATTATAATTAACAAGCATATACCTAGCCCTAAAATTGGCATTATCGAAATTATATTGAAGATTTAAATGGTGAACAATTCTAATTCTAAAGAGTTAACAATAATATGAAATATTAAGATTAAAATGGTAATTATTTAGTTCTACTTCAAAAAAATAATTAAAAAATTGATTAAGTTCAAGAAAGGTGGGTTATTCAAATCAAGTTAGTCATCGTTCAGGAGTAAGTTTAAATTTTTAAGTTTATTCATTTCATTATGATTCCAATAATTCTGCTTTTTTCCTTCATTTTCTATGTGTAAAATCTCAAATTCTTCATCAAAAGTATGATTTTCTTCCAAAAGATTCACATAACCGTCATAACCCATAAGATGTTCTTGGGTGCGATTTATAAATGTTCTACTGGGTAGACCATCCATATAAAGCTTAGGATAATTTCCACAATTTAATTCGTATACCACTGATTGCTCGATATTGGAAGTTCTGTCTTAATTATTTTTGATGAGATTTACCATATTTTTGATATTTCCCATTTTATTATTTGTTCTATATGCGACTCTTTTATATCTTGAATTAGAAATTCAGAAACTTTTCAGTTGCTTGCTCTTACCTAAAAGCAACTCGCTTGAGGAAATTATCAATAGTCAGTAAGATTTTTTTTTTCAGAGAATTAAAAAACCAGTTCACCTACCTAACGCATTATTTTCGAAAACACAGAGTATTTTTGTTGTGAGAGTTTACCAGTCACATTCCAAATAGTTCTGATGGTGGCTTTTTCAAACTCTGATCCGTCTAAATTTTTCAGGTTTACGGCCCAATCTTCAAGTATACGCGGCAACTCTTCAACAGTACACCATTCGTTTAAGTCCTATTTTCTCACCGCACTAAACTCTTTGAACATTTTCCACGTGTACCTTTTAACTCAATGTAGTATTTTTGATGAATTTTCACTTATGATTAAGTATATCTATTGAGTCATTTTTATTTGATATTTCCATTTCTGCTCGAAGTAACTGACATTTTAAAAATTTTATGCTGTAAACGTCAACCTATATGTCATTTGCATGGTGACACGATTGTTCAACAGTGATCATTTCTCGGGACACTTATCCGGGGCCATTATCAGTGTAATGTTTGTCTGATTGACTAATTATGGTCACATGATCGCAAATACGTAGATGTGATAGGTTCAAATTGAATGAAAATACATTTCATTTCAATTTCATTGTGCCAAATTTGGCGAATGATATGGGATGATGTTTTCTTTGTTTTCACCATTTTGCGATTCTTTCGCATTTTTTCTACAGAATAAAATAATTGCTTATGATTCATAGTTAACGATGTTGAGGACTTTGTCCGAGGTAAAAAATTTGTATGGTTTTATTGAGCACTAAAATATTTTTTTATTTTAAATGCTGAAATTATTGGCCTATAAAATACCATACAATGACAACGATGTCATATTCATATGCAAGCAGATAATGAAAAATGTAAATGAACTCATGTTCAATGTATCATATAATGTATTAAGAAAGATTTACCCTTTAAAAATGTTTAGGATTATTGCTTGTTTGTTACTACTAATTTGGAAATTGTTATGTTATGGGTATTATCGACTATGACTATGAATCGTCTTTTTTATATAATGATTTCACTTATTTAATTCACTTCTGTCATTTTGTGACATGCGTTGATGATGTAACGTTTAGTTAACTAGCTTTTCATACCTACTATGTAATTTCAACCCCTATGAATTTTTAAGCACTATTGACTTTGATACGTGTACTTGCTATTCATTCGCAGTATTCATAAGCTCCTTTCCATGTTTATACAACAATTGAGAAAAGCATTCACTCCAGTTGAAATTTCGGTAATGTCGGAAGTTGATTCTGCAAAAATGGGTTTTGTGGCATGGATCGCCCTTTGCATTATCATTTGTTTTTGGTTCTTAAATAAATTTGCCAAAGGCAGAAGACAGTTTCAAACAAATTTACATGTGATTGAAGATGGACTAAAAAAGATGCAGGAGGAACTTGAAACCAGAGAGTTGGAGAAGAGTATTGGATGTGTTGATGATGTGGAAGATATTTCTTCCTTCTTGCACAAATTCCATGAGAATCAGGTTGGCTATTTCATTATTCGAATTTCCCATGTAATTCTTGGAGCACTTGCAATATTCAGTATCGAACAAAAGTGGTTTTCATAATGTCTGAAGATGCAAAATGCGTGGTAAAAAAATATTCAAGACTATTAACATTCTCACAATCCTTGTATTCCACATATAAATAATAACAATTTCTTTCTGAATTTGTACAGAAAACAATTACTTGCAGTTTATTTTAAAGCTCAAAATCATGAACATACAGGGTGATTCATAATACAACCGACTAACCTTCTTGGATAATTCCTCACATGAAAATAAGACGAAAACTTCCCGTAAATAGATTACCTACTCATTTTCTGAGTGTGATATATACAGGGTGTAGAAATTAGAAAATACATTATTTTAATGTCTTGTTTGGCTTGACCAATAAAGATAAATCCAAAATCCGTTTTCAGGACAACTTTTAGATATACTTGCATATGGTTCTAGGTCCTTTATGAGGTATGGTTTCACACGATGAAGCCATAGGATTCAAAATAGCACTCAAAGATTTTTGGAGTGGGTGAGATAATTTTTTGTTTTTTATAACAAAATTCCGATTCAACCGACTAATTCAAAGTGCACAAGCACCTGCATTCGTCTACTAATTTTAAACACCGACTGATGAAAAGTCGTAAATGGACTGAAGCGACACCTGAACAACACCCAAAGATTTCTGAAATTTTCAATCCTACCGTCGTAAATTTGATCCCCTTTGATGGCTGGCCTGTTCGTTCTCCTGACCTAATCCTACCGTTTTCCTCTTGTAGGTATACCTAAAGTTTTGGTGTATATAATGTCAATAAGAGAGTTTTCCGTCCCAAATATATCGTCTTTTATGATCCAGTGCAACAAGCCACTTTTGAATACGTTTTTCGGACGATTCTTCGATGAATAGCTTCCAGTTCTTCTGGCCTAGAACGATTCCCAAGTATTTTCGTTGATCTTTTTGGGCTCATTCGATAGCCCCAAGGCTACATGTTGATATAAAAGTTAGAAAAGCTCAGGTGGCCGATGAAGATAATATGAGAGTGAACACTTTTTCGGAAATTATTAAACTTTAGCCAAGAGGAATGTTTCAACTTTTTGTTATGCCACACGACGTGGGTATTTATTTAATTCAATAATTATTATTTTTAGTAGGTACAAGAGTATGCACAGTAACAGATTTTTCTGGCCATGCCACTTTACAAATTAAAAGATTTTTGTTTTAAGATTTCATCAGTGTATATCTCAGTTAGGAAGCAATTTATTTTTGGAAACTTTTCATGAACCTATTATGGACGTATAAATTACTACCCCCAAAATTTGTCGGTTGTATTCTGAAATACCTATTGTATATGGATATTGTTTTTGTAATTATGGAAATATAAAGTTTAATGCATTGATCTGAATCAACGAAAATGTCTTTCTGTTCATAATATTCATTTATTTCCATATTGTTTGAATTCATATAAATACTTAATGAATTATGGTGAGGGTTATTATCGATTGGAGCAATAAACTTTTCTCTGAGGAGACTTATGATTAACGTCTGTTGTCATCGAGTTGTTTCTATAGTTATGAACTGAAAATTGTCATTTGAAGTATTGAGCGACGCATTCTAACCTTTATTTACATTAATTTTTGCTCTTAATTTCAAAATGCGTGCACAAAAAGTTGGTGTAGATGTCTTCAAAATGGTGTGCTCCTCGTGTTCCTATCTAGCTCTAGCAGGTGTTGCTTATATTCTTCTAAAACTTATTCATGCTTGTTTTTGGTTTCCTAACTATCTGAAGAATCAAGAGAAAGTTGAAGCTGACTTGGAAACTAGTGAAAGAACAAATCTGGAGAAACATGCTGCAGATGAGGAAGAGGATAAAAAGCATATTTAGGATGCTTTTGTAATGTGTTTTCACCATTTGGATTTGTGTTTTTTGGGACTTTTGATAAATACACATTTTTTTTTAATTAGGGATCAGTTGTTTTATTTTTTCCAATGAACTATTGGATGTAATATTATATCCTTTTATTTTGTTAAGTTATTCCCGTAGCTTTCGTTATATTTGAGCGAAATTGTCAAGCTGTGTGCATGTAACAATATAATTGAATGAAGCAAAATTTGTATTTTGTGCAAAATTTTGCTTCATTCAATCAATTCGTGATATTTGTCTTGAAATTCTGAATTTTGTCAAATCGATAGATACATCAGAAATGTACAATATGACCTTGAAGTAATCCTTTCAAGTGGCATTTTTCAGGCTTCAAGAAGATAAACATATAAGATATAAAATATATAATATATTTCTATGAAGATAAACATCAAATATGACAACTTATGATTTAATAATGAATTTGCAGACATTGACAACTGCTGAACTGCTAACAGTTTATTTCTATACTGATGTTTGATGGCGTCGCCACCTAGCGTGAAAATGTAAAATTTATTTTCTCGGCTAGACGTAGAAAAGGTAACTTTTTCTTCTCCGTAAAGCCGGTAAAATTCAACTTTCACGCAGTGTAGGATAAAAAGGATATTTTTATTCAAGTTGCATTGAGGCCTGAAAAAGCACTTTATTATCGTAGTTTACACATGATTTTTTATCGTACACAGTATTTGTTGGTAATATTTCAACAAAAATTTTATTTATCGAAAAACTGACAAGTTAACTTCAAACAAATATCAAATATTACAACTAATATAATGAATTTGCAGACATTGACAACTGCTAACAATTTATTTTTATACTGACATTTAATAGTGTCGCCACCTAGCGTGAAAATGTAAAATTTATTTTCTCGTCTAGCCTTAGAAAAGGTTACTTTCTCCTCTCTGTAAGCCGGTAAAATTCAACTTTCTCACATTGTAGGATAAAGATAGTATATTGAATACCTAGGTCTAAAGAAGATACTTCTTGATTCTTGAAAAATCACTTTACTGCCATGTCCGGGTTTACACATAATATTTTATCACACAATATTTGTTGGGAATATTTATTGTACAAAAATATTATTTATTGAAAAACTGACAAATTAACTTCAAACAAACATCAAATATGACAACTTATGAATTAATGAATTTGCACACTTGAAAATTGCTAAGAATTTATTTCTACACTGACGTTTAATGGCGTTGGCGTGAAAATGTAAAAATTATTTTCTCGGCTAGCCGTAGAAAAGGCAACTTTCTCCTCAAGAAAATTTAACTATCACAAAGTGTATAAAAAATTTGAATTTTTAATCGTTACGAGCACTTTAATGTGAACAGGGATCATAGACACTAGCAATTGCCAAGATAAAGAATAGCGATAACGGTTCATAGTAATAGTAAATCTAAATCGCAGTTCGTTGATCACAGTATGTTATAGTATGAAGTTTTATGAACCGTCACTTTAAAATCACCAACTTGATTGTATGGTTGCATTTCGCCCCAGAACGCCAGAACAAGTCTTAGAAACAGATCACATATTAACAACATGGTGTCCAACGCAAAGGTAAGTAAAGAAAAATGAATAAATCTCCTTGATTAAAGTTGGGTTGAACTGACCACACACTATATTCTAGAATAAATATGGAATTTATAACCTTGAAAAGTACCTTGTCCACCGAATAAAACGTAAGCTAATGTCTTTATCATTTCTTCCTTCTCTATTTAGAAGTGTATGTCGATTGTCTCATGTGACTTTCTGACCATAGCATAGGGCATGATTTGATTAGATAATGACCATTTTAGTAGGTACTCAGTATTATAGAGTAATTTAAATTTGGTTCAATAAGGTCGGAAAGAGAGGAGATTCCAAACAAATTGCTGTCTAATTGCAATAGCGTCGTCATCTTTTGTCAAAGTCTAAGAACCTGAAGCTACTACATCGATAAACCATTGTTTAATTTAAAGAGTAATATTAGATCTCTTCAAACAATATTCGCAGTCTGCGCAAAGGGTGCGACATCTATAAGAATTTGGTTGAACTGATAGAAAGTAGATCAGGTCTTTCTTGCCATAAGCAGCAGTGATCTCATTATTATTCGATTTTTGAAAACTAAATTGAGTTTAGTGATATTCTTTAGTGTTCATAGTTTCAGAATAAGTCAGCTTGAAATGGCGGCAGATGTCAAAAGTTCCATTACTAAGCGTCTTTGCTTAGTGCCTCCAATGCTGAATTGCTTCTTCAGTATCAAACAACGGTATTATCAATAGTACCATAGACAAAGTTTCTCTACATTATTTTCCATCAAAAAAACAAAGAGTTATGCAAGACATGGCAATGTCGTCGTATATAAAAATGTCTGATAAACTCATTTCAACTTTCGACATCTCGATTACTTCATTCAAATTGGAATGAAACAAACGGAATTTAGCAGCTTATCACCATACAAGCGCATACATGTTCAGCGTCACCTATCGGGAACGCAGTTCGCGAATATCGCAATCTGCGCAAAGGAGGCGACATCTATAATTATTTCGTTGAACTGATAAAAAGTAGATCAAGTCCTTTTTGCCATAAGCGGTAGAGTATCTATTTCAATTGTTTTCTCATTATTAACCGATTTTTTGAAAACAAATTTAGTTCAGTGATATTCTTAGTGTTCATTGTTTCAGAATAAGTCAAGTTGAAATAGCGGCAGAACTCAAAAGTTCCATTACTAAGCGCATTTGCTCAGTGCCGCAATGCTGAGTCAATAGTACCAAAGATAAAGTTTCTTTAGATCATTTTTCATTAAAAAAACGAAGAGTTTTGCCAGACAATTTCGTCGAAGATAAAAATGTCTGATAAACTCATTTCAACTTTCGACATCTCGAGTACTTACTTTCATTCAAATTTGAATTTGAATGAGACTGAACACTATGTCTCTTATGGAATTTAGCAGCTGATCACCATTACATTGTTTAGCGTCTAAATTTTTCGGTAATGTTTGAATAAAAGCAATACGAGTTTTGCATTTGTTTGTAATATGAGGTACTACTGCTGTTAGATCAATAATCATAAAATTGTCATTTCACGGTTCTCAAGTTGTTCATGTAGACACGGTAACTTAAAAAAAAAACGCGCGTTTCTGAAAGTTCGATTTGCACACGCTGAGGCGTTCTTTAAATAGGAAAAGAGGGGCACCAATTTAAAAAAAATATATTTATCAAACACATGACAGTTATGACTGTCATTATTAATGTCAATTTAGACAAGTAAACTATCAAATAACAAACTATCAAATAACACACAAGTGTGTTATAATCCATAACTCACTAGTGAGTTTTTTTTTCACAGGTTTTTTGGCTTCTATCTTCTAAAAAACTGGGACCAACGGCGTTTTCAGCTTTACGAAAATTTTCCTCTGAAAATGTTGTGCTTGTACAAGAAATCGGTGATAAAGGGATATTAACATTCAATAGACCAAGAGTACATAATTGTCTCAACGTTCCAGTGGTTACAGAATTTTACAGTGCTCTCAAACGATTCGAAAAAAACAAAACTCTTATCATTGTTAAAGGATCTGGAGACAAAGCATATTGTGCTGGGGGCGATTTGCTAACAATTTTAAAAAATGCAAATACAGATTCCGATGGGAATGAAAAAATTCTTGGTTACATGAACGCTGCCATTCTAACCATGGCTGCCAGGAGATCGCCCATTATTGCATTCATCGATGGCATCACTCTTGGTGGTGGAGTTGGACTATCTGTTTTTGGAAAATATCAAGTAGCAACCGAAAGAACTCTGTTTGGTATGCCAGAATCCAAAGTCGGTTTCCATCCCAATGCTGGAGCGTCGTATTTTTTCACACGATTGAACGGGCGGTTGGGTTGGTACCTTGGTTTAACAGGTCAGAATCTCAATGGGACAGATGCTGTGAGAATAGGCCTGGCTTCTCATTATTGCCACAGTAGTAAGTTGCATCACCTAGAAAATAAACTGCTTCAATGTACTGATGAAGACAAAATAGCAAGTACTTTGGACACGTTTTGCGAAACTGCTTTACCGGAATTTTCCCTTGAACACGTGAAGGATAAGATTGATACGTGCTTCTCTGCTGCTTCTGTGGAAGAAATAGTTTCCAGGTTATCAATGGATGGTTCAGACTGGGCTAGGAAAACTATTGAAACTTTGAGAAAATTATCGCCAACGAGCTTGAAAGTGATACTACGCCAACTTGATAAGGGGAAGGATATGAGTCTGAGAGAGTGTCTGTTGATGGAATTCAAGTTATCAACGAACTTTTGGAAATTTCACGATGTATATGAAGGTGAGTTTATTTCTTTTATTCAGTTTCAGTATTTGAAATTTTAAAGAATTTTACTATTTATACTTGAATATCTCTGGACACTTGGACGTCCATTTGAAGACTATCAACCCTTTTGGCGGTGAATTTGTTAAATTATTGATAACATTGTTTTTGTGGTATAGTTTGCCTTTATCAGATGAAATAAATATGTACAGTTCTGTGCATAAAAAAGTCGTACAAGGCATTGCACTAATTGCATTGTATTGCTTTAACTTATTGAGCTAAAAAAATGTTGAAAGCGCGTTCCTGACAAAATTAGTTTTAATTTGACTCTACTTGTCGAAGTCGATAACTTGATTAAGATTGACAAGTCTGGCTCACAATAGCCTTCAACTGCTGTACCACTTTTTTATGCACACAACTGTACGTAAGGTTTTTGCAAAAAAAATATTTATTTTTTCTCAGAAACTGTGACATACACATACAGTATCGGAAAGTTTTCAGCTGGGGTATGGTGGTTTTATGAGAGCGAAGAATAGCTTGCTATAATGTTGAGAGAGCATTACAATTTCTCCTCTACTCGCTCGATATCAACGATTACCCTGGTGACCTTTGCGACCATGTCGACAAAACGTTTTTGGACATAATCAAAGTTTGTTACGGAAAATTTAACTGTACACACTAATTATTTATTATCACAAACAGTTTTTAGTGAAACTAAACTAATTATGCCCAAAATCTGCAAAAACAATTAGAACCTTTATTCCCCTGCAACTGCGTCTTCCATCTTGGTAAACAACTGTAACTTCCAACAAAAAATGGGGTCAAGTTCAACTAGTTTTCGATGGATTTTCTGTTCAGTTGATGTACTTGAGTCCTATCGTTTATGCTGAAATATCCAATGAGATAAGACATACTCGTAATCTACATATATTCAAGAGGAAAATTAAATGTTGGCTTCAAACAGTACCTGCAGAAAGGGTGAATCAAATTATTGAGAGAAGAATATGCACTGAATAATTACCACGAAAACAAAAAAAAACTTTGCCCACTTCCAATATTGGGGAAACACAATTGCGTGTTGTGTTGCTATGCTTGGGAGTGATTATTTTATACAGTGTGACCCATTTAAGATGGAAGCACCCTTATAAAACTTACATTTTTCAACAGATTGGAATGATTTTTTTTTCGTTAGGTAGACATTCAAAAAGTCCGCAATGACATCAAAATTCATGTTATTGTGCTTCGCAATTTTCTTCACATTTTGTGCATCAAAGCCCCACTAACGAGAAGAAAATTGTGAACAATTCATAACGTTTGGCATCAAGTGGTAACAGTGATGTCTAAATGCAACTTATTTTGTTACCACAATAATCAAGAAAGCAACATCAACTAGACGTTTGTGTTAACTGGGAATAACTCCAAATGCACAATTATTAATAGGAGAAGTGTCGAAACCCATTCTTCTCTAGAATCTCTATTCCATACTGGATGAAATCCAATAGAATAATCCGATGAAATTATGTGTTTTTTATTGCAGGGGTCAGAGCAACACTAATAGACAAAGATCACAATCCACGATGGTACCCTTCAACTTTATCAGAGGTGTCTGACGAGTTTGTCGAGAGTCATTTCTTGTCGAACATTTATGAAGAAGAGCACGAAAAACTGTTACAACCATTGAAAGATTTGCAGTAATTCATAAATTATATCTTATGGTATTACTTATAACATAAAAACCCAAATTATTTATTACGACCCAATTTACAATTTCATTTTTTAAATATTTTCTCAAACCCTACCTGCCTGATGGACGGACTTACTAACCGTGGGACTGACTGACCGACCTAATTTTTTTCACTGTTGCCTATATTATAATGACATTACTAAACCACAAAAACTATTAGCAAGTATTCAACAGAAAATAACCGTAGTTCTGGATAACAACTTACGATCGTTGAGGTTCAGTTAAGGTTACTGTCTTCCGACTACATTGTTTCTACGTGGTGGAGTTAGACTGCAAGTTTTTTCACCTTCCTAGGAAAGGTAAAACGTTGATCTGTGTACGTGCTGTAATGTTTTTTTGAAATTATGTTTCATCTACCCAAAAAATTGCTTCAAAATAAAGTGGATTGAAAATTCAATTTCCATTACAGCACGTACGTAGAATCAAACTTCCTCTAGAAGCCTGTCCTTGTTTGAAATCGATAAGACGAACCATTTTTGAGTTAACAATTGACTCTTTTACCCTCAAAAGCGTCCCAAATGTGATCGCGCTCATGGCCAAGTTTTCGTATATACAATTCATGGTATATATGCTACATCGATAGTACGAAAGTCGATTATACCGTACTGACGATGACCAACAGTCTGAAATACGTGTCTACGGTTGTTTTTCCAAATGAGAGTAATTCATCCCACTTTCATAAAAAATAATTCAGCGTGGCCGTATCGCTAGTGCGGCCCTGACACCATCCCCTTCACCATTCCCTTCACAATCCCAGAACGCAATCAAAATCGAGCGCCCGTGTATTGTGCGAGAGCAACTGTTTCTAGTGACGTCACGTCATCAGAGTATTAGACCGAGTTCGTTCTTCGGCCGTCGTGCTGATGTCGCTCGCGGGCTAACAAAGATTTATTTACAAAAACAAATATATCAATTTTATTCGAAGATAACAATATGATTATGCAAAAATTAACATCCCAGTTATTATGATCCCTGTGAACAGTTGTAAACGTAATATATTTATTGGTGTTGTGGAGTGGAAGTGACTTTCATTTACGGTGAACGAGGATCTTCAGTTTCCATGCACTGAAGGGTTGATTTGATATGGATTAGCATCTCTCCCGAATTTGAGTTATGAATAGTGATTTTCCTGTTCATTATGTGTTTTTCAATCGCGGATGGATGGTGAACTTTAGGCTTGCAATGCAAAGTATAAACAGCAGAAGTGTCGTTGACCCTTCAGTGACATTTTCTGCATGACTTCTTGACATTATGACTGTCGTTCTTTAATTTCCTTTAGAGAAGCCGCTTTTCATTCGATTATTCCCAAAAATACGAAAGCCAAATTTGATAAAACCCACATCAGCTATCATAATTATTATCATGTAAGTATTATACAGAGACAGGAATCACCCAGTCACCTACATCTTTTGATTTTTTTTGTTGTATGCATGGATTTCAAATGCAGGTACATCTACATCTATCTCATTTGACATTTTGGTATTCATTGAATTAACATATTTCAAACAATGCAATGTTTACTTTTTTAAGTAGGGTAGGTAGGGAGGTAGGTAGGTATGTCTCATTAATAGTCATTAACCAGAGCCCAGAGCTATATTATTTTAGGGTGTCTGACAAGTAAGATGACTGCTCTTAGAGCAGGGCAGGACTGAAACTCTTGTGCGACCAACATATTATTCATATACCTATTGAGGGTCGAAACATGATATTTTCAATGACCGGGCGTAAAAAGATAACTGCAGTGCAGGCCCGGATTGGGGATTATTTCGGCCCGAGCTTTGTGAGGAACCGGCCCATCGATGAAATAATTTAACAAAGTTAGAAGTGACTCTTGCCAGTCTAACCAGACAAATAAAAACAATTGATTCAAAAATATTTATTCGCTCGTATTTAGATGTTAAATACTTAAAAGTTTAACAGAAAAAGTCTGATATCCAAAATGGTAACAACTATTTTTATTGCATATCCTGTATAGGTAAAATACACTTTAATAAGAAAAACATACACAAATTAATGCAATAAAATAATACTTGTAATTTGTTATTAAACAAAGTATCATTCTATTCATAATAGCAGTAACTGAGTGAGAAGATTACTCTTTTTAGCAAGTCTGTCAATAATATTTTCATTGTCCAATGCTAAAAGAATATCCTTTTCTATGGACATTAAAAGAAAAGCTTCCAAATGTTCTTGCGATATATAATTCCTTAATCTGTTTTATACATATTTTAATTTGGAAAAGGTCGTTTCGCATCGTACTTAAGTACAAGATAAAATCAGAACATATTTAAAAACAATATAAAGGTTTGAATAGGCTAATGTGTGTAGCCTATAATTTGTTAATACAGAAAAGCAACATATGATGCAATTCTTGCATGTATTTTTACAGTTAAACGCTGATGGCTGCTTTTCACTTTCCTCAAAAAAGTTTTCATCGTTATATTCCTGGGTTGATTCAGCAACAATGGCTATATCCTTAATGGTGTCCCATTTTGAAGCGAAATGAACTGAATAGTCTCATTAGGAATTTTCTCCAAATATTTAAAATTACTTGGATCCAGCCAGGCGATATCACTCAAAAGCTGCTCATTTCAGAAGCATGCGCAGTTTCACAGAACTGTACGGATTCTTTGAGTTCTGTGGGACTACGCATGCTTGTGATGGTTTCGGGCTGTTTATTTTGTGAAAGCGAACAAACCTTTAAAGAGCTTCAGTTCGGCGGCCCACGCATCTGTGTCTGACTATGGCCGAGAATTTGTCGCGGCGCTATTTACGATTTCAGTGGCGTGTAATTTTGTTTCTGGAATAATTATTCGTGTTTTGTGCTTTTTTTATTACACCTACACAATATACCGGCCCATTTTCTCGGTAGCTCGCTGGCCCAATCCGGGCCTGCTGCAGTGTTCTAGTAATATGTTTTGAAAGCAAGATATGTATTTTAATGATAACGTATATATTCGTTTCGTGTCTAGCCTGTCATTTGGTTAAATTTGAATCAGATTCTTTACCGAAAAATGTGTCTTATTTGCAGTGATATTTCATTCACGATACCAAATTCCCATATCCTGCGATATAAGGACCAGTCAAAACGGTATGCTTTTGATAGTATAGACAAGAGACGATTCCATCTTCACAAACTTTTATTCAGCCACGTTATGTTTCGCTATCACAGTAGCTTCTTCAAGTGATTATACAATAAGTTACGCACATCCATTTATATACCTGTAACATTAATTACAACTAAAAACACCCCTTACACCCCTAACCAGACTGTAAATAATTACAATTAACAAGGGTATACCTAACCTACCTGCATTAATAAAATTGTATCCAAGATAACAAAGGTAAACATTCTAGTCCTAAAATAACAATAGTTAATATCAAGGATTAAGGTTAAGTTCTACTTTAAAGATAACTCACGCTCGTAGGAAAAATCTTGATCCTAACTCATACACAAGGGTACTTTTCGGCATTCGACTGCTTACCCGAACTCCGCTTTGCATCGTTCGGATAATGGCGGAGACTATGGAATGGAATACGACGAGTTGAATATGAATAATTTGGGATATCCCCTGTGGAGTTGAATGACACTTCTTGATGGTCAATTTACTTTTGAGGATAAAATTAGAATACGCGAAAATAGAAGTGCAGGTACGTGTGGTAGAACAAGCCTACTCGTCTGCGATATATTTAGAAAATATTTAGGTTATGTAAATACCGAGCAAGTGGAAATGCAATGTAAGTGCTTTATAACCTCATCAGGGAACAAAAAATATGCAATAGAATATAGGTAAGTACAGATAGATTGCGTGCAGGTAACTCTTTATGTTTCTATGATGAGGACCACAATACATGTTTTTGTCTGCAGTCATGTTATTTCGTGCTCATTGTAAACCATACTTTTTCTACGACCATCTGAATAATAAACAAATTTGTAATATTTTTAACAGCGCTTATAATTCTTGACGGCGACAGCACCCTTGATTTCCGTAACACCTACAAACTATAAAAGGAATTGAAGACACAAATATTGAAAATTATTATAAAAATCGAAAAAGGGTGGTTGGTTTAGGTATTTGGGATTGGGACACTCGCATCCCGAATTCCAACCCGAAAGTATCCTCATTCAACTCTCGCTGCTACAACCTCACATAATGCTTATAGGAAGGTAGTTTTCAGGATTTTTTCTTTCAATGAATTCTCAAGATTGAACTTTTCAACAATAACCACTACATGAATAAGTTTAGGGCGAGTTTAAGGTTTTTTTAAAGTTCTGTCATTGAGCTTATTTAATTTTTTGTTGTTCAGTACAACTTGTTATTTGTTATTTATAACTACTGAGCAACCCGCCTCCGATCGATTTCGAGTTTATCAGATACAAATTTCCGGATCCATACATAGCTGCTGGAAATTATTTGATAAAAAATGCGTACTTATAGGCTGGACAATTATTTATTGTTTACTACAAATTAATAAAAATAACAAAATTGCCAAACATCGTTCTTCATTACTCTTCTATTACTTTCAACAGTATATCTATTCTTTATGTTACCAAAACTTGTTTCATTTCCAGGTGAATAGAATTGTCTCTTACTTTTTTTACTTTCTTTTTCAGCAGCAAATCACTCGTTTATTTATCACTTTCGTTAATTTTTCTCGCATTGCAAAATATTTCTTTTTGTTTGTACTCAATTTTCTGTGGGGTGTATCTGTTAAGAGTATTGGGTTCATGTTGGTTCAAATCTGAAAAAAATTAATTATATTTTTCGACGGTGCGTAGAAGATATTGTAAATATTCAAATACTGAATATCCAATCGGTTTATTAACAGAACTTTCATTCCAATTCGTGATAGGAACATCTCTCACAAAAATATAGCAATGACAAAAAGAACGAAACAAATATAAAAACGTTTCTTTCACAAAAAATTGAGACGTGGAAAGTAATGATGGTACTTTTCCATTATTCATTTTTGTTGCAATCATGAGGGAAATCCAAAAATTTTGTAAAAATTAGTCATATTGAAAATAACAAAGCTAAATATTTCAAATGGATTATCAATGTTTCCTTCACCGTCTCTACAAATTTTTTCTTTATATGAATGTGAACCCTGTATATTTGGCAGTATAATAACTAGAGACAATTATAAAAATAGAATAATCCGGTAGACTGAACTTATAGAAACATGAATGAAACTGTAGTTCTACCTACATAATCGTTCAAAACCATTAACAAGTGCAAATTATTCATCATGTGGGATAATTGGAGCATGGACGGTATTAAAATGATTCAAGAATAAATATCTACATCCACGTTTGATCGCCCACCACTTGTTTCCGGCTTTGAGCATGCAATGTTGCCCGTGAATGTTGAATAAAAAATTATTTGAGATATACCCATCACAAAAAAAATCATTTTCCATATGAATAAAAAGCTACACCAGCATTTATGACACACTCCAGAAAAAACTATTGAATAATTGTTTTCACATTCATTACAAACTAGCTATGCCCACGTGGAATTCATTTCGTGGCGTATTTTTTAAAAATACAGAGGTGTCGTGCAGCTTTAGTCAAAAGTTTCCTGAAAAACAGAAACTTTGAAAAACATTGTATTACATAGGTACAAAATTATGTAAGGGCCAATTTATGCATCACTGTCATTATCATAAAATCAAATTTTAATGTGTACATTTCAGTTCTTATGATTATGATTGAGACTAAAATTGCATAAATGCTCTCACTGAAATATACATCTTTTATTTAATTTTATGATTAAGAGACTGACTGTGATTAGGACTACGATTATGACAATGGTGCATAAATTCGTATGTAGCTTTTAGTTCATATGTACAATAACCGGTACTACATCGACAGGAGTTCGTTTCTTTTCGTGTTTTTTTTTCAATACTCTTTTCAAACTGCCATCCCTCTAGTTTGCGAATTGTTTTCTTCTCTAGATGAAAAACAGGAATTCGTCGATGAGATAAGAAAAATGGGTTTCAGACAGCTTAATATTAAACTCACATCGTCTCAGTTTTTTCTATAATAACACAAGGAACAAAAAAGCGCAGTAGGATTGTGTATGAAGTTTCCAATTCGAAACTTCTTTGCCAGACTATTGAAATATCTCAGTTTTTTCTATCTCATGTCAGTCGATTCTAATAATTATTGCTTTCGCATCGAACAGTCTGTATCACATGTCGATTCAGTAATTACTGTGACCTACAGGGTAGGTCACTACAGACAGCTTTGAAGCCATCTGTTCCCCGTCCGAATCACCCACAATTCCGTCTATTTGGTTAATCTAGTCTCGCGCTGATGGAACGGGTGTAAGCCGCTCCACCTGGTGGCGAGCAGATCAAGAAGCACTCCGGGTTGAGAGATTCTGCCAGATATCTGAACACAAAGCTCAGAGTTCTTTTGAGAGACCGTTTAATAACGATAGTCGTCGCCGACCGATGTTTATACCCTTTTTACTCCCATATACACCTACAACGTAGGCTAATTGTGGCAAATACCTGTCAGAAAACAACTGCTCCTCTGGCTAATACCACGACAAGAAAGAATATAACCATTTTATAGGTGAGGTCGATTTATTGGATTGTCTTATAGAATAGCACCGAGGCGAGGGCTCGAAAGTGATATTTGAGGATTTTGTCCAATTCCTTAACTTGGTTATACTGGTGGCTTGAATACGGTACAAGACGGACATGGAACAAGGTAAAACAAAAATATTCCCTCGGTTTTCGAGTCATGGAAAAGGGGAAAGACTGAGTGTGAGTTTAGAAATTAACTCTGAATAGAAGAGAAAGAGACGTTAATAATTTTATAATTTTACATCCGCACAGATAAAGTTATCTACCTTTCGTTCGAGAAACAACAAAGGCAGCGGATCGAAAATATATTTTGAAATTGTTTGGCAGGTCTTCATATTTGTATTTATAGACCATTGTTCCAGGATTGGAACACTGCACCCTTACCAGCAACCCTCAGAAGTCTTCGAGAGGCTTGTGCGAGCTAGAAAAAACGGGGCCCTTATCTTCCGACGCCAAGCACGTACGAGAATTAAACTATTAAAGTATGTCCAAGTGCGTCAGTCAGCCATCCAAGTGATGGCCCATATCAGCGTTACTTGACTTTAGGTATCGATAGAAACCGACTTATCCGCTACACATATCTTATCGACAGTTCATTCTTTGCGATCCTTTGTCAAGCATGCCCTACAGTAAAATAATATAATTGTTCCGCAAAGGTTTAAACCTAAACCTTCCATAGGTTTCTGCCGTTGAGTCACCAAATGACAAGTGTTTTATTGTCATTTGGTTGTATAATTTCTGAAATACTTAAAAGCCATAAAAAATAGAAATCAATATCTCTAGCTATTTAGGTGTAACCGTCCTGCAAGGTCAAGATCTATTGATATTTCCTGCGTTTTATCTCAGCACCGGACGCTATATTGTACATGCTCCACCCACATTCATTAAATAACTAATAAGATCCGCTAGATTGTGAAAATTCTTTCTCAATTTTTTGCTGTGCAAAGCAATGGTGAAAATGAAAGTACGTAAGAACGATTTTATGAATATCACAAATAGTTGGCTGAATGTTCAACTAATCTACATAATGACAAATGAAGGATGACTAAATGCGGTAGGCGAACGATCTCAAATACCTTTCTACTTCCAAATTCCCTTAAAAATAGCCATCAGAAATCTTTCAGCGCCTTGTGTAATGACTTGGCGATGACTAGGACGCACAGAATTCGATTCATCTCGAAAATATCCGTTAAAAGCGCGCTGGGCTTCGTGAAGGAGATTTTCGAAAGGCAGATACACCTGGATAACATTTTTTCGATGGCTATGGGTGGACAAATGAACCAATACTGAAATTTCGTTCAGTGTTGCTGATCATTATGTAAAGTTATGGAGATGTGCCAAGTATATTTCCGTGTTATTGATGTGTATCAGCTCGCCAGAATTATTGGTTGGAAACGAATGACATTCTGGTCGACCAACAACGGATGTTGCAATATTCTGAATGACGTGCCCTCAACGCGTGTGTAGTATTGAGTCTGAAGATCTCTCGAAAGGATGACTCTGCCCAGTGCCTTGTCCTCAGTGGGGCCAATACCCCTCTGCTTCTTCAGTTTTTTAATCCAGGCACTGAAGACATATGGACGGAGTGGTAGTTTTTGTGGGGACTCTACTAATGCAGCCAAGACCTTTTTGCAACCCCCTGCTCTCCTCATGAATGGTGTTCTGGATTCCACCTGCTTTCCCAGAAGTTTATAGGTATGTAGTGTATGGGTGCTTGTCAAGGGAGCGGGTGCCTTTAATCCGTCTCCTCGTGAAAGCCTGGTTCTCAGTCGAGCAGAGCGGCGAGGGATAGTCCGGGAGGTATTGTCACTTGGGAACCCGTCATAGTATGCACGATTTTTTGGAAAGACATCCATATGGACGAACTTAAAAAGCAAAACCTTATCTGAATTCAAAATTTGATCCAAATGGATGAAGCCTTCTTCGAGATCCAAAAATTCACATTATTATTCAAAAAAAAATCATGGATTGGTAGGGGGCCGCTATCCTTCAGCCAAACCTTGACTGTCTTATTCAGGACACAAAAATGTTCGTAGTTCCTCAAGAACCTACCCAAAATTGTTCACCAGCTCTTAAACGGGCCACACATTATACGATGAATCGTACTATAACTGAATGAGGGCCTGAACATTTGTATTTTGTATAAAGAAAAAGTCAAAGTTCCCTTGAACGTAATGTTGAAGTTGTGGACATCCATGCGCAATATTATTTTATGAGGAAGATATAAAGGTGGTTTATTAGTAAGTATGTTATGATACAGACATGCACTATAGAGATTTTTTCTGTTTTCCATTCTCAACCATCTTGTTTCTTCCAGTTTATGTGTTCTTCCCAATCTCGTGAATAAGATGAAGACATGAGTTAAGTTACACCAAACCTAATATCGACCAACTCAAATACGTTTTAATAACCTCGAGCTTGGAAAAATTCAGTTCAATACTTGAACCGTTACAGGCGGGTATTGTTAAAATTTTCAATGTTATTCACTCATTCGGATACATATCCTGTTCATTACGATCCTTTATAATTAAGCTGACCAATCGCCACCAAGAGGAAATGATGAAGTCAGAACAATGCTGGGTCGACCAGAAATGAATCAATCGACGCCAGCGTTTATATCTGGTTCTAATGAAGAAATAAAAAACACGAAACGTTTATATGGAGTTGTCAAACGAATGATTGGGTGAATGAAAAATAATGAGGATTGCGTGCAAATCCACCTACAACTTCAATGATTCTCCAAAGCGCTACTTAGTCACGTGTTGGAAATAATTGGTGCTGGATTTGTCACGTGCAGTGGAATCCACATAACTTGGTT
Organism: Chrysolina haemoptera; assembly: GCA_958298965.1. Classification (NCBI taxonomy): domain Eukaryota; kingdom Metazoa; phylum Arthropoda; class Insecta; order Coleoptera; family Chrysomelidae; genus Chrysolina; species Chrysolina haemoptera. Next base: position 10,490,024 of record OY282602.1, on the reverse strand, counting down.
GGGTATTGAGTGGAGGACTTGTTTTTCTTCTCTTACGTAAGTTGTGAATTAGACACGATTAAGACAATGAAACTTATTGCAAATTTAGATTATGGGGACAAACAATATCTTGATAAGATTTGCTATTGAGACATGAACATGTTTTCAATCTATGTAATGCCACGAACGGACAGGCATAACTATGAAAAAATGTCGTGAAAAGTTGTATATTCCTGTAATGTTTGATATACATTTTGTCGAAATTAGAGAGACTCATTCTTGTACACGAATCTATAATAGTAGAGTGTGAATTTGTTTCAAATTGCCTGTAAACATAATATCCAAGAAATTTGCCGAAAAATCACAAAATGAATCTTATAAAGTATATGGGACTTTGAAGAACATTGCGCAAGAATCTATCGCAGATATAATACAATGCCTTCCGGGTATTAACCAGGAAAATCTTTGTTGTTTTCTGTGAGATGTTGCTCTTTATTCTACCGTTTAGGATGTGCAGAGTGAACGGTACTTCCACACGTTGATACGTTGATATAATTCTACTTCATTAGTCTATCTCACCTGAATTGATAAATTATCACATAAATCAATGAAAAACGCAGCAGAAAATTTCATCGTAACATTTTGACGTTATTTTGGATCTTTTCATACATGAAAAGATCATACAGTCAATATCTCAGTTATGCTACTTAGGAAAGGATTTAGAAAAGTATACTTATGCCAAACCCATATATCATTCAAGTGGCACCATATACATTTTTTTGACTTGTTATCAGTATCAATTCTAACTTCATCTCTGTATCACGATTGATATTTTGACAGACGTCAAACTCACAAAATTAGAAACTTCAGTATCTTTATAGATCTGACACCGTTACATTTTTTCTGTGGGGGTATTTTAAGGAAATCGTGTATGAAATTAGAAAAATTGACTTCAAAAGAGAATATTGTACACATTCACACCACGATAACGGAGAAAATATTGTACGAGATAACTGATCAGACGATTTGAAGCATGTTAAAATAATGATGGTAAACATTTTGTGCAGCTCTCGTAATATTTATTATCAACAAATTCTCTGTTATGGAATTTTGTAAATTATTGTTCAAACTCTGTCATCCTGTCAGTTGGACATCTCTCAAAATATCAATTGCGATACATCGTTAAAGTTAGAATTGACTGCAGTTCACAATTCAGAAATAAAATGTACATGGTGCTACTTGAAAAATTGAGGTTGGGGGTGGTTTTTTCAGGGGTAGTTTGACAGAAATTGACTTCGACACAATAGCTTCAAAGTAATACGGGTTTGATGTAAGCGTTTTTTTTTTTTCAATTTTTTTCTAAGCAGCATAGAGGATATATTGGGTATATAAAAAGATCTGGGACCCCGGTATAGGTTAGAATATGAAAATCCCATATAGTTTACATGCAAATATTGATTTTGATTTTGAAAATGACCGACATATTTATTGACAGAGTAGAGGCAATTTTTCAAAAAAGAAAATAAATCTTTGAGGGATTTTTCAAATGAAACATAGTGAGTCACACACAATACGTGATTGAAAAAATTTGAGTCTGATGTGTACGGATATGGTGTTCCTCGGGAAACCTTTCTGGGACCCTTACTTTTTTCAATTTATATCGATGACATGACACTGAATTCAAAAGGAAGTGTCCTCAGCTTTGCTAATGGCACTGCAATATTACTTATATTTGGAACAAACGTTGTATGACCTGAAAATAGATATTGAAAATTACTTTCCAAACAAATATATAACAAGAATTACTAGATTCCTCTAAAAAGAAACAAGACAACCAATACCTTGAATGTATCCAGATATTATGTTTCAATATAAATTATTGTTCGTAATGGCACTGAAGTCGGTTTAATTAATTTTTATCTCTATGTCAGAAATTTGGATAATTCTTTACATTTTTTATTATATCCCAACTTCTATTTGGGGAATTGATAAAAAAACTTGATTATTTTATGCACATCAAATATATGTTTCTTGTAAGAGACATACTTATGCATATGTTGTTTATTTTTGTCTCTTGAAATAGATTATATTTATAGTTTGATTTTACAAGGAGTGTCTGCCTTCCAGAAATGAAATAAATAATTAAATTCTCAACTGATTGATTAATCTATTGACTTTCAGTATTCATATAAAATTCTATTAATATTCATCTCTTTTTGGCCGATGAGACGCATTCATTTTAAATACCTATTATTCAGTCGAATCGTTTGAATATTTCCCTTCAAATTTGGAATTAACGATATAGTGGTTGCCGACCAATGTTTTATCTAATTTTACTCCCTTCCACCTATATAATATAATGTATCTGGCTGTTATGGAAAATATCTGTCTGGAAAAAACTGTAATAAAGAACTTTGCACAAGGTTATGTATTTTCCAATAGGCATCAATATTCTAATAACAATAATTCTTGATTTGCCTGCTTATTTCTTACACCCAATCAAAATGTATGTGTTCAATTTCAACGCACTCAAATAACTACGTAAGGTTAGTTCGTTCTGGTTCAATTATACTAAATATTTACAAACGTCAAACTTCTTAGCCCGGGAAGTACTATTACTTTGGAATACGTCATAGTATGTAAAAATACATTATAGGGAGCCATTAAATCTAAAAAAGCTGTAATTTGATTGATCCATTTTGAGTTCTCATTTCATTTCATTTCATTTCAGTTATATTCTTTCAGTAAAGGTATTTTTTTGAATGAAACATTGAGCAATCAGCACACATGACTATTTTACAAAATTTTTCTACTAGTTAAAAAAATCTGTTTACAGCGGACGCGTACTTGACCGATTTAATACGGATATTAAATAATAACAACATTATCAAAACGTGTCAAGAGCTCTTATCACAAGTGCCGTTTAATCTGAACTTCAGTCATGTCACAATCACCGTATAATACACATACATGCGGTGAGAGAGCATTTCGAGAAAAGTATTACACGCGTTGATGTGAATCGTTTTTAGTTTTTTTTCGTATTACTCAACCTCAACGAAAACCCAATTCGTCTGGAGCTTAAAATAAACCATACGAGAAGTGGACTGAATCAGTGAATAAAAATAACAGTGAAGGAAGAAATGTTTATGAATAGAGCTCGAGTCTGACGGGATTACTTGGATAATTGAATTGGTCAGTTTCTGTTTATTGATTTAGTTGTGTATAGTCCAAGAAATCCATTTTTGGAGCTTGCAAATATTAAGAAAAATCTTTGTGGGCTTGTTCTTGTTGAGATGGATGGAAATACCCAATAATTGTAGGAGAGATTCACTCTTGCACAAAACACATTACTTGGCGAAATTTCGTCAAATCCATTGACTAGCAAAATTTGTTTGACCATCGGTGGAAAAAATGTAATATAATTTTTTATATTGTGTTCGAAGAAAAATTTCCAACAAACTTGTTGGCACCGATTTCTCCTTGGTTTTAGTCGGTCATAGATTATTATTAATTAATAGAAAATTATCTATTAATGAAAGGAATGGACCAATGCAAATGTTAAAAATTCCATTCTTGAGAGAGTATAGTGAAAATATCTCAGTCTGATGAATATTCGCAAAAAGTATAGATCCATCAGAAATGCAGTCGTTATTCTATTGAAATATACCAAATTCAAATATTTTTAACAAAAAATTGATTAAGTTAGACATAATTCTCGACTTACGTGGAAGACATTGAGAAAAATCCGCAATGTGACAGTACTATTAAATCATATCAATTGCCTAAAATTTTCAACGAATATTTAGTGAACAGTATTGAAGATCTCACAAAAAATTATGATATTAGTACGTTTACCTTCAAAAACCATTTAAGTTGAGGAATATAGAACTGCTAAATTTACGTGAAATAATATTTACTCAAAAAATCAATTTTCTGAAGATGAAATCAATTTCAAACTGGTTAAGAATATTTTTGATAATATTGGTTATCCAACACGTCATTGACAAAATCTCAGTTCCCACATATTTTGAAAACATCTTTGATAATATCTATACCAAAATTTGGAATGGAGAAGTTACTTGAGGAGCATAGGACCATCAATATACTAAAAAAAAATAGGAGTTGGTGGTCCATCAACAATTAACTATTGAAGCAAAGTTCGCTTCTTTCGCATTTAATCCCCAATACATTTTTGTCGACGAAAATCTATTTCGCTTTGCCAAGCTCAGGGATATTAGAAGAAATAGAAATCAGGCTCTTCAGAAGCAATTATACACAACAAGGATGGAAATATTGATGTATATAATTGCTTCTGAAGAGCCTGCTTTCCAATTCTATCAATCTCCCTGATGAGCTTGGCAAAGCGAAATAGATTTTCGTCGACCAAAATGTATTGGGGATTGAATGCGAGAGAAGCGAACCTTGCTTCAATGAAATGAACGATTTCTGTGAGTGATATTTTTTAATAACATTGTCTCTATCTAATTTATTTAATGAATTTTCAATGAAAACTAGAGAAAATTAAAAAAAAATCAACCATCTGCATGAAAATGCGAATTTTCACTTTCAGATTTTTTCTTTTCAGATAGAGTCTTTTCACAATATCTATCAGATGTAGTTCAATGTCCAGCGTGGCTTTAGAAGGGGAAGTAGTTGTTTTCTGTTAGATATTACAAAAAATAACATTTTTCATTTTTTCAATTTTCATGGAGAATGTTTTCCTTTTCAATATTGATGGTATTTTCATGAAAATACACAAAGTTGTTATTAAATGGCAATATGTACACCATTTCAATCGCTTTGGAAACCATAAAATACGATACAAGAGTTCGACATCTGACGGTGTATTGAAATGAAAAAATAACTCGGATGGGTTTTCTGGTACAAACTTATCTTGAGCTGTCTATTTTTTTCTTAAGGACTGGTCTGTGCTATCTAAAGGTTGTTTTATGGTTCAGTAGGATATTCCTGTAAACGTTGTTTAAATCGTAACAATCTGTTTGAAAATTAACACATTTTTCATTGTTTACTATGTGTGCCACTTCCAGGAACAACCTTTTTTTAAGAGTCCTCTCTTTCTAAATCGTTGTGGATGTGAATCAGGTCACATGTTCAACGCCATATCCATAAACATGTCATGTATTTTCTTTTGCTATCAACTGCTATGGTCGTTAGCAACGTGTTCTGGGTAGGCTGTGTTACTAACTCTTTATGCCACTTTAGGAGCAGCACTGTCAATTTTTAACGCAACAGTGAGTCGTGGAAGATTATTACCAGTCCGCAACGAGAATCAATCATTCAGAAAAATGAAAAAAACTCGCCCCTGCTGGAAACCGAACCCGGGACCTTTCTGTCACCGGGCGCGTGCACTATCCATTGCGCTAATCCCCGCCTCGGTTTTATCATGTTACATGGTATTGCAATGTCATCCTCGTTTCATATTGTAGCCCTGAAGAAGCATTGTGTTTCAATAGTCCACAAATCCAGCAATAAATTTTCTATCGTCCCTTATTCCTTGATTGGTTGAAATGGCTCACAACTTTCCGTGATGTTTGGGCTATTCAAATATTCTTTTATGGGCTATTCGTAATGAACATTCCAAACGCCATGGTATTTTGTTTACTAGCGAACAATCAGAACAATGAATCATATAAAAAATTGCACATGAATAAACTAATCACTGCACTATTCGCGACCTCCTCGTACCAGGCCCTCCGTTTGACGATCTCAGTCTGCAGGACTGCAGGAGACAGCAGGAACGAGATCTGCTGGCTTGCGCACAATAGCGACAGTCAGTTGTTCGCGTGGCCTGTCAGAGGCTGGTGCACAGTGTAGACGCAGTCAACCCGGGCTTCTAGCAAGAAAAAGTTGCTTTTTCTAACTGAAAGATGTTGTGAAACTTCGGTCAACTGGGTCTGCAGTCTCCAGATTCGGTCCAGCAATCGTTATTTGTGGTTTTTCGCGGTTTCGAATGAGAATATGACGTTTATGTCCAAGCACCACACCAGAAAGCCCGTTCAAGCGAGTTTGGAAAGTAGCGGAGTTAAGCAAGCATGGTATGTCAAAATGTAGGTGTCAATGAATCCTTCTCTTTGTTTTACTTACTGTTGTCTCCGGCATCTTTCTGGTATCGTTGACCTTACCTAACCTGAGTTAAGAAAATATTTTTGTTTTGAGAAAGTGATTGTGTTGAATGGCGAGATCGATGGCATTTTGATCGAACTTCACTCAATATTTTTGCCAAAGTCAATGTACTGGGTAACAATTTCATTTTAGTAGGTTGAAAAAGTCCACTAGTATACAAATTTTCATGAATGAGTGTCAACTATTTTTGTTTTTCTCAAGGTGATGAAATGTAAAAAAAAATATAAGCTATATTTTAAGATGAAATCTGACTATTATACTACTAGATTTGCGACATTTTCGAATGGTTCATGTTAAAATAACGTTTAAAAAGAAAGTTATAGGGGAATTAAATTTTGAAAATATTCCGTTTAATCCACTTCAATTTCAAAACTTATCAAAACTCTGACTACACCTCTGGATTCAAGGAGTCTCGAAGTATCAAGGGCCAGAATTTTATCGAATTTTTCTGAAGTTTCATTAAACATATTTTTAAAATTTTATTATCTTAAAATTTTCTATGAAAAGGTAATAGTCCATACTCGAAGTGGAAGACCAAGTTTTTTTGGAAAAAGAACACAAAGTCGTCTCCAAAAAAAAAAAATATAATTTTCTTTTATGAACAGATTTTGATGAAATCCAGATCAGTGATATTTTATATTATATTCAGAATGTTGATGAAAGTTCCGAAATATAAATGGTGGGTTGATTAAACGTCATATTTTTTAAATTTTAATTCCCTACATTCTTATTGATAGACATATTTCAACATACAGCAAAACAAACTAGCAGAACTTATCAGCTAGTTTGTCAAGCTGTTATTTTTAATTGAAATTTTCATGAATCGAGTGGTACAGTCAAATTGAAAAAAAAAATGGCTCATGATTTTTTTCATATTTGACCTTGAAAAATAAGAGTAGGTGGCCCTGAAAATAAAGATTTATTTATGAAATTTGGTGTCCGAGTATACTTTTTGAATATCTACCCAATAATGAAAAAAAAAATCATTCAAATCGTTTGAAAATTGTATGTTATATAAGGGTGCTTCCATTTTAAGTGGGTTACCTACACTGTATATCTGCGGCTACTTTATTTAAAAAGTTATTTACAACTCTCCAGCCTCGATACGCCCCTCGACCAATACACTACGTTCAACTCAACAATTCGCCGTTTTGATTGGATGACCTAAAACGAATTTGCAATTTGACGCACGTAAATCAAGTCCACGTGGACAGGCGCTTCCTTTGAATTTATACGGGTTGTTGCAATTGATGATGGATGAACTATACCGCTGGTCGTATTCCATATCTCCTGAATAAATATGAAGTCATTTCGTCTGCTACAAAGTGAAGTGTGGTTAAGTGTTATTTACACCATAATTTGAATCAAGTACAGGGCTGGTATTTTCTAACTTTTACGTATGCGAATTTGATTAAATGTTTCACTCTAACACACATGAAGTGTGAATGTTTGTCTCCTTTCATTCGTAGAAGAATTGAAACGCACGGTTAGAAAATATCAGCCCTGATCAGTGTAGTAACACTCCAAGGAATCCAATTGACAAACGAATACGAGTGTAGAAAAGAGCTACACTTTCATGCTAACGAATCAACATATTGAATTATTCAACAATCGTAGAAATATTGATTTAGTTTGTACTCTGTCACACTATGTGTAAAAAAAGGAGAAAACGGTCTATTATTAGTACAAAAATAATAAGTATTCAACCAACTCTTCAGTGACTTTGAGGTGAAAGACATTTGAAAAAACGGCATCATAAGGAAGAAAACATGAGATATAAATATATATAATTGTACCTACTACTAATATATAATGTCAATCATTACGATACTGATATGAGTTTTGTAATAACATACTTTGCCGCACTAGTGCGGATAAGTAAATATTATTTTTCTTATAAATATAAATTATAAACGTAATTCTGATAATAATATAATTGCAATGAGCACACATAAAAAATACGTATTTTCCTACATATAAATTTATTGTTTGCCGTTTGAATTAAACGCGCCAGGGTTTACAGTTGACAAAAATAAATTAACAATGCTGGATATACTTATAGGGGGTAATACAGGTAATAATAAAAGGATATTGGAATAATTTCCCCTCATTGACTGCCTTAGTGTGACAGAAATTTTACTTTTTTGAACGTATATGATTTCGTCATAGTTAATACGCCCGAAAAAGGCGATTACCTACCCCCTTGGAGTGACCATATGAACTCGTCTGATTCATCTTATTGTTAACAATTCGCCATATTCTCCGTCGCCATATTGTCATGCGACAATACCAACTATACATTGTTACCAACGGTTAAAAATATAATGTATCTGTATCAAAAATGTAACTGAAAAGAAAACCTAGAATAAATTGGTAGATATACCACTATCGGTATCAGCTTCCACTTGTGGTGGGATTTTGAGTACCATAGAATTCTATTGTCGATAGAAAAAGTGAGATGACATTATGGTTGAGTTAATGGGAGAGAAAGAGACAAAACTGTCGACAATAGAATTCTATGGTATCCCACCCCTGAGCTTCAATAATGACAACATTGGAACTATAACTTTTCAACTGTATATATTTGCCTTTTAAATATGCGGTAAACAAAAAAGTGCAAATGACACTGCCTTCTGTAAATTTCTCTTTTTATTTCAAAATGTCATTTTCGTTTGATGTTTTTGGAAATTCCGAAACGTTTTTGTCCACGGACCCTTAGTTTTCATGTAAAAATGAAATCAACTTGATACTAAACTCACTCCCATTCAATAATTCCAAAAATTTTCAAACTTTGGTCAAGAAAGCAATAAATCTCAGTTTGCAACCACTTCCGAAGTACGCAACATTGTCAAAACGGCAATTAACTTGAATTTTGCTGTATACTCGTTGAGAAAATTCCAAAAGTTCTGCATACTTAGAGTAGTATTGAATATATTACTTATTTCTATCACGCATCAAGTTTGCAGCCAATTCAAGTGTACGGAATACTTTTTTACCGAACTATAATGTAAAATTTTTTGATATACCATAAGAGAAAATTCCAAAAGTTCTGCAAACTTGACAGATACGTCGGTAAAATAATCAACAGTTGTATGTGCAACCTTTGACGTTGACCGGAACATATATTTTCTTAATTTGTAGGCATTTTTTTGATCAAGGTGGTCTCGAAATAATTGCAAAAGTTTCGAAACTTTGTTGCAAATTTTGAAAACATATATTCTGATGCATTCACAAATTTGAAACTTTGTAAATTAAAGAAATCTGCATGCATTGTTCACAATAAGCTTGTCAAGAGAGAAACAAGATGTCCTGCACTACCAGGACGACGCTTATTGCCATAATCCTATACAATAGGAATAATTGGGTCGAAAATCCATCAGAAAACAACTACTTTCCTGGCTAATACCACGACGAACGTTGAATTACATCTAATGAATTTCCGTGCAGAGTCCTACAAGGATGTCTCCGCCATTGCAACTTTGTACACGATCAGGAATTTCATGAAATTTTCAACAATCTAATTAATTTACAAATCGGATTTTTGCAGCGCAACGCCGACAACTGAGGGCCACCATACTTGCCCTGCCCTGCCAAGTTATTTATAATAGTGGCTAATTTCTCAAAAAAATTCAGCTTTTAGCTAATCATACGTGTTTTCTGTTGCTGGCTCTCGGTCTATCAACTCATAACGTATCGCGACCCGTTATAGAAAATAGCAACTTCTTATTGGAACTAATCCTCACCCAATGAAGTAACTACTTATAATATTTGTAATCTTTTTAACTATCGTCCCTTATTTCTCTATTGGTGAAAATCGAATTTTCTCATAATCACGACTTCACCTGTTTTTGGGGCTATTCAAACATTCTCTTTCATTAGTTATTCTTAATGCACATTCTGAACGCACTGATATTTTGTCTCACTACTAATAATGAATTATTTAAAAAAATCCACATGAATATACAAATTACTGCACTATTCGCGACCTCCGCGCACCAGGCTCTCCGTTTGACGATCCCAGTCTGCAGGAGACAGCAGGAACGAAATCTGCTGGCTCGCACACGATAGCGAGCGACAGTCAGTTGTTCGCGTGGCCTCTCGGAGGCTGGTGCATAGTGTAGAATCAGTCACTCCGGCCTTCTAGCAAGAAAAAACAAACATGTTGTGAAACTCCGGTCAACTGGGTCTGCAGTCTCCGGATTCGGCCAAGCGATCGTTATTCGTGGTTTTTCGCGGTTCGAAAGAGAATATGACGTTTATGTCCAAGCACCACGCCAGAAAGCCCGTTCAAGCGAGTTTGGAGAGTAGCGGAGTTAAGCAAGCATGGTATGTCAAAATGTAGGTGTCAATGAATCCTTCTCTTTGTTTTACTGTTGTCTTCGGCATCTGGTATCATTGACCTAACCTAACCTGCGCGAAGAAAATATTTTTGATTATAGAAAGTGATTGTGTTAGTTATTTAATTGTTTGTTTTTGTTTTGATTGAAAAAGAAACTAGTTTATGTTACACACGTGCATCTCTCCAAAAACATTGGAGTTTAATTATGAGATCGATGGCATTTTGATTGAACTTTACTCAATATTTTTGCCAAAGTCAATGGTGGATATCAATTTCATTTCAAGCGGTATCTACATTGTGACCCATTTGAAATGGAAGCACTCTTTATAAATATAAAATTATATTTATATTTTTCAACAGATTGAAATGATTTTTTCTCCATTAGGTAGGCACTGAAAAAGTCCACTAGAACACCAATTTTTATAAATAAATCTTCATTTTCAGGCCCAACTATTTTAATATTTCAAGATAAAACTGTGAAAAAAAATATTAACGATTTTTTTTAAATAAAATCTGACTACATCACTGGATTTTTGAATGGTTTATGTTAAATTATCGTTCGAATGCGTCAATCAACAAAAAAGTTACAGGGGAATTAAATTTGAAAAATATCCCGTTTAATCAATCAATTTCAAAACTTTTATAAAAACTCTGACTACACCACTGGATTCAGGGAGGCTCGAAATATCACTGACCAGAATTTTATCAAAATCTGCCAATAAAAAAATATAAGATTTTGAATTTTCCTGAAGGAACCTACATAAAACAACATATATTTTTCAAATTTTATTATCTCATGATTTTGTTATTTTCAGTGATATTTCGAGACTGAATTCAGTGGTGTATTCAGAATTTTGATAAAAGTTCCGAAGTTTAAATGGTTGGTTGATTAAACGTCATGTTTTTCAAATTGTATTCCCCTATATTCTTATTGATGGACGTATTTCAACGTAATTATTAACAGGAACCATTTCAAATTACAATGAATCTAGGGGTGTAGTCAGATTAAAAAAAAACAAGCTTCAATAGAAATCTGTACAAGTGTAAAAGGGCAAATCAATTAATTTGCCCGATAAGTTACTGCGTTCCCAAAACTGCTCTCATGAATGAAATTATGATTTTTGTCGGTAACGTATCCTAAACAGAATTTGCCTAACTGAAAAAGTGAGCTCAAATCAACCTAAAAATACTTCTCTTTTTTGAAAAACGTTTTTAATTTTCAGATTGTGGAAGGTCAAATACCCAAACAAATCATATCAAGAATCGAATTTCCTCCACAAAATCAAACTTTCAATCAATTTTTTCCTTTTGATTCGACTTTGGGGCAAGAGGTTCCGAGTTCCAACCGCTGACGGATATTTTTTCAGTTTAATTTGATAGATTAAGTTATAAAATTCGTAGCTCGATTATGGGGTGAGATCTGCACAATTCAGTGCAGCTCCAAAGGTTGCGTATGAAGTAAGTGACAAAGCCTATAAACATAAAAAAATCTATTTCTAAGTGGAACGCTAAAGAGTTGTAAAAAATCGACCATATGTTTTCTGTCGTTAGGAATCCAATCAAGTAGTAGTAGTAAGTAGTAGTAATCATGGGGAGGCCGCTGCCGCAGCCAAGCAAGTAGGCCCCAATGGGCCCTTTTTGCCATCCCCTGCTCTCCACATAACTACATTGCCTCTTCTAGTCTTCCTTTCCGAACCTTTGTGACCTTCTAGTGAAGGTCAGTATGTCCGTCCACTCTAGTTCGATGAGTTCCTCTTGTTGAGTTTTTCGACTCCGAAGATTTGGAATCTTAGCCTCCCGTACGCCTCACACTCGCCAAGGAAGTGAGACGAAGTTTCTTCGTCTTCTTCGCACATATGGCAAGTGGGATTGTCTTTTATACCCATTAGTGACAGGTGTCTACCAAGTTTGTTATGGCCTGTTAGTATTCCTACAAGGAGGCGTAGTGTTTGGCGATCTCTGCCTAAAAGCCACGTCATCCTTGACTTGCTAGAGCCGGCCACAAAGTCTTTTGACTGCCTGCAGCCGGCGGTATTCCTCCAAGATTCGTTTAGTTCTCTTTCCACCCATTCATCTAGGGCAGAAGAGATTTGACCTCTTGCAATGCCTAGTACTGGCTCCGGTCCACAGAACGGCGCAGCGGAACCGGTTCTGGCAAGCTCATCTGCCACCTCGTTTCCCGGCAGCCCCCTGTGACCAGGGACCCATGCCAACTCGACTTCCTTTGTTTCCGCTAATTTCTCAAGAGCATCTCCGCATTCCTGTACCAAAACTGAGCTTGGTCTAGGATGACAGATAGCTTTGAGCGCTGCCTGACTATCCGAACAGATATAAATTTTCTGTTCGGGCCCTTCTTTCACCTCTTGCCTCGTAGCTACGGTTAGAATGGCGTACACCTCGGCTTGGAAAACTGTTGTGTATCTTCCTAGAGCGTAGCTTTCTCGTATATCTCTTCCTTCCAGGTAGATGCCTGCGCCAGAAGCCTGTTTGTCAGTCAGACGCGAACCGTCCGTGTAACATACTAGGCCTCCTGGACGAAGCTCCACTGTGTTTCCTTCCCATTGTTCTCTGCTCGGAATAGTAAGCGCAAACTTCCTATTCCATCGCAGTCTGTCTTGTGCGCTTTTCACTCTGAGGACGGAAATAGGAATTTTCTGCTCCGCCCACTTTGCGATTTCCGCATGTCCTATCATCTCTCCTTCGTTTACCCAGACCTCCGAGTCTCGCATCCTTAAATGAGCTGCCATTGCCTCCTTCTTGATCCAGACCGGAAGGGGTGGTAGCCTCAACAGTACCTCCAATGCCGCAGTTGGGGTCGTTCTCATTGCAGGAATCCAAGTAAAAGCCAAGCATTAATTTTTTCTCGAAACGCCTGGAAACAACCGATTCGAAGCTTAGTATTGAAATCAGCAATATTCTTTTTTGGAAACCCGCATGTGACATTCATCACAAAGAGCCCGTCTGTGAACTTCAGTTGTTTTTTTCTTGCCATTAGCTATTTTACTTACTTTCCATCAGCTTCTTATGTTCTCTAAGGCACAGATTCAACCTGGGGGTTCCATGTATGGAATGCAGCTCCCCAACATTCGCCGAAAACACTTTCGAAAAAAAAAGGGTCATTCATCTCGTTGGTGATGTCTTGCTCAAAAACTCACTTACTTCTCTAGAATATCGCAAACAAGTTGGCGATACGTGATTTTTTTGTAGGTATTACCTCCAGCCTATGATCTTCCGAAATATCATCAATCTTTTTATCGCTATCAGTTTCATCGATGTCGATTTCAGTTCAGTCTTTACATCCGTCCAGCTTCACTTTGGAAACCTACCAAATGTCTTCATCTTCTTACTGTACTGTTCTGAAACCCGTTGCCTAGAAAGTATTACCCCTTATTTCCTTGCTGCTTACGATTCTATGGAAAAATTAACAGAATTTTACCTGAAGGTAAATAAACTTATTAGTTCCATAACTACATGTATTATAAGTATAAATAGCTGTTCAACAATTAAGTTTTCATAGAATAAAGTACTTATAAGCTACTTAAAAATACGATTTAAAATCGTGTTGCATAATAAATAATTTGTTTCCTAAGCTATTTTATGTGTATGGCTATCAAAGTCAAACATTTGACGAAGGTCGCCAAAATTACACCTAACAAATGACAATAACAGTAGATAAAAAAATAATTCACTTAAAAAATGACGCACAATTCTAGTCAGATTCCGCTTCGAATGCAATTTGTGCCAACTTCAGTTTTTATCATGTATGTGTTTATTTGAATATCATGTTAATATAAATATGTCCGAGATAAGCCTACAAAATTACTGTTCGATACTAATGCGACTGAATATTCACCCAAATAGTATCGTAAATATTTGTAGAGAATAATTCTCAAAACTTGAAATGTTTTACCGAAAATAAGTACCAAGTACCTATCCATTAATTTATGAAGAGAAATATTTATTTATAATCCATTTATAATATTGCCCATGAATCTGAAAAAAAAAAAAATATATATATATATATATATATGTGAATCGGCCACTGAGGTGGTTTTTTTCAGAAAGCGTCGGCAGCACAGAAAATTGTATGATTACTAAAAATGCTCCTCACGAAATTTTCTACAGAGAGTTATCAAATATTTTATTTTAATCAATGCATTTTGAGCAATAACAATATTTTATTTCTGTCCGGGGAAACCTCATCAAAATTTTATTTAAACACGGCCCTGTTATTTTTATTACAAAATTTAAAGCCATTTTATATTCTGAAAAACGTCATTTATATTTATAGTTGTTCAAAAATGTATTTAGCTTATTTTAGACTAACTTTGATCATCCGTTTACTCGAAATCCATTGAATACAACCAAATAATAAACTTTTTTTGTAGAAAATTTAATAAGAAACATTTTTAGTAAAAATTAAATTATCTGTGCGACTAATGGTTTCTGAGAAAAACGAGAAACAACACCGCAATGCTTGTTAGGGGTGGTTTTTATGGGTGAATCTCACACTTCTGACTTATGAACTGTATTGATTTGAAATTCTCCTTTTCGTTAATATAATTTCAATATATCAAAACTTTATAATTTCTTCACGCACGCTGTTAGAAAAAAAACACTTTATACTCATTATTTTCGGTATTTTTTTCTATTCTGTTCTATTATTTCACTAATTTCATCAATTATTGATATTGATTATTTTCTGAAGGCCAAACAGCTCAGCTACAGTTCGTCAAACGTAGCTAAAAGTGTGAAACTGATATATTACGTATTATAGTCCGTCTACGACTAATGCGCATCATGGGCGTGCATATTTTCACACTTTTAGCAATGTGACAACTCGCGCATAAATCCGCTGAGCGTACAATTGAAACAAACAAATTTGTACCTACTTTAAGTATTGAGAAGGCAACAATTATTGTTTCAGGGGAAATTAATGAAATACGGCCAAAACATCATTATTATTATTATTATTATTTGTTTGATTCACCATCTTTCAAAATTATCTACAATTTTCTATTCAATGGCATAATTCGTATTCGCATTAAGCAACACCCATAACCAATTTTTTGTCGAGTGTGTAATAATAAATACCCAGATACTAATAAGAATAATTATTGATCTCCTCATAACCATAATAATAATTTCAAAGCGATCAGCACGGATTGTGCAAAAACATGCTTGGCACGAACTTCTCCTCAGAATTACTCATTTTCTAAATTCTCACTTTTTGTGGTTATCATGACCGCTCTTTCATTACCTAACTTACACTAAATGAAGAAATGCGAGGTCAGGAATAAAGTCAGTTTGCTTTGAATTTATTTAAGAAGTAAGATATTAGAATATATATATATATATATATATATACAATTGGGAAGATTATTTGGGTAAGCAGCAAGCAAAACGTGTACTCTTTTAACACTAAATTTCCAATATTTCAACAGTGGTTACTGTCATCTTCAGGGAAGTGTGTCTTTGACGTTGATTGCAAAATGATGTGATGAAAGTGATACAACATTATCGAATGAGAAACATGAAGTTGATAATAAAATAACATTAAAAGGTCAATAATTCAAATAATTAACACAAACATTTTTAAAATTTATATGAATAATTTCCACGTGTGGAAATTATGTATGTATGTATCACGTGATGGCCCTCGGCTGACGCCATCGGGCAATCATCCACGCCGCAGGCCATAAACGCCTACTTTACGCCCTTGATACATAAATAACTATCTATCGCCCAGCATAAAAATATTAGGACATGTGGTGTGTGAAACGAGACGCTTTGGACATACGCAGAAGAATCGTCTCTCGCTTCATATACTCGAAATAATTCGAGTGAAGGGTTAATGAGGTAGGAGAATTTTGAATCCATCTTGATGATAATATGATAGTCGAAACACTAACAAACCAAAATGTTTTTTTTAGTTCTGTTACTGACTCATTCATTCTAAACATCTTCCTTGCTTTATCATCCTTATATTCCATATTCTTATCTATCTTCGGTTTATTGGTCCTCATCCATTCAATCTTCAAACTCATAGCCATCAAGGAAATGCCCAGATTCCAGAACCAGTATTTTCGCGATCAGTTTATATTCAACGAGCTTCCTTGATTTGAAAGTCATTTTGGCCAGTTGTTCAAAACCAGTTTCACCACAAGTATACGTTACGATTCAGAAAATAATCTCGGAATGGACTTCGGGACATGAGAAGGCACTTTTTATAATCGAATGCAGCAGATGTAGCGAGCAACTCGGAGTTTTTCAGATTGCCATAAAAGTAGCTTTCTTTGATTAAAAAAGTTGAGGAACGAACAGTACCAGGTGTCCTGTATATGTTTTTAAGTTTGCGTCAGATTCGTTTATATTGCAAAGGAATAAAATATTCTCAAGCATATTGAAAAATAATCGTTTCCAGTCCAACAACAATTCGTAATAATTGTTTCGAAATAAACTAAAAAACAGCATGTGAGTTATTAGATTGGTTACATACTTTACAATGCTTTGCAGTTGACAATTCGAAAAATCCATCGGTGTCTTCCGCTTTTCATGATTACACCCTAATATTCAGTTCGAAATTAATTATTTGGCATGGTGCAAATTTTCATTCACCATAAGACTGGTGTTGGGAAAAGGATATCAGGGCTTATTTTAGATAACTTTTTCTATAAGATTTAGATCAGCATCCCCAAAAACCCCTTAATTCATGTTATCAATATCTCAAGAGCTGATTTTGGCAGAAAAAAAAATCACTTTTTCTAATAAATTGTTTATTTCTATCTTGTTATGTATGCTCTAATCCTAGTGCATTTCAACACCTCCGTACCGTTTCGTTGAATTGAGTATATATTCTCGCAACTACCCTTAGACTGCGATATAAGTTTTTTAACCCCTTATTACACTATGCCTTTTTCTTGTCCATTTCTCTGTCTGATTGCCTGTGGCTGAAAATTAAAACAAATACACATGATGTGCGCGAGACTATTTTGAAGAGGACTTCATTCAAATTACAATTCGTGGTGATTTGAAATGAATGAATATTATGCGAATCTGGGAAAAAGCAGATCCTATTAAAAGAGGAGGTTTCAGAGTTTATTTAAAGAAATAAGAGGTGGAAAATTCGACTATACCATTTACAGTAATTGCAATGACATACCATTACGCAATAAAAAATTATACACTCGTGGTTAATTTTCAAGGGCACTTATGAATTTCAGAGTCATGAAAGCACGAAATTAAAAACACTATGTTATTAAATAATGGTATAATCGCAAGGGATCAGTTTGCGAGGAAGAGTAAATTAGTGCATCGTGTATGAATTACTCTTTTCTGATGTTATTTTGCTGGGACCTTTTGATCACTAGGCGAGCACTCTGCCATTGCGCTAATCCCCGCCCTCGTAAATATTATTATATTATAGATTTTTCGCACGTATATCTATCACTATACATTCTCTGTGAGTGAATTGTTTGATAAAAATGCGCATTCCTTAGTTATTTTTTAATATATTTTCCGTTATTGGTAAAATGACTTGATATGGGTAATATTCAGAATCCCAGCCTTCGGCTGTGGTTAACGAACTCCACCATTATTACACGTCAACTTGATCATTTATTCTTAGTATTTATGAATAAATTTGAATAACATCCATAATCAAAAAGCAAACAACAAACGTTAATAGCTGCGAGGTATTTTTTCACGTGATATTGATTGCAAACATGATACTAATGCAAATGAAATTAGCATGTATACCTACTTGGTTGGAGTAGCGTATAATTTTTCACGTGATTTTCATCTTGCATCACCACCAATATCTTCAACATAATTCGTACTTTGGTCTTGGATTGAGTGGTTACTCTTGTCTTTGAAACAATGAGAATTTTTCCTCAGCAGTATTTATTTTATACTCATTTGAATATTTATTTTCCATTAAACACATTTGAGTTGTCAGAACTTCGCACAAAGCCAAATAAGTACAACAAACATTGATAAAAAGTTAAAATTGGTGACCTGTACAAGTGCTCAAACATTAATTTTCAAAACAGAGAGAGAGAAACTACATACTTTCCTCCCTCAAACCAGGGAGGAAACTCATACTTCCCCCCCCTCATTTCAAGTAAGTTGTAAACGATGAAACTTGTGAACATGTTATAATCAAATTGTTTCCGTAATTTCTAGAACATCTCATATATATCCTGTATTCTACTAAAAATCAAACATGAATGTTACTTCTACTTTAGTTCTTTAATAGCTATTTGTGTATTTAGAGCGCAAAGTGATTGATTGTCGCTCGACAAAAAGATTAATCTTTGGAGAACGACAATGACACTTTGTGCTCGAAATACACACATTACTTTTTCTACAAGCGCATCTCTTAGAAAAAAAAGTACCTATCGACACTTCATTCAAATAGGCACATAACATTACTTAATGAGAAAATCTCTCCATAGCAATCTGAAATGTATAAGCTATCTAAATGTCCAGTAATTCAAATTACTAACAAGAAAAAAGTAAAATAACGTTCTTAAAAAAAATGGTGCAATTGCCAGGAGCTGAACCCGGGACCTTCGGATTACAAGCCCAAGACGCTAGCCATCGCACCACCACAGATTCTCAGATGGACATGACTGTATTGTCTATACTTTCCATCATGCAAGTATAGGTCCGTTTTAGACAAAAGCAGTTGAGATGCGTTTTAAATTTACAAAAACAGGTTCATTAAGTGGGTAGGAGGAAAAATTTAATGTATTACATGGGAGTAAAGTGCCTTTTCCTCCCTTGGATGTTTACTGCGGGAGGAAAAGTGGCACTTTCCTCACTTGTGATACAAATGGCTATTGAACCTTCTGTGTAGGTAATACTATAAAAACTGTCCTTGAAGCTTCTGAGATATCCCTAATGGTAGTGGCGCGAATACTGTATTTGCTTATGGTTGAAAGAAGGTGACCGTTATAAATAAACAGTGCATTGGTTCTATGAAACTGAATCATGACCAAGTTAAAAAACTTCGACATTTCTTCAAAATACATCATGGACTCTGATAAGAATTAGTTCGTTTTTAATGATATGGACTGAAAATCAGCACGACACTTGAGATAAATCCATCAACAGGTTCAAATGTTGGGAGTCAAAGATCCTATAGAGAATGATGCTTTCAAGAGGTCGTCCATATCCTATAATTATTGTGGCCCGACAATCTTTAATTGTCAACATATTTTTTGGGATGGAATAGTTATTTACGGTACCAAAGACAAATTTAATTTTTCAGACGAATGTGCAAATTGTATGTGCCAAATAAAATTAGTCTATTCTAATCTATTAGTCTATTATCAAATCCAGCATTAAAATAAAAAAGAAATGTGCTTTTCCAAATGTAACAACGCTATCAGCCGTACTAAAAAATTCAAAATCGCTTCACTTGGAAGCTATGGATACTAATTAAATAATATCTGTCAGTGGTGAATATTATATTGCAAAATTAGACCTAAAATGGGTGATTCTGATATAAAGAATCACCTAATTGATAAATTAATTCGATAATACCGAGTAAGTTAACTGGCAGGTAGAATTATTTCAGAAAATTGAAGAATGTCGTCGAGATAAAGTCTTGATTAATGTATGTACGAAGATTCTCTTGGCATAGTTAGAAACCATGAAAAACTATAAAGTCTCTATAGTGTGGAATACCTACTCAATGTCGAAAGATATATTGACATCCAAAAATATACCATATTAGTCAAAAAATCTTCAATTCTCACTGGGGTGGAGGTAAGTTTTGTCTCCTGAATACGTATTTTGAAAAGCTTCGAGGGAAACTCTAATACTTTTCAAGTTATGCGTTTCTGAATCTTCAAAATCGACAAAATCAACTATTTTCAAACATTGTCATTATTAGCAAACAACTTCAGAGGGTTTGCTAACAATAACGTGTTTTTATAAATGAAAAAGTGTATTATTGTTCAATTATACTTTTACTCACACCTTTAGTAAATACATCCACCCGGACTGATTGATCGGACGAAAATGAACTGGTGGAAATTCTCCCTTAATATCAGTAATTGTTGTAATATACTATCCTGCTTTTGTGATCGGGGTTTTCAAGGTAGACTTTCTATACTTCTTATCGATTCACTTGCACTTGTTCGGAATAGAACTGAAAACACAAAGGATGTTCAGAATTAGGCACAATAGGTTGTTTCCTCTGAGCAATGGTTCTGACAAACGTTTTTTGAAGGAAGTCAATGACCTCAAAATTTGTATTTCAATAGCCGTGAAAGACGATGTGAAATGCGAATTTTTTAAAATATTTTAAAATTCTTAATTTTTGTAGTTAATTAATGATATAATTCGAATCGATATCCAAAAATTCAAATCATCTCAATTCAGTTTTACTGAGTGAAGAACGTTTCTAGAAGAAATTGGAAACAAATAATGGCTTCGTTTATACTGTCCACGAATTTGGTACTCTGACCAAGTTGACCTTACCAAATTCGGGCCAATGGATTAAGTTACTGCCTATTCACACCATATTTAATCAGTAAACAGTTTGGTACTTATTTAGTTTGTTTGGTAATTATTTTTCGTTTTGAGTTTTACTTTTCCGTACGATTTTTACTTTTCCGCACGATTTTTTATTGTTGAAAATGAGGATATTTAGGACTAACTAAATGATCTATGTAACTATTCTGTCTTATTAGTCATTTTGTAGCATTATTATAAAAACTTGTTTATTAAAAACCTTGTTTTTTCATAAATAAGGCAAACATTTCAACACTTACTGTGTATAGATTGTAGACTTATTAGTAGATCAGATATCTCATAGAAGAAAATATTCGAACGGAATTGAGAAATGCAAAATTAATAATATTGGCGTTTCACTGACCGACGTTATTTTTGTAATCCACAATTTAAAAACTCTCGAATGTATAGAAAAGGCTATGGTAATGAACCAAAGCATATTTATTTATTTATTTATTATCCAATTATGCACTCTCAATAGGTCACATATGAATATGACTGATTTTTTGTACATATATCACATTTGAGGCTAGTTCATATTGATATAGCAAGAATATGTTTTGATATTGTGCCACTCTCGATTTTTTTGGTCTCTAAAATCCAATATGAGCGGTATGCTCTTTCAGAAGTACCTTTATGGCCCTTCTAGTTTGACCCACATACTTCTCGCAGTCCTTAGAACTAATTTCACATATCCCAAACTTTTTTTTGTGTTCTAGGAGATAATTATTATTTCATAATTTATCAACGTGGGGAATGCCGTACGAAAATATTTTGTCTGAAGAGCACATCTTTCGATGGAAAATTATTATTTTAGTCACTCGTACCGCCCAGAATTGACGGCATAGTGCCCAAACTTTTTTTTCATATAGGAGAATCGTTCTAAATGTATTTCATGCTGCGTCATTTGACCCCTTCAAACTGTAATATGGGCCATACTATTCTATGAGTTATGCATCACTTTCCAGCAACTTTTTTTATGACAATCATAGCTTTTGCCATTTTTTTAAATATATTCCATGATATTGGATTCTCATACAAGAGAGATGCGAATGTGTTCAAGAATAATAAACTATGGAAAGGAAAGATATTCAAAATAGTATAGTGTACAATGAGCATGAAATGGCATACATTTCCCACGAGTAGTTATATGAAATTTTGTAGTACGAGTGTAGCGAGTGGGAAATGGGGAATTTCATGCAAATTGTACACGATACTTTTTCTACGACTATCGGAATCATAAACAACTCTGTAATATTTTTAATAACACTTTTTATCATCAACTTTCCTGCCGTCATGATTCCCATAATATATACAACCTAAAACAGGAATTGAAGATACAAATATTGAAAATTATAATAAAAATCGAATACTAATCGATTAAAAAAAAAAAAATGTGGTTTATGTAGGATTTAAACCGTCACTATCCGAAACCTGAACGTCCCTTCACTCTTCACTCGCTGCTACGAGCTCACATAATACTATGATGAAATTAACTGCTATAGAAACTACCAACTATTCGAAAATATAGAATTCGATTGTCATCAATCTTTATATTATTGAAATTAGCGGTGTCAGTGTCAAATCATCCTCACTATTACTACTCATTTTCGATTACTTATTTTTTTTAAACGAATTTTGTAAATACTGATCTGAAATGTCATATTATTAGAACGTTAACAAACTTGATTCGATCTCATATTATTTATGATTATGAAAATGACAGTGTGGTCGTAGAAAAAGGTATTTTGTGATTCGACAGAAACAACAAGAAAAAAAAACATTAATATTGTTCAAGAAATGCGAGTTGTAGATAAGAAATGTAAATAAATCACTTACGTACAGAGAAGGTACTTTGTTTTTCCTTGATCTACGTAACCAGAATAAGACTGAAATAACATTTACGCATAATTTCTTCTGAATAACAAATATATCTTTCGTTGTCCGTTATCAGTTTATATTTATAATATAATAGTGCGATTTGAACTGTTCCACGAGATTTTTCAAAGCGGGGTTTTCTCGTTAATGTACACCAAAGTTATCAGTTGCAATAGTATAAACATCAGATGGAAAGCTGATAAACTTTCTTTGAAGAAGATTACAGGCACTTTTGTTTCATTTTAATGTCTGTTTACTCTGCTCTTTGTGTACCGTCTGTATATACACATTATCAGAAAAGCAAGAGCGCCATTGCCGCCAGTGCGATATAAACTGTGAACCAGTAACAGATGTTTATTTTCTGAAGAAGTTTATGGAGATACAACATGAACAGGCATTATAGACGATTGTAAGTGTATTTTGAATAAAAATAACGATAGCTCTACATGCTGCCCTTACACACACTTTTCTTGCTTTAAGATACAAGTGACGTTGATGACGAGGTGATATGCACCTGAATAAAATCCTTTTCTCGTTTATACGAAAAAATAGTTAACAAAAGAACAACAAAAAATGTCACTACATAGACCAGGGCCAAACGCCTCTCAAATACCCGAATTCATGTAAAATTATCAGCAGTATGTGAGTGGTCGGAAAAATTAGGGAAATTTAAGTGAATTGAGAAAAATCAAAACGCCTCAGTAAATGTTCTATATACCGGGTGTCCACGGAAAGTGGCTCGCCCCGGTAACATTTTTAGTTTCGTAGATATTGAAATGAAATTCGGAGGATCTGTATGAGACATGAAACTGCATTTTTCAACAAGTGACTCAGCTTCATGCCTTCAAATTGATAGGTTTGTCAGTGGGGTATCATAAAGTTGAAAAAAAAAGGATGTCAAATTCAATTTGTTTTATTTAATATGAAAAACGAAAAGCATACCTAGTAGAACAAACAATGACACCTTTACAAATAAAAGAGGAAATGAGATCGAGTATTATGGAATGTATTCAAGGAAAACTAATTCAAGGAAAATAACAGATGCATTCTGAAACTAAATACGTTTAACTTTTACACATTTAGGTAACTTGAAGCAAAGCAAATAGAGATTAGAATCAGATGCTCTTGTTTGTTGTCACGCTGCATTTTTTGCATTTTTCAGTTTTTATGATTAGATTTAGATAGTTACGCGTTCAATGAAATAAGATTCATTTTGTGAATCAAAGTCAATTTTGATTTAAACACTGAATTTTCTTCGATCATAGAGGAAGTAATTACCTACCCCCATTCCCCCCTTGTATACGCGCCTGGTCCTACAACCTACAAGCTTAATTCAAGAATACCTACCGCTTTACCGTAGATCAGTTGCTCTCTCTTTTCAACTCCACATCCTAGAGTATTCAATAAGCCTGAATATGTCGACCATTTAGCATGACACACCTTGATTTGATACATACGGATTGCCGTACCGGAGAGAATGCAGTTTTCATTTCTATTCATGGAGTTCGTGGGAACTTCACCATCTGTTTGGCAATCGTCTTTTGTGCTCTGCAGGATCATTAACCCTTGCCGCTGGCTGATTCACTTCTGCCAGACAGGCGTTTTCAATCAACAATTAATCCGCATTCGGTCCATGTATTTCAAACGTCCAACCTCATACGGCGCGGCGAACGAGAAGAATGTTTTTCGACGTTGCGAAGTTTCTAACTTTTCTAGGAATGTCTGGTTAGCTTTCATCAGTAGTTTATTTTGCTTCCTGGACATGTCAGCTTAGACTTCGTAGTGTTGTTGAATATAGTAAAAATTATTATAAATTCACACCGAAAAAAACTATGGCTAATCGACAATGTAAAATATGTTCGGAAATTTAATATCCTTACTTATTGACTTGTAGGGATTTGCGGTAGAAATAAGCAGGTTGAACCCATTGGGCACAAGGACACGTTGAAATAACGTTGTGAAATGGCTGAAAACCGAACGTTATTTCAACGAAAAAATTTCGCGTGTAACAACGTTATATCAAACCAATTGCTTACTAAGAATCGCTTCATTACCGTTTTCAATCAGGTTACTTGAACGTCGAAGATACTCAATAAAACAACCAAATAAAAGGTTAAGGAACGTATCATAAACATTGATAAATGAATCGCATAAAGCGAGTTTGATTAACAATTCTATTTGAATTAACATAACGATTGTTAAACGTACATTTAACGAGTTGTTGAGGAAATAACGTTGAAAACACATCTTTATCACGTATTCTATCAACGTTGAAGATTACACTAAATTATTTTCGTTGAAATTTTCAACCAGAAACGTTTATTTAACCAATGCCACGTTTATAACATGTTTGAAAAACGTACGAGTGCCTATTGGGAAGGACCTGTAATAAGTACTTGTTTTGTTTGCGACTCATTTCATCGCAAATCCCAAGTCGATAAGTAAGGATATTATATTTCCGAACATACCTTACCCCAATTTTTTTTTGGAATCGATATCTTCTTTTTTCAAATTTTTCAATTGTTGAAAGGCATATGTAAAGAATGTGAGCGCTACTTTTGTATCTCTTTATTTTTTAACGGGTAGGAATAAAGCGTTGATATTCAATGCACATTTGCACAATGGAAAATTGAAAATGTTATATAAAATAATGCAAATGCACAATAGCATTACTCGATAATAAAATCACATTTGCATGATAAAAAGGATATATGCTCGATAAATTGTACGTTTATGACGTTTAAATAAAATACTTTCTAATAAACAAGATTTTATAATAATGCTACAAAATGACACATAAGACGGAATAGTTACATAGATCATTTAGTTAGTCCTAAATATCCTCATTTTCAACAATACAAAAATCGTGCGGAAAAGTAACTTTCTGCACTGGTGCGGAAAAGAAACTTCCGCACGATTTTAAATCGTACGGAAAAGTACAACTTTCAAAATAAAAATTGTGCGGAAAAGTTACTTTTCCGCACGCTCGTAGAAAAATTAATTTTTCGCTCTCACTTAACACACAAGCCTAATCTAAGCAAGTTAACCTATCTTGCGAGTTGAAAATGCGTGAATTAGTTTTTCGCTCGCGTTTTTTATGGTACGTTCGTTTTTTTAGCGAGCGTTCAGTCCTTGTTGCTGCTAATCCTTCGTTTACAAAATACAACATTTTTAAAAGAAATAGTTTTTTTCGTGAATATCTTAAAAATACTTCAGCTGATTTTGTTAAAATATGGTAGTGTTATTAAGGGTAGTAAGCTAATTTAACCCTATCTAGATCAAAATTATCATATCCAGTGGCGTCCCGGACGGCACCTTAACCAATATTTTTTTCAGAAAAAATGTTCGCCAC
This sequence comes from Chrysolina haemoptera, assembly GCA_958298965.1. Classification (NCBI taxonomy): domain Eukaryota; kingdom Metazoa; phylum Arthropoda; class Insecta; order Coleoptera; family Chrysomelidae; genus Chrysolina; species Chrysolina haemoptera. The sequence goes on along the minus strand of OY282602.1, from coordinate 10,463,808 downwards.
TGTTTTTTGCAGTTTTTGTATTTGTTTCACATTGAGCAACTGCAATTAGAGCTTTTGAATATCCCGTTTTTTTTCGTATCTTGATTTGTTTTGAGAAAAAAAAATTTCTCGATTGCATGTTCCTGGAAAAACATCAAAAACTGGGGTGTATTTGCGTGTTTTAATTTTTGATAAGAATTTTCAAGACTGGAATAGACTATTGATATGTAAAACAATCAAGTAGTTACATTTTTTTATTATGTTGTCCCAGAGACGTACAATAAAGGAATTACACCATTGCCTTATTCGTCAACAATTATTATTCGTTCATTTAGTCACTAAGTGCGAGTTATACAATAATAATTCAAAAATAGTTCGAGGGAACTGAGTTCAGCTACTATTAAATTTTTACTTTCTCAGCAACTGAACTTGGTTGACTTGAACCGTTTTTGAACTTGTCTTGTACAACTCGCCCTACGTCTCTTTCACGAACTTGAAGCGTACAAAATTATAATTGTCACTTTTAACTAACAATTACTTATGTTTAAACACTTCAAACTGACAATTATAATTGTCAATTTAACTGGTATAATAATTTCTCTTAGAATATGTGGTTTTTTCTATTATCGCTTCCTTTCGTCAATATAACATATTTATTTGATTGTATTTTTGAAAACCTATTCCACACAAAGACACAATCACAATAATTTCTTTAACGACGTCACTTAGACAAAACTGGCATTTATCGACAAAGGACATTAATAATTTATTATCTGATTATTTTATCAGTTCATCGGAAAACAATACAACAAAGCCTACCTCACCGATGTCCTCGAATATCAACCGAGTCATGACTAATAGTCCACTTTCCTTTTATAGAAACTACCTGAAGGAGTTTAAGCCATTGTTCTCGAACAATAAGAATGTGCATCAGGTATAAAATTGCAGGGCGAGCCATTTTTTATCTTTTATCATTTTTTATCGAGAGTACCGAGAATGTATGTGTCTGTATTTAATTCTCAGTTAGTTTATACTAGTCCAATGAAGATTGTTTATAATATTATAATGTTAATTGTTTTTTTCTAAAACTTGGTTCGAATAAATACAGAATGTAAATAAGGTAAGTATTAACTTCATCTCGTAGAATATGCAATTTGAGGAAAAATCTTGTCAGCTTTAAGAGGTCATGAGCGCAATCACATTTTGGCCGTTTTTTAGGACAAAAGAGTCGATAACTCAAAAACGGTTCGACATATCGATTTCAAACAAGGGTAGGTTTCTAGAGGAAGTTTGATTCATGTAACTATGTCTGCGGCAGCACCTCAAGGTTCTTTTCATGGAGAGTCGAAGTAGCTGCACTGGTATTTCTCTTCCATTATAGGTATCTTGAAGCAATCTTTGTCCGATCGAAATGAATTTGGTATAAAAAGAAAGGTAAAACGTTGATCTATGTACGTTAGATAACATTGAAGCTTGACTTATCCAATCTTTTTTATATACTGGGTGTTTGGATGTGTCTACCATGGTGTTATAATTTTTCCACCTGTAAGTATATCATATAATTTTAATAAAACTTTGTATCGTGATGTATCATGTTTTCACATACATTTTAACTGTGTTTTTTATATATATTTCGCCCTTTCAGGCCCTGATGAAGTTTTAACTCAATAAAACGAAACGTTGGCTGATAAATAGGAAGTTCATTATTTGTCCTCTAACGATAATTTCTTTATCACCTACAATACTGAAGAACACAATTCCAAGTTGAAATAATTATACTGAAGCAGGAATCAGTACCCTCGTTGGACTATATGCATCGATTTTAGACTAGTGAGACAAGTCTCACTTATACATGCCAAAGAAAAAACTGGATTTTACTCCTGCCTTAGTTTTCAACTCATCCATAATTCCGGCAATTTCTTCAGTAAATGTTGAAAATAATCGCTCATACACATCCTACATAAAATATGAAGTATATGATTGCAAGCTTGAGGTTTGCACTTCATAATAGTGTTATGAAACATATATGCAGGATATGAATAAGCGATTATTCTCAACATTTACTGAAGAGAATGCCGGTTTTATGGGTAAGTTGATAATGAGGCAGGAGTAAAACAATTTTTTTTTGGGATGTATAAGTGGGATCTGTCACACTACTCTAAAATTGTTGCATATAGTCCAAAGTGGGTATGGGTTGCTGCTTCAGTATAATAATTCCATATTTACTAAATTATTCATGATTTTTTAATTATCCGCAAACATCTCCGTGAAGTGCGACAAAACACATCTCGGGTACTCAAATACTCGCATATTATATTTGCACGAGAAGGTAAGAGTCTTCAGAAACGATATGAACTCTTCTTTTTCCTTCTCCGATCATTTTTAGTAGAGTTATGACCAGCTGCGGGTAAGCGTGAACCTGCAATTTGATGTCGGCGTTCAATCACGTTTTCATAAGAAATTCTAGGAATTATTTTTGTGGAGAATTGAATTCACCTTGTTGAGTTGTTTTTCCGATAAATCATATACTTTCCAAGATTACAGCAAAGATCTATTTATTTATTTTTAAACGAAAAATAAAATATGTTCCATCCCTGAAATTTTGGTGAACATTTTTTTTTTCATATGAATCATGGTTCCAACAACTAACATACCAAGTTTGGTGGTGCTACAATCGATCCTCGCCGCAAAACCCAACCGTACTGGATTATGGGTTCAAAATGTTTTTTTAGTGCATGGCAGAAATAATTATCACGCTATCGATCGTTAGTGTTAATATAAATATAAATTACTGTAAGAATAAGATAGTGGTAACTATAATGGTTGGTTTATTACTGATTTTCTAATTGAGTTGGAATTGTATCGCCCATTAATTTTTCAGGACGATCGCTTTGCTATTTTAACACCTCCTCGGTACATTCTGCGATTCAGCTATTAAATCTTTCAGTAGTTGCTATCTCTGCGAAACAAAGCGCTTTCATCAATCATTCCGTGACCTTAGTACCGTTATATCGTTCCGTGCCACTCGTTCACCGTTTTTAGCGGAGGTCAACGATACAGATTTTCGTTCCATCGCATCAATAGTTGGTTTTAGATGGTTTATGACCTTTTCGAATAGTGAAAGTTTGCCGTTGTCGGTTTTCTCATTTCTAGAATAATGAGAAACGATAAAAGATGTTAATGAACTCATAAATTTTGTATGTGGGCAAATAATTCAGCGTAGTGATGATTTCAATGTTAGGCCAGGGTCGATAATTTTTGACACCAAAAAAAATCAAAACAGGATGGGATCCATTCGAAAAGTAGGAAAGTATAACAAAAATAAAAGGAAAAATGAATTACCGGCGATTTAAGGTCGGGAAGGGGACGGGGGGGGGGGAGATTTTAAGAGTGAAAAACGGTTTGTTACAAAACTAAGAGTCCTATCAAAAAAAGTTAAATGTCAAAGATGTAGGTAAAAACAAGATTCACAACTTCTGTATCTACAATTTTTTTACGAAAACCCAAAATTTATGCGAAAAATCCAAAAAAACGACTTTTTGGTTTCGGCGAGCAGCTCTATCGTTTTTGATGGGTATCCAGAAATTGACAAATCAGATATTACGACAACAGTACCAGCATCTAATTAAACTAAAAGAGGATAACGTAGTCGTAGAAATAAAACCTCAATGTTCCAGAGTTCAATTATCAAAACCATGTAAAAATACCATTTTTGCAAGAAAAATGTTTATCTAACGAAAAATACCTTGATGGAAAGATTAGTCACAAGGATTTGTCTGTAATCAAGCAGAAGAAGATGCTGATGCTGATAAAATAAAGACCACAATAGAAATTGCCAAAGATAGGTACTAATAAAACTGTAATATTTGTGGGTCAAGATATTGATCTTCTGGTCCTTTCGAATCAATTGAATTCAGATAAATTATGACATTTATTTTCTCAAGCCATGTTCTGGAAATGTAAAAGATCTGTTTTTCACGTCCAATAATTTCAAATATGAAGCCTTCAAAAATATTGTTGCATTTCTGCATTGTTTTTCTGGTTGCGATAAAACATCTAGATTTGCCGGAAAAGAAAAGCCATAGTGAATTCATTATTAAACAATAGGATTCTGAACCACATCTCAATTCACGTTCGCCTTCTTGGAGCCGTAATTTTGATTTTATGAATTTTGACAGAAATTTCATAATCTGTGACCCCGATGACCCCTAAATACTAATTTTGAATCGAATCAGACCGTTATCACAAATCTCGTCCGCCATCTTGGAGTAATCAGACTAAATAATTGCTCTTCACAAAATATATGTATTAAATTTCCACGCAATCGAATGTGTTCGTAAGGTTAGTTTGTTCTGGCTAGATCAAACTAAATAATTACTCTTCACAAAATGTATGCATTAAATTTCTACGCAATCAAACGTCTACGTAAGGTTAGTTCGTTCTGGTTAGGTCAGACTAAATAACTACTCTTCACAAAATGTATGGTTTAAAGTTCCACGCACTCAAATGTCTACGGTTTTTTTCCGTTTTTTTTTCCTGGGGTTTTTTTCGTTTCTTTTTTCTAGATTCCACTGTACATACATTCAGGTGTAGCTAATATAAAAGCGTTTCAAAAAATGCAATATAATACCAAGTCTTATCTCCATATTTTTCAAAGTATCCTTTCAGTATAAACCTGTACAATTTTTTTATTGCAATTCATTGCCCTGATGTATTTTACTAATATTAGGTACCCTTTTCCTCATCTATATCTTTAATTTACCTATAACCGTTTAAAGAACCATTTATTGTTCTTGACCTAGTTCAAATAACGCTTGTTATGCAAACTGTGTTGAATCTGACACTTATAAGAATTAATAATTGTCGGTTATAAGCGGAAAGACTTATAAGTAGGTATTTGGAGTTCTATATTGCATAAAAAGATGTAGGTACATAATATTTTGAGAATAAATCTAGTACTCGTAATTGAAGAATGCATGAAAAGTATCACCCTTTCTCTCCCCATGAGTCATTTTTGCTGCATTGCGCATTTGAGAGCTATTTTCTCCTGAACCGTGCATTATCGTTCCAGTACAATTGAAATTCTTGTTTCAAAATATTATATCAGATCATGAAGATGATGTATCGAAATTTGTTTCCCTTCCATAAAATAATTACATAAAATTAAATTTGGTGAGGTAAACATTCTTTCTATATTGAATCATTTTTATTTTCATCTGACCGCCATATATTCTTATTGGAATTCTGAAGTTCCAGAGAAACCATTTTTGTGGTTAGCTGCCTCTATTTCTAGATCTGTTTTTTGTGTGAAAGTGGCTGAATTAACGTAAGAGTGTTCATGCATTTCCATTGGTTAAATAATCCTTGAAAGAAACTCGATGAAAGTAATGGAATAATTGATGATATTTCAGAAGAGAACCCACCGGTCATGAAAATGTCTTCAGCTAGAGGCGAGATGGCGCTAGCAGTTCAATATACCTTCGTATGGCCCCAATAAATTATTCTGTTTAGTTAAATTACAATTTTTTTCTTCCTACGCTCTCTATATATAATATTCGCAGCCGATATTTTTCGAGAACATTCGGTATATTGATACAATCATGATTCGGTTTTTCAGCATTTGCCTATGAATACATTATAGGTCCTGCATTAAATGAATTAGAAATGGGCGTTCTGTATATTAATTTTAATTCCTGCTCTTACCAAATAAAACCGTAAAATGTTATCGTCTTGAAAAATCTAATCGTGGCATTGACCTTGCCCTTGCAGATTGCGTTGCCAAACTCCATAATTATCGAAGCTGAAATGCCATGACATACCATTAAAATTTCATGTTATTTTGTATAGGTCTTTTGTTTGTTACCCAATAATTATTCCAAACGCTACAACCGTGAATTTATTGTTTTAGGAGAAATTAAAGAGTCAGGTACGATTCATATATATAAAAAAAACGGGTTGAAAACGGTTTCTTGCGATTTGCGGCTTAACGTAACAATACACTAGCTGTAGATAATAAAAGTATATAATACTTTTTGACATAACCTCAAATTAACCGTCAAAATGACAAATAATCGATTTTTTAGTATATAATTTTTTCCTGACTTCAATGATTTAATATTCACAAGAATTTGTAAAAATATGTCATTTTTGGTGTCGAATAAGCATGATTTTTTCGCAATTCAGAAGACGACTAGTTATCGACTTAAATACATTTAAAAAAACACCCTTACCTTCCACGAACAATTAATTGTCTTGATGTTTTTTTTGGAATTCGAAGGTCTATCATATTGATTGTGGAAATATCTATTCTGAAATGGTCTATGTAACTTGGTGGTTTATTGATCGTTATAGCGCTTAAAACCGAAAAAAAGTCACTCTGAATCATGATTTTCTCAATATTTTCAATGATTTTCGATTTTTTCATTTTTATAACAAAAAGTAGTTTATTTTAAATTATTTATAATGAAATATTCGAAATACACTACAAAATTAATTTATTAATATTATTTTTATTATTTTTTAAAACTATTGATTTGTTCTGCTTTCAAAAATATATACTCGAAATTTGAAAAATCAGTTCTGATTATTTTGCTTTGCGGTTGTTCCTCTCCTTCGTCTATCAGATTTGGAATATCCGAAAGTTATTCAAAATCATCGACGACTTCAGGCTCTTCAATTTCAAAATTTAATGAACATGAGTATGATTTTTCTCATTTTCCCTTATAACTATATACCGGAAAAGTTGCAGATGCCGTTACTGTATCCCTTTAACAAAGACCACAAAAATAAAGTTGGTTTGACCATCAATCTACGAGCCGCGTGCCGACCGTGAACTGTATGCGGCATGCGGCCTGCAGCCCCTCCTTGTTTTGGCCGCCCGCGTGCGGTGCACGCGCTGCACACCTACTAGGATCGGCCTTGGATGATCATTATGGTAGTAGCCGTCAATATTATCGAACGAGGCGATAGCCGAGCTATCAAGTAAAATTGTGCAGTGAAATCTTTGAAAATTTGCGATTCTGATGAATCAAATTATTTGAAATTACCAACCTGCATTCTTTCTCATAAAGTTCATTCATATTAGATGTTAAAAAAACTTTACAATTGAATTTCATTACGGTACTAGGACTTTTTAAACTTCATTATGGTCCTTGGCCCATAACGAACTTCATTATATCATTATATATCCATGTATTTTCCCTCAGGCTATACTAAAGGCTCTGCTCAGGGTATAGGAGAAGGAAGGTGGTTTTACAAGTATAATGACAAACGGTAACAGAAAACTACTGCTGCTCCTTACGATTGTTGAATTATATCTGTCAGAAACTACTTCGTGATGCTCCATGAATCTTGTCAGTTTCATGTGTACTGGCAATCATAAGTATCATCAACGCAAGGTATTTCTTGTAGAAGCTTTGCTAATCATCTAATAGAAATAATTCAGTGCTGGTAGAGGACAATAAATGTTTTCTGTATTACATTTGCCATTATTCAATAATGATTTTAATGACAAAGTCAAAGCCTTTCAACATGAAATATAAAATAAGTATTGGTGGGACCTCAATAAGGAGTATAGAGTCTCTACAAGGAAACAATACAAATTGCATATACTCTGCTTATTTAGCTTTCTGCACTATTATGTGCTTATTGGGTCATATCTTGAGTGTTGGTACGAAGAATTTCCATGATGACTCACAAGAGTCACAAGTTACAGACAATAATTATGAAAAATATTAAAGTTTATCATTGTCACGAATTGATAAGGTTAAGTACAGTTTTTAACCTCCCATTGATAATGAACTGAATTTTGCATTTTATTTCTCATGCTTTGTTGAACTGATAACAAAAACATTGAAACATTATGTACAATACTTATTACTTTCCTCATACTTTTAAATTGAAAATCAATGAAAAAAAAACAGTAATAGTTTATATGATGTTACGTACATCCATGTTAAACAAAAAGTAACATTGTGATGATGACTCCACTCTGAATTTCCATACCACTTTTGATTTTTTTTGAATTCAGTGCTTTTTTTTCCATAAAATTCGATGTGTTTTCAAAAGTTAATCGTATTTCAAGTTATCAATTAAATCAATCCATGACTTGAAACCCGACAAGATTAAGGAACTTGAAAATTATCTGGGAATAGAAGTGGATGTGTATAATTTTTTATCTCTGGCGAGACAGTTGTAAAACGTCAATCATTTCTTATGTTTGTAAAATATATCCGAAAAAATCTTCTCTCGGCCAGTATATATTGAAATAAGACGGAATTGAAAAGTTTTTAGATTTTTAATAAAATTTGTCGAGAGTGGATTTAGAAGAAATCATTATCCTAAGAAACAATTGAAAAAATTAGCTTGTTCTTACATTTTTCGTTTTAAATTTTAATGTATTTTATTCGCGTAAAACAGTTTTATAATGTTTGCAAAGGAAAGTTGGGTCGAATATCGATCCAATTGTTGATAGTCAACCTACCTATTCCCTATTCGCCATAAGTTCGTTATCTAATTGACTGAATAATTAACTGAATAATAATTAGAGTTTATATTTCCTGAACACTCATATAACGATTTCCATATTAACATTTCACACATTCAGATCACCTCATTATATATATTTTTTAGTAATGCTTTTGAGGGTCATCAGGATTTGATGAATCTATAAATCCATTCATTGCTAAATCAAGAATACCTAAAAAACTAATGTTCACACAATTTGATAAAAAATTAATACTGAAAAAGATTACCGTTCTGGATATTGTGGAAATAGGGGTATTCTGTCTTTATTGTAGTGCTACTTTTTTACGAAAATATACTAGTAATCTATGCAATAGAATGATCATGAAGAATTTCCTACATGAAATACATGTTCCTAATATCACATAACTCCAGTGGAAAAATTTGCAGTTGGGTACGTGTGAGTTCTGGGTATTCCTGAAAGATCAACTTTTCCAGCCCCAAGTGAAGTCTTGATGTTTGAATCAGTAAATCAAAATCTGGTTTTGCCAAAAACAATATCACATCTTTGTTCGAAGTATATTTTGTTGAAATGTGACCAACAGGAAATTATAATTGAAGGTTCTTAGGATAGGGTTGATTGTGTTGAGTTTGGTACAAAATAAGCAATATATATATAGTAACTTAAAGAAAAATGATGCGCATAGAAATACATAATGAACTTTCACAAAATAAATTGTCCATTTAAAAATAAATAGCATTCTGCAGAAAAATAATCCCAATTATTAAATTGACCAAATTATAACTGGACCGAAAACAAAAATTGTACAAATATCCATAGATGAGTGACCTTGGTTATGGTATTCTTACAAATGATGGAAACATCAAAGGGGGTCTCTCAAGTTTTCGGATTCAGTCATAAAAAAATTGGAATTTTATTGGTGAATAACTATACACCAGAATTTTGTGTCGCATATTAATATCGCCTTTTTTTTGGAATCGTCGCCCAATATTCTCTATACCTTGTTTGAATCCAGCTAACATAAGTGATTTTAATTTCGGAGTTGCATTTCTAAATGTCTTATTGGTACTTTTTGTCATACGGTAACCGACCAAAATATTCTACAAGAAGCAACACCATTAGATGACTATGCCAGCCGCAGATTGCAAAAGAAGTTTGAATTTGGATATGAAAGTGATTGTTTTCAAAGCCATTCTCACATGTGAATGGTATCGATCAATAGACTAAACGAAGGTTAGCCTTTGGTTCGTAATATTATACAGGGTGAACTACGACCGCACTTACCAAACATTATATAGTGTGCTCTTACCACCAAAAGAAGTGAAACTAAGTGAAATTTGGAACAAAAAAATTACCTTTCATAAGACCTGCTCCTAGATTTTCACAAGTGGATGCCAGAATCCCTGTCGCACTACTTTCATCAAGTGTGAGTCTGAAATTGGTTGTTTGAAACGAAATTTCATCATGAGTTCCAACAGGAAATTGTAAAAAAGAATATTTTTTGCAAAAGCTGTACGCATAGGAGATTTTGTGCAATGGGTATTTGAGCAAGACAAATCAAGAAACACTGAACAACCCATCATCGATAATTTTCGATTCTGCACTTATAGATCTTAACATTTTGCATCACAGCAAACGCGGGTGCGTTAGCTCATGACTATACCCTTTGCGGGAGCATATTATATGACCGTGTTCACACAACTTCACTGATTCAGTGGCGTATATATGAAGGTTGTCATACAAAAATATGTTCAAATCATCACGGATAGCTCTCAAATTTCGCAGGCGCTTTCGCACATGGTAGACAATTTAATTTTAAGTAAGGGATAGTAGTTCAACCTGTATACTTGACGGCTCTACTGTGAAAATGCGTTTGGCGTCTGCTCCTTTTTATATAATGGACATGTGGACCTGAAATGTTGATGACCCACTGTAAATAATATGATGATCAATCGATTTTTTTTCTTTCAGGCCTAACGAAGTATTGGCCAAAAGTGGGATCTCTGCTCGAGGCAGCAAACTTCGGTGTCCGGCCCAAATTTCCCGCTTACGCGTCGAGAAAATCGAGGGAGGTCTGATGGTGGCCGGTGTCGTGGTTGCTGCCAATTGCCAAATCATTCTGCCCATTTTCGGGTTCCTGTTTCTACTAGTTGGTTGTGTGCTTACCGGTAAGTGGTTCACTTTCAACAAATGCAACATACAAGTTTTTTTGTACAACAGTTACTGCGAGTAAGAAAAAAATAAAATATAAGACTTTGGATTACAAGGCAGAGGCTCCAACTATAATAGAGGAAATCGAAAACTCCCACTTTCGTGCCTTCAATCAGAGGTAATTAAACAGCAAAAATTATTGATTACATATTACATGTTAAACATAACCCCATAATCACACTACAATGCATCAGCAGACCTATTACGATTATTAACTATCACGCGCACTTTCATCGATGCATGGCTAATCGGTTGGCATGTACGAGAACTTTTACTCATTATGGCGAGTTAAATAACTAATTAAATTTTTTCAAGGGCTAATGCAGGATCTGTCCGTGGAGGGTATTTTTTTTTAAATTTCGGTAAGAAGCAGCATGATAGAAAAACATGTAAATAATGCCACAAGCATTTTTTGATATTTTAGCGTTTTTGAAAAATGTGTAAAGCTAAAATATGAATTTGGCTAAGTTTTATTTTATTTTAGTTTTACACGTTTTTCAAAATTGTAGTTAATGTTTTTACTGATCTCAGTTCAACCTCCTGTTTATTTCAACTGAAGATGAGCATTGCTATGCTCGAAAACATGTTTTTGATTTATGCTTGATGAAACTTTTTGATTAGTTCTTGCTAAAGGTACGTTGACAACTTCCCATTACTACTTTGGGGTTAAATACATGTTGTGGAGACGACTTTGAGTTTTACTTTGCTCCATTACCGACACTCCACTTTGAGTATGGACTAATTCCTTCATATTTTCTATGGTAATTTGTTTGTTTTTAAGTGGAGATTAATGTAATAATGTAGTGTATAATCGCGAGTTTTGTTTTTGTTTAATTCACCCTTGGAATTTCGGTAAACAATTTTTTTTCGTGTTTTTCATGGTTCCAACTACTACCCAGTTTGGTGGTGCTACAATCGATCCTCGTCTCAAAACCCAATCGCACTGGATTACATTGATTCTTCATCATATCTAAATTTCAAGTCATTAGTCACATTATCTAGGATTTCATTATATACTGTCTGCATTTCCGATTGCTCCAGTCCTCCTGTGTCCCAATTGATATTATAGTGATATTTTTCAGAATGATACAATTCATGTAGGTGGTGTTTGTCGACAAACTTCGATTGCAACAGCTTTCTCAACTCCACAGTGAGACTCAATATATCCACCAAACAATATACTGTGACTATGAAAATGGAAGACGTAACTGTTTGTTTCAAATTGCTAGCCAATTCGAAATAATATCCAATTCATCCACAATATCGAATATAGTTTAGATTTGAAAAACATAGGTTAAACTGCCAGTATGTATGTGGTATTTTAAAAGCAATGCAAAGTTGTGTAGAAAGCTTTGACGAGTATTAAACAGATATAATTCAACGGTCGTTAGGGGCAGCAATTGTTTTCTGTTGGATAATTTTCGACGAATTACCTATTGTACATGGTTTTTGCGTAAGATTGGATTATATAATCCTGAAAGTTCAACTGCATATCAACTGGAACATGAATCAATTAATTTTGAACTTTAACATATTGCCCAGTTTACACGATCATAATTCCTTTATGTGTAATAATTTCCTGTGATATAAATGTTACGTAATCAAGGACTTTCACTCTTATACTCGTGACAGTCTACTCATTAGCCATTTAGCATGACACGTGCATCTCTGCTTTACGACAATTTTACGTGAAAGAAATGATATTTTTAACCTAGAACTCGCATCTCAGTTCTAGATACCAACAATGTTACAAAGTGGATGCTATTCATGATAAGTGGTTTGAAACAGTATAGTTATTTATGATTCAAGTGTAAAAGTGACATTTTATTTTGCCCACGAGCAAAATAAAATCACTTTTAACAAATGTATCATACACATTTGTTTGTACAACAGTTACTGCTAGTAAGAAAAAAACGAAGAAAAAAAAATAAGATCCATAAGGATTCGAACACACGATCTTTGGGTTACAAGGCTGACTGGCAGATGTTTCAAATATAATAAACCCCAACGCACTTTATTTATGGATGTCATATTTGTCAGTGATGAAGGACCTTCTACAGTTGGACTGAATACTACTTCATTTGTAACTTCAAAAAGAATTAGTATTTTACCAATTGAACAAACGGCCAAATACATGTGTGAACTTTTATAAATGATTCCTCTTGAGTAGGTGTTCTGTTTATAGTATCTAATTGAAGTGTTTCTATTAGAGAGATCTATATTACTGAGTATCCATCATCTCATCTGTCATTTTACTTTTAACACTAGTGTTAAAAATTTCAAAGTGTTTTTGTGAAAACTTCAGTTTTTAGTTCATATGTCAATGAATTAAAAACTTCATTAATTAATGACAGTTGTACAAAAATAATATTTTATATGGGAGACCAAACAAAAGCATGAATAAAACGCATCTAGTGGGTTTATAACATTATTTTTTCAAACATGGCTAGGACTCGTCAATATTGCTTTCGAGGAGAAAACATGTTATGGGGCTCCCTAACATTTCAAATTATGTGGGAGTAAAATGATACATAATTGGAAACCTTGTTTTCCGGCCATGCCCAATTTCATTAATATGGTCTACCCATACTACTGTAATAACCACTCTCGTTATTTTTTTCGAACTGAAGCGAAGTTATATTGGCCTTGAATGGATGTGTGCTATGAAGTTTTCAAATGCCACAATCAGTAGACATTTTTCTAATGGAAATACCCTACATGGTGTGTGAGTGAAAGGAGGGCTTCTGAAAAGCCTGCTTTCCAATTCTATCAATCTCCCTGATGAGCTTGGCAAAGCGAAATAGATTTTCGTCGACCAAAATGTATTGGGTATAAATGCGAGAGAAGCGAACCTTGTTTCAATGAAATGAACGATTTCTGTGAGTGATATTTTTTAATAACATCCTCCCCATCTGATTTATTTGATGAATTTTCAATGAAAACTAGAGAAAATTATAAAAAAATCAACTATCGGAATGAAAATGCGAATTTTCACTTTCAGATTTTTTCTTTTCAGTTAGAGTCTTTTCCCAATATCTATCAGATGTAGTTCAATTTCCAGCGTGGCTCTAGCCGGGGAAGTAGTTGTTTTCTGTTTCATGGAGAATGTTCCCCTTTTCATTATAAATGTTGTTTAACAGACAGTATTTTATCAAAAAACTATATGGAAAAGCAATTTAAGGAGTTTTTCTTAATATCAAAAACCAACACAAGTTTAAAGCAATAAACACATATTGAAGAATCTAGTACCAAAATAGAGAATTTTTTGTAGAAGGAAGGTCTTAATATTGCGTTTAAGCCAAATAACACTTTCAGTGAGAATAATATGGCTACAGTTGAAAACTGAAGAAGTCTATGAATTAGCTTGGGGTACTCGATCTATGTTTACATCGGACAAACTGGTAGATCCTTCCAAAAACGTATGACTAAACATAAGAGTTGCTATTTATTGACCAAAAAGAAATTAATATCTCCACACTATTGGGTTTGCCCTCATTAGGCCAATTCTAATAACGTAAATAATGAAATATCGGATAAGGAATTGGAGGCATTATTTATGAAAAGTCGTTGATATGAAATAGCATTTGGACATCGAACATAGGCAAAAGAATGAAATACCCAGTGAGTTATATTTAGCTTCTTGTACAGTGAATTTCAATTATAAATGTAAACGAAAGTTATTTGTCCATGATGCTCAGTTGTTTTCGTTTTTCGCTTTGTTGCCATAAATATATTCAGAAAATCAATATGTATTACATAGATTTGACTGATTATCATTTCAATTATGATCTGTAGAAGTATATTAGAATAAAACAACGAAACATTTTGATCCAAAAAAGAGTGTTAATGGTTATATTCAGTTCTCCTCGAGACGTTTCTCTCGATGGAAGAAAGTATAGATATGCCAAGCTGTAATGTGTGTGTGTGTGTGATATAATATAATACAATTAAATTTTCTTGCCAGTTTAGAAACGTCCTCTAGCATGTAACAGATCTAGAAACGTCCTCTAGCATGTAACAGATCTTTATATTTTTAGTATATTAACTCAACTTTCCCTAGAGTTTTCCTATCAATCCATTAAATCTTGTTCGCTGAAGGTAGGTTGGAGTGAAAGTATCAAAAGCGGAGAAAGTACGACTCTCGTTTATTAACTAATCAAAGCTTTATATGCACTAAGTATGGTAATATAGTTATTAATTCATTTTCTATCATAAAATGTACGAATAAATCGAAAAAGACTGGTTCACAAACGCTTTTTTGGACCACTATAGACCGAAAATTATGAGGGAGGAGAAAATTATAAAAAAAAGTTTCGCTCACAAAAGTTGCGAAGCTTATAAAAAAATGTAATAAAATAAAATATCGAATGACACTTGGCTCATAACTTCCGGACTATCAATAAATGTCAGCAACATGAATCCGGTGAAACGAGCTCATTTAAATACTCTTCTGGAGAAGAAGAAAACATCCGCGAGGTTGAAAAGAAGTTACCTCAAAATTATTATATTACAGTAGTACACACAAAGATGCAAATTCGAAAATATTCACGTATAGTACTTAGTGATAAATAACGCAAACGTATATGCAGTAAATAACTTGGTACAGTCTGTGAAAAATTAATACACAATAACAATGGAGTTTCAATCTAATCTTTCTGTAAAGTTTTAACTGGTCATACACGGGAAGTGATAGCTACAGTGAAACAAGCCTAAAGTTAGGCTTGTGACGTGAAAACGTGTTGCGCACTTGTCGGACAACGGATTATTTATATTCCGTAATATATCCAGTGATAAGGCACTCAACAAGATCGAACGTGCAATTTAAAATCTATCGCTGTATTGGTTTCACTGTAATGTTATTCACTTTATATGAGAACGGATTGCGAAAAACAATAAACTATTTTGTACAAAATATTATTTTATTCTGTAAATTCCTCCACATACAATGATTCCTGTATTTGTGTATCCGATTGTAACTGTTTTTGCTCACTGACCCGAGCGTACAGCCGATTATCTTTTTCCTTCTGATTGCCTTCTCACGTTATTCTTTGCGAATTAGAGTTGTAATTTAATGATGTTTGTTTTACTGTACAGAAATATTGTGAATTATTTGCAGTAATATCGAAAGAGTTTTGTTTGATCACACACAATGTAATAAGTCGTTTTCCCTTTGTTTTGGTTTAGATAAAGGATGGATGACCTTGCCTGTTACGACACTGATTAATATATCTTCTAACAGTGGTTTGTAGATAAAGTTTAGGAATCTTATCAAATCAAATTATGCAATTCTTGTTATACAGAATACTGACGATTATAAATATTTTAGTTACTACCTATCTCGAAATACTTATCATATACTAGTGACCTCAATTCGAAGGTCACAGTAATTCTCACTAGGACTATTTCCTAAGCGAATAGTAGCAGAATAAGATATTTTTATTTTTCAAAATGAACTTGTATTGATCAAACCTAATCTAGTCATTCATTCCTGTTTTTCATTTTATGTCTGTATATTTTGAATACTTTATTATTTACTTTGAAAACCAAAAATATAAAAATCCACAAAGTATGCATAAGTTCATATTATTATTATTATATTATATATAAGTATACGACTGAGAGTATTGGGAAAGCAACGATTTCAGGAAAATAATTCGACGCTCGCTGATTGTCAGTCGCCTACATCGTTGCGTTCACCCGCTGCAACTCATCAAATATATAAGAAAAAAAAAACAACAAAAAAAATTCCAGTTTACAACTGACAATGTGGGGGATTTTACCATTGGCATTTTAAAAACACAAATTTCGCAGGCCAGCTTTTTTCAATGGGGCGGAAGGGCGCTGGGTCCACCTGTTTCGGAAAAATGTCTAAGTATTTTTTATTATATATTTCAAAATGTAGGGACAAGTTATCTATAATGTATTACGTGGCAAAAAGTTACTGGGCCCTCGGAAAGGTACACAAATATTCATCGGGTATACTTCAGTATTATTAGTTTGTGCTCAAAAAATTCACACAACGTTAGTTGTACCACCTCAATCAAGAATTTGTCGCCTATAATCATGTAAAGTGTGGCAAAGACCCGCTAACAATCGAAACAAACGGTGCTTGACAGAAAAATTAAATTCCTTTTCATCATGGATGAAATGTATTAACATTCATTTCAAGATTCCTTTCGCATGTATCTTGTTTGATGTTTTGATGACAGATTATTGAATTCTAGAGTTTTCTACACTAAAATGGTATTCTTGTTCAACTTGGATAGGACGAATCATTTCCATGTTAAATCGATTCGAACACTATCTCGCACGACTAAAAACCAAAATAATGCTTGATGAAATCATCAAGACAAAAGTAACGATATCGAAAGAAAAAAAAATGATAACAACTGATAATACTCCTTTGACATTTTATTCCACTTCAGCTAGTGCTGAATAACATTATCAAGCATTTTTATGGTGTTTAGGCGTGTAAGGAAATTTTCAAATCGATTTAACTCCAAAAATGTGCGTCCTATCTATGTTTAACAAGCGTACCTTTTTTATGTAGAAAACTAGAATGTATTCATCTAGTATCCAAACCCTAAATAAGCTACATGCAAAAAAGTTGAGGTTGAGTTGAACTGTACCCACTCCCCGTTTAACACAGAGCTGAATAAAATTTTGAAATGAATGGTTATACATCTCATCCAGAGTAACAAGACTAATTCTTGATTAATTGATATTCTTTTACGAAAATAGCGCTAACTTGAATAGCAAAAAACTCAAACGTACCTACATATATGCCACAAATGTGGTCCTATGTGGTGCCCTCTATAAATTGCATTGTAGTAGGTCCCAGATTATGATTGCTCGTACCCAAAAACCCCCAATTCCAACAATTTTTTATGTATTAATATGATGTGGCATGCGTCTTATTTTAGCGATTGACAGAGCTTTATTCATACTAAAAACAACTGAGAGATGTTTTTTCACATCCACATGCTTACGTTGTAACTACATTTATGATTGTCAGTCATAAAAATTTCATAGAGAGTACGGACATTCGGAAATTAATAATAATAATAATAATAAAAGGTCTTTATTTCCCAAAATCTCTTCTAAGTACAAAAAAAAAAAAATAACAATTAGGTAACCTCAAATGAGGAAATCTCGTGAGAAGATCCAGGAAAACGCCGAAGATCAGATGGAGGTACCGGAGCACCGCCCCTGTTTTTCATCTTAAGGGCAAAAAAAAAAAAAAACTAATTCTAAGTAAAAAATTTACAGAACAGTGGGTTGAAAAAATGTTCAATTTCTTTCTAGGCATAATACACAATTGATGAGAGAAAAAAAATATTAATTGTAATGATTAACTATATCGAATGAGATAAGAGATGCTAATGACACAATGATGTTAGTGACATATGGAGCTGATCGTTCTGTTCAATCTGTTTGATGACATTGCGATAGTAAATGTTCCTTGTATTTTTTTTTAAATGTCAATTTTGAGTTCATTTTCATATGATCGGGAACAGAGTTGTATATGAGAAGGACCTTTTGAAGAGTTCACTCCTGTGGAAAGGAGGGTAAAGTGTTCCTTTGAACCGTATGTTCAGATTGTGTACATCTGCTCTATAAGTGATTTTTTTGCTCAGATAACTTGGTGTTTTAGTTCTCAGAATATTATGATATAAGCAAGCAGAGTACAGTACACCCAGAAAAATGTAGTTATACAAGTATTTTTTCAAAAAAATCTTATAACTGCTAATTGAAATATTGTAACCACTAAATTTTCTCAGATGAATGCAAAATGCGAACATTTTCAACATGAAACAGGTCTTTTTTTCAAAACGTTCTTTTTGTCTCTAAAGGTTACCTTTTAGTTTTGACAAAGAACACGATTGCAGTTAAAAGATGGTATTGAAAAAACAATATTTAAATACGTTATTTAGTGAGATACTTTTAACAGTTATATAATTGTTTTGAAAAAAAGAACTTGATCTTACTGAAAAGCGAACTATGCTGGCGCCTATTCAATTCAGAAATCATTTAACGGTTATACAATTTTGTATTACAGCAAATAGATATTTCTCTCGGTGTAGACGTCTCTTAGACATATTCAACCAATTGATTTCTTTCAGTTTGTAGGATATATGTTGCCCTCGTCTTATTCCAAAGATCAATCGCAAGCAATTGTTTTGGACTACCTGTATTCTGCGGGAATCTTCTGCATCTATACAAGGGCCATATACAGAATCAGCAAAATTAAATTTTGAAAGAACCAGAGCTTGCAAGTAATCTCTGAACACACAGATCAGGGCGCTTCGCGCGACGCTGCATTTGTTGACTGACAACATTTCACCGATACATGAGATGACTGACACCTGAATTAATCGATTCAGCAAGTCCACTTCAGGTATGTTTTGAAGTGTCAGTCGTCGAATTACAGTATTGAAAAACTTAGGGGCGATGTTTCAATAATAGTCATATTGTACCTGCACCTCCTCCCAAATGTAGGGACTTATTAGTTTAGCTACCAACTGAGCTTTATTCATACTGTAAACAGCTGAGAAAGTTGTTTTCATCTTCACGTGCTTACGTTGTAACTGTTTGAATGTCAGTCATAAACACCTGATCTTGTTTTTAAGAATGGCAATATTTTCAACACATGTTTGATGACTGTTAATTGCATGTTCCAATTGGATAGTTAGAATCGAACATAATTGTGCAGGAATCAGTCGTAAGCTTATCATAAAAAAATACTTGGACGTTTTTCCAAAACAGGTGGGACCAGCGTCCTTCCGCCCCATTGAAAAAGGCTGGCGTTCGAAATTTGTGTCATTATAATGCTAATGGTAAGATCCCCTCTATTGACAGTTGTAAAGTGGATCTTTTTATTGTTTTTTTTTCTTACATATTTCGAAGGTTGCAGCGGGTGAACGCCGCGATGTAGTCAACTGACAATCAACGAGCGTCGAATTATTTTTCTGAAATCTTTGCTTTCCCAATACTCACAGTCGTATACTAACGAAAAATTTTGCTCACTTCTTTGAAACAGATCTGTTAGCCCCCTACCCTAACTTCGCCCCGGAAATCATGTATGGCGAGAATCTCTGTAGCATCGTCGTCATCGATAATGTCGTCATCGACAAGTTTCAGTGGTCGATGGGCGTAAACTTATCACTACCAAAAATAGTGACGCGGGCTCTTGTAAAATTGAGGGAAACAAAACTATTGTTTTCTTTTCGAGTTAAAATTCTCAAAATTATAAAACATAGTGAGACGTGATAGATTCAAAACGAAAATCCACAGGCACAATGAATAAAACATATATATTATTACTTCAGCGATTATTATTACCGATTTTCGTTTGGTTTTCAGCTGCATCTTACAGAGGTCCGGGCGAAGACGAAGAACCGGATCGCTATGAAGCCAGGATAGCTTTTACGGGTAATTCAAGAGTTCTGGGTCCAGCATGTATAGTGGTCGGGTTCTTTATGTTTTTGGCTGGTTGCATATTGTGCATTCTGACGCGGAGAGCACGCAGGAGGGAGCAGACAATCGGATTCCACTGCCCACTTCACGGAGACTTCTATCCTCTCAGTCCCGTGACTAGTTCAAAAACTTTAGGTGAGTGAAAGTTAATTTTTTGTGTAACCGCTGGAAAGGAGCACTAAGAAAAAGAGGAGCTATCATATCTGTAGCCAAATAACAATATATACCGTGTTACACAGAAACATGGTATATACAACCCCCTTTTCTCCTTCAGGTTCATAGATTATTAAATGGAATTTGGGACATACTTTATAATCACTGAACGTCACTTTTGTATATATCAGTTATTATTTTTTTACTTCTTTCCACCAAGAGTGATAACAATACATGATCGGTTGGGAATGGTTATAAGGAATCCAATGATACTAGCTTTAATGATTATCTCCAAAGATTACGGAGATATCTCAAATTATTTCATCTATAAGCTCAAGAGTAGAAGAGAGTTGGATTGACCCTCCAGAAAAAGTTTCTCTCTCCTACTCATTGTGATTATCGATAAAATAATTGACATTTCCGTAGTCTTTGGATATATCACCATCAAACCCGGTATCGTTGGATTCCTCATGATCATTACTAACGGATCATGTATTGATATACAGGGTGTTCCATCTGAAAATCCAAAGTCTCAAAAGTCTTCAGGCCTGCTTTGCAGTGAGAGTTGTATCTGAGGATCTGGATCTGCCATTGAGTCAGGTGATATATTTTTTTCGATTTATTCGATTAAGTTTTTGTCCTGCAGAGATGGGCAGTTAGATTTAGGCTCCGGTTATAGTAGATGCGTTTTCTTACGACGAACCAATGGACGCCCGAACACGTCAGAACTCTTAGGAATGAATCAAATACATAATAATTTATCACTGCGGTTATAGTGCTTGCGAATCGTTCGTCAGATTTCGTACGAAGTTGTCAGAAATCGTTCAAACGCATTTGATTTTTCATGCGAATTCGTGCATTTTCTTGAAAAACTGGGACAAAACGAAGTGATAACAAGTATTTTGCGATGAAGCATACGCTACAGAACAAATGATAATAAACACTCTTAGAGTGTACCCAAAGGCATAGCCTGTGCGGGTAGAGGACGGCTATTATTATTATTTGCCGTCAAAATCAAGATTACAGCCCGCTCCTGTTTTTGCAGTAATTCTTCCTCAGACCATACCTACAATACAGATACTATGGTAGTACATCCAAGGGTTTCGATATGAGAGGGGGGGGTAATTAAAAAATGGTAAGCGCCCTAGTTTTTTCCCTGTATATACTCGTAATTATTTTCAATGCATAATTTTCTAAAACTTTGTCACTATTACTTTGTTCAGAACCGAAGCTATTTGAAGGTCAAAATTACCCAGTTTTTCCTAACGTAATTAATTCAAATTGCACAATTTGCTAGATAATTGAAACTTCCCTATCAACTCGCTAACGCGTTTCATGCTTCAACCTACGATAGTTAACAATACAACAATGAATTAATAATAGTCTCTCCTAATTAAATATGGTTAATATATTTTTTGGCATGATGTCAGGTTTCAATGAATGTAGCTGACTTTATTTTGATATAACAAGATTTTATAGTTTTTTTATATCAATTCATCTTAAAAAAATCATATCCTGTGGCATCCAGAAGGATCTAATAACAAAAAAAATCGAAAATTGACAAAATTGAACTTGAAGTAGGCACAAAGCCTTCAGTAGGAACATCTGTAACAGGACAGAAAGAAATGAGGCCGACACAGAACAGTGTTTTCAGGCCACTAAAAATTAATTTTCGAGAATTTGCTTAATTAGGACAATTATACATCTACTGAATTTGGTAATATAGGACAATCACTTTAGAAGAAATTTTCACAAAAGTGTTATTTTAGAGCTCAATAAAACTATACAAATTTGCCCCCTCGAACAAGCCCGGCATCATTGTTAAAAATTTGAACTATACACAATTGTGGTTGTTTATACGGGGTGTAATCTAACCTCTTGCACTCCCGTGAAGGACGGGTGTATAATGCCTTTTTATAACAAATGGCAGGTGAAAAATAAAAAAAAAAAAATTGTGGAAAGTTTAAATTTAAAATTACCACAAGTTTTTTTCGAATTTTTCACACGTGCCACTCATTATAAAATAGCATTATAAGTACACCCGTCCTTCACGAAAGTGCAAGAGGTTAGATTACGCCCTGTATGTGAAGAGAAAATTCAAAAAAGAATCCTAAAATGGCGGAAACGTAGAACATATCATCGTTTATCGTTCCCCAAGTTTGCGACATTTCCAAGTTTGGCTTGAAAAAAATTATTTATTCATCGAGAGTTTTAACATAGAGAGGAATGTTTCTTTACGTTCGCCACTCTTTTATATTTTTTTCGGTCGAGTTTTTAACAAAAGTATGAATAAATAATTCATTCTTCCTGATTAGCTTGGAAATGGGTGCACCATTGTGAGACCAGGTAGAATGATGTTTTATTTGTTTAACCAGAATTGCTTATGACTCGCATTTAACAATGTTGCCACGTGGCAAATTTTTATAGTTTCATTACCACTAAACCACTACAACTTTTATCAAAGTCGGCATTGTTTTGCTATTTTTCTTATTGTTTGATTTTAAATGCTAAATTGTTTGGCATAGTATTATTATGAATTTAATAATGACGTGTTGTGAATCACTGAGATTTGAACAATTGCCAACATATTAAATTATTTACATTTTTCATCCAATCATTCAAATGATTCATCATTATCATTTTCTAAACGATAGTTTTTCACTACGTAAGCTAAGATATTAAGTTTCGATGAATAATCTATCACAATAATTATTGCTGATCATATTGCGGCAAAGCAAAGCCTTGGGAAATAAGGTAAATGTAAATTAGCATTCCATTTCCTTCAAAGTAACTTTCGCACATAATATGTAATTGACCCTTTCATTATCAAGTTCGACTTTGGTTCTTTCAAGTTCATAAAAAGCTATTAGGTTTTTGTCACGCAGAATGAATCACGATACATTTCTATTATGTGTCGAGTTGAGCGAACCATTTAAAATAATGGATCTTATCTACTTTTTTATGCTAGAAGATTGCGCTTCATTTATAAACATGTTTGATTATCGAAGTTATTTCAGATATGATAATTTTTTATGCAACTCAAGGCTCAGTACCGTTGTTTGATAATGCAGAAGATAGTTAATGATATAATAGGCAAAATGGTTTGATCCAAATGGGCATCACCACTAGATGTCACTAGCTCGATTGTGACCAATTCATGGCGTGACAATATTAGTACTAACAAAATTATATAGATGGCATAAGTCCGACCCTGTCCGAGCAAATCGTCTAAATTTCCACAAATTATTAAATTATGAGATGGTTAACGAAAACTGAAAGAAATTTCCAAAATTCCTTATAAGTTTCACATTCCATCCAGGTGGCGTACTAGTACAGTGCAATTTTTGGAAGGTTCTATTAAAAGAACCTAGATGTCACGCGCGATTGCATCAAACACTCTTTCTACAGTGACTGCCTAACTATCTTCTGTATTATCAAACAACGTCAGTACGGGTGTTAAATTAGACCAGAACCAGAACTTTTAACACACTAGCTGTATGGTGCTTCGAAATAAAGAATCGGCTTGATCGTAAGGTACTTAATCTGAAAAAAAAACATGCTAACTTACCATTCAGTTGTAATAAGTCTCAAAAAACAACTTTCGAATGTCTCAACTCCACTAAGTATAATAATAATAATAATAATAATAATAATAATAATCGGGTTAATCCAAACTCTGTCACCGAGTACCGAGTCGGAGCCCGTTCAGCAAAAGGCTCACATTAAAGCAGCGGAGACAGGAGTGCTTCTGCAGCTGCAGCTGCACCTGACCGGAAGTCGGAGACCGAGGGATTCATAATGGCTTGCCAGGATGGTGTCTTCAACACCCTGGTCTACCGTAGCCGCGTGATGGGTATAGAGATCCCCGACACTAGATGCAGCGTGTAGTCTGGGTAAATGTCACCAGCGCGCCCTCCGGATGTGTCGGAGCTCCGGAGACAGGGCCCGACTGGTATAATCCAACCGGATAAAAAAAAATAATCAAGGCAGCAATCCGGGCACCCGAAGAACTTGGTCTCGTATTCGACACTGAACGGACAAACCCAAACTCTGTCACCGAGTTGGAACCCGTTCAGCAAAAAGCTCACATCAAAGCTGCGGAGACTGAGGTCCTCCTGCAGGTGCATAAGGATAAGCCAATGCATAAGGTCTTCTTTAAGAACATTGAAGACCTTGGCTTATCCAAAAACCTGACCTTTGCTTTCGTCAGGTCAAGTGAGCTGAAGTCTACCGTAGCCACGTGGTGGGTATAGAGGTCCCCGACACTAGATGCAGAGCGTGTCGTGAGGCGCCTGAGGCCGTTATGCATTTGCTGTCAGCATGTCCAGCATATGCGGTCTCAGCCTATATCCACAGGCATAACGCGGCATTACGAGTGTTTTACTACCATCTACGACACTCGTACGGTATAGACGAGACACCGGCGTTGCCTTATGCTCCAGGGGATATTGAGTCCGTTGTGGAGAATGAGAAGTGCCTAATATATTGAAACTACTTATTCCCCACCCCCAGGCAAATACAATCACATAATCCTGATGTAGTCCTCCTCGACCATCGAAGTAAGACATGGAGTTTTCTGCTCCTGGCGGAACGAAGGTCGTCCGAAAAGAGGAGAAAAACGGACTAAATATCGAGACTTACTCTTTGAACTCCGCAGGCTCTACCCAAATCATTCTCTCAAAATGGTGGTTCTTATTATAGGGGTGCATGGGGCTATGATGGACATACTGCTCTCGAACTCAGAAATCATACCGGCTTGCCGTAATATGGCAGAAATCTTAGCCGGACGAATGCAGAGGGCCGTTATCCTCTGTTCACTGCGTCTGCTCAGGGCACATGATTCTCGGACCCAGTAATCACTTACCCCACTGACGTGGGGAGTGGTTATCTGAGTAAACGATCCAGCTCGCCCTCCGGATGTATCGGGGCTTCGGAGACAGGGCCTGACTGGAACATCCTTTTAGGAAAAAATAATAATAATAATAACACTCCCTCATAAACACTCGTAGAGTGTACCCAAAGGCATAACCTATGCGGGTAGAGAACGGCTATTTTCTTTGTAGAGCACTCAATTTTCAGTGCCCCGGGAAGTCGATGCGTATTTCAAGTAAGCAATAGACAACAGAAATCCATTATGTCTCGAAATAACGGTAAATGCCTGAGATAATATGAGCATATGCATTTTACATGTGACAAATTGCCTATGATTCAATTCATTATTCAAATACCTCAAATAGTATATTTTTAAAATATAAGTGGTTAGAGAACCATTTTCGATGGGACCGTTATTAATATGGCTATCATTATTATTTTTAATAATGTCAGTGTTACCATTAGTATTATCATTGTCATCATCCTAATATCTAGCTATGGTGGTGAGTGGATGCACCATGTACCACATTCTGGAACGATGGAAAATAGCGACTAGTTTGTCTTTCAGCCGCAGATGATTCCACAACAGATCTAATGAACATCCTGTTAATATTTTCCACTAAAAATACAAAATGACATGGCAGGTTTATGTCAAAAAATAAATTTCAATATATTCCATCCTTGATATGTACAATTGCTTGGAAAGAGCCTGCTTTCCAATTCTTCCAATCTCCCTGATGACTTGGCAAAATGAAATAGAGTTTCGTTGACAAAAATGTATTGGGGTTAATGCAAGAGATGCGAATCTTGCTTCAATGAAATGACCGATTTCTGTGAGTGATATTTTTGAATTATATTCTCCCTATCCAATTTATTGAATGAATTTTCAATGAAACTAGAGATAAATATAATCAACTATCAGAATGAAAATGCAAATTTTCACTTTCAGTTTTTTTCTTTTTAGTTAGAATCTTTTCACAATATCTATCAAATGTAGTTCAATGTCCAGCGTGGCTTTAGCCGGGGAAGTAGTTGTTTTCTGTTAGATTTACAAAAATTTCCCCTTTCAATATTAATCATTGGTAAACTAGTTGCATTGTAAAAATCAGTATAGAATAGTGTTGAACCATGTGTGCGCATGTGCATTTTTTCCCGGTGGTAACAGCGGATAAAAAGGTCTTTCAAATACGCGCGATTTTTATTTTTATTTTTATTTCTGAAAACTATTTAAAGTGTTCGATTTAACATTCAAAATATTAGGAAATATAAAAACATCATGTGAAAGTAAAAAATGGCTTTCACTGAAATTTGTATTGGAATATTGAAAAGAGGTGAAAATTGTCAAGCTGTGTGCACGTTACAATGTAATTGTATGGTACAAACCTTTTCTTCATCCAATTATATTGAAAAGAAGCCGATTATTACTCCATCACATTATTTCGAATTTCAGACGTGTATTATAGAATCATAGTTATTTTGTGTAGTCAGGTTAAGTATAATCGATTTAAAAATTGAACGTTGTATGTGGAAATATGTTTTTAATATATGTTTTGACGTATCAAAATGTCAGAGGATTGATGATGGAAATATGTAATAACGTGTAATGGATTGGGAGTCCAACTGATAACAATAAAACTTCATTGTTACCCAGTATTCATATATATGACATATATGACAGAGATGTAATGATGTGTTCATAAAAGTTGAAACCATAATGAAATTGCATGCTTGCTTATGCCACATGAATTATTTCCGATAAAACAGACAGAAATAATTTTTTTTGATGTGTTGGCATCGACTGCTATGGTCATTAGCCACGTGTTCTGGATAGGCCTGGTTACTAACTCCATTCGCCACCTTAGGAGCAGCACTGTTAACGCAACAGTGAAACGTGGAGGATTATCCCCAGCCAGCAACAAGATCTAATCATTTGGATTTTTTCATCTGAAAATGAAAACAAACCTTGTCCCTGCCGGGAACCGAACCCAAGACCCTTCTAGCCACTGCGTCAATCCCCGCATCCTTTGAAATTATCAATTGTCTTTTTATTGTTTCTGAATATTAATACCATCTACATAAACTCTTTCAATCAGAATGTCTTCCTTATTATTTTTCCATTCTCAGGATTTGAATAAAGTTGTTTCTTACCACTTCGTTGTGAAATTTTGTGTACCATGCACATTGTTTCAACCCATAGACTGCCTTTATCAGCTCACAGATAATCTTTGAGTTCACCGAGTTACTTTTCTAGTATTGGCAACTCCATATACATAACTGTTAAAATTCAGAATTTTAGTTAGCTATCGATTCTATTTCTAGATATAATTCAGCAACAGCAGCGTATTTTTTTGCATTTCGTCTTCATTGTTCATTTGATGCATGAACAACATTTCATGTTTTTTCATTTTCAGCCTATTTGAAACGATAATTATGAAAAGTTCGTTTAAGGTTATTGTGGAAAGAGCTATTCAGGCATTCAGCCATATCTGCAAGAAGCACTGAGGAGTTTGGGAAATGAAATTGAAGCTGTCTCAGATTCTAATAATGTTCAAAACGAATATGAATGTAATTTATTGATACCATAACCAGCAGTGTAATATGTAAATTATCAATTCTGGTGTGTAATGCCAACACCTTCGCAACGGTCGAAGAGAACATGAACACTTCATAACTCAATGCATTCCTCAATATTCTTGAAGATTTTTTTTTCTTAAGAAATCTAAACTTTGGATTGGAGTGTAGAACCAACATACGTCACTGGTGTTCGTAGAAACCATAATAATATGTTATACTTCCTTGCAAGATTTATAGAAACATCCGTTAGTTTGATAGGAGGTAATTGGCGAATGATGTTTTTACTTATACGAATGTTGTTGGTATTATCACTACTTTTAAGAAGAATATAATTAACCTTATAAAAACATTACCTAGTAATACATTAGTGTCAAGTTAACTATTGGTACAGTTATTCAGCTTAGTCGCCAATTGAATTAACAGCGAATTGAATGATTCACCAGAGAATAATAAACATTTCCAATTGACTTTTGATTGCATGAAGCTAACTAAGAAAATCCGGGATAGGAATTATGCAATACTATTGGATGATCTATGATCAGATGTACAGGTACAGAGATATTCACGCTATGGCCATTAGAACATTTTTTGTAATTGTACTTATTTGAACATTTTTACAATGTTTTTTTCGTGGGTGATCGATCATCCAATTATTTCTACAAGTCTACAAATTACGTGAATAGTTAGAAAATATACCAGGTGTCAACGTAATCATTAGAGAAGCCATGGTTTTTAAAGTTTGGCAGAGATGTTGGACTCTAGTATTGAAAAATTTCACAATATTTTATATTCTCATTTATCTCCGGTTTCACAGGAAACGACCACCAACTTCGGAAAGAAAAATAATGAACTTAAATCTACTCAATATCAAGAAAAGTCTGATGGAAAAGGAAAATGTTATGGCATCTTATATCAATTATTCATTTTTCATATGGTCGGTTTCTAATTTTTGTTCACTCGAAATCTAAATTACATTTCACAAATTCAGTATTGCAGTTTTACAGTTTAAAACAAATAGGTGTATGTTGTGAGGTCGCAGTGGTTCATACCTCCTACTATTGAAGATAGAATAATATGTATTACAAAAGTTATTTGGTTTGAATTTGAAATTTTTGAAAATATTTTTGATACTGCGTTGTTGTCACTTCAAGCTAAACTTGGCAACGACTCTTAATTTTAAATGAATCATCCTGTATATTGATGCATACCTATTTGAATTTCAGGTTAAATATTTTATTATTATTCTATACCATGTTTTCAACTGTTTTTGTGACAATTGAATTGAATAATTCCTAGACGCATTTTGATCCAAGACCAAGACTATCAATACGAAGACCAATACTATCAATACCAAGACCAAATGTCAGCCAGTCCCGTCTTGAATCATTAAGACCAATACCAATACCAAGGCTACATTTATTTTTCGAGTCTTCATCTTGGTCTGTTTCTGTACATTGTTTAGATTTCTTTGAGGATTTCATTTGCATTGGAGTTCGAGTAATACCTCATTCTCTATATGATCGCCAATTATTTGACAAAAAAATTCGTCCTAAACAAAATGGCGGTACATAATGTTAGGACCATCATATGAGGATCTTTTTGAATAGATGGCTATTAACGAGCCGGAAATAATCCAGGTGGCTGGAAATATAAAGAAAATAATAATTTCCAACAAGGCGAATCCCCTCTACATTTTAACAGGCCGAAGAACATTTTCCGGTGAGATAGATCAGTAGAAGGGGTCCTATTGATTGGCCAGCTCGCTTGCCTGATTTGATCCCTTTAGATTTCATCTTGTAGTCTACAGAACTACCCTTGGAACGATTATTAGATTAGAGGAACGCATATGGCGAACATTTCGAACATTTAATTTGATTTGCCCTACTAATTCTTCCTATAGTTAGGTGAAAAAAATATTGTTCTTTTTCTTAGTAAATTTTGTAGTCCAATAATAATATTGTATTAAGAAAGTTTCTTTGGGATTTGGAACGGTTTAGTTGAAAAAAAAAACTATTGCTGTCTTCTCGATGTTTCGGATTTTATTAAATACGTCATCAGTACTCATCAGCAACAATGACATTCATAATATGTTGAAACAGGTTATACGATTATAAAAAGTAAAAGAATACCACAAGTAATGAAACATTTACAGTGCATTCAAATATTGAAAAATGGGGGAGACTCACCAAATGTTGCTTTTTCATAGTTTAATGCATGAAACACAGACTTGGCTAGATTTTTTTTGTTGTCTGTGTCATTTTTGTGTACATTTATATTTTAATTGTATGCATTGAATTCACTGTGAATGTTTCAATACTTCTGGCGTGATGTCTTTTATTATTTCAAATTTTTTGACTTGTTTCAACATATAGAAATTGTCACAGAGCCCTCCTTATGATAAATTTATTAAAATCCGAAAGGTTAGCAAGAAAACATATGATAGTTCAGAAATTGCGAGGGAAGTTGTAGGGATTTGTTGTACCTCCTCTTGTTCCTTTTTCAGCATCGTCTAAGATTCACAAATTCTTGTCACAGGTTTATGATCCTAGCATGACAATATTGAAATTTTTACTTTCCATTTCAACATACTCTATTGTACTATTGTTACTAGAAATACAGTCAATGAAATTAGCTTCTACGAGTAATACTTCTTGCGTAGGTGACCTACTTAATTGAATCAGTCATACACTCAACCATATTACCATTGTCCATTCTAAAGTAGGCCAAAAAAATACTGCCCACTGTTTTGGTATTCAGGAAAAGGAACAATGATTATGTTTAATTGTTTCCGGTATTTATAAACATATGGCAAGTGTTATTAAGGATTTTTATAGTGTCAAAATTTTGGTCTTGTCAATAATATGATTATCTGTACCCAATATTAATTGATTACAATCATCGATAAGGCACTAGTCAATGAAAAGTCGAAGTTAATGAATAGCAAGGCAATGTTTTCATTGGTCTCAGTTCATCGGTTGATCGTATATAAAGGGTGATTTTTCACCTTCACACATAAACTTATATAACGGCAGCTTGTGAAGAATAGGCAATGGATAATAAGTTGAATAGAGGGTATGATAAGTTTTATTTATGTTATTTTATTTTATTGTATAGGGTTTTTTGCGGAAGATTGGATTATATAATCCATATCATTATCCGTCTTGTTCTTGTAAAGAACCCATATTCCGCGAGTCCTAGGACCAGCCGTATAATTAAATCAGATAACACCTCCGGACATATTATCACAATAGTGAGGATAACGGTCAGTTGACTGAAAAAAAAGCTAAATAACACAGGGAATTACAATTCATCTGATTAAAACACGATCTATCAAACCGTTCCTATTTTTCCGAAATGCCATATCGATTCCAAATCTAAACGCCGACCGACCATGCCAAGAAATCGGCCAAATCCCGCTTTCTACACGGAAACATGTCATTTTACCAGCCGTTCAGTTGAAATATATTTCAATAGTCGTGGCAAATTAGGTAAATTTTCATGAGATGAAATAAAGTTTATTTCCCGTGCTTCTGTCATAAATTGAATTTAGAGCTTCAAAAGCTTCGTTTCTGAAATGGTCTTCACTGTGTGTTAGTATATCCTTTGTTTCCATTATAAATTGAATTTGGCTTCCAAAGCTCGGTTGTTAAAATAATTTTTGGTTGTTAAAATAAGTTCTGGTCAAGACAAAATTAACAACTAAAAAAAAATATTTCTACGGCCATTTTTCTCTTACATTTGATCTCTTCTGGGACCTCACTACCGATTCCACAGAGATCATGTCAGCTCAAATTGTCATATTGTTTGGTTTAATTATAAAAGAAGAAACTCCGGATGGTGACGAAAAACCTACTTGTTCAGAATGTAAAAAAAACGAAAGAGTTTTTCGATACATAAATTCCTCGATGAATTCCCGATAATTCTAGTGATTCATTTAAAACTATATTCGCAAACGGGAAGATTCTGGGGGAAAATAAATGTCAACGTTGATTCCCTTCTACAACGTTCAACTATGGATAATTATGCGACAAATGATGCAGTACTATTCTGTTACACGCTATTTTATCTGTCTACAACCACAACAGAAGAAAAAATTGCGCACACTACATAGACTATTGTAGGCAGACACCCATAAGAAGTGGAAGTGGAATGAAGTTACTTCATAACGGGTCACTTGCTTGTGCATGAATACTTTTTCTACATGCGTGATTCACCCTACACCAACAAGTAATTCGGTTTGGAAAGTGTAATTTTCCTGCACTAGTGCGGGATAAAAATCCCGCACGCAAAAGTTTTTTTCAAGTGAGTTTTTCCCACACTATCACGGGAAAACTTTCTAGCACGCCGAAGTTTTTTCCAATACACAAGGTTTTTCAATGCGCTTGTAGGTAGAAAAACATGTCATTTCATAGATTCCCGTTCAGTGACCATTTCTATCTTCTGCCAATGAAAATAAATGTAGACCGAGAGCCAGCAACAAAAAAACACTTATATGATTAGCTGAAAGCTATTTTACAAAAATCAGCTTGCGCTCATTCATCAAGAACATAGCTATTTTTCAGAGATTCAAATAATTACGCAGCGCAACGCCGACATCTGAGGGACGCCATACTTGCGCCACCTACTTTATATACTCAACACTGGCTAACTTCTCAAATAGTTTTAGCTTTTAGCTAATCATACTTGTTTTTTATTTTGCTGGCTCTCGGTCTATAATGGAATTTTATCATCGATCCGAAACAACACAGAAAATATTGCCAATGTCAGGTTTCAGAACAACTATCTTCTTTTTATGTTATCTCTTCACATTTGATAGACAAATTTTATGTTTATGAATAACATTTTTCACACTATCACGCACAAGCTGTATCCAATACAGCTTCAGTGATTACCCTGTTTATTCATAAGGAAAAAAAACATGTAACACAGTTGAAGATTCTTGAATAAACATTATTATTATTATTCGCCAAAAGTTTATTTGCGATATTCGCCCTTAATAATCTTGAAATTAATTCAGTCAAAGTACACAACGGCATAACAATGTAGTAGCAAAGTTTTAATGAAGCAAGTTTCTTGTTATAATAGTTCAACGCTACTTGAAACGCAGAAAACGTTTTTCAGCCTATAGGCTATAGGTTTGATTTGTCAAAAATTTCATTCGTAAAATTCACCATTTCAGAACTTAAATTGAATTTAGTCAAAGTGTACACAACAGCACAACAACGTAGTAGCAAAGTTTTAATGAAGCAAGTTTCTTGTGAAAGCGGAGTTATAATACTTCAACGCTCCTTGAAACGCAGAAAACGTTTTTCAACATGTAATACACATTTTCCTGTTGCATTATGTATATATCTTCGTTCGCTGTCAGCTAAGGACACGATTTACGATGACGAATAGCTTGAATATGAAGGACTTGCTGATCCACAATATGTGATATATTTATTATATGTCTAGGGAAAGACGTTATATCTCTAAAGTTTCGATCAATATTACCGCATACGAAATAAATATGTTCTCATATCTGGTGATCAGAATAATATGTCGGGAAAAGTGAAATGTTTTATTTCTGAATGATATGAATATGTTATATCCAAATCAGATTTTTATTTTTTTTGTTCTTTATTGATTTGTTTTATTCGTAGTTTAGGTCATTTTATTGCAGCATAGAAAGGTCTATCTACAGAGATTAGCCTATAAATAGGATTTTCTTTATATTGTAGGACTGTAGATTGCGTCCTGGTTCCATCAGTTTCATGGGTTTCATTTTGAGACCATTTGGTGAACATAAACTTTAAAGCAAAATTATGAATTTTTCATTTTACTAATGAGTAACAAATCGGTCCCAATTTTGGTATTACCGATGACATTTTTTTATATTTATAGTATTATTTCTTTTGTTGCAGGTGCTTTAGAAAGAGGAGGTACATGCAGTCTATGTTGGCCCCGAAAAAGGGGTCCGGGAGCTATAGCAGTGGGGCCACCTCAATGCCCGCACAGCCAGATGTCGAGCTCAAGGAGTTCCGTAGCTAGTTCGCCCCATAGCCAGTGTCCAACTCCTTTACCGTTTCTAGTAACTTCTGGGTCAGTAGTTGGGTGAGTGAAGTTATGAATCATCTGTATAATAACAACTTGATGATGACTTTTGTGGAACACATTCTAAATCACAAATAAGGATAGCGCGTAAAATTATCATCAATTTAAAATCCTATTGGGAACGTTTATCGTCTAATCACTAATTCAAACTTATCTGTTCGCTGGAAAAAAGTGATGGGGACGAGCTGCCTTCCGCCGACACCCGGTATATTATTATAATTTGTTTATATTGCCACTGCTATGATATATCAATCAATTTCTTAATAATTATCTTCGGTATATGGTTAACCATTTGTTTTGTCTGCCTTTTTTTTGGTCGTCCAACCGACAATAATTGTTGTCTGTATATACACGCACTAGAGACCGATTCTGATAACAGGTTTGTCACGGTGTCTGTTAAATTGATTCAGTATCCCATCAGTAATATCATTGAGATACACACCATGTATCATACAAATGAACGGATGTAACATCCTGCGTCTGCATTTGACTTGCATGGCATTTCCTTTGTAACTAACGATGCAATGCCCATGCAGTTGAAGCGTATGGTCGTGTCAGAACTAAATATTGATGGAAACAACTATCAGTTGAATATGTCACTGATTTTGGCCTTATACATGTATGGGGAGTTGCCAATCTACACTTGACTTTACTATGAAAAACAGTTTATTTTTCTCTCTCTCTCTCTCTCTTATGATATATTCATTTTTCAACATAAAAATGCTAATTGCTATTGTATGATTTCACGTTCATTCATATATATTTTTCAACTCCATTTAATTTTTTTATTGCAATGAACTTAAAAATAATTACTTTAGAAAATTATAAACTCGTTGAGTTATCTGAGAAAAAACAGTATTAAATTACATTATCGTTGTTGTTAAATATTTCATCTTCCGCAGTCTGAAAAAAAAATCGAATATCAATATACAGTGCTTCGTGTGTGTATCACTCTACTCCTCCTAAACGGCTGGACCAATTTGGATGAAATTTTTTTTGTGTGTGAGTGGGTCCATGAATGGTTTAGATTTACATTTGGGCCCAGAGATGGCGCTGGAAACGGGTTCCACAAAATTTATTTTCATTGGTTTGGTGAAAGTATTTTTTAATTTTTTAAAGATTTATTCACTTATAATTAAACGAGAGCTTTTTTTTGTCGAAGAAAACTTGACATGTAGTAATGAGACTTTTGTTGCCTGACAATTCAACGAAAAAAACTGCCCCTGAAAAAATTACGAGTCCGCAGAACGAGTAATAGAACGAGTAATTTTTTCTTGCAGTTTTTTGAGTTGAATTGTCCTAATGGCAACAAAATTCTAATTATAAATGTCAAGTTTACTTAGACAAGAAAAAGCTAGAGTGTAATTTGGTAAGACAATTTAATGAATATGTGACATAACGTCATCAAAAATATGTTTACAATGCCAGTTGTCTTGATTTCAAAAGTTAGGTTCCGTTTTGTCGCTGGAAAAGTTAGGGCAAACTTTTTTCGCTGTAATAATGACAAAACACTGCGACATATGGCATTTTTAGGGCATGAATTAAATTGTCATAACAAAACATAACCACTAAGTTCATCTATTATTTGTCCAAGCAGTTCGGACTGTCTACCAACCAACTGAATTTAACCAAGAACAGTTATATTCAAAGTAAAATCTCAGAAATCCCTAATGCTCATTTAAAAAACTATGGAAATGCAGAAAACAGAGCACTAATGACAAGCAAAAGAATTACAAAACACGAAAACAACCTTGATGTCAACAACTGCAACACCTAAAACTGCTGAAATCTAAAAGCCTATTCTATTCTATTTCTTCACTTGATTCGTAAGACATGTTTCTGGGTCAGAGTTGCCAAGTTTACTGTATTTCTCACAATTACCTGCAGTAAACGAAAATGATTCAATCGCGAACTTTATGTGAAATATCCGAAAAAAACTTGGCAACCATGTAACCAGAAAAAGCATTTGCGCAAATCCTGTGGCTTAAATCTCGGACGTTGTTTATGACGTTCTAGTGTTTATTATATTTCTATGGAACCAACAATAGTATAAAATCTGGCTTTCCGTCTGAAACCTCAGACCATGAGACAAAATAAATATATCAAATACCTAGAATGCTTTCCACTGATATAAGCCCCACAGTCTAAAAACAGCTTTATACTTTCGGCAGGTGATTTTCGTTGTTATCGACAATATTACAGAAAAGCTGTCTGATCATGATCAATCGTTTTAATTGAAATTTTTTATGTAATAGCACAATTTACTTAGCATACTATCGGTTTTCCTATTCAATCTTCCAGACACTAATAAATTTTTCCTGCCCGGGGAAAAATCAATTCATCCAAGTAATTTAATGCTGCTTTATTTTCATAAAGGGGAGGATACTCGGAATATAAGCAAAGGTTGATGCTATTAAAATGATTAAGTCAATAAAAACGTAATTGTGATTACGTGTAGTAAACAGTGGATTAGTCAACTATTTTGAAATATGATATCACAAATCATGTCCCTAATTAAAACCTAATAACTCAAATAATTTATTGTCGGTAATTCAACAATCAACCAAAATATGCCATATGGTTAGTGACGCTTTAGTGAATAATAAATGTAATGATTAGAATGTTGGGCCAATATTTTTTTTATTTATTTATAATGCCAATCATGATTATATTCAATGTTAATCAAAATTGATATTTAATAACACGAAATAAACTCGTGAAAATTGAGAAACAACGTTAGATTTTCTGAAAAAAAAAGCCAAACAGAACTTGTCCTTCCACTCAACCATCATTTGCCATATGGAGTGATTATGATTTCTGAAATATTTTTCATTTTCTTCCTGTTTCTTGTTCCCCACGTGTCTAATTAATAACTGAAGTAATATTTGTTTTAATTCTACATAGCTTATACCAGGGACATGTACTTATATACGACTCTGTAAGCTCACATTCTTTGCGATATACCGTTTTCAAAGAATCCTTATTATACAGCTAATTTGTCAATCCTATTATTGTGGCAAGGAAGAGTTGAGCTCAGTACGTT
Source organism: Chrysolina haemoptera (assembly GCA_958298965.1). Taxonomy (NCBI): domain Eukaryota; kingdom Metazoa; phylum Arthropoda; class Insecta; order Coleoptera; family Chrysomelidae; genus Chrysolina; species Chrysolina haemoptera. The sequence continues at coordinate 10,426,921 of OY282602.1, read as the reverse complement.
ATTTTAGTAATTGCTTTCAATGTAATTGAATTACTATGAGGCCTATCCTGTTAACAAACAATAAGACATAAATATCAAGTATGATTTCATTAAAAATGCTATAGAAATCACCCCAATAATAAGCCTTTCCAGTAATTTTTAGAAAAAATATTAATCCAATTATTTCATTCTCAAGTAACTCGTATCCAGTTTTCAATTTTTCATTTCGTCAATTTATCTAGTTGAAAATTATTGAAAACGCCAAACTACACTACCAAATTAAAACGATCAGACGCAGAAGAGGAGTAAGGGCTGCATCTTCCCTAGCTTGAACACGTCTCTCGAGGACTTCTGAGGGTTGCTCGTAAGTTGGCAGCCGATTGATGGAAATAATTATATGACGTCACTTTCGGCCATGTTCGTGCCATCCCAAACTTCAGCCCATGGCCAATGATATTACGTCATAGCTGAGATGAGTTTGAATTTATACATATTGAGCTTATACATATAATAAATCAGTTTTTAAAAATTCATGGTGGACAAATGGTTAGAACTATTCAATATGATGCCCTCCATTACGTCATGAGAAAAAAGTGCATATGAAATGCCCATTGGTGTTGCCAGAGCCTGCGTGATCAAGAGGTTTCTATATAATAAACAATCGATTTTTTATGTCGTCCTGATGCGACTTGCAACTTTTCCTTCTAAAATGTAAATAAATGAAAAGAACCCCTCATAAGTCTATATTTTATAGGAGAAAATTTTTTTAAATACTCAATTCTTAAGTCGTCTCGTTTTCAAAATAGTGTTATAGTGTAGGTATGTAAACGCCTGATAATGAACCATTCTAAGCATTATGTGTAAGTACCAATTTTATATGACGTATATTGTGAGGCACATTATTCGATTTCTATGCGATTGAGTCTGGTAATCGATGTAGGTGAATGGAGTGAATCAAATTTTGATCATACAAATTATGTGCCAATGGAAATTTCAACAAAATATCCATTTTGAAAAAATGGCGTCAGAGATTTCGATTATGTTTTCTGGTTTGATTCTGACTGACTAAGCGTCCTCCGCCCCTTCCTGGAAGAATATAGTCACCTCTTTCATAAAAAATACACGTGCTTATAATTTATGTAATATCAAGTTATTACCATCTAGACGCTTTGAGGTGTAAAATACGCTGAATCCAGAAACTTTCCCAATCTATTTCCGATATGTTAATTACTAAATCTGTCACGTGTGCTATTACCGTATCAATCATAATACGACGATGATATTCCAATCACCATTGAGCTAAGTGGAATTAATAATTGATCCTTATCATTTCGAGCACGAAATTAAGTGCAAACATAAAGGTGTTATTGAGGACCATAATAGAAGGCTCATTTAAACAAACAGTTCACTTGATATGGAACTAATCCTAAATCAACTTCATATAAGTAAATCTAATGCATAATTTAGTCAGTATCACAGCCAAGGACACTCAAGTTTTCCATAATCATGAATCAATAGCTTGTCGGTCTAATAAAACTGAAACATGTGATTCTAATAATTGTTCCATTGAGAGGAAAATATAGGTACACGTTTTTCGACTGGTTGAAATGTTTGAGTTGGAAATCGAAAACATGTTTTCGATTTTGTAATTCTGTTCCTGATTGGATAGCTATATGATGGTCCATGATAATGATAATAATGAATTGAGTGGGTCGTGGCAGAGTGTGACGGAAAAGAACAGAAAATGTCGATTGGAAATTAAACGTCAATAAGACTGAAAAGAGCCGTTTCGGGCAACCCGTTTGCCTTTCTCCCTGCAGACTAAATTTACAAGGTCGCAATATAGTCGGATTTCTGATTAGTTATCTACTACATTTTCAGTATGAGAATGCTGACCAGAGCCAATAATTGTACGTTCTACTTCAATGTAAATCAATACGAAGTATATAAATTATTACTATATAGTGTATTATTTTTTATAAGACCAGTAGATATTTCACTATAACACATAACAATGCAAACTCGAAAAAGCAATTTCTAACAGCAAAGTCAAGAAAAACACTTTGAAACCAAGTCGAAACAGAAAGATCTCAATCAGCTGTTAGGTTTGTTCTGGTCCAGTAGCCTTCTTGAATTTGCTTTGACAGCATCTTGGAATGCCTAATAATGAACTGGACTAAGAAAAAGGTTATCGATTTAATAGAAATGTATCGTTCTCTAAATATACTGTGAAACAACCCATTTTACAAAGATATGAATAAGAGTCATTGATGGGTTTTCGATAAAAAGCGGACTGTTTTTTTGGAGATTTAGGAGTTTGAAAATGGTTTGGTTCGTTTCGAAAGTTTTTGAGACAAAGTCAATTAATATGCTCAATGAGCAATTAAAGAAAATAATGAAAAATCATGAAATATGAGCTGTGATTTCCTTACCTTGAGGTGCTGAATAGTGGAGAGTTTTCTGGAGAATTGTTCAGCGCTATATATCACCAACACACCTCATGCTTTCTCGAGATTCGACTTCTCGCCCCTCTGGGCTGATAGTTTTTTTGGTTGCACTTATTAGGGACTTTCCATAAGTTCCGGAAGAACAAAAAAGCACAGCAATATCGCGCCAAAATGTAAAAATAGTAGGTAATACTAATAATCAAATATGGACAAAAACGAAACAAAACACAGAGAAAAGTGAAGACGGAACAGTCATGATGCCTTGATGGAAATCACCCAGTAGTTGAATTCAGATAAGATAAGATTGAGGAGAAAATTCGAAATCGAAATTCAAAATCTTGGTTGGCGTTCTGTTTTTTTTTTGTTTTTTTGAATTGCAACAATTACAGAGGCAAGAATTGCATCAATTACAGAGGCAAGAATTGCATCGTCGTCGTCGTCTAAACGTTTTGATGTCGAATGGCTATAATATGCCGAGTTAGTAAAAAAATAGAAGGAAGAAAACATGTTCATATTATTTGCGTTGTGGTAAAACATATTTTTCAGCCGACACCGAACTGCGAAATAGTTATTCACCACGGAAAACGCTACTTTTCTCCCTGTCGATTTTCATATCATTCATAATCATTTATATCACCCTGAATGCTGAATGTGTTTGTTGTTCGTTTCAGGGGCATCGTGCCACCAGCAGCTCAGCTGTCTCCCGATCAGCCTTTCGGATCGATCAGATCGCTGGCGGTGGGACGAGAGGTGGCCAGCTTTCCTCTATCCCGGACGCCCACGCCGCCTCCAGAGAATTTCGACAGGTGAGTTTGTTTGACGGAGAAAGTCTCCGAAATTAAAATTAGATAATAATTTAATATACGCTGGAAATAAATGAATCGATATCCATTTTTAGTCAACGAGGCCTTATTAACGAAAAGTTTTGGAGATATCGTGTACCGTGCTTTCATAAAAAGATTATAATGACGTAATTTAATATATTCTGAATGGAACGCCATGTCCTGTCTATTTTCATATTTCTGCATGTGCACGAGAAGCTGAAGCAGAGTTCTACAACACTTGATACCAGTTGCTCACTATCGAGGAAGCCGAACACTTTGTTTGACTTAGGTACGTTGATAACACGTTCATAATATGGGATCTTAAAGAGTAACACCAAAAAAACTTCCTGGAGGATATCAATAAAATCAGAAAGAGCATTAAAGTCACAATAGAAAAGAGGGACAACGGCGTCCTTTCGTCTCTATACGTCAAAGTCGAGAGAATTAAAGACTCCATTCATACATCGGTCTACATAAAGAAAACCCACACCGGATAATACCTGACCTTAGTTTGAAATCATACAACATCGACCAAAAAAGGCATCGTAAAAAGTCCCGTCGAAAAGAACAGGACCATATGCAGTAACGAAGAACATCTGGAAATTGAACGCACCAACATAAGGAGAGACATGAAACAGAATGGGTACCCAGATAGACTCCTAAGACGTTGTGGAACAAGGCAACAGGGAAACTAAGGATCAACCAAACAGGCATCAACAACCAAGCCATGTTCAGGTGCGGATACAGGACGAATTTCAGGGAGGGGGGGGGACGCAAGTTGTATTAAAGGAATTTTTTTTGTAGAAACCTATAGGGGCGTGGGGGATAGGAAATATTTTTTTTATTCACATATTTTTATATATTCCATATATGGATGTTAGGATATTTTGAACTATGGAAAGTAGGTCAGATCACACCATAAAAATAAATATAAGTAAATTATTTTATTCATAAACACCAATTATAATGGAATTAATACAAATACTCTAAAATTTATTGGAAGCTACCATCTATAGAACGAATTCTAATTTCCTTTTTTTCTTGGCAAAACGGTCAATGACAAACTGGTCAAGCAATTACGAAACTTTCGCTCGCATAACGTGCTAATCGGACATACTATGGAGATTGTTTGGTATCAATATATTCAAAAGGAAACTGTTCAGAGTCTCTTCGGGAAACCCTTTTTTTTCAGATCCACAAACAAATGTTCCAATAATGGTATATGAATCACACTTTTCCAATAGTCTTTTGCCGCCAAGGTTTAATCTGAGACAAATCCTTCTCAAACTGTATGGTGAAATTATGACGTTCAACCCACCTCGTTACATATAGACTTTTACGAGAACTTTTAAGAGTATGGTTCAGATGTTTTTTCAAAAGTTCTTTTCGCATTAAAAAAAGAAACAATTTCTTGAATTATTCCGATGCTATTTTGAATGTTTCTTACTGCAGGAGATTTGGATAGAGAAAGGTTCAAAGCATGGTTGTAGCAAGAACATCTGTCAGAAAAATAATTGAATAACGATTGTTTAATTCACCTTGACTTCTCATCTCGACATGGACAGAACTGTATTGCCCTTCATTGCCGCCAACTTGAAATATGGATTTTACTTAAATTTTTATGTTGTAGTCACTGAATGCAAAATTTGTTGGATTAACCCTATCACTATCTTCATTTCAGAAGTCCAAACTTGGTTCAGATTCCAGATGAAGAAAGGCTAGTGGATACACATTTTGAGCAGGTACCGGTTCATCGGAATGAGCCAAGAAAATCCGTTTCTATAGTATTACCCGTTGAAGAAAAAGGATGACCAACTTATCTTTAGTTATTTCCACTGTCGAAACATATATAATTTTCTAGTTATATAGAAACCACTCAATATTTTCGAAATATTGGAAATCTAGCATAAAAAGACTTTAGTGTAATATTGTCTGACGAATGTATGTTTTTAATCGTTTAGTGTGTTGAATATCTTTCAGATGATATAGGATGTCATCCTTGATAAGTAATTCAACATCAAAGGCAAAGATTCATTTCTGAATCGCTGTAAATTGACGACTTCTCTAGTCATACTCAGCAAATGAGAAATATGATGGTTTTTTCCATATTGAATAATGGAAGCTGACTGACTAGTTCTTTCAAAAATATCGTTTCAGTATTTTTTGAAAATATTGTGACTATTAAAGTATGTTATGGATCTTGAGTCATTCTCAATATCATTCTCGAATCATATCTCGAAAGTGAGATGAAATAAACAATTTCAGTGGTTTATTGTAAGACACATCACAATTATCCAAGTATCATCATAGCATGATATTCGAATACGGCGAATTTGAAAGAATTAGTCACAGCAGATTGCCTATACTATTCTATAAAGTTGAATTCTTATAAACCCAATAGAGTTGGTCTTGAATTCATCAGTGAGTAGTTCTTAGATAATTTAGAAACATAAAAGTATTAAAGAAATTTCTTATGATTCCAAAATACTTCATTTTAAACTAATGTTGGTTCCTTTACATTGATGCATACACGTACAAATTGAACTTAACAATAATAACGTTTAATATTCCCAAGAAACAACAATATGTTTATGATAGGGAACATAACTGATTAACGAAATTTCGATAAATTATTATATTGGATTATACCATTATGGTAAATAGATCGTTTGCCTATATCTGTTTTAACTTGAAGTGAAAGCTTGTGTTAGCATTTAGTGATAGATACGGACAAATTGACATCACCTGGGTTTTGATAACTGCTTATCAACAGTGGGTGAGAAACTGTTAATCTTATCTGGAACAATTCTGTTCTAATTTTTCACTGCAACAAAATTCTTTCAGCAAAATGGGAGTTAAAATATGAGCAAAAAATAATACAAGTCTATGTTTTAAACTTTTTATGTTAATAACTTTTTTTATATAAATTTAAAAAATAAGTATACAAACTGAAAGTGAATTTTATGAGGGACCATAATTTGAAAATCGTTTTTTCAGTTCGAATATTGAAAATCCGATAACATATCTTGATATCGAGAAGAAATATATTCTGTGATTACATTTGTTTTGTTAGTATGCATCTTTGTAATCTGTGATTTTCCATTAATCATATTTCATTTCCACACTTCATTTCAAGTTAATGAACCTGTACTATAAAAAATTTGTTTTATTCAAAGATATTTCAGCTCTTGTAAATATCATGTCTGTTCACGATTATTCTTAATTTTGATTCTGTAAAAACGACAAGTAATCTCGTTTGTGCATTGTACCTAAGCCGGTTTGCATGAGGCATGTTTTTTCAATATCTGGAAAATTCTTTATTTTTCAAATTCACAGAAAAAAAAATTTTTGAAAATTTTTTCTCGTGCGTTTGAAAAGGTTGATGTTTGTAGGGTTCAAAATGTTATGATTTAATATCTCTGGAACCGATTACAGGAAAAACAAAAATAAAGTTTTAGCAAAGAAAGAAGTCAACTAGGAGAGCGAGGTACATTTGACACATTTCTTCGTTCATGTTTGAAAAAATATATATTCACGTTTTTTAAATAATGGGTACATGCAGTTTTTCATAGTAATGTCCTTATGTTATGACCAAAAAATACAAATATACTGTAGTTCCATCCTAACACCAAACAGCTATTTTTAACACCTCGAAGTGTTTCAATCACCAATCAATCAACATGTGTTGACAAGGTTGGCATACACAAAAACCCACCATCAATATTGACAAAGAGCCAGCGGGATTTTGTTTCAAAAACCCATTAATAAATACAGAAATATATAACTGTTTTAATTGGAAACAAATTATTTAAAAAACATAGTATAAAAAATATCCCACTTAAGAGAGAACAATCAAATAATATTACTGAAGCAACTCTAGGACACAAAAAAATTGAAAGGAATATCTTCTATCGTGCATATGGACTGGCAAGAAAACAGCTCTAAACAGCTTGTTTGACAGCACTGTCCGACAGTCTCTCGCGCGAATTTTCTTGCCAGTCTATCTGCACACTTACAGTAGGTACAGCTATTAGTATTATCAATTTGATTAGCGTCAAACTCGGCCACAATTTATCATAACTTTCTCAAAATGAAAAAAAAACATGCAATGCCAGTAAAAGCAAACTGTTTTTCAACTTATTTACCTGCTATTAGTATTATCAATTTGATTAGCGTCAAACTCGGCCACAATTTATCATAACTTTCTCAAAATGAAAAAAAAACATGCAATGCCAGTAAAAGCAAACTGTTTTTCAACTTACTTACCTAACAAATCTTGTAATAATTACTCAATTGAATTTTTAATAACAAAATAGTTATAATAGTTACCTAACTGGGAAATGTCAAAGATCTAAAAACTCAAACACCCAACAAAAATCCAAAAACCTACACATAAACTCAAGAATCCAATAAAAAATTTAAAAAACCCGGGTTTTTGCCAACCCTGCCTGTCGAGGTGTTAAAAATAGTGGTTTGGTGTAGGGATAAAACCACATTTCAACACCAAAGGTTCCAAACAGTGCAGTTCAAGTACTAAAAAATATAATTTTGCTAATCAACCCACATTCTTTAAAATAATGAATCAGAATCACGTTCATCAGAAGATTGTTGTATTTTTCCTTGATTGGTAGTTTTGAAGACATCTCGCTTTACATCCTTTGCATCCTTTTTCTTTCTGTCTTCTTTCGGGTTTGTTCTCATACTTTCTCAAGTCCTGATGATTCTGTACAGATTGTTGACTTGCATTTTTCTCTGGTTCGGAACAGGTTTCAATACTGCAATTCGTCTTTTGAGTTTTTTGTCTTTTCATTAAACTGGTGCTACTCTAACTGATTATGTCTGATCCTTCAATTAACAATAGACCTATTTGGAGTTGAAGCTTCAGTAGGATTTTCACCAGTTATTTGTTTCTTCGGGCTCTTTGCTTACCGAATTGAAGTCAATGAAAGCCTGGGTCTTGGTGGCGCGCAGGTGGTGTTCTCGCTTGCTATGCCAAAGTACGCTGGTTCGAATCACCGCACCGTCACCGGACTTGTGCATGGCATCACACGTTAAAAGGTAAGATCTTCTCTAGCTCGCACAAGTCTCTCGAGGACTTCTGAGGGTTGCTCGTAAGGGGGCAAGCCGGTTGCTGGAAATAACAATTTTAACAACAACATCAATAACAATTCGGGTTTAAAGACATAATGTCGTGATTTCGAAATCCTGCTAATATATTTTTGGGGTGAAGAACTCTAAAACAAAGGATTACCTGATGTAATTTTCCCGATGTCGTGCGACGAAATCGTTCGTCCAATATTGTGTATCATCGTGGTGGTCTGGCAGTCTAAGGCGCAGGCCGTTCAGAACTTCAGTATAGCGGTAGTCGGTTCGAGCCCGATGTGTGTACGAGGGATTTTTTCTCAAGTACTCAATATCGGATTAGATAGACGACCACAGTCCTTGTTGAAAGCAAGTGTATTGTGTGTTGTCTCAATGCCAATCTCGTCTAGTGCTAGCTTGGAGTGCACGCTGGCCACCCGAGGTCGGGCTGTAGGTTTTCCGGGTTTTCCTGTAGCTGAAAAGTGAATACGCCACCAAAAATCAGTAAGTCGCCCCGGAGCGCCACGGCAAATAATAATAATAGCCGTCCTCTGCCCGCACAGGCTATGCCTTTGAGTACACTCTACGAGTGTTTATGAGGGAGTATTATTATTATTATTATTCAACAGTTCAATTCTATTTCAAGAGCTGTTCTGAAAGTTCCATATACTCGAACATGTAAAGGTTGACCTGTGGTAGTCATTGTTTCTCGAAGTGGAGTGGTATAGATATACTTTGCAGAAAAACTCAGTCATCTTCACAATTTAATATAACAACCAAATGTTATGTAGAAGTAGAGCGATCAAAAACTATCCATCAGTTGAGCAGTACCTATCGTAGTAGCATGTTTCCAACCTAAGTATATAGGTGACTTAATCAAAACACCAACAACTGGCAAAAAGGCAAATCAAACTCCTTTTTCCATGAATGCACGAACTTTGGTTCAGAATCACCAAAATATTTTCTACAGTGGTGAAATCTCAACTGAATAGTAACCTGAGGCATGAAACCTATCATATCGAGACGAATGGGAAGTAAATATTGATATTTGGATTTTTTTTTTTGAAAAGTTGAAACTGCCCTACTGTCAACTGTACCCCGCTCTCTCCTAATAATATTGTGAATTGAAAACAAAGTTATTGCTGTGCCAATTCTTTGGTGGAACCAGCTTCATTGAATATGTCATTCCAACTTATCCTAAGAATAGGATGTAAGTTATGTAACCAAAACTGGGGATAGACAGAAATGATGTTGGTGTAACCAAATTATTTTGTTTTAAAGACAGATTCCTTCAATTCATTCAAATGAGTTACGCCTTTCATAACAAAGTATGCTGGTTTGCGTTGATTGGCGTTTTAGATAAAATAAATTTGCAAATCAAACGGGAGGTAGAATTGTAACTGATCAATGTATCACATACCTGCCAAACATATCAAAGAATAAATATTCCCAATATAATGACGGGCTGCACATATCAAGAGTTGAAGAATAGATTTTTCGTCCACAATAAACTTGGTGTGACCATTACTCAAAATATTGCTGATTGTATTTTTCCTGAAACAATATCATTTATTTTTGTCCGTCCATCTGTGCCAAACGCTTTCCTGAAGTTGTTTCACACTGGCAGTCGAAATTATTTTTCCACAACTCATTTAATAATTTTTATATACCTATCAAGTTTTATTGTATATAGTTAGTGTCCTTGCATTTTTTTACTAGAATAGTAATTAAGACGTGATATCGTATTAGAGTAATATGTTGAGGCTGATTACATTTTAAGATAGTACTTTAGCTTAGGTTGTTTTTACTCAACATGTCGACAGTGTAATTCTTTTTATTGTAATGGCTCTATGACTTGCTCATATAAATATATATACCAGTAATTATTTGAAATATTCGTCATTATTTAATAAATAATTTTAGAATTTTCTCTATCTGCCTATCATTTATACATCTGTATATAGATAGACGTTCAGAATTACCAATTAAGATATTATTGATTGATGGTGAATTTAGAATAAAAATTGTGTATTGTAGGTCCAATTCTGGTTATTTCATTTCATTTATGAGAAATTATTGTGAAAAACCCATTGAAGAGGGAAGTAGAATAGTGGCGCCTATAGTATTGAATGTTTCTTTTTAATAATACCTTACAACACTATGCTTGGTTTATGCACCCTACCTAAGACTAAGAACTGAGAGTTCCTTATTAGGAAAACATCACGAACATTTATGGAACTTTTCAAGATATTTTCACAAAATTGAAAATACAAATGAAAAACATTTATAACAATAAATTTATTTATAGCATTCAATCACGAAACAAAAACTTCGTATGAGCACCCTTAACCAAAAGGTCACCAGAAGCTTTGTTTCTTATAAAAACTTCTAAAAACGCAATAGATTTTCCAACTTTCAGAGTATTGGCATCAATTTGTATTTCCTCTCCTTCTTTGGCACCTTTCAAATATCTGAAAATAACATAGCATTTATGAAAAAATAAGAATTTCAATTATTTTAATCTGGTGATATAGTAGTAATAATTGATATTCATATGATTTGATAAATAATTTCCAGAGGTCCTATAAAAAATCTATGCAAAGAAAATATTAATAAAAAGACACAATGGACAAAATAACTAGACAACTCATCTACCAATTACCACCATCATTCTCAAGAATTTTGAGATGAGAACCATGAGTCCAGCACACGATAACAGACAAAATGATAATCGCTGAAAAAATGCATGATAGAATGCAAAGAGTATATGAATAAAAAGTCACAATGGACAAAGTAATAAGACAAGTTATCTGCCAACCATTACCATTATGCTCAAGAACTTTGAGATGAGAACCATGAGTCCAGTGTGTGATAACAGACAAAATGCCATCATGATAATGGCTGAAGTAGATACTGAAACAATGCATGATAGAATGAAAATTAGTTGGACAGACTGCAGGATTATAAAGAGAAGGAAGGGAGGGAAGAGAGGGAGTATGTTCATGTCAGAACACGTTGCAAGGGATCTAACAGGGATCAACTCTGTCTCAAATGTTGGTAAGGAAGGCATATGCAATTCCATGTAGATACGTTCCTATTGACCCAGCCAGACATGCTATGTCACTATAACAGGTGTTATTCCACATATCATATCATAAATAGGTCACACTGTTATATCAACTATTTTTCTATAGTTTCTCATAGTTTTCTAGATCTCGATTCACCTTGAACCTCGAAAACTTCTGACAGGTTTTTCGATTTCACGAAAATTATAAAAATTTCAAGACAGAAAATATGACTGTAGTTTTCTTTGGAGACGTTTGTGTACAACACCTGATAGGTATTTCTTGTTATCCATTCATATAAGAACATCAGTTATCACAGTCAAATCGTGAATATTTGGCAAAAACAAATTCAAATTTGAAAAACTCACGTGGTTGAATGTTTGAGCATTAAACCAAATACAAATAACAAGCCAAAGTGTAACTCCAAAGATTATCGTCAAGGCCTTAAACACACGATTTGAAGGCCGATTTATAGGTCATGTTCACTTAAGAAACAATGTACAAACCGTCTCGTCGAGAAACGAACGAAAGGTTGACGTCAAATAGGTATGGTCTGATAAATGTTGCTGCCACATCACATTTTTTACTGTTTGTGATGTTTATAGTTATATGTGAGGACAGGATCAGATTACTACAGATCAATCAACAGTAGTCACTCAGTCCATGTGGCGCATGCAAAAGTGTAAGGGGAGGGAATATAAAGTGTGGCCCATTTAAGATGGAACCACCCTTATAAACTTACATTTTTCAACCGATTGAAATAATTTTTTTTTAGTTAGCTAGACATTCAAAAAGTCCACTGGGACACCAAATTTCATGACTAAATCTCCATTTCCAGAGCCAACTAATCTTATTTTTCAATGTCAAAAATCTAAACAAAATTACTAGCGATTTTTTTGGAAAAAATTTGACTACACCACTGGATTCGCGACATTTACAAATGGTTAGATTTCAACGAAATTTTGTCCAGTAATATTATATCAATACCTCTTGACTAAAGTGGTGTATTCCGAATTTAGATAAAAGTTATGAAGTTGAATTGGTGGGTTGATCGAACAGCATAATAGATTCAGAATAGTTTTCGGAAAAATAATGGAAACTAGAGAGATAAACGAAAGTAATTGAATGAAATAGCTATCACACTGGGTGATTCAATAGTGGATACCAGCGTAATTGGCGAGACGAGGGGAAAAGTTTTAATTGTAGCCAATCTCAGAAAGTAGGTAATGTTTTTACCACTTTGTTGCTGCCTGGAGATTTGCGGAAAATCTCCTTGTCAAGAATGTGTGTTTTCAACGAATGGCAAAGTTTTGAAACTTTTGTCTAGGTGTCGTTATCATTATAATTATTTTATATCCTTCTAACGTCTAGCCTAGTACTTATAAACCCCTCTTTTGTTGTAGAAAGAGAACATATGTCATTGATTGACTCGTATGTAGTTTAAAATGGTCATATGATCGTTCCTTTATTATTCTATTCCTCTCCAACTCTTCATTTGAAAATAATATTCTCAAGGTTGGACATGATATTAATATCTTTATCTGATTCATACATACGTCATATTCATATCCACTGATACGCTGACGTTGGGACCATTTTTGTGTGAATGTAATGCCCAAGTGGACACACTATCAACCAAGGTAGCAGATAAGCCGCCATGTAAGGTTCCCATTGGATTCACATGTTCTGGGCACACTTTCATTTCTGCAATACAACTTCCATTTTCGAGGGATTTTACTTCAACCTGAAAATAAATAGTAATAAAAGAGGTCAGGACAGTGCCAACGTTCATAAAGTTTTGATTTCTCAAACAAATGTATAACTCTGCATTTCTTCAAACTAAAAATTATTTTGCCAAAATTTTAATATTTCTTATTGTCTACTGGGGAGGTACGAAAATGAGAAAATTGACAAATACCGTAGAATTGGGTTGCTTGGGACATTAGTGTGAATTGGGACAAATTGAACAACATTAGACAATATGTTCTACCATCTATTGGTTGGAAGTGAAACCAAAATTGTTATACTAGAGGGCTACTAGAGGGTGATTAAAATTCAAATATAGGTAAGTGAATTAAATTTTTCATGACAGTTACACTTCCTAAGACACACCATGAAGTATTTGTCACTGGCACGTCTAGACTATTTTTTGGAGTTCTCTAACATGCCCATTCAACCAGCGAAGTCACAGTAAGTCGCAGGGAGTTCAATTTAATATCTCATTATACATCATCATTTTGATGTTACATGAAAGTTCCTGCGACTTCGCTTTGGGGACAGTAATATGTCTATAATGTTAACCCTGTGAATTCGCAAAGCAGCGTTCAATACCAATTCAAATTAGGGTTTTGGAGAAGTGCTTATGATCTGCAAACTCAGTTTGCATGCTGCTGTCTTGTCATTACAGTGACCAATCACAGAGTACGTCCCTGTTGCCTTTTATTGTCATCTAGCTCTGATGTATGCCCATGCCCACTCATACTTAAATTTGTTAACCTTTTGAAACGAAGTGTAAGTTACCTTTTGTAAGCATTTTTCATATCCGCTTCTACTCAACAATTTCGCAATATTTTCAGCTGTTTTTGCTCCTCTTACCGCACTCATCTTCCACACAATTCAAACTGTGAAACTATGTGCCCTGTGCAAATAATAGTCATGTAGCATGAGATACGCGAGAGAGCGAAGTTCAGTTCAGTGTCGGCAATAGCATGTATGGTTTTCGTCAGGACTGGCCTTGCCCAAACTAGCAGGACTGCTACAAGATAGAATTATTTTTGAAACGTTTGCATAAAAGCTAAAAAATGAAAATGGACAATCCCGCTGAAAACTGCAAAAAATATGCTTTGTAATGTTTATAAACAAAATATAAATTCATCGGATATGGCTCTGATAATCGAATAAATGGTTGACGCTAGCTGTGACTGTACAGGATGACCCAGGGTTAAACCGCCAAACGTTCAGAACCGGTTGTTTAGGCGAAAATATTTTTTTTCTTCATATAAGCATGTATCCCAACTTACTTCGTTTTCTAGATACTGGGAGTGAAAGTTTTAAAAAAATTAAGTTTTTATTCATTACTTAACAATTTTGATGAAACTTGGTTATTTGCGGCAATAAAAGTATATTTCAATTTATTTGGAATAAAAAACTAATTTATGATGGTGAAACACTCGTTTGGTGCTTGAGCTCTATCAATTATTCACTTCAGGACAAATATACGTGGAGATTTGTGAAACTTTCATTGAACCATATATTAGACCAACTTCCTCTGGCCGTCAACAAAAATACAGTATCGGAAACTTTTCATTTGGGGTATAGACAGAAATCTACGCGAGCAACAAGGAACGCAATGATATGATAATATCACACAAATAAGAGAGACGCACAGCTGCTCACCTCTCCTGTTACCTCGCCCGACGAATTAACAGCTCACGTTGATATCCCTTCCTCGAGCGAGTAGGGGAGAAATTGTAATGCTCTCTCAACATATAGCAAGCTATTCTTCACGCTCGCATGAAACCATCATAACAAAGATGAAAACTTTCCGATACTGTATGTTTATCAACATGATGGTGCCTGTTCACGAAGTTCCCATTTGATAATGATTTTTGAGAAAGTACCGGTTAGAGAGTATGCAAAAAGTGTACCTACCTACTGGTATACTTTGAAAAACAATTAGGGCATTTTTGTCAGATAATATCTTGTTTTTTCGTAGTTTCTAAAAATTTCAGAGTTATCCTTGTATATTTGGGATATGTTTCAAAACATTGTTGATTTTTTTTGAATAATGGGTAATAAAGACTTCCTTATTTCATACTTGTTTATAAGTAACACATAATTATAAATGGCTAATATTCGCAACAACCTATAAATGTGATGAATATGAAATATATTAACAAAATTATTCTAATTGTGATTCAACATAGCTATTGTTAACGTAAAAACATTTTCGAATGTGCTCCTCTCACTAAAAGTTCTCCGGAAGCTTTGTTCTTTATCAATACTTCCAAAAATGCCATTTTCTTTCCAACTTTCAAAGTGTTAACATCAATTTGAATATCTTCCCCTTTTTTTGCAGCTTTCAAATATCTGAAAAAAAAAGCATAACGCATGAAAAATTGAAAGAGGTAGAAATCTTTCAACCATTAAGACGATGGAAGTACGAAATGAAAGTAATCAAGTTACTACATCGTCTACAACCTTCAAACGTGAGGATAAGAGTTTCTCAAAGAAATAAATATTCTTTCAAAAGGCCGAGGCTGGTTCAGAAATAAATATTGTTATTAGAATCATTTCAAACTAGGCGAGGTTTTGAACATATCAAAGGTTGTTGCAGAGCACTGATATAGCACGCCCAAATTTGTCTATCCAAGACATACCCTCATTTAATAATAATAATAACGATATTCCATCATAAAGTATTCGTGTAGAGGACAGCTATACTTATTTTTTGTGGCGTATTCACTTTTCAGCTTAAGGAAAACCCGGAAAACCTAATTAATAAAAAATAGATGCAGTTTTGAAATTAATTATAAATTGGACCAGTGACTTTTTATTCTAAACTTCCAAAAAGTGAAAGATTATTACAATTTGTGTCCATTGTCTTTGTAAAATGATATTCTAGCTGTCAATTTCATAAGCTATATTGGATATGGAATCGAAAAATTTAAAACAACAAATAATTTTTACTTGTGAAACAACTGATACACTCCGAGAGATTCAGCTGATTTTTTGATGAAGTATTATTCATTCTGTGTGGTCACATTGCGATGTTACATTTCAGTTAAACGCTGTATTCTTTTGTATCTTCGAATAGTTTACTCCATCCAGAATAATTCAAAACAACCACAAACTCGAAATGTAGTTTTAAATTATTGAATGTTATTACTCCACAGTTCTGTTTACACTAAAAATCTAAAAGAGAGTTTTTTGAACATCGATCAATTGACGACGAATAACTTTATTATCATTCGAAACTTTTCAAAGTAATTTGTCGGAACCCCATAAATATGAAGCTGTTTCCAATGAAAAAGTCATGTGAAAAAAAATTCCAAGAATTAAGTTTGGAAAAATGTAAAAGTTATATTTTTGAGTAGGCATCCATTGGAATATAAATTCAGTTTTTGTGTGTCTAACAGTATCCAAATCAATGTAGTCCTACTTTGTTTCCCAAAATGAACCAAAATAGTTTAGTAAATGAATAATAATTTGAAGGAAATCACGCTTTCTTCAAATATAGGCGGTTTGAATTCAAATAGCATCTTCTCTGTCAATCCAGCATTACTTTTTTAACAAAACTGACTACCTCTATGACTATATCTAGTGAGATAATAAATCATGTTCAAAAAAGAAAATACTAACGTTATATTAATATCCACTGATACGCTAGTATCTCCACCATATTTGTGTGAGAGCAAAGCCCAACTGGACACAGCATCAATTATAGTGGCAGACATACCACCATGTAAAGTTCCTATGTGATTTGTATGTTCCTCGCACACCTTCATTTCTGCAGAACAACTTCCATCTTTTAGATTTGTGATAATGATCTGAAAAAAGTGATTCCAAAAAAGTCGATGATTTTTTGACGAAATGAACTCTTTGCTACACAAAATCGAGTGTCAAACTCTTCTTAGGTTAAAATAAAATTTTCTTTCAATAACCTATATTCAAAATTTTTTAGTTGAAAAATCAACCCTATTCGCGCATATTTACTATGAAGGTGTAAATGGTAGAATAGGGCTCGCCATCTATCGCAGGATGATATAACTCTTCGCGGAAATCGAACGGTTTCTTCCTTCGCTTATAACCGTTCCAGTAAGTTAGGCAACACACACAACGAATTCGTAGACCGTGCAGCACTGGATGGCACTGCGGTGTAATTTCAGATGTTATATTAATATTGTTAAATGTTCAAATGTACAAAATGGTAGATTTTGATACAACATGATTGTATTCAGTGTCTTTATTATGCAATGTGGATATAAAAATAACAAAATTTCGGGTAGATGTATATAATAATTACTTAACATAATTAACATAGGTACCAAACAAATGCTTTGAGAATAGGAACAACACATAATACATTCGTAACAATATAATACGTTAGTTACTTTATAGATATCAAATGGCACGCTCAAATGACAATAACCAAACTTGTTGATTTCATTTTCACATCATCGTTTTTTTCTTTTTCCTTGGTGTGTTGGCATCGACTGCTATGGTCATTAGCCACGTGTTCTGGATAGGCCTTTGTTACTAACTCCATACGCCACCTTAGGAGCAACACTGTTTATTATTAACGCAACAGGATTATCCCCAGCCAGCAACAAGATTCAATCACTCCGATTTACACCTTAAGCCGAAAAAATCTTGCCCTGCCTGGAGATCGAGCCAGCGACCTTTCGATCACGAAGCCCCGGCGCTACCACTGCGCCAATCCTTGCTCATCATCGATGTTAATGATACGATGAATGTAATTTGATTATTACGCAATTTAAATAAATCTCGGATGTTGGACAGGCGAATCGGCGCAAGCGCCTTGTCGTCTGGCAACGTCCTCGATTATTATAAATCGCATTATAATCTCGTTACATTAATAGCTATAATTGAACCTACTTACTTGATATTGTGTTACCTACTTTCTTGTACTACAAATAATAAAAACTCATTGATATCCTCCCTCGCGACCTTTGGATTCATCTAATCACGAAAAATGAAATATGATTTTCCCAAGATGGATCCAATTCAATTTATGATCCTTTATTGTAGAAATAAAAATATTTTTTTAAACAAGATTTTATTTTAGTTCGAAAATATGAATAGGATATTCATAAAATCTGTTGTGGAATCATCTGCGACTGAAAGACAAACTTTAGTCGCCATTTTCCATCGTTCAAGATAACCTCTTGGGAGGTATTCATGTTGAAAAGGGGAACATTCTCCATGAAAATTGAAAAATGAAAAATGTGATGGAGAATGTTCCCCTTTTCAAGATTTTATTAATTAAACTAAAAAGAAAAAAATATATTTAGTGCATTCAAACTTTTCTATTCCAAAGGACACATAAGTATACAGGTCAAGCATCAAGCTACGAAAGTTATTCGACTGATGTTTTTCACAATTTCTACGAATTTTTCCAACTGAAATATTTTCTAAGTATTCTCCACCTAGTCTCCAGGGAGGTCGAGGAATAAGAAAAATTTTAATAACATTTTTTTAAGTTCCGATTTGTTTCAGAATTTTAACGATTTCTTTCCATTTTATTCTATTTTTCCGAATTCCTACGCATTCTCTATTTGGCTGTCAAGTCAAGTCAAGGTTTTTAAGTATTTTTATGAATTGTTCTGATTTTATTACCGTATTTTATCGCATTATTTTGAAGAAGGGGTTGCAAGCCATCCAACCAAAATTTTTTTTCGCCACAACCGTCAAAATATTTTCCCTATTTCTCTATCAGGCTTTCATCTCATTCGGATGTCAGCAAAAGTGCTTGAAAAATGTATTGTAAGTTTTAAACTGGAAACTCAGACAGATATACGAATTTTTTAACAATTTCAAGTAAATTATGCCAGTTTCAGTTATTGGTTGGAAATTAATGTGTTTCAGACAAAGGAAAAATGCTCATGCAAAATACCCTGGCTATAAGTATCAAGAATGTTAAACACTACCGATCTCAGACAATAATTGGATTCGTCGCCTCGCTCCTATCGTTCTTGATACAATTCTACCGATATAGCTGAACATCTGAAATTCATATTTATTGCGCGAACGTTAGGTAATGTTGAGCGCCTTATCACTGCATATTTTACGGACTATAGTCCGCTGTCCGACGAATGCGCATCATGGAGGTGCATGTTTTCACTGTTTCAGCTATGTTAGTACAACCGTAGGTACTAAATACAACATTCCGAATTTTCTCATTCGCCCTGTTTCAGGATTGGATCTTGGATCTAATGATTCACAATTTATTAATTTGGTTCTACTTATTTGTGAATTACTCCGGAATATTCCAAACATATACTCGTTATCTCTACATTGAGCAAATAATGAATTAAATTTTTGTTGAAATGAAACTTTTACCTTTTGTAAACATTTGTCATAACCTCGTTTCATCAAGTTACCGATGTGTTCAACGGTTATTTTACTAGCACTTGCAACACTCATTTTCAAATGACTGGTGACAACGGTTTGAATGAAACTAAATCATCAGGCCAATTTCTAGCTTTGTTCTAGTTCTGAAAATTATTAGTCCTGAGACGTCAGGATTATGCGCAGTTGAGAAAAAGTGAGCTAATATAAACCTTCTCACACTTCTCGTCAACTGCACATGATCCTGTCCTGGGACGACTGATCATTTTCAGAACCAAAACAAACCTTCTGAATTTCGTCTTTATCGCAATGATAGTCGAGCAGTTTTTTTTTTTAAGTGGTGATGGTTTTAACAGAGTCGGAGTTGAAATAAATGGTTGCACATTTGGGTAGCAGTTGCAGCAATCGGTGAATAGTTTTTCACATAAATTTTTCAATCACCCTCGATATATCTGTCTGTCAATTTTGTGCTGTGGAATTCCATTCATTTCCAGATATTTCGTAGGATACCATTTTCAGTCCAATTCATTTGACTAGCATCTCCTGAATCAGACTAATATACTGTGATGACAACGGGAGTTTTCGGCCCCCGGCAAAACGAACATCGTCCGACAAGAGGACCATATCGAGAGTTACTCTTTGAACTCCGCAGACTCCACCCAAACCATTCTGTTACAATGGTGGTTCTAATCATAGGGATCCTTGCTGCTCTCCAATTTAAAAATCATACCGGCATGTTATTTGAAAGAATTATTAAAAGGAATCCTGATTTGGCGGTTTCATCAAAAACTAATCCAAGTACTTCATTTTCAATTTTATTATGTTGTTTGATGAAAATTCGATCGATGACGTAAGTCACACGCCACATTAATATTAGTAAAAATGTCTCTTGCGCCGGCACCTACCTACGAAAATATGTATTTTTGGCTATCAGAGTTATACACCAAGGGAGATGACAAAATTTTATTAGAGAAATTCTAACAGTTTTTCATACTCTCTGACTAGAATAAAAATAAACAAGAAGTTTCCAATGAATTAACTATTAAAGCGCCTAAATCCTTAATGACGTAGGAGGAACTTTGTGTGAGAGCCTTTGACTAGGACTTCCTCAGAAATTTTGTTTTTAATGAGAACTTCCAGAAATGCTAGCGTTTTTTCAACTTTCAGAGTATTTGCCTCAATTTTTATTGCTTCTCCCAGTTTCGCACCTTTCAGGTATCTGAAAAAATACGAGTAATTATATGAACGTTAGGTCAAATTATACGAATACTGAAGTTTTTTCGTTGATAGTTGAACCATTCAAAAATGAATGTTGAGAAAATGATATCTCACATTTCCATTTTTATAGGAATAACTCCAAAAATATATTCATCAACATAACTGTACTTTGAAATTGTGAAGTGTTTTTGAAAATGACAACTCATATCCGTATTTGACAATCCTATTACAACTTTCAATCAATGGAACATTATTGAGCTTTGATTTAATCATTATTATAAATATATTTTTTTAATGTTCTGTTTCACACGAAAAGGGAAACAGAGAACATCGTGAGTGTCGATAAAAAATAAGCAGTTGGTGTTTTAGAATGTTTGAAGGCTGTTCTGCAGCTTCAAGAAACTCTTCACGAGGCAGTTAATTCTGTAGATTTGCCGTTCCTTGGAAGAACGAGGAGATGTTAAGGCTGAGCTCGACAGGTCAGTCTCGATGGGACCTCTAACGATACGGTGGAACGATTAATTATATTTCAGAAGAGTATTGTATAGGAAACTAAGTAAACTAAGACAGCTCGTCAATTTTTCTGCGGTATTTCAGAGAAGTGAGCAAGCTTGTAAGCGATGTTTCACCTACGAGACGAATAGCTCTTGTATGACAATACCATGTTCAAATGAAAATTTTCAAAAATAAAATAAATTCGCAAGAATTGAACTAATTCTCCTCGGAAATTAACACAACATCTCGGTACCAATCAATTTCTGATATTATTTCCACCTTCGGGTTCACAAAGCGGGAAACGCCTTCAAATTCAGAAAACATCACCAGAACAAAGCGAAAAAAAAAATAATTCGTTATTGAACCTCTGGAGATAATCTGCGAACACAAGTTAATGGATATTATAAGATTAGATTCGATAAAACAGAAATACTTTACTCATAAACTAACTACCATTGTTTCTCTTGGGTTTTTGGGAAGAAATCCTAATATACAAAATGTTCAAAACAAAAATACTTCACGTTGAGTCGAGATGTTAACCTACGAGCGTACTACTCTATACTATACCATACTAACGTCATATTCATTTCTACCGACACACTGGGATATTCACCGTCTTCGTGTGAGAGTAAGGCCCAGCTGGACACGTCATCAACCAGGGTTGCTGATAAACTGCCATGTAAGAAACCCATATTATTAGTATGTTCTTCCGCTACAGTCATTTCTGCGCGACAAATTCCATCCTTTAGATCTGTTACAATAACCTGTGAATGAAGAACATCTCGATAAACTAAGCAGGTATAATCGCTGACATTAAAATTCTATATGACTGTTGAGAGATTCGTGAGATCGTCTAAGTGAGGTATAAACTTTTGACATTTTTCATTTTGAAACTGTTCAAATGAAATGAACCGAGCCACATTTGTCGATACCAAATTCCATTCCGATATAACCACCCCCAAGGACTGATCCTTCTCTCCGGAGGCATATAGTTTGAGTTCATCCATGTAGGTGAAATAAATTGGTGACCTTGTGCAACCGACAACGGCAACAGTGATATGCAGAAAAGAATAGAGCTGATGCAGTTTTCCTGAAATACGCCCTTTCTGAAGACTACCTGACTCTGAATTGACCAGATTTTATAGTAAAGTAAGTCCCCCAGCGTGCAATGATACACAAATCTCAGGGGTGATTTTACTTGGGTTCTGACCGTGTTGGGGTTCCCAGATAGCAATGAAATACCCAGTTTGCAACAATCAACCACCCATATAGCACACGACGTCCAATGGACGTCCAGTTTAGGTCCAATATTGATCCAACGTCCAGTGACTCGATATGGATGTCCAATGAATGTTCTATACTGGATGTGTTTTATGCAATTCGTATTTTACATCTCATGAATGAACAATGGACGTACAATATTGGATCAACATGAAACATCACCAAAAGAACGATTTTGTATGTACAGTGAATGTACAATAATCGACTAATAATGCGAATTTTACTTATTATACATATGTGTACGTCCATTGGACGAACAGTTCTGGAACAGCTTATTACGTCAATCAACTCTATGTAATTCCAATGGTGAATACTGGACTTGATTTGTACGTTCAATTTGTTACTATTTTGTACGTCCATTGGATGAATAAAATTGGATCGATTGGAAACTTTCATAATTTGAAAATGTCCATAGTTGTACGCTTAGGGATGTACAACGAATGTAGAATGCTGGACTTGATCTGCACGTTCAATAGGTTACATTTTTGTACGTTCATTGGATGAACAAAATTGGATCAATCGAAAAAATCCGTAATTGTACGTTTATGGACGTACACCGAATGTAGAAAACTGGAATTTCACAGAAGCTGCAGAACAATCAAAAGTGTCAACTACTAGAAAAGAGACTGAAGATACTATATTCAAATGGTTGGGAAGGCGAATGAGAGAAAAGGACAAAACTCCCAGTTTTGTTGGAAATATCTTCTATTTGGACTAATTTATTTTGCTCAGATGTTCATATTCCATGTTTTGATTTTTGTTGAGAGAGTTGTAATTTCATTCATTTTTAATATATTTTGAAAATAAAATAATTCAGTATCATACCCGCTTGATATAATATCATTCAAAAATATTATTTGTTGGAAATCTTAAATTTCTGTCAGTTATCCCATAATTATTATCAATCTATCCACGTTAAAGACGTGAAAAATTTTTTTTTTACGTATTTGAGATCCATTCTCTACGTCCAATGGATGTAAATTTGATACGTTTCCGTATATCCAATGGACGCCCTTTATGTACGTCCATTGGACATCCTGTATGAATGCCCATTGCACACCCTGAATGTACATCCATAGGATGTTAAATCCAGTGAGATTCGGACATTTTCTGGACGTATCATTGTGCATACCCGGACGTACAATGGACGTCCATAATATCCATTTTGTACGTCCAATGGACGTAACGTACATCTGCTCTACGGGTAAGTAGTGTTTATTTCGAAAATGGAACACAGCGTGATTTTCGATTGTCTACAAAACTGAAAGTTGACCAAGTAAATATGTTGTTACACAGAAACTTTCCTTTGAAGATTATTTTAATATGTGCTTTGAGCACGTGGAAAAGATAAAAATTAATTGAAAATAATCTGATTACAAGTGCCTACCTGTAAGTTGACCAGATAACGAAAACGAAGAGTTTTCGTATTTGAAAATAACCAGAGGTTCAAATTTACAATTTTAATAGAACAACGTGGCTTGGAGAGAGGTTTAGATCGCTATCAGCTATGGCTTCCCATAAAAGATCTCGCCTGATTTCAGTAAAAGCTACCGCGCACATAAGTTTTTGTCGACATGCAATAAATCGGTGGTGAAAATATGGCGCAAAACATTTTAAAATGTTCGGTAAACATAACTTATACCTGTGGGATATGCAACCACACACACTTCAAGTTATATATACAGTTTGGTTGGTAGATGGCCCCAGACGTCGCATACTAATACCTGTCGGATATGCAACCACACAAACTATGGTTATAGAATTGGTTGGTAGATGGCCCTAGTAGTCGCGCTACAAGCGACTCCCTTCTTTGACCAATTTTTGATCATCTATCCATTAACACTAGTGTTAAAAATAATTTAACACTAGTGTTGAAAGTAGTACAGATGAGATGATGGATACTCAGTAATATAGATATCTCTAATAGAAACACTTCAATCAGACATTATACTCAGAACACCTACTCAAGAGGAATCATTTATAAAAGTTCGCACATGTATTTGGCCGTTTGTGCAATTGGTAATACTAATTCCTTTTGAACTTACAAACGAAGTATAGTATTCAGTCCAACTGTAGAAAGTCCTTCATAATGACATTCATAAATAATAAAGTGCGTTGGGGTTAATTGTAGTTGGAGCCTCTGCTTGTCTGCCTTGCAATCCAACGATCGTGTGTTCGAATCCTTATGGATCTTATTTTTTTTGATTTTTTCTTACTTGCAGTAACTGTTGTACAAAAAAATTTGTATGATACATTTTTTGAAAGTGATTTTATTTTGCTCGTGGGTTTGCTCCACTCACAAAATAAAATGCTACTTTTAACCTTTGTATCATAAATAACTATTACAATAGTATATTGAAGTATGAGTGGATAAAAAGGTAATTCAAACACGGGCAATTTTTCGAGCACGACGACGAAGTAGTTCTAATTCATCTTGAATATTTTGACAAGCTTCTATTCAACTTGCTTTGTTCTTAAATTTTTCTGTATGTCTGTCCTTCCAATTCAAAACTTGCACTCTGTTTTTCAAGTACCTGCTGGCATCAGATTCAGCTCAGACTTTGCACTCGTATTAAGAACTGATGACAATTTCGAAAAAATTCACCGCCTGTCCCCTAGAAGACTAGAAGAGGACGAGTAGAAATTCCGAAATATACCGACGAATTCAGAAGTCGAAAATTACAGCGAAGAAAATATATTGGTTGGAGCGCTCGGACAACCTCTCTTAAAAAAATGCGAAAACTCGTGTAAAAAAAATCCGTAAAAATATTGAAAATTATCCTACTTACTGTCGAATAATGTAATTTCAGAAAAAATTATCCTCTGCCCCCCTGGAAATCACATGAAGACATAGAAATTCGGAAAAAACTCCCGACGGTTTCAGACATCCAAAATAACTAACGCTTGAAGAAAAAATTTCGATCGGGGCCTCAGACCCTCATTCTCGATAAAAGTTGCAAGAACTTTGCCTAAAAAAAGCCGTAAAAATTCTAACACACACATGCTATTAACATATACAGTGCCCGTCTAAAGTCCGTTCCTCCCCTACAAATTTTTAAACCACCTGGTATATCACAATAAAATTTGGAAGGCTTAAATAGGAGATAAAAACCTAATTTTTCATAAAAAAATTCCAGTTAAAAGTTTCAAAATGGCAGCTGAGCGCCATTTTCAATAACTTTTTTTTAATAGAACACCCGGTATATCATTGCATGATCGGTTAGGGATGATCAAAAGGTATCCAACAATACCATGTTTGATGCTGTTATATCTTAAGACTACCGAGATATCGCCTATTATTTTCACCATAAGCCAAATGAGTGGGAGAGAGAAACTTTTTCTGGCGGGTCAATAAATTCTCTCTCACATCTTGAATTCACGAATTTGGTGAAGAATTCACGAATTTGGTGAAAAATTCATGAATTTGATAAAAAATTCATAATCTCTGACCCCGAAAACCCGCACACACTAATTTTGAGTCGAATCGGACCA
This sequence comes from Chrysolina haemoptera, assembly GCA_958298965.1. Classification (NCBI taxonomy): domain Eukaryota; kingdom Metazoa; phylum Arthropoda; class Insecta; order Coleoptera; family Chrysomelidae; genus Chrysolina; species Chrysolina haemoptera. The sequence continues at coordinate 10,400,947 of OY282602.1, read as the reverse complement.
TAATGAAAAATCTCGTCCGCCACATTGAAGCCACCATCTTGATTTTACGAATTTTAACAAAAAATTCGTAACCTAAAAAATTCGTAATCCGACCCCGAAAACCCATACATATCAATTTTGAATCGTATCGGACCATTATCACAAATCTTGTCCGCCATATTGGAGCCGCCATTTTTTTTTTCTATAACAAAAATGTCATATTGCATTGTCACCGGAACTATGAACCCCTGCCAAATTTCAAATCATTCGGACGTCTGGAAGTGTGTGAAAATCGCGTTCAAAGATTCCGTTACATACATAGATGGAAAAAAAATTCATGTTTATTAAGGTGCGCCGGGATATAATTTGTAGCATGCTCTTCTCTAGATTAAAGTAAAAGCAAAAAATAAATAAATAGGGACTACGCAAATGTCATTTCAAGTACCTACATTTGTAAATACATAATAAAAACATTAAACATTTAAGTAGATATAAATTTAGATTCTGAACACGTTTTTAGCTAACGTAGATATAAAAGAGATATCTATATGTTCGTCAATCTCTCTTTCTCTCTATATATATATATTTATATATATTATGGCACTTGCTTCGAAAAGGCCAATGTTCGTCAATTCGCAGTCTGCGAAAAGGGTGCGACATCTATAATCATCACGTTGAACTGATCAAAAGTAGATCAGCTGTTTCTTGCCATAAGCGGTAGTGTATCTATTTTAATTGTTCTCTCATTATTATTCGATTTTTGGAAAATAAATTGAGTTCAATGATATTCTTCAATATTCTTAGTTTCAGAATAAGTCCACTGAAGTGGCGGCAGAAGTCAAAAGTTCCATTACCGAGTGCATTTGCTCAGTGCTCCAATGCTGAATGTACTATCAACAGTACCAAAGACAAAGTTTCTTTACATTATTTTAAAAACAAAGAGTTCTGCCAGACATGGCAATGTCGTCGTAGACAAAAATGCCTGATAAACTCATTTCGATTTTTGACATCTCGAATACTTCATTCAAATTTGAATGAAACTGAAATTAAACACTACCGTCTCTTATGGAATTTAGCAGCTGATTACCATTATATTGTTTCGCGCCTAAATTTTTACCGCCACCTAGCGGGATTGTATTTCGCGAATATTACGTTAGATCTTTATCAACACTTGCAGGGCCACGGAAGTGTCATAAATGTCATGATTGTCATGTCATTGCCCTTTTTATTTTTTATATTTTTGAGATAACCAATTCAATTCCCACTTTATTGCTGTACACATGCTTAATCGATGCCTCATTTACGCTGGCTAACGTTTTATGGCAATCTTGAAGCAAGAAAATTGTAAATAAAAATAGTAATAGTTATTTTTTGAAATTGACTTACCTTCTGTAATGTTCTGTCATGTCCCTTTGCGTCTTTCAAATGCTTTGCAATGTGCTGAGCTCCAAATCTAGCTGCCGTGTTCATATTTTGATGGTTTATTCGGTTACTGTTCTGGCAGCAATTATTATTCATGTGGCACTGTCCAAAATTATTCACGCAAGTTCACAATTCACAACACAAAAGGTTAGGTTGTCTAATAGGATATTATTTATTGTGTAACACCATTGTTTATGAGAAAAAAGATAGTCAGTGTCAGTGCCTGTGGAAATCGCGTTTGATACAATCTCGCGAGACATCTAGCCCGATAACGACGAACTTAGCTGTCCTTGCTAGAAAATACATCCATACGAATGCGCCACCTACAAACAATTAGCATTTTTCGAGGTATATATACCTACTTGAGGATTCTTATTCATTAATTCCAAGTATTTGTGTGACATTATGTGAATCATTCGCCCTGACAGGGACGTACTTGAAATTTTCCAATGATAGTTTTTAACAGAGTACCACACATATCAATGTTATTCAATCAACATTTTTGTTGATTATTTGATACAAGTTGAATGAACTAGTCGTAAATTTAAAAAAGTGAACGTGAAAGATGAAGAATTACTCCTTTTCGTGTTGGGAACTTAATACTAATGAATGGTTCCTAGTAGTGAGAAAAATAATGAAGATGCAATGAAAGCAAAAATTATAGGCATACTACTTTTCTCATTCAATAATTATTTAGGTATCACACATATTAATATTTGAAACCATTGGTGCGAACAGAAATTCAGGGACATGGAAAACTATCTACATACCAAAACTTCGTCAATTCCGTTCGAGGCGAGTTAATTCAATTAGAAAACTTGTAGCTGCTGATTATATGCAAACTTCGTGAGCAAAACGCGCATCGAGCGCAATTGTCTTAGTTTCAGAATTCAGGTATAAATCAGTCAGATATTGAGATTGAATATTCGATTTCAGAAATGTAAATCTAAATTAGATTTATAGAAATGAACATGGATCATACATTATGCTTGAATGTCACTGTAGAGAGGGTGTGTACGCAAAAAATGAATACGGTTCGTTACAGTCTAAGAATGATTCTGAAATAATCAACAAATTCTATAAGGTCTCTCTCGTCTATTAGAACACACATTATTGTAGACTTCTCCAACAATAATACAAACTCTGTTCTCAACCACTTCTGAAGTAGACTTATCTACCAATAATACAAACTCTCTTTGTTAACGAACTATTTATTAATATTTCGAGAAGGAATAATAAAATAAAATCAAGAATAGTTATGCCTGCTGGGAATCGAATGAATCAATGCACTATTTTCTGTCGAGGACGTGATGATGATGTCATGCGTTAAGGCGGGACACCACCAAACTGGGTTAGGCCGCCGGCACAACCCGCCAGCTGTTGCCTAAAAAAAATTCATAATAAACCTCCTCTCGAGGCCGCTAGCATCGGCCGCTGGCATAATTTTGCTAGCGGGAGATCAAAGGGATTTCAGCCGGCTACGCGGGCAGACTCTGTCTAAACCAGTTCGAACATATGTTTTAAGTCAGTTTTGAATATTTTTGTGGAAAGATACGTTGTTTACGTGGTATGTTTAAATTTTGTTTGCGTTTTTCCGCTATTTGAGTTTGTATTTTGTTTTTCACAGCGGACTTAAAGAGACTTTAAAATGGATAAGCACGATACGGACACGGAAAATACCCAAGATGATGTCCTTATTTCCAAATCTTGTGCTTCGTCTTATTTTTTTTTTGTAATAACTTTTAGGGCCATATACTCTAACAACAAAATTTTGTTTAAATTGAATTGGTGGGTTAATTAAACGGCATATTTTTCCAATTTCATTACCTTATAACTTTTTTATTCATTGACGCATTTCAACGTAATTTACATATGAACCATTTGAAAATGTCGCGAATCCAGTGGTGTAGTCAGAATTTTTCTGAAAAAATCGCTAGTAATTTTTCTAGATTTTTTACCTTGAAAAATAAAATTAAATGGCCCTGGAAATGGAGATTTATTCATGAAATTTGGTGTCCTAGTAGACTTCTTGGATGTCTACCTAACGAAACAAAAATCATTCCAATCAGTTGAAAAATGTTTTATGAGGGTGCTTCCATCTTAAATGGGTCACACTGTATACATATATATATATATATATATATATATGTATATATATATATTAAATCACCTGAGTTTAAGATTACAAATAATATAACCCATTGGAAGAAATTTTTTTTTACGTTTTTATCAAAATAAAAGTATTATGGCATAGAGAAATTTTCACATCACAATGCAAACAATTTGTCAGGTCCATACATAAGCTTTCAATATGTATGTTTAAATTCTTTCTATACCCTCTTTTTGTTAATGTTATTCCTTGAAGTCTAATCTGTGTATAATCATCATCAATATTTTCATCATTATTTCATATATACTTCAGATAATATCCCTCGGAAATGCCATATCAATTACTCGTGGAATTTGTAATTTGCTCATGAATTGTAATGCTTGAAATTAAAGATCATTAATTTCCCCAAAATTACTATTTTGGCAGGAGAATTACATACAAAATGGGTCGACTACGATTGCCATAAAATTCTCCACCGACGACAATGTCATTCATTTAATTCAAATTATGTGATCCGACAACGTATTTTCTCCAAGAGATAATTGCTCGGCAAAGACATATTTCGAAGTGGGAAGCTTTGACTTCAAATTAAATTTCACCTGAATGGCGTGATTAACATATAACGTCCCAAGTGGAAATCCCTATCAGTGACGTTATTCAGTATTCAAAGTTTGAGTGGTGATGAGTTCAGCCAGTTCTCAGTAAAGTATATTTTCTGCTGTCATGGTAACAAGCGCTTCAGATCCACTTGAATGTGATAATTTTCTCCATTAGACAATTACCAAATGTCTATCAAACTTTAAATAGAGCACTGTCAGCTGACGTCACAACATGGCGGTCATGGGAGAAAAAACAAAGTATTTGATATTTGATGAAATGAAAATTCTTTTTTTGTGGGTGTTAGTGGATAATTGCGATTTTTATAAACTTTACAGACAAGTGATTCACGCAGCCTTATGGAAAACGGGTTCAATGGGTTTCTTTTTGTTCAGTTTGGTTTGTTTGTCCCCCTATGATATTGTTCCGCAACTGTCATATTATGTCACTGACAGTGCTCTATTTGTTAGCATCTACCATCAGTGCCGGATGTATACTTACTTACACCGGGGGCTAACTATTACGATGCCGCCGCGCCGCCGCCAAATAATAAATTTCAATTGTCAATTTCAAATACCGCAGTATAACCACAGCCGATTTTGTATTGTAGCGTTCAAGGCACCGATGACGCTTGATTAGTGAATGTTATGATTTTCACAAAAACAGTATCCCAGCCTAGTCCTTTGGATGCGGGCCGGCGGTCGCTAATTGCGCGTTTGCTTCAAAAGGCGACGAGTCAAGAGGCGGCATATAAAACGCAATAAGAAATATAATATACTTGTCGCCTCGTCGGCGACGAATATATTGCTGCTTGCTTTACCGCCTCTTAAAACTCACCGCCGGGGGCTGATAGTCCCATAGCCCCCCTCTAAATCCGACACTGTCTACAATTGATCTAGTCAAATGAAAATTAACCAGATGTATGAAATTCTGTGTTGCTGTCATTTACCATAAATTCAATCACAATAATCATCAACTCCCACCGGAGATTCATTCAACAGACCAAATGCAATGAAATGATTAGGTACTTACATTTCACAACGTTTCAGTTGCTTGAATCCGCAATCGTCTTCAGGTGAGTACTGACAAATTGAGAAGCTACGCAATGTTTTTTCTAGGCAGTGGCGGCCCTAGGGCGGTGCGAGCTATGCGACCCACCAGGCGCCGTCGTGGGAGGGTCGCCAAAATCATCAAAAATGCAATCACTGAAAGTGGACGCCATGACTCGAAACCATGCTGAACCAATATCATCTGGCAATTTTTCAATGAATGTGTTTCACAGTTTAAATTTAGTGATAGCTGATGCAGCCAAAACTTACCTGAAATCAGTTTCCTTATTTGGATTTCTCCAAAGACTGTTTTATTCTCTAGATCAACAAAGCCATGGGAAATGCACATAGGAGAATTGTCACTAAAAAAAGTTTGCGGAACCGCTGAGAGTGTTGAATTAAGTTCTAGTCTTGCTAATCTTCATGATGCCTTTTTGGATCTTCATGAAGTAACAAATGACTCAATTGCAGTATCAGAAGCCTTCTCGCTAATTCAGTATATGGGGAAGATTTTAGACTAGTGAGACAAGTCTCACTTATACATGCCAAAAAAATCCTTGGTTTTACTCCTGCCTCAGTTTTTAACTCACCCATAATCCCGGCCATTTCTTCAGTAAATTTTGAAAATAATCGCTCATGCACATCCTACATAAAAAATTAAGCATATGATTTCAAGCTTGAGGTTTGCACTTCACAACAGTGTTATTAAACATATACGCAGGATATGAATAAGCGATTATTTTCAACATTTATTGAAGAGAATGCCTGTTGTATGGGTAAGGCAGGAGTAAAACAAAGTTTTTTTTTACGTGTATAAGTGGGACTTGTCACACTACTTTAAAATTGTTGCATATAGTATTAGGAGGGTATGGGTTGCTGCTTCAATATAATAATTCCATATTTACTAAATTATTAATGATTTTCGGATCATCTGCAAATATTTCCGTGAAGTGCGACAAAACACATCTTAGGTACTCAAATACTCGAATATTATATTTTCATGAGAAGGTAGGAGTCTTCAGAAAAGATATGAACTTTTCCTTTTCCTTCTCCGATAATTTTTAGCAGAGTTATGACCAATCAAATATTCAGCTCCTCCAGAACTTTCAGCGGCGGTTAAGCGTGCACCTAAAATTTCATGTAACCGTTCAATTACGTTTTCTGAGGAAACTAGCACATTTCATAAGTAATTACTATGAATAATTTTTGTGGGAAATTGAATTTGGTTGCACTGCATACTGAAATGACATGTGCCTATGCTTTTTCCCACTGAGCTTAGTTCAACGTGTCGCTCCAATACGAACAACTGCACACAACATAATTAATATTACCCGTTTCGCTAGTATCGCTGCTCTCGTCGTTTATCGCAGCTTCAACATAAACGCAGCCTTAGATAAAACGACGCCAGGATCGTATAATCCGCTAAAAAGTTCAATAAAGCTGATGTCAGTTCCGGGAACAATACCAAAACATTTTCCCCATCGGTATAAAACAGCTAATAAAACAACTCCAGTCACTAAAACAGGAAATATTCTTTCAACGAATAACTTGTTATCCCACATCAGATAACAGATAATGTATTTGTTTGTAGTCTATATAAGATGATATTAAGGTTACGACCTGCTGGATAAGGAAAGCGGGGTTTCACGGATTTTCCTGTTTGTATATACCCCGCCTTTTAAGCAGTTTTCTCAGATTCCTCCACCTGCATTATTTAGTTCGCTGATTTATAGCTTTTCTACATGATGACCAAGCTTTAGATTTTTTAGATACAGGAATTTGTTGGTAGATTCTTCCATGATTTACAACCATAAAATCAGATTTTATATCTCACAAGGACAACCGCCCATGGTACGACTGTTTTGTGACAAACGTTGCAAATCCATTGATCTTCCAACCAGTTTCCCACCAATATAAAACTTCTGCAGGCACACGCATATGACCACTATGGAAAAGTTTTAATCAGTTGGCAGAGCAGTGCATATAATAATACAATGTCAAATTCTGAAGCAGATAAGGAAGACATATATGATTGATTATTATCGATACCGCAGATAACGCAGGTACTATCTCTGTCAAGTCTTTTCTTGAGTTTCCAGGAAGTTTATAACTGTCTTTCGTATTTCTGTACCACTCTGACAAATTTCAAATTCAGTTCTTGATCATCCATTTTTAAAATAACCAAAATAACCTGTTTAGCCAAGTGGTAAACACCTTGAACGCGGACAACTTTAAACTGCAACGCAACTGCGACCGCAGAAAATGGTCGCGGCTTCGCACTACTACACGTTGCCAAGGTTGCAAAAGAGAGGCCAGATCAACTGATTTAAAACCTTCGTCTCCAAACAGTCGCACCGTGGGCAGTCGGCCTAAGGCGACTGTGTCACACGATATATTGTCCATATCGACCTCTTCATTCAAGAAACGATTAGCATTTGTTCCGTTAAAATGTGAACATTGCGGAAACAACGACATGGAAGGAGGTTTTCAAATTTATTAGGGAAAATAATTATCTAAAGCTAAATTCTGTGAACAAAAGGTATTTGTTTATTTTTAAGTGACATTTTCGTCTGTGGCAGAAAATATCTTTAAAATAAGGCGTTCAAATCGTTCCGCCGTATATTGAGGATAGGTTATTGTTATTTTACATAAAAGAAAAATGATAGTTTAAAAAAACTAAAGAACTGCACTCTTTACTTCCCATAGACTGAAAAGTAAAAAATTATTGACAATTTAATTTCTCAAATGTGAAAAAAGCGTGGTGCTTTCGATCTATATTCTCATACTTTTAGTTTAATTTAACAATACAATGCGTTCAAGAGCTCAAGAGAACTTTATCAAGCACCCCACGCTTTTTTTACATTTGAGAAATTAAATGGTCAATTATTTTTTACTTTTTAATCCAAGTGAAGCGTGTCCTTTAGTTTTTTTAAAATATTATTTTTTTTTTACTAAAATATGTAAATCTCCGACCCCGAAAACCATACCAATTTTGAATCGAATCTGACCATAATCACAATACTTGTCCATCATCTTGGGCCGCCATCTTGAATTCATACATTTTTACGAAAAATTCATAATCTCTGAACCCGAAAACCCTCACACACTAATTTTGAATCGAATCAGACCATTATGACATCTTGGAGCCGCCATCTTTAATTTATGAATTTTGACAGAAAATTCGAAATATACGACCTAAAAAACCTCACATACCAGTTTTGAATCGAATCTGACCATAATCACAAATCTCGTCCGCCATCTTGGAGCCGCCATTATGAATTCATGAATTTTGATAAAAAAATTATAATCTCTGACTGCGAAAACCCTTATATACCAATTTTGAATGGAATCGGACCATTATCACAAATCTCGTTCGCCATCTTGGAGCCGCCATTTTGTTTTTTATAACAAAAAATGTTATATTGCATTGTCACCGGAACTATGAACACCTGCCAAATTTCAAATCATTCGGACGTCTGGAAATGGGTGAAAATCACGCACTAAGGAGTCAGTTACAAACATACCAACAAACAACAAACCTACAAACAAACATACAAACAAACATACAAACAAACATATAATCAAACATATAATCAAACATATAATCAAACATTCAAGTGAAGCTAATATAAAGCGTGTAAAAATTGGTCTTAAGTAATTTCGGAGATCCGGATGAATATTCGATGTGTATAATCAGGTTACCATTTCGTCTACACCCTTTAAAAAAACTTGTTCATCTCACTCATTGAATATGATTCCGTTGGTGCAGATTAGCACTCGTTTCGTGCTATAAAAATATTCAATTAGAATGTGAAAGAACTGACGAGATGGATTTTAATCAGCGCGCAGCTTTCTGAAAGACTCGCTTGTAATAGTCAAACTATCTGGTAATGAAAAAGGGAACTGAAAAGCATCGGTCCGAGTTATAGTTACGACGGTGAATATAAAAATTATTTTATGGTTCATGCAATTCCTATCTATCCGCAGATTGATTCTCATTCATACCGACTAGCTACAAAAGAATCATTATAGATATTTCAAGAAACAATGTGGAACCAATTTCGAAACTTTGCTGAGAAGAAATGGAAAACATATTATTTCGAATTCATTGAAAATCCGTAGAAGCAATGATCAATATGGCGTTACGTGAGAGGTTGTATTTTCTCAGAAATAGAATTGGTACTTTATCTAAAATATGGAGGTATCAGAAAGTACAGACCTCTATTATGAAGGGTGTTGCTGAATATGTGCGAAACTTTTTAGGGCTCATTCTTTGTCGACAATTAAAGTAGGCTTTTATGTGAACAAAAGCTTAGGCTAGTCCTTGAGGCGTTACGCAAAATGTTTGCTGTCTCAATCCTAATATTTTCCGCTTTCTCATTATTCGGTAGAAGTCTGATGACCGCTCCAGTATTAGCTATGATTCCTTTTGGGGAAGAGTGATCGTTTCCATACTTCCTTCCTTTCCAGCCAATAGAATGTCAGCAGATCCCCATAGCCACGCCCCCAACTCCTCCGATCTCATATATAATTATAGCCTGAGATCAACTAGGAGCTAGGTCTTGACCAACGTTGGGGATGGATGGACCTCTGAAGCAGTTAGCGACTCGGAGTTTAAGGGAGCAATTACAACTGCCATCATATCAATCTATCAATTCTTTATTGGTGCTAATACACGAATGTTTACACAAGTCAGATACATAGTGGTCGGTAAAATGAAAACGAAAACAATAAAATTACAGTAGAGAAAGTTAATCAATATGTATAGTGTGAAAGTCAATAGTTAAAAGTTCGTTGAATGAATAAAATGGATTTTCTATTAAAAAGCGTTTGACAAAATTTTTAAACTGATTGTTTTCTAGCGCTCTGATTTCTGCAGGAAGAACGTTGTAGACTGTTGGCGCAAAGTAGCTGGTGGAGTCACGAGTACGTGACAGCCTCAGATAGTTCGGCTGGAGATTTATTCGATTTCTCATTGATGGATAGTCGTGAATTTGAGAATGACTTCTATATTGGTGTTCATTTTCTTTGATATACCAAAGGGTCATAATTTTAAGTATATTGCAAGTCTGATATAATGCGTAATGCTTTGTATTCCGAAGATATCTGAACAATGGGAGGAATGTCCCCCTGTGAGAATCGCATATGAAATATAAGCGTGTATAGTCCACAGTAAGCCCTTACTAATGTATTATGACTAACATTGCGCGATAAGATTCTGAGAGGATATAAGAAACTGACCTTTTTTTGCATAGATATTTCTAAGAAAGTTTTTCATCTAAATAAATCTCAAGAAATTTTGTGTGTATTTTAGAGAACTGATCTGTCAGCTTTGCATTGTGAGGTCTGAGGGAAACTGTGATGGTTTCTGTCTTTAATTCATTTGCTGTGAACCAATGTTCTAGTTGTTCCTGCTGGCTATCTATCATAGATACCAATGAGGTCGCGTTGTTGTAAGACTGAATGGCAGTAGTATCATCTGCATATAGTATAAGATCAGTGGTGGGGGACGCATTGGGCCAGTCATTCACGTAAAGAAGAAAAAGTATGGGTCCAAAAACAGATCCTTGGGGAACCCCACAGCCTACGTTTCTCTGATTCGACTTTTTATAATACATACTGGGTGGTGTTAGATGAATATGATTCAGAAATATCATGTCTCTATCAACATGGGAAAGTACTGCTAATAAAACAAGAAAATCGCCATCTTGTCCAACAAGTGAAACTTTGTTTGCTTTCCTCAGATATCAGGATAGTACTACAAACAATCTGGACATCATCATCATCATCTACTGCAATTATTGATGTGCTGATATTCTCGCTATTCAACTGTATAGAAAACTGCGAAATGATTCATTCCTCATGTTTAATATTGCACAATTGTTGACCTTTCTGCATGACCAATAAGATATTGCTATCGAAAATGATCTCTCGACTGGAACGCTTCAGCAATAGAGCACTGTCAGTGACGTAACTTGACAGTTGTCAATTAGGTATTCGGGGACAAACAAAGCCATTTTCCATAAGGGTACGCGTGTCATTTTTCGATGGAATATTAAAGCTTGTCTTTCAGTCGCAGATGATTCCACAACAGATTTTATGAATGTCCTATTCATATATTCGAACTAAAACCATAGTAACTTTTTGACCATAACACATTTTAAAATTTTTTCTTACTTTTAACTAAAACTTCTACTTATGCTAATATTAATGGATTATTGGAAAAGAATAGTAGCAGCTTAAAGTTCGGCTATTATTATCAGCGGAGAACTGAGTTATTCAACAATAAAGCGAGCTTATGATAGAAATAAATTAATCATCAAAATATGCACACCAAAATAAGCCTTTGAAGGAAATCAGTCAAATTAATTAAACGGCAGACGTTTTAAAATATGTACAAATATTTGAATGCCTAATTGCGTTTTGCAAGCGTCGCGAAGGCTCATCGTTATAATTCCGGACAGAAGTTTAATGATATGAAATATTGCGGAATTAAGGTAAAATAATTCGGAACATTCTGGAACTATGTTCACCAGTTATGATTAATTAGCATACTAATCTGACAAAAGATTGAATTCGTTAAATCGGCAATTTGAACTTGAATTGACCTAATACGTGGACATAATGGAAATTTCGTAAGCTATGAGTCGATAAATGAATGTGTTGAATAATTTTGATATGTTTTCAACAAAAATTTCAAGTCATTCAAACAAGAAATATCGAACATAGTAGTCTAAGAGCTAGCAACGTTTTTGAGAGAGAATTACAGGTAGGCCAGTTTTTTGATATGCTATCTTTCTCACTCTCCCGGACGACATACGGGCTATCTGGCTGGCGGTAGTGGTTGCGTTCATCAGTGCGCACCCTACCTGTGCAGGTAAAATATAAATTTTTCAAATCATTTTAAGAATTTTCTTTTTTTTTAATTATTTTTATTGAACTTTTTGCAACATGAATCTATTATTGCCAGATATTTTTATTGTTGTTTAAACTGTGCCAGACGCTAATTTTGAATTGAAAAAAAAAATTCAAAATATTTTAGAATGGCTGAAATTTATACATATATGATGTTATTGAACTATCTAAAAACCCAAATTAATTTGCCAAACAATAATTCGGTTGTTAAGCCTTCAGCCAGACCGGTCTAAAAGTGATTGGGCAAGTTGGAAGAGTACAGATTAGAGTGAAGTTAGCCACACTTTTCTGGAATTGGCTAAATAATATGGAATTAATCAAAATATCCCGAGTTGAGGATAATCAAAACAATATTTTATTCGTAGGAAGACATCCGGAAGGATAATTACGGACATGAGAATGATTGTTTTGATGGCCAGTGGCAGAAAAAAGTAATAACATGTTTTTACTCTTTCAGTATTCTGCCAAAAATATTCCGATAACCGAAAAAAAATCGAAAAATATTCCATTTACAAAAAATTCGAAAACGCCATTCGATAAAGGACCTTCAGGAAGGTGAATATACAGGGTCAAATCAATTTGTTTGGCCGGAATTGAGGAACTAAAATGAATTTTTATTTCGTCAGTAAACTTCCCGAAATATTCAGAATAGCAAAAATTTGAAAATGCCATTCGATAAAGTATCTTCGTAAAGGTATACATACGGGGTCATATCAACCCTACTGATTAAATAGGACAACTTGGTTCTCGACCTAGAAAAATGCATCAAAAAATTTGGTGGTAAAGGGTCCATTATCCCATTTTGTATTCTTGAGAATTTGTACAAACCTCAAGCGAAAATCCCCAGCGAAAAACAAAATCATCATTCACTTTTAGTTTTCTTTTATTTACTTTCGCGTCTGAAGGAATGGGTTTACTTTGTGGAGTAATATATGTGCGTTCATGTCTGAGTGTCTCGGATGTATATACGGGTAATAAGAAGACACTGCAGCACGGTATGTCGTCTATTGTGACAACGCCCCAGAGATAAGAGACTTATTTTCCGAAAGTATAAGTTGTGGGTTTCAGTACGGCAGTTTTGTAGTCGTGAATAAAAATAGTAACACACTGAACTTTTCGCATCTGTATTGTCATATTTTCCACATGAAGAATTTCAATTTGACAATAAATTATTCTATTCATCTGAGGATTGATCATGGGAAATCCGCTGAGTCCTCTACTGGCAGATATCTTCATGGACAATATTGAAAAAACGATTCATAAGAATCCACTCTCGAAACAGTTTTTGTATTGGTACAGATATGTAGATGATGTTATAGTTTGTTTTAATTACAATAGAAATAAAAGTAGAAAATTCTATAAATATTTTAGATTTGATAATAGGTAAGCCAACAATAAACACCACTTTGTTATTTTTCATAAACCTTTCCATACTGACTTCACCATTCATAATTCGGTACATCCATATATGCATAAAATATCAGCATCCAATAGTATGATACACAGATTAGTAAATATTCCAATTTCTGAAGAAAACTTCAACAAAGAATTAAATATTATAAAGCAGATATCAGTTAACAATGGATGTCAAGTCAAATTAATAGAAAATATTCTTGCTAAAAAACTACATAGAAAGGCTATCCAAGAAGTGTACCCCACTTTGAGAAACCTTGACAATAATTATAGAACTTTAACTTATTCAGGACCCGTCACGGAAAAAATAGCTTCATTTATGCATAAACAAAATTCAAAAGCAGCATATTATGGAACAGTTAACACATTGGGATGGTTTAATAGATAAAACACAAAAAGAGGTTAAGAGGAAAGTTTTGCTATAGTTTTAATTTTCTCACCCTCTATGTTTTTTGGGTCGCTAATCATGAATTAGAAGTTTGCTGGCAAAAATTCTGCCAGAAGTTCGTTTTTTTGTCACTTCTTGTCCAAATTTTGGCGCTTTCTTCAGTTTTTGGCCTATACCCCAGGAAGGAAGCGTTTTTTCGCAAGCCCATTCTCTATAAAATTAAAGAGGACAAAATTTCCTAATTTTTCATGTATTACATTTTTTTGGAAGACTTATTGTTCCGCCGCTAGAGCGCTCCAGAAAAGGTCAGATTCCCATATCTAGTGAAATTCACTGATACCTACTGATGATCGTAAATTACTTAATTAACTCGTGTTTTGTATAGGTTGTCATGATACAGAAAGTTCTAAATTTCCGAAATTTACGTGGGACTCTTGGTCAGCCGATCAAGCCGTAAAAATTTTGGTGTTTCTTCTTTACAAGCTTGACGTATTCTCTTACACAACTCCTGTCTAGTTCTTGGGCGGAATTTGTAAACTCTTTATACAAGAGGACACCACAAGAAGTCAAGTGGGGTCAAATCGGGGACCTGGGTGGTCATCCAATTAATTCACTTCTTTGGCAAATCCAGTGATGAGGTAACTGTTCATTTAGCCATTGTTCAATAATTTCAGCATAATGCACAGAGCATCCGACTAATTGAAAATGTAAGTTTGATTGCTCAACAATAGAAAGATTATGCATAGCATTCCAAAAAAATGAGCCAATGATTCGTTAATTCAATATTCCGCATCATAGAAAATGGGATATTGGACACGTGTGGTGTCACTCAATGAGAATAAGAAGTACTTTCCACTTTAATGTTAATTTTGTGGTGAATTTCTAATAAGTGATCAGCAACACTCCATTTATTTTCTCCTGAATATATATCTCTTAGTTTGGCCATAATACAAATTATCACAATTTTGACAGGTAATTTCATAAATTCCTGATCAATAAAATTTGCAGATTAAGTGGGCCACACTATACCGGGTGTCCGGTAAACCTTGTATAATATTGAAACTGGTGATAGGCCATGTCATGCCTGTTCAGAATATCAGAATTTCACCTCAGTAAAAATATCACCCTTTTCGAGTTGATGTGCATTTTTAGAATTTCTTAAAAATCGCTACCCTCACCTTGGATTTTTGAGTACCATGTATACAAATTGAGACCAATTCAAATATCTTTGCTGTTGAAGATAACTGATGAGTGATGCTTTAAGACGTACAGAACAGTTTTTCAGAAAGTGAACAAATTTTTCAAGAAATGAGGGTAAAATGACAGATTTGAGTTTTATCAATTTTTTTTAAGTTTTCATTTCAAAAGAATGCTCATTTTGTCCAGACTCTACCGTGGTATAAAACAAACTATAATTATTTTTGGTAGAGTCTGGACAAAATGGGCATTCTTTTGTAATGAATATCGATTTTCACTTGTATATGTTTTTTTCAATAATGTCAAACTTTTGTTAAAAAAATTGGAAAAACTTAAATCTGGCATTTTACCCTCATTTCTTGAAAAATTGTATCGTTTTCTGAAAAATTGTTTTGTACGTCTGAAAGCATCACTCATCAGTTATCTTCAGCAGCAAAGATATTTGAATTGCTTTCAATTTGTAGACATGGCACTCAAAAATCAAAGGTGAGGTAGTGATTTTCCAGAAATTTAAAAATTGCCCATTATCTCGAAAACGGTGAGATTTTTACTAAGATGAAATTCCGATATTCTGAACAGTCATGACCTGGTCAATCACCAGTTTCAATACTGTACAAGGTTTACCGGACACCCTGTATATGGTGAGAAAATCGAAACTATAGCAGAAACTTTCCTCTGAGAATCCTAGTATGCTTAGCCTATTCTTCGTGGTATGATTTCGAATGTTCACAATGTGATGTCAAGTGGATAAACAATTGATCAGGCTGGAATGCAGCACTCACTCAGTTTTGTCGCTCTAATCGTCGGAACAAAAACATTATCGTGAAATGCAATCAGCGAACGCAAAACTACCATATCCGAGCGTGTAAATCAAGCATGCTCCGAAAACCAATTACATTATGTATGTGTGTTTTGCCGTCCCGAGCGAAATGGATTCCGTTCAACAAATAAAAGGTCCATTTCATGTAGGCTGCAAGAGGTCCGCATTTAGATTTATAACCTAGAGTTATTAAAAGGCTCTTTTGTAGTGTAATTGCGTGCCCATTTGTTCTCGATGTTTATGCTTTGGAGACGTTGCGCCACCTGCGCTGATGATTATTTTCTGGCTAATTTCTTAGTTGGCGTCACGTCGAACGATGTAATAGTGGGTATATAACGAATTTTCTACTTCAAAGTGGAGGGCGGAACAAACGAATATCCAATGAGTGGAAATTACGATTCGTCGATTGTTTCCGAAATTAATATTTACCTCAGTGATTACTTTTGTACTGGATTTTGACAGTTTCACGAACACGGGTTCTTGGAAGTTTGATCAGTTTGAAATAAAGACGGAAAATTGATTATTCTGGAATAGCTCGTATCAGCTTTATATGTGTAGATGAATGTGAACCCAAATTCAATATGTTGTAATAATTTTAAAGAAAAACATGAAGTTGGATAATTTAATATAGTCCGGACGGGATCACCCAAGTTATTCTTATGTATTTTGAAATCCGAATTTCGAGGGTGATAAGCCGTGAAAGCATCCGGAAAATTTGTATGGACGATTTTCTGAGGAAAATCGAAAAATTATTTTTTTTTTGTAGAGAATTTTATGGAGTATATTAAAGCGTAATTTGTTTTTGTAAAAAATGGATTTTTCGATTTTCCTCGGAAAATTCTTTTACTTTTAAGCAAAATTTTCTGTTTTTTCGCTACTGCATTGCTTTGTGATCATAAGAAAATATGTGCTGAAACCGTTTTTATTGACACTATAGGAAATTTGTCCACTATGTGAGCTTCGCGAATAAAAAAATGCCGCTTCCATGCAAGATAAAAGTATCGGGAAATTCAGTGCCGGAAAATCCACACAAATGACTCTTTCAAGAATGTCTTTTCTGTAATTCATAGTCGAGATATATACGAATAATTCTGAAAATATCATTATGTGACTTAATGAGAGGGCACAGAAAATTGAGAAAATCGCATTTTTCCGAATTTCGAGCACGTTTTACTGGAAAACGGTGCATTTTCAAGAAAAACTTGTAGATACCTTTTTCGTAGAGAATTTTATGCAAAATATTATGACATCATTTGTTTTTGAAAAAAATGGATTTTTCGATTTCTCTCGGAAAATCGACCATAAAAATTTTATGCTTATCACCCTCGAAATTCGGATTCAGCGGGTCAAACTTTTGACAGTCTCGTCTCGAGTCGGTAAAGATCAGAGGGGCTCTGCATATTGTCTGCATATTTCCCGACAAGTTGTTGGCGCAGTATGGACAGTGCGCGCTGACAAAACTAGGAATCGCCTGTTGATAGAAATCTTAAAGTTATTGCTAACCTTTCTGTTGTAGCATTTCGGTAGTTAGTATGTCTTTTGGAAACTGCAGAACCAACAAGGCATAACAGATTTTCGGAAACTTCGGTGGACATTCTTAGAATATTCTTAAAGCTTGAACGAATCTCACCACTTAGTCCAATATCATCCTCACGTAACTGAACTAACAATTCATTTATAGAATAACTTTCTGGCTTTTTTCAGCTTGTTCTCATCCAAAAACGTTTGCGTTTCATTTTCGCAACATTGGATGAATAGGAAGAAGGATATAACGACTGGCGGCTAATAATAAATCTCAATTTTTTTAAATTTTCCTCTTGGTGGAATTATCAACAACTAAATTTTGTTGCACATTTGTCCTTGTGGTGTGGACAGTTTGTCTCAATTTTGTGTTGTCTGAATATCTAAGAATCTAACCACTTAGTCCAATATCATCCTCACGTAACTGAACTAACAATTCATTTATGGAATAACTTTCTGGCTTTTTTCAGCTTGTTCTCATCCAAAAACGTTTGCGTTTCATTTTCCCAACATTGGATGAATAGGAAGAAGGATATAACGACTGGCGGCTAATAATAAATCTCAATTTTTTTAAATTTTCCTCTTGGTGGAATTATCAACAACTAAATTTTGTTGCACATTTGTCCTTGTGGTGTGGAGAGTTTGTCTCAATTTTGTGTTGTCTGAATATCTAAAATTTTGTCGCAATTTTGTCGTGTTTTTGTTTCAAAATCGTGTTCACTTTTTGTCTGCTTGATCTGGACCCGGCAATATAGTTACCAATTCTCATTGCTAATGCTCTTCTGCAATAGCATCCATCTTTCTACCGTTAGCAGTCCCTCCAGAGTAATTCGTCGAGCTTCGTTTTCTCATCACTTTGTGGAACTCACTGTTTGGGAGGTGATCCTTGAGATAAACGCCAATTTCTACCTACTTTTCCTCGTCTCTCACGATATTTTCTGAACACAAAAAAACCCTTCTCGTTGTAACTACAAGATAAACATAAAAATTGCATAAAAAATAACGAAGACCTCATTCCAACTATGACAAATCAAAATAATATTCGTATACACGAAACGATGCAGCTTAAGATACTCTCCGAATTTCATTTCATTATATTTCCTGTGACATTCATAGTAATTAAGAAAAATGGGATCATTTCATTCCTGTATTTCGGTTTCATCATTTGTCCACAAATATTGAATACTTCCAAACGATTACGGAACGATTTATTGTACACTCTTAGGGCGAGAGAACCTAATTAATTTTGTAGAAATTAGAGACATTCAATTATACGATATACATTTATAATGGCTGCCATGAATTTCAAGCTCAGCTTGGGCGATATTTCAATGGAGAATTATTAAATGTTTAAGATTCTTTCTTGTTGCAATTTAGGGCGGATATAATTATCTCTAGTTTAAAATTCATCAAATAAATTAGATAGGGAGAATGTTACTTTTTAACATTGCAAAAGTTCATAAATGCTTTCCATACAAAGGACCCCGCAATATAATGAAACAGTTCGTTTTAGACCTCAAATTCAGTATAATTTCTCCTTTCATACTAGTTCGGATTAGGATTTTTTAGTCATAGATTTTTTTTTGTCGAAAAAATGCTGAAACGTATCGAATTTTCTGTTAGTTCTGTGTAAAACCATGCAGAAAAAAATTCAAATTTTATTTCTTTACTGACTGGCTCTTCACTTTTTAGGAATTATGGCGGATGCGCAAATGAAAAATTTGGTGAAGGATCACTAACAATTCTTAGATCTATATTTTTGAAGAGTGCATACGTTGCTTTCTTTCAATCTCAATTGAATCATTGACTGCAGCTGCAATTATAACAAAAAATAAATGAATTTATACATAGGTATGCAGTCAAAAGGCAGAGTTAACCTCAACCTACACTGAATGCTGACTACAGGAAACTTGTTATACATTTTCCATTTACTATGCATTGAAACCCAGGATAAACACATACGATTTTTTACCAAAATGTATATGTAATCATTTATTGCCTTCACAAATCTGCTGTTGAAGAACTTATTTGAAGACGTTTCGAAATGGTGTGGAAGTTAAAATTATGGAAAAATGTTTATTTTTTATAGATCTATAAGTATGCAAAATCTTATGACCGGGAGCAGATGGGCCAGAAAATCATTCCCTCCTTTCTGACTACTTGTGCAGTCACAATTTTTTCATATTTCTGTTGAATTTGTTTTCATAGAAATTTGCATACTTCACATATTTCTGTTGTATTTCCTTTACACTTTTTTTTATTGATTTATTCTCTACCTGATTTAGAACAAACATATAACGTAACGTCATCAAATACATTTCATGTATCTCATTTTCACCTAATTACAAGAGACCTTTTTTGCTTTTCTACTAATAATTGTGTGTAATTAGTGTACCTATCTAACTAAAATAATGGAAATGATTGTTCAAAATATGGCGAAGGAACTGATATATAAGGGAATAATTTTTTCTCGAAATTTTTTAGTTTTTCACTCGAATAAAAGTAACTTTTTTCCTGAGAATACGACAAAATAGTGCCTAACGGTATGATTTTTTTATTTATCTTCGCATTAATTGGATTTCTGCCCCCTTGCACATATGTTTTCTGAGTACGGCGTATCTATGAAACACCCTGTATAGGTTCGCAATGAAACATAAAGCAAAAATGGTCAAAGGATATCTTATAAGCAGTAGGGAAATTTAGTGGAAAGATCTACCCAAAAACTGAATTTAAATTTGGAATTATTGCTCATTCCTAGTTTTTAGGAATTCATTCCCAGACACTATTATTATTCCATTATATTTATGATACGGGCAATATGATGGATGGTTCTGAATTCTGTTGAATGTAATGGTCTCTTCCAAATCCTTATATAAAACATTTTCTGGGACCTCTGGTAGAATCATCTGAAGAATAGAAAATGTTACTCCTGATTGTTGATTGTCTGTAAAATCTTACTGAAGAAACGTCTACGAAGTTATTATTATTATTCAAGCATCTCAGATGTAATAGAATTCTCATCAAGAGGAGATTCAGTTTGCTTTGAGTGTTACATTTGCATAACAAATTCAAGTTTCTTTTCTGAAACCAGGGTTTAACTTTCTCCAGAAAAACACTTCGGGGGAAGAGTCTCCGATTAGGCGGAGCGTTAAATATACAATCAACTCTGAAAGTTTGAGAACAAAAAAATATGCGACATGTATGAATAGCTCTATTTTTAGGATAGTCTGATTGTCGAATGACTAAAACCAAATTGCAGGAATATATCCAGGACCGGAGCGACACGATGTCAAGAATTTTTATTTAAGGAAAATGTTGAATTTCATAAAAAAAATTTTTTTAAATTATTAATTGAAGTTATAAAACATAACATGTGAGCAAATAAAATTGAGTGAAATAAAACAAACAAAGTGAAGTGAACAAATAAATAAAACAGTGGAAAAATAATAAGTGTAAGGGTACATAAGAATCATCACCAAGGAGATGAAATGCGTCAAGATGCCCATGATGATAAAGACTGGAAGAACTATTCTCTGTGCCTACTTCAACACTCAAGCATAAAAATTACGAAAAGCCACAATAAAAACAATAATTCCAATTTATGTGAAAATTATATATTAACATTATCTGAATGTTTTTCTATTTCAGGTTTGATAAATAAATTTTGAATTTTGAAAAATGTTTATATTGGGTGCTATTTCTTATACCGGACAATATCATAAAGCTTTAGGATACCTATGGAGCCACTGGTTTTTAGTGTATTGCGCTATCGGGATCAGCAAGGACTCAGAAAAAAAAAACATAAGCATAGTTTCCAAATTTAAATAAACAAAACAAATAAAAACAAAAAAGTTGCTTGCAGGGGCAATTAATCATGATCCCTTTGGAGGTGTTTGTACCCTCGGCTCCTCAGGTGAGACTTTATGTTTTACTTGGCAGTCAACGTGGTAAGTATCCGACCTAAGTAGAAAAAATCGGAATTTGTATTCGAATTTCAGGTATAGTTATCATGGCTCAACAATTAACGTTCAAATTTTGAATTCATATTTCTTGTCCAAAACGTGTAGACCTAACAAATGAATATCGATGTTGGTTGGATGAATTTCAATTTCCACACCGGCGACTCCCCCAAAATTCATAACAATAACATTATCCAATCACCGCGAGAGCGTAATTTCAAGTGAATGAAAATTAACACAGACACCACCACTATTTGTGCGATTATTGAACAAGGCTATCGATGGAACCCAATTAGATTAGAGCTGTTATATCGACGACGTAGCTGGGACAATGCTACACTGAGGTCAGTGGTTAATTAAAATATCTTCATCGGAGTTGAGTTGGCATGAAAGAACCCCGCAAAATCCTTATTGAAAATGGCTCTCGGCTAAATTCCCTGAATTTTTGGTATGTTGTAGATTTTGACTTCCTCGGCAAAAGTGTCCATGGGCACAAAAAAATCGGCCCACTAGTTTTCGAGATACAGGGTGTCAAAGATGAAAAGTAAAGCTTATTGCTAATAATTTTTAACAATTCCAAGAATTGACAAAACGCCTATTTATTCTGCGAATGCCATGCCTCAATGATGGTACAATGTCACCTTGATCTCGTATCCATTATACTTTTTCGTTTTGTGCTCTACAACAGGTTAAAAAAAAATCCAATTCGATTAATTTTATATCAAGCAGTGTGAGTTCTCTAATGAGAAATATAAATATTCAGTATAGCCAGGATGAACTCCCTCAATCTCGACCAAAGTTAACTATGAGATTATTTGTAACTTGACGCCGGGGTCTCAAGTTACAAAATCCTGATGATACCTGAGGAGTAGGCCGATTGAGACCTCAGTGTAGAATCTAACTTCACACCCTTTCAATCATTTTATCCTTTTTTCTTGAAAATGGCTCCAAAATCGGAGCCGAAAAGTCGAATTTCAACAAATTCTAGACGCGGTTCAACCCGAACTTCCAGTTTCCAAATATCTGACCGCGGAAACCTATCCAAACACATATATATATATATATATATATATATAAAAAAAATACATTACAAGTTTCTTATAAAAATGCTGTTTTTTTCAATAAATACCCGGTATTTCGAAAAAGAATCAGTTAATTTTCATGAAATTTTGATATAATGTACAATTTGAGGAGTCCAAGATATTTTTATCAATATCAGCATAGGTCTCAGGACTCATTTGTCGGCTACATACTTTTGAATGTACGGATTTTATTGATACCTCACATACTCCATCGTAGACCGAAATGGGCTATTTTTGGGTATAATACTTCAGTTACTTTATAATAGATACCAAATGGCACGCTCAAATGACAATAATGTGACATAACCAAAGTTGTTGATTTCATTATCACATCATCGTTGTCAATATCAATGATACGATAAAGCTTCGAATGTAACTAGATTATTATGCAATTTAAATAAATCTCGGAGGTTGCACAGGCGACTCGTTACAGACCGCCTCATCGCCTGGCAACATGCCCGATTATTATAAATCGCATGATAATCTCGGTATAATCAATCTTTCGTCCAGAATATGATTACTTGGTGATCGAAACCCGTATTGAGTTTTGAAAATAGCGATTTGGTGTTGAAATAAAACTGCCAAATATTCTTTTCACACCAACTGTTCCAAACAGTGCAGTGCTTGTAGTGTACTGGGTCGGGTGTATACTGAGGCTATACCTTCTTTTCTAAAACCAAGATGTTCAAGAGTTGAAAATATTGAATAGAAAACTATATCTTCATAGAGTATTCAATGAAAAAAATTTATATATAACAATTCACTTGAAAAATTAAAACGGATTTATCACCGAATCGATGACTGAATGATATCTGTAACTACTGCTTCCTCACCGATGTTGGTTGGATGAATTTCAATTTGCACACCGGCGAATCCCCCAAAATTCATAACAATAATATAATCCAATCATTGCGGGAGCGCAACTTCGAGTGAATGAAAATTAACACCGACACACCACCAGTATTTGTGCGATCGTTGAACAAGGCTGTCGATGGAACCCAATTAGGTTATATCGACGGCGAAGCTGGGACAATGCTACATCGCGGTCAGGGGTTAATTAAAATGTCTTCAGCGAAGTTGAGTTGGCATGAAATGAGGGCCTTAGTAGAAAGCGAAACAAATTATTTCAGTATTTGTACATCACGATGATTTGGCAAATTTTCTGCTAGCAAAGTTTCTTGTCTAGGAAGTGAACTTATAAATGAGATTGGAGGGGTTTTACAGTCGTAGTTATATGATTGAAAAGAAAATAATGGAATGACATAATTTTTCTGAACGAGATGTCAAAGCACCCTCGGAGACTCTCGATATATTTCTGAATTCCTATTTTGCGTCGTAATATTAATTCATGATAAGAACTAAAATTAATCAATCAATTAAAATAAATAGGCTTGGAAGCAGAATGAAGAGTTTTGTCGGCAAGACAAAGTTCCTAAGAGACCGGTCTCTTCCACTCAACCTACAGAGCAACTGAATAAATTCTCGTATACTATTGGAGTCACAAACCGCCAAAATATACCGTGAGACTCAAAAATTTCGCACCACATTTTACATCTGGACCTTATTTTGGGTTCTGCACTCCGGTCATCTTCTACATCAACTTTCCACTTCTTCCTGACATTGATCTAGCAAAAATTCTGCCTGAACTTATCCAAAGTTATATTCACCCGATTTTTCCCTTATAAATGTCCATGGCCTATTAATATCCACTTGCCAGCTTTCTTGGTCTAATATTAGCCACTGCTTCAAGGTGTTCGATCAGTTGACAGTTCTTACGCACTTCTGGTCATCTCCATTAAAATACAGTTATCCTGGATCATGTTCACTGTTGAAATGGTACTGTCTTAGCTTTTCGTGTTATCCATCCAAAGACACAATAATAGATTATCCCCTCCAGTTGCTTCTGGATCGGTTGTTATAGTGTTATCATTGCAAGATTAGGTACAATTTTTCTAAGAGTTTACAGGCATATCATTACGCTTCATATTTTTGGTTTGTTTGTACTTTTGGTCTTGGGGAGTTGAAATCCGATTTCACTTCCAAAGAATTCACTAAGACTCCACTGTATTTCTTAAAGTGGGCCAGCCCGGCACTCCTTTGCGTTTCGGCATTTCTAACGGCTGTATGCACCGAAGTACTTTAAACTAGATCAAAAGTTGATCTCAGTCAACTCTCTACTTTTGCATGCACTGTATTGAAATACTCCATAAATACGATTAACTTCAATCCTCTGAATTCTTAGGTTTAAGCTTAGCCCAAACTGTTCAAACGCACGTATGACTTTTAGGTTGGTGTACAGTGTACCTTTGTAATTCTCAAAAGACGTAGAAGAAATATGTTTGAAGGATGACGGAGATATATTGATATTATTGGATTTATTTTAAATTTCGCAGCTCCTTGAGCTAAACAAAGTGTAGAGATACTTTTTGTATGGCCTCCTTCTGCTATTCGATATTTAGATATGAGCCTGTTTCGCCTTTTCTGCGGTGACACTGGCCATCTGTCGAAAAAATGACGAAGTCGTAAATGTAAGTGTAAAAGGTAAGTGTATTGGTTCGTAATTTCTATAGGGTTGTTTTTATATGGAAATGAATAAGCACTGTTTTTGGGGGGACTAGCGAAAGGTATGATTTTTGTTTTCTTCGTGTTAATCGTTTGCATGTTCTCATCGGAATATTCTTCAAGGATGCTCTCTTTGCGCGAGAGATCCATTTCTGAATGCGTCAAGATAACATGGTCATCTGCGTAAAGAAGCATCAATGTTCAGACCATTCATTCTTTTTCCGTAGAAATATTCTTCTATGTCTGACATAAATAGAGAAAAGAGCAGTGGGCTAAGTGACTCGCCTTGTAGAACTCCTGTGGTGATGTCGAATTACTTTGTATACCCATCAGTGCATGGCTTTATTGGTCATAGTCGATGAGTTTTAAATATTTTTTAGTGTAGAGATACATCTTGAGCCTGTTTTGTAGAGTTTATGCCAAAGTAAGTTATGGTTTATGGAGTCGAAGGCTCTTTTATAATCAACAAATAGGGCAAAAACTTTCCTTTTTTTGAGTCTTAGGTGGAGTTGTAATACACATGATAGAGAGAATACGTTGTCTATACATCCTCGCGTTTTTTGGAACCACGATTGGCCTTCAGGAATAATCTGCATTTCTTCCGACCACCTAATAATTATTCTATTAAGTAAAACTTTGGTGAAAATCGTAACTAAATCGGTAATTAATGCGATGCCTCTATAATTCTCGGGATCATCAGTGGGCCCTTTTTTATGGATCATTTTTAGTATTATTTTACCCCAGTTGCTTGGGATGACTGTCATGCTCTTCCCTTTTCTACTGTGGGAAGACAGACAACTGCCTTCAATCTACCTCAGTTGCCGTGGCTCAAAACCAATCAGTGGATACCATAAAGGAATCAAACTTGACAAAAGTTGTGATTACAACATCCCAGTAACTCAATATCTATTGTAAATCACGTGACATAATTCCAGTAACCTGGCTTCTATGCGTTAACTGAAATGTCAACTATGAATAGAGATATTATTGTTGAGCTTCGCCAACTAATCATTGATTATTAATGTGAAAAGCGAATAATTGGCCAATGAATTGGTCCGGCTATTATTATGCCTGGATTCGGCGGGGTTCCAGAAATTCCATTACCATGCAAGAGTAACGAAATTCCAGGCATTGTGTAAAATACACGTGCTATGCGGAGAATCTCATAAATTTATGATTTATCGTAAGGCTGTAGGTACGTGAATGTGATTTCGGAGTGTTGGATTAGGATCTATAATTTGAAAAGCATATTATGGTTTTATTCCAGGATTCTTTCATTATTTCTCACCTCGAAGTTGTTTTGGTCTTGGGAAATTTCAGGTTGGAAGAACAATTGAATCAACCAATTGCAAGGGCAAATGTTGGTAATTTTTTTTTATTCGTGCTCTTATAGTTGAGTTGAAGGAATAGAAGGAGGAAAATCATTTATGACATCTCTTTTAAAGCATTTATTGGATTTGCTTTGTTCGTTGTTTTTGTCTGTGGCATCCGATGAAACTGCACTTATTAAGAATAGAATAGAATGGAATAGATTTATTTGACCAAGTTACAATTATGTTTTTGTCATGTTAGTAGTACAGGTTTAAAAAGATTAAAAACAACATTAAAAGAGTTCGAGTAAAAAGTCACAACATGTACTATAACATAGTGAAAAATCTCAAAATCAGTGACACATCTTATAGAAGATCAAGAGGTCATAATGTTGAGACACAAAGTCGTACTTAAATTGTCGATGGAATGAAAACAGTTCCAAGTCAGATTATTGAACTGATCAGACAAAAATTCATAGAGTCTGACATTCAGCAAATTATTTCATTTTAGTTTTATTGAGTCTGAATAGAGGAGGTCTCAAATCGGTCGAAGCTCGTGTTTGGTAATTACAAAAATCAGCATTGGCCTCAAATGATATTTTGTTTTTGTGTACCTCTAAAGCTATATTATAAATGAAATATGATGAAATAAAATAATAAAAATAACAGCAGATTTCTGAAGATTTGTTGACAGACATCTCTGTAAGCAGCATCCGCGATAATTGTAACTGCTTCATTCTTCTACATTTTGAAACACCTAACAGTTTTTTCTGATTGACTAGGCCGTTACTTGATGATGACTCATAGTGATTGTATGAACAGGGGACGATTTGATCTTCAAAAACTTTTATTCAATACCAAGACAAGTTTTGCTCTCACAGTAGCTTTCTCAAGTGACCAAGAACGGGGGTAGGAGCCACTTGAGCGGGATTTTTTTATGTAATTTTCGAAATCCGAAACCACCAAACATTTTTCCAAGCGCTTTCTCTATATAGCCTTCAGTGGAGCAGAGGGAGGTTAAATACTCCGATTTATATTATTCAACGATCTGATGCATTTCTCTATTTTTGCGAATTCGAGTCTCCGACTGATTTTTTTTAACATCCAGAATCGTCGAATCACGGATTTTTTTCGATTTCATATTCGCAACAATTTGCAAAAATTTTCGAGGAGCGGTGGTCGGAGCCCCTCATTGAATTTTTCAGACAGGCAGGCAATTTTAGTCCTAGAGTTTTGGGAAAAACTCAATTTCACGGTTTTCGGTCAAAAGGCATCTGCTGTGTAAAATTTTATTTTTAAATTATTATTGCAATTTTTTTAATGACAGCATAATGGCTTGTCGAGTGAAAACAAAGAGCATTTCATTAAGATTTATTTGATATTAGGTCTCAAACAAACTTAGAAATGTAACTTCAGATATTTTCATCCCAGAATAAAATAAGATTTAAATTCATCAAGTTACATGTGACCAACACAACTGATATAACAAAATCACCAATCTAAAAACTAAAGACATATCTCCTTTCATAAGTAATAATATTATCAACATGTTTTTCTATCAATATCATACACAATAGTTTCCTAATTTACTTTAGCAGAAGCAAGGTGTGAAAAAATATCGTCAAGTTCAATACACCCTAATTATTTGTGTAGGTTACATATTTCATAGGAAATTTATGAATATAAAATTATTATTATTATTACTCCATGCATTTGAAAATCATTTTAATCTCAAAACATGTTTCATTTTATGGTAGATATTAAGTAATCTTTTCAAGTCTTTTTAACGAAAGTTCGTTTAAAACCTAATAGTAAGCGGTATCAATATAATCGTAATAAAATGCAGTGTTGCCATTTGAAGGAGAAAAAGTGTAATATAAATTCTAAAACTGAATTTCACATAGTGGAACAATTCAACTGAAAACCGTATCCTCTAAAAACGTTAGCACTTGAGTTGAAAATAAGTGAAAATATACGTGGTATATCATTTAAAAATATAAAGTTTATATCAAATCGGATTAAAAATATTACGTTTGAATATTATTTTAATCTCAAATGATGTTTCATTTTTATTTTTTTTACGAAAGTTTGATGAAACCTAATAAAATGCACAGTGATGCCATTTGAGAAAAAAAATGTAATACACATTTTTAAATTAAATTTTAGATAGTTGAAACATTTCGACTGAAAACAGTATCCTCCAAAAATGTTAGAACTTGAGTTAGTGATTTAATCATATTCATCATAGACCTCTAGATTTTAAAATTAATAAAAAACAAAAACTAACAAGTTATGGTTATATTGAAAATGTCAAATGGAGACAAAATAAATGTAATATACTTGGTTGAGATCAGAAGTTGCATTAAGCGCAGTCACTCGTCAAAAAATGCAGTTTCAGGTCGTACACAATTGATTTGAATGTTATTCCTCTATCTGCAAAAAAAGTTATTGGGACGAGCCATGCACTTTCCGTTAATAACACCCAGTACATTTCAAGCAAGTCGAAATTATCTTGGAAAACAACCACTATTCTTTACGTAGGTACTATAAAATAGCTATTAAATAGCTCATTTGTTCTCAAATGGCATACTTTCAATGGAAGTCCCATGAAACTTTTTTCATTATCTAAAAAGCGTAAGAATGAACGGACCTCTATATAGTTTCCAGTTTTCCAGTCACATGAAGAGTGAAAAACCTTTGACAGAAAGTCCTTTGAGTTATATTCGTTTCAAAGGAAATCGACGAGGAACTAATCAGTTGATTACTTGATGAGAGTGAGAAAAAATAATGATAATGTATGAAATTTGCCATCGACTTTAAAGGAAAGAAAAAAATGTTAATTGCATGTCGCTTGGAAGGAGAAAAAGTGCCACTTTTAATTCTAAAACTTCAATACCACCCCTTTCAATATCTTCTCTCCCCTTTTTTTCATGCCCTTCCTTCCTTCGGGCCTGATGAAGAGTGAGTAACTTTATAAATTGATAGGTAACGAGGTTGGGATTTTCAAAAGTAATCCGGGGGGCTGCTGAGGTCGAAAACTTGGATTTGGCATCTCAGTCACAAAAAAAGAAAGTCACTACCACCATTTGATGCAATTAAGAACAACACTTTTCAAGACACTAAATAATAGATTATTTTCGATGCTCTCGTGGTATTACTACTGAAAATAATATTGTCATGACTTAAAAATGCCCACTTTGTTTTCACTGTAGAGGCCGATTCAGATACATGGGTTTTTGCCCCCGCATGATAAATTCCTCCAGTAATAACAAAGTTAATACTTCTGAACCAAAGAAAGTATGACTTTTTAATAGAAATGTTAGTAAAAGGAACGTATGTGAACTGTTTTGCAGTTTAAGGCACAAGGATCAAAAATCTTTGCTTTCAAATCAGTTTTGAAGCATGTGCAATTTACAAGCACATATTTTTGACCCTTGTGTCTGTAAGCTGCAAGACAGGTCACATACGTTCCTTTTACTTGCGTTTCTATCAAGAAGGAGTATTAATTTTGTTATTGCTGGTGGAATTTTTCATGCGGGGTCAAAAACCCTGAGTGAGCACCCATGTATCTGAATCGGCTTCAACGGTAAATTCCATCAATTTGTTTGTGACTGAACTTTTAACCCAAAAAGTATGCAAACAGTATTTTTGTGTGAATATAACTAAGCGGTTCTTTTGTTGAACGAATTCTGAACACGCTAGTCTGAATTTATTTTTCAGCATTGCCTTTCACTGATTTTTCGCGAAGCTTCCATATATGAAAAATTTCCGCTGAATGCGAATAAGTTTGTATTAAAGATTGATAAGTCGAATAAAGTCTTCAACAGATTCCCAAGAAAGACGTTGTCGACGAGTACGAATGAACTTCTGTAATCCTTATTTCATTCAATTTCCAACACAACGCTCACGTTCGCGTTTGAATGAACTTTCGATTTTGCGCGAAATTAATAAGTATAAAAGCTCTACCCATTCGATGCTGGTGGTCTATGAAGTTCGAATAAAACCTCCCTATTCCAGATACTTGGGGTATTTTATAGCGGTTCAAAACAATGCACGAGTGTACATAAATTTCCGTAATGGTTGTGTGCTTATGACAGCTTTTTGTTTGTATATGTTTTCTGCAGCTGCAGCATAGTCCGACCAAGCGGTTAACTATGGAATCGTGTGTGGAATTTTATTTGTTTCGTCTTCAAGATGCCTTTACGTGATGGTCCTTTTTATCAGTAAATACACTCGAATGGATCAGTTTTTTTATGATAAAATGTTTACCAGCTCCTCAAACGGTAGAGCGCGTATGTCATCGATTTCTCGCAAGCAACGTTATGCGAAGTTATGGTTTGGATGGAGACTTACGGACGACCTCCTTTCGAGATCTATTTCACTCGGGTCGTTCTAGGAATCACACGTTAAAAGGTAAGACCTCGTTAATCCTTAGCTCGCACATGTTTCGACTTTTGAGGGCTGCCGTTTGAAATGTTAACGACAGTTTGTTTACATTTAGAGTAAGAAGGACCATAATACAAATGAAGAATGATAACTTGATCCGAATTAAATGAGCGGGCATACACGAAACTACCCGAATGAATAGGGACTTAACATGTATACGGCCCTCGCTTGTAAACAAACAAAGTTATGTTGACTTCAAGACAAGGATGGAGAAGGCATCTCTATGGTCTTTTATTACTCTGAGGCTGCCATCTTCATCAACTACCCCCATGATATGACAATCAAGTTTTTTTGGGATCATCATGCATACACCCATGTAATTGTGTTAGCAATGAAAATGAGTATTCCCAAATCATACCGTTTACTCTAATTTGCCAATAGTCCTTCAGAATATTTAGATATGTAATATGTTACCGAATAATTCATGAAATGTTTTTTTAAGGCCAACCTGTAGAAGTGATTAGACGTTCTTCATCAAACATAAAAAAATATTGATATCGCGGTTGAAACCGTCGGCATTCCAGTAGCATCTGTTCGCAGAATATTATATTTTGAATTCCCGATCTTTATCGTCTGGACTAACCAACAAGAAAATGCCGTAGAGCATTATGCATAAAGGGGTGATATAATTCGCATCAAGATTATTCAGTTTCCGTTGGGAGTTCAACAAGAAACAAATGCATTTGCATAATTTTTTGTTGTCTCAAACTTCGGTTCAACATTCACCAGAAAAACACTCGAGACGATGCTCTTGAAGCTGCTGCGATATATCTTGAAGTATACAGGGATCACAAACTCAACAAATATATATCATTCTACCGTCCTTTATCGAAATCAATTTTCAATTCAAATTTTTAGCCTTCATTAGTGAAGACGTCTTCTCTGTGCACGTCAATGACATATAATTCCACAGTGGGCCTTTAACAAACCCAAATTGTGTTTTCAATTACACTGCAAGCTTCACTTTTCTAGGGTCTCTGAAAATCCATTTCGTTCTTCGAATCAATGTATTTTGCTTAACCCATCCGCAAAAAATTGTTAAATTTCCGAAAGTTTTCTGGAAGTTATGTCACAAAAGTGTCCAGGACCTACAACTGAGTTCAACGTTCCAATCTCAACCAACTGATTACTGTTTTGGGGTCAGTCCAGAAAAATCGCGAACTGATAATCAAACTTCATTCGCTGCCGATCGCCTAGGTTCAAAGCTTAACGACTGGAGAATATTTTTTTCTGATGTCCCGAGAAAGTGCTAGGAATCGCTCGTTGAAAGGTAAGACCTTGTTAATCCTTGACTCGCACAAGTTTCAACTTGTCAACGTGTCACATCGTTGAAAATGAAATGCCATTCTCTTTACAATCATCTACATTTTTTTGAATTTCGTTAAAAAAATGTTTCAAAATCGAAATATCAAAAATAAAGGCGGATCTGAATACTACTCATACCTCGATAAATTTGAATGGTTTGATTTGGAACAATTGAACCAAACATTTTTTGAAGGGTATTACCGATACTACTTTTTGAGAGAAAAAACATTGCAATTACTCGACAGATGGCAGTGGGGGAACATTAAGTCTAAAATTTCGACAAAAATATTTAGATAAATGTGAAGATAATAATTGAATTCTCTTTTCAAAGATGGGACATTTGACCCCCCATGCCATTTACAAATTTTGAGTTGATGCCCCCCCGCGCCCCCTGTCGAGTAATCACCATTTTTTTTTCCAAAAAGTAGTATTGGTGAAACCCTCGAAACGGTTCTTCTTCCATGTGTCTAGGTCAAAGCGTTCAAAAGTTAACAGGGGGGGGGGACTATTGGAAGCCGCACCGTATATCAGATCAATGTGGACCAGAACAAATAGTATCGGAGGTCGTTAAAATTTTCTCGGTGGCAATTTCATCACCTTCGCCGATCCCCGATTCAATCTGTAAGCCGTTCTGGGAAGATTAGATTCGATGAGATAAAGGGGACGAACAATGGAATCATCCCATCAATTGAGTGGTTTTTCTGAAAATTGCATTTGTCGCGGATAACTTGATTGGGTGAAGTCTACCGAAATTGTAACTCCCTGAGAAGCTTTAAATCCGATGCTGCTCGTCTAGTGTTATTGGGTGCATATCGATAATCCTGAGTGTCAATTGCCAACCACAAAGTACGTACATTCCATGTGATTTTGTGATGAAAACAGAAAACAATGGGAAAGTGATACAGTAGAATACAGCAAGCTAATATGTTACACCGACGGTTCTTAGCTATAGACATTTGAGAACAACTCACGAAGGTACACGTCTTTATGTCACCCGTCAAAAATATCGTATTTTGCAATTAGGTGTAGGTACAGTACAGTGATTATTCATGAGTTGTGATTTTTATTCTTCTGCTGATCGATTATGTTCATTATAACAGCGTAACAGCGTAACTCCTGTGAATATTGTGAAATCATTGTCAATCATTCGACACATACGAAAATTCACCTCGACTTTCCTGTGGTTGACGCTGTGTTGTTTTTTGCAAAAAGTAGTTAATTTTGCAATTTTCTGTTAAGAGTTATAATTTCATTAAAAAAAGAGCTTGTCTGAGCAAGGGAGACCCGGACCTACAGCTTAAACAGTTGATTCCGAACCACTCTAGCTCCGTGATGGCGGTGGGCATCGAACCCGGGCCGCCTGGGTGAGAACAAAAGCTCATAACACCTCGACCACTTCGCTATATACAGGTTAATTTGATTTTGTTAATTTAAAAATTTTACATAGTGTTCCTTTTTTTTGATGGGGAAACCACACTGTATAATTTTTGGTAAGTGGTTGTATTTCACTCTGTATATGCATATTTTCATGTTGGCCTAACTGAGTTATTCACTTAGTTATATGAGCAGATTCCACAAATCTAAAATTACATGTTGACCGTGATGACCATTTATCGTTTCTATGCTAATCCAACAACCAATTTCATCAATCTCCTCGATGAATGAAAACAAAAATATATAGTAAAAAACATGGTTTCATTCAATAATGCAATGTAGGACCGATTTTACCCAAATGTCTCTAATTCTCTCTCTATGATGATGAATAATCAAAACACCATAGTACAAATACTGTTTGATTATCATGTGGCATCGCTGTGTATTAAATCATTCGGATGAATCCATTTGCAACAGTTTACCCAACACGGTCATTAATAACAATTAATTAATTACAGTATAAGTTCCCGATATGCAATTGACGGGTGACTTCAACAGCTGGTGGCCGGTCGCAGGATCGTTGTAACAAATCCCCATCAATCATATTAACGCACTCGTCCGTGACATGGCGGACAAGGAGGACGCCACTGAAAACTGCTGGAAATAGCCCTGCTGAAAATGACAACTGCAAATATACAGCCAATATAAATAACTAGCATTGGATGTACTTTGAGCGTTTTACGTTTCACTTTTGGAACTATAAATCGGGGGATATGGCGACATAAATCGACTGCCAACAATGGAACTCTTGTCATTAGCAGACAATTGTCGACGTTTATTCAACTTTGGTGTTATTGAAATTGTTGTCGTTGTATGCATTTACCAAAATTGTAATTGCAGACAAAAATGTGATTTGTTTGGTGCGTATCAAAAGAATAACTAATGAAAAAATGGTGCTAAGCTAGTTTCAGTTATAATGGTTTGCATTTACAACCTTTACTGACGATGAAAGAGTGACAGTAGTTGTTGGGTCGCGAGAAAACAAGTATGCGAAAAGAAGAATAACGATTCTGACAACAAAAATTCTTAACAATTTTTTGAAAGTTTCAGAAAATTATATGAATTCATTACTTTTATCGCGGACTTCCATTATCTGGATTGTTTCTATGAGCACAACGTTCCAATCGGTTCAGTATATCCGATCGCTGTCAAGTGTGCACTGATCGCCAGAGTAATGAGAAGAACTCTATGTCTTGATTTAACAGGAACACGTGTTTCCTTGATTGGTTAAGCGTAATAAGAAGTAGGGTCTCCTATCGTTTGCATTCTTCTGGAACTGACCTGTTGATAATCAATTTCTACGCTTGGATGACTGAAAGGGTGGTTAGCTTGAAAGTATGCGGACTCTTACATTTTTCGTTGGAACCAGTGTTCTTCCTTGTCTGAGCAGTTGGGCTCTTTCCACTGGACGCGGTGGTGTTCGGTCCTGCGGTGGTGTTCCCTCCAACCGTGTTTTGCGACTTCCGACTTTGACGTCTCTCCAGCGTTCGTGTTCGTCCACACTAATGCTGAGTGGACTTTTGGTATCATCGATGTAGTTGCGTCCGCATTCGCATGGTATTTGGTAATCGCAATTTTTCGAATTTTCGTTTGAATTCTCAGGCTTGGTTGTGGTTAGAACGCTTTCGAATGAGTTTCCGGATCTGAAACAGCTTCTGATGTCGTACTTATTTTCGATCCTCCTTAGTATCGTCTTGTCTTATTTCGGAACCTTTTTTGTTTCATGACTCTCCTTATGTTTCTGGGTTTATTTCAACAACTGGAAAGTGAAGAAGAGGATCTGAATTCTTGATGACTTTAAAAGCTCCATCCAGTGCCATTCTGTTATCGAGACCCTACAAACTCAGAAGTCGCCATCCTGGAGATTTTACGTCAAGTTGTCGCAGCTATTAGTGAGTCCATTTCGTAATTCTGAATTAGTAGCGTAATATCGGGATGGCAAGCGTATTTTTTGGATCAACTTTATTTTTCCTGGCTGTTCTGATGGCAAAATCCGTTCTATAGAGGTAAAAGTCTCTCTCTTGCATCAAGACGAACCCGAATTCCATGACAATACATGCGTTTACCCTTCCACAACCCTTAAGGACTGGAAAAAATTCTCCTCCCCCATGCTATAAAGTTTAAGGTCATTCATGATAAATAAATATGCCCACGATTGCTGAGGGTTATTTGTAATTTTATCAATGGGATTTAGTGCAACAGATAATGACAATGAGGTTATGAAGAAAAAGAAGAGGGTGGAGAGAATCATTCTAAAACACGCTCCTTCTATAACTATCACGTTATCTATTGGACTGTCTTGACAAGATGTTAAACCATCCAAAGCAGCTTGAGCTGTTTAATTCACCTATTATTATTGGGAGTATTCCCATTCATCTGCAAGAGACAAGAGACAAGAGAAAGCAACCCTACCTCACTACGTAAACCCCCAAACCCCAAACCCTTGTGACAACTTTTGATTATCCTAGTTTGGAAGCAGATGAAATAATGGCGTACGTCTATGTGATATTTTATTTTCATTCATTTGAATCTCATAGAAAATAAAACTTGGGTTCCACTTCATAGTCTCCATTATGTGCTGCCACAAAATAAATGCACGATCTTCCAACAAATTCTCGGGTAATAACTTTTTAATACCACAGTAATAACAACTTCAGACTACAGCATGTACATCAAGAAGTTGAATGAACGGAATTCTGACTACCGTGCAGGAGATTTGAATTCAAATGCTGGTTCATATAGTCAAAGGCGTAGGTGAACTTTTTCAACGAAAATGGTAAGACGATGAAAATAAAACTGTCGAAGATGATTGTTATCAATTTGTTTTGCTTCTTCCGCCAACAAAGTGTTTGATCGTTTCCATCCAACAGGTGGAAGATGTGTTTGGGTAGGTGTTAGAGGCACCATGAAAACTTGTGATACTTTACTTTACTTTAGTGAATACAAAAATAAAGGGCATTGGGACACAACTGACCCTTAAATTTTTAAATAGAAATTTGTTTTTTCGCAAAAATATCTTCGAGGCATTTTGAAATTTCAATACCTTTAAAATCAGTATTGAATGAGGAAGAGAAATAAAAAAGCAAGACAGTGGATCGCAAAATTATTTTTCAAATGAATTGTAAAAATATATTCGAGGCTCTTTGAAATTTTACCAGAGTAAACACCTGGTTGCCGGGCGTAAGCCAGCCCTATTTTCTTGAATAGGCTACTTGGCGGAAAACATACGGTTGCCTCAATTTCGATTACCGGAAATGGTAGCAACCATCGTCCAACTGAATACATTTTGGAAAATTAAATTTGAAAAAATAAGGGTTGCTTATTTGGATTTCTCATTTTTTGAGGAAAAACATATTTTCATCGATATTCAGTGATTGAAACTTATTTGCATGATAAGGCTAATAGTGGAATTGAAACAGTTTTGTCGAAGTTACAACTTTTTTGATATGTCGTAAAAAGCAAGAAACACTGAATAGGAGACACCTGGTACAATGTATCGAGTAATTATTCAAAGTTTCATAATGTTTAATAACAAATCTCGTTTGACAAATCATATTTTCATCCCATAGAAACAACACCGCACTCATTTGATAAAATATAAAATACTTACACAGTATGAAACATACTCGAAAAAACACCCTACTTCACATACACTGTATTTGGTTTTAGGACTTTTTCAAGCAAAAAAGAAATGTTTTTCTCTGCCTTCCAGAACTTGAGAAAAATGACAAGCATTTTATAAATAATTACACATAACACCAAAAAATATCACGATACTGTCGTAACTTCACATTCTCTCCTCCTTATACCAGGGAGATTCCCCCCTCCCCCCTCCCATCCCAAGCATAGTTGTTCTGAAGTCATAGTTGTTGAAGTCATTATTAAAGGGGGACGATCATCCAGCTTTGTTTTCCCTAAACGACGCCCTTGCGTACGCCGGTGCTTTCTTTATGAAGCCTCCAGTCTTCCACGTCCTCATTTCTGTGTTCGAACGAATGCGAGATTTCATTTCGTGCTATTTTTCACGGAGGTAAATCCTACTCTCAGATGGAGATTAAAGTGCACATGTGCAGGTGCAAACTGCTTTTCCATCCAGCGAATGTGTAAGCCGAAGTTGCGGAAAAATGTATAGAGGGGGATCCCATAGCGGAATGAAATTTTAAAATCCATCAAATCGGGTCAGCTGGTTATAGGACGCGAGGGGAACATCAGGATACAGATCTGTGTGAGAATCCGAAACTGAGAGTACGAATAGTTTATCTGCAAAGATTCACTACTTGACTTGATTTTCTAACTACTTAACTTGACTTGATTTGAAATCAAGACAAGCTCAAGTCAAGTATTCATTTTTGAAATTCAAGTCGAGTCAAGTAGTTTCACATCAAGTACTTTTAATCAAGCTACCTACTTGATTTTCTTGAAAAACTAGTTGTATTAATCTGATTAACTGCCAAAACGCAATAACAATAAAAATATATGGATGCAAAATAAACAAAACTGAAGTTAGTAAAATACAGTACAATAATATTCACGTTATAATGTCCCACTCTTAAATGGCAGAGTAGGTAATATTTTTGAAATGCCCTGTATAAAAATGTATAGTATGTGCTACAATTTTCACTACATTACTTGAATCCTATAGATTTTCGTAGATGTTCAAAATTTTATAAAAAACCAGCTAAAAATAAAAAAAATATTAAAGAAAATGAGATGAGGACATGTTTTTTGATCCACCGTGTAGATTATTCAATTGTGTCACAAACTACTACGTAGTTTAAGCTAGAATCTAATTATTATTTTACCTTCTCAAGCTTGCAAATGTGTGTTTAGCTTGCAAATATCGCCTTAATGAAGATGTTCCGCAATTTTTTTATTTTCAAAACCGCCGTACATAGGGTACATTTGCCTTGCTTGTCAGTATTTTCATTAGTCTTAGGATCTTGCTCGACTATGAAATAATCCGTAATTTATTTCGTTTTATGAAATACACTTTTATTAACTTCAATTCGTTTGGCTTTCAATGGCGCGGACCCTGCACTTTCTACTTCTGTTCCTATGTCATCAAATTCTGACACTTTTTCATCTACGATATAATCTGAGCCGCTGCTTTGAAAATGTTCCGATTCCATCACGGACAAATCACTTAAAGCAGACATAGACAATTTGCCGCCACTATTTATTCTTGATCAACGCTGCTCTACTATTTAACAGCATGTCATCGAGCAATCGGGGGCCTGCTTGCTGTAAGCTCGGTGAATCCCCTATTTCAAC
Source organism: Chrysolina haemoptera (assembly GCA_958298965.1). Classification (NCBI taxonomy): domain Eukaryota; kingdom Metazoa; phylum Arthropoda; class Insecta; order Coleoptera; family Chrysomelidae; genus Chrysolina; species Chrysolina haemoptera. Next base: position 10,362,167 of record OY282602.1, on the reverse strand, counting down.
GCTTCTGTGTGCATTTTACGGATCCCTATCAAGTAATATCAAGTAGTTTGATTTTACTTGATATCAAGTCAAGTAGTTCACACCGTAAATCGAATCAAGTCAAATATAAAATTTTCAAAAGCTTGAGTTTTGAAGTCGAGTGTTTAAGAAAAAATTCAAGCTACTTGGCAAGATGAATCCCTGTTCATCTAGGCTGAGGTAGTTAAAAAAATATAATATCGAGCTCAATTATCATAATGAAATTGATAATGTTACCTCATGTTGACATATAATTGATGTTACCAACAGGAAATTTTTCACCGCTTGAAAAACGAAAAATCATGCCGTTTATTGATGTTCCATATAACACACCATTTTCTTCATGACTCCAATTTCGGAAACACCCTGTATACGTCAAGTTTATTGTACTCCACAAAGAGATGTTCATCTACTACAAGTACATACAATCAATTTCTTGTGCTATAGGTATATTGTAGACTCCTCAAAAATTTACCACAATTTTTAGGATCTTTGGTCCACCAGACGTTGACAAAATATTAATAGTTTTGGAGATATTGGCACTTTTATGAATTTCGTGAAAATCGAAACCTTTGATCAGTATTATCGCAGAAACAAAATTACATAGTTTGAGATTCTACTTTCTTTATGCAACCTTTAATAACCCTTTTATTGATTACGATCCAAAATAAAAAATATTGGTGCAATACCTTTAGAGAAAAAAAACATATTCATACTGTAAACAAGGAGTTTTGTACCTGCGGCACTCGAAATACTGATCAAAAGTTTGATTTTCACGAAATTCATGAATGTGCCAATATTTCCAAAACTATCAATATTTTACTGAGTTCATATTGTCATATTCTGGTCAGTCATGAGCTCTGGAGTTTCAGCACTCCCTATTCCCCATATGGTATTTAATGACTTTTCAATGAAAACTAGAGAAAATTAAAAAAATCAACTATTTGAATGAAAATGCGAATTTTGACTTTCGGATTTTTTTTTCAGATAGAGTCTTTTTACAATATCCATCAGATGTAGTTCAATGTCCAGTGTTGCTTTGTCCGGCGAAGTAGTTGTTTTCTCTTAGATATTATAAATAAATCACATTTTTCATTTTTGAATTTTTATGGAGAATGTTCCCCTCTTAAACATAAAGTTCTCCACTTTTCCACAGATCCACTTATAGCTAGCTGGTGATTACCTACTTCATCAATCAGATATCATCAGAAGTGAAACAATAAAAGGTGAAACTTCACATACAACCAACAGATGATCCACTAATACAACAAATCAAAACAAATCATCTCCTTACTTTATTGGATGACCAACGATTCAACACGTCAGAACCATCAAAAGTGATGAAACTACCGTTTAATATCGTTTGACAGGAATATTCATAAAAACCCAATTAAAATGCATGCTTTGAAAAATTAATCTTTCCAGCGTAACTATTCCGTACACTTCCGAAAATGACACTGGCGTCAAATTAAATGATTTTTTTCCGTGCAGCATGGGCGGAATGTTTAATATTCTGCAGAATTTTCCGTCGTATATGATGACCGGAGCATCGTTTGTCACAGGCCAAATGAAGGCTATCGGCCATTATGAAACCCCTGCATCAATTAGTATCCTGGATGAAGTTGCTTATAATGAATACAGAGTAAAATTGCCTCCGAACATACAATATTCTCATGTTGTTTCAGTAATCACTCTCACTGCACGTCACGGGTTGTAGCCCTGGGGTTAAATATTCGAGAAAATTTGCCATTTTTATATTCCCTAATATGTGCCTGTATGAGAGAAAGTATAGAATCTCTTCCATATTCATTGTCATTTTTGAACATTTTTGAATATGTGATCAAAGCAAATTTTTGAAAACATTACAGCTTGGTAAATCTAGCAATGAGTGTAAAACAAGTATAAGTTACAACTGGTCAGTTCTATAGCATCGCGAAGTGCACTGTGGTGTTAAGTTATTGTTTGATTATTGAATGTACAACAAGCACTATCAGCTGAAGTCACAACATGGCGGTGGTCAGCTGATGGGGGGACAAACAAAGAATTTGAGTACGAAAAGAAAATTGTTTTTTTTGCGGTGGTTAGTGGTTAATTGTGATTTTTTTTCAACTTTACCAAATTTAGTGATCCTATTATTTGATAATATTTTGAAATACTCTTGTTTCAGATGAGAAATCGTATAACTTCGCTGTTAGTTTTGCGATCTTTGACAATGAATATCTACTAGTAATACAAAAGTTTCCGACTTTCATAACATCCTCCATTGTTGACTTCAATGTTAATTGTAAATTCCCAGCGTTTTTTGTCCAGATGTTCGGAACGATCTGACTAGTATGTCTCTGTACTCCAGCAGTTTCTACCTGTCTTTGCCTTGTTTGCATAGAAGGAGTGCTCATTGATTTAGAGTTTTGGGTGTAATCGTTCATAGGGTGGGCCAGGATAACTCTATTGTTGTCCGACCTATCCTTGCATTGATAAGTGGTAAACAAAGCGTGAAACATGTCATGTCTGCAGGTGGTCATTCCCAACCAATAGGGGATAATATTCAATTCTTCATTGCAATCAGCACTTGCAATTGTGTCCTCAACAGATGTCAGATGTAATTTAATGTTCGTAGGTGAAGTACTGAAGTACTGAAGGCGCCATTGACTTCGATATAGGCGGTTTCAATAAATTTGCGCTTGAAACAGTGTTCTTGTCTATGAAGAGCATCAGCCTCGTCCCAAAGAATTCGATGGTGCTCTGTCCATGCGTGGTCGGCAATTCACGATTTAGATGTTTCCCCTCGTTGAGTCCACTTTTTGTGTTCAGCTATTCTTACAGATAATGGTCTCTCCGATATAGGAATCTTAGGAGTCTTGGTCCTTTTGAATTATTTCTGAACTTCCCCTATGAGTTCCTCAGAGTATCCGTTTGGCGTAGGTCTTTTTTGATGTGGTTTATTTCCGCATCCAGAGACTCCTGGTGTTGCAAATACACATTGCTCTCTCCATCAACGTTCTTACAATGCCCCTCTTCGTGGAATTCGGGTGATTGGAGCCGTAGTTGAGGTACTGTCCAGTGTGTGTCTTCTTCCTGTGAACAGAGGTGAGGATAGCAGTGTCTTTTTTTCAGCTTTCACATCGAGAAAAGACAGGGTAGTTTCCTTTTCCATCGTGAACTTTATTGAATTCCTGATGTTATTGATTCTTGACCGACAAACCTATAAAACATCGTGTAGATTCTAAATTTGTCAGTATTCACCTGAAGACGATTGCAGATTCAAGCAATTGAAACGTAGTGAAAAATTGAAAGAAGTGGAAATATTTCAACCATTAAGACGATGGAAGTTCGAAGTTCATTTTAAGAGCAACTAAAAGCTTTTCAAGACCTGATGGGGTTATTGCTCTATATAATTCTATGGTAAGATCAACCCTAGAGTATTGCACCATTATTTGGAACCCTCATTACAATGTACATTCCAACCGTATCGAAAAAGTCCAAAGAAAATTTGTGAGTGTACTTAACTTCAGATTCAATAAACAACGTCACCACTTCTCATATGAACAGAAATTTGTATGATTTATAAAATAGTCAACAATTCTGTTGACTCATCGTCCCTTCTTAGTAATCTCAACTTCAACTGCACACGGCACCTCGTTAGGAACAGACCATTGTTCGTAGCAGCCCACAGCTCAACAAATGCATACTTGACCTCACCATTCATTAGATGCCTGAGATCCTATAATTATGTTGTTGGTAATAATTCTGATTTGGATATTTTTTCCACTTCTTTCTTGAGCTTCAACAAACGTTTGAAGGCAATAATGTTTTCAAATCATTGATAAAACTTTGTGTTTTTTTTTCCTCCTCCTTTTCTTGTTCACAATAACCTTGAGTAACATGTTGATGGCTGAAGTTACTGTTATTTTTTGGTAGCGTTATTTACTTAATTGACACTTTCAATAGTTTATTTTTATCATACTTAGAAATATGTCTCAAGTATTGTTTAATACAAAATAATCATTATTTAGTTTTATATATAAGTTTTTGATCCCATTCATTGTACCATGTACACTTTTCTAAATGACATTTATAATCATATGTCACGTTCATTTTTTGAACTGAGTAACTTCTTCTAGGAATGACTCTTGTTAATCACTCAGTACTTTATTGTAAGCTTTCACAACCATTTAATTATATTGTTATTTTCGTGCTACTCTGTAATTGGATGGGTAAAACCATCTGTTCATGTAAATAAATAAATAAATAAATAAAGTACAAGTTACTACATCGTCTCCAACCTTCAAAAAAACGATAAATAATACTAGTGCGGGTAGAAAACGCCTATTATTATCATTACTTGCCGTAGATTATCTAAGATTTCATTATATCGATATACAATATTTTTTATTGGTATTAGTAAAAGTTTCCATAAAGGTAAAACTGAGAAAAAAAATTCTTTTCTGTTCAGCTTCATTAGTTCAATATTCTTGTTCTCTGCCCACATAAAAGATAAACCTACCGAAGCATGAATTTCATTGGATATAGGTTATTATCTGTCGTTCAGCCTGTGTGTATTCATGTCTATAGCATAGAAGATCCGGAAGCAATTATATTCCTATACATACCCAATTATCATCGAAAAAGGAATTCGAAAGCCTGAGTTTTTGTTGGTTATTTCAATTTAGTTCAACGGATGACATTCCCTCTTTGATCTCTAGTGGCTCCGCATTTGCAATACCAGTATGTCGGCTATACAACTCGTGAAATGTGATATTCTAGGCTACGATCTGTATGGAACGAAATTGTTTGGGAGTTCATATTTCCCGTAAAAGAAGCTTGAATCGTAACTCAATGGGTTATTCGAAATATTTCGTGAATGCTGCTTTTGCGTTTTTGCATATGAACGAAATATTGCAAATGGAGGCCGGCGTTATGATAAAAGAGGATTTCTACAACAGCCGAACGAAGTAATCCACGAATTTGAGAGTGACAGTGCAGCAACTGTATTTTTGAATGAGATCCATCATTAAAATACACCTAAAATTTTTTAAAATTTCAAAGATTTTTAAATCAATATTTCCACATTAAAAATGTGAGAGAAAACGAGTCCATTTTCGAAATAAGTGGTATGTATTTATGAACATGCATCTTACGAAAACTATTATAATGATAATATTGAAACTTGTGTTTTTAACATCCACTTTTAACACTTATTTTTCATATGTCAATTTTTTACTGCTCTAGATTTATTTGTTAATAAAAGTATATGTGTTCATCCGTCACAATTTGTCAACTGAAGGTTAGATCCTGGACGAGTCTCCGCTGCCGACCATGCGGTAACAGAACCACAACCATCATTTGCGACTGGTGTTATGCAATTCAATTTATATGTAGTTGTTGCCCGATGGCCGCACCGATTGTTATTATCCATTACTTTATATGAATGAAGATTTCGACAGAATTGAAAAAAGCCTGGTATAAAACACATCACAGAATGACAAGTTTTTTGTACACAACGTGTTGGACCAATTGGTACTCTCGTGATCCACTTGTTTGCTTACAGTTGTCTCAGGGATTGTTGGTAGTTCCAAATCAGCTTATACTCACAAGGGCATGATTTAAACCATTGCAATGCTGCTTGGTATATAGTTTTTTTTATCGAGGCACTCCCGTGCCCATATCTCTATAACATGTACTTCTGCTTGAAATATGGTTAGGGTGTTATTCATCAATTTTAAATCTATCGGTGTACGACACTAATGCATCTGTTTCCAGTTGTGGTCCGTTCGCAGATTTTATGGTTACCCTTTGACACTTCAAACTATATTTTGAAGTTGCATCTAACTGTCATTCTGGACATGGCTTCTAGGGAAAATTTTTCCAATCCTAGACAAGCTAGCCGCTGCACTTGTGCCGAAATTTCTGGCCACCATATCAGTGAAACATAGATGGCCTTGGGTTTGATGACCGTTTGGGATGACCAGTAGATAATTTTGGGTTTCAGACCCTATGTCTTTCCAAAGAATCTGCGGTATGTCCATCTTGCCGCCATAGATATGGAAAGAGTGCGGTTGATTTGGCTGTTCCATGTCAGTTTCTGGTTCCATTTAGAGTTGGGGCTTTAAGTTCGCAATTTGGCCTTCTAGCGAATGGAACCAGCACTGCTCGAGGAATTGACATTGAGTACCTCGATTGCGCACCAGCTTGTGACTTTATTTATGGCCACTTGCACGCGGTTAAAAATATCTGCCACTGAAACTGAAGACCGGGTCAATGTCGTAACCTCCTGTGTATCTCCACTACCAGGTTGTCGACAATCTGTGACCACAGCAAAGGCGATAGTACTCCCCCTTTTTCTACTGTCATTTTGACTGTCTTCTTCCCAAGAGTCGCCACAATGTTTCTGATTATTAGCAGTGATTGTATATGCATCTGGTTATTGAGGCGTTTATATTTTTTTCCTCTAGTGACCTGGTTATGGAGGTAAATGAGGTGTTATCAAAACCACGCTCCATGTTGATGAAGGCACAAAAACCCATTCCTGTGGCAACGTAACTTTTCCATGCTTTCAACCAGGCATTGTAGATCTTGGATTAACCCCCTCGATTAACAAACTGTTTCTGGTGGAGTAGTTCTAAATCAAGGAGTTTGCTTCTAACATAACATAACAGTCTATCAATTTCCCCATTGCTTTTACGAGATGGAAGGTATTGAGCTGTTGAAAGCCAGGCAGTGAAACCAAATGCGCCTATGTTGAAGCTAGGAGCAAATGGAAGTAAACATCGGAAATAAAGCACATAATCCAATAATATGATGGAACACTTTTGGTGTCCTAATAGTTTCTGATCATTTTGAACTCTTGTTTGAACTTTAAAGCATTTCTTCCTCTCGCCAAAGATGACGGAATTCTCTCCTAACGCAAGAACAATCCAACATTCGAATTCCACATCAAGCTACCAATTTTTAATCAGTATTGAATTCTGCGTTTTCGAGTGTCATCCTTGTAGCAAACCATATATGTAATTCCGACAGTCAATATAAAATAATTTCTTCCCACGCGTGACGATATTCAAACACACCATCCTCAAACAATATGTATAAAAATCACTCGAGCCTACAGCACACACCGATAACACAATTTTAATAGGAACCTTCTTTCTCCCAGGCATTTCCAAAATGCGGGTGAATTGTTAATCCTCACTTACCCGTATTAGCGGAGACACCGTACAAAAAATCGTGAATGCCAGAGGTGGGCTTGGCTCATCGGATATAATGTAAAAACACGAAAAAACTTTCATTTTTGTGTGTTCTGATGTTTGCATTCAAACTGAAACCCCGGAATCACATTTCCAAAATATATACAGCGTCACCATTAGTCTGTATCATTCTTATATATCCAGTTTACGTAATCTATGACTGATGTTTTCCATTCATTTTTCAAATGTATCGTCTATACCTGTCAAATTTGACAATTGAAAATGTTACAAAACGTTAAATTTTTTCTGATATATTTTATTACTGTCGAGCGCAAAAAATATTTTTAATTCTCAATCCTGATTTCAAAACATTGGCAAAACCAATTTTATTTTTTGGCTGATTCGAACCTATTGTAATCCGATTAGATTAGTTGAAATGTAATACATTTATCTGCAGGTGTCTTCGGTATATATATTTAAGAAAAACAGCAGAAATTCACAATGAAAAAGGTTTTACTGTGCTTTTATACACCATTTACATGAAATTGAAATAATTGTAATGGATTCTTGATGAAATGGTGTACAATTTGCTAGAATAAGAGAATAAGAGAAATTCACAATGAAAAATGTTTCACGGTGCATTTATACGTGATGCAAAACGTAAACCGATAATATGGAATTGACACAATTTTACCAATAACGTTAATTTGAATATCACTCGGGTTGTGATGAATTCTACCTAAATAAAATATCAATGAAGACAATGATGTTGCAAGCTAGTAAATTTCACCAAGTTCACTTTCATATCGTCATGTGGCCTGCATCCATCCAGTCGAAATTATCAGATAGAATGCTCCGTTGCTGGCAGGTCACCATTAACCGATAGTACCCAGCGCCGTCACTAGAGGGTACACTCTACAGGGCATCGTTGTATGCACAGAGCAAGTGATCTTAGGAAACAAACGCGACCGTTAGAGCATGTTTCAGGCAGCAAAGAGACATCTGAAGAGCTCAGAAATGAGCCAGCCGAAATAAAGGAAAATACCGAGACAGCAGAGCTCGATCGACGTCCAAAGAGTACAGGGTGAGCAATTCTTGGACCAACCGCTGGTGGTGTTTGGTGTCGTAGAGCTAATTCACGCCGGATTGTTTCAAGGGAAACACTGATTGGTGTTATTTGATAATAAATGAACCAGAAGAAGCTCTCGGACTAGTGTTTTATTACACAATATTTAATTATTTTACATAATGTAATAACAGTAGAGGATTGACTATCTTCCCCATTGATTTGGAGACAATATAATTATTACTAGTAAATTTTTTGATTGTGAAAGCCGTTTGCCAGACATCACACCATTGATTTTTTTTGTGTGCTTGCACAGTAAGAGATAGAAACGTTTATTGCCTCTTAAAATACATTTTATGGCAAGACTGGGAGAGCTAATAGGTATGTATAACTAATATAAGAACAACTTAAACCCAGACAATGGTAGACAATAGTAATATAGTATGGGTATGGTCCGTATATTGCCGAACATTTTAGATCGGTAAGTAGCGGTTTCTGATTTTTCAATCAACGGCTGCACATATACGCACCCCTTGTCACTTGTCTTTAGTCAACAATTTGAAATATTTTTTTTAAAAATACACTATGTATAATATTTTCTTTAAAAAACAATTAAAAGTGATGCTTTCAGACCCAAAGAGATGAATATTAGATCCAAAGTTTCAAATCTGGCACTCAATAAAATGATTCCAATTGACAAATGACAAGCGGTTCCCGAGTTACCGAGGAAAAAGTACGATTGGTCTGGTGACATATAAATCACCGAAGTTTCAGGAAATAGTCACGGAATTTTCACGATAATGGTGTATACGTACCGCCAAATTACTAACCAGAGTAACCAAGGATATATACGGACCATACCCTATATGTGATGCAGTCGGTTCAACTAATGATATCATTGTTATAGGAACTTTCAGATGATTTTTGTTATCTTCAATGTAGAACGTGGGAGTTTACCAAATTCTTTCATTGTTCGTAAGTACATATAGTAGTTGGTGTTGCAATAAAAATGCAATGTCCTGATGGTAGAGTATAATAGAGTTGTTTATGATAAAATATGTGATTCTGAAGTTTTTTTTTCATACCTTTTATATTATTGACTTTCAGGCATACTTGAAAAATCAGAGAAAAATTACGTTCAGTTGAACCATAATCCACCATCTATGAGGTACGCTTGCTCTGTTTCATAATAATTTTTTCAGTGCCCCAATCCAATTGAACTTTTTTTTAAGAATAATCACACTCCACCGCATTGATAGCTGGTTTGCTCTTAGTTACCATTTGGAATTCACAAGATTCTAGACGGATATGGTATTTTTTCTTCAAAATTTTTATCAAAGTGAGATATAGTTGTCATATCAAGTCATTTATAGAACTGGTTGAGATATTTGTGCCCTTATTCTCTACGAGATCTTTGTAGTTGTTTCGATTATTGTTATCAACATTCATTCATATCCACCCCAAAAGTAAGCTGATTATAATAATGTATAAACAGGAAGGTGCAGTTTCAATTCTGCTGAAGCTCTGATAAGGTGGATTTCACAGTCGACAATGAAGTATTGTTTGTTGTCTTGATTATCTATTACATGTTATACTCCGTTCTTCGTTCTGAAAATATTTATATATTCCTCGGAAAAAACTTTACTATAAAAAAGGTCAAAAGCCGCCCGCTTGCCCGGCCCTGATATGTTCCATAATATATTAGTTATTACATGAGAGAAGCTCATTGAATACGTGTGTTATCTCTGTCACGGATCAACCCATATTAGCTTTTATATCGGTCTTAACGCGAAATTACTCACGTTCTATATGTGGGCACCTGTTCGTAACTAGCGGAATGTGTACAATAGATTTTGAACGAATTGATTGATTCCATAAACTTTGATTTTAAAAGTTACCTTATTGCATATTAGACCGTCAGCTAGTGACAGATTTAGGTGCCCCATTTTCGCATACAAGCCTCGAATAGGGTTGAAAAGTATATCGATTTGGAGTAAAATGAAGATATTTTTACAAGCCTTCAGATGAAGACAAAACAATATCGATGTGTCACTAATATATATATGTATTAAGTATAATTCAGTCTTTATGGTATTGATCACAATATATTAGTTCTTTAAAATTTTATTTTGACATATGTTTAGCCAATCTTTTCAATATTTTAAGATAATCCTTGTTCCGGAATGTAGATAGGTCACTTATTTTTTATCAGACTAAATTCAAATTTATGGTTTGGCGCCACTCAAATGGCACTAGGCTACCACCTTTTCCTTTTCATCAGATATTGAATCACAACTAGCTTTCGTCCTGTCACTTGGAATCTGGAAGTCAACTGCTGCCATCTGGAATAAAATTCTTTGATGTACTGACAACTTGCAACCGATGCCGTCTCCGTCATCTTCATGCACCTTGCAATCTGCGAGTGTTACTCTTAACAGCCACTACTCTGGACCGGCTATTCTGACTCATTTGCAGAATGCAACAAATTGTGCTTTCAACATCAATATTAATAAAAATTAGTGGATTTTCATTGAATGTTTTGTATGTTGACTGCTTGTCCGAACTCCGCTTCGTGTCGTCCGGGTCAACGGCAGTATCACTTTCCGCACTTGTTAGGAAAATAACTATTTTAATAATTATTTTGTTCCGTAATTTTATTCGAGCATCCTGGAAAAATGTATTGAAGAGATCGATATCATTTTTTTGTAGATCAAGTTGATATTATGGCAACTCTTATTTTTTTACCATTTAGTTCAGAAATTACTTTCCATGTGGATTTACCTGGATTATTAGAATTGTGTGTGTATTATATTTTGATAAAAAAAATCCTTTTATTTTTTAAAAGATTCCTGCTTCAATCTACACGAGCGCTCTCGTCTTATTCACAGAACCTGCGCTTCTTCCATACCGATCTTTCCTCTGTGTGTGATAACACTTGAAGTGTAGAATACCATTTCTTTGACCAGATCCAGGAAATTAGTGGAATAAAATATGCTATTTTAAAAACGCTATCTCAAGACAACTGTCTCGTACCACCCTATCTTCGCCCGTTCTCCCCAACCCTTCCAGCGAGCAATAATCACGAATCTCTGGAAACCGGTCCGCGGAGGGCGACAAAAGAAACCGCGTGCCTGTCACCGCCAAGCAGAGCCGCCATTCCTAAAAATAAATGGATAACGATACGAAAACATGAAAAATATAAAAACTGTATCAGTGAAAAGACTACTCGAGGGATGTCGTGTACTTTTCGCGGTGACTGTTCGTGACAAGCAGATATTTCTCTTTAACGGGTCAGCGATCACGGCTTCCCAGCCGTGAAGATTTGGAATCGAACGTTTTTCTCCCTGAACTGGGAACGAAGATAAGAAAGTCGGATCGTGTTTGGTAGTGGATAGATCTACGGTTGGTAAATGATTGATTTCGTTTGAATTATAAACAAGGGCTGATTATTAGAGTGATTACTATCGAAGAAAATAATGGAGAGACGGCAGAATATCTAGAAAGATTTTTGTTTGAAAATATGAACAAGTTATTCATAAAATCAGTTGTGGAATCATCTGCGGCTGAAAGACAAACTTTAGTCGGTATTTTACAAAACACTTTTGCGTCCTATTTATATTTATTACGATGCTACCATATGAAAGTCACGAAAACAGTATATCACCTCGTTCGTTCGTTTTGGTTCAAACATGACATGTCACGAAATGTCACGAAATGTCAATTTACAATGACAGATACTTATTTATAATTTTTCAACTCAAATTGTTCTATTTTATAACTCGCTTCGATGGTGACACTGTGTGACGAAACTTTTGTAAGCGTTGTAACTTTTTGTGTGAATTGTAAGCGTTTATTTCTACCCAGTTACCAACTATACTTCAAAGATTTACAGATATTCCTCATGAAAATTTCTTTTAGCAGAACTTTTGGTAGATTGTTGTACTTGATATTCCCATTAACTTATCCACGAACTTCAGCTCGAGACAAATATATCAAATACTCAGAATCCTCCGCAGAAAAGAAAGGCCATTGTTGGAGATGTTCAAATGTTTGTATCAGTGTCGTGAAAACATCTAAATAAAACACGTAACAGACGAGTACAGTTTCCCATTTCCTTCAAGTCCCATCAAGAGCAAGAATCAATATTTTTGTCTCGTGGAGATAATATAGTCACGCGCCTTTTTGTTATCCCGAGGCGTACAAACAGAACAGAGCTTCGTGAAACGAAATGGCGAAATATAGTTTTATACCACGTAGGGAAGCCTACAGTCGACATCTCATTTCCTTAGAATAAAAAAGGTGACAATACCGATCCGAGGCGGTAGAATAAATAAATCCTCTTTACAATAGACAGGTGATAGTGATAGCGAATATATTAATCACAGGAATTCGAGTTGCGTTTCATAATACCTGCAAGGACTCATTAAATATATCGTAATTATCAACTATAATATTGTTTTTGTTATTGTTATTTCCATCAACCGGCTGCCCCCTTACCAGCAACCCTCAGAAGTCTTGGAGAGACTTGTGCGAGCTAGGAAGGAAGATGCAGCCCTTATCTTTTAACGTGCGATGCCATGCACGAGGTCGGTGGGCGCGGCGATTCGAACCCGCGTACCTCGGCATAGCAAGCGACAACACTACCTGGGCGCCACCAACACCCATAACCCCAGGTTGTTGTTGTATACCTACTTTCGAAAGCAAAGGCTGTTACCTAAGAGCAACTCGCTCGAGAAAATTTAGGACAAATTATGAGGATTTTTTAGTAGTAGAGGGATAAAGTCCTCAGTAGTGGTACCTAAGGGGTCCTCAGTACACTCGGTCACCAAAATATTGCTTTAGACAAGTGAACAATCCTTTCCGCTTTTGATGCTTGAATTGAAAATAACCTATTATATGTGATGGGAATATAATATTATAAACATAATTCTTAAACAAAATGTTGTTTTTATTTTGAAGTCATCTCTAATGGTCTAGTGGTGTAACGTATTGGTATGGTTTGCCTCTCACCCATTCCGCACAATCCTATGTTACCCGTCTACTAGCTTCCAGAGCCAGGTTGGTGAAGGTAATAACTTTGACAGACCCAACTCAACAAACTGGTAAACATCTCAACAAACTGGTAAACATCTCAACAAACTGGTAAACATCTCAACACACTGGTAAACATCTCAACAAACTGGTAAACATCTCAACAAATTGGTAAACATCTCAACAAACTGGTAAACGTGAAAGAGATGACAAGGTCTTCAGATGATCTGTTACTGAAGCTCTCCAAAGCTCAAAGTACTACAGAAAACTGATACACAGTCTAAATGCATGGAAAAGTATGTATGCTCAATGGTAATGGAGTCAACAACAAAGTCCCTTCATGAATTCGCAAGAGGTATATGATTCTGTCCGAGATCAAACTACGAAAAAAACATAAGCTGGAGATTAAAGGATTCACAACCATCAGAACTGATGGCCCAAATGCAATCAGATGGGAAGAGTTGGCCGTAGATACAAGTCAGAAACAGACATTTATATAGATACTAACAGTCGAAACGCAGTGATTCAGTAGAGGCAGAGAAGTAGTTTTCTCTTTTTTTATTATTTCAATTTTGAGGCAATGAAAACTCCAAAACAACCTTTACTCAAACGAGTAGGAGCATTATACTAATAATGATTAATGATGATGAAAATACTCAAAACTAAAATGGGTATGAGACGGATTTTACTTGAAGAACTTGAACAAGACTCATGTACTATTATGATGAAACTAGGATCACCATAGTGCAACACAAACTATTTTGACTGAAGGGCAAGAAATTATGGAGCAGGATTTTATGGACCGCACACCCTTAGGCTCTTTCTATGCATTTTAACTTTCTAGATGAATTCAGTCCGAATTGTTCAGACATTTTTTGAAACATGTTGAACCAACTACATATAATCTAGCCCTTGATGGACACTTCACACATACCATAAATATAGAGGTGATAATACTAGTACGAAGCATAGTTTGCCTGCCTCCTCACAGCTCCCATAAAATGCTTCCGTTCATGTCACCATTCAAAACGTAGTTTTACCAGGAAAATAAAAGTTGGCTTCGAAACCATGCAGACATTTTTTCGCAGTACAAGGAAACTGCACAAACTCTCGCCGGGGGATTTAAAAAGGCTGTTCTATTTCCATATAATCGTCACAAGTACAAGCCTCCTAACTCTCTGGACTCCAATGATGCCCAACTTGTTCAAAATTCACTAACTGATGGAGCTCAACAAAAAGCGCCCCTGCAAAATAACGAGCTACATCAGAATCCCCCAGCGAAATGGACCAGGAAGCCAAGTGATTAAAGGGGTCGATCTTTCATTCATTACAGCTGCCGGTCGCATATTCGAAACGTAGTGACTTCAGAGTTTTTCTAATAGCCCGAGAAAGTGATACGTAAGATATAAAGTGGACCAGTATGCCTCCATGTCAACGAAGCAGTACTTGCGCTGGGACGAGTCTACCACGCGCGAGGTGGAGTGTTTATTGGGCATACTTGAGGGGGAATTCAATTTCGGACTCAGTGGACCTCCACACTACCTTGTAGGATAAGTGGAACAGGCTGAACGAGGTGTCTAACGGGTTTCAACCACCTCTTCCTCCTCCACAAAAGCGCCCGACAACGTCAACGGCCATGGTCTTCTCAAACTCATCTAGAACCAGCATCCCCTAAAAAAAAGTGTATGACTACGTGTGGTGACATTATATGCGTACCGAGGTTGAATCCTGACAAAAAAGTGCACGCATAAACAGTTGGAGGAGTCGAAAGCGAAAAAAAAACTACTCCAAAATCGGTTAGATGATTGCCTCAACAAAAGCAGTCTCTGTGAAAACAAATGAGTCGAAATAAACGTCAAAGACTGATGCATTTACTTCAAAGCAAACATTATTTTCGAATGCCACAAGTGATGCAACAGATTAAAACGTTAATATGTTAATGATCTACTAAAGCGATATACTTTTGTGAATATCTGAATGAAATTAATTGCGCGCGTATATCAGTGTGTATTTTTTTTATTGTGAATATGGGGAGACGTATTTTTCCTACAATTTCCTATATTAGAGTCAAGTGGGGTAATAGTAAACTATAAATTATAAAATTTGGCGGGTCCTAGTTTCCTTTCATACGAAAAGAAATATCACAAAATGTTGGTATTATCTTTCCCCGAGTAAAAAAACGATACTCATATTCCTTCTAATTGAAAGCAATATGGACCAATTCAATCCTGAAACAAGAACTCGTTCAGCAAGCTCGAAATAAACTCCAGGCAATGTTTAACATCTAAATTCATTGTAGAATTATTTCTTAAAGAAAATAAGACAACTTCAGCGAGGGAAGTGTAGCACTTAGCGCTATAATAATGTTTATGTATGAGATTGGATTTCAGTGCAGATTAGGCTTATTATCATACGCATTAACCCCAACTGTATCCTTGGCTGGTGTATTCAAATTTGCGCTAAATGAGACCATCGGGGCAATTCGTCAGTGAACTAACGGCTAACCATGGCAAGCAAATACAAATGATCGGAGTAGGAAAAGAAAAAGTTCATATCGTCTCTGAAGACTCCTACTTTCTGATGCAGATATGCGAGTACCTAAAATGTGTGTTTCCTACAAGCGTGCGGAAAAGTAACTTTTCCGTACGATTTTTACTTTTCCGTACGATTTTTGTATTTTTGAAGATTCCTACTTTTTGATGCAGATATGCGAGTACCTAAAATGTGTGTTTCCTACAAGCGTGCGGAAAAGTAACTTTTCCATACGATTTTTACTTTTCCGTACGATTTTTGTATTTTTGAAGACTCCTACTTTTTGATGCAGATATGCGAGTACCTAAAATGTGTGTTTCCTACGAGCGTGCGGAAAAGTAACTTTTCCGTACGATTTTTACTTTTCCGCACGATTTTGGTATTTTTGAAAATGATGATATTTAGGACTAACTAAATGATCTCTGTAACTATTCTGTCTTATTAGTCATTTTGTAGCATTATTATAAAAACTCGTTTATTAAAAACCTTGTTTTTTCAGAAATAAGATGGACAAAAACACTCATAGGAAAAATATTGTACCTAACGCTTACGGAAAATGTCTTTTCCGCCCTTAACGGCTTGCCCGAACTCCGCTCCGTGTCGTTCGTGCAACTGCCGTCGCGTGCGGAAAAGGATTACTTTCCGCACTTGTTAGGTAAATAACTATTGTCGCACTTTACGGATTTGTTTGAGGATGATCCGAAAATCATGAATAATTTAGTAAATATGGAATGATTATACTGAAGCAGCAACCCATACCCTCTTTGGACTATATGCAACAATTTTGAAGTAGTGTGACAGGACTTACTTATACATGCCAAAAAAAACTATGTTTTACTCCTGCCTCATTTTCAACTTATCCATAAAATCGGCATTCTCTTCACAAAATGTTGAAAATAATCGCTTATTCATATCCTGCCTATATATACAATGACCGCCAAAAAGTATGTACCATATGGGAAAAAAGTTTATTATTAGAGTATTAAAAAAAAGATTCTTGGGTAAAGTTTGTGCATGTCCGATAACCTAAAAATCGATTTTGACACATGTCACGTGATCGCTGGTATGACGGCAAATTGAAAAAAATTACCATGAATAGTCAAAAAGTCGGATAAAATGGCAAGATATCAAAAAAAGTTATTTGAAAAAGTTGCTTAGAATTCAATTTTATACACATATACAAAGTTTGAAAAACTTATGTGGGAATACTGAAAACAGCAATTTTTTTTTAATAGTTTTCTAGCTGTAGAAAAATATCAAATTATTTTCTTATGAATTGCTTGACCATACTGGAATATTCGTATTCCGATGATGATAACAAAACTTTCTCATTTTCTCCACACCAGAGAGCACTAAAGTAAAAAAATTGAATTTTGTCAGAACCCTTGCTGTTACATTGGTTCGTATCTAATAGATATATCACAATTCCACTATTATTGCGATGATAGGGAAATCCAAAAATATCGTGTTTTTCAGATTATAATCAATTTTTGATGATAATCGTTCACGAACGTTTCACTTCGCACATAATCTTAAAAATAATGCATCAAATTAAAGAGGCTTGAGTTTTCAACATTGCATGCGAAGTGAAACGCTCTGGCACGATTATCATCGAAACTTGATTATAATCTGGAAAACATCATGTTTCTGGAGTGTCATGTCATCACAATGGTCGTGAATTTATTTAATTTAGTGCTTACTGGTGTAGAGAAAATGAGAAAGTTTTTTCATTATCATTGAAATACAAATGTTTCAGTATGGTCAAGCTATTCATATGATAATAATTTGATATTTTTATACAGCTAGGAAAATATTTAAAAAAAAATTCTATTTTCAATTTTCTCTCATTATCTTTTCAAACTTCGTATATGTGTATAAAATTCAATTCCAAGCAACTTTTTCAAATCACTTTTTTTTATATCTTGCCATTTTACCCCACTTTTTGTGTTCTCATAGTAATTTTTTTCAATTTGCCGCCATGCCAGCGATCACGTGACATGTGTCAGAATCGATTTTTAGGTTATCGGACATGCACAAACTTTTCCCAAGAATCTTTTTTCTAATACTCTAATAATAAATTTTTTCCCATATGGTACATACTTTTTGGCGGTCACTGTATATTCAATAACACTATTGGGAAGTGCAAACCTCAAGCTTGAAATCACATACTTCATTTTTTATGTAGGATGTGTATGAGCGATTATTTTCAACATTTACTGAAGAAATTGTCGGGATTATGGGCGAGTTGAAAACTGAGGCAGGAGTAAAACCCAGGTTTTTCATTGGCATGTATAAGTGAGACTTGTCACACCAGTCTAAAATTGTTGCAAATGGTCCAAAGACGGTACTGATTCCTGCTTCAGTATCATTATTTCATATCACCTAAAATATCCATGACTTTCGGATTCTCCGTAAATATCGTAGAAGGGTCATGTGTGCACTTGTGCACTTTTTCTTTTTCTTCTACTATAATTTTTAGCACTTTTTGCTCGAGTTTGTCTGTCGTTACTGGATTATATCAGTATTGAAGAAATACATAGTAACTCAAGTTGTAACGAATATAATCAGGAAATGCCGTGAGACACGATAATAAAATTGAAAAAATTATCCAACAGCTGTGAAAAATTATAAATGAACTGAATTTCTCTATACCGAGGCAATACGAATCCAAACTGAAACACAAATTGAATCCTACCTTGTCCCCTATTGTGTCTACCTAATATCTGAGATGTCGTTCTCGTTTCAGTCCCTACTCTCATAACGGTTCATCGACTTTGAACTCAAACCCGTAGACACGAAGAGCATGATAATTAAACCGCTCTACTAGGAGGCAATTGATTTCAATCGGAATCTACTGCCTTTTACCACTTGATATTTCAATCATGTTCCCGGGGTTTCAGGAAGGATGTGTATCATTGCATTTTCTATTGGATGAGGCATTGATACATCGGAGAAATATTCAAATAAGCTGTTATGTATTCTACGATCCAGTAAGCGTGGAAAAGGTGGATAGTTCATTGGAATTATAGTTTCTGGAATGAATTGGCTTATATCCAATGAGGAAGAGTGCTTGGAATTCCAATGAAACTAAATCGTTAAGGTAACGATCGGGAAAATCATGAAAAAGCTATGAGAACTGAAATAGTTAGGTACCATGTTTTTCCTACGAGTCCATCTTATTTATGAAAAATAAAGGTTTTTTAATAAACAAGATTTCATAGCAATGCTTCAAAATGACACAAAAGACAGAATAGTAACATAGATCATTTAGTTAGTCCTAAATATCAACAATACAGAAATCGTGCGAAAAAGTAACTTTTCAGCACTGGTGCGGATATGTGCCTTTTCCGCACGATTTTGAATCGCACGAAAAAGTACAACTTTCAAAACGAAAAATCGTGCCGAAAAGTTCTTAGGAAACTAAATATACTGAACTTGAACTCGATTAATAATAACGTTAATCACTGCTATTCATATACCTACTTATTTCAGAATTCAACTGTTATGTTATACTGATTCACCAAGATTTTTTTTACAACTAAATGAAAAATTAAATTTTTTGTTCAACGGCTTTTCTAGATTAATTGAAGATGTTCCCATTGAGTTACTGAACCATTTACATTTTTCTCATACTCAATTCAAATACCTTATCGTGATTACAATTGGAAATCTTAAGAAATAAATGAAATGGAAGTAGGAGATGACAAACAAAACGATATAAAAGAATACTTTTTGTCGAAAAAAAAAATGTTGATGATTGATATTGAATTTTGAAGTTTTCAAGCCTTTTTTTGGTAATCACTGATAGAACCTCTACAGCCTGCGCAATCTGCGCTGAAACTACCAGCTGTCAGACACGCTGTGGCCTGGAGAATCAAACCAGTGCCTTCCAAACAAAGTAACTGAAGGCGATTCCACAAAATTCTTCGAAAATTTTTGACTGCTTTAAAAAGTAAAATTTTTACCATTTATTGATCCATTTTGTTCCATATAACAACCAATTTTCTTAATCGCTCCAATAAAAATCTATAAACTCATCCCTTTATCGTAACAATATATTTTTGAAGGTGATCAAATATTCTCCTCATATTTCCAACTTCTGCCAATGTCATAGACACACAATACTTCACCCCGCTGAGCCACAATCAGAGCACCTTTGCAGATTTATGATTAAACCTGTATTGTACCTCCTTTATATTTGTCAAGATCATTACGAGCCCCATAAAATCAGAGATTTTGGGGCGTGCTGCGAATGAAAATGGATCCAAGATTTTTAATATATTTTAGCCGTACGATTACCAATGTTTCAAGCGTGGCCGCCTTAGGAGTACCAGTATGGGTACTATATGTATTCACGAAAAACCTTACCGAATAATCTAAGACCAGAAGGATAACTCCTCAACTGATCCTGATGTACGAATTGCAACCTCTTGGTACCACTTAAGCACTCGAGACCGGGAAGACCAGAAGATAACTCCTCAACTGATCCTGCCATGTACGAATTGCAACCTCTTGGTACCACTTAAGCACTCGAGACCGGAAAGACCAGAAGATAACTCCTCTACTGATCCTGCCATGTACGAATTGCAACCTCTTGGTACCACTTAAGCACTCGAGACCGGGAAGACTAGAAGATAACTCCTCAACTGATCCTGTCATGTACGAATTGCAACCTCTTGGTACCACTTGAGCACTCGAGACCGGGAAGACCAAAAGATAACTCCTCAACTGATCCTGCCATGTACGAATTGCAACCTCTTGGTACCACTTGAGCACTCGAGACCGGGAAGACCAGAAGATAACTCCTCAACTGATCCTGCCATGTACGAATTGCAACCTCTTGGTACCACTTAAGCACTCGAGACCGGGAAGACTAGAAGATAACTCCTCAACTGATCCTGTCATGTACGAATTGCAACCTCTTGGTACCACTTGAGCACTCGAGACCGGGAAGACCAAAAGATAACTCCTTAACTGATCCTGCCATGTACGAATTGCAACCTCTTGGTACCACTTGAGCACTCGAGACCGGGAAGACCAGAAGATAACTCCTCAACTGATCCTGCCATCTACGAATTGCAACCTCTTGGTACCACTTAAGCACTCGGGACAGGGAAGACTGTTCAAAAAACATTTCTTCACAACTTCAATTTCTTTGTTTTCAAGACTAAAACAAATATTTCATTCAGACTTCGTGTAATTGAAATTATGTGACAGAGACTTAAATAAACAATAACTGACTTTTTATAACAAATTGGGTTATGATGTATATAAACGCTGTAAACGCTGAACTGACTGAATTAAAATAATATTACATCAGTTCTCGTTTTACTCATACCACATGAGGGCACTGAATCAATAGTCTCTCAGCCTAGATCACCAGGGGCTGTCTGCAAGGGGGTGTCTTGTCCCTATCGCCGTGGAACCTGGTGGTGAAGGACCTGCACCTGAGACTAGAAAGGGGTGGACACGAAACACTTTGTTTTGTTTTTTCCGCGAACCAGCTGTGTTACAGCCTTCAAAAGTCGAAACTTGTGCGAGCCAAGGATTAACGAGGTATTACCTTTTAACGTGCGATTCCTAGCACTTTCTCGGGCCATCAGATAAAAATCTGGAGTAGCGACAGTCTCAACCACTGAGCCACTGGCCTACTTGGGTACACATATGACATAGTTATGGTCCGATGTAAATTCAACACCACGGTTGAGGAAAGAATAAATATGGTTGGTGAATAAATAGATAAGGTGGGTCCAACCATTAGTCTCTTTAAATAAACTATTGTAGCGTTAACCAGTAGAGAGCTTAGGACCTCTGACCTTCCGAAGTACCCTCATACAGCTCAGGGGTGATTTTAGACTCGAAACTCACCTGGAAGCAACAGCTGGCAAAAGTGAAAAGGAAAGCCAAAATGACATCGATGATAGTCAGGCACGCACACGGGAAATCATGAGGGCTAAATCCCAAAATGGTGTACTGGATATAGAACATTGTGGTGAAACCCATGATCACATATGTATCTTTGGTATGGTGGACGAAGATAACACAAATAATAGCCGCGACTGAGTTACAAAGACTTTCATGCCTTAGTATAACGGGAGCTATGAAAACAACACCAACATCAGCCATGGAAGTACTGTTGGACCTCCCACCGATTGACATAACAATCATGGGATAGGCAAGAATTGGTCTTCTGAGGCAACAGAATACGAGCAATAAATCGGATCACAATAAGATGAAGGAAGTAGTGGGAGGCAGCATTCTCGAAATGAAACCCACGGACCACATGACTCCTAGGTAATTCTTCAACAACAACTTCGAGGTTATTATACAAGATCGAAGGGAACATACAGATGACAACATAACATCGGGGGCAAACCTGGAGAGATGATATGGTATCTGGACGGATGATGGATCCAAAACCACGGAAGGAACTGGTGCTGGAATATATATCGAGGGGAGAAACTCTCAAATAAGCGTCTTACTAGGAAAAAACAACTCCGTATTCCAGTCCTAGATGTACGCTATCTGGCAATGCGCGAGAGAAATCAGTACGAGGAAAATACGGATCAAAAGATGCACAGACAACCAAGCGTCACTGAACTGTTACGGGAATGCCGAGAAGAACTCAGTATTCTCTCAGAACACAACAAATTAACTTTGATGTGGGTTCCAGGACACTGTGGTATCGAGGCCAATAAAAAAGCTGATGAATTAGCCAGAGAGGGCTCATAAACTCCATATAATGGCCCAGAATCCGCATTCGAGAATAATAAATCTGACAATCTCTTCCACTTAGGGAAAACATTCATTGAAGAACCGTTAAAACACAAAACTGAAGAGCTACTCAAGTTGAGCAGGAATCGAGTTAAAACAATAACGGGCCTTCTCACTGGCCACAGTCCAAAGAAAAAACACCTGCACAAAATATGGCTGTGCAACGGAGAACTTTCCTGCAGACATTGTGCTAAGGGGACAAAAGAACCAAACATGTACCGTCAGAATGTGAGTCATTAGAGACAGGCAATATTAACCTAACAAAAGGCTGGATTTAATTCCTGCACATGACTGGTCATGGCAGGAATTGCTCTTCCATTCAACCAGTCGGTAAACCCAGACTAACTCCCGAAGAATAAAACAGTCAACCGCTGTAGAACCTGTACAGACTGGCACAGGGGACTAGAGTTACTGAGTGGGTGCTGTAAAACCCGGAAAACACAAAAAGCCCAAGAGGCTGAGGTGTATCTGGCGAAAGGACCAGTGCAAATCCTACCTTATCGCTTACATTCAAGGGAAGTACCACCATACCTTATCTTGAAAATACGATGTTCCTAGTGAATACCAGGTTCTCAACATTATTAATTCATTAAGTTGATTTCAATGCTATACTAGTGAAGAAATTACCGAACAATTTTCATCTTCATCATACTCAATTCAAATTCAAAATTGTTGAAGGTAATCAAAAACTATTCTTCCCATATTTCCAACTTCTGCCAATGTCACAGACACACAATACTTCACCCCGCTGCGCCACAATCAGGCCTTTCTGATTTCACCTCTCTTCTACCTTCTTTATAGTTGTCAAGATCATAACGAGCCCCATAAAAAGAGAGATTTTATGGCGTTCTGGAAATGAAAATGGATCCGAGAGTTTTAGTATATTTCAGCCGTACGACTACCAATGTTTCAATTCGAAACAATATCGGAAACGCTGGAATGTAGGTGACATCGAGCCCATTATTTCTCTTTCAGAATTTCCGCACCTCTTAAAAAATATTGCAATTTCCAGAGTGTCGCTTTGCTGCAAACAATAGCCTGGAATATAATGTCCTGCGGGCGCGGCGAGAGGAGAAAATTGATCATAAAATTCCTCTCAAACCAGAGTTTCATGAAAAATGTAATATTTTCAGAGGCCGCAGTTTTTCGGATCTACATTTCGGTTAACCGCTGTGAATAATGGAATGCGGCCTGAAAAGCGAAAACGGGTATTTCAGCTTTTGTGTTTGGAGCTTGAATTGTTAGGATAAAGATTATTCGCTCGAAAATTGATTGATCATCCGAAAATCTTACAAGCAGCTGAATATACGTTTTCTAAAGTGACCGTCTTCTAAAGGAATATAGTAATATAATATCGACAAAAATTATTGGAAGGAAGAAGACATTTGTAATCCCTATTGCAACAAAATATTTGTTGCAAACATTTCATCTTTATTGATCTTTATTGGTCCTTAATTAATCAATTTATCCATGATCATTCAGTACTGGTACCGATATCTAGGAATCAATAGACTTATGCAGTATCGGACACTTTTCAGAAATCTACACAGAAATCTACGCGAGCAACAAGGAACGCAATGATATGATAATACCACATAAATAAGAGAGACGCACTACTGCGCGCCTCTCCTGTTGCCTCGCCCGACGAATTAACAGCTCACGTCGATATCCCTTCCTCGAGCGAGTAGAAGAGAAATTGTAATGCTCTCTCAACATTATAGCAAGCTAATCTTCACGCTCTCATAAAACCACCACACCCCAGATGAAAACTTTCCGATACTGTATCTGGAATTCAGGAGGGTTGTTTCATTGATATCTTTCTGTATATCTCATATCTTGATAGTTATCGAATGGTTTCCCAGTACATCTTTGAGGTCGAAAATAGATCCAAAGAAGGGAGAAACAAGATGTCCTTCCCTACCAGGACGACGCTCATTGCCATAATCCTACAATAGGAATGATTGGATAGAAAATCCATTAAAAAACAACTACTCTCCTGGCTAATACCACGACGAACGTTGAATTACATCTAATGAATTTCCGTGCAGAGTCCTACAAGGATGTCTCCGTAATTTCTAGTTGCATGGAAATGTTCATTGAAACATTTGGACCACCTATAGATCGATTTCCGGGTTCTTGCCCCCATCAGTATAGATTTTGCAATTTTTTTCGAGCAGGGAGGCGTCAGAGCCCCCAGACCGACGCGCGGATGGCCAAATTTCGATCCGAAAAGACAGGCTGACAGACAATATATCAAAGAGACACTCAGTCAGATACAAAAATTCTAGTTAGAGTGCCCATCGCCAAAAATTTTACTGATAGATATTCTCTCCAAACTTTCTGTTTGGCTTCTTTGGACCAAGTCTGCCACCGATTTCCTCGGTGACTTTTTTGTTTCGGGGGCGTTTTTCAAGACTTTTTATCTTCTCTTCCAAAATTTCATCTACTCCAGTGGTGCGATTTTTCAGAAATTCTATTTTAAGAATAATTCTGGCCTCACTAGCTTCAATCGAGTTTTTCACTTCTGATTTGATTTTCATCATTTCCTCTAATATTTGTTCAGTATCAAGAGAGAGAATGTTACCATTCTGTTACCAAATTTAATTTCAGAATTTGCAAATTCTGTAACGATCCTGGGAAAAATTCGTTTCTTGACATGGTTTCCTGGGTGTTTTAACCATCCTTTATGTACTCGTATAGTTCTCGTTCGATTGCTGTCATGGTTAAACCGCGAAAAAGAAAATACATGTATATTGACGACATTACACGAACTACTCAAGCGATGTAAATTTCGAATATTCCTTCAGAAAACTTTTGTGCATTCGCAGTCATGAGTTAAACGGATCCTAAACTTCCTCTTCTGCAATATCGCCGCTTCAAGCGAGATTTATCGCGAATTACATTCGAAACTGGGTTATAGAGCTTCACTGTAGTGCTCATTCCAAACTGGGGTAGGTTTAAACCTCGGTGCGATAAATCTTGTTGTGGAGACAGAGGTTTGGTTCCTGAAAACACTGCTTTTCATGGAATCATTTCAAAATATTCATTTATGAGAAGTACGACGGAGTGATTAATGACTGCTGTTACAAACCTATCCAAACTTCATGGAAATTACATGGGAGTTTTTTCAGATCCATCAATAAATCTATAATTTTTTTATACTTTCACGCCCAGGATGTTTTGTTATATTCGACTCTGTTATAAGACTTCATAATTTTTCAGTGGTTATTAATATTCTTAAAGTAGACTTCAGCTATCAGTATTATGATATGTCGGTTATCTATGGCTCTATTTGGCGTTGGTGCAAGGAGATCAATTCATTTCAACAATAAATTCACAAGCCCAATGAAAAAATATATTTAGTCCTCTTGAAAAAACGCCAGCAGGATTTTTTTTCCGCACTAGTTCAGGAAAAACACCTAAGGGTTATCTATCAATTACGTGAGGCGTTTAGGGGGGGGTCGAGTGAAACCTCACCCAGTCTCACGAGGGGGAGAGGGTGGTCTCGGCAAATATCACGCAATTTTTTTTCCGCAAGAAACAGTGTAAAATTCGCGAGAAAACTAAGTACAAAATAATAAATAAGCGGAGTGGAAATTGACTTACGTAATTAATGGATACCCCCCTACAAACTACGGCATTTGTAGGTGATTTACTAACATCAACATTCTAGGAAAAAGCGGTCTCCCGATATGCAGTGGAACGCATGTCTCCTCGATAGCTCAGTTCGTAGAGCACTGTACTGGCAATCCGGAGGTTGTGGGTTCAAATCCTACTTGAGTAGAATCTTTTTTCTAGAATTTTAAAATTTGTCTGTATGCCGCTAATTTTTCTCATTCTATATTTATATCACAGACGCTATCTCCTTTCTAAATGATTACTCTGCTGAATTGTTCCATTGGCGTATTCAATTCCAGAAGTTGTCATTTCTGAAAATATTTGCTATCCTTAAAAGTACCGGAAGAGTACCTTTCCTGCTTGAGACTGTCGTTATCCGAACGACGCAAAGCGGAGTTTAGTTCGGGTAAGCAGTGAAGTGCGGAAAACTACCTTTCTCTACGTCCACATAGAAATGTGCCCATTTTATGCGCTTTATCGATCAAGGAAGTAGGCCGATTGTATACACTTTTTCCGAGCTATACTGTAATGATCATTTCAGTACAAGATATTTCATTTCCCACGACTTTTATGAACTACTAGACTGTCATTATAGGTAATGACGAATTTTATGATCATAAATGATATAAGATCGAATCAAGTTTCTTAATGTTTGTCTAATAATTTTATATTTCACATCAGTATTTAAAAGATCCGTTTAAAAAATAATAAGTACCCGAAAATGAGTAGTGATAATGGAAATAATTCTACATTGACACCGATAATTTTAATATAAAGATTGATGACAATCAAATTCTACAGTGTGGCCCACTTAAGACCAGAACACCCTAATGAAATATTCATTTTCCAACCGATTTGAATGTTACTAGCGATTAAAAAAAATCTAACTACACCTTTGGATTCGCAATATTTTCAAATGGTTCATACCTGAATAACGTTGAAATGTGTTAATCAATAAAAAAGGTAACTACACCACTGGATTCAGGGAATCTCGAAATATCACTTACTGTAATATCATCAAAATCTGTTGATAAATAAAAAAAATAAAAAAAAATTATGAGATAAAATGACATTTTCGCGGAGTTCCATGAACATATATTTTTAAAATTTTATTATCTTATTATTTTCTTATTTACAAACAGATTTCGATGAAATTTTGGCCAGTGGTATATGGAGACATCCTGAATACAGTGGTATATTCCGAATTTTGATAAAAGTTCCGAAATTGAATTGGTGAGTTGATTAAGCAGCCTATTTTTTGAATTTCATTTTCTTCTAACATTTTTACTGATTGGTGCATTTCAACGTTATTTGAATATGAACCATTTGAAAATGTCGCGAATCCAGTGGTGTAGTTAGAATTTTTCTAAAAAAATCTCTAGTAATTTTTTTCGATTTTTGACCTTGAAATATCAGATTACTTGGCCCTGGAAAGAAGATTCATTTATGAAATTTGGTGTCCTAGTAGACTTTTTGAATGTATACCAGATGAAAAAAAAATCATTCCAATCGGCTGAAAAATGTAGATTTTATAAGGGTGCTCCGGTTTTAAGTGGGTCACACTATATTTTCGAATAGATGGCAGGAACTTGCTACAGCAGTTAATTTGTTGAGTGTTGAGTGAGGGATCAGTCGGGTTTGGATCGTGGGGGTGAGAGTTCAAATCCCAAATAAAATCACATTTTTTTTTCTTCCAAGAAATCGATCAGTGTTCGATATTTATTATAATTTTCAATATTTGTAACCTCGATTCCTTTTAAGTTGTATGTATTATGGAAATCATGACGGCAGGAAAGTTTAGGATAAAAAGTGTTATTGATTAAAAATATAACAGATTTGTTTATGATTCAGATGGTCGTAGAAAAAGTAGGGTGTACAATGTTCTATTCCGTATGAGTTGGGATGATTTTTTTTCACAAGCGCAATGAAAAAAATGTATTTAGCCCTCTTGAAGAAACGCGTGCAGCATTTTTTTCCCGCACTAGCTCAGGAAAAACTCACTAGCGTGAGAAAATTCTTCCCAAACTAAATGACGTGAGGGTATAAAGTAAATCTCTCACGCTTGTATCATACAAGTTCGTTGGTAAGTTTTTTTGCATAAGCGTGAACTTCGTAGAATAAACGCAAGTTCAAAAAAGTTTTTCATAAAAATTTATCATACAAAGTTTTTTCTACGACATTTATCATAATATTGAAAAATTGCACGAATGGTATATATCTTTAATTCAAACTTTGATCAAATTTGACAGCTATATCCATTGCCCTACAGGGTGTCTTGGGTGAAATAGTACAACAAAGAGAGAAAATGTATACTTTGAAATCCAACGGAGAATGTTCGCATTTTCTATAGATAAAGAATTCGATGCTGTGACATTCCTCTCCTAGAGTTTTCAAATTAACGATCCATATGCGCTAATATTCGAAGTTTTCTCTTCGATAAATCAAAGCGGCACTGTAGCTGAAACTGAGTTCCCGCCTCAGGGCTATCAAGGCATTTAAATTATGTGTTAGTGGCACTAATCTGTTCACTGGGGAGTCATAAGTGCGAATATCTCTTCGGTGTCGACGCTTAGTCAAGCATTATGCAAAGACAATGGCGGAGGATCGGAAAGCGCCGGGAAGTTCAATACAAAGTCCGTGCAAATAGCAGAGGATTATGCGGGGAGGGTGTTCAGCGTAAAAATTCAATGGAAAAATGCTGAGAACTCATTTGTTGAATAGCAGGTTGGTGCGGTGTATAATTTGATTCAAGCGGGAGATCGAGAGGTGAACAAATAATGGCCCGGGGTTACTTTGGAAGGAAATGGTGAGAAAGTCAACACCTCCCGTCAAGAAGATTGAATAATTCTGTAACATGTTCGGGGGTGGAGAAAAATAACTGAAATCAGGCATATTTTCATAAAAATTTGTTAGAATGTTAGTTGACGTGTGAAAATATAGTACCTAGCATTCCCAAGAGTGTAGAATTGATTTGAAATTAGAAATATTTTTATCGAAATTCGGATTGTAGTTGACGTGTAGAAACACTTTGCATGTAAGCAGTTTATGAATGAATTCCATAAATATGTATATCATGTAATTCGTAGTACTTGTTCACTGAATAGTTCATCGAAAATATTTTGAACTTGTCCCGGTTTGCTATTCATTTAAGGTCGCTTTGGAGATAATTATATCCCTTGAAAATCTAATAGAACCAAACTAGAATAAGTAAATCATTTGGGAATTGATTACTTTGAAATCTACGTTATAGTTTGGTTTAAAATTAGAATATATTGATGCGAAGTAAGCTGCAATATTCTCAGATGGTTCTGTTTTATGTCCCAAGCCATTGAGATCGAGGCAAGTGACACACTAGAGAAATTGATTGCGTGAAACTTGGTCGTGAAACATATTTACATGAAACTAGTTTCTCGTTTTGTGCACATTTCAGATTCAATATCATTAAAATAACTAGTTGCAAGTATGCCTTTCGATGAAGATGTAGACGCCGAAGTAGATAGGGATCCATTCTAGCACCAACACTGTTCCTTCTTCACATCAATGATTTGTTATTCACGTCAAAATGAGCATGATGTCATGTTTGATAAATTTGTATATCCGACATAACAACGTTAAAATTCCCAATGAAATGCGTTCAATAGCGATGAAACCAGTCAAATTGAAGAAGGAATCAGAACAGCTTATAAACGGAAGTCAATATATTGTTGTGATGTAATATAGGTATTATAAATTTAATTTTTCTCGAAATTAGAACTTAATATTAAATAAAATTTTAATTAGAACATAAAGAAAAACTTTATCTGCACTGGACTATTTTATATAAGCAGAGGTGGATTTCATCAAATTTCATATAGCATCTTACGTAGAGAAAAATCTATAAAAATTAGCATTCAATAATAAAATATTTTGAAAAGCTTCAGACACACAAAGTTGGAAAATATCAAAATTTATCATTTTACTAAGAAATTAAAAAACTAACTCTCAATATCACACTGAAGATGATGAAAAATTGCAGATTTAAAATAGGCGACAGCTATAGAATGAAAAATTTTAAAAGCAAATAGTAAGCAAGAAATAGAATGAATCAATGGGAAATTTGACAAAACAGGTCAATGTTATAATTTGAACAAATTTTGCAAAACAAAATTAGATATTAAAGTGAATTTTTGAATAGTTATTTGAAAGTGAAAAAGAAGTTGGATCTATAGCAGTTCAAAGAGATTTCAAGACTGTTGATTGGGAAAGCTATGAAACTGTAAGGTTGCCAAGGAGGTTGTTGATGAAAAACGAGGAAGGAAGCTGAAAAATTTCGAATAACAAGAAGTGAAAAGTTTATAAATACGAAAATTAAGGAAAAACTCAATATGAAAAGTATCAAAATATTACATACAAGTAAACTACAACAAATAAGGCAAAGGAAATAGTAAATTCGGAGCTGATAATAATAAATCAAAGAAAACCTACCGTCAAAGATGAGTCATAACAAAAATCGAAGATAAGTCATAACAAAAATTTGGGTAAAATGAAAAAAATTACTGTCTTTCAGCACCGCTCTTTTTGTACGGCATTAGGTCCTACTTGATTATTTTCCAGTGCTCTTATCATCTTGAGAAATACCGTGCAATAATCTTTTGTCGAAAAATTCCTCCTCTGGATGGAAAGTTTCGTTGACCTGCGTACCCATCTGCACCGCTTACAACTAACGGCATAATACTTAAAGGAGTTGTTTATGGAATATTCTCAATGAAAATTGTAATCTCATGGAGAATGATCCCCTTTTCAACATGAATACCTCCCAAGAGGTTATTTTTAACGATGGAAAATAGCGACTAAAGTTTGTCTTTCAGCCGCAGATGATTCCACAACAGATTTTATGAATATCCTTTTCATATTTCCGAACAAAAATTGAGTTGTTTCGTATTATATCATAATTCTGATTATAATTCATGCTGGGTCAAATGACCCCTCCAAAATTGACATGGGCTTGAAGTATATATTGTAATAATCAAGACATTCACACTAGACGAAAAAGGTGGATTTGTTTAGAAAAAAAATAAATATTTTAGTTGACAGTATCCAAAAATAAGATTACTTGAACATTTGCTCTTTGAAGTTACCAAGAACTTCTTTGATGTTCCCTTCCAAATCCTCCAGTGTACCAATTAAATGCAGATCAAACTGGAATTTTCAGAGTTCAGAGAGCCATCGATTTTCATCGTCATCAAAACTGATTTTCCTGTGTTTAAAATTGTTGTTTCTTTGAAAGAATTTAATCATTATAGCGTCTGAGTAATAGACTGGAAACCTTCATTAAATCTTGACTTGAATTATTTTTGCATTGAAAAATTAATATTAACTTTTGATGAAGTTCAGAGTATTCTTCTAGGGAATGAGAGCATTAACGAAGTAGTTATTTCACGGAGATTAATTAAAAATATCTAACAGCCAAACAGTTCTCTTTTTCTTTCATTATCTACAATGCAATTTTAAGAGTTTTTGTTGGAAAATGAGTTGGTGTCCTGAAGTTGAAGAATTAGGTCATTTTGAAGAAAAGTAATTTAGATTATTCACTATACAAAGAACAAATAACTTATTGCGATGTAGCTAGTTTGATCTCAACGAGTTGGCAGGTGGTAACTCAAAATACAGTGTGTACTTAAGGTAGGACATAAATTCGTAACATAGGAGAGAACATACTTTTCGGATACGTTAACTTTTGTTTGAAGATGGTTGACAATGTTTCACTTTAAGTAAGGTTTTTCTAGACTTCCATTGTCTATGCAATTATCTGCCATTTTTATTCACGACGTTTCAACTCCTGAGATCTACAGTCGTTTTCAAGTGTATGAATGCGACACTCTCAAGGATACTTCTTATGTATGGCTGGTTTTTATTTGTGTTATTAGCCTGGGGGTAATTTGTCTGTGTCCAGGTACGTCTGTTAATTACAGTGTCAGGCTCCCTCTCGTACAGCATTGTTAACTCTTATCGTAATTTCAATTGACCCATTCCACTAATAAAGGGTTTCACACATTACGGATTTCTATGTTCGCTTAACTGAAGACATTATTGTTCATAATATATGCACTCTCTTTAAACTTCCTTAGACTTCCGTCCATTTGATGTCGTCCAAACATGATCCGCTATCCCTGATTTCGTTGTTTCTCCTCGTTGAGTGTTTCTTTTGTATTGGTCAAGCAAACGAATCATGCGGCACTATTATTAAAAACACTGCACTTCTGTTTATCATCTGATAGTAGTGACCAGAAAGAGAATTATATCAATGTTTCAGTACTCGATATTCCTAAATATGGCATTGGTTACTCTTCAAAATGTGTTCTGACCTGATGTTTGAAAAAAAAAATTATATAAAAAAATAATTGAAATCTTTCCTCAGCCTGATTTCTATTAAAATAGATGGGTAGAACAATGCGCGCTTCTGAAACTTGCTTTGTTGCAAGAATCCGAATTTGGAAAATTATAGTCTCATTTCCGTAATTAAGAAAATAGCAACTTTAATGATGTATTATGCAGAGACAAAAACTCATTTTCCCTAATTGAAAGGTAGACTGTGTAATGTTTTGCTCCAATTAATACAATTTTCCACAGTTTCATCCATTACAATGATTAAAGAAAAGCCATTTCCACAATGAGGCATCTTTCGAGACTAGTTACAGCATAAACTCGCATACAATACCTCTCATGAAAATGTTCTTTTTGCAAAAAACAAGAGTAACTGTTTTCTGTTCGTATCTTCCAGAGCGATTCATGAAATATTAGCTACTCTCATGAGTGGTGAATGAAAAAAAAATTGTATTCAGAGGAGAAATACTACAAAGAGAAATAAATGATATAGATATCATAGTGAAGGAAGGAAGGTATCAATAAGGTATCAATAACGTGATTCTGATATAAAAAGAGATCTGCGTATCTCGAAGAGTTTTGAAGGTTCAGCCGATTTACTGAAAAAAACAAGTTTTTATTTAACTCACAGAGTAACCTACATTACACATCTAAAGAAACGAAATATCTCCAAAACCACTATATACCAATTTTGAAGATAATTAGAGCATAATCACAAAACTCGTTCGCCATATTGGATTGATGAATTTCGACAAAAAATATATTATCTTCGACCTTGAAAACCCCCACTACAAAATATAAATAGAATCGAACCATGATCACAGGATTCATTCGTCAACTTGGAGAGGCCATTCTAAATTTACGAATTTTGACAAAAAAATTTACAATCCCCGACCCCAAAAACCTCCACATACCTACCAATTTTGAATTATGTCGGACTATAATCACAAAACTAATTTGCCATCTTGGAGCCGCTGCTTGGAATTCATACATTTTGACAACAAATTCATCAGACGATCAATTCTGAATCTAGTCGACCACAATCACAAATCTCGTTCGCCATCTGGGAATCGAATCGAATCTTCATAAAAAAATCATCTCCGATATAGAAAAACTGCTCTCATGCAGCGGCATCAATGGTAATATTCATTGAAAATATGTATATATATATTTTCGAATGATTTCTCTGTTGGTTTGTGAGTTGAGTATTTTATTCATGTAAATGATAAAGAATACTGGTCCCAATGCTGTCCCTTGCAGTACCCCGTACTTCAGTGCATTTTTCATCCAAATAATTTATGTGCATTCCCCCTGAATCCTAGATCTCACAAATCCCCCAAGAGCTGTAAATGGTCAACAGTATCGAAGGCTTTTGCAAGATTGAAAAACCGCTAGGGAATGTTTCTTACTGTCCAGGCTATTGTAGATTTTAGAACGAATCGCGTCATTTGTAGATTTTCTTTCGATGAATCCGAATTGTGTTTCAGATAACAGTTTGCTTTTATCAAGTTAACTGACCATTCTGACTTTCAACAGTTTTATACATATTTTTGCGATGTTACTGATTAAAATAATGGGTTGGTAGCTATGAATTTCATAATTTTTCCCACTTTTGAATATTGGTTTTATTATACCGAGTTTTAGTGCTTCAGGCCATTCTCCACATTCGATTATTTTGACACCTATCAATAGAATTGAAGGTCTCAAAATTGATTATTTTATTTAAGAGCATAAATTTGCACTAATCATATTGTTTCGCAGCACAATCTAGATCCGCTAATGTAAGCTCACTATCCGCTCGTGGATAACAAGAAAGCATCTTTAGGGTATCACGCTTGGATCAGTTTCAGATAGAGAAACAATAGCAACAACATTCAAATAATCAGTCGAGCGCTCTTTGTGATATCAAGGAGAAGCAAGGTAGTCAGTTCAGTTCTATTAGACTGATCACCTTACAACTGAGTAGGTTGAACGACATGTTTCTTGAAGTTTTGTATAAAGGAGTTGAAATTGCGTTCGTAATTTCATGAATATCGTTTCTGTGGACGAACCGAGGCTGAAGAAGATGAATTTGATGTCATAGGGTGATAACCACAAACATTTTTGATGGAATAAGAAACTGATAGAATTATGGCAGTGATAGTACTTATTTTCAAAAAGATTTATTTTTGTAAAAGAGAAATATAAACTCTGACAAGTTCTGACATCAACTAACAACAACCACATTCAACTCTAACATTAACACACTGGATCATTTGATAAATGTAAATTTCAGCAAAGAATAAGTGGGTATTGTTTAGTTGGGCTGAGGTTGAGATTGCG
This sequence comes from Chrysolina haemoptera, assembly GCA_958298965.1. NCBI lineage: Eukaryota > Metazoa > Arthropoda > Insecta > Coleoptera > Chrysomelidae > Chrysolina > Chrysolina haemoptera. Next base: position 10,327,262 of record OY282602.1, on the reverse strand, counting down.
CTGGTGATTTGGTTAACACCGATCTACGGGTGGTGCCTCAGCTTTCATCTTAACATGGATTCATAATTGGACCATTTGTTGCAGACATTAGTTATTGTCTGCAGAGGTGGTCCAAATGTTCCAATGAACAGTTCCATGCAACTAGCAATTGCGGAGATAGCGTTGTAGAAACTCTTCACGGAAATTCATTGGATGTAATTCAACGTTTGTCGTGGTGTTGGCCAGGAGAGTAATTGATTTCTGATGGATTTATGTCCTAAATAAATTTCTATACTGTATAGGAAAATTGCAGTGAGTATTCTGGTATGGCAGGACATCTAGTTTCTAACTTGATAAGCTCATTGTTAAATAATAGGTTCCTTTCGGTTAATATACCTTTTATTTCAATTCTCTTTGCATAGCTTTTACCAGAAGTCTTTAATTTCTCACCATAACCTCTTCCACTGACAACGGAACTGTCAAATGCGATTGCTCCACTTGGCAACAAACAAAATCATCCAAATTTTTCGATTTTGTTGCGAGTCTTGTTGATGGACCAAGTTTTGGATATTTTTACTTGAATTCCATTCTGTTCGGATTCTTTGGGCTGTACATTAATTTCGTCGTCCTCCTCTTGCATGAAAACTGGTGGAAATGAAGATGGTTCCAACGATGAATGGCCTATTTTTCACCGTAAACGTTTTGTTTCGAATGCTGAGAATGAAATGATTTTGGTTCATGCTGTTGACTTTTTAGTTATGATTAGTTGTATGTGTAACATTCATTGGACTTGTGACCTTATTTACTGCATGTTTAGCGTCTAGGCCCTAAGAATTGAATTTGGGGTTGAAAAATCATGCTTCTTTTCTTGACTACTGTTACTGTAAAATGCAAAATCATGATATTATGGTTTTCCACCAACAATTGGCATTGAGTCCTGCAAAAGTTTGGTTTTGATGGATCCGTTTAATTTATGGGCAGTTTAAATGATTAAGTTGACATATTCGTTAACGTTTTTGGATTTATCAAATTTTGTTGTAATCAACGTTTTCGAAAGACCTACTCTTCTAGTGAAACGACAATCTCCAAAACAATTATTTAACTTTTCACATGCCTCATTCGCAATTGTGTTGTCGTGTATATGAACAAATAATATGATTGGGTTTGGAGACGAGATTATTTTGGCTAGTGCTATCTTCACTTCCTAGTCATCCTTCTCTGTACAGTTGCGGCCAATAAAAAATGGGACAATTCTACTGTATCACATCAAGTATAAGAGTTGTCCCATTTTTTATTGCCCGCAAACTGTTCCATTTTTTCTTGTCCGCAACTGTACCAAAAATAAAATCCTACGTATCCAAATGTTTTAGGTAGGGCTGAATGGCGAATGTCCAAGTTGAGAAATTGTATCGTACTGTCAGTTTTTCGATATGAAAATTCGGACTTGCCATTTTTACGGAAACTCTTTTTTTTTCGGAAAGCAGTTATTCAGCACTTTCCTGGGCCCATTATTTGATGGAATTGTGGTAGCGGAATTACTTATTTTCATAAAGATTAATTTTTGTAGATGAAAAATATATTCAACTCTTACTAGTATTTCTTCATTGACATCATTCAACCCTCTATTTAAAATTGAACACACTGGATAATTGAGAAACACCAAACTGTTAATTTTTGGTTAGCGGCTTTGTATGAACAAGAAAATTCTGTACTGCCCAGAGAACATCGGGACAACCGGGAGAATGGAGATATTATTTTCTATTACTTTTTAATTTGTGGAGTTTCGGGTAATATCTGTACAGGGACAGTGTTCCGAAGCGATGATAACTCTGAGCTTGTAGAGGCGTTTTGGATTAAAATGCTAACGACAAAACAAACGTTAATTTATCTGTTAAAGAGATACGGATAATTCAAAAAAGTGGACACAGGTTCTCAATTCCTTTTTGGTAATAGCCTGTTATTTATTGGTGTAGCTGGAATAACCGGCATCGCTCTGGACAAAATATACAGTGAGAGTGTATGGATTTTAAATTCAGGGGTTTGTTTGGGGGGGAAACGCTCATGTCGATTTTTATTTACGGCTGCGGTTTTTGTAAGAAAACTGCATGTTCACAGGATGACACAAAAATAATGACGACTATTATCTCCGTTTCTTCAAACAGAAACACCAATTTCATTCTAGTTTTGAATTATGATTCGAATTTTAAGCAAGTCGAACTTCAAATTCTCATAACACTTCAGTTAGCCCTGTAGATAAAAATCTAATGGGGATAGATCTGGAGACAGAGCTGGTGATTTTATACAACCATTCCTTTCGATCCATCTATTCGGGAAGATATAAAAAAAGGTAAATAGGAATATAGGCTATTACGGCTAGCATCAATGTTCTACAAAACATCCTTAGAATTCAATGCAAAATTCGAAAACAAAAATGAAAAAGTATTTAACTTATATTAAAATGAATTTACCATCAGAAAAACCAAAGCCAGAAATGTAAACGACGTCCTCGACCATTTTCCAGAAAAAAATCCTTAATTTGGAAATAATTTGTCTCAACTCATTCATCTTCACTGTATGGACTGAAATACTTTCACTTGAGTGCCTCTCCAGTATGTCTTAGACCTTTCCGGAAACTCCGTTCTGGTTCATTCTTTTCAAATTCTCATATTCTCGAATTTTCTATAAAGTTTCGCCACCACGCCTCTTTTCCGATGGCAAACTTTCAAGAACTGCACTTGGATGTTATCAGTACGTTCTAGAACCTTCTGGAGCTTCTGTTATGGTTCATTCTATGGTTTTCTCATAATTCCAAGGGAATTCGAGAATATTCTAGAGTTTCCTACCTCATATTCTAGAATGTTCCACGCCCCCCCTCAGTGGCCAAATTATCGACTTCATTTGAGTGTCCTTTTGGTACGTTCTGGAACCTCCCAAAGTCTGTGTTCTTGGCATCAGGCGAATGTTGGCGCGGCCGACGCGGTGATATCAAAACGATGATTGGTGTTGGATATTAGAGGCATTACTTACGATTTTTGGGAATTACTGTTACCTGACCTCAGATGTCTATTACCTGCCGAATTACATATATTACATACATCATACTATTATATCATAATATACCATTTATCGCTTGTTTCTTATTTGTTACTGACATATTGTTGAAATAATAGCCTTAAAAAACAACTAGATTTCAACCTATATGTAAAGATGTTTGTGGATCCTTCATGTAAGTTCTTGAAGTTTCTTAAATTACTCGATTCATTCTGTTATAAATCAAACTCCAGAAGAAAGAACTTGCACATTGCGGCCCATAGTCTATGAGACTAGATGAATGCAGCATACAATGCTAGGCGCCAGGTCGTTGCTCGTTGTCAAAACATGTGCATATATCACTTTTTTCAACACGAATCGATTTTCGAAACTACAGGACGCGCTTTCACGAGAAAACTGCACCAAAAGCTAACGGAAAATGGGTCAGCCAAGATTTATCGTGGAAAGAGGTTAACTTATTGCCATTCCACTGTATGCGTTGAATATTATAAGACCTGTTTTTTCGCCAAAATTGAATCAAGCCAGTGTTACACATAAAAAAAAGCAGTACGGAACTAAATGCCAATTATAGGGCCATAACATTATTCTGAAGCTTTGTTAAAGCACTAGAGGCTCTCGCGAATAAAATGTTTTTGAATTTCTAATGGAAATTACAGAGATATGTTTTCCAGGAGCCTCGCTATACAGTGGTTTGATTCTTATCTTGGTAATAGATACCAGCACGTCAAAAGTATCTGATTCGATTTCAGTCGGAGTTGGAGTACCACAAGGATCCACGTTATTTTATTGATATCCAGTAATTTAGTGGAACAGTCGACTTGTAGCTTATGCTGACATTACAAATTTTCTTTTTGTACCCGTTAACATCGGTGATGTAAAACCCAAGCAGATCACGTGAATCATAAATAAATTGTCTGCGTCTCGAAATAAAATTTTTTCGTTTCTAAAAATGAATCAAATGAGATGAAATAGATTCATCTTCTCAGGTAACGGTTGTAACTATGAATAGTATATAGCTATAATATAGTATAATAGGTTGAATAATTTCATTAATAAGTAAAAATAGAACATAATGTGAAGTACAAATGAAACATAAAATAAAACTAAGTATAATCTAAAAGATGTGTAGTGCCTTCCTGCTCATAGAAGGGAACATAGGCATCTCCGCTCACGAGGGATTTGGATGAAATTGGGGTTACTCACTGACTTTTAAGTTGACTCAAGATCCATCAGAAATGTGTTTTAGTGCAATAAGGATGTAGGGATTTAATAACAATCCTAATGTTATTCAATTCAAAAGATTGCTCATTAAGAATGAACTCAAGTTTTTCATGGTTAGTCTAACTATATAAGTGATTACCTCGATATATTCGGTCATATCAGGTCATATATTAGGTAGTTATCCAGTTCGTAGTAATAAATGAGGTGGCAGAAGATGATAACGAAGGGGTGGTACAGTATATGACTGGCTATGTAGTTAGCAAAATCTCCGCTCTTGATCAAATTCTATTTGACATCCAGAAAACTATGTCAAACGAAAAAAAATAAATAATAAAAATAGAACGTACAAAGATATTATTGTATTATTGTGCAAATTTCGGGAAATTTTCAAATGCAAAATACTTCAGATGGAGTTCGAACTCAAACCGGACTATGCAATATTTGGAAAAACTGTGAAAAATTACAAAATGCACATTAAACCAAAGAGGGAAATGCTTGTAGTGAAAAGTCTCACTGACTAGACCAAAACTCAAATTCGATTTTTAGTATTTTTTGAAAACTTGGTGTGTTAAATCTCAATTTCGGTGATTACGTCGAACCTGGTACATCACGCCTCTTCCTTCATTCACTCCGTTAACTGCAGATTCCATGCCATCAGCTTGTTTTGAGGAGCTAACAGATGAGTGACTCTCAAAAGATAAATCATATACTTAGCTACTGCACAGCCACGCATTATCCATGTTACCCAAATAAAAACTCACCCTCCATTAAACATCTCCCCCTTATTCTATTCCTTCCTATTTCACTGGCATAGTGCTGGAAGAGATGATACAGCTTTTTCGACTAAGAATGCCGAAATCTCGATAAAAAAGGGATGATTGAGACGAGAACTTGCTGGAAGATAAAATGACTTCGTCGAAGCCAGGATGGGAAACTTTTTGTCACTATCGTTTATGATAGTAATTTTCCTAGTGTGGTCGATTGTCTGGGAAACCTGTTATTTAGCCTGGACATCAGGGTGTTTTGAGGATGTTCATTGCGCCAAGGCTTTTTTTCTGATATGAAAGATTATTTGTTGTGAACAAATTACACGCCCTTTAGCTGCCTGATAAGTGGCGGTGGAAGTAATACAGGGTGTATCAACGATTAGTGGATGAACGATAGCTGCTTCCCCATTTAAGATAGGAAAAAATTGCTAAAATAGAAGTTGTGAAGAACAAGGAATGTTCTGAAAGTAACTAACATCAAAATCATGTTTTTTTGTCAAGATATATTTTCATTCGATTACCTACTTGCCTGGCTGCAGGAGTAGTCCCCACAACTACTACTACTTATTCTTAAGACCACTGTGAAAAAGTCATAAATGCAATGACAATTTTTTTATACATTGCTAGACATTAAAGACGATTGTTGATTCAAGCAATTAAAACGTTGTGAAAAATTTTAACAGGTAGAAATATTTCAATCATCAAGACGATGGATGTCCGAAATGAAAGTAATTAAGTTACTGTATCGACTCAATAATTTCTCCAGAAGACCGCAGAAAAGTTAGCGAAATGTATCTGTTTTATAGGTATATCGATGACTTTCTGAGATAACATCAGTTGTTCTATCGTTGTCTTCACATCCCTCTGCAATCACTTTTCACCAACAGTGAAATTCTGGAACCTGTTGCATAGGCAGGTAATCCAAATGATCTGATTTAATTTCCATAACTTTTTTCGACTTATTCCAACAAGTGTGTTGTCTTGTGGAGGCAACAAACATAAACTCACAACTTCTCTCTATGAAACACTTTTTGGAAAGTAATAAGGCGACTCCATGAATTGGAGACCTGGGAGACTATGCATATAACAATAGTTTCGTCCATAAACATGTCTGTCTTACTTCAGAAGATGAAAGTCACATTCTTCCAAGACATTTGTACATAAATCATTAGACTAACGCATTTCACACAGGACAAGGAATTCTCACGGCTCTTCTGGAAGATTAAATTCATTCAGTTCCTTCCGAAAATAGGCATCATCAAAAATAAACGAGATACTTTATTCATGATTCAGTCCTGATTCCGTTCCCAAACTTTAAACTGCTGTAATTGGAAAAGGGAAACGACAACGTTCAGGACGTTTTAATGGAACTGACATTCTCCATTTTCGGTAGTTTAGCAGGTGTGAGGCCCTTTCATAAACGTTGTTACATGCCTAAATTACATTTTGAATGGATCTGGAAAGTGATATTTTCCATTTTATGGTATTCGTAATTGATGTGACTGGAACATCAGAGTCCATTAAACCCGTGAATTTTTTTGCTCCAACATATCGCTCTCTACAAGTTTCAATTACAGAAGAAGGATGATGTAGTTATGGAAACGTGACTTTTTCCTCTTTATCATTATTTATTTCAAACGGAAAACATCCAGAGAACATATCTGAACCATATGGAAAATCTATCCATACTTCGACTCTGCAACATTCCACTCCATCAAGCAGTTCAAATACTCTACAACTCTTGTATGACATCAATTTTCAGATAACTATATAGATATTTTCCCAATGATTTCTTTAAAAAAACAATGTATAAGTTCTGGTGATCAAACGCGATCTACAATAGCAGTTACATTTTTGAGAATTGCAAGCAACTGAGTCACTAGACTGAGTCTTTTCAATCAACACATTTAAGAACGAGGACACACGCCTGTCCCCTATTGCGCGTAGGCGCAACTGACTCTCTTCATTTGTTCCTTCCGCAACTCAAGTCTTTGAGAAGTTCATTTAACTTCATCTCCTCCACTAAAACTTAAATTGTTCCAAAGCCAGGCCTTTCTAACCCTGTTGTAATTTGTCAATAACGTCTAAATAAAATTGTGCGTGAGATCTTCCCCTAAAGGTGCAAGCTATACCGAGCTCAATTTATAGTCGGTCTCTAGGGTACATTACTTTTAAACTTTCTTATAAACTGCTAGAGAGCTGAACACTTTATAGGTATTAGAGTTTATGTTTTTACCGAGCGTCTGGAAAATGTGAAACAGCATTAAGATTAAAGCATTAAAATTGAGCTACTCAACTCAATCTAACGCCACCTCCCTCCCAGGCAAAAGTAAAGAGGTAGATACAATAAATGAAGACTTCTACTTCCTCATGCAAAAATAACATGTGAGTATTTGAGTACCTAAAATGCGTTTTGTCCCACTTCACGTAACCCTTAGTTGTTATGAAATAATTATACTGGAGCAGGAATCAGTACCCTCTTTGGACCATATGCAACGATTTAAGACTAGTGAGACAAGTCTCACTTATACATGCCAAAGAAAAAACTGGGTTTTACTCCTGCCTCAGTTTTCAACTCGCCCATAATCCAGGCAATTTCTTCAGTAAATGTTGAAAATAATCGCTCATACACATCCTACATAAAAAATGAAGTATGTGATTTCAAGCTTGAGGTTTGCCCTTCACAATACTGTTATTGAATATATACAGTGACCGCCAAAAAGTATGTACCATATGGGAAAAAAGTTCATTATTAGAGTATTGGAAAAAAGGTTCTTGGGAAAAGTTTGTGCATGTCTGATAATCTGAAAATCGATTTTGACACATGTCATGTGATCGCTGGTATGGCGGCAAATAGAAAAAAATTACTATGAAAAAGCAAAAAGTGGGGTAAAATGGCAAGATATCCAAAAAATTTATTTGAAAAGTTGCTTAGAATTAAATTTTATACAAATATACAAAGTTTGAAAATGGCTATTTTTTAAATATATTTTCCTATCTGTATAAAAATATCAACTTATCATCTTATGGATAGCTTGACCATACTGAAACATTTGTATTTCAATGATAATGACAAAACTTTCTCATTTCCTCTACACCAGTGAGCACTAAATTAAGAAAATTGGATTTTGTCAAAACCCTGGCTGTTACATTGGTTCGTATCTAACAGTTATATCAGAATTCCACGACCACTGTGATGACATGACACTCCAAAAACATGGTGTTTTCCAGATTATAATCAAGTTTCGATGATAATCGTGCCAGAGCGTTTCACTTTGCATGCAATGTTGAAAACTCTAGCCTCTTTAGTTTGACGCACTATTTTTGCGAAGCAAAAATTGATTATAATCGGAAAAACACGATATTTTTGGATTTTCCTATTATCGCAATAATCGTGGAATTCTGCTATAACTGTTAGAACTAATGTAACAGTAAGGGTTCTGACAAAATTCAATTTTTTCAATTTAGTGCTCTCATCGGAATACAAATATTTCAGTATGGTCAAGCTATTCATAAGAAAATAATTAGATATTTTTCTACAGATAGGAAAATATTTAAAAAAAACTGCTATTATCAATTTACTTACATTATTTTTTCAAACTTTTTGTATGTGTATTAAATTAAATTCTAAGCAACTTTTTCAAAAAACTTTTTTCGATATATTGCCATTTTACCCGACTTTTTGCCTATTCATAGTAATTTTTTTCAATTTGCCGCCATACCAGCGATCACGTGTCATGGAATTTTTGGCGGTCACTGTATATGCAGGATATGAATAAGCGATTATTTTCAACATTTAGTAAAGAGAATGCCGATTTTATGGGTGAGTTGAAAATGAGGCAGGAGTATAACAAAGTTTTTTTTTTGGCATGTATAAGTGGGACCTGTCAGACTACTTTAAAATTGTTGCATATAGTCCAAAGAGGGTATGGGTTGCTGCTTCAGTATAATAATTCCATATTTACTAAATTATTCATGATTTTCGGATCATCCGCAAACATCTCCGTGAAGTGCGACAAAACATTTTAGGTACTCAAATACTCGCATATTATATTTCCATGAGAAGGTAGGAGTCTTCAGAAACGATATGAACTTTTCATTTTCCTTCTCCGATCATTTTTAGCAGAGTTTTGACCATTCAAATATTCGGCTCCGCTAGAACTTTCAGCGGCGGATAAGTCTACACCTGAAATTTGATGTTGGCGTTCAATCACGTTTTCTGAGAAAACGAGCTCATTTCGTAAGAAATTACTAGGAATCATTTTTATAGAAAATTGAATTGTCTTTCACCAGTTGTTTTTCTGATAAATCATATACTTTCCGAAATTACATATATTTTATATATTTTTAAACGAAAAAAAAAACCCACCCCTGGAATTTTGGTAAACAATTTTTTTTCGCGTTTATCATGGTTCCAACTACTAGCATACCAAGTTTGGTTCTTGTCTCAAAACTCAATCGTACTGGATTACAAACAAAGTGTTCATTTTTCCGGCAGGAATATTGTGACGACATTATGGAAATGTCAGGATTCGCTACTGACTGGTTCAATGTGATTATCACCCTCTTCATGACGAGTCACGTTATATACAGACAAACTCGACAAACCTCGAGCTAAATGCCGTATCAGAAAAGTCCATGAAAAGTCGGTAAAACTTCATCGAAATAATACCCTTATCAGCGTATACGCCATTAGGCTGATTCAATTATTTGATGTGTTCATAGATAGCGCCCGTTAGGTAAAACTCTGCTAACGAACAAAGCGCCACAATTTTGAAAAAGGTGTGTAATTGATGACATAGCGGCCACCGCTATTGTATTCTTATCGCGCGGCTTTCCACTCAATAAACCGATTATTAGACTATTAGCACTGGGGTGTGCGAATGATACCCCTCGATTAGGCCTATTCAATCCTGTATCTCGGGGTGATTGGGTGGGTTGGTGTCATCCCTTATTTAGCGCTTCCTCATTCCAGAAGGTGTGTGTGAAACATCCAGAATAAATGATGTGTCGCCTCGGAAACCGCATATTTAGGTATGCATTCTGCCGAATTTATGGTGTTCAGGAAAAGGATCACAAACTCCGGAAAAGTTGATTATCAATCATTGAATACAATTGGTTATCGCAAACACCATAATTATTCCACCCCCGCAAAATTTTCATCATGAATTAATTACGCCCTTACTGTTCCAATAAACACATTCCAACGTTAAAATAAAAGTTTGACACTGTGGTGAACACGACTAAAGGACAGGGCACAACACCCTATAAAAAGGCTTTCAGCAAAATTTGATAATTTTTTGATATTTTCTATGGTCCAAGACCCTACTCAATTCTGACAAGTTATAGGAAGATCGCATGATTAGGTACTAGAGGGCCACTAGAGCCACTAGAGGGCGCCAAAGTTGAATATTTCAACATGCATTGTTATGGTACTTTTCGAGAAAAATCATGAAATCATCATCAAATCAAGAGTCAGTAATATTCATAACGGTACATGGAACACTAAAATTTAACATATTGAGTAATTACAAGTAGTAAAGGATATGAAATAATAAAAAAAAGTTGGGAATCAAAACATTCGAATCAAAAACAATGACAGTGAGGTTGTTTAATAACACAAATCATCAATCAATTACAGATTGGTAACTCGTTCAAAGACTTTCCGAAACGTAATATCGCTGATAATAAAAAAATCGTAATCGAAAAACTTATGCATGTTCGAAATATGATGAATTAATGAGTTACGAAAAAATATATAATTATATCCATTATTACACAGGGTGTCCAATACAAAGTATACATTTGAATATAGAAAACCCAACTTGAAAACCTGTGCTTCTCTCCGGATGGTTAAGTGAGTCCTCCTCAAACCATTTGGGGCATCAACTCTTGCCAAAAATTGAATGCAATGAATGCTTTGGTGGACAATTTATAGTTATAGTTATGCTCTTCATACCAACAATATACCGCAAACCATAAAGTAATTGCTTCATGAGCCATGTATTCACTGTCCTATCACCAAATTGACATGAACAGTAATATCCACTCTCATCCAAATGAAAAGGTTATGTTTCGCTGCAACTGCAGTCGAAACATTTAGAGATTTTAGCCAAAGAAGACCATGCATGGCAAAACCTAGAAACCAATCAGAACAGAGGAGAGTAAATATTATTAGGCTACGATTTCTTTCCAGATTCAGAAATGTAGTGAAACATTACCTTCCCATTTGATTCAGTAGCGAAAATTAATATAAAAGAGGATATAGGGGCGGGGATTGACACAGTGGTTAGCGCTCGGGCCTTGTGACCGAGAGGTCCTGGGTTCGGTTCCCGGCAGGAGAAGGTTTTTTTCATTTTCAGAACTATCCTCCACAATTCACTGTTGAATAATTATTATAAATATTACGACCTAATTGAAGACTATTGAAAGTTCTTGTTTGTGAAAAGTTAATATGTACTGTTTCGCGGTTATTCGATTTGTAAAGTTTGCGAGAAGTGGATTAAAGTTCGAAAATCGGAGAAATGAAATATTTGTGCATTGTATTCGATATTTGCAAAGTTCTGCTTGAATGGTGATGGAATGAAATACCTTTTTCTGTGAAAGTCTCTTGTAGGAATCCTCTGCAGCTTTTATTGGATTTTTCCAACTTTTATCTACTTATGGTAAGTATCCTATACATTACTGCATTCTCTTGGTTTTAATCTCCTCTTTGGCAGAAGGTTTCTTCATAAATTCCTTTCATTCTGGTTATTTTTAACTCTTTTTCAAGCTCTTTTTCCAAAAACTCCTTTCTCTTTCGCTTTTGTTTCTGTTTCCAAGTAAATTTCGTCTCAGTTTTAACCCGCAGTTTCGATCACTTTGGCATTATCCGTCACTAAGATTATTATTTTCTAATAACTGATGGACCTATTTATAATGGTTCCTTATATCATATCTACTCAAATTTTCCATATTTTTTTCTAATATATTTTCTCTCATTTTCTTTCATTCAGTTGCTCTTATGACTTAAATTTGGACATTTAGGTTGCTCGTTTTTCCTATTTTGAAAATCTACTTGTGATTGACTAACAAGTTTGATAAACAAAGTGTTTTATTTTACATTAATTTTATTGAAATTTTACTTTTCCTTGCTTCTTTCTGTCCTTTAGGATTTGTTTTAAATTTGCTTATGTGTTATATTAGCAACACACAATTACTTTCAGGAAATACTGATATTTTGGTACTGAACTTTGAATTGCTGAGTCTGTGACTGGTTTTAAATAACACTATTCTATTTTGTTGATAAGGTAAAATACTTTCGTCTCTACTCTACATATTCATAACAATATATACTAAAAATTTCCCTTTTTTTTCTAGCACTTTGACCTTGAAGAAGTTATACCCTTCAAGTATAGTATTAACAGCGACAACAACCAAACCAAAATCTACAATCAAACCGGCATTTACAATATAAGCATAAGCTTAGTTATTTCAGTTAGAGGAAGGGATAGTTGGACTATGCGACTATTTCTGCCACAGTAGAAACCAGTTAATTTTTAGCCTTCAACAGGATTTCATGAACAGTTTATCTCTGCAAAAGTAGAAATCACTAAATTGTTAGCCTCTCGCAGGGTTTCATGAGAAGTAGCGCAAAAAGTGTTAAGTGAGTTTCAGTAAAATCGGAACGATCATATTTACGGGGAATATCGGAACATGACCCATATGAGCTATTCGGACAAGTACCGTTATCAGCAAAAACTTTGTACGTTTTATGCCGTGCCAATTCAGGTAGAACTGATGTTACTACAGGGTGAATCTTATGGAATGGCGTCATGAAGAATAATTATGACAAAATCATCAGAACCTTGTTGTCTCGTATCTTGAAATATATTTGTTGTTACGCTACTGATTTCCGCATGAATGAACAGCGATAGACCGGGAATATTACTTGATCTAGCACAAATTAACGCGGAACGGGGTTCAACGTACAGAGACTTGCTCGCGGTTTTGCTCTCGTGATAGATATTCCACCGATACATCATAACAGATAACGACGTCTGATACGCTATTATAAAATAGTTCTTTGTGCACCGCTAGAATTATGCAAGTTGCATCATCATCGCTGAATTATACAAAGAGCTATCTGTTTTTCAGCAAATTAACTGGTGTAGTAATCAAAGTGAGCATTTTTTTCATAACAAGACTTCAATGTTGAATGATTTTATTATGCTATTTGAGCGAACCTATCAGTTTCTTCCATAATTAGTGACTGCAATTTTAAGTAGGAATTTATATTGAAGTTTGAATGAAATTGGCTATATATATCATTGAGTAAAGTAGCTAGTTTTGTAACAATAGGCAATTCTCCCCCAGACGAGAATTGAGTTTGTTTTATAAATACATTATGAAACTTACCATTTCATCCTTTTTCCTTACAAGAATTATTTAAGGGTTCTGTTTCTATTTCATCATTTGGCAACAGTGACTGAAGATTTCATATATAGATAATAAAGGACAACAAGTTCGTTTAGTTGATAAATTAAACAAAAATTATTCTTTGCTTATTTGTGTTCCATGTCACTCTATGATACTAGTGTTTTAGCATAATTTTCAAGGTTAATGGTTATGTTTGATATTCAAGTTCTTTGAGGCAACTAGCTTTTTGTCGGGATAACAAGACTGTTGGGAATTTTCAGGAGTAGAAGATTCCAAAAGTAATATAGACTGCTCAGAAATATATAAATACCTACAGCCTCATTCAATTGAAAAAATTCTTCATTGTGTGTCTTTCGGCTGAAAATACATAATGTTGTTCATAAGCGAGTGCCGAAAAAAATACACTTTCCAGAATGGTAACTCACGATAACTAAGTCTACAGAGTTTAATGATTCATGATTTGAGAATTGGCAATAGTGATGATTATCATGCATTAGTTGCATGATAATCATCACTATTGATAATGATTATCATGCGTTAGTTGCATGATAATCATCACTATTGCCAATTAGACGCCAATTTAGCCAACAAAAAATTAAACGAAGGGTGAAAATCAATGGGATGATTTCTTACAGAATTATTATCGATAGTATTGCGAGCATTCACGGTATTTTCCCCGAGGGTACAACTACACATTTCACGTATATAAATGGGAAAGTCTACTTATCCGTCAGTGCATTTGAAGCATCACAACTTAACTTAACTAAACTTTTTCGAAAGTCAAGTGGCAAAACGTTTGTTATCTAATATGTGATTAACTCCTTTGAAACGTTCGTCCTTCTTCAAAATTTTCATCTTGTCCCAAAATTACATTCCATTGCTCTTTATGAAATTGTCACCCAGTATAACAAAAACAAACAAACGTATACGGCAGAGCTTTGCATAATATTATGGAGCTCTAAACACAATCACATTTCGTATCTGTTGTTACAGAACAGTTTAGTTTGTTGGCGAATAGATGGAAGCCAGTTATAATTTATTTTCCAACAAACGACGAGCACTGAAGGCATTCGCTTTTGTTTTGAGCGGAAACAACGACAGCCGACGCTTCAAATGAGAATCGTCACTTTTGTGACGAAACATAATAGATTATGTAGATTTGGCAATGGAATGAAGTCCATCAATACATCATTTATAGGTACACTGATTTACCCGAGTTCAGTATATTCCCTGTTCGAATAGAACTGGCGATCACTAGTGATACTTTTTCAAGAGATATCAGACATAGGTTTAGATACAGAGTTGAATGTGGAAGCAGAATTAATTTATTGATATTTCGTAAAAAAATGGTAGGTATTCATCGACATTCATTTCCCTCTACATTTAGAAAACTCGTGTCTAGGATTCATTGCGTGGAATAACATGTTATGCTTACAACCGAAAATTCGTCTGTACTTCCCGGACGAAGCCCTTATGACGGAAGTAATGAGGGGAGTGCTGGATAATAGCGCCGTGAAGAAGCTGATACAAGAAGATATATAGAAAGAGAGAAAGACTCATTCTAGTACTACTTTTTATTGTCGACCACCTAATAGCACTGCCCTTGATAGGATACAAATGCCAGTGACTGGAAGGAAGTTATATTTTAACTCACCCTGTTAAATCAAGCGAAAAAAATTGTGCGTGATTTAGCGACTTTTGTTTGGTGACATACATGCAAAAAATCTGTCAAGGCTAGCTACTCAACCAACAAGATCGCCATATTCGTAACATACTTGAATATTGAAATCAGTTTAATACTACCGATAATATTCCCAATTATTTCATTCAATGCGTGAGAAGTGGCTATAAACAATCATTAATAATATTTTGAAATGTTTTATGGTGTCGACTACAAGTTCACAAAGAAATAATATCAATTAGTCATTTTGATCGCCCACTGCACAGACACATTTTCATAATTTTATTCATATCGTATAGGTCGAGGTTATCGAAGGAAGCTAAAAGTATTTAGTGAATGTGGAACTTTACTTTTTCTCCACTACTGATTTCCAGGACTTTAATTGTCAAAAAATGAGATATTTCTTTTTGGAGAAACGAGAGAGAAATGCATTGTGGCACCATTCCTCACAGAAAGATAAATCAATTTCTATTTTATCTGTTTGCTATGATGGTGTACTGGAGAGCTATAAATAACCAACTTCTACACTGCTTGGCAAGACGAGAAATTTTGGTTTACTGAGAAGTGAATTACATAAAGGAACAATTTCGAAGACTTATATAATATATATTTTTTTGAAAATAATACAAAGTCTTCTCCAGCAATAGTTTAATACTTAAAGCTTTGAATGAAGATCCTACTTTAAAGTTCTAGAAGTTCTGGATAGAAATCCTTCTCAAAGGCATGTTTCGAACATATAAATGTTCATCTTCAGTTTCATACAAAGAATGAGTGGAGATAAAAAACTAAATTAAAATAAAATTCTAGATTGCCTATGTGGCTACATAATAAATATAACAGATAGCCATCTTGGCAATCTACAATTTTGTTTTAATTTAGTTTTTTATCTCCACTCATTCTTCCTTCTTCATGTTGTCCGTTAAACTGAAGATGAACATGTATATGTTCGAAACATGTCATTAAGCAGAATTTCTATCCAGAGCTTTCAGAACTTAAAAGTAGGATTTTCAACCAAAGCTTTAAGTATTAAATTATTTGTGGAGACGACTTAGTGTTATTTTTCAAAAAAAACTTGTTTTTCCTCTTCAAGTATAAACTACTACCTTCTCACTTGCTTGTAAAGATTCAGCCGGTGACGGAAATAACAGTTTCGACAACAACAATTCTTTTTAACAAATAACTGCAGCATAGATTTGGATGAGATAGAAATTTCTTATCTTCAAATCTTAGGCCTATCGTGTTCTACGATGATGAATGTGATCTACCAGTGATTCTTCGACTTAAAAATACCATTCGATTGGTTTCGATGTATTCGCCATAACATTCATTCGTCAAATCACAAAAAAAAAGTCGCAGTCGGTAGGATTCGAACCTACGCTCCCAGAGGGAATCTGATTTCTAGTCAGACGCCTTAACCGCTCGGCCACGACTGCTCATATTAGGAAATGCTTAAAGACATTACCAACACTACAGTTATAACAGATTAACAAACCGCTTAACACTTTTATACAATATAATTATTATGGAAAAATTTTGGTGATGTTAACAATAGCAAATAAATGAGTTTTTTGGCAAATATGATTCAGTGAGAAAGTAATGAATGATGAGGTCAAAGGAAACGTTATTTATTGAGCACATCAATTCAAAGTGAATTAATAGATTAGAGGTACCTATCTGGTAGGTATGAAGCCAAAGTATGTTTTTTTTTAAATAATGGATACGTGAGTTGTAAGTATTACAACCAAAACTGATTTGTATTTTTCATTAATACCAAAATTATCGGGTTAATGTTCTTAAAGCCGTTTTCGCATTAACTGTTTCAGTAAATTTCAACAAATAGGGTATCATTGGAAAGATAATTTTATGCCCGTTCAAATGATATATCACTCGACCCCACGTTCCATTTAAAATTTTAGAGTTGTAACACCCCTTCGCTAGGGGGTTGAAGACACAAGTTGCAAAATATATCTAAAATGTGTCCCCCTCAAAAACAAACTCTACGTGTCCGAGCATTTTTGCTTGCAATTCCACAAAAAGGATAAAAGCTAGGTGCATACTTTTCGTTGGACCACTCTGTATTCAACTGAGAGGGCGAAGTTCAGAAATACAAACGTAGGTTGCAAAGATGGTTGGAATAAAAAATAGTTGCTCATATCAAGAAACTAAATATTTCGCTCAAAAATATTGATTAGCTAGATATTATATTCACACAAAAAGGTAGTGAAACTACTAACATACGTCTTATTCTGTAGAATTCTGAGCTTTTGTATGTAGAGTCCATGTTGATTCATACCTTGAGATTTATAGCAACATTTGGCACCTACTAATCAAAACATTTCAGCGCTTACATGGAAATTCGGTTAATGGACTAAAACGTTGAAATATATTTTGGCCAACATTCAATTTAAAAGTTCCATACACTGAAACGACAACCATTTATCATTTCTTTCTTTCATTTTCAATATAAAGAGGTGTGAAAGCGACGGCGAAGTGTATGTGATCCGACGGAATAAACCAAGCGTGAAACACCGCCAGAACTCTTAAAGAACATGGGAACACCTGACGCTTGTTCGCAGTTCCTAATATTCTCTCACTTTCCACTTTACTACGAAAGGAAATATCACAATGTTCGGCAAGGATCTATTTCATCTCTGTATTAGCAGTATATTTGTATTAAGGTGCGTCTAAACGGGTAATACTTACTTTTACTGCAATATATGACTGCAATACAGTTGCCAGAAGTATTACCAGCGGTTACAGCCAGACTATGCAATATACTACAATATTTTTTGAGTGTAGCCTGGCCATATAGCCACACATTTTTTGTATGGCCAATGCATCATTATGCGTTGCCGGAAAGTTTCAGGACGATCGCATGGGAATTAAAAATACTGCAATATTGCCCGGCCAGCTGTATTGTCGTTTCATTTTGTGGCATAGCTGAATCTCTTTCTATTGACATAAAGGTTGCCGTGAGAGGTTAAGACGCTACAGTTTGTTTATACTATAGTCGGTGCGTTGTTTGTTTCTTTGTATTTTTGTACCAGTCACTCTTGGACATTCTTGTAAAGTTTTCGAATAATTGGTTACCAATGCATATTGTGTATCTAAAGTAGTACAGTCTTATCCATAATCTAATTTTCTTTCAAAACAATATAATAAGCTGCTGCGACGTGAACGATTTTGTCATTAATGTAGCCCGTGTACACGACAAACATATGAGCCATACTGGTTCAGGCATCCCAAGTAGCACACCCATATTGGGACAATATTGGCACAATATTGTGAAAATATTGGTAAAATATTCAAATAATAATATTGGCGAGAAAAAAAATGTGAACATTCGGCGATATTGGTCCAATATTTAAAAAATTTTATTGGTGTAATATTCTCGAAGCAATATTGGTACAATATCGCTGTAGCACACTTACGTTGTAATAATAATAGTAAAATATTGGCAAAATATTCAAACGTAATATTGGCGCGATAAAATTATGATTATTTCGGGATATTTGTACAATATTAGGAAACTATACAAATAATATTAGTGAAATATTGTGGAAGCAATATTGGACTCAAAATATTTAGCGATATTGGTACAATATCATTTGCATATATTGGTAAAATATTCAAAGTGAATATATCGCCTTGGAAACATTGTTGAAATATTTCCAGAAAATGTCGAATAATTTGAAAATTCTACAATTTCATTTCTACTGAAACGAAACAGTCCACGTTCCGCCGAGGTTGCAGAAACGTTCCTTTTTTGAATTGTGTTTTTATGAGGTTTCAGCTTTTTATTTTGATAATAACGTCGGGTGATCTAACATTTTTATACGACTAACGGCTAACTGTGTTATCGACTGTTGATCTGTTCCCCAAAACTCAAACCGCCACACCTGTCGATTTATAGAGCAAGTACAACTTATCAAGCGAATAATGCTTAAAGGACCCTTGACCAGAATTCGCTAGTTTTGGCTTTTGATGGATAGATGGCGCAGGTATGTCCTTCTCGACATTTTTCGAACTTTAATTTGAATTGCGGTTTTTTATTTGTAAAGATAAGGTGCTGAAATGAAATGCGGATAAAAAACTCATACTTTATTGAAAAGGCACAACGAGGATTATTTCGTGTAAGTGGTCATTTGAAGGAGAACTGCGCGACGGCCATTGCTGATTTGTTGGCTATTTTGCTGATTTGTTAAAGCTATTTTTAAGAGCCAAAACGGCCTTCATGTTTTATTCATTTGGTTGAATACGCAGCCTGGTCTTAGGTAAGCCCTTTCTTTTTAATATTCACCAGTAGGAATCCTATAAAGGAATTGTTTCATATAATTTAGATTATACTACTTTTGGGATAGTTACACACATGTCAGAGAATATTCAGTGCCCTGTATATGGTGATCGCCTATCGAAGACCCAATAAATATTTCTTTGTGGTATCCAGAACCAACCGCTTCTTATTTGGTCAGACCCCACATTCCTGCATGTTTCACTACTTCAATTAACCACTGAGTGGAATGACTTGTTAACGCATTGTGAAAAGCATTATTTAATATATGTTACTATGATTCAGCTGTCGTTTCATATGTGGGGCCACCTAGTGGCTTCTTACCCAAGTTTGATCATAATTAATTTCAATATTGTTTGTTGAATATTCGACCAATATTCAAATTTAAATGATAGTGATGAATGTATTTTGTAATATTGTATCAATATGGTCTTTCAAATATTGGCGTGAGGTTTTCGTAACAATCTCAATCATTATAGGGTCAATAATGTTCCACCAATGTGCAATAAAACTTGGATACACTTGGATATCTCTAAAATCTATATGAGAGTAATATTGAAATAGCAATATTGAAGCTAGATGCTGGAAGCAATATAGCTCTATCGATATCGGTGAAAATTATTGAATCAATATTGATATTTTATAAATCAATATACATTCAGAACAGGTTGAGCCAATATTCCACCAATATTATCAATGAAATATTGTTTTTCCAATATGCATCCATATTGGTTCAATATTATTTTTACATTTAAAATATATCCATATTGGCACAATATGAAAACAATATTCAGCCAACATGAGGTGCTACCTGGGATATTGCCGAGATATATTGCATTGCATGTTTTTTGAGATGGCCGGACATATTATCTGCATTAAAATGTTTTTGTGATGGCCGAATATGTTGTTGCAATCTATTGCAGTGAAAATATTACCCGTTTAGACGCACCTTTAGGTTTCCGACTTTTTAACATCTTGATAAACATCGATTTTTGAGTTCAATATTTCTCCTGATCGCGTCAAACAAAAATAACGTGAATATTCAAAGATTAGACTTGTGTGTCACAGCCGTATATATACACAAATAAGTCACAACTGTGTTTTCCAACTTCTTTCAGCAGTATCAGAAAAATATGGAAGAGGTGTCATTCGATTTGGAATAGAGCTAGATGATTATGACAAAAATTAAATTCCGCTCAAGAAATTTGCAAAAGTTCTAAAAAAATTTGTAAAAAGGGGTTCGGTTTTTTGCAAATATCTCAAAAACCAATTAAGCTTTTTGGAATCTGAAGAAATATTTGAGAGGATATTTCCTAAAGAAAAGTTTCCCTCGGAACTGTAGGACTAATATTTATAATTTTCCCATATGGTTGAAAATACCAAGTCTGTGAATGAAAGGACTATAATTTTTTGTATAGAACAGGACGGGCGGCACACTGAATGCTGAATTCGGGTTCTTTATAAGATTATTGAGATGAATTAATGAATGTTACACACATTGATAAATGTGATGATTTCAATTTCCTGACACTGTACTCACATAAACAAACTAGACCAAGGTTGTTGTTTAAATAGCCGATATTCAAGATCGCAAGTTAATAGTTGATAAAGTCGAATCAATTAATGAACCGGATCAACAACCCACTCATCTTATTACTCCTACATCACTGCTTCATTGGGTTTGATTCAAACATTAATTTATCAATTGATGACTTAATGCCTTACTACTAGATACAATTAAATAGAAGCACCAAATGAGTGAGCCATATAATTTCAACAGGAGCCTAGTGAAAACAATAATTTGAATTAATCGAGCAATTTATCTAAACTCTTTTGCATTCGATTGATTCAGAATAACTGTATCAAGATAAACGAATAATTTTAACTAATCGGGACATATAATTGATTGATTGCCTCTACCGTAGACAAAAATTTGTTCATCAAAACAAACGACTTATTAATTTTGAAGAGATCCTACTTATATAATATGATAATATTATAAACAATTTTTATATTTGGGTGTTTGGATGATTGCTACTCAATCACGATATTTGGATGATTTTACTGGAACTGCTTGGGATTCGAGAGAATCCTCATAGCAGAGCTCCAACATTATGGGCCTCCATTTCTTTTTGGATGGATATTTTGGTGTGAAACCACGCTATTTGGATGATTTTACTGGAACTCCTTGGGATTCGAGAGAATCCTCATAGCAGAGCTCCAACATTATGTGTATCCATTTCTTTTTTGAATGGATATTTTGGTGTGAAATCACGCTATTTGGATGATCTTACTGGAACTCCTTGGGATTCGAAAGAATCCTCATAGCAGAGCTCCAACATTACGTGACTCCATTTCTTTTTGGATGGATATTTTGGTGTGAAATGACGCAATTTGGATGATTTTACTGGAACTCCTTGGGATTCGAAAGAATCCTCATAGCAGAGCTCCAACATGATGTGCCTTCATTTGTTTTTGGATGGATATTTTGGTGTGAAATCACGCTATTTGGATGATTTTACTGGAACTCCTTGGGATTCGAGTGAATCCTCTGACCAGGTAAAAAAATCCATTTTGTTCAAAACATATTACCTACTCAATAAGAGTTCTAATATTAAATACCGCCATTTTGTTTTGGTAAATATTTTTGTGTGACATTTTGCTGTCATATAGAGAGTCGAAGGACGATTCAAATGAAGTATGATTCGACCCATAAAAAAAAACATATTTGTAAGATTTTTTTTGGGTCAAAAAGTAGCTTGTGAACTACCAACTTGTGAAAAAAAAATCGTATCCGCTTAACAAATAACAAGGTGGGGGTAACTTTATGGACAGACTGTATAATGGTAATATGAACGTCTACCGGGGCACCCCCGCGACGGGTGGTTACAGGAGGGTTACAATTAAAGCAACAAAAAGAACTGGCCAGCGGCCTTTCATAATTTTTTCGCAAAACGTTTCATATAAGATTTGTTCATTCGTTTAAGTTCTATCTATTGCATATTTGATATCCCGATTTTCTTCATCAGTTTAGCTACAAAAGGGGATGATTTTTTTTGTTTTTTCGGAAAATCGGTCGGGAAATCTTAACTATTGCTTTTTGCGAAAATTCTCAAAATCTTATCTGCACAGAAACACATTTAGGAGTACTTCTCAAAAAAATATAATGTCGAAAAAACGAAAGCTCTGACCGCAACGAATTCCAATTGAAGAAACGAACAAAGTCCCGTAAAATTCTTCCTAGAAGTCCGATCGAAAAAAAAAAAAAAACTCGAAAAAGAATTTGCTCATACGAGTAAAACGGCTCAAATTTCGAATCGATATCTTCGGGGATACGACGTTTCGAAAAATCACCCCCTTCCCGCAGACAGTAATGTCACTTTACTCTTATATATAATTAGTGAATTGAAAATATCAGCCAATTCTCACTTAGCAGTACGCCACTGATAATAACGGCTACCATTTATAAAAAAGTTTCCCATATGGTTCCAAGATTTTGACGGACACTGTGTATCGATTCAAACATGTAGGTGACCAGCAAGCTTTCCTTTGATATATTTTCATACCGTATTTCTATTGATGGCATCCAGTGTTCTATTTTCAATGAGTTTTCAACATTTTCGCTTGAAAGACATACGGAGAGTAATTCCACATCCATCTATATTCATTTTGATGGCCTACATCTGTATCTGATAATTCATCATGGCTTTCAATGTTCCAACATCCATATCTTTCCCTTCTTCATGGTTTTCCTTCATAAAGGCAAAAATGAATACATCATAAATCAACTGGGTAGCAGACTCGTAATGGATTTTTTATTTCGATAATGTCGAGCACTTCGAGCAGTATTCTCTGTTTAATCTTCGCGAATGGAAAATGGAATGCAAGAGTTTGTTTATGAGTTATTCACATGGTAGCTACAGCGTGGAAACATTATAAGAGTAAACAATAATGAAAAATGAGAAATAAAAATTCCTGTTTTTATACCCTTTTGTTACTGCAGTTTCGTCCTATATGGACATTATCAAACTATTTTTCAAACTAATAACTAAATATACCAACACACTTGCCTTTTATACCAGGCCTTTTTTATTCACTAATGATAACTATGAAACCCGTAATAAAAATATTAATACCTACATCTGAGTAATTACCTATATCCTTGTACCTGTTCATGATCGACATTGTGGACGGGCTATATTAAAAACGGATGAATATACTAAGTCTGCAAGCATTCCAAAGTAGAATCGCTTTTTTCTAGTCTGAATGACCTTTCGTCCTCGGCATATCTTTTTTAAATAGCTAGTCCACATTGCCCCACATAAACACTGTTACACTCTGGACACTGAAGCTTAGAAACTCCAGATTTAAAGACTGTTATTATTATTACTATATATTGAATCGTGCGATAACCTGTCGCAATATGTGGAGGAAAATATCTCTAAATGAAAATTAGGTGGATTTTACTAGATCTTGCAGATTATTATGTAAAATTTCGAAATTACAGGATTCTGCTTATAAAATTTAGAGAATTCCTTACATACCTATACAATAAAATTACATATCTAGTACAGTAAATTTACTGTTACTATCAAGTAAACAATTTACAGGGGCTACTGTAGAATTACATGAATTCAAAATCCAATAGTTATTTAACGTGAAATAGCAAGGCATAATATAACTAATGATTCTTAGTGTAAATTCACATTTTACTTTTGACAGTGTAGGTAATTCTGTGTGTTAGAGATTCAGAAGCTAGTCATTGAAGTACACTGAACTGTAAACTTTGCGCGGCAATCTTTTGAATCTGTAGCTCACATTACACATATAAAGAAATTAGTTTTTACTTTCCAGGACATTTGAATGAAAGCTTAACTTAAGTTTTTGTCTTAATATTCATTATGGGTGCCTACCCTGTTCTGCTCCAAAATAATTGCTTGTTTGATAGAGATAGCCTTCACACACAAAAGAATCAAATTGCTTCTTACAAATTCTCACGAACTTTCATAATTCTCAGTTGACTATGAAAAATTTAATGACAAACATGTTAACTATAATCGGAAGTTTATATACCTACCTATTATTTTTACAATTAACTTGAACACTTTCAACAATATTTATACTTTTACTTTGGTATAATTGATGCATATTCCCTATTAAGCATTAAATATATGGTATGGACACGAGGTGCTTCAGAATTTTTCAGGAAAATTCCAATCACAAAAATATTTCAGAAAAGTGACACGGATTCTTTCTTCATTATTTCAGAACACAACTACTGCAGTTTCAGAATTGAAAGGAATTGCTAGTCCCTCGGCGTATTATTGGAAATAAAACTCCTTCAAAGGCATGCTGTAAATTTTATCGGGGAAGTGATGTATCAGCTCCTTGAGAGATTTGTCCGTTCTCCAATAAACTGAAAGAGTATTTGTCGGGCTTTAAACTCGAGACTTCGTTGCTAACCGCATGGCAAAGAGCCTTTCGACATTTCAAGTGTCTCTGAATAATACTACAGATTGATACTCATCCTCAAAACGTGAACTGGTTTTTGAGAGAGAAATGTTATACGCAAAAAGATGTCAGTGTTTCATAGTCAAGGGCTATTATAATTTTTGCAAAAGTTTGCAACGATAAAGAGTTTCGTCGAATACAGAGAAATATATCATAAGGGATTAACGACAACATTGAACCGTTTTTTTCACTAGGCGGTGTAAAAATGGATGCACCTGTTATAATTTTTAAATTTTATGATAGTTTATGATCTTTGATGATGGTGAAATGCCGCCTTTCAATATCCCCCACAATTTGCCGGTTATGAAGGTTCCTCAATAATTTGAGTACTTTCATTATTTTAAGTATTGAAAAAAAATTGATGTTTTACTGTTTCAGTCGCTCTTAAATTAGGCCGCTTGAAAACCCTGAATTTACCCTAACTATGAATCCATGAATACACCCTACTGGAATATTATCAACCTTCAATCTGATTGATCAATAAAACAATATGGTCCAATTTATGAATACGAGAGAATGAAAAATGGAAAGTTGGGCGCCTCTGGTATCAGACAATGAAAACATAAATACAGGCTATATCGCAATAAATATCCATAGCCAGCGCCTTCTAGTGTTTAAAGTAATAACTGAATACTTGAAGTTGATATTAGCGAACTCATGTTTGTTCTATTCAATTTCCAAGTTCTTGGTCTATTATTGGTGATAAGCCCCCAATACAGTGCCTTGTACTATACAAGCCTCTATGATCCCCATTTCAGAATAGACGTTTTCTTGTTCACTTAGCGCCCTAGGAACTAAGTAACATGCATCAATATAGAAAATTACAAATATCTCGAAAACGATCATCTCCAGCATTGTTGAGAAAGTGTACCTTTTTCACTTGGAAAAGGTGTGGGAATGAGGTTTTTTCATGAAAAGTACCAAAAGTTTACTGTCAAAAATGTTACGGCAATTTGAAATGAATAATGACAGCGTACGCAGCGCCCTCTGGATGTTACATGAAAATTGATGCGAAATTATGATTTCCCACGCAAAAAAAAACAAGGATACCAAATTTCGTGCAAATAACTTATTTCTTGCAAAAGTTATTTTCAAAAAGCGAAAAAAAAATTCAATTTCAACACCCTGTATGTCCGAAACGAAGCATTTCCGGACACAAGTTTATATGGACTTTTTTTCTTAAAATTGTCTCAGGAATACGTCACTTGAATATTTTAACGTACTTATGTTACACCCTGTATACTGATGGACAGGCCATCACATGAATCCTAATATAGTTGATCAAGACCCACACTTTCCAAAAAAATTGGCAAATTGGAGCCGTTTGTTTTCTAGTTTTAACGAATTGGGTGAAAATTAAAACGATTATGGTATTGATTTTCATTCATTGTCTTGCCATGCTGTAATGCAACACCCTTTGTGAGATATTATTTTTTACTGGAATGGAGCGACTCATGAGCTACAACTAAGATACAATAAGTTCATTTCTAAGAGAGTTTAATTTTGAATTAGAACAAAAAAATCAAATCGATGCATATAATACCCAAAATAGCCAAATTCGTTTTTTTGACACCCTGTAGCTCGAAAACTGGTCATAGGATAGGATCAATCTGTGAATTGGATTACATAATGAGGACGCCAGGACCTACAACATATCAAAATTTAAGCAAAATTTGCCGAAAGCCATTTTACGTAGTAAATGTCCGGGGTCCTTTGTTTACGATTTTCGATCGATATTCCAGAGTTAGTTGAAAAATCTCAGAAAATAATTATTATGCAATCACAAAAAAAGCTGAATATTTTCACATCACAAGTAAGAGTTTAATTTTCCATATTTATATTTTTTCCACTTTATACTTGTCAAAATTGAATCATATTTGATGATCTGGTCAATGACACAACAAAGTTGTAAACAACACCACCACCATTCAAATATAGTTATCCTGAATTCACAAAGGGATACTGAAAGCTTTCATCTCGCCTAACGTGAATATTTCAGTGGAAAGTAAAACTCCACATCTGGGCGGAAAACTGATAGTAATGCGATGGAAAACAGTGGCGTATGTAGACTGAAGTTTTATGTGACAGCCCATTAGGGAACTCTTGGAGTTGGTCAGGAAATAAATTGGTTCGCTGGATAGACATGAAGTTGTCTGCTGTTTACTTGAACTTTTCTATAAACTAAATAAAGTACCGGGTTCATCCCCAGGGTATCGGGAAGTTATCATACTTCTAACAATACATGCCTTCGGTTACTTTCCAATAAGGCATTCAATTTGTTTGATGGCTTATAGGACTTCCAATTTCCAATACACATGGCAAGGAAAGAACTGAAATGAGGCAAATACCTGTTTCAATAGCTATTTGTTTTTAACTGCAGAGGAAATTGTAAGTGTCACTTTTCCTTCCGCAATCGCAAAGGAAGGAAAACACTTTACTCCAGTATGAATCCAGAATTTTCAAATTGCAGCATGCATTAATAACATACATTTTGGTTACTGTCCTTCTATCTTACACCTTTTACAAAAATATAAATCCAAACACTAAAAAAATTGCAGAACAGAGGTATGCGAGTAATTTTACAGTGCTACAGATTCACCCCAATAAAGACAATGCTAATAGCACTTAACTGGTAATCGGTTTATTACACATATACATATTCCGCACATATTTCGCGCACTGCATATAAACTATATGAGATTTTTATATTTTAACCTTCATGGTCCTCTATCAAGCCAAAATCCAAGACATAATTTATTTCTGAATGTTTAACAATAAGTAAGACTTCTTAACATTTTGATTTTAGTTCGAAAATATGAATAGGAAATTCATAAAATCTTTTGTGGAATCAAATAAGTCACATTTTTCATTTTTCAATTTTCATGGAGAATGTTCCCCTTTTCAACTTCTTAACACTTTTAAAATTGTGACAAAATTTTACACTACCTAATTTCAAAATAACTAAATGGAAATATTGGCCAATTAGTTGATATACTGTTGAATGCAATTTGATTTTTTTTCGTTAGGTGGATATTCAGATAGTCTACTAGGACAATAAATGTAATGAATAAATCTCCATTTCCAGGACCAACTAATCTTATTTATTTCAAGGTCAAAAAGCTAAAAAAATACTATCGATTTTTTTTTTAGAAAAAAATCTGACACTGAATTCGAGACATTTTTAAATGGTTCATATGTGAATAACGTTGGAATGCATCAATCGATAAAAAAAGTTATAAGGAAATTTTGGAAATTATGTCGTTTGATCAACCTACCAATTCAATTTCAGAAGTTTTATTGAAATTCGGGATACACCACTGTATTTAGGAGATCTCGATTTATCGCTGGTCAAAATTTTATCGAAATCTGTTCATAAATAAGAAAATCACAAGATAATAAAATTTGAATAAAATGCGTTAGTGTAATTTCAGGAAAATGTCATTTTATCTCATAATATTTAATTTTTCTCTTCATCGACAAATTTGAATGAAATGATGGTCATTGATATTTTGAGGGTTGATAAGGCGGCATATTTCTAATATTTTATTCCCATGTAACATTTTTATTGATTGACACATTTCAATTTTCTAAAAAAAAATCGCTAGTTTTGAGACAAACCGTGCTGTGATCATTCTGTAAATGAATTTTAACCAAAACAATCTATACTAGTATTTTAATGCATTGAATTCCATTCTAGTATCTTAGTTCAGGTCGAGCTTTGTCAACGTAATCAATATTATATGACAATAAAGCATATCTGATTCTGATTCTGTACCGTGTTGTTCCGAAATTGATTGTGACGCTCGTAAAAAAATTCACACCCCAGCACGCTTTCGAATCTGCGTTGACCCTCTTGCGATATCAGTTTTACGTACCTATACTATACTATACCATTCTTCTCGGTTGTTTTTTAACATCTCAATAAAAATAATCGTACCTTGAGGCATTAGGACCTTTTGTGGCTGCTCAACACGACGCTGGGTCGTGTGGGCGACCGACGAATGTATTCAATCGATTTAAGGGTGTGCAGACAAGAATTTCCGAAGTTTGGGGATGCTGTCTCGTTGGCCAGGAATATTCAAGGATCAGAGTTCGAACGTCGAAAGATGTTTGCATTAGTAAACGTCACGCTGGTTTTACACCAGTGGATGAAGTGGGTTCGACAAACAAAGGAATTTGCTCGCTTCCATAGTTCTGGAACATACAGCAGTGTGACCCATTTAGGGTGGAAGCATCCTTAAAAAATTTTTGATCCGATCGGAATTTTTATTATTATTATCTTTTTTTGGTCAGGTAGACATTCGGAAAGTCCACTAGTACACCAAGTTTCACGAATAAATCTCCATTTCCAATGCCAACTATTTAAATCTAAAAAAGTTACTAGTGATTTTTTTAGAAAAAATCTGACTACACCACTGGATTTGTGACATTTAAAAATGGTTTAAAGTAAATTACGATGAAATGCGTCAATCACCAATTTAATTAAAGAACCTTCATCAAAATTCGGAATACACCACTGTATACAGGAGGTCTCGATATACCACTGGTCGAAATTTTATCAAAATCTGTTCATAAACAAAAAAATCATAAGATAATAAAATTTGATGGAATTTCAGGAAAATGTCATTTTATCTCATAAGTTTTATTTATTAAACATATATCAAATAAATTATAGTCAGTGATATTTCGAAACTTCCTCAATCCATTGGTGTAGTCAAATTGAATTGGTGGGTTGGTTAAACGGCATATCTTTCAAATTTCATTCCCTTATATAAAACGGATTGGCCATAGGTATGATGTAAGAACAGCATTTAAAACAACCAATACATTGAGATCAACTCACACATACAAAACCCAAAAACACTGATGAATGTTCAAAAAATTGTGTTTACAACATACCTTGTTCGTGTGGTAAGAGTTATATAGGTGAAACATCAAGACCATTGATTGTGCGCCAGGAAGAACATAAAAATTACATCAGAAATCGAAAAATAACGGGCTCGAAAACATCCGAACATATTCTAACATCTGATGGCGATCATATGAATAAAACCAACATTTTATTAAGAGAATCAAATCAAGAAAAAAGAAAGTTAAAGTAAACTGCGTGCATTCTTTTATCGAACAACTGCTTTTCAACAAATTCTAACGAAATGGACTGCACCTGGTTACCTCTCCTCAGAGATGAAATAAGAACTAATAGAATGGTGATTGATTGATACCGAACACCCTATGAATCAAGATACCAAATGTTAATCAAAAGAATCTTTGACAGATTTCATTTGACTCAAAGAAAGATCTTATTTCCAAAACCGCAATTCAAATTCAGTTTCTTCAGCGTCTTTCCAAGAAGTTTTGATAACGGAGGCAGATACAGCCTCCGAAACGTCAACAATTTTCAAAAAAAGAGAAATTGTGGAAGGTTATAAACCCAAAAAATCATGTCAAGAATCGGATTTCCTCCACAAAATTAAACTTTCAATCAATATTGAAATGATAACGTTACAACACTGAAATTCAGCTGAAAGAGCCAAGGTCTCTATTCCTAGAAACGATGCAAATGGGAGATACTGGCGCCGGAATAAACACCTATCGGGAATTGAAATGATTACAGCAGGAAGCATAATTCTGCAGAACCCAGTTGCATAATTGTTACCGTTAATCCTTATTGTGTATGTACATATCAGTGCAGCACAATTGTGTGGGCAGCTACTGTAATAGATGTGAATATTATTTCAATAAATTTCAACAAACTGTATGTTTGATTCCGGTGAAATTGCAATTATTATAGTAGGTGAAGTTATAGTTATGTAGTAGTTGAGTCACTTGCTGTAACGGGGCAGTGGTGATGGTAATTTTGATAAAAATCTCAAAAACTTGATAGACTTAAACCCAATCGTTCATCGCACAACCTATGTGAAATAAACATTTTTCGTTGCTCTGGGATGACTTTCCTAAGTTTGTTAAGATTTAATAAAATGAGGTGTCACTCTACATTTTGTCATTTGAATATCTTCCGATACTTTCATAGATACTTATCCAAGAAAATAATTTGATTATTTTATTGAATGGAGCAAGCGGAAATTCACACCATAGAAAGGTTCAACCTCAACAGGAAATACCGGAACAAGGAAATTGTGATCCTACCCGATAGTCAAGCAGCCATCAAAGCCTTGAGATCTTCTAACATAAACTCAAAGATGGTTTGGGAATGCCTAGACAAACTTAATGAATATACTGGGAACACACCAGCTGACTGTGGGACAAATACCACAAGTAGGCCTTCTCAAAATCCTAAAATTCCTGAAGGAATTGAGGCTTGGAGGGCTGCTGTAAACGAGAACACCTCGTGATAGCAGAAGAAGATGGGGCACAATAGATCTAATCAGTATAACTGTTAAAGAGCTTAATATTTGTCTACTTTTTGGTGGATTTATGGAGACTATACCTATATGTTACTTAGCAAACATTTTCATTTTCATGAATGAACAAGAAAAAATGAAAAATATATAAAGTAAGAACAGATATGATTCTATACCTCACAAATAGTAGCTACCTACCTTGTGTTGATTATACGTCCTATGAGGAGCAAGAGGAGCTGCGACAATTCAACGTAAAAACACGCCAAATGATGTATCTTTATAGAACTAAATCGTCCGTTCCATGGTTCTATTTTCCCAGACAACAGGGAGGCCGTGTACTTTTGAGTTTGGAGTATTTACAGAACAGAATGGTACTGGATGGAACCTGTAAAGTTATCAGGAGTTCAGATCCCATTCTCCACATGGTCCGTGACCATGAAAAAGCAGAGATTGGAGCATTCCTTCCTAAGGCAGCAGCACGGGCGGCCGATGAACTTGATGTAAAGTAATCAGGATTACAGATCGCTTATCTGCTTGAAATCTGCTGAGAAAGCAGAGATCGAAGCATTTCTTCCCAAGGCAGCAGCCCGTGCAACCTGTGAACTCAATCTCCCAAATTCTGTTACCGAGTTGCGGAGACTGAAGTACCTGTAGCTACATAACGATGTCAACTTATGAGGTCTTCATCAAGAACTTTGAAGACCTTAGCTTATCAAAAAATGTTACCTTCACATTTCTGGGCTGAAGTCGGAGACCGATGGATTCATAATGGTCTGCTGGGATGGTGTCTTCATCACCGTGTTCTACCGTAGTCGCGTGATGGCTATAGAGGTCCAAGATACTAGATGCCAAGCGAGGCTCCTGAAACCATAACGCATTTGCTATCGGCTTGTCAAGCTTATGCGGTCTCAGCATATTATCCACAGGCATAACGCGGCGCTACCAGTGTTATGTTACCGCCTACGACACTAGTACGGTAAAGACGAGGCACCGGTGTTAAGCTCTAGGGGATATTGAGCCCAATGTGGAGGATGAGATGGCGACACCATCATATTCCGAAAAGAGGAAAGACGGACTCAATATCGAGATTTAATCTTTGAACTCCGCAGACTTCACCCAAACTGATTATAGGGGTCCTTGGTGGAATGATGGACACGCTGCTCTAATCTAAAAATCATACCGGCTTGCCGTGATGTGGCAGAAATTTTCAACTGGACGAATGTAGAGCTCCACTCTACGGGCGTGGGAAGTGACCAAATGGGTTAATAGTATACCAGCGCGCCTCCTCGGTGTATCAAGGCTCCTAGAGGACGGCTACTATTATTATTTACTGTGAAACGGACTATTTCATGGTTCAGTGTTTGGTCCATACTTCGGGTCACCTCTTGCCTTCGCCTCTTTGTTTTCTGGTCTCATTCTAGCAGGAATGATGAAGTTTCCTCGAGTAAAATATCTCGGAAGCAAAATATTCGGATTTCTGGGCGGAAAGTACTCACGGGAAATTTAAGTATTTAGTTTTGTTACATCCGTGGCCTCGAATAGAACATTAATGACGTCCATCAATACCTACATATCACGCTGTCAAGCAGAACTTATATTCGTAGTATACACGATTTTCTCCATTAGGTCTCCATTACTTTCCATGTTTTACTTAGCTATATAAGTTTCATAGTTATTGGTAGTATTGGTTTTCTCGAAAAATGGCGAGAGGTGCACCCTTTCACAAATTCCATTGATGAATGTCAATTATTATTAGTTTCTGAAGGCCAAACAACCATACTCCCTGGGATGATCTAGTGTAAGTTGAGTCCAATAGTTCCTTAGAGGTGTATATCATATCAGTGCCGGATTTAGGAGGGGAAGGGGGCTATGGGAAAATCAGCCCCCGGCGGTGAATTTTAAGAAGCGGTAAAG
Organism: Chrysolina haemoptera; assembly: GCA_958298965.1. Classification (NCBI taxonomy): domain Eukaryota; kingdom Metazoa; phylum Arthropoda; class Insecta; order Coleoptera; family Chrysomelidae; genus Chrysolina; species Chrysolina haemoptera. The sequence continues at coordinate 10,294,067 of OY282602.1, read as the reverse complement.
CAAGCAGCAATATACTCGTCGCCGACGAGGCGACGACGTGTTGACTGGCAATCTCAGAAATGAATTTGGGAATAATCTTGGTACAGGGTGAGTACCGAACTAAAAAACATTGAAGGTAAATCTTAATGTTACTAGACAGTTCGAAAGATTAACATTCATTAACAATTTATAGAACTGAATAAAATTCAACATTTATTATTTAATCGTTTCCCGAAAAGAGTAATACTTATTTTCCAGAGGGAAAGACTTGAGAACATTTTTAAAACTAAGGGTAGTAGTAGAATTTTCCAGTTCAATGGGGAGCAAATTGAATATTCTGAGCCCCGTAAAATTGGGAAAATTATAAGTTAGATTTAATATTTTGTGAAAATTAACTATGTCTTATATCTAGTTTCAAAATAATGCAAACCCTCATTTCTTATGAATCAGAAGTTATTGTAAATAGTGTATATTCATGCACTTCAGATGGATAAAAAATAGACCAATATGGCATCTTGGTTTGTACGTTTCTGTCATCCATCTGAACCCATTCCAAACTTGGGATTTACTGTAGAAGATTATGACATTACAGTTTCAGTAAAAATCTACCATTTCAGTTGGTTGAAATTCCTGAACATAGTTTCCTTCTGCATTTGTCTTTTCCACGAAACACAATAAACTAACGTTTATAGTTCACAGGAATGACGCTGAAAGTTAAATTGTCTGTTTGGTATTCTAAACATTAGCACCGTTTGTATTTCAACAAGAAATAATGTGAGTTTATTACTTGAAGTTAATAAAACTGCCTCAATTACCACTTCGCAGTCATTCAACCGTTCTATTCCTTGCTTCAAGTTCAACGTCACAAGTACAATATTATTACAATATTATTCAGTTTGAATTAGTTTCATTAAAAGTGTTTATTTACCAAGAGATAGGAATCCGTCTGAAATATAAGTTAGTTTATGAAATGGAATTCGAAGAATGAAAGTTATTTTGAAGTTTATTTGGAAACATGTCATTCTGAACTACTACTACATACAAGGTGGCCCATTAGTATGAGGAATAACGGGTTGTAAGGAATATAAAAATGGTTCAAAAAAGTTATAGAGCTTACTTTGTTGCAAAAATATTTGAAGCTATAAGTTTTAATTTTTTTGCGACTCAACCAAAAATTATTCGTTTAAATGTTTCACCATTAAATTTTGCAACCATAGAAATGAAAAAAAAAAAGACAAATGAAAATATTTTCTTTATTCAAAAAAACTTGTCAATTTATTGACGGAAAAAGGAAAATTCTTGAAAAAATATACAAATGGCATAATAAAAACTGTAATAAGTAATTAAATTTGAGTAAAAATATTGTAGAAGTACAACTTCAAGAGTTTAAGTTGAAATGTCAATATGGACAAAAACTTATATTTCTACATCGAAGGGGATTTCATGCACATGTATTAACTTGACAAACTTTAAACTTCGAAATTGAAGCGTCCGAATCAGCAAGCCATACATTTTTTGGATCACAACTTCCAGAGATGAAATACTACTACTTGATTTCTGCCTTGGACTGTGTGGAAAAGTGACCAATGACGTGGCACCTAGAAACATTTTCTCTCGTTTCTTTTCTCGACGAATTTCTTCCCAAAATTAACAAAATATACTGATGTGTTTTCAAATTTGGATGGTAATCGCATTTCGATGAGCCTGAGTAGTTAAGAAGTTACCAGTGCGATCATCAACTGGAACGTCCCAAATGCTCAAAAACTCAAGATATGGCAATGTTTAAATTATTCTGCTTATCAGTAATAAGTCAGACAATTCATTGTTCACTTGATGAAAATTTCATCGAAGTCTTGCTATATGCGTGGCGATATCTTCAGACTGTACTTTCTTGCTGGTGAAAAACTGTTCTAGTTGTTGTTAATTAGCCGACATCATCCTTCACCTTGGTGCAATTTTTTTCAGTATCGCCCCAACGTTGACAATCGAACATGTTACCAGTCTCAGTTTTAAACCACTTGGAAAAGCAGGATTGATGCGCTCCGACCTGTCCTCTTCGCTATCAGCTTGCTAAAGTATATGAGGCATTGATAGACATGATATACGAAGACAACAACTTTAACAAAGTTAATATAAGAAGAAAGCAACTGCAATCCAAAAGGTTTGACTTCTCAGCTGCTCAACTAAAAACAAAAAGTCATCTAGAAAAATGTCGAAGTGATGAAGGTTTTGAAGGTGTGTTGGTGTATGCAAGAGAACTGGCAGAAGGACTAGAAGGCTAGAAGGACAACGAACTCGATCGAGGAGGACGAAAAAGCTATTTTTATATGAATCAAATGAAGATGTTAGTTTGCCTGTAAAGGACTGATTCAAGGTTAATTTTTATTATGCTATTCGGGACAAAGCTCTTAATTCAGTGGAATAGTGATTCAGATAGTTAAAAGAAGAAAAAACGTGTTTGGAGTCTTGAATAGAATTCCAGAATTTCAAGAAGTGAAAGAATCAGAATCGCTTCTCGATGATTGCATGAGACTGGAATTGGCTTTGACCAATGGAGATTGTGAGGATATTGAGACTGCATGTAAGTATAACTGCTGTGAAATGAAAACAGTTGCAAGGAGAGTGCCGAGTAACTCTAAACCACAAGATATTTTGAACTATATTCGTGAAAATATTTTCATCGACAGTTTACCGAACTTGTACATCTCCTCAAGAATTTTCCTCACGCTGTCAGTGTCTGTAGCCAGTGCAGGGAGAAGATTCCCTTCAACCCTTCAACCTTCACTTTTTTTTTTCGATTCTTCTAAGTTCTAATATTAACTGAGGAACATTGGCGGATCCATACATTTGACTAATTCTGCATTACTTCGATTTTATGGATACGCCTTTCGAGAATGCCATAAGAAGCCACACATACATAGGTATATCCTCACGTAAATCTTGATTTGCGTGGGAAACGTGCACTTCATAAACCCGGCCGTTGCTATGGTTTTCTGATTTTCTACACGTGTTCGTTCGTAGCAAATTTGAGTGGATAACGAAATATGATAATCTCCGTCTCGAATTACTCTTGGAGAATATTATGTATTTCTACATCCCTTGGATTTAGCGATCGGATATATCAACTGTGAGATGAAATATGTGTCTTTCAGAAGAAAACGTTCGAGTCATATGACTTGTCGTGATGTGGAATCTTTCCTTCATTCACTGTTGAAAAAGTTTTAGAAGTCTTGTTATTTGACACTCAACTAAAGAATTCCTTAACAATATATAATGTTTTGAAAAGTTGTCGTATGTAGATAACAGTAATTTCAAGCAAACCCGGAAAACCTACAGCACCACCTCGGGTGGCCGGCGTACACTCCAAGCTATCACTAGCCGAGATTGGCATCTAGACAACACACAATACACTTGCTTTCAACAAGGACTGTGGTCGTCTATCGATTCCGATATTGGGTACTTGAGAAAAAATCCCTCGAACTTCAGTATAGCGGTAGTCGGTTCTAGCCCGATGTTAGTACGAGGGATTTTTTCTCAAGTATGCAATATCGGAATCGATAGACGACCACAGTCCTTGTTGAAAGCAAGTGTATTGTGTGTTGTCTAGATGCCAATCTCGGCTAGTGCTAGCTTGGAGTGCACGCCGGCCACACGAGGTGGTGCTGTAGGTTTTCCGGGTTTTCCTGCAGCTGAAAAGTGAATACGCCCGGAGCGCCACGGAAAATAATAATAATAATAGCCGTCCTCTACCCACACAGGTCATGCCTTTGGGTACACTCTACGAGTGTTTATGAGGGAGTATTATTATTATTAAGTACTATACCTCAACTTTGAAGAGTCTTACAGTAACTGGTACATGTAATTTGATTCCCAGATTAAGACGGACGACCAGTTAAAATGATTACCTAATTCAGTTCCCTATATTTTATGGTTACCTAATTTTTATGAGTAATATGGTTCCCTTCAACAATTGTACAGATTTCTTTGGATAACCATTTTTTCATTTTCAGATTGTGGAAGGTCATAAACCCAAAAAATCATGTCAAGAATGGTTCCCAACATTTTTGCACTAATCCCAAGCTTGAACTGACCACAAAATGAAATAATGTAGTGAGTGGAAATTTAATACATATATGTGCGAGGAGTGATTATTTAGCATAATCGAACCAGAACGAACTAACCTTCCTTACATAGAAATTGTTGTGCGTAGAAATTAAATTGGCGAAATTGAACTGAAGCAGGTAGTTCCCTGCTTGGGACTGGGAACTAAATTACACATTCTTATCAAGCATCTCAAATACATTTCTAATTTACTACCTGACGGGAACCAAATTACCAACACCCACAGTAACAGTCACATCCAAAACATCTATCAAAATTTAGTCGAAACGGCAACAAAGTCAGCATTCGAACAAGAATTGTTGGTTACGATCTCGGTTACGATGACAGATTACAGATATATGAGCAAAGAGGTTCAAAGAAAGGGGTCGCTGACCGCAGCAATCGAACAAGAATTGTTGGTTACGATCTCGGTTACGATGACAGATTACAGATATATGAGCAAAGAGGGTCAAAGAAAGGGGTCGCTGGCCGCAGCAATCGAACAAGAATTGTTGGTTACGATCTCGGTTACGATTACGATTACGGAAAGTAGGTATGTACTTCCTAGACGGTAGCCGAAAAAAGCATTTCCTTATGTTCATGAGTTCGTAAAGTAGAGCTTGGCAAATCTATAAAAGGATATGAAATCGGCACGCCTATCGATGCGCGGTAGCAGAAGAGCTCAGTATACATTATAACTAACATTAAACGGTGTATTCACTAGATTCGGGCTGATATGAGCACGAACAGAATGCGCGTGCGGTGCTCGGGCCGATCCGTTTTTTGTCGATATTTTCGTGCTCAGTGTGCACGGTGAAAATGTGCTAGGCGTTCTGGTTGTGGTTATAACAGAGATTTTGAATTTAATTTGGATATTGGTGAGTATGAAGATTTGTTCGCGACATCGGTGCTCATGCGGTGCTCATGTGCCAAGAGACACTACTCAACCCGATGCAGCCTGAGCTTGAACCGATCAGCCTGAGCTTGAACCGAGCATCTCATGTGCTCATTCGGTGCTCATGTGGAACGAATGCTCTAGTGAATACGTACCTTTATACTACCCTCTTTATCGTCCGAATACTTTTTAATTCTAATTCGCGCAGCTCATACGTTTATCGATATTCCTTTATAGATTTAGCAAGCTGTAGAAACATTTGCATGAACGTGAAGTTTATTGTATGAGGTGCAGCCGAGTTCAACAAAACACGCGAATACAATAAAGCTTTTCACGCAAACGTATTATACAAAGATTTTTCTACTACACTCATATTCAGAAATTGTTGCAATTGTATTGATAATTTGAATGCTTTATCTTATGAAGTTTCGAATTTCCATCGTATTAGGAAGAATGCCTAGATGTTCGAACATCAGTGTGTAAAAATAACTTTACTCACAGTTGCTAAAGACTATCACTTCATGCACTATCGTAGAAAAATAGTGTATTTGTTCCTCTCAACAAAAATGTGGAGAGCTATGTAATTAATGTTTTTCATATTGGCTATTCGAAATAGAAATAGAAATTAATCTCGCGGCATAATGAAATAGTACATGACGAGGTTCCTGACGCTGAATAGTTTTATTTTGAGATATTGTTCTACGTTCCTTCTAATATTAAAACGATTTAGATTTGCACTCTAATTTTAAATATTTTGATTACGGTCATTCGAAATATAGGTTCGGAAATATTCTAGTGTACTTAGTTTAGATTCAACTTCACATCCGATGTTCATTACATTATATTACAACATCTTTGATTTTTATTTAGTATTATTACAAAAGTTATTTTCAGCAGGTACTTTCAACAAATTATAATCACTGTTATTCTTGTCATCAATACATTATACTTTACAAAAAAGCATTGCCATTCGTTGAAAGAGCGAGCTCTGAGAAAGAGATAAGAATGATGAAAATAATAATAATTAGAATAAGCAAGTGGGCCAACCAATATCCAAGGGCTTGGTGAGTTGCGACACTACTTTCTTGAGCAACGGGTGCGGACCGACAGCTCAAGATCTCCCGGCCGTGGGTGTACTGGGCCAATGCCCCAGGATACTTCCTAACACACGAGGTGGAGGCCCCACAACCGACCCTCACGGATGGGGATCAAAGGCAAGGCGGTGGGGCCCAAAACGTGGATATGCCAGCCAACGACAACCGCAACAAACAAGGGCGCTTGAGTGGATCAATCAACTGAGAAACGACCTACTGCATTTCTATGAGAGTAGTGAGCCCACCCGAAGGGGATACATAACGAAAATACATGCCCTGTGGTGCAAAAATCGCCCAGAACATGGCGCCTACACCGAACAAAAAGTCAGGGACTATGTATCCCATCTTCGGACGCGAGGCTATATCAGAGTCCCATTGAACCGGCTAACGAAGTGGCAGAACTGGCAGTTCTACCACGCGTTGGTCAGGCTCCGGAGAAGGCTCTAATAACACTGCCAATGGAGAATATCGGAAGACGCAAAGTTCTTCACCTACCGAAGCACCTGAAGCCACAACAACTGGCTCAAATGGATGAGAAGGTTCGAGACATCCTGACAGAAGAGGCTGATATCTGGCAAATTAACAACGCCGTGTACAGAGCTGCTCAATCGCTGTCCCAAACGGAGAGAAGGAATCCTTCATCTTCAGTTGGAAGGCAGATGGCAGCTAAGATCAGGTCAGCGTCTCGTATCCAATGTGTGATGCACTATATGGCGGCCAACATGCCTTTCACACCAGCAGTGCGGCGTATAGCCGCAAAACTAAGACGAGCCCAACACACGCTGAATCAAGGAGTGCTGTTGACCACCAAACGGCGCTGTCTTGATAGGATACGAATGCTAGTAGCTGCAAAACAGTTACTGGCGAGGCGAGTGAGAAGCATCGTGGAGAACTCAAAGTTCCTCGAAAACTTTTCTCAGTTATTCCGAAAGCCTCCGCGTGTTGTTGAAAATCCACCGACCGCTGATCAGGTGGAATCCTTTTGGAAGAATATTCATGAACATGCGCAACCACTGAATTTAGACACTCCAGCCCTAACGCAGTTTGAAGCTTTCTGTGGAGGGCTTCGACAGCCAGAGCTCAATGAACTGCCCAACCCGACAACCCCTGAAGAAGTTCGATGAGCTCTTGAGGGCACAAAGAACTTGGCTGCTCCAGGTCTGGATGGATTGGTAATCTTTTGGTGGAAACGATTTCCAAGCACCCACCACTATTTTGTTAGAGTTTTCAACTCAATTTTCACTCATTATCTCTTGAAACTTTGTATATGTATATAAAATAGAATTCTAAGCAACTGCCTTTTCATAATAATTTTTTTTGAATATGTCGCCATACCAGCGATCACGTGACACGTGTCAAAATCGATTCTTAGGTTATCGGACGTGCACAAACGTATCCCCAGAATCCAGAACATTTTTTCCAATACTTTTTTCCCATATGGTACATACTTTTTGGCGGTCACTGTATATTTTTCACCATGTACAAACTCCATATCATAGCAATAAATACGCCAATGATAGTTTCATTCCCGGCCTATTTTTCACAATTAGAGAGATCATCAGAAGACGAGTAAGATCACTCGGATACAGCGATTAGTTGGAGTGGAGTCAAATCGATTTCCTACCAGCCAGAAATTTGCTGCCAATTGTGTTCATTGTTAATTAATTGCATTATTAGCTGATGGGTTCGGGCTGGTTCATCACGTAATTGGATAATTGATGAGAAAAATCTGCTAGTAGACATCTGTGCACGAAGAACCAGGTATATTCCACTGTTAGTTTGAATACTATCAGAAGAACTTGTTGAGTATCCGGAGGATAAAGCCCAAAAATTTTCTGACATGTACAAAAATTATTTTGTCACAATTTAACCATATTACCCAATAATTGAGATGTTTTTTGGGTACATCAACCTCTCAAAGTGGAGTGAAGACAGGCAAATGAAGAAATTAGCCCTGATAGGTTACAGCGTTTACAAAACTGTAATTATATATAATTATATAATTTTGTCAGTATCATAATATATATCGTGTTCTAAGTTCACCTGCCTGATAAAACAAGTTCAAAAAAACTATAAAAAATGCTCTTTTTACAATTTTTTGACGTTTCGGAAACAATATCAACCTCCATTATAAAAATTTGTTGAAAACTTAATTTTCCTCCTACCCTTATATAAAGTACACATTTTCCTCCCTCGAATCAAGGAGGGAACTAATACTTTTCCTTCCTAGGGAGGAAAAAACGATTTACAATTCATTCAACATAGGCATACAATATTGCCTATGAGAAAATTAGCACTCAATCTCAATCCCAAATGGATAAGCTATCCATATATCCAAATATCCAATAATTTATATCACCAACAGAAGAAAAAAAGGAAAATAACTTGCTAAAAAAAAAATCTGCTGCCGCGATCGAACCTGGTACCTTCAGTTGACTAGTCAGCGTCGCTTACCACTACGCCATCAGAGTAATTTAAATGGGTATGAATTAATATTGTATACTTTCCGTCTACATTCAAGGGAGGCAAAGTGGCACTTTCCTCCCTAGTAATACAAATAGCTATTTAGTTATATTTGAAGATAGTGAAATTTTTCTCTGACAAACTCTAATGAAATCTGCCAATATATTACTTGGGGTGCATTTTTTGTTATCTGGATACATACAGAGTGACCCACTTGGAAGCGGGAAACCCCTCTAAAAGTGTTATTCATTATTCGATTCAGTTCAGTTCAGTTGTTTAATTGGATAGGGGGCGTTTCATAAAAAAAAAATATTTCTAACAGATATATGACTTAATTAAAATTCAAATAACGTTTAAGAAAATATTTCGAAAAACACGTTTTTCACGTGTATATAAAATATTGTTTATTTGCAGTGCTCCATTAAACTACTGTCAGGTTGAATTGTAAAGTTTGTAACCATTGGTTATTCATCATATTGTTAACATTATTTTGTCTGAACACGCTATAGGTAATAAATCTGCGAAACAAAAGACAGAAACTGTCAAATTTAATCGAGTCATTGAAAATAATAATATTCAATGATTGATCATAATTATCACTTGCAATAAAGTCTTCTTCATTGAGGAAGTTCGCACAAACAGATTTCCGAGGTAATTCAATGTCCGGAGAAGTAAGTAGTTGTTTTCTGTCAGATATTATCCTAATTATTTCAAGATTCTGGTAATTTTTTAAAACGGAATATTTTATTTTATTTTTTACCTTTGTGCATCTTACTAATACCATTCGATTATGGTTGAAAACATTAAAGTTATTACATATTATTAGGTTTTATTATTACATATATACATACATATTATAAACATTGAAAATGGCAGGAACAGCAAGCATTTTTCATCACCTTCAAAACCCACTTCGACTTTTCATCCCAGCTTGCATAGTTTTCGAGCATTTATTTATCGGAAGGCCGTACACGAAGAAATTTAAATGAATAAATTCGCGCAAATCCATATTGGAAATATTGACAGAACTTCGAAATCGATTTTCTCGTTAACTATAGCTTTAACATAAATATTACTTCCTTTCAGAGAATCTATCAAGCTTTATATTTTCAACGGATGACGAGTCATAGGCTAAAACGGGTTTTTTGACCGAAGGGATGTTTTTTTATGTGTGAATCCATGTTTCTCTGAAACGGATTTTTGTGGTTTCATGATATACATATATAAGACCTGTATAACCAACAGTTTATTAAAGAAAATTTCCATAACGATTTATTAGGTGGATATAATGTTTATTATACTCCAGCGAATGTACTTTCGAAATCTACACCTTTCCTGTATCCATGATACTTTATCTTATTTCATTTCTTACATTTTTTAGTCAAAAATATGTCAAGTCTGCCACCCTCCACTGATTTTAAAATTGAAATTATTATGTTTCAATCTTCACATGAAGTACGAATGAATATTGTCCTTCCTCCTTGCAATTTTAGATCAATTATCATTGTAGCTATCTTTTAAAATATAATTCGATATCATTTAGATAATGCGGTAATTTTTTCCCCATTGGTAAGCTACTGGTAACTTATTGAAAATACATGTATATTTTGAATGATGTACTAACTGTCAACTATAATAACAGTTTGTGAGAAGTCGAAACCAAACAAGCCTTCATAATCCAACTCTTCATTTCCAGATTGTGGAAGGTTACAAACCCAAAAAATCATGTCAAGAATCGGATTTCCTCCACAATATCGAAATTTCAATCAGCCTGTACAAGGAATTTTCAAGTGAAATCAGGTGAAATCGAGTTGTATAAAATTACGAAAAGATCGGGAAACCCAGCAGATAATATGTTCGAAATGAAACAACTGCAGGTCAGTTGTCAAACTGTGCAAGTTGTACATAGTAGTTCTTGACAGCATTTTCGTTTTGAATAAAGAAAACCAATTCTAAGCGGATATAAAGTGTGAGTAGTTTTCAATGCATATTTAATAGGTAAATAGTGCGTAGATAGATGCTTGACTAGAGATAGTTTAACTAGATTTTCAGCATAAATGTGACAATTGATTTAGCGTGCAAGCTGTCATTAAGTAGATTTTGAATCAACAGTAAAGCAAAAATTTACATTTCTCCGACTTCAATTCATCCTGATATACATATGAGTAAAGTCGAATAATTTGATTTTGTCTCAGGTAAATTGTGAAATGAGTAGCGTAAAAGTAGGAAAACTGACATAAAATAATAATATATGAGTAGATCCGTTCAGATAATTGAGTAGATATGCTGAACCATTCGAGTTGATGTTCATAATATAGGTTAGTGCCAAAACGAATTTGAAAAACTAAATATAAAAAAATTAGCAGCGGGCAAGGATCGGGTAGAAAATATTGGTGAGGTTCCAACACAAATTTTGAAAAAAAAAATAAATAAATAAAACACGAAACCACGCAAAATGGTGAAATGGGGATGCAGTTTAGGGGTTGAAAACGGTTTTTTACGATATGCGACTAACCGTGGCCTTCTAGGGAAAAATTATATAACCTCAAATTAACCGTCAAAATGGCGAAAAATCGATTTTTTAGTGTTCAATTTGTTGCTCGCTTATAAATGATTCAATTTACATGAAAATTTGTGAAAATATTTTTTTTCTGGTGTCGAATAAGTGTTATTTTTTTGGAATACAGAAGACGACTAGTTTTCAAGATATGTAAATTTTCTAAAAAAAAATCCTTTTCCTTCCACGAACAATTATTGTCTTGATGTTTTTTTGGAGATCTGTAAGCAATCATATTATTTGTTGAAATGTCTACTTTGAAATGGTCTATACAACTTGTTGGTTTATTGAACTTTTAAAGCGCTTAAAATTGAGAAAAACCAAAAAAAGTTTCTCTGAATCATGATTTCTTCAATATTTTCATTGATTTTTGATTGTCTTCATTATTTCTGTTAATATTGGACTATACATATTTACATAATAAATTCGAAGATATATGTTCAAAGAATAAATCTCCGAATTCAACTCGATAAATTTTGAAACAAAATCGTTTTCGTTAAAATTAATAAATGTATTCGCTGATATATGAGGTCTTGTTATATTACCCCCGAAAAATGTACATAGGTCGAGAACTAGTCGTCTTCTGAATTGCGGAAAAATCATGCTTATTCGACACCAAAAATGTCATATTTACACAAATTTTCATGTAAATTAAATCATTTATATTCCAGGAAAAATTAAATAGTGAAAATCGATTTTTCTCCATTTTGATGGTTAATTTGAGGTTATGTCGAAAAGCATTAAATACAAAAGTTTTAGTTTTTTTTATCATCTACAACTTTTGTAATGAACATTTTCCGCTAGGTGTTCAGTTTAGACGGAAATCGCAAAAAACCGTTTTCAACCCGTAAACTGCATTATTTCACCATTTCACACAAAGTTGGAACATTTTCATCTATTCCCATCTATTCCTTGCCTGCTGCTTTTTTCTTTCATAAAAATTATAGGCACTAGCGTGTAATAAACGAGTGGGTAGTTAACTTTGAGATCGTAGATTATGTGGTAGTATTTCATACATATTAGAGTAATTAGAATAATTTATTTTGAAATTCTTGTAGATTGATTAGTTGTTATTTCACCATCTCACAGCAAAAAATAATATGAATTCAAGGAGCACAGAACATAAAGTTTCACAAACCATTACGTTGGCAATAATTGAAATGACGCTGCCTTTTTGTAGGTATATCTTAATATCTTCTAATTTCGGAAAGAGAGTATCGCAAGAAATAGTCTGAGTTACTGAGCTCCAATTTTGCACATGTATTGAGTGAGAATCGTTGACAATACAAACTATAATTTCAAAAATATGTATCCCTCTGCAAATTCCGACGGTTTCGGAAATTCAAAATTACGGGTAAAAAAATAATGTCGGTCGTGAGGGATAGGACCCACCATTTCCAAAATCATTGTGAGAACTTACGGAAATTGGAAATATAATCGAAAAATCCCCCTTCTTTCTCGTAAGAAATTGCGAAAACTCACAAAAATGAAATCGGAAAAGGAGAGAAACACGGAACAATCGAATTATTCAATTGAAATTAATTGTACTTTCTATACCTACAACATCCTCGAAAAAAAATTGAAAACACTGGTAAACATGAAATCGGAAAAGTCCGTAAAACAAATAGTGAAGAACATTGAAAAATTGAATTCAAAACAATGTTCCCTCTCTGTAAAAGTACTGAAAATCATGGAACCATCGAATAATTCAATTCAAAATTATCATACTAATAAATACCTACTAATAAATTTTTCATTTTCATTTTCTAAAATTGAATCACAAACAGATGACAAAATTGTCACAGCAAAAGTTTCCGGGTTTTCTTCAGATTGGAAATATTTAAAAATATAAAGGAGAATATACGAATTTAAAAAAAAAATAATAATAATAGCCATGAAAACGCTGTTAATGCTACAAATAAATGTCAGCATTTTTTTCACATAACCTCAATAACTAGAGTCCACTTTTTAAATGCGACGTTTTCTGGACATCAAACTGTCTTGAGAAAAACGGACCACGCAATATACATGAATAATGATGTACTGATTATATTCAAGTCAAGAAAATGATGATACTACTGATCTTTTTTAAAGCCTCTATTCATCCTTTGCTCAGCCCTGTTTTCCAAAACAGGAGAGCATACAACGTAGGGAGTTACAAAAATGTTTGTTGAAACTGTGAGGAACTTTATGAACGCATATTAACCACTGCAAAAACATGCCAAAACATGCAAAAAGATGGTGGAACATTAGATTAACAGTACTGTAGATTGAGTAGTTTTTTTTTACAGGATTAGAGTAGTTTTGGTGTGTTTTTGGTGAAGTAGTATAGAGTGGAACTGAAAATTGCTCAAATGGCTCAGAGAAGGTATCGCACGTAAGTGTAGACGCTTTTTTTTAATTGTATTTTTAAGCATTTAGAGGTATTTTGGGTTTCAAAAAATCCACCGCCAAATGTTTTGTAGAAGTTTAGTGCTTCTTGTGTGATTAGACGTACTTGGAACGAATAGAAATTCAGAATCTCGAGGTCTAATTATAAAAACATAACCATCCAATGAACAAACTAAGGAAAGGAGGAATAGTTTTTGAGCAATCTTGTGTCAACATTATAGACTATTTTTCCTTTCATCTGTACACTCGATATTCTTTCTTATATCTCGTTCCTGTTCTCTTTGTGATACAGTTAGCACAAATGTAAGTCTACGCCAGTTTATAGAAGTCTGACAACACTCAGAAAATTTCCTATAGATTATAAACAGGAGTACTTTTATAAACAGTTTGAAGTATAATATCAGATAATCTTCATTGCCTTTAACGGTTCAGGAAAAAGCAACGCTTTCCTTAATATCCCTCTAAATGACTCATCATATAATTGATGAGTTCGAATATATCTGAAACCAAAGTTATCTTTAAATAGACATCCCAAAACTTTTGTGTTCGCCCAGCAGTATAATGAAAGGGCGTTTTAAAACATCACAACTGATAAGAAATGTTGTTTTACATAAACACCTCAATATATTGAAGTTTAATGTTCCTTATCGAAAACATCCTTTCGGAAATAGCCAACACAATGGTTAACACGAAACCTTATTTTCACCTCAACAACAAGGAAATTCGAAATCGATATTAGATATTGCCCCGATAACTTCCAAAATGACCGTTGTAAATATTGAAGCTGGTTTACCGAATAGAAAGGGTGAAAAGGGTCTGAGGGTCCGTCGATCTGATTTACCAACAGACGCTATCAGACGATTACATTCCATTTACTGTCAAATTTCGGAATGTAATTTTCCAGAAGATAATTTTCAGAATTGTCAAGAAATGTATATTGTACAATGAGCATGAAATGGCATACATTTCCCACGAGTAGGTATATGAAATTTTATAGTTCATAAGGACAGCTCCACTTTGTGGTGGTTTTCTGTTTTTTTTTACTGAACTATATTAAGAAAAATATTTGAAATGTTTGTATTGTTTTTTTTTTTGTTAAAATTGTTTTTTCCGTTAACCAGCTGTCGTCCCCTCACGAACGGCAGCCCTCAAAAGTCGAAACTTGTGCGAGCCAAGGATTAACGAGGTCTTACCTTTTAACGTGCGATTCCTAGCACTTTCTCGGGCCATCAGATAAAAGTCTGAAGTCGCTGAGGATTCGAACCTAGCCGACCAGCAGTCAATGGTTTTGAACGCTTCAGTTTCAATCACTGGGCTACTTGACCCTACTTGAATGTTTGTATGGAAGAACGATACAGCTGCATCTAATATTCCATAAAATATTAAACGCAAGGAGTTATGACAGTCTGTGTTTCGGGGGAAGAATGCCAATAGCCAATAAAAACGAATGAAAACACATAGATTTGCAGCAAAAACAGGACAACTCCAATACATAAACCTTATATTTTTTTATAAAAAAATATCATTGAATTCGGTTTTTAAGTGAGAAAGACTAAAATAATACGAAATATGAAAATGAAACCTTTAACGAGTAGGATATGTTGACATTCCTACGAGTAAAAAGACACTTTACTCACGAGTTTAATACAGTACTTTTTCTACAACTGTCAAAAAAATAACCAATTCATATTTTTTTGCAAATATGAAATGAATTTGGCATATTTTTATTGATTCATTATCCGAACAAAGTTCGAAGAGTATGCCGGAGAGTTGAGTTTCAAACAAATGAAACGAATAATTTCGACAGAGTCGAAATCCCTTTCTCTACACACTATCCCGCAAAATAGAAAATTTTAATATTAAAATAACATATTCATCGAGGTCAATATTATTATTATTAATGTTGACTTGACTTTCGAATAACTAGTCAATCGAAGTAACTTTTCATTTTCTCAGATTTGTATTCAAAATGAATAAACAATCCTCGTGAAGCAACGAATACCTTTTTCTTTCTTTGAACTATGTCAAGGAAATCTCATATTTGCACTATCCACGATTTTCTCCGTTCAATCTTCATCACTTTTCAGTTCTACTTAAATTAAATTTATAGTCATCCAGAATTCGTTATCTGGATAGATGCCCAATTTCACAAATTTCATTAATTCTTGTTGTCAACTAGTTTCTGACGGCCAAACAACCATAGCTACCTTGGATTACCTAGTGTAGGTTAGGTCCAATAGTTCCTTAGAGGTATATGCTATTATTTTGACAATATATTTCCTTGCTTAACAACCAATCAGTGGATTTCAAATTTTGAAATTGAGCCAATAGAATCAGAACTACAGTGAAAATATAGCTTGTCGCTGTATTTTCACGGTGATAAACCTGCTTAGTTTTTGTTTTACCATCTGTCAAGTGAAAATGATTTAAATTATAAACGTCAAATTTATGTGTTTTGACTAGTTATCTTTATTTATCAATATGAGCGATCGTTGGGGACAAATGTCCATTGGTATCACAGATGAGGCCGTGGAAAAGAGTATTCCGTTGAATACGGCTCGAAGTAAAGCATCAATTACCAGGTGACACGATTTTTCTTTATTTCAAATCGATATATTGTCGTCCTAAATACAATTCGTGGTATGATTAAAAACCTATAATTTTTTGGAATATCAATTCATTGACAATCCCAATGCAAGAAAATACAACTCGTCCTGCGGACTCGTTGTATTTTGTATTGGTATCATAGATGAGGCCGTGGAAAAGAGTATTCCGTTGAATACGGCTAGAAGTAAAGCATCAATTAACAGGTGACACGATTTTTCTTTATTTCAAATCGATATATTGTCGTCCTAAATATAATTCGTGGTATGATTAAAAACCTATAATTTTTTGGAATATCAATTCATTGGCAATCCCAATGCAATAAAATACAACTCGTCCTGCGGACTCGTATTTTCAGCTTTGGGATTGCAATTCATTAATATTCCAAAAAATTATCGGTAATAATCATACCACTTATTGGGTCTAATGAATAAACCTTAAGCAAATGCTTTTACTTAGATTTCTTGAAACAGACCTATCTATTTTATTAACTGATGAGAGAGACAAACCTATAGTAAAAGCTTTTGCTAGTTTTTATTCATAACACCCATTATATTACCCCTGACAATATATTTCCTTGCTTAACAACCAATCGTCCTGCGGACTCGTTGTATTTTCAGATTTGGGATTGCAATTCATTAATATTCCAAAAAATGATCGGTAATAATCATACCACTTATTATATTACCTCTGAATATATTCGCCGCGATAGTTTGGAATTTTGATAATACTTATTTAATAGTAAGAATGCTAAGAATATTATTGGTGAAACATTTGTATATCAGATATTTATAGGTTATTAGTTGCCAAAGAAAATGAGAACTGGCTTTATAACAGGATTTCGTTATTATTCGGATCTGTCACTGTTGTTGCATGAAACTGCCGGTTGCCTAGCAACAGCCGTTAAAAAACTGCATGTTGTTAGAGAAATATTGTAGTACTTTACGCACACAAACCACAAAAAAAAAGTGGACTTTTTTGACAGTTGTAGAAAAATTAATTTTTAAAAAGATTTTCTTACAATTGCAATAACAAAATAATGTTGGAACTGAAAACATGACAAAAATTACGATTAACAATAATCAAATTGGTAATAATTGTTCTTCAGTGACCTCATAAAAAATAATCTAATGGGG
This sequence comes from Chrysolina haemoptera, assembly GCA_958298965.1. Classification (NCBI taxonomy): domain Eukaryota; kingdom Metazoa; phylum Arthropoda; class Insecta; order Coleoptera; family Chrysomelidae; genus Chrysolina; species Chrysolina haemoptera. The sequence goes on along the minus strand of OY282602.1, from coordinate 10,276,847 downwards.
TAAAAACTGGAGATCGTGGAGGCTTTTCAATTACCTATCTAATCTTGTATAGGTCTGGCGTTATGTAGAGATGCCCTATCGTGTTGACAAGTCACTCAGGTAGCTACAGCTTCTTCCTAGTAACGATAGTTAATGCTTTGGAATATAAGGTCCGCTAACTGAAACTACCAATGAGCGGCTGTCTCCTGTTGTTGACTCTGATTGTTTGTTATTTTAGTATACAATCAGGTGTTGTTCGTCCTTAAACTTGGCTGCACCATTATGAAACACGTGTATATGCATGAAAATATGTACCTATATACCTAATTTAAATATGTATACATATTTTCATCAAAGAGACGTGTATCGATTGTAATTAATTCCTCAAAACAAAACCGGTTCGGAAAAATTCGTAATCTTAAACGCACACTTTCAAGAAACTCAGCAATATTTCGAGACAGTCTACTCTGTGTGCCGCAAATAAGAATTTTGCCTTGTCTATATTTCCGGCATCTTGAGACCGCAGATGTTCCCATCGGGTCTCGCTTGTTTCGCGTTATCCTCAAACAAATACAAATTACTCTCATTTATTAAACGAAACCCTCTCCAAGTTGAATTAAATAACGCTATGGAGTCGGAACTGAAACTGTCAGAAGGATATGGACAAAGGATGGAGAAAATCTTCAAGACAAAACGGTTAAGCATCTCAATCTTGACGAGGGTTTTTGCGCATCGCCTACAAAAAACGAAAAGATCCCGAAAACCAGTCTCCTCTGATAACAATTCGTATTATTGTAAAGATAGCAGAGTTGTTTTATTCTCATGGCATGTTTTTTTTTTGGATAGTTTAACCATCCTCAGGCTGAAATGAAAAAAAATGCTTATTCAACGAATTCTATAAATAAAAGTGTAGGGTAAATGTGTCGATTTGCTCCGATATGTTACTTTATTTATTATGCAGCTTTCTTGAATAATATAATTTTCCCGTTGCCGACACTGTAAATAGTCCATACATGCTTAGCAACAAAACAGGTAAATGGCCTATATCATTCGTTTACTAATTCTTCTTGACAACGGAATGTAAATAGTGTCATTTACATGCTTAGGGTTATAATGACTTTGACAAGTAATACCTTCAGCTTCATTTATATCAATTTTTAGGCTATGAGACTTTTTGAATATTATTTTTGTTTATTTATTCGGTAACTTAGTTACGCGCACAAGCAACTTAGAATGAAATAGCGGAACTAATAATCATGAAGGAAGGGTAAGAAAACAAACTTCAATCCAGACAAATTTTGAGAAATGTCAACAAGCAGCGGGAAAAACTTAATACTTATGTTGTCGCTGAATGTGCAGGAAAGATACTGGGGGGAACTGAAATAAATATATCTGTAGATGGTGATAAATTATAGAGTTTAAAAATAGTTATTTATGCAACAAGTGCAAAAAGTAAGTGTTTATTGCACTCGACGTGAAATTGTGACAACACTGCTTCCTTACTGTTTCTGTTCACAATTTCCTAATTATAAGGCATTTTTTAACAAAAATGATTTAAATGTGACATTTTTACCCTGAAAGTATAGGCAAATAAAAAAGGAAATTGAAAAAACTTACAGTCTATAACTCCACCAAAAAATGAATGAATTTTTGGTGGAGTTAGACTGTAAGTTTTTTCAATTTCCTATTGAATCTCACCTCCACTGTATGCAATGGATCGTCTCCGATGGATAGGCAAATAAAGTTTGTTTTCCCAAAGTCTGAATGACAGTTTGTCAACTGTCAGACGTGATCGTGGTTTATTAGGTTTTGCATTTTTTGTGTAATTACTTTGGCGACTCGCAACTAGTGAAATTTATTTAAAATGTTAGATTTGGGCGTGAAATTTTCTTACGGATTGCGTAAATTATTCCTGAAAATGTTTTATGCTCTTATATAAGTGAATATTCTCGGTATATTTCAATGATAATTTCTGTGGTCGCATTGTAAATTTTATTTTCTCATCTTGAATACGAAATTTTCATATCAGCATCGTCTGTATTTACATGTCTTCGCATCGAGTATCCTGCACACTTCCGTACGAAACCAACCTACACACCACCCCAAGCAGGAAATAATATCGGCCGTCTCCTCTACCCACCACCGGCTCCAGCAGGAGCAGGAGGCGGCGGCGGCAGCAGTAGCCGGCGCGACCGGCGCGCACTCTCGCAGGAGGCTCGCAGGCTCGTGACGGCCACAGGACACAGCCGCAGCAGGGCAACCGGATCACTTGATGTCAGTCGTTCATTTGCGTGTTACACTTTTCCTTCGCGCCCGTTTACGGCAACTCACGTGTGGCAACGTTGCCAATATTTGCGGTATTCGCCGAGATTATTTCAGTATTTTGAATGAAATGAGGCATTTCGGTGGATAAAAGTGAGATCGTTTGTGAATTTTTGTTGAGTTTGTTAGCCTGGTGACGAGTTTTTGGGAATTGTTTCGATAGGCGGACCGCCGTCTGGGAAATTATCGTCTGCTGCCGGTGAGTTTTTGTTTGCATTGTTGTTGTCTGACGATGGAATACGTCACGACGGTTTAATGGTCATAGCTCTCCTTGGCTATTTGTATTTTGTGTTATAATCGATATTCTATTATGCGCCGGAGGACATTCTATGCAAACGTAAAATTGTGAAAAGTAAACTCGTTACACAACTGTCAGACAGCCGAGATCTATTGCTATTGTCCTCGGCTGGAGTTCGTAACAATTCAGTTTGATTTTATGGATTTTAGGTATAATCCAGTAACGACAGACAAAGTCGAGCAAAAAGTGAAGAATGAATTGTAGTACTCTGAAACTCAGCACATGACATCTCGACATCATGTATTATTGGAAAAAAAATTGGTTACCAAAAAATCAGAGGTGGTACCTAACAAAATTTTCATTTAAAAAAAATATATATTTTTTTGTTGTTATTTCAGAAAATATAAGATTTATTAAAAACGATTTCGATAGGTTGAGAGATAATTCAATTCTCCACAAGAATGATTTTCAGTAATACCTCATGAAATACGCTCGTTTTCTCAGAAAACGTGGTTTAACGCCGGCGTCTCATGCTCGCGCTAACCCGACACTGCAAGTTCAGGCAGGGCCGAAAATTAGATTTCTCATAAATTTGCTAAAAATTATATTGGAAGGAAAAGAAAAAGTGCATATCGTTCCTGAAGACGTCTACTTCCTCATGCAAATATAAAATGTGAGGTGAGTATCTGAGTACTCAAAATGTGTTTTGTCCCACTTCACATAACCCTTATACGATATTTACGGAGGATCCGAAAGTCATGGATATTTTAGTTTATATGAAATAATTATACTGGAGCAGGAATCAGTACCCTCTTTGGACCACATGCAACGATTTAAGGCTACTGAGACAAGTCGCACTTCTACATGCCAAAGAAAAATCTGGGTTTTACTACTGCCTCAGTTTTCAACTCACCATAATCCTGGCAATTTCTTCAGTAAATGTTGAAAATAATCGCTCATACACATCCTACATAAAAAGTGAAGTATATGATTTCAAGCTTGAGGTTTGCACTTCCCAATAGTGTTATTAAATATATATATATATATGCAGAATATGAATAAGCGATTATTTTCAACATTTACTGAAGAGAATGCCGATTTTATGGGTAAGTTGAAATTGAGGCAGGAGTAAAACAAAGTTTTTATTTGGGCATTTTATTTATTTGGGACCTGTCACACTACTTTAAAATTGTTGCATATAGTCCAAAGAGGGTATGGGTTGCTGCTTTAGTATAATAATACTATATTTACTAAGTTAGTCATGATTTTCGGATCATCCGCAAGCATCTCCGTGAAGTGCGACAAAACACATTTTAAGTACTCAAATACTCGCATATTATATTTGTATGAGAAGGTAGAAGTCTTCAGAAACGATATGAACTTTTCCTTTTCCTCCTCCGATCATTTTTAGCAGAGTTATGACCAATCAAATATTCGGTTCCGCCAGAACTTTCAGCGGCGGGTAAGGGTTAACCTGAAATTTGATGGCGTATTAAATTACTAGGAATTTTTGTGGAAAATTAAATTGTTTTTCACCCTGTTGAGTTGTTTTTTCGATAAATCATATACTTTCCAAGATTACAGCAAAAATCTATTTGGGTATATATTTTTGAAAGAAAAAAAATATGTTCCACCCATGGAATTTTTGTTTATCATGGTTCCAAGTACTAGCATACCAAGTTTGGTGGTGCTACAATCTATTTTTGGATTAGTAGGTATTTCAACCTTCCACAGTCTGAAAATGAATTAAATTGAAGTTGAGTTTACAAATTTATTTAATTTTGCCTGTAACGTACCGTACCTATTCTGAATGCATATCTCAAAATATAAGTTAAAATATCTATACAATGCATTTCCTTTTCAAAAAAGTTTGAAGTTTCGGATACTATATCTGCATCCGTTATCCAAACTTACCGGATACTTTATTGTTATTAACTATATCTAAAGATGATAAGACGTTTCTTTAGTCAAGTGAAGCCTGCCAAGATATTCTCTTGCTAGGTATTCCTTATTTCTCACATCTCCCTTGAGAAGAGCTAAGGTCCCTTACGAAACTAACATATCTTCTTGTGTGGTGGACCTCATGTAGGTGAAACATTCAGACCATTGACTGATAGAGCATTACTTATATTAATATGCATAGCATATAGCTCAGAGTTCCTCAACTCCCATATACACATACAACCGACACCTGTCAGAAAACTATACTACCCTGACTCATGCCACAACGGTTATATCTGGCAAAATATTGTGCGATATTCCTCAAAGCATCTAGCAGACATTATTCTTTGGGTCCTATGCTTTTAACAACCTTGCAGAAGTATCTATTAGATATAACTCAATGCCCGTCATGGCATTAGCCAAAGAAGTGGTTCAGATAATTTCAGTATCGTTCGTGAATTTTTGTTGAGTTTGTTAGCCTGTTAACGAGTTTTGGGAATAGTTTCGTTAGGCGAATTGCCGTCTGGGAAATTATCGTCTGCTGAGTTTTTGTTTGCATTGTTGTTGTTTGACGATAGAATACGTCACTATAGTTCAATGGTCATACCTCTCTTTGGTATTTTGCTATTGTCCTCGACTGGAGTTTGTAACAATTCATTGGCGAATTTTACTGATCTGAATTGAATGCGGTAAAATAAAAATAAAATAAAGTTTGATGTTGTGGATTTTGGGTATTTCAACCATTCACAGTGTGAAAATAAAAGTTTACAAAATTATTTGATTTTGCTATTAACGTGCCGTATTCTGACTGCATAACTGAAAAATAATTCTCTTTTCCAAAGAAGTTTGACATTTCGGAAACTATATCTACGTCCGTTATTCAAACTCACTGAAAACTTTATTTTCATTACCCATGTCTGGAGATGTTAAGATATTTCTTTGACAAGAGGTAATGCCCCTTACGAAACATAATTCTTTGTGTGGTGGACGTTATATATAGATGACACATCCAGAGCATTGACTGAAGAGCCAGAAAGATAGTACAAAAGTTTTTTTTTGTCCATCGATAGAGCATTACATATAATAATACAGGGTGTAATCTAACCTCTTGCAATTCCGTAAAGGACGGGTGTATAATGCCATTTTATAACGAATGGAAACCACTGTTCGAAATTACACAGTTTTTTCCATGCGGCAGTTTCATTATTATTACTGATTTGCTCCGATCAGCTGACGTTCGGCGGACAACGGTTCCCAAAATTTCGACGAATTTTCCAACACAATTTAAAATTTCCACAATTTTTTTTTCGAATTTTTCACACCTGCCATTTGTTATAAAATGGCATCATACACCCGTCCTTCACGGAGCAAGAAGTGCGAGAGTTAGATTACACCCTGTACACTTCGCATAGTAGCTGTACACATTTTTTCAGTGTGATTTCATACGTGTTTCGTGGAATATGTTAAATTCTCCAATTGTCAAACACCTTCAATTTGATGAAGTGCGCTCTAGTGTATGACAAAAACCTTATATTGTCTTATACATAAAAGAAATCTGAATACCTCTTGCGTCTTTTTTGTCTTCTCATGTTCTCCATATTTCCTTGGAAAAATGACATCAAAGCTATAGAAAATTCACATTTTCCAGTCTCTGGATATTTTATTTCGATTTCGTTTCTCAAAGGAAACTTTAAAAATACTTATCTTCGTTTGAGATTGGAATCTATGGAGACAGAGACGATATTTTTTCTTTTTAAATGATTCCCATTGACTTTAAATGACTTTCATAGAATCGTATTTAATAATTGAATTTACACTCTGCAAAATTTGTTATTTTTTATCAAAAGATTAAAATAACATAATTTTCTATAATTCAGATATTTCTGAACTGAAAGAAAACTTTTGTAGTTATTATGACTTGAATGTCTTTTTCTACTGGCCTAAAATAGATTTTTCACCAAAAGTCAACATTATAAAAATGGGTAGATAAAAGAGTTATCAATAATTGTTGCAATTCACCAAAATTAACTTCAACAGGACACACTAAACAACAAATCAGTTACTTTTTGAGCAGATTAAATAATCAAGTTTTTTACACTTCTGAAGATATCCCAGATTTTATATTTTTTTATTTTCATACTGAAAGATCGAAATCCCCCCCCACAAAAAAATACCGTCATTGAACCATTATTTGATTATTATTATATTTGTGCGCACCGAATACCTGTTGTGAGACCTGTTTATATAGAATTATATTTATAAGATTCACGAGTAATATCTACCTTCATGTATCGACGAACTATTATGTACGAGTATATTCTGAAAATGAGGCATTATATACTGTAACTGTCTCTGAATCTGCATTTCTTGATGGTTTTACTAATTTTTCTAACTTAGGTAGCTTGTGGGCATTTAATAGTACTTCCGCACTATGTTGTAGTAATTGCCACCAGAGTGGTCGTCAATTTAGTTCAATTCTTGAATAATTTTCGAAAATCATTCTTGCATTCCGTTAGTTATTCACTGTTTTTTAGTTGACTCATTTCAAATCATGAGATACTATTAGCACTGGTTTCTAGATAAAAAGGTTCAGCTCTCATCGGGTAATGATGATTGTGTCGTTCAGAAATATCGAATGGAAATCTTGTCAGTGGCCGCAGTAGACTGGTCTCGTTCAGTTTGATTAGTGTTCAGTAATCCTTGCGATGAACATGTTTGTCACAAAAATGTTCATGTTGGTATATAATTGAATTCAATTTATGTTTCAGTTCAAATATTAAATTACAGTTTGTCCTCGTTCCTTCAGTAAAGAAATATCAGCCGCTTTGTATATATACAACAGTAATGGAAATTGTTGACAGCCCATATAGGTACTTTGATTTATCAGTTCACTGGCACTTGGTTCAACATTCTCCATTAAAAATAAAGAATGTCCAGCATGGCTTTAGCCGGGGAAGAAGTTGTTTTCCGTTAAATATTACAAAAAATTCCCTTATTTCTCCTTTTCAACAAGAGGTTATCTTGAACGATGGATGTCTTTCAGCCGCAGATGATTCCACAACTGATTTTATGAACATCCTGTTCATATTTTCATACAAAAATCGAAATGCAATACCCATATCAGGTTTATTTCAAAAAATAACTTTTAAAGTGTTACCGCATAAGAAATATTTTCATCATTTCCATCTTTGCTGTGAGAAATTGCTTCTGAACAGCCGCTTTCCAATTCTTCCGATCTCCCTGATGAGCTTGGAAAAGCAAAATAGGTTCTCGTCGACAAAAATGTAGAGGGGATCTTGTGAGAGAGAAGCGTTCCTTGCTTCAATGAAATGAACGATATTTGTGAGTGATAATTTTAAATAACATTCTCCGTATCTCAATTATTTATATAAATTTTCATTGAAAACTGGGGATACTTAAAAAAATTAACTATCTGATCGAAAATGCGAATTTTTACTTTCAGATTTTTTCTTTTCAGTTATAGTCTATCTATCAGATGTAGTTCAATGTCCAGCGTGGCTTTATCCGGAGGAATAGTTATTTTCTGTTAGATATTACAAAAAAATCACATTTTTTTTTTATTTTAATGAAGAATATTTCCCATTTCAACATGAATACCTCCCAAGAGGTTATCTTAAACGAGGAAAATAGCGACTAAAGTTTGTCTTTCAGATGATTCAACTGTTTTTGTGAACATCCTGTTTATATTTTCGAACAAAAATCATAATTGTATTGGAACTTCTGCCCGTTTTGTCTGATTTATGTTTTACTAAATCCTAATGAGCTGAGTGATTCTAAAAAATGATCAAAATATATAAAGAAATGCTTTTTTGATACAGTAACAGTTATTATTTTTATTTATTTAGTTGATCGTTTGTTGATGATGAAGTTCGTACAATAGTTCATTTCTGAATTTTACCCAGCAATTTCAGAAAACAAAAAATAAAATTTTGAGAACGAAGAAATAGTTCGGAACGTAGTTACTGAAAACAAATATATTATTTCTGCGCGACCTTGTCAAGAATACAATGATATGTCCCTCATTCTGATCTACCCTGCATCATCCAAAATAATTTCTTCTTGTAGCTCTAACCGATATACGTACAAACATTGAAGCGGACAGATTTCCAAGAAAAAAAATAACTGTTTGGAGTCCAAAGAGCGTGTGTAGTGTATTGTTTACGAATTGGGCTCGTCTGGCAGGGATTTACACCCGTCCAAATCGTCTGGCAATTTTTCTGTTATACATAAAAGTGTATTCCTAAATCAAAATATATTCAAATGCAAGCTTTGTTAAAGAACATTATATTTCAAAATTATTTTATATTTTCCACCCACGCAAATCCGGACAGATTTTTGTTTTCTTTCGTAACTGTTTCACGTGCACACCAAGTTAAAGCCTTGTATCTCAGTCGAAATGGCTGCCAGCTCGTAGACTCAGATGAAATGACTCCACTGTGGGGCAAATCTCAAGGTATCACCAAACTACACATGCACTGAAGGTCAATTTAAATTATACTGGAAACGCTCCAGATATGCGGCTAATTAGTCTTAACTCTGCTTCCCATCATCAGTGTCGCCAAGCCTAACAATATCTTGCGCTACAAATAATATTCGACGGCATTATAATAGTTAATCGCGAGTATCGCGACAGTTCTATTATTTACCTACCTATTCAGAACTGTTGACGATGGTTATTATAATGTTCGTATGTAAACTACCTAGTCGGATACTCTCAAGTCATTCTTCACACGGTTGGGTGAGTCTCTTCCGCATACGGTTAAAAGCACTCTAGGAGTTCGGTCTGATCCAGTCTCTGTTCCATTGAACTGTCCTGTTTGCCACGGTGTAACTAGTCATTGTCGATCAAGTCCAGTGGCGTGAAGAGGAAATCGCTTCAAGGCTTGTCGGATACACATAATTGGTGGGTTACTAGTTTTTTAATCGAGATCGATAACAAATAGGTCTGTGTTTTTCGGTTACGTGATTCAAGCGATTTCTGTTGATTGAATAATAGGCTTGTTCCTATAGCAACAGTGAAAGGCATCGTTCTCATTTAGAAAGACTGTCGCCTGAAAGAAAATATTGTGAAAAATCGCATACACACAAATCTTAAAATTCCAGATAAAAGATTCTCCTCGAGCAGGATTTGAACGTAAGACCTCTGGATTGCCGGTTCAGTGCTCTACCAACTGAGCTACTGAGAAGACATGCGTTACACTGCATTACTGAATATCGGGAGTTTTCTGGAAATTTTCCCAATATATTTATATCACAGATACTAACTTTTTTACTAAAAGAAAAAAAATGTCTGATCGGTCACAGTGCGCCTTCCCGCAGATATCTCCTTGCGTCCTTACACCCTCACTCATAAATATTCAAGATATGGACTGACTGATGATAATATAGCAGTGAAAGAAGACGTTCAAATTCAAAATACTATAATTTTTAAACAAAGGCTAAATAGGTAGGTAGGTACTAATACATTCTGAGATATTTGCAAAAAAAAACAAAAAAGTTGTAATTTTTTTAATTTTTTCTTGTTGAAAAATTTCCACAAAACAATTATGCTGGGCCAAAAACCGGGGTTTTCATTTACGAACCTATCTCATAAGAAGTAGTATAGGCCATTTGCGTCTTTTATTTTGTGGGAAAATATCCTCTTATTTTCATCTACAGATTGGCCTGAATGCAAAATAAAACTCTTTCATTTGAATTTTACTTTTATCGTCTTCATGGCTGAACAACAAAAAACGAGACAGATAGACCCTTGCTTGAAAAAAAATTAGCAATGATCTCTTCCAAGCCCAAACTCTCCAGTCACTTCATGTTCAATTAATGCAAAAGATATTTCATCATGCAGCCGCAGCTGGGTCAGATAATGAAAATGACCTTTATACCATTGCTGATGTGACTGGCATAGTCAAATATAATATATAAACGGGCGTGCAGAGTTCGGAGACTACTAAATATTATGCACGTTACGAATTTTTCTGTCAACAATATCTGTATTTACGATGTTATAAAAAATCATCATTTCTGTGAAAATCTCCCAATCTGAATTGGCACCACATTCTTCTTACCTGATTGTTATGTATTGTTATGTTATCTTTCTGCTCACACTATATATTATTCCGGAAATGAGTCTATGGTATAGGTATGACAGGTAGTAAGTACGAATTAAAAATAAACTGTTGCACAAAACTTCGAAGTTTACAATTCACGAATACAATATTGGCGATGAGGATGAAATGCAAGAAGGTGAAAGCATTTCTGATTTTGTCGCAGATATTATAAAATTATGCAGGAATTGCAATTTCAAATGCTCTGCCTGTAATGCATCCGCGGCAGATGATCATCTACGGCAGCAATTTATCAGTGGCCTTCGAAATTCGAACTGGTTGGAGAAATTAATGCAATTCAAAGAACCACACAATACTTTTTCTGATTCTGTTAAAGCCACTTTAGCCATGGAGTCAGCACACAGAGGCTCTCAAGATATTCAATATTTACAAGCGACATCATCAAGTTCCTCAAGTTCAGTCGGTATCAACTGAAATATGATCAAAGTGAAAGATTAGTTCAGGACAATAACAGAAAACGCACATGTAACTGATTTAGCAAACACATGCAAACATTTTCATTCCAAATGCGGCAAATGTGACAAATTTGGACATTTAGCTGAAGTTTGTACATAAAACAATCAATTTTCCAAAAGTTCTAGAACAAGTTCCAAAGTCAGCAGCCAGAATCAATTTATTCGTGAATCATCAGATACAGCAAATGATATGGAACAAGGCCCAGGAAAGTGTGTTTTATTACACAAATAATGTTGTTCATTTCATTTCACCCGAATCGAAAAGAAAACCAAATAAATTCATGCCCAATATTCTACTCGATGAGAAATTAGTTCAATTAGAATACGATTCGGGAGCAGCGGTTTCTTCCATTTCCTATGAACTTTTCAGAAATTTATTTCCAAACAAACCAATACAAAAAAGTACACTTTCTCTGAAGACCTACACCGGACAAGTAATTCATCCATTTGGATATTCAACTTTTGAAGTCAAATATGACAATCAGAGAATATTGGGAAATTTATATATTCTACCGGGCAAGGTAGAACCTATTTTCGGGAGAGAATGGTTGCAAAATACAAGTCAGTCTACCAGGACTTCATCAGATGAAGAACAGAGTCGAAAATTTTCTGACAGACTTACCCAACGGTTACTGATATAAATAGGAAAACTTATCAATGGAAACAAAATCAATTTGGATGTAGTTGTAGAATGACAGTCACTCACTCACACTGAGAAATATTACAAAGTTTAAATACTGTATAAAAAAAATGAATCACCTTTTGATCCAATCAATGAATTATTAAGCTCCCAAAATGAATCTGCCTATTATCGAAATATATTATTATTATTTATGTTGTTCTGATATTGGAAGACATAATACAAGAACATCACTGCTTAGATGGCTTCCTATCAATCTGGGGATAGGTATAGCACAATAATTTATTTGATTTTTTTTATTTTCAATTGTTATTATATTTAAGTATGTATTATATTTATTTAATGAGAGGGGATATTTAATGTAATGTTATTTATGTGTATACATTGAAGCATCTGAATAAACTTGAATAAACTTGAACTTGTTTACGATGATGTCGTTTTGTTTTTTGTCAAATCAAAAGGTTGAGACTACTTCCACACTTGCATCACCAAGGAGCTCACTGGAGCCTGTTTTTGTCAATTTGACAGGGGACTGGTACCTGTTTTATTGGTGTCATTTTGAAAGTATATTTGGAAAAACAAAAGAATTTGTCAGTAGACTGTCACCAGCTGACCATATCTGGACAATTAAGCAATGTTGTAGAGTTGCATCAACTGATTTAACTGATATACTTGAACTGAGTGTGTTTTTTAAGTTATTTATTACTTTTGTTTCCATGCACTTTACTAGACTCAATGGACACTTGCTGTCGTCCCTTTGCTTGCTGTAATTGTCTTACAATGTTATTTATTCACCGCTCTTGGCTGACTTCAAACGATTGTAGCGGCTATAATTTCGTTTCAGTAATGGTTTTGTATAATTTTATAATCGAAATAAACTTTCCACTGCGTGTAAAAATGTTCAAATAATCAAACACGAATTTGTAATGGTATTCAAGCTACTTCAATAAACCGAGAATAAACCAATGAATCTATTTTATTGCCAGATGTGATTGTGAGATATTCACAGAGATATAGGCTAGTAGAAATAAACGTTAAATATCGAAAATTTAACAATAATTCCAAAAGTTTTCAAACTTTGGTCAAGTGAATGGTATATCACGAAAGCACTAAAGCTCAGTCCGCAACATTGTCAAAATTGCAATTAAATTGAATTTTGCTGTACTTATACTTGTTGAAAAAATTCCAACATCAGTTCTGCAAATTTGGGGTAGTACTATTTACACTGTGACCGGATCACCCTTATAATATATGCATTTTCCAACCGATTGAATTGAGTTATTTTTCATTAGGTTCATTCAAAAAGTCTACTAGGAAGGACACAATCTGATTTTTGTGAAAAACCTAAAAACTTACAACCTATTTTTTTAGAAAAATTCTAACTACACCACTGGATTCGCGACATTTTCAAATGGTTCATATGTAGATTACGTTGAAATGTGCCAGTCAACAAAAAAGCTCTTGTCCCTAAAGTCGGTTTACGGACGATAATTTTACGTCTTAACGTCATAAAACATTGATGAAAAATTGCATACTGTTATGAATTGAATTGAATAATTATCACTGAATTATCATTATTTTGTATAATACAAAGAAGATTATATCGCTAATCAAATTCTGAAAATGCAACAACTAATTACCTTTCTTGTTGTTGTAATAAACAATGGATTCCATATCAACTTTTCACTTTATAAACAGTTCACGTGTAGGTTGTGTGCTGTCGCTGTCTCTCTTATACTCGGATGCATCGGCAGATGGAGTGGAAGTGAGATAGACGCGTCACAAACCAAACGCTTAAGCAGATCATGCCTCTCTATCTTGTTCCACGCTCTCGCTTGCACGCTCGGCTCAAGCGGAACGTAGCAATGAGTCATACTTTTTCGTGCGTGCAGACGGCGTTCATCGATTTATAAGACGTTATCACGTCAAAAGTTAGACCAGAATGAAATTTGAAAGATATGCCATTTATTCAACTCAACAATTCAATTTCAAAACTTTTATCAAAATACGCCACTGTATTCAGGAGGTCTCGATATATCACTGGCCAAAATTTCATTTCAACATTTCCCGACCTTGTATTAAAGTTTGAAAACTTTTGGAATTATTATGAATTGATTTCCATCTGGGAAATTGTTTTTTGTGAATTTTGGAAATGAACAGATTTTCTTGCTTAAAGAAATAAAAATAAATAACCTTTGCATGGGTTACGGAAATATACGGATAGTCAACAGTCCTAAAAAATCTATTGTTCTCAGCATTGTCTTTTGTTAATTGTGTGAAATGAAATGAGAATGAATATTTATAAAAGTTGTACTAATCGTATTTCTTCTTTCTACAATGAAGCGGTTGACCCTCTACATAATTGGATATTCAGGTATTCCATGTTTACACTTGTTTTATCTTTGTTAGGCCATATCTTCAATATTTATATTCATGAAGGTAGGAGAAGAATGTTTGTTGGATAAGATTGACTTTGACTATAAAAATACTAAATTTCACATTTCACTTATTCAAAGAAGATTGTGAGGCATAATTAAATGAACGAATGATCTGTGGTAAAAATCTGTATTAATTTTTTAATTAAAACTTTAACTTCAATGCTCCATCTAGTTTGTTCAAGGAGAAAGATGAAAATGTTTTGTAAAATGTTTTATAAATATTTGGTGTATGTTCTACATACAAAAATTGTAATTTTTCATCATAGGGCCAGTTTTATATGGAATATGGAATTAGAATTACCTGGTATATGTCTGAATTTTCCAAAATAACACCCTCCAAGAGTGAACTAATGTCCTTTTCGATATCTGATATAAAATTGCCTCGAAATTTGCAGTATCTGGGCGACCGAGCTTTGCTTGTTTTTTTTTCTAACATCGTGATTTTTCAAAGATTATTTAGATACGAATCACATAGTCATTGAATATGAATATATTGCAATATTACCTACATATGAACTGCAATAATTCGAATGAAAAAAAAAAAAACATGCATGCACTCAGTTCGAGCCTTAGAAAATAATATTTCCTTCCTGTATGTCTAGGAATTTCAGATGGAATGAGTACTTTCGATGAATTTGGTCGCTTGAACTGTAACATTATTCACGTAAATAAGAAAAAAGTTCCTCTTGCAGATTCGAACCCAGTATCTCTCGCAAATAGCAACAATGCAAGTAGGCACCTATTACACACATTTTTTTTTCATGAAATATCTAACATTTATTTGATCGCGTGTCATATAGCGCAATCTCACGAAGAATTGGCTGACAAGCTGCAATGCTAGTACCAGAAAAATTCATAAGATGGCGCCATAGGATAAACATTTTCTTCTATAAGAGCGTTCCGAGACCGAAAATCTATACAAGAATTGCTCGTTTAAAATTATAATATAAATACCTTCGCTGTCTTCTGGTGAATTTGAAATCAAAAAAGTTTTCTACGGAGTAGTAAAACCCGTTAATGATAACTGACTATTATAGAGAGTAATTAATTAGTGAACACAAGATAAGGAAAAATTCTATTTAAATTTTGTTTGCCTGAGCAAGGTTATGTATGGTACACATAATGTAAATGACACATAAGTTTGTCGATGGTAATAACTTGCGCTACTTGTTCACCGTACCGCGTCGTCAAAACAAACGAAACTCAATTATATTTTGCATGCAGAATTCCATTGGAATGGTGAATAGGTAATTGATTTCTGAAGAAGATTGCTTCTCTCACTTGAACCTCCTTCCCATTCAAGATGTACTACTCCTAGGGGTTTGGACCTTGACGGCTGCAAATACTCTATACAAGTGTCTCCCTTAACCCTGCGCGACGGACAACACCACTGGTGGTTCGAACATCTGCTAATCTGTATTACCAGGAAAAAGTTTGTCTATACGGCCCAATTGCCAACGAAGAGGAGGTGAATTTTCATTTTTAAGAAGGACTAGATCACCCAGTTTCAACTGTAGTTTCCCGTTCTTATTCCATTTAACACTTGTCTGAAGTTTATTAAGATATTCTTTGCTCCACCGAGTCCAGAAGTGTTTATTCAGTTGCTGAAGCTTCTAGTAGTGGTTTAGCCGATTTTCGAGGATAGAAATAACATCTGCTTCGGTGAGAGCAACTAAGGATCGGTTTATCAATAGGTTGGAGGTGTCAAATCATCGGCAAAGAGGGCAAAGGGGTCTAGAGTTCGAAATGCCTTCTATCTGACTGTATACATATCTTCTAAGGTAAGAACAG
The DNA here is from genome assembly GCA_958298965.1 of Chrysolina haemoptera. Classification (NCBI taxonomy): domain Eukaryota; kingdom Metazoa; phylum Arthropoda; class Insecta; order Coleoptera; family Chrysomelidae; genus Chrysolina; species Chrysolina haemoptera. Next base: position 10,260,900 of record OY282602.1, on the reverse strand, counting down.
ATTCACCTATCACTCTTTTTAAATGAAATTTTACACTTTTTATCCCAGCAATCTTATTTTTTCATTGATTAAAATGTCTGCAATAGAACTACCTTTCTCAGTGAGGAAGTTATATAATTCTTGTAATTGTTTACTAGCCCCCACAAAGTTGGTTCCATTATCAGAATAAATATGGGATGGCTTACCTCGGCGTGATATGAACCGTTGAATGCAACTGGCGCGGGGTCTGCGGAACCCTCGTCCTTTCCTGTTTTTGCTAATAAGATGGGGACACTCAAAATAAGCAGGAATTTTCAGCACCTTCATAACTTCGTTTCCAGTACATTACGCACTGTGGTAGAGTGCGCTGCGGTGTTGCGTTTCACTAAAAAAAATTGTTTGGGTCTGAAGAACCCGCGCCAGTACTCGTGTCTGTTTCAGCTATAATATTTTTGATTTTTTGTTGTGAGCATTTTCACCAAAGGTGAGTTATCACTCTAATTCCCTCCAGAAATTATAGCTTATATCTACAGAACTATACACTTCGGATTGTGAAGCAGAACCAGACTTCTTTATTTCAAATGAGAGAGGAGAGCCTGAAGATTATGAAAATATTACTGAAGATGACGAAGATATAACTTAAGAACGACAAAAGAAAAACCTGATACAAAACAGGATGGAGAAGCAGAAATAAAAGAGAAAGAAGCAACGATCAAGAAACATTGCCACTGATGAGGCTAAAAAAGGACAACGTCCAGATACCAATAATTTAAATTCTCTATAAGTGTCTTCAAAAGAAAACAAAATTTAAAGTGTTTTCTGATTTTTCAAATTCCTTACTTCAATTTGAAACCCTGTAGAACGTCGCTTCGTAAAATTCAACGTTATCCATCAAATATTTTCTGAACGTCCATCCATCCAATTTGTTTTGTTTATTAGCTTTGAAGTAATAAAAAGTAATGACTTTTTCATGAGTGTCGACTGATTTCTAATCAAACATAAATCGTTCACTCATGGGTGTACTCAAAATGTTTTTTCTAGGACTCGAAATCATCAATTCCTGGCGCTGTACCTCACTTAACTTTGTAATGTTTTCGTGAGAATCTCGTCAAGAAAATTTCAGTTGTGTGACAAATGATCCCTACATTTCTTCATCCGATCATTGGTTTATAACAGAATATGATAATTTTCTTCAAGAACAATCCAGAAGGAACCTGATAAATATTAATATATTTTTTTTGACTTATCAAATCCTTACCAGCCAGTGTATTTTTACCATCGATTAACCAAAGTACCCATCGCTTAATCAGAGTTCCATCGATCAACCAAAGGATGGTAGTTTCCGCGATTTTCTTTAAAGTACTTTGTTTTGACTAGTGGCGACAGTGGCGTAGCAAGCGGGTGACAGATATGTCCCCGCCAGGGGCGCCGGAGCAGAGGAGTCAAGGTGTAGGTATCACCTGATTTCGATACTAAGAACATTGAAAAAATTACTCAAAAATATAAACTTAGATAAAATCACACTGACTACTCTTGAACTAGACTACAACTTGAAAGTCAGAAGATTTCTAGCATTTCTACAAGTTTGGAAAACAAAGAAACTGGGCGTCGTTATCGCTAATTTCGTGAAGTTCATGCCTAGAAGCCTAGGTGTCTGTAAGTAGTTTGTGCAAAAGAGAAGAAAAGACATATGATGTGATTGTGGGTAGAGGGAGGTTGGAGAGGGATGTTGGAGAGGGATGTCTATCTCTTCTTCCTTTTTATCAAAAATGGGGCGCCATTTCAAAGAGGGGACACCACTTTCAAGTATGGCCAGAGGTGCCACTCCCCTTAGCTACGCCACTAGTTCCAGTGATGTGTGCCAGACCTTTAGTAGGTAGTTATGTACTTTTTTTGCTGTTTTGCGACTGCGGCCTTCTCGATATTTTCCAATCGACTACTTTACATGTGCTCGACTAGGCGGGCTCGCTCCCTGTCGTTTGGAGGGTAATTATTTTTTTCTCCTTTCGGATTTTCCTATAATCCGGTTGTGCATGGCAGATACGTAGGCTCTCGATTTTCTTATAATTAGCTAACCAAATTTTTCAGTACTTTCCTATTATATGATAAAAAGAAGGTAGAGATTGTAGTCGATGGAATATACGTTTCTCGCTAGGTTAGTTCAACATAATATACAGTATCGGAAAGTTTTCATTTTGGGTACGGTGGTTTCATGAGAGCGTGAAGAATAGCTTGCTATATGTTGAGAGAGCATTACAATTTCTCCTCTAGTCGCTCGAGGAAGGGATATCGATGTGAGCTGTTAATTCGTCGGGTGGGGTAATAGGATAGGCGCACAGTAGTGCGTCTCTCTTATTTATGTGGTATTATCTTATCATGGCGTTCCTTGTTGCACGCGTAGATTTCTGTCTATACCCCAGATGAAAAGTTTCCGATACTGTATGGTCGTCATACTGCCTTAACATTGTGGCACTAGAGAAAAGCATTCAATTGTGGCGATCATAAGATTCCTTTAAAAAAACTTTAACAGTATAGAATTTGTGTGATGCTTTGCTGTTTCTCAAGTCTTACGGAAATCCAAGAAAAAAACAAAGAAAATCTTTCTTTACGTTATATTCTGTGGCCCACTCTTTTTGTCCTTACGTAACCATCTTTAGCGACAATTTAATATTGCAATCATACGTTTCGCAGATACTACCAGAATAATACAGTCAGAGTAAAGTGAACTATGAACTGGTAATGTGTTGTAACCGAATAGAAACAAATTACTGAAAATTATAGTATTTGATAAACCAAATAACTTGTTTTAAATATATAGGATCATAAGCAATAATAATTTGCTCAAATGGGAGCCTCACTTAAATCAGTCATACAGTATTCAATTCGTCATTTCATAATCATCTAATATATGGCATAAATCTACACATGCAATTAGAGTGTTTGAATGCAGAAGAAAGATATTAGAGTCATGCTGATGTTTCTTTCAATGAACGCTGCCATTCATTATTCAAATGGTTTAGAGTTATTCCAATACCATACATTTTGATATAATACTCTCTGACCCAGATTCACAAAGATGTTCTTGTTGCACTCATGCAGACTACCATATTTTACTAAAAATGCAGGAGAGCTAAGGAAACCAAAACTGAGACTGTAAATGTCTTATCAACAATTTGAAATCTTGATGGCATCCAATGATCTGTAAATAATTCCTTCCATAAGCGTTATGCTTATTCATGACTCTTTTATATGATGAATTTTTGTCACCGTGTTAATGTTATATCCCAGATAGCACTGGACGTCCCAGAACCTAATATGGACATCCTGGGGACGTACGACTCGGAACGTTTTTGGGACATCCGATGCGAATATCCCCAAGACGTCCCCAGGAAGTCCAAACTCAGGCCAAATTCATATTACCGACTTAAACATTATTTTCGTGTCTTGTGCCTTTTTCAAAAATTTAAAACGTGTTATTTAGCTCAGTGAGTTTCTCCAATTGTCACCAGTATTAGATGAATAGTCGTTATATCGTTATCAATTTTGCATGGTTATTCTGTTCGCGCTAGGTTAGTCAGGTCAGGTCAGGTTAGGTTTGCTAGTAATTCACGCATTTTCAACTTAATTTGTCTCATTCTTATCCTTTCGTTTAAACTTCCCGCCATTGCACTCTTGATAGTTTATCATTTCTCTAACAATTCTCCAATATTTTTTTCCAAAAATAGACTTTTATTTCAAACTTGTGACTAGGTGCATCTTGAAGTCTGTGATTTGTGCCATTTGTAGTCCTGTGCTGTGTCTTATCTCTTGCCTCATGGTTTCCTAACCTAACTTATAAACATAATTTCTGGTTGTGGCAGAATTTGAAATTATTTTTACAATCAAAAGAATACGATGATCTGAGAAAATATAATATCACGTATTTATTGCTGTTGTGAGCTGTAACTTCTATAATGTTCTATATGTATTATGTTTTGTAATTCATGTAAATTTTTGTGTCAGAATTTAAAATAATATATAAATGTTTTTTTGAAAATCACTTTTCATCATTATCCTTTTCACTTTTTCTAGTTGGTATGACACTTTCTATTGACTAGGATCATGGGTTATCGAAAACCTTGAAAATTGATATCCTAAAAACATCCTTAGGATGTCCAAGGAACGTCCATGGAAGACCTTACAGGGACATATAATGGACGTCCCCAGAACGTTCCAAGTTGTAACATCGGATGTCCCCAGGACATCCTAAGGACGTCTTATGTCCAGTAATGGACGTCTTCGGGACGTCTTGAATGTCTTAGATTTATGTCCTGTGGACGTACTGAGGACGTCTTTGTGTTATCCCATATATTCAATGCTTTGTTACTGCAACAATTGAGTATATACAGGGTGAGTCAGAATAAGACCAACAAACTCCGAAATACAGATTCCTCACTTCAATTCGAGGTGAAGAGTTTTTATCAAGGTGTGTCCTAAAATACATCCCTTTTGAGATACAGAGTGTCGAGTACGAAAAACCTTAATTGAATCAGAACTGAAAATTTATTGACTTCTTGCCCAAGCGTGAAATATTCGATGACTCTCTCGGAGCATATTCTGTAGATGAAGTCAACAAATTGTTCTGTTTGTCGAAATTGTTTATCGAAATAGGAATCCTACCATACATTTAAAACATTCTACAAGTCCTAATTGAATATAACTGAATACATATACAAATAAATTGCCCACTATGATTATTTATCCCTCTATAAACAGAAATGTTTCTTGGGAACCATAAGTAATTACATACATAAATAAATGAATGAAAACAACTAAATATATGCGATTGATAGGTATACAATATTACAATATACTATTATCACTAATCACTTATCACCAATATAACTATTGCGAAAATATTCAAAAAATGGAAAAATTAACAAATCGGTTGAATTATTTTTGGTTTTTATAATATTTCAGTGAAATATTGTGAGTCAGTATTTATCGAGTGAATAATACGACTAGTGAATGAAATATCCATTACATCAATAGGCGCCATAGATCGCCAAGTCCACAAAGGTATGAAATGCTGAATCGTAGAATAAACATTTCTAATAGAGATAAATACTGCACTTGCATAGGTAGGCTTCTCTTCATTATCTATGGTAAACATTTGAATGAGCGATATTCACAATTGCATGAATATGGTTATCGATTCATATGAAATCATAGGCGGTCAGTTCGGGTAGGGGTGACGACTTTCTGATTTTGAACGCAGCTACGATGTTAAAGGTTGTCGAAAATTGCAGTTCTTAGTATTAACCTCGATCTAAATATAGTGAATGAATTTTAAATTAATTTTTTTTAACACGTTTATACAGAGTGACCCATTTGAAAGCGGGCCACCTTTCTAAAACTGATATTTATTATCCAATTCAGAAGATTTTTTTTTTCAAATAAAATCGTGTCTGTTTATTCAGAGTACCTATGATTTGTTTATGATGAGTACAACCGTCTAAAGAACTACCTACGTACGGTCCTGTTATTTATGTTCAATCAATGCCTCTTTCTCATGAGCCTAGTTACTTTGGCAATAAAGTTCAGCAATATTTTTTTTTTTAAACGAAGTAGATCACAGAATTGAGCGAAACAAGTATTTCTTTGGTATTCTAGCACTGGTAATAATTTTTTCACGTTTCCAGGACCGGTTTGGCCCAGACAATAATTTATAGCTTCCTCATTATGAATTCTGCCAATTTCATATTTCAGTATAATAATCACAATCAGTTGAGAAAAGAAACCACATATTCGGAATAATTTTTCCGGTCGTCCTGAGCCGGCTTCTCTCCACCAATAAATCTTAACTTCCTTATTAGGAACTCTGCCAGTTTCAAATTTCAGGGTAACAATCAGGTTCGGTTGAGAAAAAAATCCACATGTTCAAAATAATGGAAAGAAGCTGGCCCTGGACGCCCGGAAAAATTATTCTAAACATTTGGATTATTTTCCTGAACGATTCTCTTTGTTATCCTAGAATATGAAACTGGCAGAGTTCCTTATAAGGAAGTTAAGATTTATTGCTGGAGAGAAGCTGGCCCTGGACGCCGGAAAAATTATTCTGAACATTTGGATTATTTTCTTGAACGATTCTCTTTGTTATGCTATAATATGAAACTGGCTGAGTTCCTAATAAGGAAGTTAAGATTTATTGCTGGAGTGAAGCCGGCCCTGGACGCCCTGAAAAATTATTCTGAACATGTGATTTATTTTCTTAAACGAATCCCTTTGTTATGCTAAAATATGAAACTGGCAGTGTGCCTAATAAGGAATTTGAGATTGCTTGGGTGAAGCGGGCCCTGGACGTCCGTAAAAATTATTCCGAATTCGTGGTTTCTTTTCTCAACTGATTGTGATTGTTATATTTAAATATAAAATTGGCAGAATTCATAATGAGGAAGTTATAAATTATTGTCTGAGCCATACCGGTCGTGGAAACCTGAATTTCTATACAAATGCTCCAGATCATCCGAGACCTCTTTGAAGAAGTGTATTTCAAATACACATTTCTCTAGCAATTGCTGGAAAAACAAAACGAAACATGATTTTTCTGATATTGGTTTCCGTTTTCTAAAAGAAAATAATGGAAAAATAATAAACGGAATTTGAAAAAGTAAAAAGAGATAAACAGGATTTGGGGTATATACTAAATGAGGTATCACTTGGTCCCTCTCCTCCTTCATCAGAAGTTTACCCCACTTTCTCAAGGGACTAAGACAAGAATATAGAAGTTTAGTCTTTGGAATATTAATTTAAGGGTCCATTATTATGATATCTGGGAATTTTATCGTCCTCAATTTTCCACCATGTATAAAATTTTGTAAATTTGAGTATCATGGTTCATCAGTCTTCAAGAACTTTCCACATGATACCACTGTACATTGTATAACATCACATTGAACTATGGAAAAATCATTTTGAAATTTTCAAGAAATAACACGTTCAAGTTGTGTTGTTTCCAGATCTGTTTTTCCTTTGCCTGAAACTGGACCTTGTTATGACATTACCAATCTTTTTATCCTAACACGTTCAGGAATAAAGAAACGACATGTTCTGATGAGATTGCACGTGTTTTCTATACTTTTTTCTTTTTTGGCGTTCGCAAAGGATTTCGCCCGGATATTCTCGTTAATTCTGAATATATGTTGAAGTTCGAACAAGTAAGCTTGCTACTAGCAGTTTCGAAACTTCTTGGCTACATTTTGCCGTTAAGGTCCCAATAAATAAGCATTACCGAAAGAAGTTTATACTCTAATAATACTTTCCAACTCGGTTTCGAGTATATCGGAAAACAGGATTGTCGAATGATTGGATATTTTGTGAGAGAGGAGCGTACTGTCGCTACTTTATTCTTGTTTCAATTCGGTAAAAGATAAGTAGGCCAGGTGGGTGATTCTCTCGAAAGGTCTGTATTCCTTGTACACCTCGAGAAAATAATAAAAAAAACATTCATACATGTTTATCTACACTAAGTTTAGAATTGATGAACTGAATCATATTTAAAATGTGTATAATTGATTTGGCATAATTTTTTTTTTATTTATTACATAAATACGTGCAGAATTATCACCTCCGTGCAAGTTCTTTTAGTCAATAAAAGTAAAGAGGAACATCATGAAGAACAAAAAAGGAGACAGAGAGAGGGAGGAAATGAGAAGGGTACGTGAGGCTAGACGACAAGATCGGGAGAAGTATGAGAAAGGTTAAGAGCGAGAAAGGTATTATCAGAGGAAAGAGGAAGGAAATATTAAAACAATTGGTCAAATGACTGAAAGAGAAAAAAGGATTCAAAGAGAAGACTGGAGAAGAAGAAGCAAAGTGAACTATGACAGTAACAAAGATGCAAGGGCACTGGAAAATTTACGCCAACGCCAGAAGAGTTTGAACCTGAGCCATTATTGAATAAAGAAGAAGACTGAAGAAAGAGACATGGAAGATTGAGAAGAAGAAACCATACCAAATCATTAAATAAAGAAATAAGCAAATTGAGAATCAAATTAGAAAAGGAAAATGAGAGAAAAGAATACAGGATGAGGTTAAAAGAATGAAGGAAGACCAAAATAAAAACTAAGGGCCAGAACCTTTCTTCGGATATTAAAAAAAAAAAAACTATTTGCTTCCGAAGTTATAGAACACCAATTGACAGAAAATTATAGGAGTCTAAAAAAAGCTACAGATAAAAGAAAATTTTGTTTTTTTTGGAGAGTTTGTTAATTCATTATAGATTCATAATGTCTTTTTTTGTAACTACATCAGTAGTGTGTATTTGATTTTTTATAATTTTTAGTTTACTAAGCTCATGAATAATTACGTTCCTATTTTTTACCCATGTTCGGAGTAACTATGCAATTTGTTATGTGGAGAAATAAATATTTATTTTGTCTTCTCTTTTTGTTTTATTGCAATGAAAAAAATACGTTTTGAAGACAAAACTCGAGCATTCAACACATATTTCTCACTTCTGTGAAGAACTCTATCACCTCCGTGATTGACGATTTTGAAAATTCTTTAATATTTTGAAAACAAATGCTGAAAGTGTGTGACCACATATGTCATCCAATTAATCTTGATTATTTCATAGTCTGTTCCTCAAAAATAGACTTCATCACAATATGAATAGTTTTGGGAAAGTTTCATCTGAAAAGATTACAAAAAGCATAATTATAATTGTGTTGTTAATAACTGCTCCTTCAAATAACTGTTTCAATCAAGGTGATTATTATTGTGGTGTATTTATATATTGTCGTTGATTCATCTTGCCAAAAAGCACTCGAACTTTTCTTTCATAGGATACATTTATTTTAACTCAACCTTTTTTCCATTAGTAATTTCACAAATTGCTCGACCTACGGTCTCGCAAATTTTTTCATCGTCAGTTCTTCTCGTTACCAATTTCCAGGTGGTATCGCATGCAAGCATCCCTATTATTCAGTAGTGCTGAAAGGGTCGTGAAATTGCTTTCATGCTTAACATAATCATAACGAATTTTCCTCAACATATTGGCTTCATAACATACTAGGTCATCACACCACGATTGCTAGATACTTCCTTTTGAAGTCTAGATAGAGTACTGGTAGAGCAAAAAGAACTGGGATATACCCCACTCGTATACGGCATGATATTTCACAATTCAGACCTGAAGAAAATTTTAATAATTGCAATTTCGAAACTCTGAAAAACCTCTACTGTTATATCATTCCTTTCATAGTAGTAGGTAATAAGTAGAAATGAAATGAAACTCTCTTTCAAATAATCCTCATTCATTCCCTGTCTATTAAATATCGCAGTAGAGCTCTTGCTTGGAAATGCCCTGAAATATATCTTTGAGAGAACTAATTATAATGATGCGCTCTTCCTTTGACGTTTAACGAGTTTGGGAGTAATCAGGATCTAACACACTTAATGATGTTTGTGTATCCACTCACGGTCACGTTGTCTCGTAACTTATTTAAGAACGTGAGATTCATTCAGCGTGAAATATTAGTTTGTACGCTTCTAACGTAAATGGTGCATGCTTATTTCAGAAGCAAAACTTATTAAAGTAATTTATACAGAGTGATCTAAAATTGTTAATAATCATCCGATTACATTTTTTTTAATGGTTCTATGGTTTTAATTCAGTGCCATACATTTTAAATAAAATCCAACCATTTTTTTCAAAGAAATCTTACTACGCCCCTATATTTGCAGTACTGTTAGTATTGTCAAAATATCGAAAATATAAAGTAAAGCATAATTTGAATTAGAATTACGCTAGCGAAATACTTATTTCGGTTAATCGTTCACATGTGTGAAAAATGAAATTCCTTGGCACATGTAAACTCGGCCGTTTACGGATTCATTCAATCTTCCCAATTCAAAGACGCCCCAAAATACGGTATGTAATTTGGACCGATCGTAAAATTAAAAAAAAGGAATAATTATTTACTCTGATATAACCAGAACGAACTAACTTTACGTAGACACTTGAATGCGTAAAAATTGAATACATACATTTTGCGAAAAGTTCTTATTCAGTATAATTGAACCAGAAGGAACTAACCTTACGTAGAAATTTGAGTGCGTGGAAATTGCAAACTGCAATATGTTAAAATAATATTGCCTTTGGTATAACATCAGTATATTTCTTTGCACAATCTAATTATGATATAGGGCCGAATTAACATACCCGTAATCAGGTAAACAAAATGTTGGACGGCCGAGATTACATACATACTCTTTAGTGAGCATTACCTGATAATCGGCCGAGTTCACAATCGCCCTATACCTTGAAGGTTGAAGGCATCGTCTTAATGGTTGAAAGATTTTCTACTTCTTTCAATTTTTCACTACGTTTCAATTGCTTGAATCTGCAATCGTCTTCAGGTGAATACTGACAAATTTTGAATCTACACGATGTTTTATATGTCTGCCGGTAATTACGTTGTAAATTACGCGCGGTCTTGTGGCGCGCGTGTTTTCGCGCTAATTCTCCCTCCAAAACGGTTCATTAGCGGCCTCCATACGTTTTTGATTTCCACGCTCGGTTGACTGAAAGCACCTTTAACCTCGATATAAACGGTTTCAATAAATTAGCGTTTAAACCAGTGTTCTTCTCTATGAAGAACATTAGCCTCGTCCCAAAGAATTCGATGGTGCTCTGTCCACGCGTGGTCGGCTATTCCCGATTTAGATGTTTCCCCCCGTTGAGTCCACTTTTTGTGTTCAGCTATTCTTACAGATAATGGCCGCTTGGTCTCTCCGATATAGGAATCTCCACATTCACATGGGACCTCGTAAACCAGAAACGAAACCAGAGAACGAAACAGAATCCAGCAAAAACTGAGAAGAGTACTTCGACCATGCCACTGAAGCTGACTGCCGCAGCTGCAGTTGAAACGTTTGGAGATTTAAACCAAAGAAGACCGCGGAAACCAACCAAAACATTTACGCCAGCCGTGAAAGCCTACATTCCTATACTAAATAAATCAACTTGCAAAGTACAGGCACTTGTTTTTAACAAGATTAACGATATTTCTAAAAATAACCCGCGATGCGCTCTCCTTCGCTACGATTGTAAATCATCTTGACGTAGTGAACACACTATACCTGAAACTATTAAACCTGTAAACGAGCTAGCAAAGTATAACTCTAGATCTAAGAAAACGTAACGATAATTGACGTGTATGCAGAGCGTACGCTCAAAGAACGCCTGTCCGTGAGCTCGGTTAATAACCCTGAGGAATAAACGCAGAATCGCATTCCGACCATAAAATCAAAGTCACGACCGATCGAAAGTAAAAGGATTCAATTTTTATTGTTTTTAGTATCGGCGGCCTTCGACGCAAAGGCGAGTAATGGCCGTCTTCGATGCTTCGGAATCGAAAAATAAAATAAGGTCGAGGAAATGATCGAAAGTTTATTTTCAGTCGGGAGTGCTGCGTTGGAATGAAGTACGGATAGATGTTGATGGACGAGTGAACTAGAAAAATATCATTTAGCTGGTGAGAAATCTCCATTAAAGATATTGTGACGGAGTTAGTGAATTTTCCACTTTTTTAAGGTCGGCAGCAGCAACATTACTCTTTGAAACTCTTTCATATATCATATCTCCATTATGAATTGGAGAATTGGTATGGTATACTCATGAATTCCGTAATCATATATACATTTCAACAAGTGTCACTTTTATGCCGACGACACGCAAATTTATCAGTCATTTCCAGAGACTGGTCTAACGGAAGCAAATTCTCAATGAACGCAGATTTAGAGTCAATCATATCAATCTCTGAGAAGTTTTGTATCTCAATAAATCCTGGAAAGTCTGTGGTAATATTGTTCGGTAGGAAAATGACCCGATCTCGTTATCATGATGCCTTGAAGATCAAAATCAAGGATATGTCTATTTCTCCCTCTGATAGTGCTAAAAACCTATAGGAATCATCTTGGATTCCTCTTTGAATTTCACAAATCATCTCAACTTGGTGATAACACGAGCATTTTACAATCTGAAATTGACTGTGTTGATATAGTCTATGGACCTTCTATTGAATATGAATATATGAATATGAATAAATTTAGTATTAAAAGGGCGTTGTAAAATATTTTTGATGGAAGATTTGTTTTAAGGAAGGTAAACTACATATTCGTAGGTATAAGAATTCATTTGTAGCACCGTGGGGGAAAGTTTGTCAAAAAAAAACAATTTTCTGGGAAAATGACATTGTAGAGTTTTTTGAATTGGATATTCTTTTTCAGGAGATTGAAGTACATAGCTGAGGGCATATGAATTCATTTATAGCCCCGTCAAAGGGGGTGTGATGGGGGAGAGTTATCGAAATAAAATCAATTTTCTGGGAAAACGATATTGTAGACTTTTTTGGATTAGATATTCTTTTACGGGAGATTGAAATATATAGCTGAGGGCATATGAATTCATTTGTAGCCCCGTCAAAGGGGATGTGATGGGGGAGAGTTATCGAAAAAAAATCAATTTTCTGGGAAAACGACAGTGTAGAGTTTTTTGAATTGGATATTCTTTTTCAGGAGATTGAAGTACATAGCTGAGGGCATATGAATTCATTTATAGCCCCGTCAAAGGGGGTGTGATGGGGGAGAGTTATCGAAATAAAATCAATTTTCTGGGAAAACGATATTGTAGACTTTTTTGGATTAGATATTCTTTTACGGGAGATTGAAATATATAGCTGAGGGCATATGAATTCATTTGTAGCCCCGTCGGAGGGGGTGTGGTGGGGGAGAGTATGTCGAAAAAAATCAATTTACTGAGAAAACAACATTGTAGAGTTTTTTGGATTGGATATTCTTCTTCAGGACATTGAAATACATAGCTGTGGGTATGTGAATTCATTTGTAGCCCCGTCAAAAGGGGTGTGATGGGGGAGAGTTGTCGGAAAAAAATCAATTTTCTTGGAAAAGGACATTGTAGAGTTTTTTGGATTGGATATTCTTTTTCAGGAGATCGAAATACATAGCTGAGGGCATATGAATTCATTTGTAGCCCCGTCGGAGGGGATGTGGTGGGGGAGAGTCTGTCGAAAAAAATTCAATTTACTGGTAAAACGACATTGTAGAGTTTTTTCACATCCGTAATATCGGTCCTCTTTCTCATACACAATTACTGAGCGTTACAACTGGATTCCGGAATCCCTGAAGGAAATGAATTATATCATACAACAAATTTTATATTATCTTAAAATAAATTTGATTTGATTTGAAATTTAATTTGATATTTAACAATGTTGCCGGGCTTGTACAAGGGGGGCAAATTTGTATAGTTTTACTGAGCACAAAAATAAAACTTTTCTGACAGTTGTAATTTTTTCCCAATTTTTTATTACAAATGCTAAACCGATTGGTAAAACCTCGTGGAAATCCCATTCGATTTAATGGCTGCGGCCGCAGAGAAAAATAAATCCGACCGACTAGCATTTGGCACAGCAAATAAAGTGGTCATTGTAACGAACCGCCGCGCCGGCCGCACGCAAATTAATTACAGCTAAAAGACGTAAATGCATGTCGTTACTCTCCGTATCTAAACTGGCCATCTACACGCACCAGTTGAATCTTTCGCATTCATCATTCAGCTGTGGTAATGTGTCACTTTATGTTTACTACCGATAAAGAGAACAGTTTCTAGCAAAAGTTTTGGTTGGTTATCTTCAGCTGCGTGACATATCAACTGAAACGTCAATGCTAAGGCTAACTTGTTTATCTGGGCCAGCCTGCATGGTCTGCGGTGTTCGGAGAGCCTAGTTTTTACGATGCGGAAAGTGGTGCCGATGTTAGCAGACCCACACAAGCACTGTATTCGGTATACACCGGGAGTAGCGAGTTGATTCCGTGGATCAGCTCAACGGAGCAAAGTATCGATCTACCTGGTAGGTTTATACATGACACAACACCGAACTTTGACCACAACCACGATAAGCACTTACTATTAATTCATATCAACAAACCGAAACAATACCTAATCTGTGACATAACCTACAGTACAAATGAAAGACGCACTCTGTGATTGTTCACTGAAATAGCGGGAAACTATTGAAATTTATGTTTTGTTAGTTGCAGAGTTTTAGAACTTAAATGCGGGATTAATGTTTCGGGTTGAGTTGAATAGTAGGTTGTAACATGTACCTAATAGTACAAGAAAGGACGAACTCGATATAAATAATGTTAAAATATACAACAGCATTATAACTGTACAGGGTGTCCCAAATTCGAGCCTCATCATTGGGATCTCGGAAACTAGAGAGGTCGGTTAAATGGAGGCAAAGTTGTGCAATTTGGTGTTCATTGAAACGCCGCTATATTTGAAAGATTCCGAATACTTCCGAAGATTTTTGAAAAAACCGAATATTCGCGATTTCATTTTTATTTTTTTTAAACTCTATTTGAATAGATGTAACAAAACAAATCACACATTTTCATTGCTACTTTTTCTGTACTACAAGATGGTGTTATCAGGTTTTCAAACATACGTTTCGTATTTGAGCTGCCATCATCAACTTGTTTTTTTTTTAATACGGCCATGGATTCTTTATTATGGATTTTAAAAGCTTCTAATGTCCCAAAACGAATGATGTATCGCACTTATTCGAAAAGTTTATACCTATTAATAGCATTTTCCATAAGAACTCATGTGTTAGAGAGATACAAAAATTAGATTTTTAATAGGATTAAAAACAAACTTTTTTTGCAATAACGCATTGCATAAAATTCAAAAACTAACATAAAAGTGAGTGGGTGGTTAATAAATAATATAATCAAAGTGTCATCCCTCAAACTCTAGGCCCTAGGCTTTATTTACAAAAATAATTGCATTTTATCAAAGTGGCGGTGCATCGTGCGTTTTTTCTCGAAGGAAAATTTAATTCTGATGGATATGCAGAATTGATAAGGACCAATATATTGGATTCCTTAATGGAAGAACCTTTGGACGTATGCAAATTGATAACTGTGGTAACTATGCCGTATCATAGTGACCACAGCGGACGAAAAGCGTTTGCGGACGAAAAGCGTTTGCGGACGAAAAGCGTTTGCGGACGAAAAGTGTTTGCGGACGAAAAGTACTTGTCTTCAAAAATAGTCGATTTTTCATCCGGAAGTTAGCACGTAAACCGTCTTTTTTATAGAGGTCGACGAAAAAATTAATTATGGAATGACTGAATATCTCCATTTACTCTCCTGATCAAATTGTTCTAGATCGTTGACCACTTCATTGTACCTAATTGTCAATTCTGCAAATGGAAAAAGCAGTTCACAACAATAAATGTCACAATAATTATAAATATTCAACGACAATAATGAACATTACATGCACGATAATTGCGCGACCGCTAGTGGGTTTTGCAAATTGAATACACCCACAGCAATTTTCTCTTTTCGAATTGTTCTCGTTGAATAGTTATATTATCCTTACGCGGACGGTGAAATTTCAGTTTCGGATTCGGTTTGGGATCGGTTTTTGCATAACAATCGAGGCAATGCATTCGGGGTCGCGTTAATCCTTTATTTGGTTCTGATAGGGAGGTTGGTAGTGTACTGTTTTATTCTACAGGTACGCAGCTCACCTCACCTTGAGTGATTTCTTGATTCACTTTTCCAACAAGTTTGAGAATTATTATTATTATTATTATTATTCATTACAACAATCAAATGAGGGCTGAAGATCGGCCATCCTATTCAGCCCAATGAAAATAAAATGAATGCTAGCATTATGGAAATCGAGAAATAAAAGGAAATATTACAAAAATCTAGTTTAGCGAAGACACAGTTCTCGTGATTTTTTTTTGCAGTTGTGCACAAACCATAAACTTACCCAGTTTATGTTTGATTTGCAACTTACCCAGTTTATGGTTTGTTCCACTTCGAAAATACCCTATATGGTACGAAGTTTTTCCTTGTAGAAGTTGCTTTGGAGTTGTTCCATCGTTGGAGGTTTCATCAAGATTGAGACGGCGAGTTTGGTCTTCACACCCTTTTGTCGTCACTTTGAACACCTACCGAACATCTCCAGAAAAAAAGATTAGGTTTTTTTTCTCAAGATGAACTCGTAGATATTTACCTATAGGCTTTTAGTTGTCACAGAAAATAGGAAGTGGCTCTTTGACAGGATTTCGTTTTTATTTGGATCTGTTATTGTTTTCGCATAAAATCTTCTGTTGCCTAGCAACAACCGTAAAAAAGTACACTTTTTTCACGACTTTCCGTTTAAAAATAAAATTGTTGATAGTGAAATATTGCGCTTCTATGCGTAACAAAAAAGAGGACTGTTTTTACAGTTGTAGAAAAAAATTTTTAAATATGCACTACTACTTCA
Organism: Chrysolina haemoptera; assembly: GCA_958298965.1. NCBI lineage: Eukaryota > Metazoa > Arthropoda > Insecta > Coleoptera > Chrysomelidae > Chrysolina > Chrysolina haemoptera. The sequence continues at coordinate 10,244,564 of OY282602.1, read as the reverse complement.
AATATCGTAATTATATTATACAACCTCTGATTTTCATCTTGAACTGAGTAAAATTCCATTCCAATAATAAACCTGCCTTGTTAAATCTGCCTTGAAATCTCACCTTGACGAACATGATGTTGTGCTAATGTACCTACACATTATTTTCAAATCAAACAATTTTAATTCGCAAACGGGCAATTTCAAGCGATTATAACATTCTATTATTCGGTCAACGTAAACGGAGTCAATAGCACGAATTTTTCTTCAGAGTCGATGGCAGGAAAATCGATATTTCAGTGAACGGGTCCAAACCAAGAAAGAGAAAACAATGAAAATGTAATTAGAGCATCCGGAGGCAAAAAAAAATCTGTCTCTTTAACGCTCCCATCACAGCCATTGTTTGATTTATTCGATATTCAATTCATCTGGATTGGGAATAGAAATCAAAGAATAATGAAATGTTTTACCATTGCTTTGTTGGGTGATTAATGATCTGAGTAGCGTGACGTCAATGGAAATAAGTGCTACTTACTATCACCGAGTCCGTTTCCATATTGTGTAATTTATATTTCAGTCAAGGAATTTTTCTAAAATAGTTGAATACAATGGTTAAGTGGAAGAGCGACGTAAAGCTTCTTTATCTCTGTTGGCATCAGGTACTAAAATATGAATTTTCATGAAATTACTTTTTTCCCCGGGAAAAGAGTGAGTACTTTTTTCCCGGACAAGTAAAGATAGATATTTGCTGTTGCAAAAGCTGATCTCGCACGCATCTGATGTTCATCTCGGAGCTCTAACCCAACTTCCTACCTTCATCACTCAACCTGCACACTACCAACCTAACCGGCCAATATTCCTAAGTTCGAGAAAAGCTGATAAAATGAAAAAAAAATACATAACTGTCGCTTTGAACCACGTACCATGGCGTAGTAAGCCGCAATCCTATCGATGCGGCTACGAACCGTGTTTGTATATGTAGATGAAATGGTTGTTCATAAGAGAAAATGTGAAAGATCTCGCGAACCGAAAGGTCTGAAGCCGTAGACATTTGATTTGTTCACTATTAAATCGTCGTTTTTCCCGTCACAGAAAAAAATTGTGTATTATACACGGGACAAATAATTGATTTTAGCTCCCAACCTCGAGCTAAAATCTAGTACTTTTTTCGCTTGTACAGTAAATAACAATTTTGTTAGTCTTTGTATTGCTGTTGTGAATAATGGCTTTTATTGAGATTAAAATTTTCTGTCGGTCCCTTTCTCCAAATCTCCGACAAATTCGGAGGGTGCGCTGGGTTTATTATTACCTCAATAACCACTCCCGTTCCCATAGTTTCCGTAGTTCCAATAAATTCGGCAATTCAGAATTTGAATTTGAAGGCTTGCAGATGTGAAACAAATACCTAATGTCTGTACCTTCAGACGGACAGAAGGCAATTTTTTTTAATTATTTCCAATCCAACTAATTTGTAAAATAAATATAGTTTGAGACGAATTCCTAGACTACTACGAACAACCTGTTTACGCACTGTTGCCAGTACGTAAAATGTGCGTAAAATCATCAACTGTGCGTAAAGTGATTTTTCACAACCTGTTCACACATTTATGCATTTTAGAAAAATACAGTATTTTGCTTTAAATATAACTGGGAAGTCATCATTTAATAATACAACGACAATTCAATGATACAATTGCTACAATTTGGCAATATAATAACTGTCGAAGAAAAAACTTTTTATGATACACTTTCGAAAAGGGTGTTTTACTAATAACAGACTAGAAAGAATTTTTTGACATTGAAAGTTAGTCTTGTATATAATATTTTTCAAATTATCATTTGTCGCAAAACTTCAGATCAATATTGAAGGGATTCTTTTTGTCGAAGCAGTTTTTCAACTGATTGACTCGACTTCGTTTCGAAATCAAATTTCTCTCGCAATTCACTTCCAAGCAATCTTCTTTTCCGTTTCATTTATAGCAAGGATAGAATATTCCTCGAATTGAAATTGTTCATCTGCATCAACGCTGGAATACGGGCTATTATGTTTTTCAAGTTCCATCACAATTCGGAGAAAACCAACCGATAGCGTTTTGCACGAGATTTTGCAGTTGTCGAGAACAGCCCTATAATTCGAAAAGTTGTGAGCGGAGTCATCCATGGAAAGGTATAATTCAAAAAATATATAAACGAACAAAGAACCAATATTTTTTTTGGAAAATAATTTTATTTACTTCCATGTGGTAACTTGATTACTCTTGTTTCACGTCGTTTCCAGTCGCTTCCATTGTTTGCAGCCACGTTTGTTTCTGTACGGGTGGAAATATATTTAATTATCGAAAGCCATTTCCAACCGATCTTTTATCGATAACCGTTGGAGATATGGAAAATAATAACATTATAGTTGGGCGGGTTTTGAAGCCCCTGCACGTCGGCCACTCAGATCGAACCCATTGTACAGCCTCATGTATAGATTCAGTTGAGGTGCCTCCAACTGTCGTTAGGGGGTGTTTCATCGGAAAGTTCCCGTGCTAACTTGTATTTTGGGCGTACTTTACGAAGCTCTTCTGGTTCCTTTTGCCAAGAGGCACCCTTAGGATTCCTCTGTTTGCTGCCCTCGTGACAGTTGGCTTTCCTTGAATGGGTTCCAGAAGTCCCCGGAATAGCTGAATTGAATTCGATGGACACCAACGTCTTGACAATTCAGCTTGCTTGCACCATACATCAGAGGAAATATGGTTACAGCTTCGCGTTCTGATCACAGAAGTTAGATATTCCGTGATCCAGCGACAGAACAGCACGTCATGAATTAGTTCATCTGTCCAGCAGACAGCTGTCATTTACTATTTCCTAATCAATGCGGGTTGTCTAGATTATTGGAACTTGAACAATGTTCAAGTTTGTTGGTAAGGTAAAGAGTTTATCCCAACTAACACTGAATTTCAAACGTTATTATCTCAAAACAAAAAATGTGTTCACAATGCAAAATGAATCCGTAAATCGACATTCTATAAAGGGACGTTCTATAAGCAATGATTTCAAGTCAGTGCCGGTATAACCAGGGGTCCTTTGGGTGCTATAATAGCACCAGGCGAAGCGCGTGCTGTGTCCCATTAGTAACGTGTTGATGTTAAAAAGTTAAAACATAAATTACCAATTTACGGCGATATAAAAAGAAAACTATAGGAATAAACTAAAGACTGTTCGGCATTTTCGATGTGAAACTAATAAAAAAAATCTGCTATCTGGTTTGTTGGCCAGGTAGCCGACGTCGACTTGTCAACTCTGCTTTGACTGTTTAACAAGTCAATGCCCAGGCGTCCGCAAGTCACAAGTGGAAAAATATTTGGCTGCGTGCTTACACAAAGAAAATAAAGAAATACACGGGTACGGCGGTTTCATTTTGAAGTTTACTTCAGTTCAAAAGCAAAATTACCACAGGTAACCTAATATTTGGGCAGTTTGTAATATTAGACGATTTTTGATGAACCGTTGTATACATGACGTCGTTTATATGAACAGTGCTCTATTTCGTGCCAAAAATTATTTAATTTTCTGTCAACTCATTATGATATTTAAGGCACAAATCCGACCAGTTTTGGGTTTCAATATATGGAGTGAAGCACACAAAAACATATTGAAACTCTCGTCGGTGATACTCCGTTCACAAGCTCGCTCACATCTCTGGAACACCGCAGACAAGTTGTCGATCTGTCTCTATACATATTTTATGGACGATGCTCTTCCGAAATATCATCAATCGTTCCACCGTCCCATCGAGACTGACCCATCGAGCTCAGTCCTCACATCCATATGCCGTTACTTTGGAGACAAACCGATCATCTCTTTATCAACATCGTCCAAAAAAATATAGGCCATTCAGGGGTAAAAATTTGTCTACTCCCTATAACATGGATTGTCATTATATATACTTCAATCAAATACTCAGATGATGTAAAAAAGATTTATATATTTTTTTTTCACTTTACGTTGAAGAACTTTCAAAGAAACTCAAATTTTCTTTGTGGGCACAATGTTCGTATTGAAATTCATGTTGAAGTAAAGTTTGAACATAACTAGATTGAAATACAGTTTTATTTAAATTTTGTATTGGTGGTAGAAAAAATAATATATGCAACGATCATGTAATTGCTAATAATACGCGCACGAGATTTACGACACTCGCCTAAGTCTCGAGTCAACATGATCATTACATAATATACCTACTATTTATCCGGTTTTATCCCTGATTCTATAGATATATGCAATGACTTCCAAAATAAAAAAAATATTCAATGAATTGACACACATTTCTATGATACCCTTTTACGTCTGATTGCGCTACTTATTTTTTACACATGAGGAAATTCGAACGCTAAAACAATGCAATTGAACAAAATGCAACCGCGGACTTATTCATAGAAATTTTCCATAAATATCTCTAATGAAAACCCGTAGAATGGTTTTCTCATAATTTGAATGTTTTTTGTAGTGTTGCTATTTACATGTCGATAAACACGATTTTTTAATCGTAATTTTTATGATGTTTGCCTAAACCACACATATTTCAATACCAATCAATATACGAAATATCGATCCCAATGAAGAAAACAAGGGTTTTAATTTTTATTACCCATATTTGAGTTCTTCCTTTTAGAGAATACTGGACAATGTAATAAAATCAAGTCGGCCAGAGTGGTAAAAAGCGGCGAGCGTTTGAACCTACCTCTTTACACAGCTTCGAAGCATTCAAGGTTAAACTTACTATGACTAGAGTAATTTTTGTTTTACACCGAAATGAGTTGAAGTAAGACACTATTAGATTTCTTTTATTTTGAGACTCCGCCCCTATCATTTGGAATTCTTACCTCACCCTTCTACCCGCAAATTTACTTTGACCTTTTTAAGAAGGTAAACCCGATACTGTTTCAAGTCCCAGATATTCGGTTTAATTTTACCAGATAGGAACGTCCCTGGAACGCAGTGTGCTCTAAGGGATCTATTCATACAGATTCAATAAATATATCCAGAGCCATAGAACTTTGAAACAGAAAATAATTGCAATTGAAATTATGTGCAGATTCATATTCCAATACCAAAATATCAAATGGAGTGGAAACTTTTTAACATTCAGAAGTCACTCGCCTTTTTGAATAATTTTCAATAATTCCCTAACCCAAAACAGGCATTCGTTCGTCACTTCGCACTCCTCATACAAATTGAAACTCATCGCGAGAGAACCGATGACTAACAAAAGCATTGTTCCGCGGAAACAAAGTGAAACTGAAATGTGAACATTTTGTTGTGTAAACGTCGCCGCTAGCGAGTTATTATACGGCCCGCCGTAACTAACCTAATAATAAATTTACCATCTAAATTTGAAATGTGCCGGTATCTGGTCCTCTCGAGATCATAATGGACTGCTGGCTTAGGTTAATGGCATCATTTGTGGGTCTTAAAGTGATTGTAGTGTGTACCCTCTAATGGCGTAGAACTATTCAACTCCCTTACCAGTGTTGATCTGATAATGGTATCAAGTGTCACAAAAATTGACGTTTCGATGTTAATAAATGATGAAAATGATAGGGGTAATTAATGGGACAAAAAAATTGACGTTCCTAAAAACTCAACCAAAAGGTCACTGCATGTGAGAATCGGATGGCATAATTTAAATACCAGGCGAGGAGAAACATCGAAGTCGGAAATAACATATTACGTATGAACGAATCAGCATAGTATCGCTTGGTCGGCAGCTGAAGTTATCCACAGAGAAGAACACTGGCATAAGAGAAAGTTTATAGAGTCAGTATATATTCTGAATAATGACGTGTTCAGTCAACCGAACCGAGATCCGGAATATGTGGAAGCCACTTATCACTCAACTAGATTAATTGAAACTGCAATAAAACTCTGTGTCAAAACCGGTCTTCAAATATAACACTAGCCAGAAAACTCTATTAGGGTCGGTGTACCTGAAAATTCCAAAATGAAATTTATTATTTCGGAACGGATACGCTATCACATTTATCAACATTGATGACCTGAACGACCCAACGCGGAGTAATAATTACCATTATAGCAGGTATATCGGTTGCATGCTAATGGCACAATCATATTGCTATATAAAAAGTATCCCAGATATCCTGTCGTATTCACACACTTGATAACGACAGTAGATGTTAACTGTTGAAACGTCGTGACTCAAACATATGCATATAATTAATTTTCTTTGTTTCTAGATAAAGTCTAGAAGAATTCTACCAACACAATCATTGTTATAATCTTTTTTTGGTTTCTTGTAGAAACCCCAAGCCCAATTCTGCAAGTCGAGATATTTATTTATTTCACATGCTGAAATATAATTTTTCAGATTAATACTGAGTGCTGTTCGAAGCAGAGCTGGTCTGAAAGCGCGCCAGTCGACACCGTATGGTAATTTTTTTACCGTCACAGCTATTTGCAACAGGGGCTTCAATGTAACTATTAGATGGGATTCACGTTCTTTTTTAGAACTTTTCAGCCTAAATACGCATTCAATCTTACGATTCGTAGTTTTCATTGGTTGAACAGCAATCAAGTCCACGTGGAAAGACGGATATTATACGAGTAGTAAACATGTTATTTCTCTTTCTTTTACTCTTTACATAACTATATTTATAAACAAACTGTTTATGAAACGTTTTGGTTTTAAATAAATCAATGTTATAAGTTGAACCGTGTAGCTGATAGGCAAATTTAAAAGTAGATAAGTAGTTAAAATAGTTATTTATGATACAAGTGTTAAAAGTGGCATTTTATTTTGTGAGTGGGGAATATTGCGAAACGAGCGTTAGCGAGTGGAGCAACCCCACGAGCAAAATAAAATCACTTTTAACAAATGTATCATACAAAATTTTTTGTTCAACAGTTACTGCTAGTAAGAAAAAAACAAAAAAAAAAGATCCATAAGGATTCGAACACACGATCTTTGGATTACAAGGCTGACTGACAGATACTTCAAATATAATAAACCCCAACGCACTTTATTTATGAATGTCATTATTTGTCAGTGATGAAGGACATTCTACAGTTGGACTAAATACTACTTCGTTTGTAACTTCAAAAGGAATTAGTATTATCAATTGCGCAAACGACCAAATACATGTGTGAACTTTTATAAACGATTCCTCTTGAGTAGGTGTTCTGATTATAATATCTGATTGAAGTGTTTCTATTAGAGAGATCTATATTACTGAGTATCCATCATCTCATCTGTCATTTTACTTTTAACACTAGTGTTAAAAGTACTTTTAACACTAGTGTTAAAAGTGATTTTGTGAAAACGTCAGTTTTTAGTTCATGTGTCAATGAATTAAAAACGTCATTTTTAATGTCAGTTGTACAAAAACTTTATTTCAGTACTAACATAAGACGGATTCGAAGACAAAAACTCCATCACTGTGTATACATCTATTTCAGGTGAATTATCACTTTGTCCTGTCAGTGTCACGAAGCCGTCTTCCATTATGGTGAAATAAAACCTACAATACTCTTAGATGAAAAACAATTAACTGTCTTTGAATAACAAAAAACGGCGCGAGTGCGCTGTCACGGCTGAGGAAGTAATAATCAGGTAATTTGTGGTGTAGCGATCTCGTGTCATATGACGTCACAGGAGAGTTCGACACCACAGATGTTCCGTGCTGAAATATGTGAACTTTAATAATCTATTTCACAGTTAGTATGATTTATTAGTTTCGATCAATATTTTAATTCCATTGCGTTAAATATAGTATTAACAACATCACTAAACTTGTCCATTGCCTATACAGCCATATCTATTTTTTTTATTCTGCTCATACGCCATAAAAAAAATTCAAAATGTTAAAAAGTATCTCAATTTTATACATGCAATTTTTAACTCTACTGTCGTATGACAAACAATTATTGTTAATGAACCATTTTTTATGTCTCAGAGTATTTTTGAAAACATAAATCGATGTGTTACTTTAGGACCTCACTGTATAGGTATTATAAATCATCATAGATTTCCCTAAAATTTCACAGATGTGTTTTCACATGATAGACTGGGGAAAACTAACTGGTTATAAGTTCACTCTGTATATGTATGTGTCCCCATTTCGAAAATCTCTTATATATTCATATAAATTTTTCAGCACTATCTGACTTGATCTTCATACTTCAACATCAAAACGAATTTAAACTTTACCCCTTGTTTTAAACCGTTTTAGACTTGAGTGAATTATTTCTTATCTCACGGACTCCTCTCGAGTAATTGTTCATTTAGTCAAGTCTTGATTACAGAATTTTACTGGCAACTCGCTGAGATGAGAACGAATACCGAGGGATGTTTAAGAACCCCTGGAGTTCAGCTGAAACAGTGTTTTTACTACTGTTTTGTTACGAGTCATGAGTTTTTCTTTGTATTTTTTGTCAGAATGAACTCTGTAAAAAGTACATGTATAACATCGAAATCGTTTCATTAACTTGTACCTACACTGAACGAAGTTAATTCTCTTCGAATTACGTGCAATGGTGAAATAAAACGTCATTGTTCCGTCGTTAATTTCAGAACACCCTGTACGTAAAGGATGAATTCAGATATGCTGTACTTGAAAATATGCCTTATTCTATTTAAAATAGTTTTAAAAAACTGAAGAGCGCGCTCTACTTCCGACATGGACTAAAAAGTAATAACTGTCTATGCAAATATATTTTAAAAATAATGTGCACATTCAACAGTATTTATATTTTTTACAATGTTATGGGTAACTCAATCCATTCGAATGTTTGAGCCCAATCAGTATGTATTGTATCGAGAAAAGAAAGAAGGAACGACTGGCATCCGTCGAAACGAAGCCGAATGCCGAACACCAAAGCCATCCATTAGTTTAATCTCGTTGCGGCTCGCTTCTGCTTGCAAAACAATCATCAATCCGCACTAAGAGGATTTATTGCCGATGTCGGTTGACAATTCTAAATTGGTCCAGAACAAATAATACAGGAAACGAAGAGAGGTCGACCTTCACCCATCTGTTAACCGGATGAAACATACTTTTTATGAAGTTTCAAAATCAAAATATGGTCATACAGTGAGTTCCAGAAGTTTGCACCATTTGGAAAACTTGTTTATTTTCCGTTTGTCAGAAAATATTATTCTTGATGAAAATTGCTCATTGCTCATTCATTATATACATTTTCAATGAAAACTAGAGATAATTAAAAATATCAACTATCTCAATGAAAATGCGAATTTTCACATTCAGATTTTTTCAGATCTTTTCTTTTTCACAATATCTATCAGATGTAGTTCAATTAACAGCGTGGCTTTAGCCGGGAAAGTAGTTGTTTTCTATTATATAATACAAAAAAAAAAACATTTTTTGTTTCCCTGTTCAACATGAATACCTCCAAGAGGTTATCTTGATCGATGGAAAATAACGACTTAAGTTTGACTTTTAGGCTCAGATGAATGATTATTCAATTGATTTTATGAACATCCTGTTCATACTTTCGAACAAAAATCAAAATGCAATACCCATGACCGGTTTATGTCAAAAAATAACCTTCAAAGTGTTACCGCAGAAAAAATATTTCCATCATTTCCATCCTTGCTGTGTCAAATTTCTTGTGAAGAGCCTTCTTCCCATTTCTTCCGATCTCCCTGATGAGCTTGGAAAAGCGATATAGATTTTTCGACAAAAATGTATTGGGGATCTAACATGAGAGGAGCGTACCTTGCTTATTAAAAAAATCAAATATCTGAATTTTTATTGAATTATTTTCAGATTTTTTCTTAATAATATCTATCAGAGGTAGTTCAATGTCCAATCATATTTTTTTATTTCCCTGGAGAATGTTCCCCTGTTCAACATGAATACCTCCCAAGAGCTTACCTTGAACGATGGAAAATAACGTTCATGGAACAAAATTTACATAAAATTGGAATTTTGACCAGGTGTAAACTACCTCTCATTTTTGACATCAAGTATCAAAAAGTTTATTAACGAAGTTGTTTAGATTTGAAAACAATATTCAAATTTGCAATCACAGCCAGGGTAGTTCAATCTTGATCAAAATTCTATATTTATTTCTCTCTCGCACAGTGTTTGGAAATTTATAATTTTGATAACTCAAATACACATGTATATTCCGCAATGCATCCCATATGGTGCAAAGTTTTTGAAACTCACTGTCTATAGTTATAACTCATTTGAGGCGTATTCCTCCATTTATGAAACTTCATAAAAAGTATGTTTCATTCGGTTAACAGATGAGTAAAATTCGACCTCTCTTCGGCCAAAATAGTCGAGTCTTCGACGGTTTTCACTCCGAATTCTTTCGGACTATTGTCGTGGAATTTGCAAGTAAGGAATGATAAATTTATACATATAGTGCCATAAGGGTAAACGCCACCCTTCATCGGGGGGTGAAACCTAATAATTTAATTTGTATAATTGATGGCTTGTTCAGTTCGTGGAAGTTCATGACCACTTTAATGAAATGAATGAAAAAATTTGTGCAGGTTCTCGTTGCAGTAAGCGACCCCATTCTTTGACCCCTTTCGCTCATTTATCCCTTCATACATCTGGAGAGTATTCGCATGTATTAGATGCAGGTACATTTTATAACATGCGTTCAAGCATGATTGTTATCGTTCTGTTATTCTTTGGATCAGACAAATCTCCGTTCAAGGAGATGAGCACGGTTCGCCCCTCTACATACCAATTATTATTATCATTATTATTATTATTATGATTTAATCTTTTGAAGCATTGCTGTCATTTAGTTAATAGTTGTTATATCTGCAGTCTAATTTGAGTGAGGATTTATTTATAGACCGGATAATTCTGGAGCATATTTTATATTGCTGAAATGTGGGTATCATTAGATACGCCATTTAGTCAAATGTTAACTGAAATGATGCCAACTTGAAGGAGTGATGTCAGCAAAAACTATTCATCAGATTATGAAACGATTTTTGGAATTTTTCATAGAGTTGTGGAAAGAAAATCAGTTATCTGTTTTCAATTCAGTCTAGTATTATTATGAAAAGCCTTCTAGAGGTTTGCTTTCAGTCCTTTTCTAGCCAGTTTGGAATTTCTTCAAATACCACTCGGTATTAACTACATTAAAATATCCTTGGCACGCAAATATATAGATGGTAAAAAGATAAATTCGATCTGTAAGTAAATCCACTCGTTTTTTCTCAAAAGAATATAAACGTATTGGTATTTATAATACTGCCGTCATTCCTAAGTCCAAAGGGCTTATCTCAATTGTTTCCATATTTTAGATTTCACTTTCTATAACCAAGCCGTTGACATGAATGATGAATTTGTCTAAAACATTAGTAAGAAAAGACGTATATCAAAAATACACCTAAAATTCTAAGCTATATAGGCGTAACTCAGTCATGCTAAAAATTGAGATACGCCCTTTGGGTTTAGGACGGCAGAATAGTATTCTTTTCAACGTCAATATCAACTTTCAAGATCTATCAGGCCAGGTAGCTCAGTGGTTGAGACTGTCACGTACAAAACCATTGACTGCTGGTCGGCTAGGTTCAAATCCTAGCGACTACAGATTTTAATGGATAATTTATGAAAATTTGCTCTAGTGTGACGTCGCATGAGAGTCAGATGACGCAAAAATACGTAAACTTAATTTATCTATTTCTCGGTCATTTAAAGATGGATTTTAACAGTTTTTTTGCACTGATTCATTAGTGTTGATGTATATTTCAATTCCATCACCTTAAGTATTAACAACATGAAACGTGTTCATTGTCATGGAAACTTCGATAACTACCTAAACAGCTTACCTTTGGTATGAAATACTATCAAATAATGAGATCATATTCAACAGTATCTTATTGTAGATGTATAGAAAAAGATTTATCAGAACAGAAAAAAATCGCAGCTTCAACATTTTTTTCTTGTCTCACTTTCGGTTTCACAATCAAGCCATTCATGTAATTTCTTTATTGTTCTCCGGATAAATTTTCCCCTTCTATACTGAAGATGCCGTTTCATGGATCGCTACCATTAATTTGATGATTGGATTTCCTACTGTCTCCAAATGAATTTAATCCGGACATGAAATAGGTTCGGAATCATCATCACTGGACACCCCTATGCCTTCCAATAAGTGGCATCTTCCTCTTCCTGATACACGACCCACGATTGGATCCACGTGAATCTCGAATGGTGCGAGATGTGAGCACGATCTTTTGATTAGAAAGTGATTTGTTTCTGTTAACTAGGACATTCCATCCGCGGCAACGAAAATGAAACCGATTGAAGAACAGTTCGAAACAGAAAAATAATGAAATTATTACTACATTTACTGCCTTTGGATCCCACAAAAAATATTATATTAGATCCAAAGAACAACGTGCAAACCAGGGAAAAGTAGGTGAAGTTGTTGTGCTTCAATTATAATTTTCAATATTATTGATATAACGCGGCTCTACGAGTGTTGAACTACCATCTACGACACTCGTACGGTATAGACAAGACACCGGTGTACCCTTATGCTCCGGGGGATATTAGGTCCCTTGTGGAGAATGAGGATTGTCGAATCTATTGGAACTACTCATTTCCCACCCTCAGGAAAATACAAGCAAGTGAGCCTGATGTAGTCCTCCTCGACCATCATAGTAGGACTACTTTTGTCAAAGATCGCTGTGATATATCGGCAACTATGCATTCCCAGTAATTTTATTGGTCCAAATACAGAATGAATTCTCACTAGTGATGTAATAAAACAAATAGTTATGAAAAATTTTACTTTTCATAACTGGATTAGATCTAGAATTACGCCTTCTAAAAATTACACCCATGTAATTTTTTCCTTGAACTTTGCTATATCAATTGAACTAAAATTCAAGTTTTTGGCATTGTAATGTGAATCACATGCATCAATTATTTGTTTCTTTTTTATTTCAGGTGAGTACTCCACAACGACAATAGAAAACTATAGATTTCTATTGGGAACCCAGTAAGTTTTTCTATCATCATTATGTTCATTGTTTAACTTTTTTTTGCGTTGTCCTCTGTCACATATATAATCATTTTTCCTAAATATCTCTGGAATATATTCGACAGTATATCTAACTGGGTTTAATTACGTCAATAATGAAGCTTTAAAGTCAAAATTAACAACATTTTTAGAAGATTTGTTACAATTTTTCACCAAAATCAAACAGATGAATATTTGGCAATAGATGTCCCATGGGTCCATATTTAGCACTCTAATGCACCCTGTCCTGTTCCCATACACGCCATAAAGAAGCATGACATTTATGTTCCTATTGAAAGCCATTAAAAAAGTGTTGTCCATTACAGAATTTCTCAATTCTAAAATAAAATTTGATAAAAGAATGGTGAAATTCCCTTTCTTGCGATTGGAGAAATATTTTACCACTTCTATTCCTATGAAATCTGAATGTATTCCATTCTTTCTCTAGAGATAGAAAATCATTATCACATTGTTGTAGTAACAATAACGTTAGTCTTGAGTGTCACCTTAGTGACAAGATATGAATTTAAGTGTCAAAATTATTGTTTGTTCGTTTCTATGTGATAGTGTTTCAAGGTTCAGAATGTTTTGATAGTGGAGAAAGTATAGTCCGTTAGTCGGTGAGAATGAAAATTCGTGATGCTCGTGGTTCCTTAAGCTCGGAACTATCCACTTGCATCGAATTTTCCTTCCAACCTTGTTACAGAATAATGTAAAACATATATAATAGAACATAATATTTTGTTTATGGACTTTGACAAACCTACTAACTCAGTTTTTGATGCAGTTTCAACTCGCATCAGTCCTGTCCCAATTTTTATTTCAGTAAATAGACCTTTTCGCTGTAATATTAAATGAATGGTTCGAGTGAAAATATCGGAAAATATTACTACAGAAATTTACACTACACTATTATTTAATGCTAGCAGCTGTTTCGATACACTGTGTTATAAAGTAACCTAGGTAAGTACAGAATGACATCTCCTTAAATACTAATAACATTATTAATAATTCGTGAATTATACAGATCTATTTGATCATTGAGAACTATGCTGTTTTTATTAGCAAGATGTTTTTTGATTTCTATAGATTCCAATAAACAGGTTGTAATCTAACCTTTAGCATTTCCGTGAAGGAGGGGTGTATGAAGTCATGTTAGAACGAATGGCAGGTGTGAAAAATGCGCAAAAAAGTTTTGGAGAGTTTTAAAATTTTGTGAAATGTGTGTCGACATTTTGGGAACCCCTGTTCGCCATTCTTCCATACCAGAAAATGCAATTGTCGGTGACGGAAAGACACTGAATGTCGAACCGAATTAAGAATACGTTTACAGAGGTCTAGCCGTCTAGCGAGTCTCTCACCCGTATTATGGGTTGCAAGCTAATGGAATAGGAACGTAAGTATCACAGTAAAATGAAAATCAACGAACCTCATGGGTATCGGAGTATACAAACTGGTACACTGGTAGCTCAATGCAGTACTGGTAGCTGAAGACAGGTCCACACATAACACATCACAAAGTAGGTATTCAACAAAACAGTTCAACAGTGGACGCACTGCACACAGGATTTCTTTTCGTATACAACAAGAAACAAGATCAAAGACCGGCACTACCGGCAGGACCATGACTGGAAATTTCTGCTTCTTCTTCTTCTTTCCTTTATTGAGCTCGGTTATGAAACCATTTACTCAGTTCCGATCCGGCATTGGTGAATACGGATCCTTCTTTTATGGGATTCAACGTCGGACTCTCGATCCTTATTCCTCATCCCACAACAAAATATGGTTTCAATTTCATCTCTATCTATCAACTGTGGAACTGTGTCACTTCTTCTTTTCCCATGTGATGACTAATGACTTGTTGAGGTTATGTTATTACTAGGACAACACAACAAATGAAATAAAACTTTTCTCGCTCCCGGACATCGGAGAAACATTAAGACTAGTTCATTAAAATGCGAAATTCGTAAAAATAATATATCTTTTTCATTTCAATTCCATGAAATGAAATGGAAAAGGTATTTATATTTTTTGTCTTTTTTCAGTCTTTACACACCGAAATGATGCCTCGGATGATAGTAGAAGAAGCCAGGATTTTGAAAGAAATGGATGTCATTGTTACGACTATTGCATTTTTTTTTAAATTTTCATTTATATTCATTTTGCATAAACAGCAAGCTAACAACGGACGGAAGTATGGTTGTTGCCAGGTCTGGCGCGTGCACTACGAAGGCGTTGAAGCGCCAGGTATAGTGATTCTTTCTTCTAATTCCCAGATAAATCTAATTGAAAGATATAAGTGCCTGATAGACATATTCACCTGGGAATTAGTATAATTGACCTTGAAACTAAATTTTCAAGGTATTTAAGTGTAGGTCATTTGAACCATGTCGACCTACTGAAAAATAGCAACGTCGCTTTACACTTGTCAATCTTGTCATTTGCCATGTCACTCGTCTTTTGCCACATTGTCATAAATTAAAAAGGTTCAAATAAAAAAGCCTAACTCTTCTATTTGATTACTAGAGAATGTACTCGTTCTTTTGGTATTATAACTATTCTACAAGTTTTAGATATTTGAATAAAACGTTTTTTAGGTTATGAATCTTAATCACGTTGCCATTTAATGAGACAAATGAAATACGACGAGAGATTATCATCTGTCTAATAGACAGACACATAATATCAGTCTTTTAGAGAGGTCATATATGTCTATTAGACACTTATATCTGGTAATTAGTATAATTCCCAGATAAATCTATCTATTAGACACTTATATCTGTCAATTATAATAACTGTCTAATAGACAGATTTATCTGAGAATTGGAAAAAATCACTACACCTGGCGCTTCTACGCCTTTGTAGTGCACAGAGTACTAGATCCTGAGTTGTAGTGTTCGAACAGTCCTGAACTTTTCCGAGTACAACTGAAAATTCCCCTAACAAGATGTGCATACCAATGACCCCAACTCTACCCAGATTTGGAATTTTCTACCTCATTCACACATGCCTGTGTACTCTTGTAGTCTACTCTTCAACCTACGCACGGAACAGTTCGATGTTTAGAGTACGAACAAAGCAAACGACAAGCATGTTCCACGTACTTCCCGACTTCCCGTGCACACCGCTGTCTCAGTTGAAGTGAACTAACTGTCAAGATAATATCGACCCGATTGATGTTGATAAATAAATGTTCACAACTAACACCTGTGGATAATAATGAAATGTTTTGATTTGTGTTGTGTCTTGTGTGTGGCAGTGTGGTAGTGGTCCTGTCTTCAGTCTTCTAGCTACTAGTAAGTACTGCCTTTAGCTACCAATCTTGCAGTTAGGATACTCGGTAACCCATGAGGTTTGTTTGTTTTCATTTTACTGTGATAATTTTGTTCCTATTCCATCAGCTTGCAACCTATAATACGGGTTAGAGACTCTCTAGGTAAACGTAATTTCAATTCGGTTCGACATTCAGTAACTTTCCTTCACCGACAATTGCCTTTTCTGGTCTGGAAGGATGGCGGCAGAGGTTCCCAAAATGTCAACCCACATTTCGAAAAAATTTAAAACTAAAAATTTTTTTTTTGCATTTTTCACACCTGCTATTCGTTTTACATGACTTTATACACTTAACGGGAGTGGAAGAGGTTAGATTACAACCTGTATTTAATTTTAGAGTTTTTGGTTGAATGTGTACAACTTCCGGATTTTGTGTAGAATTGTGAATATTTTCTATGAGGTGATTGATATAGTTTGAGTCTTGTTTACTCAATCTGTAACTCATCAAATGCTCCTCGAATCTCTGGTTGAAACTGCGTCCAGTCTGACCTATATATAAGGCATTGCAGTCGTCGTTCTTGAGCTTGTAGACCCCATATTTTTTGAATTTTTCCGCTGACATTTTTGAATCATCATATTCATCATATTATGAATACATCATATCCGTGAAATTAAAAAGATCCAGATGTCTGGAAGTTTCGTTTCTTTTATATCCTCAGAAATCCCTCATGAAACTATTGAGATTTCAATATATATCCGAATTCAATTCCCTCTGAAATCCATCAGAAAGTTTTTTTTTGATGGCCGTTTTTCCGAAGGATGATTTTGGCTCGACTTCATAACCCTGTCTGGGTAAACTTCAGAGTCCACTTATCAAAATGGGGCCGAAATGTCGATGTAAAGAGACCAGTTGGCTCCAAGTCTTCGCGGTGCTCTTGTTTGCTCCCGTTCCACAAATGAATCTGAGGACTGGATAGCTGGAAGTTGAAATATGTTCAGAGAAGTTGGTCGGTCAGTAAGAAAGAATATTTTGACGTGTTTTAATATTTCAGTTTGTTACAATTAGGTAGGTATTGTCTGTTCAAAAATATTCAACGAAACTATTCATTCGAAATATACCTGTCCTTATGTATAACCAGTACATTATTCTAATTCAGGAGGTCCATATCACATACAGTGTGACCTATTTAACATGGAAGCATCCTCATTAAACATATTCTTCAACCGAATGATTTTTTTTTTAATGGGTGAGTGATTGTCTGGGATACATATATTTTTTGTCAGAAATAAAAGTACTTTACTCTTGTACCAAATTCATGTTTTTTGACAACACCAGTATACGACTGAATTTTTAAATTTAATTATTTCAAATTGTGTTCTAGAATATGCAGAACTTTTTATGTTAATTGCACGTGCTTTAAAAACTGGGGTTTTCAAGCACGTGCAATTTACAAGCACATATTTTTGGCTCTTGTTCCTATAAAACTGCAAGACAGTTCCCAAAGTCATATTTTCTTTGGTTCAGAAGTATTAATTTTATTAATACTGGAGAAATTTATCATGCGGGGTCAAAACCCCGGGTTGGCACCCTTGTATCTGAATCGGCCTTTAGACTTTCAATATATGAACTAAAAACTGACATTTTCACATACTCAATATATCAAAATCACTTTTAACACTAGTGTTGAAAGTAAAATGACAAATGAGTTGATGGATGCTTAATCAATATAAATCTTTTCAATCGAAACACTTTAATCAGATACTATAATAATCCAGATACCTACAAGCTAATCCAAAGATCCAATTATGAAACATTTGTTAATAGTGATTTTATTTTGCTCGTAGGGTTGCTACACTCGCTAACGCTCGTTTCGCAATATTCCTCACTCACACAATAAATTGCCACTTTTAACACTTTTATCATGAATAACTATTTTGTACAACTGTCATTAAAAATGACGTTTTTAATTCATTGACATATGAACTAAAAACTGACCTTTTTATAAAATCACTTTTAACACTAGTGCTAACAATACTTTTAACACTAGCGTTAAAAGTAAAATGACAGATGATATGATGGATACCCAGTAATATAGATCTCTTGAATAGAAACACTTTAATCAGATATTATAATCAAAACACCTACTCAAGAGGAATCATTTATAAAAGTTCACACATGTACTTGGCCGTTTGTGCAATTGGTAATACTAATTCCTTTTATAAATAAAGTGTGTTCGGGTTTATTATAGTTGGGGCCTCTGCCTGTCTACCTTGTAATCCAAAGATCGTGTGTTCGAATCCCTTTGGATCTTATATTTTTTTTGGTTTTTTCTTACTAGTAGTAACTGTTCTTCAAAAAAAATTGTATGATTCATTTGTTAAAAGTGATTTTATTTTGCTCATGGGGTTGCTCCACTCGCTAACGCTCCACTTTTAACAATTGTATCATAAATAACTATTCAAGTCAAGAAAGGCACTTTTCTAGATAATCATATGAGCCCCCTTTCCATTTGAAAACGGTGAGGGCAACAGATCTTTGTTTTAGATATATGAGTGCGCATAAAAGATGTAAGTAAACAAAATACTTCAACTTCATATACAATAAAACAATATCATATTTAAAATGCAGAACTCTCGATAAAACACTACGGAAATAGAAAAATCAATCTGTAGGGAAGTGACTAATAGGACATAATTATACAAAGAGTGACCAAATAAATTGAAAGTGTTTGAAATATACAGGGCGTCATACCTGCCAAACCGAACTTTAACTCAAATCCTGAAGAATCGATGAAAATAGGTAAATACAAAATATTCTTCCAATCTGCTAACCCAAAATTTTGTACGAGCTTGAGTATTACAAAATGTATGGAGGCAAATTACTATTGTGACGATAAACATTGTGGAGTAATCATAACGCCATCTTTCGGAACTGAAAGCTCTCCACCCCGAAAATTCCTCACTCCAATTGTTTGTTATCGATTTGTTCAATGTCCTTCAATCAAGCATCGCGGAATATTCCATCATGTAAAAGAAAAAAACTCAGTCATCAACCAGTCAGTTCTGTTCAAATAACCAATCGATCATTCGCAATAAATAATGTTTCTCTTGGTTTGCACATACGAAGGAATTTATGTCATCAAATCAATCGGAAAAGTAATTGCAATCACGAACTTCCTATCAAAAAAGTATCCGTTTTTCATCTTAATGAATTTCGTCACATACTTCGGGATATAACGTATTGTTCTTACTATTCTTTTAATTTGTAAGATCTTTATCTAGATCACGGACGGAAACCTATTAATTATTTCATCGGACCGAGACGGATATTCCACACCAGAACGCATACCATACCTCACCTCGTTTTCTACATACATACGAGACGAATCAATTCGGTTGATATAGCCGGAGTCTAATGTTCTCCACGCTAATTTTGAAAGGCACAGTACCGGAATTCACTTTTCATTGAAGAGAGATATCTATACAGGGTGTAACATAAGTAAGGTGAAATATTCAAGTGACGCATTCGTGAGAAAATTTTAAGAAAAAAGTCTAATTAAACTTGTGTCAGGAAATCGGAAATGCTTCGTTCCGGAGATACAGGGCGTTGAAATTGAATTTTATTGTACGCTTTATAAAAATAACTTTTGCAAAAAACTGTTCTGTCTATATTTCAGATGTGCTTTCGTCGAAAAAATATTGTGTGTAATTCAAGCACAAAGTGTAATTGTCACTCTTTGCTAGGCGGCAATCCATCATTTCACGCTCTAAATACACAAATAGCTATGATGCCGTCTGGTGTATACTTACGTCTATTCAGGGTCCTGGTACCTCCGGCCTCAGCTGTCTGACTCGGTGTTTTTCGGAGATCCTTGTATGCTTCAGCACTACTGTGCTATCTGCCCGGTAACATGCCCGGTCGGCCGTTGCTGTCTCCTTAGACTACTCGCTCTGTGTCAACAACGATGTTGCGTGGATTGGCCCATCTATCGATGGCGCCCCGTGTGCTACCGAGTAGCGCCCCATATCCCAGCAACGGAGCATGATATGCGATGGTTTCGACTGAATAGATGTATCCGGTTTGAGGGGACATATTATAAGGCGTTTGACACCTCTTCAAGGATTAACTACAGATGTACTAAAACAGAAGGGAATTTATTCACCTATCAATAACGGAATAGCGGTAAAATTTTCAATCTAATAATATAGTGGCAGTAGTCGTTGAGAGGACGTTTCTGACTAGAACCAATCGATTTGAATAAGTTGTGCAATACATTTTTCGTAAATGTACTTACTTCTGTTTGTAGACAAAAACAGCTTTTTATCGTGAGAAACTGTGAAAATCGCACCAAGTTTGTTACGCCACTGGCTCGGTCGTATATCGATTTTCTCAGCAGTAGGCAAAGATAACCTCCTCAGGAACAAAGGTCCTTCCATGAGTTTTTTGCCTATCAAAAGCAGAATTCTCTTTTCAAGATAAATGTGTTCCATTACTCTCGCAGGCAAGCCAGGGTGCATCCCGTATCGGACTGGCGATGAATGCGATAGAAGGGCATAAAAAATAGAATGTTGGTATTTGAATTATATTCATCTCGTCAAATGAAAAATTAAAAACTCTCTCAGTTAAGTATACATCTTGTTTCATTCTAAGCCTACTGAGGAAGTGAACAAAATTCTAAACCAAAAATATTTTTTTCTAGTCACATAACTGAAATGGCATTTAGCATACAGATAGGTCTGTACCGCATTAAATTCACAATCTTTGTTTAAACAGGACCATAGCAAGTACATTATTTGTCACTAATGGCTACTGTCTGATTGCAGTCACATTTCAGAGGTTGAAAACCCGCCTTACAGAGTAGCTGCGTTTTAGTTATTCCATTCCGGTAGCGGAGTAGGAATAGACTGATATAATTAAAAATAAAACGACACAAATTTTCATGAATGACAGTGATTCCTGCAACTGAGATAAAAAATGTTACAAATAGCGGTAGTGGTGTTGGACTCAGACAAATTAAAACACAACTATGATGTCTGTAAATTGAAATTGTCATGATTACCTGAGAGAAATCTACTTAGAAATATAATTAGTATTTAGCTCATCAGGGAGATAGGGAGATTGAAAGAATTGGAAAGCAGGCTCTTCAGATAAGCTTGACAAAGCGAAATAAATTTTCGTCGACAAAAATGTATTGGGGATTAAATGCAAGATAAGCGAACCTGGCTTCAATAAAATGAACGATTTCTGTGAGTGATATTTTTGAATAACATTCTCCCTATCTAATTTATTTAATGAATTTTTGATGAAAACTAGATATAATTGAAAAAATCAACTATCTGAATGAAAATGCAAATTTTCACTTTCAGATTTTTTCTTTCCAGTCTTTTTACAATATCTGTTAGATGTAGTTCAATGTCCAGCATGGCTTTAGCCGGGGAAGTAGTTGTTTTATGTTAGATATTACAAAAAAAAAATAACATTTTTCATTTTTCTATTTTCATGGAGAATGCCCCCCTTTCAATATGAATACCTCTTAAGAGGTTATTTTGAACGATGGAAAATAGAGACTAAAGTTTGTCTTTCAGCCGCAGATGATTCCACAACAGATTTTATGATGACTCGATCCTCCATTTCAATTTTCACATTTTAAGTCTAGTAACAATGCTAGTGAACCTGACTATCTCAATAATATATTTCTCTATAGAAACTGGTTTCAATTCACCATCCTTGGAAAAGTAGATTTTCAATTCACAATCTGTATTGTTAAATGAGTTATGGGAAATATTCAGTCATAATCCAAGCAAAGTGGTAAATAAATGAAGCGGATAAATTCCACAGGGTCGGAATACCCTATTTGCCAATTGTTTTCACGAAGGGTCATATGAGGCAATTGAATACCTATCACCCCTGGCTAATACCCCGACGACCAACGATTTCCATCTGTCAAATTCTCGTACCATTACTCAATATAGAAGATAATGGCAATTGCGTTACGTTTGTGATCAAAAAACACACATTGAAGTATCAGTGGTTAGAGTTGGGTTGCAATTAGTTTCACGTTAAATGAATATATGATATTTTCCGCTGACAATCAATGTCATATTTGAGGTTTTGATCGAAATTTACTAAGTTTTCAACTACTTTGTCGCAAACTGATTAACTGGTTAGAATGATATAGATAACAATATTAAGGATCTTGGTGGCGCGTAGGTGGTGGTGGCTTGCTAAACCAAGGAACAGGGGTTCGATCCACCGCGCCGTCACCGGCTTCGCACATGGCATCACACGTCAAAAGGCAAGGGTTGCGTCTCTCGAGGACTCCTGAGGGTTGCTCGTAAGGGGGCAGTAACAATATATTGCGAGGTTCTTTAGTAGGCAGCAATGGGTGGCTTGTAGCTCAGCGCTCTAAGGCGTAGTCCGTTCGAATCTTCAGCTAGCTATGGCTAGCGAGGTCGATAGGCAACCGCATGTTGTTGAGAATCGAGTGTGTTGTGATATGCTTAGATGCCTAGTGCTAGCTTGGAGTGCACACCGATCACCCTGGGTGGTTCTGTAGGTTTTCCGGGTTTTCCTATAGCTGAAATGTGAATACGACACCAAAAGTAAGTGAGTCGCCCCAGAGTTTCACGGCAAATAATAATAATAATAGCCATTCTCTACGAGCATAGGCTATGAGTGTTATTATTATTGGTGAATTCAAAGTGAGTTACTGACGATTTTTGATTAGATTTATTTTAGGGGTCGTTTCCCGGGCCTTTTTGCGAAGCCACTCCGGACCTGGACCTACCCTCCTTTATTAGAGCGTGGCCCGCACGCCCATTCATCATGGACATAGCAAGCAGTCATCTAGGCAAACCAACGCGGGTTAATTTATTTTTTATTATACCGAGATCCTGCTTTTGTCTTCTTTTCGCTTGAATACTACCAGATTTATAGCTTTGTCGGTTTGTTCAAGAGTTTCCCATAATTTTTTGCTATACAAGGGTGGATTACAAAGTAGTCGCTTTTTCGTGCACAGATGGCCTAGGAATGAACTGCATAGTGTTGGTGACCATACAGTTTGAAACAAGGTCGTAGACATGTTAAAATGGAAAACATTCTCCAGTGAACTTGATATTTTTTATAATAACTAAGAGAAAACAACTCCACCTCTAAAGCCACGCTGGTCATTGATCTACATCTGATAGATATTATGACAAGAACCTAACCGAAACAAAAAAAATCTAGAAGTGGAAATTTGCATTTTTATTCAAATAGTTGTATTTTTAATTATTTCGTTTTCATTGACAATTCATATAAATAAATGACATAGGAACAATGTTATTCAAAAGTATCACTCACAGAAATTGACGAACGTCCAAATATATTTCAGAAAAGCAGCGTTCCTACATGGAGATTAAGAAAATGGACAAAGTTATATAGGGAAAATGCACATGCGCGCCGATTTGCGAAATTATCTATAGTTTTTTTGTGAGGTTAGGGTGTTGCTGAGAGAAAAAGGACACTTCAATTCCTTCAAAGTTTCCTAGAGTGATATTCGCCAACAACCCCTTTTTTGGAACTTGAAAAGGTAATATCTGCCACAGTTATATTTTCCGCATCAAAATTTCGTTGGCTATAGTGCTTTTATCGAATTTTTATTCATCTGTGAAATTTTCATGATGATCGTTTTCATTTCACGATTTCACTATATCACACACAAAAACAATGAAAATGTGAAAATCTAAATGGAATTATTAATTCCTTCCATGACAGTAACAAATCCATTTTTCAAGAAATAGAAGCTATATACCCAAAACACCTAAACTACGTCAATTTCACTCGACGCGCGTTTCGCATTCTCAAGAGTTATACACTTACTACATTTTTCATTTGACACTTTGACTGGAAATTGGCCATGAAGTTAGATACTACAGTGCAACCAATCTCAATTACTCGGAAATAAAATATAAATTTTGATAAATGGTTCACCGGTGATGTCACTGGTGGTGTGTAATGAAACTATATAGTTACTGGTTTTCTCAGGGAAAATGTCGGTTTTCGAAAAAACGCGGGTATACAGGTTCATACAGCGTGTCACATCGTATAATTGTACAGATTTTTTTTTTCATTCCAATTCCTCATTGAGTGATATTCTACAGATCGATTCACTAAAAGAAATTGTGTATATGTTGAAATGAATAATTCAAACAATATTCTTGACATAAGGACAACTGAAATTCATTGAATTAAATGTAGCGATATGTTTCAGATTGTTTTGAGAAACTTCCAAGATCATAATAAGCTGGCTTATTGCCAAAAAGCGAATAGATGCAAATTTGAATTGATTAACGACCAGCAAAAATAGTTGGTAGAAACAATTGATAACAATGCAAACTTATTCGTATGAGGAATTCTACCTAAAAAGAAAATATTATATATTATATATTATAAGTAAATCGAGATAAATGAAATGGAACAAAATATTCCGAAGCCAGATAGTAATAATAACAAAAAAAAATAACGATAATAATGATATTAGTATAAAGATTCGAGGATTAGCGCCGTGGTTAGTGCTCGCGTCTGGTGCCCGAGAGGTCCTGGGTTCGGTTCCCAACAGAGTCAAGCTTTTTAGTTTTTTTTGAATGATTGAATCTCGTAGTAGCCGGCTGGAAATAATCCTATACGATTCCATGTTGCGTTGAAAATTAACAGTGCTGCTCCTAAAGTGGCGTGAGGAGTTAGTAACACAGCCTACCCAGAACACGTGGCTAATGACCATATCAGTCGATGACAAAACATCCAAAAAATAATATATCAGTATTAAACAATTGAATTACCACGAAATACTTTCAACTGTGATAATGAGAATGAGTTTAAATTATTTCGAGTTGATAGAATGTAATAAGTGGATATACTTTAGTTTGCGGATTCAAACACAAGACTCCTGGCTGATTCTATATTTCATTTATTTCAATGTTGTATTGTGAGACTAGCTTTAAAAAAATGTTTTTTGGGTACGCTAGTTGCTGGAGTTGTAAGTAGATTTCTGACCATGTCTGTCTATTGTGGATGAACAATTTTCGATCGATCTGTGTTTTTGATCTATTTTCCATTCATTGTTCCATTGAGCAATTATTTCTATCAATGTAACGAGATTATTATACGATTTATAATAATCGAGGATGTTCGAGGATTCAATTTCTTGTTTTTCAAAAACCATTGTGAACTCTTCAATGTAGAATGCCCTGAATCACTTTGCGATTCTTATTTATACCATCAAACTAGATCCTATAATCCTTCAAAATTATGTTGATTATATGAAATGCATATTTATCAATCAGCCAGGCTCTCCTCTGTCCTGATTCGGAGCCAGATTCTCAACCAGGACTGAATAGTATTCAGCACTTCATTGTATGTTTATATTATTCGCAATTCATATTCCAGTGAAGTTCCTCAATGAAAAACTATAAATAATTCTGGCTGTGTTGGGAAACTCATAAAAGCAAATGGGATTTCAGCATGTCTCATAATATGGAAAGAGCAATTACAAAGGGTTGAACCGAATGCAAACGAAAATCCCGTCGGCTATCTACATATCCTTTATTTTCCATGATATCCTTGATTCTCATTAAATTGGATTAATTCAGTCTGGATTAACAGTAATGTAAGTAATTCTCTAACCCACTACATGAAACATAACCGTACTTACAGATTTCACGCTTCACTTCTAGTGCTAATCGAGCCTCCCATCTGATCCTTCGAATTAATCCAAAAAATTTTTTTTTTCAATTCATGAATTCCAGTTGGCGGTTCCATTATGGTGGACGACTTTTGTGATTATGGTCCGATTCGATTCAAAATTGTTTTGTAAGGGTTTACAGTGTCGGAGATTATGAATTTTTTATCGTAATTCATAACTCAAGATGATGGCTCCAAGGTGGCGGACGATTCTTGTGGTTCGATTCGATTTAAATTTTGTTATTTGGGGGTTATTGACGTCGAAGATCATGAATGTTTTGTTGAAATTCATGAATTGGAGGTGGCCTCCTCATTAAAGAGCTAAATAAATAAATGCTCTAAAAAATATTTGCCGCTTACATATTCGAACAGAAAACTTTGAGCTGCAACCTTTTGAATCTGTAAACTCACTCATTTGAATAAAAGCTTGTCCTCAAAAAGCTTTTTTTTTATTATATTATGAAGCAATATATAGGATATTCTGTGAAAAAAAGTTATAAATATAAATACTTAACCATATAAGAAATAAGAAATACTTGCCACTGAAATCGAACGTGGAATAAATTCGAAGAGAGTTTCAGCAGTACAGGCGGCTGGAAATATTTGACTGCTAATGATAATTAACTTGAATTATTTGTTGATCGATTTTCATCAAAGAACCCGAATCGAATATAACCGGCTGAATATATCGCCGAAATTCCCTTGAAGTTATTTAATTAGAACAAATTATTAGCATTAGGTATGCAACGGGTTCGAATCTTAACCACTATAAATCTCTTTGAATTCGAGTGGGTTTAATAGTTACTAGTAGTTTGCAATTCTGTCGTCTATAGTTTCCCAATCACCCTAATTTATCGGTATTAATTTGAGCTTCGACTGGCGAGCACTTTGGCACAGTTTAAAACATTGCGCGATAATTAGATGAAGAGGTGTCGACCGTTAAAACATGATTAAAGGAAGGTTTTTCAGTAGACGTAACTTTTAGTCCGGTGGCAGGGAGGGTTTTCGTAGCCGATAAAGCGCGACGGGATCACCTAAGTTATTCTTATTTTGACCCGCTGAATCCGAATTTCGAGGGTGATAAGCCGTGAAAGCATCCGGAAAATTTTTATGGACGATTTTCCGAGGGAAATCGAAAAATCCATTTTTTTTCAAAAACAAATGATGTCATAATATTCTGCATAAAATTCTCTACGAAATAGGTATCTACAAGTTTTTTTTGAAAATGCACCGTTTTCCAGTAAAAATGGAAGCGGCATTTTTGTATTCGCGAAGCTCACGTAGCGGACAAATTTCCTATAGTGTCAATAAAAACGGGTTTAGCACATATTTTTTCATGATCACAAAGCATTTCAGTAGCGGAAAAACGGAAAATTTTGCTTAAAAGTAACAGATTTTTCCGAGGAAAATCGAAAAATCCATTTTTTCAAAAAAAATAACGCTATAATATACTCCATGAAATTCTCTACAAAAAAGGTATCCACACATTTTTCTTTAAAATGTACCGTTTTCGAGTAAAATGTGCTCGAAATTCGAAAAAATGCGATTTTTTATTGTTAATTAATGTGTTCTCGTCGGTATGGCAGGCTGTAAGTTACACCGGAGAAGTATGGCATTTCGTTACCGCCTACTTCTTCGCATTTCAAAAAAATCGGCAATAGATTCAAACGTGAGCCTAAAATGAGCCTAAAATTATGACGTAATCAGATTTTTCATAAACGTTCGTTTAGCAATTTTGTTCTGCCAGCTCAACGGTAAAGCTAGCAGAACCCAGGATTTGTTTTTAAACGTATTCCAAAAAAATCGGCAAAAGGTTCAAACGGGAGCCTAAAATGAGCCTAAAATTATGACGTGATCAGATTTTTCATAAACGTTCGTTTAGCGATTTGGTTCTGCCAGTTTAACGATAAGCTAGCAGAACCCACGATATCTCCCACAATTGAAGAGAAAAAAAATCGGGAATAGGGTAATAAATTAGCCTAAAATTATGACCTAAAAATAAATTTAAAATTCTAAAGTGGTTATGCTAGCTTTACCGGGGTCTGAAAACGTTTCGCAGCAAGCTTTTGAATCTGTAACTCACAGAATAATCTACATTGCACATCAGAAGAAATTATTTTTTACTCTTAACGCATTTGAAAAAGCTCGTCTTTGAAAAGTATTTTTGAAGTTATATTTTAAAAGCAATTAATATTCCAATTTTTCACCATTTGTATATGCTATTAGTGG
Organism: Chrysolina haemoptera; assembly: GCA_958298965.1. Taxonomy (NCBI): domain Eukaryota; kingdom Metazoa; phylum Arthropoda; class Insecta; order Coleoptera; family Chrysomelidae; genus Chrysolina; species Chrysolina haemoptera. The sequence goes on along the minus strand of OY282602.1, from coordinate 10,216,339 downwards.
CAATCTCATTGTAATTTCGTATAAGGCATAACAGCAGTAGGTACAAAGAACTCTAGAACTGTGTTGACATTTAGTAGGGAACTAACCGTATTTTCAAAAATTAACGAAGATTTCTTGGCAAAGCAAACGATTTTATATTTGATTCCTGTGAATGTCCCTGTTCACAAACGGCACCGATGTTTTCAATCAACAAACACAACTGACAAAAATAGAAAACAGTATTAGCGTAAGCGTAGCTAACTTTAGTACATCAAACGCTAAAAATAAATCCCGTCTGCGATTTTTGAAATATTCGAAACGAACGGAATAGTTTATGATGCGAGTGTGACACGACGGTTTTATGGAATGAAAAATATACGACTGTCGTTTTGGTTGAATGAAAATTGAATAAGTTCTCGCTGCAACGCGAGCGGTATGGACGGAAAAAGACGTCAGAATTATTCAATACGGTAAGTGAATCTTTGGACGGTGACACAATGTGCTGGAAAAAAATGAATTTTATGCAGAATTGAATCACTGACGATATTTGGAAGATTGTTATAAGTTTGTTTTTTCAGAATTGACTTTTATGCCATTCCTATCACAATATGTCGTTTTTAAGATTTCTATCACACGTCTTTTGGTATAATATGAGCTATATAAGTTTTCCTTATTTCACCATTTTTCCTTTCTATTTACAAGTATACTTTATATTAATTTCTTTCATTGCATATATAAAATGTTCCTAGTCTTTCACAGACCTAACACTAGTATCAGGAGAACGTTCTTCCTAATATAAGCTAAATCTAACCTAAAAGTAATAACCTAATAATAACCTAACCTAACCTAACCTGATTATCAGCCTAGCCTTAATCTAACGTATACTCAATCTTAACATAAATACAACCTATATTGACGGAGGCCACACCAAAATATTATTACAGAAATACTGGGATAATGATGGTTTTTGATGGTTTTGAGATATAAAGAGTCTTTGTATGTTAATTCAAAAGCAATATAAGGTAGAATAACAATTATACATGAATAGCTTGAGGAAAAAAATAAAATAAAAAAAAAAATCCTGCAGTAAGATTCGAACTCACTCTCACCACAATTCAATTTCCTAGCGCGTGCCTTTACAAGCTGAGCCACAAGAGGTGGTTCCAAATTTGACAATGACATATTGAAGATACTCTGTCTGAACAATAACTGAGATAGTGTAGAACATTCAAGTAAATATTGTTTGACATACCTTAATTGCAAGATGGATTTCATCTTGAGTTAAAACTAAGGAAATAGTCATTCTTACAAAGAACACGAAGAACTATTAATCTAGTACGATTGGCTTCTGAGACAAGAATCGATTGTAGCACCACCAAACTTGGTATGCTAGTAGTTGGAACCATGATAAACACGAAAAAAAAATTGTTTACCAAAATCCCAGGGGTGGAACATGTTTTTTTTTCGTTTAAAAATATACAAATAGATTTTTGATGTAATCTTGGAAAGTATATGATTTATCGGAAAAACAACTCAACAAGGTGAAAAGCAATTAAGTTTTCCACAAAAATTATTCCTAGTTATTTCTTATGAAATGCGCTGGTTTTCTCAAAAAACGTGATTGAACGCCGACATCAAATTTCAGGTTTACCCTTACCGCCGCTGTCAGTTCTGGCGGAGCCGAATATTTGATTTGTCATAACTCTGATAAAAATGATCGGAGAAGGAAAAGGAAAAGTTCATATCGTTTCTGAAGACTCCTACCTTCTCATGCAAATAAAATATGCGAGTATTTGAGTACCTAAAATGTGTTTTGTAGCACTTCACGGAGATGTTTGCGGATGTTTGCGAAAATCATGAATAATTTAGTAAACATGGAATTATTATACTGAAGCAGCAACCCACATCCTCTTTGGACTATATGCAACAATTTTATATGAGACTTGTCTCACTAGTATTAAATCGTTGCATATGGTTCAAAGAGGGTACTGATTCCTGCTTCAGTATAATTATTTCATATCAACTAAAATATCCATGACTTTCGAATCCTCCGTGAATATCGTAGAAGGGTTATGTGAAGTGGGACAAAACACATTTCAGGTACTCAGATACCCACATGTTATATTTGCATGAGGAAGTAGAAGTCTTCAGGAACAATAAGCACTTTTTCTTTTCCTTCTACTTTAATTTTTAGCGAAGTTATGACAAATCTAATTTTCGGTCCTGCCTGAACTTGCAGTGGCGGGTTTGCGCGAGCATGAAATGAGACGTCGGCGTTAAACGTTTTCTGATAAAACGTGCGTATTTGGTGAGGTATTACAGAAAATCATTCTTGTGGAGAATTGAAATATTTTTCAACCTATCGAAATCGTTTTTTTATAAATCTTATATTTTCTGAAAAATTTTTTAGGATTCACCCCGGATTTTTTGGTAAACTATTTTTTTTCAATAATACATGATGTCGAGATCTCATGTGCCGAGATTCAGAGTGCTTCAATACATTCTTCACTTTTTTCTCGAGTTTGTCTCGTTACTGGATTATATTTAATATCAATGAAATCTGAAGTTAAATATAGGTAAATGTCCAGTGTCATTTCATGCTCCTTACCACAAGGAGAACAATTTCCGAAAACGTTATTGGTTGCTATGGTAACGATAAAAAATACAGGCTGTCAATTGGTCGAAAATGTTAGGTGTGGAATTTTCGACGAAATTCTATCAGGATTGTAAAAGAACGATTTATTCCCATCAGAAAAAAGTATTTTAAAACTTGCACACTTATTTAATACCCCATATACTGATGGTATGCGATGAAAACTTGACATAATCGTCTCATACATTGGCGGCATGTGCTCGCTCTTAGTTGTTATTTATAGCTGCGTGTTTTGCGCACTTCTTGTCATCGCCTAATGATTGATGGGTTTGCCAGTGTCAGTGATATGGAAAGCCGTCAGTTAGTGGCAAGCCGTCAAATTGTATCAATGGATCTCTTTGAAAATCTTGGATGGCACTTGATTAACTAACGTAATAGGATTCGGATACTTGGTGTGGATTGGCAAGTTGGAATTTCCTTACGCTTATTTTTAGTATCGGTTTGATTTTTTCACAATAAGTATTCACTGTAATTGACCATATTAACCGTCGCCATACTGTCATGCGACAATACCAACTCTCCATTGTTACCAACGGTTTAAAATATAATGTACACGCAGAAAAAAACTTGGTTAAATCAACAAAATATCATTCAACTCGAATAAATAAAAGTGTCAGTATCCCACAATTAAATATCAATTCAAATGAAACAAATGTTGTCATTGATTTGTCTCTCTGAAATCCTTTTAGATTTAATGCAATTTGCTTTCAATTGATTATATGTTTTGTTCATAGAAAATCTTGTTTTTTCTTCTCGAAAACATGAGATGTTTCAGTCGATCATATGATTTGATATTTCAACATTACCTTTTAGAATTTTGATTTGAATTTGATTCCAACCAACAAAATATTTTGTTAACTCATTCAGTTCATCGTTTGATTGAACAAAATATTTCTTGAAGTGGAAACTACACGAATCAAAATGAACGAAATATTTTTTTGAATCAATACCTTCAATCTCTTCGATTTGCTAAAGGGATTTTTGAATTTACAAATTATCTTATAGAATGAAAATATTTTGGTAATTCATAGAACAAAATATCCGTTTGAGTGAATGTTATTCCATTACCCTTCTGACAAAATATATTAATTCGATTTACGAATGTTTGTTTAAACTCATTAATTATGTTAGTAGATCGAAAAATAAGTTTTATAAAAGAAAACATATTTTGAATTGATTTGAAAGAATATTTTGTCAACTGAAATATTCAGAAATGATTTCAAATATAAAATTTATTCCAATTAATCATACAAGTCCATTCAAATCCCAATCCATCTTTCATGAATATCTCGAAAACCGTGAGAGGGTCGTTTGAATTTTCGCAAATTTTGTATTTTGAAGCTCTTTAACAAGACGTCCACCAATCAAACACAGACATTTAGTTTAAGGAGATTCAAGAGAGTGAAGATTATGGATATTTTTCACGAATACAGAGTATATCTTGAATGATATAATTAATTTCAGGAGGTAATTTCTTGTCATATTTTATGGAAAAAAGTTTATCACCGCACTGAAATTAATAACATCATTTAAGATACACCCTGTATATCTGCTGAACCAAAAAAGCTTGAGATGAATTTGGAGATTTTTAACAGAGCTTCAAAACACAATTTTGTGGTAACTTTGTCCCTGTGTCTTAACAGTTTTCGAGATGCAAAAGACTCGATTTTGAATAGGCCCTCCACTAGTCGATCCTGAAAAATAAAAATCACGAATATATCATAACTATATTCCTCAAACGAGCTAAATGGTTGATTAGTTAAAAAATAAATCATAAGATTTCTGTTCGTCCAAATTAAATAGGTATAAAGATTTTGAAGATCTCTCGGAAAAACCTTCCTAGGTAATCAAGACAGGATATGAATGAAATGTAAAATACATTTGAACAAATAATTTATTCATCTCAATTTGAACAGTAACAAAAAATAAAATATATAATTCTTTTGTATATTATATAATAAAATACATTATAAAACTACCATCATATCATAATCAATTCATTTAATTTTTTGCATAATAAATTATCCTTTGCCTTTATATTTGTCTCATCACCACAAAAGCTTGGCCTTCCTTCCTTAGAGCTTCAGTAGATGTTTTCCATTGTCCAAGAGATGGTATGAGTTCTTTCAAGTTATTATCGTCCAGCTTTTGGCAATTTCCAATGTTATGTCATTTTCTGAAAAATTCATTATGACTGTGAAAAACCGAAAATTGACCTGTTGCCCTATAACCGCCATGATGTTTTGAAATGAATCTCATTGATAGTTTTATAGAAACCTTATTATCTTAATACGTTACTTACCAGCTTTCAAATTCTTCAAGGAGCCAAACAATATTATTTTGGTTACTATTATTATAATTAATAGTCACAAACACTAAAAACACAATTGAAAAGAAACCTTGAACTCCGATACAACGCTACTGACGTTACTCATCAACCATCATCCTTGCCAATACCATGTGATTGTTGCGCTTGCGTGTGGTGTCGCAATGCTAAATTTGACAAAATATTTCGAAAGGACAATTCGATGTATGTTGAATTAATTTCGTATTACTTGCGTGAACAAATTTGTGTTTTCAATGAAATCTTTCTGGTATTCACGAGGAAAACATATTTTGTTCCGTCAAATCAATTTTTGCTGAAGTATTTCTCTAATTATTTGTTCAGACAGAATATGGTTTTGAAAGAAATTATTATTTTCTGTCTTGTCAATCAATCAATAATGTTCATAGGACCTTCTATGGTTGTTTACATGAAACCATATTATAAATTTAAATTGAACAAACTTCGGATTGAATTCACAAAGTACTGAATCAATTCTTTTTGTTCAACCAAATCATTAAATTTTGAGGTAATTCACTAGTTAGTTGGTTGAACATAATATCTTTTAAGCGAAATATTTGTGATAGTCATAACGATTCACATATAATGTCGAACCAATTCTGATACACATGTCCAATACACAAAAAAGTATTCGACCGAAGTATATATTTTCTCATAATAACAAAATATTTGAGTAAAATATTTTGTTCGTTCAGTAAATGCTGCTAGTCTATTCAAGCTTGTTTTTGCTGCAGATGCAAGTAATTTTTTTCATTCAACAATAAACTCTTAACAAAAAGAAAGTGATTGTAGCAACAAAATTGTTTTTACCGTGTATCTTCAACAAAACCGCGAAAATCAAGAATAAGTATTTTATTTGGTACATATTTCATGTTCGTATTTTCTGAATTTCAGAAAAATTTTACTTGGGAAAAAATCTAGGATAAATAGGTATCAGCTTTCACCTGAGTTTTAATAAGGACAACATTGGCACTATAACTTAGTAAGATTTTTTTAAATTTATGTATTTGTCTTATACATGCGATAAACAAAATATGTGTAATTTTTGAAACTGCCTTTTGTAGACTTCTCTTTGTATTTCAAAATATCATTTTCTTTTGATGTTTCCGGAAATTCGGATATTCGGCTCCGCCAGAACTTTCAGCGGCGGGTAAGGGTGAACGTGAAATTGATGCCGGCGTTCAATCACGTTTTCTGGGAAAACGAGCACATTTCATAAGAAATTACTAGGAATAATTTTTGTGGAAAATTGAATTGTTTTTCACTCTGTTGAGTTGTTTTCCCGATAAATCATATACTTTCCAAGATTACAGCAAAAATCTATTTATATATTTTTTTAACGAAAAAAAATAAACATTTTTTTTTCGTGTTTATCATGGTTCCAACTACCAGCATTCCAAATTTGGTGGTGCTACAATCGATTCTTGTCTCAAAACCCAATCGTACTGGATTATACTACATTTTTAATTTCAGCAATTTTTTACGGCTTATGAATAATTTCGCATATTTCGGTGACCAGGTAAATATCCACACAATTATATTGACCTTCATCTCTCCAAGCAGACCGAATACATATAATCACCAACAAAAGACACAAGGTCACTGTTGGCTTTTTATGGACATGGTAATGAAACAAATTGTGGGAAACTGGTTTAGTAACCGATCTCGAGCGTATAAACTAGTGATATTTTATTACAAGCAAATAGAAGAATAGCTATATTTATTCAGATTTCGGTGCGTTAAATGTTGGTTAATTTCTGTGTAAATCATTTGCCCCTCAGCGGTGTGTCAGAATTATTTTGTTATCCTTTCTATTACTATACATAATTATAAGACAGACAAACATGTCCGAGTTCGTTAGTGAAAATGTTGTAGGTATCCCCAAGTACGGAATCATCAAGATCTCGTTAACCTTCATTCATTTATTTCCAGTACGACAACGTTGAGTGAAGAATATTCTAACATGGAGTAAATTCCAGATCATTAATTTTGTTGTCACAAATTTTGGAAGTATTTAAAATCTAAACTTTTTTCAATCAATACATTTGGCCAGTTTTATTCATGAAATTTCGACAGAAATGTTGCAGTCTTTTCAGTCAAATCTAGGTCTTCAAATCTCTCAGTTCCTGTATCGAACTACTAAAACCATTAAATTCCTTTTTCATGTCTCTATCAGCATTAGCGTGATCGGAAGACAAGTGGCATGTGACAAGTGGCATGTGACAAGTGACATGTGACATGTGACAAGTGAATTCTTACCAACCATAAGTAATTGAATGAATTTATGAAATCCAATACGATTGAAGTTTTATTTGTAAATCGACTGTTACGGTGAAGTCTGAATATAGAAGTGAGTTGTCATGGAAAGGTTAAGTTTAAAAAACTTTCTAGTGTTGAAGTTAATGAAGAGCGTTCGGTAGATAAATAAGTTGTGTGTTGTTTTGTACATCTGTAAACTCATAGTTCACATTTTCCATTGTGTAATATTTTTATTCTTCTTGCAAGCGTTCTCATATAACCCCAATTCAGAAAATCGATTATCCCCGAGATTACTCAGATTTGAGACTACTCAGGTTTGAGACCATTTAGTATTTTAGAGGTTTTATCAAAACTATTAGAGGAAATTCTAACAGAACATATCTTCCTACGAATTCAATCATAGTTCTACTACTGTAATTCTCCACCATACTGACATATTTCGGGCAATTGAGTGCCTTATCACTGGATATATTACGCACTATAGTCCGTTGTACGACGAATGCGCATTATGGGCGTGTATGTTTTCACGGTTTCAGCTATGTTGGTACTACTGTATGGTACCTAATTATGCTCTACATCAGCAAAGCGTTTTATTCCGTTCAACATGATATACACTGCTAACCATTTTAAAAACGAGTGATGTTTGTGTAAAGGTTCCCCCTAACTTTTTCGCTCTAACCTCACATATCTCACGCAAAGTGTAAAATTGAAAGATAAAATATCTGTTGCCAGAAATGTGTCATCTGTTGTACCACAGGGTTCAGTCTTAGGGCCGCTTCTCTTCTCAATATACATTAGTAAATTCGGAAACTACCTCATATGTATGCTGGATATATGATCTTACTATTATTTTTCTCAAGGAACGTCTTTAACGTTCAATGCAAAAAAAATCTGTGGTATCCGGTAATAAATTCAATCAGAAATTTGCATGAAATAATTTTTTTCGACATTCATGCACAAATCAAAACTTTATTAAACTATATTTAGTTGAAAAAGAAGTTCTTCATTGCGTTAATCTGTCATTCTACTTCAACGTGCTGTAATCATGACAAACAAACTTTCAAACCCAATATTTAGTAGATAGTATTCTATTATATTGGCAATACGTTTCAAACAGTTACATATTTTATATTATTTTGTATTAATATTATCAGCCAGTAAACAAATCAAAACTGATCCACTTTGTTCTAAACCGTCTACCTGCAGAGAGCAAACTGTCTGTATTATGACCACACCTCGTGATAACATACGCTCTCACGGCTACTATGATTTTGATATTTTAATGCAACTGTGCTTATAGAAACGCCAGTCAAGTTTATTGCACTTACTTTTTGCACTTGTTGCATAAATAACTATTAAAAATAATGTCATTGTGATTTCTGATAATGCAAAAACTTTATAGTAGGAGAGCTGGAAGATATGTTTGGGTTGGTATTATAGGCACCATAAATTTTGAATAAGGGTAGTGGCACTCAACCAACCCTTAAATTTTTAGGTTAGTGTACTTTTTTTGGCAAAAAATATTTTCGAGACATTTCGAAATTTCAAAATTAAATTGAAAAAGGCAAAATCATTTGGTCGGGTCGAAAACTTAGCCAGATGATTGTTTAGAGGCAAAGAAAAATATAAAATTTCAGTACAAGTGTTAACTGGCAAAGCACCAATTCGTGAGCTTTCCCTTGATACATTCTCATTATTTAAATTTTTATAACAATTGTGTGTATTTCGTCTACACCGTACGAGTGTCGTAAATGGTATAACAACAATCGTAGCTTTGGGTTATGCCCAATGGATTGTTTCGAACTTCGTGAAACATACAAATAGAAATTATGCCACCTTAAAGCAATTTCAAAGTATTTGACCTTGAGCCACGGGCTTGATAATCCATTCGTCATTAAATTTTCGATATCAACCTCAAACCCCCATAACTTGAAATACTATATTTTTTGTATCATACTAATAATCATGGTATTCAAGGTTCCATCCTAAATTTCGAAGTTATCTATACCAAACTCAGTCACCTAATTTATTTCAGTGCGATAAGACCGATAGCACACACACGCCAAAGCCCCTATGCTTTAGTTCGTCCTAGTTGAGCTTCCTCCCTCTTCACCTAGACACATCCTGTTTCCTACTTCACGACATTATCGTCGAGAGATGCAGCGCAAATGCACACAAAGTAACTTTATTGCCAAACATAACGCTATTGTGTGATATCCGTACAGACGCCTTCACTGACGATGCAATGTGCCTTCGGCGAATAATAGAAACTGCAAAACAAGTCTCAAGTTTGGCCGGATCCGGCGACAAGTTCACTCGAAACGAAAAAGCAAATGTTTCAGCTCAACTAACAAACGGGAAAATTATACCGCGAAGAGAGGTGAAACTAGTTCAGAATGTCAAAATTTGCTCGAAGTTCGAACGACATATTTCAAGATTATAAAGATTCGAAACTACAATATTTATGCTCATCAATCCTACTACACAGTCCTTCAACTCCTATAATGATACTCTCAATATAAGAAAATACAAAGTCATCATTCATTTTTATTCACAATCTTTTATTTAACCTACTATGTTCCTATGTCGTTCTGTCCGGAAATTGATAATTACGGCGAAAATATCATGTTGGTCGGGGGGATCGGACAGCATCCTTAAAAAATGCGAAAACAAGGGGAAATTATTTCGGAGAAATGAGTAATAATTATAAACCCTCTCCTTCTCGAAAAAAATCTGGCAAAACTCGTGAAAATAAAATCGGAAAAATCCGTAAAATTAGTGAAAAACATGGCATCACTCAAAAATGTAATTTGAAACAATTTTACAACTCTGTACTCCGTGTAACACCACAAAGAGAACGCGCAGGAATTTCTGTCATTTTGGGATGTCGAAAATTATAACAAAAGAAACGTTGATCGGACCCCCTCCTCGCAAAAAATTGCGAAAAACTCTCGAAAATAAAATCGAAATAATCGTTAAAAATAGTGAAAAATATGAGACCAGCGTATAATTTAATAAAAATAAAATAGGTATGTATCACCTACCCTCTCCTCGAAAAAACTACGAAAACTTGCGACAATAAAATCGGAAATATCCGTAAAAATAGTGGAAAGCATGAGATCTTCGAATAATAAAATAAAAAAAAATCCTCCCCGGTTTCAGATGTCGAAAATTACTGCAAAAAATAATGTAGGCTGGTTGTGAAAACTCACGAAAATAAAGCATCCATTATATTATTGAAATACATGGGACCCTTGAATGATGTTATTAAAAAAAAAACTTACCCATTTAAGTCAAGTCTGATGAGTGCTATTATGTACTAAAACCCTTATTTTTGTAGTAGGAATTCAGTTTAATTCCGCACGAAAGCATAATGAGAAACTGGCTCTCCATCAAATTAACTGATTGGTCGTTAGAAAAATTTGTGGGTTTGATACTTATTTATAATACAAGTGTTAAAAGTGGCATTTTATACAAATTTTTTTGTTCAATAGTTACTACTAGTAAGAAAAAAACAAAAAAAATATAAGATCCACAAGGATTCGAACACACGATCTTTGGATTACCGCAGAGGCCGCAACTATAATAAACCCAAACGCACTTTATTTATGAATGTCATTATTTGTCAGTGATGAAGGACCTTCTACATTTGGACTGAATACCACTTCGTTTGTAACTTCAAAAGGAATTAGTATTACCAATTGCACAAACGGCACATGTGTGAACTTTTATGAATGATTCCTCTTGAGTAGGTGTTCTGGTCATAATTCAGGATGAACATGTTTTCATTTGAAAAAAGATAAGGTAACTTTCTGATGAATTCAATTGTTGAATATTACTTTTTAGAATACAGGGTGCGTTACATTTTTTCAATGTCATTTACAATGTTTTTATTGAATATCTCAAAGATTCTTTCTGTGACTTGGACCTTATTTAATTAACACCATTTTGGAAATTCTTATATGGGGTTGATACCATTGATTAGACGAAACTTCATAGATTGATTTGGATAAATTACATTCTATTCTACTTTTCGAAATCGATAGGAAACAGGCATGTGTCCCCGTTTTGATATATTTTTATTTCCACATGAACATTACCATCCGAGAAGCTAAGTGACATACTCAGAATTTTAAATTTTCTGTTTCCTTTTTCCTAATTCGTAAATGAGAATGCAACTTTTTTCATCCTATTTGAAAACGTATTCCTAGCGCCTCTGAACGGATCATGCTTTCACTGTTAGAGGGCTCTCAAAGGCTGTGTAATATTTCCCTAAACCTGTCAAAATTACTCAATACTCCGGAAACAACCACAAGGAGCGCTATTGTTTTACATCAATCAATAGAGCATAAAATGAGCGATTTTTTTTTAAATTCGCAAATGTCATTTATTAATTTGTTATAAACATTTAAATACAAATCAATAGTAACGGAGAAAAACTGGAAAACTCGTAAAATTCACAACTCTGCCATTTTCCACTTTGTAGGGTTGGCCCTTTTCACGAAAGTAGTGAATCATGTGTACTTATTTTGTGCGCAAAACAGGCGCTGTCAGGTTTTGGCACAATTGCATTTTGAATTTTTTTTGCACTATATATCAGCGTGCCTGGATGCTCTAGTAATAATCCGATTTCAATTTCTCACAGATTTTGAAAGTAAAAGTATAGTAATACAAAAAGTAACGCACCTTGCATTCAAATATAAGGTAATATTGAACAAATGAATCAATCAGAAAGTTACCTCATGTTTTGTTTTGATCAACAGTGGCAACAAATTATTTTTCTGTTGTCAATCTGTTAATTGTTCTCAGTATAAGGGTATCATCTAAAATTTGAAAAATTCATATACAGTGACCGCCAAAAAGTATGTACCATATGGGAAAAAAGTTTATTATTAGAGTATTAGAGAAAAGATTCTTGGGAAAAGTTTGTGCATGTCCGATAACCTAAAAATCGATTTTGACACATGTCACGTGATCGCTGGTATGGCGGCAAATTGAAAAAAATTACCATGAATAGTCAAAAAGTCGGATAAAATGGAAAGATATCAAAAAAAGTTATTTGAAAAAGTTGCTTAGAATTCAATTATATATACATATACAAAGTTTGAGAAAATTATGTGGGAATATTGAAAACAGCAATTTTTTTTAAAATAGTTTTCTAGCTGTAGAAAAATATCAAATTATTTTCTTCCAAACTTTTCCCAAGAATCTTTTTTTCAATACTCTATTAATAAACTTTTTTCCCATATGGTACATACTTTTTGGCGGTCACTGTATAAGCTATGTGAGATCGAGATCATGAATGAGCTGGTTTGAAACTTGCTGATTAGTGAATAAAATCAAAACAAATAACGCCTGCGTCCTTTTTGTTTCTATTTGTATGCGGGCTCAGAGTTAATCGAAGTGCCGACGGCGTTTGAACGATATGAATATATAAATATAAAGTGAGTAAAGTAAATAGCCATAACGATGAATAGTTGCTCTTTCGTGCTTTGAATCAGAAAAAAAGAATAAAGTACCTATATCTTATTTTATCTATACCGTCCAATATCTACTGTGCCATTGATACTACGGGTCTTCCATGTATACAAACCTGATGAACATTTAATTCAGTTTGTTGTTATAGTTTTCATTGCCATTAAAAATAGTGAAAGATCCGGGCAGAATTCAGGAATTTGTCGAAGAGTGACGAAAAAATGAAGAAAATAAAGTGTGAATTCTGACATGAGTCGAATATCTGACAAAAAACAACTACAGGTCACGTTCCTCAAATGCACTATAATAAATTATTCTTTTAATGAAAATTTAAAGTGAACCATCAACTCGGTGAATCGGCTCTTTAACTTCTTGATTGATTGAAATAGAAATTAAAGCAAAATCAAAGGCGACGCCAGTAGTTGCTGAAGTCATTCAAATAAAGCAGCTTTCTACACATTTTTTCAAACCATATTTTAAAATGATTATTTTCCAAAAATACAAATCTGTTTACAATTGTTCTACTACAAATGTATGTTGACTCGAGTAGTCGCAATCGAAAATACAGTAGATCATGAAACCTTTACTATTAAATATTTCGACTTTCTGAAATTAATTAATGTATTTAAGTCAAATTTAGGATATATGAATTCAGGAATACGAGAATTGATCGTCATGTCATATTGAGAATAAACAATATATTCTACATAGTACGTGCCTCGGCAATAGCCAATATAATAACACAAAAGGAGCATTATGAAGTAGATGTAAAATAAATGGGTTCATGTCTTGGACAGTAGCCAAATGGGAAGTACGAAATGGACATACTGGATCATGTTCATGAGTAGAACATAATGTATGTATTATCAGAATTCACAGAAATGATTCAACAAAAACTGTGAGGATTGTATTGAAATCAATAGAACGGAATATTTTAAGAATAATTAAAATTCACAACCTCTACAACAACTAGTTAAACTAAATTCTACTGTGGATTTGATGCATCAAAAAATTGCCTCATTGTCTATTTGAGTTTGTTTTGGTCGTTTGTTTGAAGTGGGTATAGCTTTCATATGAAGCCCCAGAAAAAATCTGCAGGAGACAAATATTGATGCCGTCGTCATAGAGTCTAACAAGAAACTGTCAGTTATAAATCGCGTTGAGAGCATTCGCTATAACAGCATATGGAAAGCTCCATCTCCGACTCTTTACTCTGCAATTTGATACATTCCACTCATATGTTTTCGAGCTGAGCTGGATTGAAAATATAATACACGATGAGCTATTTTCATTCTCGGTATTTCACTAAAAATTTTCGGGAAAATTTCACATCTCACTTTTTCAGCCAATCAAAAAATTGATTTGTATTTAGTTGCCATGGCAAATCAAAAAATTTCCGGAAATTTTTATCCTCCTGGGTACCCTGGGCGAAATTAATAAGTGGAAATTTTTCTGTCAAATATTTGACATGTGATAGTTAACATTTTGCTTTTATGTATAAATGGAATGTTATTTTTCATATGAAAGAAGATAATATTTCATAATTATATATTCACTAAATATTTTGAATGTGTCTGAAAATATTTTGAGAACTTGCATTTCAACGATGAATAGGTCCATCGGTAAAAAATGTATATCAATCAAATCAACCTATGCTTGACTACATGAACTTAATATTTGAAACAATTTTATTCAACTTATCTTTTCGTGAATACTCGGCTGAAATTTGCAAGAATTCCTTTCCACATCACTTCCCAATAGACAATCCGCATGTACCAGTCAAAACTATTTTAGTTCTGCGTGATGTGCAATGTAATTTTAGGTTGAAATGAATTTTCCTTTCTCACATACAAACACCGCCACTAATACCAACGCGTAACTGTCATTATATCAACAAAAACAATTCATGGCCCACTGATGTTACAACTTGTTTTCTCTCAGAATAGTCTACAAGTCAGTTGAATTAACCATAAATTTAATATATTTTGGAGTGAAATTTTCTTACCGAATCCCCCGCGTGCTTGAATTAATTGCTGGAAATAATTCAAGCACTAGGGAGATTATAAGTGAATATTTCATAAAACATTATCGGGCTTTCATAAAAAAAATGGTCCCGGAAATGGAAACAAAAATAATTTTCTATTCGTGAAGAATATACGCAGTGATCCATTTGAAACGATGCTGATTTCTGGAGGATTTAGATCAACTAGAAAATACTTCAGAATGGACAACTTTATTTTCGTGGGCAATATCGTTTAAAACATAAAATTAATCTGCAAAGTATTTTTTCCTTCGAGCTGTGACCAAATATCCTAAAATATGGTAATCTAACACTATTGTTAAGAGTATACTCTTATATCCTAAAGGTTGCAAACAAGACAATGCAAGAAAGGCAGTTTTAGAAAATTGATATTTTTTCATTTTTTATTTGTACTATTGCATTTTATTGTAATATCACACGGTTATCGTGACTAAACCTAAGCTATACTGACATGTTAAGAGCAAACGATACCTTATCTGTTTTGAGCGTTCAGTTTTAGTTTTTTGAGAAAATTTAGTTGGTACAAATGGTTCAATTTGTTTGTAAGAATGCGGGAATTTAACTGATTTTTGGTTTTGACGATTCTGAAGCAAAAAAATTGTATGGTTTGACAAATGAAAAAAATAGGTTGATTCCCGCATTCCTAAGGAAATCGTAGAACCAGAAGAAGAGAAGAAAAATTAAAATCATTAGTTTTACGCAAAACCGAAACTACGATTGGGAGCTCTTTCTACCTTATTGGCGCTCCCAGCTAGGTAGTTTGGTTACAGACAGGTGCTTCGTTACCTCCCTATCACTCTTGAAAAATAAATCCCCACACACCTGAGATGTGCAGCGCAATGATGAAATTTAACTTTAGTGATGCCTCTCAAAGCACGTAGATAACTGGACTTGGCACACAGCGCTATTATCAACACTACAGACAGATGAGTGCAAGTCCAGTAATGGTCTACGTGCAAATCATTAATAACCTGAAAATTGCTGTGTTTGGACTTACGTCCGCCTGGTTCTGAAGTACAGATATTTGAAGAACACCTTGTAAAAAATATAGCTATAGCGTTCTAGCTCATTTAAAATCAGAAAAACGTGGCTGTAGAACTATAAGTAACTAATTGAGGAGTGAGTGTTTGTCCACTACTTCAGGTTCAGGAAGGATCAGAATTCAAATTGATGCTTCATCATCATCAGATTTGTTCAGGTCCCCCCAAAACTACTGAAGTCTCTGACTGATGAGAGGTTAGATTCCTCTGAATCAAAATTACGTTACGTTACGAGTTTCTACACACAAATGTTGTTTGTGGAAAGAACGGTGATTTCTAGAGCTCATGCTAAGTATACCTTTTGTTCTCCGTGTCAACTAGGTAAAAGCCGGTAATGAGTATAAGTACTCACTTCATCTGTGATTCTTCGTTGAAGATATACAGAAATCGCTAAAACACAAAAGTTTTACCACTGCACAATAAACCACTATAATGTCCACAATAGAACAAAATTATCAAACCATTCCATCTCAAAGAGGTCATGAAACAAAAAGTAATTGCAATGCAATGCATGCAGAATAAGCCCAGCCTAGACTGATCATCTAATGCACAAACATCAGTTGAGTTTCTCTTGAAGTGAATCATACTTACATTTCCATTTGGGATGAAAATGAAATAACATAAATAAATAATAGTATATCAATACGTATTTTTGTCTACATTGTATGTACAAAATTGTATATCTATCAGACGCCCGTGTCCTGTACATACAATGGACCTACATTCATCGTCCATGGACATTTGGACTTTGACTGTACGTGAAACGGACATCCATTGGATGTCATGTGTTGTGTGAGTACTCCTTGAGTGCCCCCCACCCACTTTTCTGTCCTACCAGCCGCCTCTGTTAAGGCGGCCACAGACTAAAGTGTATGTCTGCCATGAATTAATGTCATACATGTTATGACAGACATGTATGTTAATGTTCTGTTTCCCACGGACCAGCATGCTTGTATTCAGTTTGATTGGAAAAGATGAGTGATGAAGAGTTTTTACTTTTATAAATGGCGTATGCATACATGAAAAAAGCAAAGTAAATTAAATAATAATACATATACGACTCAAAAAATATTAAGAACGCGAGACTACAGACCTCATAAAAGAAGTAGATGTATCATGCTAACATTCTGATGGCACCTATGTGTTCGTCGCCATATGTAATCCGTTTTATGTTGGTACTACTAAAAGTCAGGGCCGGTGTCGTGTCATTTCTGATTCTGATCATTGTCCAGTGTCCAGTGATACTTTTGGAAGCATTGTGATTTTTTTTAGCATTCTTATATTAAAACTTTTGGTTTGTTTGGGTGGCTGTGAGTTTTCGAAGTCGATTTATTTTGTGTTTTTTGTTCAATTAGGTTTTATTTTCTAATTGGAACAGTATATTTCGTGTAGTAGACATTCAAGATGCCGCGTTGTTTTGTGCCTGGATGCCCAAACACCTACCGTAATACTATTGGAATTCGAATTTCATACCACAGGTAAATTAAATTAAGTCAGAGATACACAAAGGTGTGGATGATGCATTATAATGTGTTTTTCAATTTTATAGATTTCCGAAATCTAATCAAAAAGATTGGTAGGTGGCAATAGGAAGGGATCCAACAGAACCTGTTTCGAGTAATCATTTTAAAGAAGATGACTTCTATGAAAAAAATGATATGGGTAAAATATGGGTGTAAAATTTTCAAGAAATCCATTCTTGTATAGGAATTGTTTGTATATTTTTTATAATTGGGACTTTGTGATGTATCACCAATTTACATTGAACAGATGTTATTTTGTGTCATGTTCTTTTCTGATGTGAATCTGTCTTTTGAATTTACTTTAATAAAATGTTGAAAATATCTGTATACTCATTGATGACGAAAAAAAAAAAATGTAAATAATTAGATGTCCTTCCGATTCCATTTCTCCAGACATGAATTCCCTGACATCAAGATCAAAAATTGAAAACCAGCATTTATTCAAATGCACCAAACAGAAAAAAATATTTAGATTTGTCACATAGTAGATTACTCTATATTTCTTTTTAGTGCATTTGAATAACCACTTGTTTTTTTTTTTTTTAAATCTCATATGAAAATATCTTGATGCATTTGCCACAGGAATGTTGGGCATTTGACAAATTTGAAATCTCAATAGAAGTAGTCGAAATTTTGATTGCAAGATTTCAGAAAATAAAGTAAGTTGAATAAACACCTTTGAAAATACAATTCTATTTATTTCGGATATATTATTATTTTACGCGTATATTTTCTCAAATTTCTATTTTATGTACTCCATATTTCCAGAATTCCAATTTTTTTGTTTGTGTGGAAAATATATGGTTTTAGGAAAGCCGGCCCTGTATTTTGGGTAACACTAGTGATTTGAAGTGTGTGGCTGTCAATCCAGGAAAGTAATTTACATCTCGCTTTGTTTTATTCATTAGAAGAGTTCAACCGATTGTAAATCAGTGGTGCCAACGTAAAGCGGAATCAACATGGCGGCCATGGATAAGGGGCTATTTTGTTATCATTGGAAGAGCGGCTATGTTATATCTACTTCTTTTATGAGGTCTGTGCGCGAGACTAAAGAATTACGGCTCGTTTGTCCACACACCGGCAAACATGTATGCACGTGGAAGCTTGCGCGTTGAAGATTTGAAGGTGAAACAGAAAACTTGTTCGACGGACATGTATGTCAAATTTTACCCACTCACTAGTGAATATCAACGCACAAGCATGTATGATATACATGTTTAACAAGCATATACTCCAGTCTGTGGCCGGCTTTAGGGATAGAATGAAATGGATTCAAATTGTATGGAAACTGGATTAGAGACACCCGTACCCACACCACTTGACAAATGAAAGACTAAAATATCGCCTCAATATTTGAAATTCTCGGCGACACGCTATTTCAACCGCAGGAAGGGGTGAGTAATTTTTAAGGTTATCCCTCTGCAAGGGAATGAATGTATCCGTTGGCAAACAAAATGATTTATCATCGTTTACGTAGAGCACTCAAGTTGGTCGAGTCCCGAGGGGAGTATCGATCAAACTTCGAGATTTCGAGGCGTCGCAACTTGGAAACCATTGCGAGTTGCCAATTCTGAAGAGTCCCGCGGCACTTCCATCGAACTTTCTCTCGTTTTTCGGAGAGTTTCACTTCGGCGTCGAGGACAATCTAATTTACCGAAACTTACATGCGTTTACGTTTATCGTGTTTGTGTTTATTGAGTGGTGTATCGGCGGTATGAGATGAAAAAATGCAAGGACGAGCCAAAAATGCCGTCGCCTGAAAAATAATATGAGAGTATTGAAATGTGTATACAGGGTACTCCAAACTCAATGGCCTATTAGACGTTATTGCAGAACGAACAAAGAAGAACGAAGAAAATTCAGTTTCCGCAAACGCTTCGCTATGATATGCAGATATTGATCCGTGTGTGTTTTCTTCCTGTACACCTTATAGCCTAGTTGATTACCTTACGTTACGTGATCATTTACTGCATCATTTCTGTTGTCAGTGTTGTCACAGAAGCCATTGCATTGAAGAGAACTCTAACTGAAATGAGTAGCAACTTGTCTGAGCAAAACTCATTCTAGACCATCATTTCATACATAGTACCTAATTCTGAACCGAATGAAAATATATATCCATTCATTCATTAAAACTCCTATCAATCATTCACTTCTGGTGTTCGATAGTAGAAAATGAAAATTCCAAATATCATTTTTAGTGTAGGTTAAAATTTCGAGTAGGCTGAAAAAAAGGTTGAAGCTCGGTGTAATGCGACTTGAGCTTGGTAATGAGAAGCTTGATATGTCAAGCTTTTTTCCTTCAAAAGGTAGGCCTGGCTTGATTAAAATATAGTTGGGCTTGGTTTGGTTTTTGTTAAGCTTGGCTTAATTTCGAACCAAACTTGTTGGGCTTGGCTTTCAAAACCCAAGCCAAGCCCGTGAATCTCTGGACCCACTGTACATTGTTTATCAGGACTGGAGTGTATCTCTATACCAGTGACTCTGGATACCAGTTCGATACATCTGGAAACAGCCATTACAGAAACACGGTAATATAGCATTACTTGAGGCATCACGTTTCATCCGAACTGACAACTAGTTAGAATCAAAATTATGTATGCGAAACCAAATAATCCACTAGAGGTCTGATAGTTTGTATACTATAGCACAGATCGGAACTGTAAATAGAGCGGCGGGTTTGTTATTCCAAACGGCAGCCTGATACTTCCAATTGAATCCGATCAGCAATAATCAATTCCTATTGACATCACTGAACAGGAAATGTCATTCAAGTTGAATGCATGAATCTAAGGTTGAATTTGCGGAAATACCCACAGATTTTCGGAGACAGAGAACTGTAGAAACCATATTTGCATTTCTCGTTGAGACCCTGTTCGGGATCATTTGCTTTTTATAGGTATACAAAGCAATATTTAATGATAATATTGATGATAATGATAACTATAATAATCATAAAAAGTCTGCATTGCTACGAGAGCAGTGAGACACCCGGAGAGGATACATGGCTAGAATGCATGCTATGTTAAGTGAGAGATACCCAGAGCATGCCGCCCTTTCCTCACAAAATCTTAGGGATTACGTATCTCATCTTCGGGTCCGAGGCTATGTCAGAGCTCCTCCTCAGCTGGTGAACGTAGTGGAGTTATTTCAGAGGAAGCTGACATCTGGCAGATCAACTCTGCCGTGTATGACGCCGCTCATGCTCTGTCGCTAACGGAGAGGAGGAATACCGCCCCTCTGGTTGGAAGGCATGAGAGACGCATACACAAGATGAAAGCTAAGATCAAGTTGACGAGACAACACGCGTCTCGTATCCAGTGTGTGGTGGACTACGTGGCGGCGGCCTTTCACGGTCACATTGCGGCTAATTGCCGCAAAACTGAGACGAGCTCACCACACACTGAATCAGTGCGTGCTGTTTACCATCAAGCAGCACTGTCTTGATAGGATACGAATGCTGGTGGCTGCAAAGAAGTCACTAGTAAGGCAGGCGAGAAGCATCGCGGAAAACATGAAGTTCCGCAATAAACCTTCTCGCTTATTCCAAGAGCCTCCACGTGTTGTCGATAACCCGCCGGCCGCTGATCGGATGGAAACCTTCTGGAAGAACATCTGTGAGTATCCGCAACTACTTAATGTAGACACTCCAGCCCTAGCGCAGTTTGAAGCTTTCTGTAGGAGGCTTCAACAGCCTGAGCTCAATGACCTGCGCAATCCGATAACCCCGGAAGAAGTTCGACGGCCCCTCAAAGGCTCAAAAAACTTCCCCTGATGAGTTGAACAACTAGTGGTGGAAAAAATTCCTCAGTACCCACCACCATTTGGCAAGAGTTTTTAACTCTTGGCTAAATGGGGAACAGCAGATTTCGCATTGGTTTGTCGAGGGGCAAACCGTGCTTATCCCCAAGAACGGAGATTTGTCGAATCCAAAGAATTACAGGCCGATATCATGCTTGAATTCGTGCTATAAGATGTTTACGCGCATTTTATACGCACGAATACTCTTTGCAGTTGATCCGGTGTATGAACGGATATATGAGCAGAGAGGATCAAAGAGGGGCGTCGCTGGCTACAAGGAAAACCTGCTCATCGACAGATGTATAACGCAGGACTCCGTGCAGTATAAGCGGAACCTTTCGATGGCCCGGATCGATTACCGCAAGGCATTTGATACAACATCGCATGAGCTAATCATGCATTTGCTCAGATGCCTTGCGGTGCCCGATCAAATAGTGAGATGCATTGCAAAACTGATGTCGTTCTGGAGGAGTCGCTTCACTATAAGATCTGGTCAAGTCAGAGTCTAAACAGAGCAGGTAATCTTCAGAAGGGGCGTATTTCAGGGAGACCCCTGAGCCCTCTTCTCTTCTGCATCTCACTATTGCCATTCTCCGTTTCACTCAGGACAACCCGTGGATACAAATGCGGCACCCCCAACAACCGGAGGCCTAAGGTCACCCGTTTATTTTATGTGGATGACCTCAAACTGTATGCCTCTGGAGAAAGGGACCTACTTCAGTCCTTGAGGGTGGTGCAAGAGTACACGCGTGCGATCGGAATGGAGTTCGTGATTGACAAATGTTCCACGGTTCATCTCAACAGAGGACGATTCGAAGGATACGAAGAGGATGTCCAGCTCGTAGACGGAAGCATCCTAGATCATCTTGATGCCGTAGAGGCGTATACCTACTTGGGAGTGGAGCAACGCCGCTCCCAAGAGGTGAACCCAGTTAAAAACTCTCCGCGGCAAGTATCAGCACATACTCCGACAGATCTGGTCATCAGAACTGTCGGGAAAGAACAATGTTGCTGCGACCAATATGCTTGCCGTTCCGATTCTACTCCACTCCTTTGGAGTAGTAAAATGGGCTCAGGAAGAGCTGCGATAAATCTTCATAGGAGCTTGCATCCTAAATCGTCCGTTCCACGGTTATACTGTCCCAGACAACAGGGGGGCCGGGACTTCTGAGTTTGGAGTGTCTACATAACAGAATGGTGCTGGATGGACAATTGCAAAATGTAATACTTGCTGCACTGAGAGATCTTATAAGTGTCTTTTCATCATCTGGTTTTCTTGCTTTGAATCTACCTTATAAGGACTGCCGATTTACGTCATAAATTCGCCGATATATTTCGGAGTTCAAAAATGGTAAACTAGCATTATTTGTGCATTCAGTCTTCAAATTGACGAATTGAATGTAAAATTGTACGTGGCATTGCGAATAATCCGTTCGAAAATAACACAATGGAAAATGAAACATCAAAAGGTGGCAGGTAAAAGCTCGAATATAATCCTGATGGAGTCCTCACTGGTGTTTCATATAATGGAATGAAAATATTGCCAAAGTGAGCTGTATATTGATTTATTTACTGAAACATGTGATGATTCGTGTATTGGTTACTGAAAGCTATTTTTTATACTAGATGTATACATCAATTTGTCTGAAGTTGGTTTGGCTGAAACCAGCAACAACAATATTGTTATGAAAAGAGCCTTTTTGTCAACAAACTGACTCTGAATTCATTCTCAAAAATCACCTCATCTTCATTAATTCGAGAAATGACCTTTTCGGCAGCAGAAAAAGCTAAACAAGCAACAGAAGGACAGTGCTTTCGTTGATAACTCCAAAATGAATACATGGCATTCGCGGGTGCAATTAATCGGCTTTCTTGTATTGATGTTTGGAGACTCTGGTTATCGGACGTACTAGAAAGCAACTCAAAATTTTTGAACGTTCTTCTTTTATCAAGTAAGACTCCGGATTATGCTTTTAGGCTTGGTAGAGGTCACAGGTCGAGTCAGAATATCTTAAACAATCTTCAAATACTCTGAATTTCCTTAATAAAGAGCTACGAATGGAAAATCATCGATTTCCTAAAATATGTTTCATGCGACTAGCGACCCTCATCAAGCAGTGGTGTGAACATTAAGTAGGTATAACTGGGTATCACAATAGAAAAAATGAATTCATGATTCAAGAATTAAAAATACTTAAAACACCAAAACTACGTCAAGAATCATTGGTCCATTTGTTGTCTGTAAAGTCGGTTTACGAACGATAATTTTACGTGATAACGTCATGATGAAAAATTGCATAATTTTATGAATTGAGTTGAATTATTATTACTGAATTATCATTATTTTGTATAATACAATGAAGGAGTTCATTGAAAATTACGATGATATTGAAATCATAAATACAATTAATGCAACTGATGTTTTTGAAGAGCCCGCCAATTATTTATTATACAAGGGGAAAAAAGTATTAGATTTTAGATCGAGGTTGTGTGGTCTCTCGACGTTCACACGGTTCATAGCCGCATCGATAGGATTGCGGCTTAGTACGCCATAGATACGTGTGGTTCCAAGCGAGAGTTGGGCATCTTTTTTTTTTCATTTTATCAGCTTTTTTCGAGTTTAGGAATGAAGGCCGGTTGAGTTAGTTTGTGTGCAGGTTGAGTGATGGAGGTAGTAGGTTGGGTTAGACCCCCGAGCTGAACTTCGGATGTGCGTGCGAGATCAGCTTTTGCCAATAGCATATATCCACCTTTACCTATGTATATATCCGGGAAAAAAGTACTAACTTTTTAGTTATTATCTTAGCAAGTAGGGAAAGCATTCCCCACATACTAGTGCAGAATAATTACATTCCATAAACGTGCGGGTATAGGGTGAACCACACACGCTTGTAGAAACAGTTATTTTCCTTTTTCGCAGAGGTTACTTTTCCGCACCCAAATGCAGTTAGACGAAAAACGCGAAGCGGAGATCAGATGAGTTTAGCGTGCGAAAAAGGCACTTTCGCACGTTAGGAACAAAATGTTTTCTATGAGAGACCTAAGTCGACAGTCGCACGCTTGACAATATTATAATCATTCACCATTAACAAAGTACTTGTAAAATATTATTTTTTTTAACGGTTTTCACATTGCGTCCACATAATAGTCTACAAGCTACTAAAATAAATATAAATGTTTCCTATCAATGTGATTTTTGGATAGTTTTACTTTCCATCACGACTACGCTTGTCGGAAAAAACTTTTTTGTGCGCCAGCCCGATGAACCCAAAACGATTTAATAAAAGTATGCTTGGGTGAGTTTCCAACACATTTACAAATAATTTTTCATGTAGATAATTCAGCAAGAACCCTTGTAAGTTACGAACTTAAAGCATTTAGTAAGTTTGCTTTCTGAAAGATAACAGCTTTGAGGAGTCCTCATGGAAAACACCAGAAAACGGTACCAAGGAATTCCCAATAGGCTTCATGTTATTTCGGGACAAACAAGAAGCAGAAGTAAAAATTAAACACGCCAACGCGAATGTTCCGTACAGGTGTTGACTGAGTGCAAATACGGTTGAAATTTCCAAGGGCGGTCTGTGAAAGCACAAATGAAATTCTAATTGCCTTAATTATTTTCTAGGGAAATGAATGATGTTATGTTTGATGAATCCACGAATCATGAGTTATATTTCCGGAACTAAGGAACTGAAGGAACGGTTGTAATCATCTCTAATGAGTTCCTTTGATTTGAATAGTACGTTATAACATTCCGGTACAAAGAGCAACATCATCCTATCAGATCTTCCTTGTATGAAGAAGGGCCAAATTCCAAGCCGTCTCGGAATATTGATTTTCTGAAAGAAAGTTCTTGATATTTGAAGGGATCAACCAACATTTTGAAAAATATTGTCTCCTACTACGATTTTTCGGAAATATCGTTGGTTCCATTACTGCTGGCGTATAGTGTATATTA
Organism: Chrysolina haemoptera; assembly: GCA_958298965.1. Classification (NCBI taxonomy): domain Eukaryota; kingdom Metazoa; phylum Arthropoda; class Insecta; order Coleoptera; family Chrysomelidae; genus Chrysolina; species Chrysolina haemoptera. The sequence goes on along the minus strand of OY282602.1, from coordinate 10,191,266 downwards.
CTTAGCATTATCTCTTTCGAAGTTTTGATTTTTATTTGGAAATATGAACGGGATGTTCATAAAATCAGTTGTGGAATCATCTTCGAATGAGAGACAAGCTTTAACCGGGAAAGTGATTGTTTTCTGTTATATGACAAAAAATTCACTTTTTCCAATTTTCAATAGAGAATGTTCCCTGTTCAACTCTTCGCAGTTATTTTATATAATTTCTAGTGTATCCCAGGAGAAAACCGCTGAGAAAAGTGTGTACTCCGTAATTCCCCAGTAATGCCCCCAAAGTAATGCCAGTAATGCCCATCTTAATGTCAGGTTTAGTACAGTCTGGAGACGTTTTTTTTTCTCATTGCACAATGCGGATTTTTCGCTACTGCTCCCTAATTTTTTAGACAATTCCAATTCCCATGTTTTGAAGACCTTTTGTTTTTTGCCCTTTAACGATTATTATTGTGCAGAAATTGTTCTCTCACTTCCAATAATCCTGTAATACCCATATACCCATATAATGATCGAATAACACCTTCCTTTCCCGTGTAATGCCCAATAATTCCTAACTAATTCTTCTAATGCCCGAGTAATATACCAGCAATACCTGTTATACCCAAAAATTTTCAAGTAATGCCCCTAATTCCCAACTAATACTCGATTAATGCCACTAATTCCCGACTAATGCCCAGTAATGCCACTAATACCCAAGAAGATATGTACACCAAAATTCCCCAGCGGTTCCCCCTCGGGTCAACAGGAAGAAGGTAACATTTCAATTTCTAAATCTGAATCAGAAAACAAACAGGGCAAGCTTAATAAAACTGTTCAATAATAATAATTTATTTAAGTATCTATTTTCGGTGGGTAATTTCACGAAATTAAACCCTATCCCTCAAACTGTACACTATTCGCTAACAAAAATGTTATTAATTCAAATTCCATGTACTTCATGGAAACTATCAATCATCCATACCAAACCAAGCGGGAACAGAACGTCACCTGCGGCATCATACTTTCCCAGGGCTTGTGTAATTATGTATGCGCATCTAAATAATCCGTTCATGGCTGACACAATATCCACTTTACGAATTGTCTAACGGATCACAGCTTCTATTAGGGGTGCATTAGCTAGTTCAGAGGTCTGGAAGTCTAGACCTTTTGATTGAATTTCATTCTCATGCATGAATGAAAAATTACCGGTGAAAAAGCAGGTGCAGTTTCGAATATTATTTATGAATTAGAATACAGCAGTAATAGATGGAGAGAAAAATAACAATTACTTTTCTGGTTAATACCACGACGAACGTTGAATTACATCTAATGAATTTCCGAGCAGAGTTCCTTCAAGGATGTCTCCGAAATTTCTAGTTGCATGGTCATTGAAACATTTGGACCACCTCATCAGTATCGGGTAGGTCTCTGCAGACAATAACTAATGTCTGCAACAAATGGTTCAACAAACTATCCATGTCAAGGCAGAAGTTGAGACACCGCCCGCAGCCTAGCGTTCACTAAACCACGGGCGCCATCTGAACTCCAGCCCCTCAACCAAAGCTATACCCAAAACTTGCGTGATTTATTTAATCACGCATATATATATGTTGATCCCATCTTAAATGGTTATCTAGAATTATACCTAGGTATTTAATTTTTTTGACAGGTCTAATGACGGCCATATCGGATATTGCTATATCATATTCTGGTAAGGATATATCGTAGCTACTGAATGGTAGGTAGTACGTTTTTTCAAAATTTATTGATAACAGTCTATAGTCAAACCACTTCTTTATTCGGTCTAAGTCGTGTTCCAGTTTTTGTTTTAAATTGTACCAGTCATCGTCTTTGCAGAATATGACTGTATCATCGGCGAAACTGATAATTTTCGAGTGCGCGTTCAATAGGAAGAGATTGTTGAGGTAGATGTTGAACAGAATTGGTCCTAACACCGTTCCTTGTGGTACGCCACATGATATGGTTTTTTCGTCACTCATTCTATCATCAATTTTTACTCTTTGCCGTCTATTTAATAAATAACTTCTGAAGAGGTTGTGTGGTATGCCCCTCACGCCCATATCTTCTAGAGTTTCGAGTAATATAGAGTGGTCTACGGTATCAAAAGCTTTCCTCAGATCTATGAAGATACCAATTGATGGTGTAGACTCGTCTAAATTCTGATATATATTTTGAGTCAATATTTTTATGGGATCTTGGGTAGACATATTTTTTCTGAAACCATACTGCGATTTTGACAAGATATCGTATTTTTCAATGAATTTATTCAGTCTTCTCTGGATAACCTTCTCCAGAATTTTGGCAAGACATGTTATCAGGGTAATAGGCCTATAATTTGACACATCAGTTTTACTTCCATTTTTATAAATCGGTGTCACCACGGTCATTTTGAGTGCTGAGGGAAAATACCCCTGTTCTAGAGACTTATTTACAATGAAAGTAAGTGGTTTCGTTATATAGTTGGAGATAAGTTTGAGCGTTTCTGCTTTAATAGTATCAATGCCGGGGGCTTTTTTATTTTTAAGTTCCGATATTATTTCTTTTCTTGTATTTCATTTTCTGTTGCAGGATGCAAAAACATTGAGTGGTTCAATACATTTTTTTTTTGTCTCCTCGATACCTAATATAAATTGTTGGCACTACATGAATCCATCTTCAGTTATAAGATGTCGGTTAAATGTTGATATAAGACTGCAAAACTGTATATCTCCTTCCGTCTTTAAAATTCATCATGGTAGGTTACTCATCAGTAATTATATTAGAGGATTGATGGTCAGATTTCATGTAACAATTCATAAAGTTTATTCGCAGCACATCGAAACTATATTTGGAACCCAGCCAATATTGAACTTCACTTGTTTCAATATTTACCCACAAAATTGTCATGAATGGTCAAATTTCGATCATAAAGTATAACAGCGGCAAAAGTGATGATTTGCTTCACGTTAGTGTAAACTTTATCGACCTAACTTATTTTTGAACATGAGTTCGGAGAAGTAAATCTGACAGTATCAGAGAAATAATGCTAATGCTCAATTTCACGGCCAGTAAGATAATATGTGAACGAGCGGTATCCTGGTAAGTGCGAACGGACGACGTGGTTCAACAGTGTGGCCTACTCATTCTCCTGTTATGACACCACTTGATTTTAGTGTAAAAGATTATATTACGCCGGTTGACGATTAAAGATTCGCGGAAAATACAGACATATTTCCGCAGAATATGTTGAACTGTTCGGGAAGATTGTCTGCTGAATTTTTTTGCCAAAAAGTTAATGATGGACACTTTGAACATTGAATTTAAAATTGGTTTGCAGACATATTGTGTTTGAATCAGTAATATATGGAATAGGAAATGAAATGTTTCAACATATATATTTTATTATTTACGTATTTATATTTTCGGAAAGTACCAAATTCTGCCGCTCGCTGTTGAAATGAGGTGTTACCCATATTTAATTTATTACAAAGGAACTCGTTGCATATGGTCCAAAGAGGGTACCGATTCCTGCTCCAGTATATTTATTTCATATCAACTAAAATATTCATGACTTTCGGATCATCCGTTAATATCGTAGAAGGGTTGTGTGAAGTGGGACAAGACACATTTTAGGTACTCAGATACTCACATGTTATATTTGCATGAGGAAGTTGAAGTCTTCATGAACGATATGCACTTTGTCTTTTCCTTTTACTATAATGTTTAGCAAAGTATGACAAATCTACTTTTCGGCCCTGCCTGAACTTGCAGTGGCGCGAGCATGAAATGTGACGTCGGCGTTCAACCACGTTTTCTGAGAAAACGAGCGTATTCCATAAGGTATTACTGAATATCATTCTTGTGGAGAATTAAATTATCTCTCAATTTATCGAAATCGTTTTTTGGTACATCTTATATTTTCTGAAATACGAACAAAAAAAAATTATATTTTTTTTAAAAGAAATGTTTTTTAGGTTCAACCCCTGATATTTTGGTAAACAATTTTTTTTCTAATAAAATGATGTCGAGGTGCCATGTGCCGAGTTTCAGACTGCTACAATTCATTCTTCACTTTTTGCTCGAGTTTGTCTCTCGTTACTGGATTATTACATTTGTCTGTGGATACTGTACTAACTGCTGAACTGACGTCAGCAATGCCTAAGTTAATAGTGCGGAAACGTGATATTCTGTCTGTTCCGCAGTAGTGTTTGCCGTCCCTGTCTTCTGTGGTATTACTTGTCTCGTTATGCTTCACCTAAACCAACAACCGATCAACCCCAATAATCCGTTCCATAATTGACATAATGAAGATGCAGTGTACGAACCATCAAACGGATCGAAATATTATAATTGGCATGTGTTTGAACTTGCGAGCGTAGTCTGGGGAAGCCTAATTTCTCGACAAGAATCAATACGAGATACTCGATTGAAATGATGATGCCATTTCTGTTCAAGTAAGTGATCTATAGACCCAAGAACCCAAGAAATGTATTTGCAGAAATGGTGAATTCTGGTAACTTCATCTGATTTATTTAGTTATAGTTTGTTATATTCTGTTCTGCGCCTTAACTAAGCATTAGAAATGATGTTACTTATGCCTGGTGATTTACTTTTTGATTGATTGATTCATCGTCTCAAAAGTACTTATGTAGCTAGAGTAACGGGAATAGGATCCCGGATTTGAAATATTTTTCTGATTTTACTTAATTTAGAAAAAATAAATCAACTTATGTTAATCCTATAGAACAGCCCACACGTTTTTATGAATAAATTAGGCCTATTATAGTCAACAGATCTGAGGACTCGTTGCACTGAGTCCTTCACCTCATTAGGATGCATCGGTTATCTCAATAGTGCGTTAGATAAAATCCAAGTTCCTACAGAAGCTTTTTTTTAGGAGGTGGAGGGTTCCATTTTTCAGAACAAGGACTTTTCCAGTCGAACTCAAATTGAAAACTCAATTTCACTTCGGTCATTTCAGGGGTGATTCTTAAGGGGTTGGATTCAGAACATTTCGTTATCGAACAGACCAATCATAAATTGGCTAAGGCTTTCGCGGCCGAAATTTTCACTATCACTATTTTGAATCGGGTTTGAAGGCCGTCGTGGTTTGGAATACTTTCGGTATCGGAACCACGAAAAGATCCATAGGAACCAGGCTGAAGGAACATCAGCGAAACTGTAGATTAGGTCAAACAGACAAATCGGCAGTAGCGGAACACGCACTCAGTGATGGGGAACATAGGATACGGTTTGACGACGTAAAACTCCTTGCCCCCAACCAAGGGCATCACAGCCGTCTCGTACGAGAAGCAACAGAAATCCACAAACATACGGAGAATTTCAACAGAAAGGAAGAAACCCTGAATATCAACCGCATATGGGCCCCAATTCTGAGAAATGCGAGGGAAAGGACAAGTAACGAATTAATGACAGCAGGTAATAAGGAGATGTTTTCGACTACCACAATAACAAGTGCAAATGCGACCCAGGTAATTAATACCCAGAACTACCTTACGACCCATAAATATGACTTGAGAGTCAGACCTAGCTCAGTCATCGGAGTAGAACGAAGATGAACAGACCTCTGAAGAAGCTAGCCACTCGCGCTAGCGAAACGTTAGGAAAGTATTCCAAACCACGACGGCCTTCAAACCCGATTCAAAATAGTGATAGTGAGACCAATCATAATTTACAAGGATTAATCTCTTCCAGAAATGTTTTGAATGAATTCAGCAACACCCTGTATATCATCCGCTGCTACACCTGGCTGCCTGCTTGTAGAACTGTAGAATTCTAGAACTATAGAAAAGTTAGGAGTCAAGTTGGGTGGTTTTGGTGTTATGAGTGTCACATATGAAAGGTTCATCCACTGGCGGATCTGAGAGTTCTGAATAAGTAGTTGATATTGGTTCAACAACCAGTCTGGATATGCAACCAAACCTTGATTGATTTTCAACAATAAAGAAACACACCTTATACAAACCAAAATTATTCGTCTTATTCGTATTATTCGTATTGGTATTTTCCGTATTGAATATTTCCTCAAACACTCAAACATCCCAAATGAACACGTGTTTGAATTTCATAAGAGTCATTCATCATCCAGTACAACTACACTATGAAATATCTGGCTTTTTCATATCTCATTTGGAATCCTTGCCTCCTCCTAGACATACAGGGTGTATTGTGGGAAAGACATCTGGCTGTTACATTCACCATCGTTGTAGGACTATCGTCAATATCTGATTCATTATTCGTTCAGACGGTTATACAAAATTAATGAAATGTTCCGACACTCTGATACCATCTCGTAATGCAAGAAATTAATGCGAGTAAACGTTTAGCACTAGCCCCGCAACGGCTAATGTAAAAACGTAACGACTGCAGAAATTACACTTTCCAACCAGTTATGTACACTATTTTTCCTACGGCCATGAATATTCAAATTGTGAATGTGAATGTGAATGATCATGTTTCTAGTCATATTGAATCCCAAAAAAGATATATACCAAACTATTACAAATAGCCAGATTCAATGAATGTTAATAAGACAGATAATAAAATAATAATAAAATATTTACGTTGCTATTTTGACGTAGCTTGAGCGGCTTGAATAATTTCTGGCGGTGTCGAATCGGTGTCTGTTTCCATTACAAGCTCCACACTGTAATATTTAACACTTTCAGAAATTAATTATACTTGTTCACAAATACAATTTCATTGATATTTCAGAAAACGTGCACCTACTAGAATTCTGAATTCCTTTCAAGCTTTACCTATTGTCTGTCGCCAGCTATCAGGGAACTCAAGATACTGCAATGCATTTGAGATCGATTGTTGAACTACTATCTAAATAAAAAAATAATTTGCTAATTGCTGTTTTCATACCCATACAACACTTGGACATCCAGTAGATGTTCGATGGATATCCATTCAGGATACTTTGTATATCCTATGGACGTCCAGTTTTAATCCAAGGGATATCTTATGGACTTCCGATGGACGTTCTCAGGCCACCAACCTGGACGACCGTAAGATATCCATTACGGACGTACATACGATATCCATTAGGAACGTCCATAAGATATCCTTCATGGACGTCCATGAGATAAATCAAAATACAAAAAATGTCTCAATAAACATATATTCATGAGTAAAAAACAAAAATAATATTATATGAAATATGCATTATTTGGTAGGTAACTTCAGCATCGGCTTCCTCTGGAGACGAGATATATCTCTACCTCTCATTTGGCCTCCTCAACCAAGCCTTATTACCTTGTTCGGAATATTTTCTATCATCTGATATTGTGTTGACTTTGGCAGCTTCTAGAAGTATAAATAAATAATTATACAACATTCAATAATATTCCTTGCCAAGCAGAGGTTCTGCTACCTTCAATCTCCCTTTCGCTCCTTGCCAACTGAACTGCGACGCAAAACCATTCGTGATTATTGATGAGAGGCATCCTTTCGTGGAATCATATGATGTATAGCACCTATTTTTGAAATTTCTGTAACTTGAAAAGTTATGTCCTTTCAAAGTTCAACAGATATACTTCTAGCAGCACTCCCAACGATTCTTCGGGGCCAATAGAAACATTTTGAAAAGCCACAAAGATCATAAATGTTTGGTGTGTACTACAGTAGTTCTATTAGCATCTATTTTGACATTTCGTACTTCATCTAATGTCCATTGGGTCTACTTCCGATATATACTCACCATTGTCTCCAACTCTTCTTTTTTCTTGGCATATTTTATCTTTCTATAACGATAGAAATTATTGAACTTTTTCACATATACAGTTTAAATTACTTTTTTTGAAATCACAGCGAATATGGACTGATTAGTTTTTCCGAAAACAATCTTACCTCAATTCAAATGAAAAATCTCAACAAAAGAACTTAAAACTCAAATACTACAAACCGTTGAAACGGTTGAACACGCATTTTTCGACATTTGTCCCCACAGGACGCAAAATAAGAACTAAATCTATAATCTATTTCTACAAATAATGTACGTGATGGATGTCCATACGATATCCTTTATGGATATCCATAAGATATTCGTAGTGGATATCCATAGGATATCCTATGGATATCCACAACGAATATCGCATATCCAAGAAAACAGACCCTATTTGGATATCCAAAATTGATCCAAGGATATTCCGACAAGAATTGGACATGTATTGGACGTCCATAGGATATCGTGTGTTGTGTGGGTAGGTGGTCATAGAAGAAGATACTGTCAAAATATACCAATATTTATTGAAGCGGAAATGTTCATAGATTGATTATATAAAAATAACTATATACGCTGATCGTTGACTTCTCTACTGATGTGCTCGTGTTGGTTGGTTTCAGGATCGATATAGGAATTTCCTCACTTACATGGCTGTCACCGTTTATTCAAACGTCAAACTAGACTGGTGAGTACTTACTGTTGTGTTCATTCAATGACTAACATTATTCTCAAACGCCCCCCATTCTCTAACTCACCCAATAAATATCTGACTGATGACAAACTAACAGCGTTTGTGGCATTTCACTCGAAATGAGGTACAAAGGAAATCGTTCGACGCTCGAGGTGATAAATAAAATTTATCGTAGTTGTTCACGCGACAGTGTAGTAAATTTCCTTCATTTTCGTTGGTGAAAGAAAAATAAAGAAAGAATCCTGGAATTTGCAAACAAATTGTGAATCAACTCGGGTTGAAATGTGATTGGAAATGAAATCGTTGTTTTGTTTTTGCGCAACCACCATCAAATTGAATTTTAATCAAAATGGGATATTCGTTTGCTCAAAATTATTCCTCAGGATTTTCAAGATCTTGCACGTTATCAATTCTACAGTGTGGAATTAATTGAGGTTAATTCTTGTACTATGCGAGATAGCAGTGGCGCATCCGGGGGGGTGGGGCTTTGGGCCCTGCCTGAACTTGCAGTGGCGGGTTAGCGCAAGTCTGAAAAGTGGTGTCGACGTTAAACCACGTTTTCTGAGAAAACGAGCATATTTCATAAGGTATTACTGAAAATCAATCTTGTGGAGAATTATCTCTCAATCTATCGAAATCGTTTTTTGAATATTTTCTGGAATAACAACATAAAAAAAACATATTATTTTTAATGAATACTTTTTCAGGTTCCACCACTGATTTTTTGGCAAACAATTTTTTTTCTAATAAAACATAATGTCGAGATGTCATGTGCCGAGTTTCAGGGTGCTACAGTTTATTCTTCACTTTGGCTCGAGTCTTTTCAATGACTGGTTTCGACTGGTTCCTACCATTAGTGACATTGTTTAAACTTATATGCTCCAGTTTTTTGTCAGATAATAGTAAGCTTAATTTCAGAAAAAGATGTCCATAAAATTCTTTGAAATTGTTTTATGAAGGGTCGAAAAGATCATCAAATTTCTACATGTGGTATATATTGTTGAAATACTTATAGATGGTCTACCTGAATGAGTAAATATGTCATATGTTTACGTTCAATAATAGTTGATGATGGTTGCGGAAAATAAAGTTAAATTTCAATTTAAATCATGTGAAGAATGTTTTGTTTGTTTCATTTCATTTTCCATAACGAAAGATAGACTTTTGACTAGTACTGTATAATAATAACAAAAGGTTCTCAAAAATCAGCTGGAGTCCACTGCAGAAGTTTATGATGCAAATACAGCTATTGAATTTTCTTATAACACCTGTCGAAACACACTTTACGAGACACGAGTTCTGTACTTCTGGTGTATTTTGGAGGAAGTAAGGCGGTGTAAAGTAATATCGAACACTAACTTCTACAGTTCCATTGCAATCGAACTAAACCGAAAGTTGAAACTCATTTCAAGTTAGATGCCACAAAATTATAATGGAAGTTTTCGACGCTGCGGCCAATACTAACCGGAAAGGGGTGGAAAAGCACTTTCAGAAAGTTCTGCGGTCCTAAAATTTGCAATTGTTCGGATTTAATTGATATTGGTTTGTTTCCAAGTTATCAATACATCTGTTTCAGAAGAACTAATGATAGACCTTGATTTGGTATCCCTGATTTCAAATAAAGCTGATGAAATTGAGCAGTATTGATCGATCTAACTCATCGCATCATAAATGAACATAGACTGGGGGAAATATGTTGATTATTACATTTTTCATTATTTCTGTGATATTTAGAGCAATATTTCAATCACTGTGGGTATTTTCAATGTTGCAGTAAGAATCGTCTAAATTTTTCATCACTTTTTGAAAAGTGTCTCATTTACCAGCTACAGGGCGTTGAATTTGAGACATGCAACTGAGTTTGTCATTTAACACCTACCTAACCTAATGAAAAAAAAAAATTCTAATCAGATGATAAATGTAAGTTTTATAATGATGTTTCCATTTTGAATGGGTCACATTGCATAATAAACAATTTTGATATTCGACAGGAAGTAATATTCTATGAAATGAAACAAAATAATTCCGTATTTTGATATGCTTCATACAGTCACTGTGAAAAATCTCATACAAAATTCGTATTTAGTTTTCAGTTGAAATCTGCCCTATTAATTTAAAATCCCTATCTGGACTTCAACCACAGTCTCTCTTCTTTTAAAGTTGTATGGTGGTCTTCCTGAAGTTTTTCAAAATATTGTGAAAATATTCTTCCTCCCATTCAGAATTATTTATCAAAAGCCCCTCGTATATATCAGCTCAGTTCATTCATGTCTGATACACGTCAACGGATTCGTCACAGTAATGTTTTAACTTTGTGTACACAATATTTATGTTCTGTGACAAAACACAATTGGAAATTCGCTCTTGTTTCCATTTCAATTCTGATAATGATGTGTTCTCCACCAAAGCAAATAGTTTACTATTGTTTCGTAGAGACAGCTTTTCGAATTTTAAATTCAATGTTTCCGTCGTGATGGCTTTCTCTAGCACAATATAAAATCCAATATTTCTGAAAGCTCATTCGGACAAATTCAGTTTTTGCAGTGGAATATTATTATTGTTAGGATGAATTATTTTTGTTTTTATTTTTTATCATTAGCTTATTTTCAAATCGTTAAAAAAAAAGTGGGACTGGGAGAAAAGAATGACATGGTTTTTCTCAGAATAATTTCTAACGAATCTAGCGCTGATCGCTGGTTTGACAATTCGAATAAGAGACCAGAAGAAGACCTGAATTCTGTCACATGCTTTCCATTCTTCGTCTCGTTAAAAATCTGTATTACTCACATCTTCCATCCTTGGAAAGTTAGTATTGGCCAGGTAAGAATCTTTTATATATACAATATGATAAAAAAATTGTTCCAAAATTGTTATACTCAAACTAATACTTTTAATGGACAAAATCTTTGTGTGGATAATTTCAACCAAAAATGAAAGCAAAAATTCTTCTGCAAATTTTTTGCTCAAGTGGAAATCCAATGAAATTAGTTGAATTGAGGTCATCTGATTGAATACAACCAATCTTCGGGTTATTACTACTGAAAATAGAAAAAAATTGGATGTTTTCAGTCAGTCATTCAATAACAAATTTTGTTCAAATAAATAAAAGTAAATAATTTATATTCAACAAAATTGTCTTGACTACATTATCAGAGCCAACCCAATGTTTCATTTTTGGTTGATTGTCAACAAAAATATTCAGATATCTTCAGTTGGCATGTCATTTAAACCTCACGAAGTAGAATTTGTCACTTCAGTTGGAGTTGATTTAGACCACTATAGAAAGGTATATAACTACGAGATATTTTGGGATAGAGACTATTAATGTAATTTGATTTAGTTTAGATTGCACATTATATAGGGATAGTTGGGATTTGTTCTATTGCTCAATAAAATGTGAAATATGTTTAACCAACTGTGTAACTAACCACTTAGACGATTTGGTTAGATAGAATATCGATAGCTCTTTACCTATACCTAACAGTATTATTTAGTATATAGGTAGAATACTATAGGAATAGGATCGTAATTTTATAGTAAGTAACATTTTTAATAACATCTCAGTATCTTATGGCATCATTCTACTCGTTTACTGCGTCATCGTAAATGAAAAATAATTAAATCGCCCGGTTATCATTCGACAAGTTGGGCCAAACGAATCAAGTCCGTTTTTGTATTCAGCGTTATTTAAAAAAAAAAACTTTATCCTCCAAGAAGAAGATAATTGGGTATTCTACAATTTTTTCATTAGCGGGCACCATATTTTGAAGGGAATATTGTTCTTTCTAGTTGTTCAAATTTGATTCGATGAATGTCGAGGAAATGTCCCCCCGAAAGAAAAGTACTATTTTTTTGTACTTGTATACTTATTATTTGTTTATTCTATTTTGGATACTGTTGCTATAAATAAACTTATAACACCCTAAGGCGTTATGAGCGGGCTTTATGGGCAAAACGCCCGCTCTTTGTACAAGGAGAAATGAAGCAAATACTAGAACGAAATTAATTATTTGAAAAAAAATCATACACGTACAAACAACAACAAAATGAGACGAACAACCAATTTTTTGGTTCTTACCGATTAAAATTAAAAGTGCAATTTACCGGAAAAATTAGGTATATGACACGAAATCTTTTCGAAATTTTAGAAGAAAAAACCTGGCCACTATAACTAGGAAGATTTTTGATAACAGAACCGCTAGAAAATTCATGTGATTCTGTAACTAAATTTATTATCATTGTTGACACTTTGTTTTTCAAGAAAATATCTGTTCTATGTAACCTAACACCTAACACCTAAACACAATGATGACCTCAACGATTATATATATATATATATATATATATTATATATATATATATATATATATATATATATATATAATTTGCAAAAATTGTCGGTAAGGAGTTTGTTTTTTTTGGGACTCCGCAAACTTTTGGTACTGTCTGACAACAGGAATATTTCGAAAATTTTGTTCGACAATGCTACAACTACATTTTGTATAATTTTATTCAGTAATTCTGAAAAATTCACCTGTGAACATTTTATGACGTCATAACTTTGCTAATCGAGGAGTTCTAGTTGTTAGATGGTCCCAAAAGAATTATACACAAACGAGAACCAAAATTTTCAATTAATATATACACGCTGACTCATAAGTGATACCTAATCAAATAATAATATTTTTCAGTTTCATGTGAGAGATATGAAAAATCTGTATTGTTGGTTGAAGACAGTATTATGAAAAAGATTGACACAAAGGTAACATGTGACTGAAACAACTTGATGAAAGTAAACACAATAAAGATTTTGATGTTATCGACTTGATATTTTATGACTACCCTGTACATACACTTTCATCGCGATATGCTAATTGTGCTGAATCAGAATTAGACCACTATCTATAATAAAAATAAACTCAATTTTATGAACCAATCCAAAAAACCTAACGAAGCAAGCATTTCAAATCATCATTCCATCTAAAAATAATTCTCAGGATTTCACAACGAGATATCACTGTTTTATTAATTTTGTAGTCATACCTAATAGATATTCTTTTGTTTATTCGAAGAGAAATTTGTTAGCGCTAGAATGCTTCTTTTGTTTTTGTTGTGGTGAGAAGTAGAGCGGCAATAACAGCGAACAAAGTTGGAAATTATTTTGTTTATCGTTAGTCCACGTTTTTCTTCTGTTTTCAGTCTTCATTAGAAGGAAACTAATTGCTCTTCACGTCGACAATTGCCTCTGTCTTTTTACTTTGCCTTTCCGAGGAAAGTATATTCAATTTATTCACGTACCCTTCCCGGTGTCAATTTGAGGAACGGGTCCAATTATTTTTTTCGTATTTGAAGTAATTAGTTCTAAACGAACAAGTTCGAGGTTTCATGAACTTTTGGATATTAAAATATTTCGATTTTCAATAACTCAAATATTTTGCATGGTTTAAAAATTATACAAGGATTATCACGAAACCCGTTCCTTAGAAACTTTCGATGTTACCGTCGGAATCAAATTCTGAAAATTTTGAACTCTACATGAGTCAACATACGTAGCACTTCCGGTTGAACCCTCATTTGAGTTGCCCACCCTGTGTTTCATAACAGTTTTCAAATCTTATTATTATTTTGCAATTATGTCCCCGTTCCAAACCGAAACATAATTTCTGCTAGTTGATTACAGGGATCACTTGCAATGGAGTCCTCTGATGCTTTCAGGAACATTGCACAAGTATCTGTTAAATATAATTCAATACCCGTCGTGGAATTGACCAGGAGAGTAGTTGTTTTCTGACAGGTATTTGCCTTAAGTTATCAGTCGCATATGTTTATCTTCGACTCATTGAATAAGGTTCGTTCAAACTGGCACGAGAATGTCTGAAAATGAAGGAAAACTAAAAATTTAATGACGATTGTTCGCCGATGGTCGGTGTATGACAACAAAGCGGCAAATTCTATTATATTTCTTTCGATTTTTTCAGTTTATTCAACTCTCTTCGGAAAGACTATACAGGGTGTCCCATATAAAACTCCGCGGGCAAATATCTGGAAAATTAAAGGGGATATCTATATTCTGTGAAAGCAGTTGATTTTGATGTCAAAGGGTTCTCTACTTCACGTAGAGATTCATCAATGGGCGTGATCCGTTAGGGCGTCGCGACACCGACGCCAAATTTTTTGAACGGCACCCCGGATTTTTTAATGCCTCTTGCAATTCTGCATCAAATTCTGAATTCAGCCATATATCACACTGTAGTTTCCCTTCGAGCGATTTCATGGCATAATGTGAAGAGGGCCATGAAAGCGTCAAAATAAATGCAATACTACGAGTATTCATCGATCTGTTAGAAAAACTGTTAGATTTTACGTGTGCCGGTTTTTCGTGAAATTGAAAAATGGTTTAATTTTTGAATGCAAAAAAGTGGGATATGATAATATACATATTTATGACGAAGCAAGAAGGAATACAAAGGAACATTCGAAAAGTGAACCATTCGAAAATTCAACCATTTTTCAATTTTGCGATAAACTGGCACAAAACTGAATACACTTCCGTAAAATCTGACAGTTTCTCTGACAGATCGATGAACACTCGTATTATTGCATTTATTTTGACTCTTTCATGGCCGTCTTTATACTATTGGTGAAGTGAATAAATGAGCAAAGCCTTTCACTCACTTTTTTTGGGACATCCGGAATTGTGATGTTGGGGTATGAGAAAGATGAATTCATTCATATCCATTGATTCTAGGAAACTTTTTGGTGTGAGTATGGGTACAAATTCAACAATTTGTATAGTATTCCACAAGGGGAATAAAAAACAAATAAATGCAAAAACCTGCTTGGTGTGTTTCTCTTTGCAAAGTTTTCATTCACTTATGTAGTATCGTTATGTAGAATTCAAATGGCTTTTCCTTTGAAAACTATTGATGCTCACCAAAAAAGACCGTTTCAGTGCCTTCAGCAATTCATATCACGTCAGACTCAATCGATCTCTATTTCCGGGAATCTCTTTTGATATATTAGCTGGTGGAAGTTTGGTATTACCGAAAGAGGGAACGAAGTTTCCATTCATAATGTATTAGTTTGAACTTTCTCGGAACCAAAACCCACTTCACGAATCAATGTGGTGGAGTTGTTTTTGTTCGATCAGTTCATAAAAGTTTGAAGTTTACTCTGATGAGAAATTTGATTTCTCCCGAACTTTTGTTTACATTTATTTTACCCTCGCTCTTACTACTATTTATTTGTAATGCACCTTCGAGTATTCAAAAGTAGTTAGTGTTTACTGCAAATCGTTTGCCATTATGAAAGAGGCTTACACCGCCAAGAGACAATCAAATCTCGTTTAGTGTTCTACGATCTGCTTGTTCTGTACTTTACCGATTTACCGAAGCTATGAGAGTCGCCGCCTACAAACGGCAGCCCTCAGAAGTCAAAATTTGTGAGAGCCAAGGATTACCAAGATCTTTCCTCTTAACGTGCGATTCATAGCACTTTCTCCGGCCATCAGAAGAAAGATTCTGCAGTCGCGAGGCTTCTAACCCACACGACGACTACCAGAATGATTGAAAAGCGATAATTCCAATTACTCGGCTACATGGGACACAATATCCACAAACATTCAGTAAAAGCCAATACTTTAGCCAACATGTTTGTTGCAAATTCTACCGTAGATCAGAAAAAAATCCCTCAGTAAGTCGCCCCGGAGCGCCACGACAGTAATGTTAATAGCCGTCTGCTACCCGCACAGGCTATGCCTCTGAGTACACTCCATTGGTGTTTATGATGGAGTTTTATTATTATTTATTTCGGACGATGTTCGTTTCGCCAGGAGCCGAACACTCTATGACGAATATCGTCCTACTTTGATGGTCGAGGAGGGCTACATCAGGCTTGTTGGTTTGTATTTGCATGAGGGTGGGAAACTAGTTAGCAACACCGGTGTCTCGTCTATGCAGTACGAGTATCGTATTTTCATGGTCACGAATCATGCAGAGAGAGGGATCTGTACTCCTGACTTTACAGTCTTCATCAAGAACCATTCTGTTATGTAGATAGACACTCCAAGCTCAAAAGTCCACGGCCTATGAAGATTTATCGTTTTGCGAGTTTTTATGTTGAGTTGTCGCAGCTCCTCTTCAGTTCATTTCATAATTCCATGAGAGTAGACTGTAGGATCGGAACGACAAGCATATTAGTTGCCCCGACAGTTTTGATGATCAGATCTGTCGAAGTTTATGCTGATACTTGCCGCGGAAAAAGTTTTTAGAAGTGGTTACCTCTTGGGAGCCGCGTTCTTTCATCCCAAGGTAAGTCTCCGTCCTCCGTCCGTCCTCCGTCCGTCCTCCGTCCGTCCTCCGTCCGTCCTCCGTCCGTCCTGCGTCCGTCCTCCGTCCGTCCTCCGTCCGTCCTCCGTCCGTCCTCCGTCCGTCCTCCGTCCGTCCTCCGTCCGTCTTCCGTCCGTCCTCCGTCCGTCCTCCGTCCGTCTTCCGTCCGTCCTCCGTCCGTCCTCCGTCCGTCCTCCGTCCGTCCTCCGTCCGTCCTCCGTCCGTCCTCCGTCCGTCCTCCGTCCGTCCTCCGTCCGTCCTCCGTCCGTCCTCCGTCCGTCCTCCGTCCGTCCTCCGTCCGTCCTCCGTCCGTCCTCCGTCCGTCCTCCGTCCGTCCTCCGTCCGTCCTCCGTCCGTCCTCCGTCCGTCCTCCGTCCGTCCTCCGTCCGTCCTCCGTCCGTCCTCCGTCCGTCCTCCGTCCGTCCTCCGTCCGTCCTCCGTCCGTCCTCCGTCCGTCCTCCGTCCGTCCTCCGTCCGTCCTCCGTCCGTCCTCCGTCCGTCCTCCGTCCGTCCTCCGTCCGTCCTCCGTCCGTTCTCCGTCCGTCTTCCGTCCGTCCTCCGTCCGATGATGTAGGGTGCTTCCGTCCACGAGCAGTATATGGTCTCCGTATTCCTCTCATAGACTCCTTTCGAGATGAACCGCGTGGCATATTTGTCGATTCGAAACTCCATTCGGATAGCATGAGTATACTCTTGCACCACCCACGAGGACTGATGTAGATCCTTCTCTCTGGAGGCATATAGTTTAAGGTAATCCATGTAAAATAATCTTATATGGTTGCTGGGATTGCCGCAATTGAAACTCCGAGTGTTTCTGAGTACAACGGACAATGACAATAGTGAGATGCAGAAAAGAAGAGGTTTGAAGGAGTCTCCCTGTAATACGCCCGTTCTGTTTGGAATCTGACTTGACCAGATCTTATGTTAAAGATAGTCCTCCAGAGTTGCATGCATCAACTGTTCAATGCATCTCAATATTTTATTTTTATTATTATTATCGTCTTCAGGTATATACTGCCAACCTCGTGGATACATGATTCATAGCTTTCCGGTAGTTTGGGTCACTGTGTAGACCATATATTGTTTTATTCTTGTGGGTTAATTGTGAAGAAGTCAATTATAAACTTTTCCATAATAGACACGTAATTTTAAACATAACATAGCGCAGTCGGTAGGATTTAAATTGAAGAATATATTTATTCAGCATGCCCAAAAAACGTAGTACTTCCGAGCAAACCGAATTTTTTTGGGACAGGAAATAGCAAACGGTACAGGATGAGAAGGAGGATTTGAAAGGGGAGATGTTTGGGTCACTGTGTAGACCATATATTGTTTTGTTCTTGTGGGTTGATTGATGGTGACATATGTAAAGAAGTCAATTATAAACTTTTCCATAATAGACACGTTATTTTAAACATAACACTGGTGAAGAAAAGCATTTAAATTATCGGAAACAATTTATCTGGGGTATACATAAGAGTCACTTTTTTTTTCAACTATCATAATACAAACGTTGAGAATAACTTCCTCAAGCAAAGTGTGTTGAAAAGCTGTTCCGTTATAACAGAACGACATTCATCAGTTCTAAATACTAAAGAAAGAGTGATTGGATGACTGAATCTTGGAAACGGGACAATTGAAAATATTAGAACCACTTTATGTTTTGTTTCAGTTGTCCTCAAAAGCAATTTAGGTATGTACCGTAAACATCGAAAACAAGGAACAGAAGAAAAATGTCGTCTTTACCTTTACCGTATGAAACTTTCTCCGCTGAAAAATACGACAATATCGTCTCTCGCGACATAAACCGTTGAACTTATGAAAACGCTGTCAAGAAGCGTACGCAAGAGACCCACTTGATATGTGTTTTGGCTCATATTTAATGCAAATACGTTTTACGAGTCCGCGTGGGAAAGAGAATATTCAGATTCGGACGAAATTTCGCTGGCAAAAGTAAAAGTTATCTAAATATATCGTCGAAATATGCACGAGTCTACCTATTTATTTTTCGCTTCGGTTGGCATATAGTGAAGTTGAATTTTTGATGGATGGGCGAACAAAGGTGGAATATGAAAATCATACCTCAACATATAGGAACGTATCCTAAGACCTAAACTGGAAGTTTTCATTCTTTTATCTCTTTAAATTTATTCAAACCGACAAGTATCTCCTAAACTTCGGAACTTTGTGGAAGAACATGGCGTAAAGCTTGTTTCTTAACGGTTTTCATTATTACATGTATGCAATATTTTTACTGGAAATGGAAAGAGTTTTTGTCAAAAAAAGAATATAGGTAGGTAGGTACACCAGGTCAATTTTGGGTTATAGAAATGGCGGTTCGCCATCTTGTTTAACGAATTTTAAAATTTGTTGTTAAAAAATTGTTAAAATTGTTTTTTTCCGTTAACCAGCTGTCGTCCCCTTACGAACGGTAGCCCTCAAAAGTCGAAACTTGTGCGAGCCAAAGATTAACGAGGTCTTACCTTTCAAAGTGCGATTCCTAGTACTACCTCGGGCCATCAGATAAAAATCTGTAGTCGCTAGGATTCGAACCTAGCCGACCAGCAGTCAATGGTTTTGAACGCCACAGTCTCAACCACTGAGCTACTTGACCCAAAAATGGTCCCTAAATTAAAATTACCATCACGTTGTAGGAAATTGTTTAATCAATCAAATCCTTTTATTACCCCAAAACTCTTAGAATTAGAATACCAATATAAGGAAGCGGTAGGAATTAGTAAAATCCGAAACCTTGAACCAAATTTATGGATGAGACACATTTGATCATGCGCAAATCATCCACAATTTTCCCACTTCTTGTACTGTATGAGAATCTAATATTGGAAACTGCTATGATGTATGTGAACTCCCATAAAGAAAAAATCATCAATTTTCAGTTGCCTATTAGGTTTATAAAATTCCCTCGTCGGATATAGTCCTAAGAAATCAGCAGAATGAAAGGAACACATAACAACTGATGGAATTATGATAGAAACTCTAGTCTCCTAAAAGCTCATTTGGCAACGCTGTGATCTCAACACAGGTAATTTAGTCTGACGACAATTTTACTTGTCTGTTGAAAATATTCATGTTTTCTTAGTTTTTTCTTCTTGCCGTTTTCATTATTACTTTTCAATTCTGTCTTGAAGAACATTTTGCTCATAATTCTAGCTCCGAGGGTACTTGATAATTTCATGAATTAAGAAATGTTCACATCGGATTCATTTCAATGAACTACGACCAATTACAGAAAATTATACAGAGGGGGTGCTCTCCCCACCAAAAAAAGCTGAAAAGTAAGTGAAATTTAGAAATTGGAACCAGAAATATTACCTTTTGCTTGTGTAGAAAAACGCCGACAGTCAGTACTGAGTCTGACTCTGACCCCCGTTCCTACTCTTTCATCAAACATTGGACTGAAGTTGGTGATTTAAAATGAAGTATCAGAATGTCTCCCAACTAATTTTCGTAGAATATAACGCAGCAAAAAACGAGATCGAACGTGAACACATTACTCTTTTGAACACAAATTTCATTCGTTCCAAAGGAATCAATGCCTTTTGAAAGAACGAATGACTAGAATACGTCGAAATTATTTCTCGGTAAACATCGTAATGCAATAAAAATATCAGACCCTCTGAACAGTTGTAAGGAGCGTGAAACCATAGAAATTGAACATCGACAGATCATAGACAGAAAACATAGGCGTTTGATTCAGTAGCGCGGTTGGGAAGGAACTCGTTTCGAAGATAAATTGTAACATGTGTCTGGGGAAGTTTATTAACACGTTACCTACATTTAGCTGATGTGTGAGTCTTTCGACTATATAGGGACTTATTTGAAAGGGAGTTGCCATGGTTATTTTTTCAAGAGTGCTTCGAACTGATGATGTGAATCTGTAATTCACATATTCGTATACCTAATGCCATTTATGTTTTATCCGAGGAGATATATTTTCTTTATTTTTAAAAGCAGTCATATCAGAAGAATACTTCAAAAACCAATAACCTGTATTCTTGATTGCTCAGGTATTGTTATTGATTACATCAAAAATCGACTGTATTCGATGAGAAATTAATATTTATTACCTCCTCCACTCACTTACGAATATTACACTTCAGCAGAAGTGGGTATTATCATTTGAGCCGATTGAAAATACGATTTTATAAGAACATCTAACACCTCTTCATTTGCATATTCCTAACATAACAAGAAAATCCCCAAAGCGCAGCAAACTATCGTTTGCATAATTATCGAGGCTATAGGGCTTCAAACGAGCCAAGTTTACGTAGAAACGAAGTCTAATGTAATTGAAAGCTCCTTTTTTCAACTTTTTAATGGATGACCCGATCTAAACTTTCCTCATAAATCGTTTCCAAGATGCGAGAGAAGGGTCAGCTCAATCGCAAGTCATATGATGGCTGTTTATTGATGCGAAATCTTGTCAAGTACTTCGGAGTTATAAAACTTCCCCTGTGTTGATGAGACTATTAGCAAAAACCATACTGTCAATCATTAATAATTCTTAATGTGTCTTGGTGGCGCACAGGTTGTGTTCTCGCTTGCTTTGACAATGTACGCAGTCGAATCACACTTAAAAAGGTAAGAGCTGCATCTTCTCTAGCTCGCACAAGTTTCTCGAAGACTTACGAGGATTGTTCGTAAGGGGGCAGCTGGTTGATGAAAAAAAAACAACTCCCACGATCGATTCTGATAGTATTATCAATCATTTTGAAAATTAAGCGAAAATGGATCAACGTTATTTTAAAATCAAGTTTTCCCTCAATATTTTGGAATAAGTTATACTTGATCTCTTCCCTAATTGAAAGGGAAGTCACCTGATTGTTCGTTATAGGGAAAAGCTGTCAAATAACTTTTCAAATAAACGGATGAAAGTAATTTTCGTAATACTCTGGAATGACAATGTCTGCGAGTGTGCTTTCTTAGCAGCTCTAGTTGGATTATATATGTATATGTTTTGATGTTAATAATTTGTAATGAAGATTTAACTTAAAAGAAGCTTAATATTCAATGATACGATAAAGTTGTAAAACCAGAAGGGTATTTTGAAAATACTGCTTTCAAATAATTCAAATATATAGATAAATTTTCTCGAAAAATACACGATTAGGAATAATGGTCCGTTCCCAACCCTAACTCCCTGTATCCCAGAAACTAGACATGGGATAGAGTTCGACTCGAATATGTTTCATACAAATATCAAAAATGTCAAACATATAAACAGAACGTATTTCATTTCGGAAAATGTACAGGGTCCTTTCAAATATTTAACTAGCTTTACAAACATGAGTGGTTTGAAAATTAGCAGCCGACGCCACTTTGGATACTTTCAAGACTTAAGTGCAGTAAAAACATAGTGTATCCCGTTAAATTGGATTTGTTGGGTAATTTTTGGCTCACTTTCTCCGCCAACGCAACGCTAGCCATTCAGACGCCTTCAGGTTGATTCAATTTAACTAGAAGCCAACTTGTAATAAGCTTCTAATATAATCATACTAACTTGGAAACGTAATGCTAGATGAGAGAACGCTTAGGGCGCTACGTATGTGGAAATATAAACTTGATTGATGTTAATGATATGGATATGGATAGCTGCGATATAAACTGAACGAACGCTGGGAGGGAACAAGGCAAAATACGCTACGCAATGGTATAGGTATATTAGATAAATATGTCCTTTTAGTAACGAGTATTTCGAGCACGAGGAGTTCATGAATGCGTTTCATACTATACTTTTTCTACGAACTCTATACTTATTTTCATCGATTTATACAGGGTGGACTACGACCACTTAGCGAAAATTATACAGTGTGCTCTCCCCACCAAAAGACTTTCTCAATTGAAAACTAGCCTTTTTTTTAATAAAAAAATTAATATTTTGCTTTGAAAAAATTACAGCTTTTTTAAAACACGAAAAAGAAAGAAAAGTTTCATATTTTATTTTAGCTGAATAGAAAAATTAAAAACAAAAATAATGGTTTTTAGCGTTTTTGTCGTTAATTTTGTTGTGTTGAAAATTATTATTATTTGTTTTACGAAAACGTCGCTGGTACGTGTGCTGATATCCCAACAAACTGTGGCATAATTTGAGTGGTAAGTGAAGTTTATATCGTTACTACCACAGTAAAAAAAAAACAATAAGTGGCCAATTTCTTCAGGACCCTGCCTATTATAGTGATGTTTCTTTATGAAAATTACAGCAAATGTTCTAGAATAATTATAAACTGATTTGAAAATTTTAGTGAGGATGAGTCAATACTTCACTGTAATTTCTTTGTAATTTCAAATTCAATTCAATCGTTCAAAATGTGCTCAAAAATCAATTATTGATTCACTGTCATCGCTTATCGTTTTGAGATATTAATTAAAATTTATTATTTTCACCCAATTCGCATATTTTGTGTATGTCATCATGCGTTATTATACATTCAACAGATATTTTGATATATTTTTGAACTTCACGTCAGCTGCGAAAAACAAGCTTCTATAGTCACCGATTATATCTGGTATATCATCAAGAATCAACAAAAACAGAAAAGGTCCCGGGTTGAAACCTTGAGGTACACCTGAGTTGACGGTACGCAGTCAGAAATGCTCGTCGAAATGTGATTTATTTGAAATTGCCTTCATTCAGATATCAAACATAACTCTGAATGGTAGTTTTAATAAAAACTGTCTAGTTACAACAATGGTAGATATTTGCTGAAACTATTTATGAAATGACGAAATTCTTGGATTCGAAAAATGCAAATATTCGTTTCTAAAAAAATAAACAATTTTTTGGTTACCTGAAACTTTTTTTTTTCAAGTTGCTGATTTCGTTTTTGTATAATGATTGTGAAGATAACATCTGAAGGAATGATTTGAAACATTACACAAGTTAATATAAACATCGAAATATCGTCGATGGCGTAACACTTTCGGTTAAAAGTGGGCACTAACTTCTTTCATTTAAGATAAAACTTATTTTTTAACAATTTGTATATGTCATCCTTATAGTAGTAGTAGTGCCAAACTTTCTGAGTTTGGTACATTCGCTATAATGTATCTTCCAATTACATATTATTTTCATCAGTCAGATTTCAAATGAAAAATCTGAAAAAAATCAGGGATCATCTATGTGGTTTCTGCACTTATTAGATAAAAAAGTTAAAGAAAACCTACCGAAATGTGAATTTTAGGGCATGGAAAAACCAAACTTGACAGATTTCCCATATCTAAGAAATTGAATATATTGCTATTCCAGTTTGTGATGAAAAAAATTAAATAACTATATTATTCTTTTCTAAAACAATTAATTCTCTTACGTTTTTTTCCTAGTTTTTCGAATAATCCGAGAAATTCACATCATTAAAGCATTAATTAGTAGGACGTCAAATTGCTTTTCATGCGGTGTTGCCGATTTTCTCACCACGGTTCGGAAGATTAAGTCGGCTGTGGTATTGTGCATTTTGAATTTCAATTTTGTCCACAGAACTATAATAAAAAGAAAATGATCTATAAAAAAATAACACAATATTGTGTATTTTTCAATTATATGGTCCACAGAATTGTACAAAAAAGAACTACAATTTCTGTAACATTTATACTCAACGGTGTTTCAACCAATTTAAACAATATTGTGTATAAAATAGATTCAATGAAATATACGCAATGTGGATATATTATTGCAACAAATCAGGATAAACAATTTCTGCACGAAATTGTTTCTGTAACCATTCTAGACACAATTTGTTTAAAAATTTCAATTGTGGAAAAAAACTACACACATTTTTTTCCGTGAGAGCACTGCATATTATCGATTAACTGAATGAATGTTTCCTGTATTGAATGTTTGGTTTTAGAAACGTTCAATTTCAATGCCGTGTTTATAATTTGGATTATATCCTTCGAGTCCTTGAGTATATTTTCTGAGATTCTTCAAAAATGAAAAACGAAGTAGGTATTAATTCATGATATTCCTAGCTTTCCCATGTACACATTATCCTTTATCAGTCCTCCCATAATCCCCGAAGTGGAATCCCGAATTGGCTGCGTGAAACAAGGATAAAATATAGAACTGAAGTGGAATAATAAACGAATCGAATTCCGCTTTACTGACAGGGTTCCGAGAGCCGTAACGTGGGCGTCATTCAGAATTCAATATCCCATTATATGAAAAGGAGCTTTGTTTAAGGTAATAAAATATTTTTATTGCAACGTTTCGTTCATAGTAGACGAAGATAAGAAAACGGCACGTTCCGTGTTCGGCCGTCCAGAAATACTTGAATTTGAATAGTGTGATAATAGTGAGATCGGCGAATTTTATCAAGAAGAGAGCTTTTTTTCCTGATATATTGTGTACAGTAAAATAAGTTATTCCATTTTCCTATCAAGATAGAAAATTATGAATGATATTGGACGAGAAAAACGACAGGAAGTATTTCACTTTCAGCCAACTGATTATGAATAATAGGGCACAAATCCGACTTGCTCTGGAATACTGTCCCCATATATGGAGTGCACCCAAACACAGTGAAATTTTAAGATTATGTCCAAAAGAGATCCATTCGTCTCGTCGGTGATACTTCGCTTAAAAGCTCGCCCACTTCTCTGGAACATTGCAAAAAGTTTGGTGATCTGTCTCTGTTTTATAGATATTTTCATGGACGATGTTCTTCCGAAATATCATCAATCGTTTCATCGTTAGCGGTCCCATCGATACTGACTCGTCGTGATCAGTCCTCTCATATACAGTGCCTTCATTTCAAAACTTCCCACCCCTATTATTTCTTTTAGCAGGGAAAATTTCCTGTGGGGAAAAAACACGTCAATTTAGATATCGAGGGGGAAGTTTAAAACCAGTGCCAGTGGTATATTAGGTGTCACCCCCTCACCCCTAGCTACCCCCACTTAATAATTTTAAATGGCACTCCCACACTTGTAATACATCATTTTAAAGATCTTAAAAATCCTCACTCAACCCCGTTTAGAAAACTGAAATTGGTTGATCCGTTCTCGTAAAATAGGGCAAAAAGAAAATAAATTATAACAAAATGCAAAACAAATTAATGAATTTATGGAACCGCTACCACTGACTCAATAACGGTATGTTTGTTCATTTTTTACACAGAGTTTTTTGGTTTAGCTAAAAGTGAGATAAGGTCTCACAGTTTCTTCTTGGGGTCAGTTAAAATTAAATGGTGAAAACATTTATCAGAATTAGTGATTCCTGATTTTAAACTGTTTGTCAAGTGGTGTCAGTTGCACTGACAGTAATACAAATCGTAATGGTGTACACTTTACAAGAAAGAACTGAAATTATTTTTATTTATGGTGCTGAAAATAAGTGTGCTCGTAGGACAGCCCGGGTTTTTAATGAAAGGCATGCAGGCCAAAATGTGAGTCACCGATATGTTCTAGACCTTGTTCAAAAATTTGAAGAGACCGGTTCTGTGTGCAACAAAGCAGTAAAGCAGCCGAGAGTTCTTACTGAAGCCGCACAGATTGAGATTTTAGGCCAATTTGCCATTGAGCCTACTACTTCAATTTCGAAAGTCGCTAAGGTAGTAAATATTTCAGTTGGTTCTATACACAAAGTTTTAAAACTAAACAAGTTCTTTCCTTACAAAATGAGTATTCTTCAGCAACTCAGTGAGGATGACTATGATAGGAGAATTGAATTTTGTGAAATAATGACTGCGAGAATTCAAAATGACCCGAATTTACTACAAAATATTTGCTTCAGTGATGAATCAACTTTTTTTCTTAATGGCTTTGTAAATAAGCATAACTGTAGATACTGGGATAATGAAAATCCACACTTGTTTCGAGAGGATCATACGCAATATCCACAAAAACTTAACGTCTGGGCTGGAATTCTGGGAAACGAAATAATTGGCCCTATTTTTATTGAAGAAAATTTAACTGGTCAATTGTATTTAAACTTATTGGAAAATGTAATCGATCCACTGATAACACAGTCCTTAGAAAGCCAAATTGACGAAGACGACAACCCGCTCTTGGATGAACAACATTTACATTTTCAACAGGACGGCGCACCGCCACACTACGCATTGCATGTCCGACAGTGGCTCGATCAACGGTATCCTGACAAATGGATTGGCAGAAGAGGCGCTCTGGAATGGCCGGCAAGATCTCCGGATTTAACTCCATTGGATTTCTTTCTCTGGGGTTATTTGAAGACAATGGTATACAAAACTCCCCCGCAGGACATTCAGGATCTAAGACACAGGATTACTGACACATGCAGACAAATTAATAAGGAAACATTTACAAAAGTCCGACAGGAATTCGAGAATCGATTGTACTTTTGCTTAGCTAACAATGGTGAACATTTTGAACACCTAATAAAGTAAAGTACATTTATTTAATTGCAATAGCTATTATTTTATTTGTTATAATAATTAATTTTCTTTTTGCCCTTTTTACGAGAACGGATCAACCAATTTCAGTTTTCTAAACGGGGTTGAGTGAGGATTTTTAAGATCTTTAAAATGATGTATTACAAGTGTGGGGGTGCCATTTAAAATTATTAAGTGGGGGTAGCTAGGGGTGAGGGGGTGAAACCTAATATACCACTGGCACTGGTTTTAAACTTCCCCCTCGATATCTACATTGACGTGTTTTTTGTCTACGACAAATTCTCCCTGCAACAAGACGTAATAGGGGTGGGAAGTTTTGAAATGAAGGCACTGTATATGCCGTCACTTTGGAAACATGCCGAACATCTCTTTCCCAGAGCTCGTTCTCCCACCGAACGGCAAAGCTTTGGAGGTACCTCGGGAGGTGTTCCTTGAGGCATTCAGCCTGTCAGCAATTCAAGATTTTAGTTCCCGCTACTTGTATTTATGAACATGACATTAATTTCGATATTGAGATGAGTGTTTACTTATGACACACTCGGGGAAAGTATAGTTATTTATTATACAAGGGAAAAAACTAACTAAAACCGAGAGCTAAAATCTGTTATTTTTGATACACTATTTTTTTCTGTGACGGGGAAATCGACGATTTAATAGTGAAAAAATCAAATATGTACGGCTTGAGACCTTTTGGTTCGCAAGATCTTCCACAATTTCTCTTATGAACAACCATTTCATCTACATATACAAACACGGTTCATAGCCGCATCGATAGGATTGCGGCTTACTACGCCATAGGTACGTGGTTCAAAGCGACAGTTAGGCATCTTTTTTTCATTTTATCATCTTTTTTAGAACCTAGGAATAAAGGCCGGTTAGGTTAGTGGTGTGCAGGTTGAGCGATGGAGGTTTTCAATAGCAGATATATCTGCTATTGAAACGCGCGTTGTATAAAACTAAAGTAGGTTTGGTGTTTTGGGTGGTTTCTTTCTCTCGAATAACATGTAGTATAGGTGAAAATAATACAAGGAGTTCGTATGAATTTTCCTCATTCCCCGCATTTTGACATTATTAGTCATTAAGTAGTGCCTTCTAAAGAAGAAATTTCGCAGATAACTTTTAGACAATTCAGATTATTGTTTGAAGGCCGGTACTCGATACTGACATTTAATCACGTTTGGGACACTTTTAAGGGTGAATTGATAACTCAAAAACGGTTCGTCTTATCGATTTCAAACAAGGACAAGCTTCTAGAGGACGTACGTACGTGCTGTAATGGAAATAGAATTTTCAATCCACTTTTTCACAAAAAAAATCTCAAAAATGTCCCAAATATCCAGCTATTTTGAAGCAACTTTTCGGGTAGATGAACAAATAATTTCAAAAGTTCATAACAGCGCGTACATAGATCAACGTTTTACCTTTCTTTTGATACCAAATTCATTTCGATCGGATAAAGATTGCTTCAAATTTTAATGGAAGAGAAATACCACTGCCAGCTACTTCGATTATCCATGAAAAGAATCTTGAGGTGCTGCCGCAGACATACATAGAATCAAAGGTCCTCTAGATGCCCCTTGTTTGAAATCGATAAGATGAACCGTTTTTGAGTTATCGACTCTTTTACCCTAAAAACGGCCAAAATGTGATCGCGCTCATGGCCTCATATGGACACCTTTTCTACTCTACCAATGATACAAGAGACGATAACTACCTCTCCTGACTACTAATAATGTTCATATATTTCCATGCATTTCTTCAAAAACATAATGGAAAGAAGGTACTCAGTGTTGTTCAATGATAAAAAACATTTTCCCAGAACAAATGATTACAGATACATTAACATCGGTCCCTTCGCCATATCTTTCAATTCCAAAGCGAACGAACTTAAGATTCATTTTTCCAGAGGTAAAATATTATGAAGAAATATGAAACATCGAAACAACCCAACAGCATATCAAGATGTCCCCAAATGGAGAGGAACAAAAACGAAACATTTTTACAAATTTCCCAACGTTTTAAATGCTGTGACGATACATTATTGATTCTTGTAGTAATTGTTTTTTTTTTATGAACCAATAACAAGAAAACTGATTACCAATAGCTATCGAGATTCAAGATATGCATCCGCATTCAAACAAAAAATAATATAACCTGTAAAACTAGGCATAAGGAAGCTTTTTAACTAGCTAACTACACATCAAACGATCAAAGAAATGGAAGTTTCGAGAAAAGTTCATGAACAAAGTTACCTAGAGACATCTAGCTCATGATTTATCATCACAAATTATAAAGGTATCATGAACAAAACCATTCCATTTTCATTTTACATTATTTTTATGTTCAAATTGGTTCATATTCACCCTTTTGAAACTACATGTTAAACCTATATTGAAGTAACATGATCCTTCCTTATTATCTGGTCTATTCGACCATTTCAAACTGTAAGAAGTGTCCTTCAAGTATACTTTCAGTAGCCGAAGAGGCAGCTGTTAGAGTGGACATGTCCGTTTCCCTTATCGAACGTGTTCGTGACAATTGAGGACAGAATGTTGAATTGACGTCGGAAGTATGAAGTTACCATCCTGTTCAAATGGTTTCCGACCCTCACAAAGAAAATATAGGTTCATGCAGAAAATCATATATGAATTGAATAAAGCCGAATTACCTCTATAGTGGAAATATAATGGGGGATATGAACCAAATCAATATTCTTGAGGTTAAAATTTAGTTCTTACACTATTTTTTTTACCACGCTTATTAATTATCTCTGTTGAAAAAAATGTCACGGTCAAATCTTTAACCAATTTTTAGACCACTTCCGAATCATTTGAAATTTGATTTGGCAGGTGTACCGGAATTATGGTGACAATGAATTATGAAATTTTTGTTAGAGAAGAAAACAAAATGGCGGCTACAATATGACGGACGAGTTTTGTAATTATGACCGGATTCAATTCAAAATTGGTATCTGGGGGTTTTCAGGGGCGGAGATTATGATTCTTCTGTCAAAATTTGAAAATTCAAGATGGCGGCTCCAATATGGCGAACGAATTTTGTGTTAAACTCCAATTCGATTCAAAATTGGTATGTGGGAGTTTTCGGGGTCGGAGATTAAGATTAACTTGTTGAAAACATAGTTTGATGTGATGAAATGCATTCAAAATCGATACAAGATATGATAAGACAACAAGATTAAAAAGTAGAAAATAATTTTTTTTAAACCACGATAATCAAATGCACTAAAAAGGAAAAAATAATTTTTATCAGGATTATTCAAAAATTAAGGGTATGAGTAAAAGCGCTTTTACTCATAATCCTGAAAAAATTTATTTTCCCCTCTTTAGTGCATTTAATTTATATTGTATTATATTTCTCAATGAAGAATTTGAAACTAAGAATTTGTGAAATGGACCTCAAAGTACTGTTTACATTAGATCCGTTTCATTCGATAACATTTTCTTTGAATTTTTTTATGTTTTCGAATTAGAATCTGTGCACCAATGTCCACCCAATATATTACCTTTATCAATGAATACGAGGTTGATGAAATAAACTTAGCAATAAATTTCCAGAGCAATGAAAATAACTATACGTTCTTTTGCCTATCAGAAAATCAAATTGATTGGTCCTAGGGAGGATTAGGTAAAGTTCGAGGAAGGTTCTTATGAAGAGAAAAATTGGAAAAATGATCCGGAAAATTTTTATTGAAAGTTTGCAGATTTGGCGCGTGACTTCGCCAATGAATTGAATTCTTCGAAAGGGATTTTTCGGTGATATACACGTCAATAGACAGTATGATAACCAGCGACGAGAGTATAAGTTAACCTGTATGATTTTTCAACACCAGAGAGAAGGCGTAGAACTTTCTAGAATATAAGATTGCCTGTCCTTGAATAATATTCTGTAAAATTCTAGAAAATCTTAGAATGAACCATAGCAGAAACTCTGGAAGTCTCTAGAAAGTAATGAAAACATCCAAGTGATCTTGAAAGTTCGGTTAAAAAAAATCGAGATCTCCGTAGAATCAACCAGGACAGGGGTTCCGGAAGATTCTGGAACGTGCTGAAAAGACACTCAATAGTCAAAGAGCTGATGGACCAAAATGCAACATTTTTTTGAAGGCTGATATTTTGATAGAAGATCATAAATATGTTGAATAGCCTGCCGTCAGTCAGCCAGTTTTTGGGACAACTGGCTTGTAATAAAAAAACACATATCTCGCAACCGTTTTATAAAATCTGCAATCTGTGGATAGCAAGACAACTGAAAAACTATGTGGACATAGTCAGCAGAATATTGGGACACCACGCGTCAGCAACCCGCTAAACTCGTCAAAAAAATTGGTTGGTGAAAGTGTTTTATAAAATCTGAGAATTTTTTTGCAAATAGAATCCTCACTCCATTTTAACGCTATAAGTTTCAATAAATATATATCCCAAGATGATATCTCCATAATAAAGGATCGATGATTGATGAAATTTGGTATGTCACTTGAGAGCATTAAGTCCTAAATTTCAATGCAATATGTGTTTTTAACTTCAAACAGGGGCGTACGGCAGGTGGGTACCCCTAATCGTCCCTCCTCAACTTGCACGCCACTGGATTAATATCGATTTCGCCTTCTTTTTCTTAATCCCCAATATTTCCTGTACAAAAAAGGGATAGATTTCATTATCAAAAATATCTACGGTTTTCAAGATATTTGAAGTTGAATAAGTATGCGTGCGTATCAAAATCTCTTGATTTTTGTAAGGAATGTGTTGATAACTATTTATAACGATATAACCAATAGATTTCATACTTTGTAATGAGTATAAATTCAAATATTTCGATAATTGTCGGAATTCACGAGGGATTTTCCCGATTATCAAAATAATCAATAGTGAGTATCCATATCACATACACACGCACTTATTCATCCTCAAATATCTTGAAAATCGTTGATATTTTTGATATTGAAACCCACCCCTTTTTTGTACAGGAGATATTGGGAATTAAGAAAAAGATGACGAAACCAATATCAATCCAGTGGCGTGAAAGTTAGGGAGGGGCGATTAGGGGTATCCACCTGCCGTATTTTACATTCATAGAAATTGAAAAAATTGAGATTATGAAGGTCCTCGTAAAGCAAAAGTTCCTGTTCAAAATATCAGAGCTCCTCATCATATATAGGAAACATAAAACAGATAAAAAAAAGTTTTCCTATCATAATATTTCCAAAAATAAGGCGCATATTTTCGGTATTGAGATATCATTCAGTTCTGCTCTAGAGTACGCTTTTTTTAATTCGACTTACTTGTACCATTCGCCGTTTGCAAGAAATTAGTGGAAACAAATGGGAACAAATTTCAAATTGATGAGTTTTTTTGTTTTCTCGTGGTTTGCTAACCCACTTTGACTTCAAAATCCACTGAAAAATTATGTTTCTATAAATGTATATGGTAATGTAAAACAGCCCACAAAAAAACACAATTTCCGTAAAATTTCTATACCTATATTCAGAACTTCATAACCGAGAATTCAAATTGAATTGGTAAAGTTTGAGTGGTTCGCAAAGTTAAAATGGATGTTGCAAACGACTTGTCCGTCGTGCCCCATGTGTCTGGCAAATACAAAACACGGCGCCCATACAAGGAACACTACGAATGGGAAACTAAATAATTTCCCACCGGTCTTATCGTACAAAACGGGAGATTCAATTAGGTAAATGTGATTTTGTGCATGGACTTTATATGTGCAAGAGAAAAACTGTGTTCGGATTTAGATGCTTATGGGCTTTAGGGAAAAGGAACTAAAACTTCTGTAGAATTCAATACAGAAATATTATCCTCGCTCGAGAAGGGGTTTTACCAGTGAGTGATTTTTTAATTTTTTTCGAGAAACTTGCAGAATTGTAGAATTGTTTAATTCACCAATGGTTTTTGTCTCGAAGAATCTGAATATTCTGGAACGTCTTGAATCCATGTCGAACAACTCAGTCAAACAACAAGAACAGTTGTATCACTTGCAACTCTGAAATGACTTTGGTCTACGAGCAACAAAATACTTGTTGGAATAGGTCTGTCAGTAGAGGATTGTAACAAGGGGTATGCTGCAATAGGTGGTGTAGAACCTTATAAGTGTGAAAAACTGAAATGCTTGGAAGAACTTTTGGCTGCCACAAAAATTCGAAATTTCAGTCAGATATCTGAACACTGAGCTCAGAGTTATTTTGGGAGATCGTTTCATAGCGATAGACGTCGTCGACTGAAAAGTTTTTTTTTGTTGGTTGTTTTTAGATATGACGAAGGA
Source organism: Chrysolina haemoptera (assembly GCA_958298965.1). Lineage (NCBI taxonomy): Eukaryota > Metazoa > Arthropoda > Insecta > Coleoptera > Chrysomelidae > Chrysolina > Chrysolina haemoptera. The sequence continues at coordinate 10,157,843 of OY282602.1, read as the reverse complement.
GTGAATTGCAAAAGTACCCCAATTTGGAGTCAATATCAGGATATTGATAAACTTCATCCCAGTTGAATGTCCTCAGAGTGGTTGCTAGATTATTCTGGTTCATTCTTTTGTGTTCCAGGTTCTTTATCTGTTATCACTTGAAGATTACAGGTAACTGTGACATAATCGGAGCGGAGGATTGGAGGACCAGTATCATATATACAGGGTGTTTCCGAAATTGAAGCGATAAATGAAGTGACAAGTAGAAGGTGAAAAAATAAAGAATGCATTTTTGCCGAATAAAAATAATATTTGGGGAGATATTGGATTTTAGGGTTTTCAAGACTTCATTGTTAATTACTGATTAGAGGTCAACAGCCTGCGCAAACCGCACTGAAACGCTGCCAGCAGGAAGACACGCTGTGGGTTGGAGGATCAAACCAGTGCCATAAAATATCCGAAATTTTTTTATTGCTTCAAAAACGAAAATTCTCTTCATTTATTAGTACATTATGTATGTACAAATTTCTGTGTTCAGTAATTAAATTCGGTCAAGTGCATGTCTCGAGAAATCGGCAATCTTCCGATGTCCGGTAAATGATATAAGGAACCCATGAAGGTACCTCTGAGTTGCAACTTCAGTCAATCAAATCAACAATATTATTTCCTGAGCCGATACCGGGAAAAATATATTTGGGTCTGAATTTTATGACGTCATTACATGGTCGAACCGACCATCATTTGTGAGCAAATAGTATGAATCGTTATCTTATAATGCCAGACCTACCGATAAGATGCAAGAACCTCAAAACAACTGCAATTTTTCATCCCCAACCAATCAAAGGATTATCGCTGCTGTTTAATCACAATTATCACATACAATTGTTGTTTCTATGACGAATGTGTCATATATATCGACAGATATAATTGACAGTCAGTCGTAGTATTAGCCAGTGAAGTAGTTTTTTTTTCTGTCAGCTATTAATTCGCCTCATATTTTCCACGTTGTGGAAATATGTTGGAGGGAAGAAATTTCGATATAATTGAAATCATTTTTTTTCATCTTCCGCGAGAACCTTTCGGACTGGTATTTTGATTTCTATTTGAATTCGAAATACTTGGGGTTAATAACTGGATATTCTCTTCGACGTACTTGCTCTTTAATGTTGATGGACTTCGAAGAAGATTTGGTGGTCCTGAGTCCTTAGTATGTTTTTTTCAAATGTGGCTGTCAAGATTTCAGTAGACAAGGTTGAATTTTATGCTAAATATAAATAAACTTAGCCTTCTCTGCTTGGTGAATTTTAATGTCCTATAGTATTTGTTGGGGATACTGACACATAAAAAACAGTTCTAATCAGCAATGTGTCTTCACAAATTTTCGCTTTTTTTTTTCTTATAAATGTGTTTCACTTATTCCGTTACCACAAAATATTCCACAGTGACCCACATACCTATTCTGATTTCCATACTACGATCTCTCTCTGGAATTTTTGACTCGCCATTGATTGTTTTTCTCCATTAGGAAACAAGTCCCAAGCCGAATCTCTGAAACAATAACGACAAATTCATAATTTCATCAATCAAGCCTACGCGTTGTTTTGATGGGCTCGGCTTTTACAAATAGTCCTATTTTAATTTCCACACACCAATTAATGAACAATGCTTATCCATGCAACGATCAACATAATTCAATGACTAAACAGTAGCTTGAACACAAAAACTTGTTAGCGAATGATAATAGATGTGTGGGTATTTTCCACATTTGGGCGTTTCATACGCAGGTAGTCTTTTCCCTTATTCCACTCGTGTCTCACAAAAATTGAAAACGGAATTCTTCCAGTAGAGTACGATATCCAAACGGGACATTTTTTTTTCATAAGCTTTTTTTAGTTTCATCTGTCCCAGTGTCTGTCTGTAATAAATATAAATAAATTTGACACAATTCCGGTTTCCAATTGAGCTGAAATTTTGCATTCATATGTAAATCGATGATCATGCAATATTATTATTATATGGAGCTGATCTGATGATAAAGCACAAGCTTTTATATTTTTTAGTTCACCTGGCCCTGTTGCATGTTAAATTTGACCCACTTCTAGTCCTCCAACAAGTTGAAAGTGTTCATAATTCCGATGAAATTAACTTATGGAATGTTTATTTAAAAATAGATATTCCAAAAAAAAAGCTTTCGAATTTGTAACTCACATTTCGAGAAATTATTTTTAGTTTTTAGCACATTTGCATAAAAGCTTGTTCTTCTAGTCCTTGTGCGCTAAAAACTGCTTCACAGCCTATCGACTCCGATTGATTGATTTTTTTTTCTTTACCTCACAATGAAGTATATTCAATTTGAAATCCTATAGGTATAAGTAAGTGGTCGAAATTCGAGAAGAATATATTTTCCATGAAAGCCTTCATCATTTTCAATAAATTGATTTTTCATTTAAGTCAACGGTGAGCTTCAAATTTGTCACGCATCGAATAACATCGCTTTAATGGGCTAGCAGCTGTTAAATATAATGTAAATATAATAATCATGTGATTAGTAAACAAAACGCTACCAAATTTCGAATTCATAATTTGTATGCTTAGCCGAGCCTGAAAATTGTAAAATCCAGTTTACTTTAAGCGGAATTGTTCACAAAATATATTCATGAACGAAATTCTTGAGGTACAGAAAATGAACTCAATATTCATTTAATGAAGATTGGTTTGAAATAATTATTGCACATTTGCCTTTGTATAATGTAAAGTGCTTATTGTGAAGATATCATATCATTGGGTTTTATGATTTTATATACTAATATTACTATAACAATATGGTTTCAAAATAGTATCCTAGATAGCTAAACCCACCCTTCATCTTTTGACATCAAAAATGACTGTTTCCGAGCATTCCATCGTCTTCCACACCGTGATCTCCCATATCTGTGGCAAGTATAATGGACCAAAAATGAACTAACACAACGTATTTATAATGAGGTACTAGTTAGCACGTTGATAACAAAATGATTTAGGGGTATTCTCGGAAAATTGCAAGAGTGCAACCAGTCCCCAAAGAAGTGAAAACGATCGTGCCTATCAACTAAAAACCAAACGCACTGCTTTTTATTATCTCGAAGGTTATATAAAAAAAAAAAATTCACCTCATAAAATGTCTCCAACTTTCAGGAATTAATGATCTACAAAATGAATTCATGTAGCCGATACTATATGAAAATCCATGTTAACGTTTATAATAAAACATTACTGTTGATTTTCACAATTTTTTAGTTAACAAAACCGCGACATGTGTCGCCAATATAATGGATTCTTTTAGCAGAAGTGAAGAGACTGTTTTCGATTTATATTTACAGTGTGGCATTTAAGATGGAAGTACTCTTATAAAACTTACATTATTCAATCGATTTGAATAATTTTTTTACGTTGGGTAGACATTCAAAAAGTCCACTAGGGCACCAAACTTCATGAATAAATCTCCATTTCAAAGACCAACTAATCTTATTTTTCAAGGGCAAAAATCAAAAAATATTACTGGCGTTTTCTTTAGAAAAAATCTGACTACACTACTGGATTCGTGACATTTTCAAATGGTGCATTTGTAAATAACGTTGAAATGCGTCAATCTAAAAAAGTTATAAGAGAACAAATTTTGAAAAATATGCCATTTAATCAACCCACCGATTCAATTTCAGAACTTTTATCGAAATTCGAAACACACGACTGTATTCAGGAGGTCTCGTTATAATCTCTGGTCGAAATTTCATCGAAATCTGTTTATAAATAAAAAAAATCACAAGATAATAAAATTTGAAAAATACGTTAATTGAATTTCAGGAAAATGTCATTGTATCTCATAGTTTTTTATTTTTTTATTCGAGAATACCTTAATCTAGTGGTGCAGTAAAAGTTCTGATAAAAGTTTTGAAATTGAAGTGGTGGGTTTATTAAATGGCATATTTCCTAAATTTCATTGCCTAATGACTATTTTATTGTTGACGCATTTCAACGTGATTTTCATATGAACCATTTTGAAATGTCACGAATCCAGTGGTGTAGTCAGTTTTTCTTTAAAAAAATCGCTAGTAATTTTTTTAGAAATTTTATATTGAAATATATGATTAGTTGGCCGTGGAAATGGAGATGTATTCATGAAATTTGGTATCCTAATGGACTCATTGAATGTCTACCTAACGAAAAAGGAATCATTCCAATCAGTTGAAAAATTTAGGTTTTATAAGGGTGCTTCCATGTTAAATGAGCCATACCGATACAGTGCGGCTTTCAATAATTCCCCCCCCCCCCGTTTACTTTTGAACGATTCGACGTATAAACATGAAAAAAAACTATAAAATAAAATTATAAACAAAATTCAAAAATATTTAGATGGTTGTAAAGAAAATTGAATTGACCCCCCAGGCCATTTTGAGTTGATGGGGCCCTCCGCGCCCCCTATTGAGCAATCACCATATTTTTTATTCCAAAAAGTAGTGTTAGTGAAACCTCGAAACAGTCGAACCGTTCAAAAGTTAACATATATATATAAGAAAGCAGTTATATATATATATATACATATATATATATATATATATAGATAGGTATATTTATATAGCTCCATCTCTAAGTTTCAAAAAGTACTCCGATTGTAGAGTCAACTTTACTTCGAAGCCCAATAGTTTCAAAAGAAAATGTACAGTTGACGGAAGATTCATTTTGTGTCTACCTCTGTATAAAGCATAAAACCAGGTGCCTGAACTTATGTCCGCTTGAATGAAAATCCTTGACATTACTCCAACAATAATCTAAGCAGTTCATGAAGTTCAGCTATTATTTTCCCCAGAGTTTGCTGAAACATTGGATAAAGGCGCATTAAAGAGTAATAACCGCATTCAAGCTATCAATTATTTTATATAATTAGTGAGGATATTCCTTCCATGATGCAGAAAAGGTTTTAATGACTTGGTGGCGAAGTACTTATTTAATTCAATGTTTCAATTAAAGTCAAGCTGCAAATACAGGGATTTCAGAGAAACTTACTTTGTATATTGAATATAGAGGATTGAAGTGTCGTGGTATCTGTCTGTTATAAAATCTTGTAGATGATATCATCATATGCTCATTCACTTATCTCAAATTCTCCAAAAATTTGATGTTTGGCCAGTTTCTTGGAGACCATCTATTTGGACCTATTTTCTTGAGGGTGATCTGTCAGGTTAAATATAAGTATTTGGAATTGCTGGATGATCTGATCCATCCTCGACGTGTCCAACACTAGGCATATCCACACTAGGCATTTATGGCCTGTTGCGGAGTTTTCGGATAGGACATCTACCGATGAATGAATTGGACGAAGAGGTGCTGTGGAGCGGTCTGCTAGACCTTTAGATTTATGTTAGCTCGACCATCCCTGGGGCTATTAGAAAAAACTAGTGGTACTCGCGTAGGGCCTCTTAGGTACACCAATCCCAATCAATTTATTTGGCGCGTGAAGTTGTTTTTTCAGATTGACGAACCGTGGCGTGAATCTTCATTGAAATTTCAACTGATCTAGTTGACCTATCAGGGGTTTCTACATATTGATATTATGCTGATTCGTCCGGACATGATCTGCTGTTCTTGACTGCAATGTTTCTCCTATTTGGGTATTTTTCTTGTGTTCTTTGGAGTCACTACTAACGTTAGGTGCGGTCTCGTTTTCTTGAGTTGGCTGCAGATGGTGTTGCCAGACTGAAAGCATGCTCCATGATGATTCGATTCGAAGTTCAGGTATGTCTGGTAGGAATTGGTTTTCTGTAAAGTAACGTTTGGTATTCACCATATTATGTCTTTCAAACTTTCACATTTAGGTTTCCTTTTCCACTGTGAAGTTTATGTAAGGTCTGGTGTTGTTTAGGAGGTGCAGAAAGACATCAAGTTCTTCGTTTATGTGGTTCCATATGACGATGGTATCATCAAAATCAGAGGAATCTGCAATTTGTTCATAATGAGCTTGTCATGAAAGAAACAAGTTGTCCTGCTTTACCAAAAATGAATTTCATTGTCCGAGTTATTTTATTGCAATGACTTCCAACTATATGCGAATAGCCATCCATTTCGTTTTCAATCAAATTTTCATCAAAATCATCAGTTTGCAGAATGACCAATTCCATTTTCTATTTTCTGTATAATTTTCGCAATGTTTACGTCACATATAAATCCACATAATGAATATCAAATGGAAATGTGTCCCACGTTCCAAATAATCAACGGATGTTCTTTCGAATTAACCCGATTATCGTTAATTATTTCGTTCGGTAGATCCATAAGCTAGTTACCATTTTGAATTTTCCGCATCCACCTTTTCACTCACGCAAAAATGTTATCAGGATTATTTGATTAATTATGCTGGTGGCCAAATAAACTGCAACAATGCCATGTGGATCTGTGGAAAATGTGGATCTGCCAGGGTTTGAACCTGAGCTACTTATTTTCCAGTCAAACCCAAAGAGTTTTTCATTCTCAACATAATTGAAAAATCTATTCTTGTCAGTATTGGAGGCCTAAAGCAGTCAGATAAAAATAGAATCTAATACTGATATTCTATTTTCCACGATTTCCTTACCAATATTCAATCTATGTTGATGCTTCAACATTATTGAAATAATTGAACCAATACTTGAAACATATATATTATGGTTTAGAGTACGTTAATGAATGCTCGACCTATGCTTCCGATATGGGCCTCAAATGATTCATTGAGGGCTAAATACAGGGTGGTAAATTTTCAATTTCTGCACCGTGTTTAATTCATGTTGATGGAAAGAAGCCGCTAAAATATTTCAATCATACTATATACTAAGTGGTCAGTTGGTTCAGCAGTCTCATTAAAAACCAGGTACTGGAGGAAAATGTTACTCAAATCAGTATATATAGAATAGATTGTCACATGCCTTGTTGAAAAGCAAGTGCACAAAGGCAAATAATAAAAGTAGCCAACTACTTGCACAGGCTATGCATGGGGGTACACTCTACGAGTGAGTATTATTATTGTAGCGAATCCGAGCCGACTCTGGAATTCGTGACCTCTGGAAGTGAGTAGAACTGACGAGAAAGATCCCGGTAGATTTCTTTCATTTATAAATTGACACTGCTCCAGCTAGTTTGGTTTACAAGTGCTACTTTTAAAACTTTTTTCGGCAGTCTCGGAAAAATATATATGAGGTGTCATTCGATTCAGAATAGCAAAAGCATGGCGAAAGCATTCGACACAATCAATCATATAAAGTTGCTGAACTGCATCGAAGATATCAGTTTCAGAGGAACATCACTGAATCTAATCAAGAGTTACCTCACTGGCAGACAACAGTGTATTTCGATAATTAACCAGATCAGTTCCTTCAGAACAATCGAATACGGTGTTCCCCAAGGAACGGTCTTAGGACCAATTTTATTCAATTTATATGTGAATGACTTATTCACACTACCGATACAGGGAGACATTACAAGCTTCGCAGATGACACTGCAATATTTTATAGTGCCAAAAACTGGGAAGCACTAAAAAACATTGTTGAAATAGATATTCCCATGGTTATAGAATATCTCAACTTCAAGTCACTAACAATGAATATAAAAAAAAACAACGTATTTACCATTGACTAGTTACTAATCTAAGAATATGAAAAGTTACTTCGATGGACTAGTTATTTGAAAGTCAAGTCAACATTGATAATAATAATATTGACCTCGATGAGTATGTTATTTTAATATTCGCTTAAAATTTTCCATTTTGCGGGATAGTGTGAAGGGAAAGGGATTTCGACTCTGTCGGAATTATTCGTTTCATTTGTTTGAAACTCAACTCTCCGGCATACTCTTTGTTCGAATAATGAATCAATAAAAATATGCCAAATTCATTTCATATTTGCAAAAAAATATGAATCGGTTATTTTTTTTGACAGTTGTAGACAAAATATTGTATGAAACTCGTGAGTAAAGTGTCACTTTACTCACTTGATACATAAATTACTATTAAACACATTAAATGAGAAATTTAAGGAATGAAAAGATTCAGGCACTCAATGAAACCCACACTGAAGATATTTTTAGAATCACTTAATAGAAATGGAAAAATGTAGCGGTAACATTCTCCGATTACATTTTTGGGACATTCCAGTAGTCGGACAGTTTAAAGAATAATAATAAATCGCCCATAACCGAGATTTTTCAAATTGAATATGTATTGTCTAACTCGACATGAAGAACAGAGATACTGACAAAGTCTCAACGTTTCGGGTATCATTTTTTTTTGCAATTCCGCCCGAGGACTATTAGTTTCATCCTTTTTCGTAATCTATTCGTTTCGTTCGGAACCTACAGACATCCGTAATCTGTAATTCGGATGTGTCCTACTTTACGAGTGCCCTATCCATCCACACTGGATCAATATAAATAATTTGTAGCCGACCGAACCGTAACAAGCACGTGTACTTCCAAACCAAAATGCGGAGATCATGGCATCACATTTTAATGTAATTACGGCGAGAAACGTGCATGGTTAGGACGAAGCCGACTGTTTTGGGGCATACGCCGGATAAACCATCATGATTTGAATTTGTTATGCAGTTCGTCCTAGAAGTCATTTCGAATCTCTGATTCATCAGTCGAATGGAATTGACGTAGTTTTGATGTTTTGGGTCGTTTCTATTTCTTGAATCGAGTGGCAAGTGATTATTGGCTCCGAGAATCATGTGACCCGAGCAGTCGAAGTGAACCAATGATGACAGCCTTACGAATTCTTACGATCAGCAGGCTTTGGAATTCATGTATTTTTTTTACGTGGCGTGCAACCTCCAAAATTCAAGAAAACGCCTACGTTCCATTAGTTCTCACGATGTTCTCTGAAATTTACAAGATATTCGTTTTTTTTTTGTGTGAACGGGTATATTTGGAAACGCGGAAGTCTAGTTATCAATACTTCATCGCACCCTGTATGACAGATATTTGTCTCAGGTAGGACACAGAATGAATATTATTTATGTAAGATCGAATATGAATGTCAAAAATTATATATAATAAATTAATTTCACGAATTTTTTTAGTTCTTGTATGAAAACTGATAATGAATATCGTTTTGTATACCCTGCACTTACAAGATAATTGTATTATTATAGGCCCACGGCCCATGCACTTGTCCAGTTATGGTTATCGGTGCCTACCAGTGAAGGAATATTGAAGTCGTTTCCGACTTTAACTTCCTGTGGTACTCAGCACACCCTATCCGACAGGGGCTGAACTAGGACATTCGAAAATCAATGCGAAAGAAGAGTGCTACACTTGCAGCAATTTTCATTCCTATCGAAGTGAATTCTTTTAGGAAACGTAACAGAACTCATAATATATGTATGATTTTAGATATTGTTACTCCTCGAATCTTCCTTATCATCAATCATTATTAATAATTCAAGCCGAAATTTCATACATTAGTAGATGTAGTTACTATGTGGTAGATCATCATGAAAAATGAGTACATAGGTTATAAAAATTCCTGTCTCTACCCCTTTATATTTGTAACATTTAGGTTTCTGCAATTCAAATCAGTTTGAAAATTACCTTATAGGTTATAGGTCGAAACTACAGTAACGTAAGTGTTATGACTATAAAGAGGTTCAGAAAAATAGAAGTAATAATAATTTATTGCAACTCCAACTTTTTGGCGAAGGTGCCAGTATAACAATGGAAACATGTAAGCAAGCATTTTTATGGATTCATTCTTCTCAGTTTTGAACATGATTCGATTGATTCCAGAAATGATACCAGTTAAATGTCTTCCGGATTCAAAACTCTAATCTAGCATCATGGTTATTATTACAACCTAATTTAAGTCACTCTGTTTTTTCGATTGCAATTTACATACGTATTAGGAACCCTATGACAATACAATAATTTCAAAAAAAATTACCCCCCTGCCTGCCACCCCGAAGGCTAGATAAAAAACGTATAGAAATTCAGAGGGAATCTGATCCCTTCTCCAAACAAATTTCGAAAACTCGCGAAAATTCAATCGTAAAAATTGTGAAAAACACGGAACCATTGAATGATTCAATTTGAAATGATTTTACCCCCACCTCGAAAGACAAATTGAGTTATCTCGTGAAAATAAAATCAGAAAAATTCTTAAAATAGTGAAAAACATGAAACTATTGAATAATGTGATGAAAAACAATTTTTTATCGCTTTCCCCCTAAAATTCAGAAGAAGACCGCACATGAATTCGGTGAAATTTCTTAAGGTTTCGGACATCGAAAATTACAAAAAGATAAATATTGATCGGAGGAGTCGGACCCCCCTCTTCTTCGATAAAAATTGAGGAAAGACGTGAAAATAAAATCGAAAAAATTGTGAAAAACACGGGACCATTGAATGATTCAATTTGAAACCACCTCGAAAAACAAATTGAGTTAACTCGAGAAAATAAAATCGAAAAAATACCTTAAATAGTAAAAAACATGAAACCTTTGAATAATGTAAAAAAAAACATGTTTACATCGCTTTCCCCCTAAAATTCAGAAAGACTCCGCACAATTTGGTAAAATTTCTTAAGGTTTCGTACATCGAAAATAAATATAATAATAAACATTGGTCGGATGAGTCGGACCCCCACTCCTGCTCGATGAAATTTGCGGAAAGACGTGAAAATAAAATCGAAAAAATCCGTAAAAATAGTGAAAAATCATTGAATAATGTAATTAAAAACAATTTTACCCCTCTGTTCGCCTAAAATCCAGAACCAAATACATCTATTCAAAAAATAGATTGCTTTGTCATTACTTTTGTCTGATACAATAACTCTGAATATAGTGTGACTTACAATTTGCCCTTAACGAAAGTGTTCATGGGCCCCAACTCTGGGCTAGTTTTCGAGATACAGGGTATAAAGTTGGAAAGTGGCCATTTCTTCAAAATATTTTGATAATATCTTAAATGTAAATGTTTTGCTCACCCATAAGACGATAATTCAGGACTGGATTGTTAAGTTCAGGGCAAATTAAAAATGTTGTACTAGGTGGGCTGAAAATTTTTTTGGTGATATTTTGTATATTTTTATTTAATATTTTGAGATCTAGGAATACTTGACTACAAGTCATTCAAAATACTTCTTGTCCGAAATTGATATATAGTGTGAGACAACTCCAAACTAGCCATAGGATTGCGTAGGGCCCATAGACATTTTTGGTCAGCAAATCTTATTCTGCCACATACCAAAAATTCAGAAAAATCAAATGGTGACTATTTTTTCATGCGGCTGCCTAATCCTTTTCTTATTAGAAGCATACCCTTCCTTCAGCTAAAAATCAGTTGAGGCGTTACTTTACGGACGCCCTGTATACTCGTTCTAGGCTGGGCCTCATTGTATTTTCTCTTCTGGCATCTTGGTCAGAGTAATTCAACGAAGATTGGGTAATTCAGCTTTTTGGAAAGTAAACAGTATTTCCTTGCTTTGCAATCTTGCTGAGACTGATTAAAAACTCGATGCTATACCAAGTTCAAAGGCAACTTCAGTATCCATCTCGTTAAATATTGATTAGGGCAATTCCTGTAATGGGATCGCCTTGCTGTTCTTCAATTAACTAGATAATTCTGCGGTGAAACGAGTATTCACTTCGAATCGTTCCGAACTGAAGGAAAAAATTACCGGAGATAATTTGGAGTTACTTACCCTAATGGAGAGAGAGGCTTGTTAATGACTTTCGCCAAATAATTTATCACTTTAAATATCTGTTTCGCGTATACGGGAACTGTGTAAATGTAACTCGATTACCATCTCAAAAGCTTCTATATTTAATCACTCCAAAGCGGGAATAGTGAACACACAATATTTGTAACTGTTGCGGAAGATGTTCAACATTATGGGCGTCTCGCTGCGGATGCGGTAATTTTATCGAAAACATTTGTCTGATCGAACTAAAAAGATAAATCTAGAGGGAGTAATTTCAGAGCTTTAATTGTAACTGAAGATGTACCACAGGAGTCCATTCTCGTACCCTCATTGTCTAAGTTCCATCATTTTGTAAAGGTTCACACCACAACAAGCTCAAATAAATATTGATCTTCAAACCTTCGATATTTCTTCTGCACGTTGACACAAGCTCAATGCGAAAAACATGCGATGATGTTATTCGGGTCCAAGATGAACAGCTCTTCCTTACTTCAATTTTGATGGTTATGGTTAGATTTTGAGCTCAGATTCACCAAACACAGCAACTACTTCAGTTAATCCTCCTACAACGTTTGAATGCAATTTTATCCAAACTGAGACTTACTATAGTCTCAACTAATTTAAAGCTGACACTTTGTGAGTCACTCATTTTTCTCAAATCTTCTACTCCGGCAGTATAATATTTATGGATCAGCTTTACATCAAAATGACCATCATCAATTATATTTTTCACTTTGCCATGATGAAAATATTATAAATTACCAGTTTATTCGTGTGAAAACTTTTGGAGAATTCCTAAAGGAAACGAATATACAATCAGGTTTCATGATGTGTTCCTAAAATTGAATGTTCTTCAACGTAGGCGGCTTAGAACATACATTCACAAAAGCTTATTTTATTTCAACGAAGTCACAGTTTGTTCTACTTATTCTATCATTGCTGCTTTTATGTTTCGCTTTTTTTATGTTCATGGCCGCCTTCGTTGAAGAAAATCGATTTCTTTCGGAATCCTCCAGAACGTCACACAAGTAATCTGATAATTAATCATTTTTCTTGTTGCCAGTCGAGAAATGGCAGTGGCATTTCTTATGGGTACTATTCCGTTTTTAGGAAAGTTTTAATAACTATTGGAATATGTGGGAGCTGAAGTTATATGAGAACCTAATTTTTCTGCTATATCGCACATCGAAGCTTCCTTTGGTAACTTCTGATGTTATTTGTCAGTTGTGATGATTTAAGTTTGAATTTCATGGCCAACTTTGTTCGATTGAACAATCAACTGTATCTCTGCCATTGTTCAACCGATTTTAATTTATAAAGAACAGTGTTATCACAAATTGCGTGCTCTTCCCAATAATAAAAATAATGTACATTTTCAGTAGAGGCGTCAAAATATGCGCATTCAAGTACTACAATGACATACGAAATTTGAGATCTGTATCTTCAAAACTAGAAAAATTGGGGCAAACGCAAATATTAAAAAGTATGAACTTTCTGTCAAGCGAGGGAATTTTCCAGTTATTTATTTCTGTATTTATTCAAACGCCAATGGGTAATAGAAATTTCCGAAAAATATCGCTTTGTCAAATTAAATATTCTGAATAATTTAAACACGTGGTAGGTCCCTGAATATTATTATTATCAGTCTGGTGTATGTAAAGAAAACCACAAGGCTACATTTGGAGTCCTTGAATTATCCATTCGCTGTCGGATCTGTGACGAGGAGGTTCATCGAATGGTAACTGAACAAAACTCAGGAAATTTAATATCCTCGTCTTCCTGTCTGCTTTCAGAAATAACTTGTGAATTTCATTATTCCTCACTTCGTCGTTGTGAGTTGCCAAGGTCGGTGGAGATGAACGAGGCATATTTTTTCGTTAGACTTGATTTACGACTTTCGTTTTCTCCGAATGAAAGATTGGAATAAAAGAATCTAAGAAAAAATCGAGTTTCTGGAGAAGCGTGTCTGGAGATCTCTTGCGTTTCCACACAAACTGAGTTCAATTCTCATACTCCGAGAATGGAACTTTTCCAATTTAGGTGTCCATTACGGTACTCTGCTTATCGTTGAACGAATAAAAAATTGAGTATACAGGAAGATTCATATTTTTATGTAGGATGTGTATGAGCGATTATTATCAACATTTACTGAAGAAATTGCCGGGATTATGGGCGAGTTTGAAACTTAGGCAGGAGTAAAACGCAGTTTTTTCTTTGGCATGTATAAGTGAGACTTGTCTCACTAGTCTAAAATCGTTGCAAGGAGGGTACTGATTACTGCTTCAGTATAATTATATCATATCAACTGAAATATCGATGACTTTCGGATCCTTCCTAATTATCGTAGAAGGGTTATGTGAATTGGGATAAAACACATTTTGGGTACTCAGATACTCACATATTATATTTGCATGAGGAAGTAGAAGTCTTGAGGAACCATATACACTTTTTTTCCTTCTACTATAATTTTAGCAAATATATGAAAAATCTAATTGTCGGCCCTGTCCGAAATGACAGTGGCGGGTTAATGCGAGCCTGAAATCTAATATCGGAATTCAATCAGGTTTTCTGAGAAAACGAGCGGATTTGTTGAGAAATTACTAAGTATATTTCTTGTGGAGAATTGAATTATCTTTCACTTCGTTGAAATTTTTTCTTGATAAATCTTTTTATTTCCGAAACAACAGCAAAAAAAATTATAATTTTTTTAAATAAATTTTTTTTTGGGTTCCACCCTTGATTTTTTGGTAAACAATTTTTTTTCCAACAATACATGATGTCAAGAAGGCATGTGCCGAGTTTCAAAGTGCTACGATTCATTCTTCACTTGTGCCACACATTTGTCTGGACTATCAAAGATTTTAAAAGTATTTTTTCGTGGGTAAATTTTTTTTTATGAAAGGACGAAACTATGATTCAGTACAAATTCGTAATAATAAATTTTAATCATAGTGCTTTTTCGTTTCGTATTTTAGGCCACCCGGTATAACCTACTCTCTTCCCATTTTCTCTGTCCTGACGTTCAAATATTTTACTCCTTGCGGATGTTGATAAGGAAGAATGTTTGACTGTTTCGCTCCGGTGGTTATTGAAATATTTCACGAGTTTTAAACGAAAAGCGTGAGATCAAACAAAATGTCTTCTCGAAGCAAGCGGGATTAATTAACAAAATATTATTACCCTGAGTGACATTTTCAATATTAATATTGAGAGAATATTCTTGACATAATAATTTAGAATCCCTAATTTACTATAAATATGTAATATAAACAGTAATAAAATGGATATGTTCTATAGGCCAATTACTTTAGCGAAAATAGGAAAAATAAAGCAAAATAATTCGAACTTTCACAAAAGCTGTATCTTAGTGCTCAATGAGACTGAAAAAATATGTCCTGGCAAGATGTAAATAATAAACAATTGTGGTTATTTTGTGGTTAAAACGAACAAAATATACCTAATCTTTTATTCTCCAATTTTACAACAATTTCCTACTTTGGCATCCGAGTAAATCAATTATTTATTCATACTTTTGTTAATAGCTCGACCGAAAAAGAGAGGCAGACGTGATGAAACGTTTCTCTTCATGCCACAAGTCTCGCCGAAACTATGCTACCTCCGCCAATGACAGAAACATATTTTTTTAACTTATACACTAAAAAAGTGTGTTTGCAACCTGAACTGATTTTGGAAATAATTCAAAAGGTTTTTGAGTTGGTCGCAAACATGAGTAATTTCCTAGAAAACATAAAATTTGGCAACACCACAGAGTTCGGGAACTTTGTCAAATTTCCAATTCCATTTTTGTTTGTTTTATTTAACAAAATTTCTAGCGTAAATTGGGTAATATCATTAGATAAGAATGTTTTATTTTAACACAGGTATGTGCTTCCGGTAATAAAATGTATATGCTGTATTCTACTACACTTTCATTCATACATTTGGACAAATTCACATTAGTTAATTAAGAAATTGTAGAAGTTCACATGTTATTTCGCTAATGTCATCATAAACTCTAAAATAAAATAAGTAAAAAAAATAATTCAAAGTTAGGTTTTATTGTGACGAAACATAATAATGATGCAGATAATGTACTAAAAGCTGAAAAATAATCAGATAGATACCAGGTACCAGTTATCATACCACTCTTCCCATCAATCTATGGCGTTGATCAAACTAAAGCAAAATCCTGGGGCGTGATATGAGCGGTTGGCTGAAGATATCAGAAATGCTTGATTACAATAAGCACTTGCCATTGTTTTCTCCTGGAAGAACATGGCCCAAATAGATTTCAGGGTGTAGTTCAATGTCCGTAAGGGAAAGTAGTTGTTCCCGGGGCTCGTTCTCAAGGAAACTATCTAGAAAGGTGTATCCCGAGGACACCAGATATTTGAATGAGAAAAAACACATTCAACTTGTTCATCGTGGTTCTTACATCAAGACATTCCTTCCCCATAATTTTCAGTTTCTCGTAACTATATGAGAGGAGACATTACCGGTATTTAAAAAGAAATCCTTATATGCGGACCAGTATTCCACCAAAACAATATGACAGAAAATTCAAATTATTATAACTTCCTGAGCTTATAAGTAATATACAGGGTGGGTCACGGTCGATGGTACCTTAGACGGGAGACTTGGGAGATTACAAGTTAAAATTGCTATTATATCGGAATTCTGGCTATTTAGGTATAGGAACATGATATATCAATTCGAAGGGAATTTAGTCATCTTTCAGGATATTTCATAATATACAGGATGTTCCATTTAAAAAAACGCACTTTCAACCCTTTTCGTATCTAGCAGAAAGATCATGAATTTTGAACGACCCTGTATAACGCAGAACAAACTTCTCTATACAGAATCAGTGTACATGATCTTGATGAACTAAACACAAAATTGCAACTTCCCAAGAATCCAAATACCGCCGAAGTAAACGTTCAATTCGAGCTATGTTTTGGATAAAAAATATTGAAAATAACCAATACCTCAAAAACCGTTAGATATAGGTATAGGGGAGTATAAGGCAGAAATAATCAGAAAGGAATGTCAAGTTCAAAAATGCGGTAATATACAGGGTGGCCCATTTGAAATAACAAAGATGCTGCATTACTAAAAATGTTTTAGATCGATAGACCAAGAGCAACTACTTGAGAAACCAAATTTTCAGAATGATCCTATGACCCGTTCTCCGTAAACGTCTAAGTTACCATCGACCGTTTGATGTGCATGCACTAGTTAACCCCCGATTCCATGATTCCAGAATGTATACGAGCAGAATGATATTTTGTCAAACTCATCTTTTTGTCAGACTGCAAGTCGTATATATGATCTTGAATGCTGAGTAGGACCCATCGATGATAAAAGGGTTGAAGATCGATTTGAGCTTCTACAGTGCTGGTATATCGTATATTAGAATAAGTTTATTGGTAATGACAGACATTTCAGTGTTAATATGAGTCAACAGTACCGAATATCTAAATGCCGAACCATATTTGAGAATGAATACTTTTTTAACAGATTTAACCGAGGATTTATCCGATCAACATTTGCCAACTCTTGCTTAACACACTCAACTGTAATATTTTTTTTTAGTTTATACGAACTTCCTCTCCGTAATTTTTTATTCTGTTTTTATCCTTTTGTAGCACGAAATATGACGATTTGATGAAGTAAACTTCTTCTGCATTCATTACAATATGAAAAAATACAGTTTTAATATCTTTAATTTCTGATTAAATGTTTTCAAAATAGATAAATCAAGTATATTCTATTGGCTTAGATCGTCCTCATGACATGCACTAGATTCCTACGTCTACTATATCTTCTGGCATCACTGTGATCAAAATCATATACGATTTTTACTTCACTATTCAACATACTTTCATAATTTTTCTATAAATAAAACCATTTTCCGTATCTCAAAACGGATCGGTACCATGCGGATCGGGGATGCCCCACAGCCGCAGCAACTACGACGTCTAGTATCATTCGCCGTCCTTCGTCACGACGCTCAGCGTCGTCACGCTATCCGACGCTTATCACGCGACGTTCATCCACGGGCGGTTTTATGGTCGGAAGACACAAAAAGGCCATTGACGTACCGTAGTAAACAAGTGACTGTAGAAAAAACATGTCAGGCAATTTCTGGATAAATCGAAAGATTGGATGAGGAGTAAGTAATAGAGAAATGGTCCCCATTGGAAATAAAAAGAATAAACATCTAGAATTCTGTTTTTCAAACGTGTGGATCGCTACGGGGTTCAGGGGACTCGCGGTCACTCGAAATATGAAAACCATAATAGTTTTAAATCCGTTTATAATCCGAAAAAACATAATAACAAAAATACAAATGACACAGATACTAGTCCACATCAATGTGATGGCTACGGATCCGTTTTCGCCACGCATATGATAAGTCGTCTTCTAAATTTAGTTCTGTTTGCTTTCCATTTGTGCCATCGACGAAAATGTTAACTCGAACAGAAAACTTCTGTCGTTAACCTTGCTAGTCTTTTTTTTTACACTTAACCAAAAATTATCTAAACTGACATTCCATCAGTATATATTTTCAACCGTTTTTCTTTCAGATTGGTTCCAAATACTCGCCTCTTCTAATAGCTGCAGCTTAAAACGGGTTCACAATCCACCTTCGACCTTTGTCTCCTGAAAGTTCTAACACTGGGAAGTAACGAGACAATTCTGCTCTAAATTTTGCAAAACAACTTTCATGCCATCGATACGAGATTTGATATTTAGTTGAGAACCCACTTCTTCAACTAATGTTGAAGAAAATGAATCGAAATTATTATTGTCTATTGAAAATGAACACAGGTCATTTTTTTCAAACCATATATTTGGTCTTTAGCAACAATTATATTCTCATCCTGCCCTTGGAAGCTTTCATTCGAAGTATTCAAACGCTCGACTAGGTCAGAAGAAATTCTGGATCACAAATAAATTTAGTATACTCTGAAATATTGTTCTGCTGTGAAAAAACACTGAAATTTGGATTGAAGTTTCACAATAATTCTGGTCAGTACTTTGCTTCTTGATAACCACTTGACTTCGGTGTGGTAGAGCAAATATTGTCCCAATGAACCCGTATCTTCACAAATCTTTTGAAATAATAATGTCTGTAAAGTTTTATTTTTCTTTGCAAGAATTTAGAAAGTATATGGAGAATCTCAGAATAATCCGGGGGCAATGTTTTGTTAGCAAGAGCTTGGCGATGTAGAACGCAATTAATCCAAGAAGCGTTTGCCATTAGTGCATTAAGTCTGCTAACAAAACCGCTCTTAGATCCAGTCACGGCCTTTGCTAGGTATGTATTTCGTCCAATCAATACAGATGTCTGGTGTAGCTTCTAAGAACATGTCATATAAGCACTGAGCTGTTGTATTTATGCGTAAAGCTTTATAATCCAGTAACGACAGACAAACTCGAACAAAAAGTGAATAATGAATTGTAGCACTCTGAAACTCGGCACATGACATCTCGACATCATGTATTATTAGAAAAAAATTGTTTACCAAAAAATCAGGGGTGGAACCTAAAAAATTTTTCATTTATAAAAATATAATTTTTTGTTGTTGTTATTTCAGAAAATATAAGATTTATCAAAAAACGATTTCAATAGGTTGAGAGACAATTCAATTCTCCACAAGAATGATTTAGTAATACCTTATGAAATACGCTCGTTTTCTCAGAAAACGTGGTTTAACGCCAACGTCACATTTCATGCTCGCGCTAACCCGCCACTTCAAATTCAGGCAGGGTCGACAATTAGATTTGTCATAAATTTGCTAAAAATTATAGTAGAAGGAAAAGAAAAGGTCCATATCGTCCCTGAAGACTTCTACTTCCTCATGCAAATATAACATGTGAGTATTTGAGTACCTAAAATGCGTTTTGTCCCACTTCACGTAACCCTTCTACGATATTTACGGAGGATCCGAAAGTCGTGGATATTTTAGTTGATATGAAATAATTATACTGGAGCAGGAATCAGTACCCTCTTTGGACCATATGCAACGATTTGAGACTAGTGAGACAAGTCTCACTTATACATGCCAAAGGAAAAACTGGGTTTTACTCCTGCCTCAGTTTTCAAGTTGCCATAATCCCGGCAATTTCTTCATAAATGTTGAAAATAATCGCTCGTACGCATCCTACATAAAAAATGAAGTATGTGATTTCAAGCTTGAGGTTTGCACTTCACAATAGTGTTATTGAATATGTATATGTATATGCGGGATATGAATAAGCGATTATTTTCAACATTTAGTGAAGAGAATGCCGTATGGGTAAGTTTTTTTTTGGCATGTATAAGTGGGACCTGTCACACACACTACTTTAAAATTGTTGCATGTATCCCAAAGAAAATTTTCTAAATTATTCATGATTTTCGGATCATCAGCAAACATCTCCGTGAAGTACGACAAAACACATTTAAGGTACTTAAATACTCGCATATTATATTTGCATGAGAGAGTAGGAGTCTTCAGAATCGATATGAATTTTTCATTTTCGTTCTCCGATCATTTTCAGCAGAGTTATGACCAATCAAATATTGGGCTCCGCCAGAACTTTCAGCGGCGGGTAAGTGTGAACGTAAAATTTGATGTCGGCGTTTAATCACGTTTTCTGGGAAAACGAGCGCATTTCATAAGAAATTACTAGGAAAAATTTTTGTGGAAAATTGAATTGTTTTTCACCCTGTTGAGTTGTTTTTCCGATAAATCATATACTTTCCAAGATTACAACAAAAATTTATTTATATATTTTTAAACGAAAAAAAATATATGTTCCACGCCTGGAATTTTGGTAAACAATTTTTTTTCGTGTTTATCATGGTTCCAACTACTAGCATACTAAATTTGGTGGTGCTACAATCGATTCTTGTCTCAAAACTCAATCGTACTAGATTACTTCTAAACATTTTCGTTTTTCAATGGGTTATTCACCGTTTGTTTCAATCGGTCTGTTTCTAATTTTTTATTTCAGAGATCATGCGAATGGAATTTTTCCAGGGCTTATATGGTCATTAAAATAATAACAATAGTTATTTTTCTAGTCGAAATCGTTTATCTCACTTTTTGATAACCTGGATTCTATGAGAAAACTAGAAATTCACTGGAGAAGTTTTCAATTTTCTACCAGTAAAACAAATTTTACTGTTTTTTTTGTTTTGGTCCAAAGGCATCTACTATAAAATCGAATCAGTCGATACACCAGGGTTTTTAGACATGTTGTTTCCGGTCCTGAGTAGGCTTTGTTACTGTTTCTCTTGGACATTATGTGAAAAGCCCTTTTTATTGCAACCGGACATTGAGTAGTGAGAGTGTAGTTGTCGTCATAGAAGTAAATGGTCGGATATTTCCCATAACATTTTCCAGAGACGCCTATGTTAACTTCGATATATGCATGATAGTTTGCGGTACTATGGAATGCAGGCAACAATGCTGGCTAAATTGAAATATGGTGCTAAATTGCTTATCTGTACATTGCTTCATATCTGACAGTTATTATCAGAATCCACTATTGTTGTTATTATACAGTAACTCAAAATCATCGAGTTTTCTCGATCATTATCAAGTTTCGATGATAATCGCGTATAAGCGTTTCAGTCATGGGGTAGAGTCAAAGTACTGCCAAAAAATCGAACCCTGTTGAATATGAACATATTCGTGCTATCAGTTTCCCATCTATTTTGACAAAATATTAGAGCGTGCGCTGGTGAGGCACTTAAGAGAATATATTTCTAAATTCAATATATTACCACGCACCTGTTTCAGAGAAGCATTCCTACAAATTCATTATTTCTGAATATAAAGATTTTTCGGAAAAATCCTCGGACAGGTCGATTTTCTTTTCCGATGGACCAATTTTTGAACCCCACACAAAATATATAGGGTTATCCGCATTTGAGTAAAAATAACTTTGGTGAAATTTTTAAATTGGACTCCCAGTATATTTTTCCATATTTGGTTAGGGTTCATTATTACCAATCCGAGAACTTTTAACATTTTTTCGAATTTACCGAGATGAATTTTTTAAAACAAAAATGTTTGAGTGGAAATTCCAAAATTTATTCGATTTGATAAACGACGGTCGAGTTATATTTGATGAGATTATTTCCCAAATATGTTAATTAACCAATAACATTTATTCCACAACGTACATAATTCTTTTTATTGAATTAATGAACATATATTATATAAACGGCAATATTTAATTAATTATATTATTTTCTAATCTAAATCTGTAAAAAATTCTATATACCTATAGCACAATATGAATTTGACACACTGTATATATTTAAACATCACTTGTTAAACAAATAATTTTTATAATGAAAAATACAACTATAATATTTTCTATTTAAACTGATCAACGGCACAATTCATGAACATGGAATAATTAATACAGTTATTCTGTCTCTTTTTATAAGTAATCGATTTTCATAATATAAAAATGTTGACGATAATGGTATTAAAGCGTTCAGTCAAACAGTTCTACAATGCTACAATTGAATAAATACAACAATGAAATTACCTAATCACTACAATTGAATTGATTCAAAATATAAAATATAACAATTTTATATTCATTATTTTTTGTTACATAAAATTATTTGGAATAATTGTATGCATTTGAAGTGGTCAGTTATGTATCTATTGATTAAATAAATGGTGATTTTAATTAAATTGTGCACCTCTTCACCTATACTGTTCATAATCTATAACATGCATTTGATAATAATATGATAAATACCTACAGTTCTTTGCACCTCTTTTTTTTTTGCTTTTCTGTCCATACAACAAACTTCTGATTTACTACAACTTTATGCACAAAGTGTTCTTAAATACATACGAAAAGAAAGTAATTCTTTTAGACCAAGGCCAATGATTTTTTAAACAAAAAAATCCTTAGAGGTATGTGAATATTCGGAAAGTTAGGGGGAAAGTTATAATTAAAAGAAGAAAAGAAGAAAGACGACTCAGTAAAAGTTCAGGAAGGAGGGTAGGGGTAGTTAAATATACGTTTTGAAGGTTGAGTATTGTTTTTTTTACGATTTGTGGCTGAAATATGCATCATATCCAAGATATTTTTTCGAAGAAGCTGTAGATAATTAAAAAATCTATAACTTTGGTATTAGGTAATCATTTTTGAACATAACCTCAAAATCAACGCGAAATAACGCTTATCTTTCTTTTATTTATTTTTTTTTGTTTTCATCTCCCTCAAAAAAAAAGTGGAACCATTATTTTTGTGTTTTGAATAAGATGTGAATTTTTCAAAGCAAAATATTGATTTTGAACAAATTTTCAATACCTCAACTTTATCAGAGCTCATTTTTTTCGTTAAAACCTCGACTTCGAGATAGTCTGAAAAATATTTATTGTTCGTATGAAAAAAATTCGTTGAAAAGGCAAAAAATCAATTTCATAATGGACTTTCCATTAATCTTTAGAATTTCTCATTTTCTATTGCAATAATCGATGAATTTGATGAAAAAGATTAATTTTCATGTACTATAATTTCATTTACACTCAATGGGAGATACGTCTGATAAGGTTTGCTCTTCATTCTTTATGCTATTTCTTTAGCTTTGCACACACATGTTTCAAAATTGTAATTAGTGTTTTTACTGATTTTAATTTTAACCTCCTGTTGATTTCACCTGAAGACAAGCATTACGATGCTCAAAACCATGTTTTTGATTTATTTTCGATGCAACTTTTTGACAAGTGATTGCTAAAGCTGCGTTAACAACATCTCATTTCTACTTTGAAATCATAATTTGTGGAGACGAGTTTGATTCAACCGTTGAAATAAATTAAATAGGTAGAGGTAAGAGCATTTTTTTACAGTGTTGGTATCACTCCCATTTGTTGATTTACTATGCGTGATTCTAAACAAAATCTTTGAAATCATAATTTGTGGAGACGAGTTTGATTCAACCGTTGAAATAAATTAAATAGGTAGAGGTAAGAGCATTTTTTTACAGTGTTGGTATCACTCCCATTTGTTGATTTACTATGCGTGATTCTAAACAAAATCTTTGAAATCATAATTTGTGGAGACGAGTTTGATTCAACCGTTGAAATAAATTAAATAGGTAGAGGTAAGAGCATTTTTTTACAGTGTTGGTATCACTCACATCATTCTTAATTTAATGAAAGTCATACTTCCACGCTGTGTATGAAAAAACTGTACATAAGAGAAGTTTATGTCCATGGCAGTTTTTTATCAGAAGAGCATAAACTAGGAAATACCCAAAATTCAGCAAATTTGACCAAATGCCATGTCATGTCATGCCATGTTCTCACGCCGGCATTGCCGTGATTGAGAGGAATTTCTACCGTCATGTTCCACGAAGTAATCTATCAAAGTGTCAATTATTAATTTAATTAAAATCAGTTTGTAAAGGTAAACTGCGAAGACGAGCTTTAAGTACTTCAATAATAAACAGTTTTAAAGTATAAGTCGAGGTCATAAAATCTGAGCGTCTGGTTTTCAAGAGGCGAGAAAACTCGCTCTAATTTTAGTGCACTAACATCCGGCTGTGTGGACAAGAGCGGGAGAAGCAGAGTTTAATGCAAGTTTCTTACAAGAGAGAACACCTGCAAAGTATTTCAATAAACCTTTATTAATCGAGCGATGATGTGACCATAGGTAATACTATTAACGAGTTTTTGCACCGAGAAAAAGTTTGATAACCATTATTAAAACTTCAGTTAGGTATAGGCAATCAAAAAGCACCCCTCTTACTGTAATTGCTCCTAGGAAAAAAGATCCAGACAGTGTTCAATTGCCATTATCAAACTGAAACTAAAATATAAAGCGGTGCTCTCCAAGGTTTTTGGCCCTTACAATATATTTTAATTGTTGTTAGTGTCGATTTTATTTTATATAAAGAAAATATATTTCTTTGCCGAAATTCCTGTAAGCTAGGGATTATCAACATTTTCGTTAGTTTCTAAGGTTAGTACAAGCTATTGTATCAGATAAGTTTTAATCGAACTTTATTTATAGTCTTCTATGCAGATATAGAATATTTCTTATAGTTAATGAGTTAACAAATGGTATATGATTTTATATATGGATTGAATAATTGATATTACAAGTACAATATATATTCAATATATTCGAGTAGAGATGCATCGGCATCATTTGGTGTATTATCTATCTATACGACGATATGGTATACATCTTCACACTCTGAAGTCTGAACCAACATGGATGTACAATGCAAAATGTAACCAACTATTTGTGCAAACAAGCACAAATGGCTGGGATCACTGGCTAATAGTGGTACTTTTACCTTAATTAACCTTGTTAATCAAGAAGAAGAAATGCAAGAAACTTGTAAAGTTGATATCACATTGTGACGTGTGACATCGTATTTGAAGTCACAAAAATGTATCCGAAATATTGTGGCAATGTGAAAATGTTCGCCTCAAGACAATCATTGTGATGTTTTTCGGATAAGAATTGCGACGTCACTTAGCAATGGTCTCACTCAAAGAGGACCGCAAACTTATCGGGGCCACAAATTTACGAGGCCACTTTTGTCCTAATACGCATCCGATATCCGATATTGAGTGCCAGTTTAAAATAATAAAAGTATTCCAGTTACATATTCATGAATGCGTTTAGTTCAAGCGGGTTCCAGTATATCGCCTTGATGAGTTTTATTCATAGACGAAAACGGGATTTCTTTGATACTTCATATGACAAAGGAATTCGTTGTCAGTAGGGTGGCTAGTAATTCAACACGTAAAGTAATGTCGTTGAGAAAAGCAGGGAGGTCATACTGTTGAATGTCTGAAAGGGCGCTTTTTTTCATTATGAGTCTGAACCAGAGGCGTCACTTTCGTTTCTCCATCATCAAACATTTGAGACATATACAGTGTCCGCCAAAAACTTGGAACCATATGGTAAACTTTTTTATTATTGATTTTGCAAAAAAATATATTTTTGGTTAAAGTGGGTGCTCATCGAGAAACTCATAATGGATTATTGAAAAGTTATGTTAGGTTCTTGGTTTCTAAAAAAAATAACTTTTTTAGAAAAGTCATCAAGAATATATATATATGTATATATATTTCAAAATATGGAAAACGTTCATTAGAAATATTTCGTTGCCATCTGATGAACTATTCAGATTTTTAATATCAAAGAGATTCTGATGAAAGTAATTCGTCATCGTCTAATCATTCAAACCATTTTCGATAAGATATCCCCTAATTATTGAAATATTGACATCATATCATGAATTCATAACAATATCTAAGAGATACATCGCTTTCGATTTTTTTTATCAACGTTGTTGCACGATATCTAAATACTGCATTGGTGAAAGTCTGGAAAAAACTTATTTTTTTCAGAAGCCAATAACATGACATAACTTTTCGATATCCCTTTATGAGTTTTTTGATAAGCACCAACTTTTATCACGAATAATTTTTTTGTGAAATCAATAATAAAAAAGTTTTCCATATGGTTCCAAGTTTTTGGCGAACACTGTATAATCCTATTGAATGCTCATTTTGGCTCTGCAATCAATTTAACCTTAACTAATCATCAGAGCCGATCCTAGAGTGTAGGCCGCCCGCGTGCAAAGATCTAATGTGCCGGCCCTCCAGAATTTTTTTCTTATTTTGACAAATACTTAACGTTGACGTTATAAACTCGTCTTAGATATAATTGAAAGCTGTCTCTCCAACCGATGTCAGTATGTCCTAGAGAAAACCAGTTCCAGTGCAATGCCATTACCTCGAGGAGTTCCCCAGGGCTCATTACTACGCCCGCTCCTGTTTTTTTCTGTTCACTATGGATCTGAAAGAATTCTATTGTGATTTTAATAATATCGCATTTAATATTACATCAATCTATTTCTTGCAAGCACAGGGAGGTATATTGTTATTCATTTCATTTTGAAAGTGAATCTTTCAATATCTGCGCCGAGCTTGACTATTTTTATTTCGTATACCTGAGACATGTGCCGAGTTT
Organism: Chrysolina haemoptera; assembly: GCA_958298965.1. Taxonomy (NCBI): domain Eukaryota; kingdom Metazoa; phylum Arthropoda; class Insecta; order Coleoptera; family Chrysomelidae; genus Chrysolina; species Chrysolina haemoptera. The sequence continues at coordinate 10,131,144 of OY282602.1, read as the reverse complement.
GTATTACCCCGTTTTAATACGCCACTGGCTTAGATCTGCTTGGGGTTGTGGGAACTTTTTAGTTGAACTTGTTTGAATGATAACAAGTGATGTACCGCAGTGATATTTTATTTTCATAATGTGCTGCATTTTCACAAGAGGAAATAACAAACCTGCATGTTGAATTTTTATTTGATTGTAATTTGTGTGACGAGCTTGAAAGGACCTTTGACGTGCTTCAGTTGCATTTTCTGATAAATATAATATTCAATGAAATATTCCTTATTTCGAAACAGTACATTCCATTTATTAATGTAAGTATTCATTGGGATATTGAAGGATTTTCTTTTTCACAATGTATCAAAAAATGCTATAGTCTAGTTCCTAAATTGCAGATAGTGACTCATCGTACATTTTCAGGTTTTTGCTGAATTATGAACCGTACAACCTATGAGTCACTATCTACAATTTAGGAACTAGACAAACACCGTAGCGTAGATAACGAAAGAATTATAATAATATGCTCATTGTTAAAAAAAAAGATTGTGTACTGTGGGGACACTGAGTAGATATTGAATGTCCCATTCATTTCCTCTGTTATGTTATTCCAGTAGTGGATGGCCCGATGGCGTTAGCCGAGGGCCATCACACGCCGAAGGCCATAAACGCATTTTACGCACGTGATACATACAAAATTTTATGTACTACGAAACACAAATACTGATTTGAATTCCAATGATCTACACGTTTCATACGTTATGTATACAATAATCAAGAGTAACATAGTATGGGGAATGTGAAACTATAATAGCTGAGAACTTTTATATTGAAGAATCTATTTCAAATAAATTGATTATCACTGAAAAAATTGGTAACGATTGTACTAGAATGATACCAGTTAGTTATTTGAATCAACCATCCACTTCTGAACTGAATATACTTGTTCTTGTATCGATGTAGATACTATAACGAAGCTTTCAATATGTAATAATTATGTTCAAGAGAATATATATCCCATCCTCAACATCAATAAGTAAACCAACTTCATTTTCAATGTTCAGGCTTATGACTTAGTTACATGTATAAAAAATGTCGATTATGAAGAAAAGTTAGGAAGAGTTTTTCTCTATTGAACTGAAATAATTCTGATTTGCGTCAAGTTTTGCATGAAATGTGTATATATAGACAATTTGAAAATTTTGTCTACTTTACCTCCCGCGGGCCACTTCACGCTTGCTGAACCGGGCGGTAAAGTGTACTTTACCGCCCGCTAGCGCATAAGAGTTTTTAATTCAATTATCCAACGAACAGGTATCATAATAGACCGACAGTTACCAAAATTCCGTTAAATTCCTGAATTATTATTGGTCAAGTACAAATTGACGACAATGTTCTATTTACACCTATCAACAACATGCAAGCTCACAAAATTCATGAATTGATTTCACGGTGTAATCCGCACTGAAAGTTTATTGTTTGTCGAAAGCATAAACCATTTGAGGAATGATATGGATGAATGTACTATAGTAATTGAAAATTTGGTCCCAATTTCAACATAACTTGCATCGATATAGTCCCTGGAAATTACTTACTTGCAAATAAGCGATTAGTCGAATAATATCAGCAAAAGGTACCTATACATAACCTGGTTTCGAAAAAAAAAATTAGCAAATGTCACTGTGCGAAGAATCATTCAAAAACATCCAACATCTTTCGCAAGAAATTTGATTTTATATATTACTGCCTATAGAAATGAATTTAAATCAAATATATCGAAGGAAAACCACGGAAAATCACCCTCCTACACAAGTTCAAGAATACACTCAACTTCCTATAAAAAGTTTTCTCGGTGGAGGCAAAAGCCATAAATTCTTATCAAGAAATGAGAGGGCACTTCAGAAACGATTTTAAAGCCCTTTTTATTTGGAACCTAAACCGAACTCATATAATTTCTTTTAGCAAGAATAATTTCACCTTCCGAGAAATTTGAGGTAAGAACTCTTTCTACTGGAAAATCCAGTTATCCGTTTTATTTGTATAATTGCATGCAAGAAATTCTCCAACGTTTGTGGAAATCTAAGGTAAGCTGTTTAAGCCGACTACAAAGAATTCAACGAAAGAACAGATAGGATTTCGAGTGAAAATGAAATCAAAGTGCAACAGAGTGGAAATAAAAAATGTAAGACCTAGTCAATCATAGTATATTGTGCGTTGGGACAAGTTCGACAACTTTGAAATCGAGAAAATATTTTTTTCCATATCTAAGTTGCACTAAATTTTTTGTGTATTCTTTGAGATGTTTCCAATTGACTCTGTGAATAATTAACCAGTTCAATTATTTTCTGGAGAAATTGTTTTAATTTTGAATACCCAAAATCTCACTTGCCCCAAACGAGGGGGTTCAGCTGTAGTAAATACATCTGAACATATATCGACTTTTACGGGACAACAGCATTTTACTTCAGTCTTAAACTTTTTTTGTGTTTATAGCGCATTTTCACCTCTACGTGTTCAAGAATTAGAAACTTTTTGATAAATGAAAACAAGATTGGCGTGTTCTAACAAAAACCGTATTTCTTATAAATAACACGTCATTGTGTACTTTGCTCTAATTCCAACACCCAGGTAGGTGACTCACGAATTAATATTATTATTTTATATACAGAGTTACCCAGAAATAAACCACCAAACGTTCAGTACATGTTTTTTGAGTGAAAATAAGATGTTTTCTTCATATAAGCTTGTGTCCCAATTTTCTTCGTTTTCAATATACAGGGTGTCAAAATTTAAAAAAATATGTATTTTTTAAACTATAAATACAATAAGATAAGCCTTTTTTCACCGCAAATAAGCATGCCAAGTTTTGTCAAAATAGGCCGAAGATTTTTGAGTTCTGAATAAAAAACTGATTTTTTTTGAAAACCTTGACACACTGTATCTTGAAAACGAAGCAAGTTGGGACACATCTTATATATGAAGAAAACATCTAATTTTTACCTAAAAAACCGATACTGAACGTTTGGCGGTTTAACCCTGACTCACCCTGTATATACGTAACACTTTCTGAAATCAATTTCAGTATAAAAATATTCCAACTGTATATTCAAACAAAAATGGTACATTTTTTTTTTATCTACCGACACACATAAGCGTTTCGACGAACCCACCCAAAGTAAATATTTGTTGATGTTCGATACATACTGAATAGAACAAGTGAATTGATAAGCTTTCTTGCACCTTATGTATGAATATGTTTTGTTGTATATTTGTTTACTATTTTCAATAAAAACTCGAAGGACAGACCGATGTCTGATAGATATGTAAGGAACGGGGCGTATGCTTATGCAGTTTAAAAAAAATATAATGCATAGAAATTTTCCAATATAGATATCTCACAAAATGTCACTCTTCGTGAGATATTCCGCATCGTTTGAAATTGAAAAAGATCCCAAGTGAGTGAGGAAGAATGTTACATTTCAAAGAATTTGAAAAAATGTTCATTATATTCTCAGCTCACTGAAAATTATATGAAATATATAAGGTGTCTTCAAATTATTCATTGTACTAATGTCATGACATATTTTAAAATATCAACGCATTATTGATTCAGTATGATACAGAAACTTCCACCAAAAATGTCTATATATTTTTCAAAAAAGTGCATTATAAGCATATAGTATACAGGAGTATGACTGTTCTAATTTGAACAGGATAGTTATAAACAAGAAATGTTGTTGAAGCACTAACAACACAGAAAAATCCCAGGTATGTCTCATTTATGTCGCTAAGTATACCTCAGGTGCAAAGATATTGGAACTTCTCAGAGATGTACCGCAGAGAATATACTGTGGATGTCCTATCTGTACATCCCTGGATCAAAGTAGGGATGTCCTCAGATTCATTATGTTTAATGGTTTCTTTTGGTGGCCACCGGAAGTTCCTGGAACTTCCCTAGTTGTAGAACAGTGGATGTAGTTACCTGTGTTGTTAAGAATATGGCAACATTGCTTTGGCTCAAAGCAAAGACGTTGCCAGTATTTTCAACCGTAGCGGAATTCCATTACAGCAGGCGAATCAGCAGACGAATAAAATGTAAATGATTATTATACTTTTGCCTTGTTTTAATCATTACAAAAAATATAGGACTGCCCAACTATACAGGGTGAACCTAAACTTAAATAATTTGGCAATCGATCGTTTCAGAAGTAGCGTTGCGTCGTGGGAAAGGATATCGAAGTACCTGTGGTTCTTAAATTCATCTTTTTAGACCATAAGTGTGATAGTTTGTTGGAATCGTTTTATCGGGAGGGACATAGAAATGCCAAAATATACAGGTTGTCCCATTAATAATTTTGAATAGGTGCACCAATTGCTTTAATTTACAACCCCAAAATTACAGTTTTCTACAACTCTCGAGATCCGATATATTATCTGTCTTAATCGTCGTGGGACACCCTGTATATTTCAATATAATCCTTAATCCTTGTTTGAAACAGTAAATGATGTTCTTGCGCAGTAGATCTTTGTATCCAGTATTTTAACAGTCTATAAGGACCCAAAATTTTTAGTGTCTTCAAAAATTTCCTTTAAAGTTCAAGGACGGGGCAGCGAGTGTTTTGTTTCAGGTTGATCACTCAGTATAAATAAAGACCCTTGTATTAATTGAAAGTCGTTATTTCATTTCGCATATGGTCCATTGAATGAATAAACCCAGTTCAATAGAGAAAGGGGGAGCAGTCATTTCCTGATGCATTTGTATCATCAGTAGTTTGCTTTCCTTTGTCCATTTCTATCTACTAATGGTGCATACAATCCGCACTCTGGCGAGAACGACTGTCTGTTAACTGATGATGAAAACAGCTTGATTTGATCCTATCCTATAGTACTGATCGGCAACTGACTGTTGCCAAGTGTATTATTATTCCTGTATACAAGGAAATGTCTGTAGACCATTAACGTTTATCTACAAGAAGTGTATTGGCAAATTCAGGGAGATAATGAGCAAGTACCTACATGTAATGGTTGGATCGAAAGCCATCTGCTTTATAATTCCATGCTTTCGAATGAATTCAACTATATATAGGTAAATGGAATATTTTATATTCGAATAATTATCGGTATCAAATGTACGAAGGCGTAGAAGGGCCGTATACTTTTTTTTTTAAATATTTTTCACTAATTTCCGACTTCTAGTCAGAATTTAATAAAATACCGATTTCGAAGTCGGAATATAATAAAATTTCTACAAAATTTATTGTCTTTGCGACATGTTTCGATACACAGTATCTTTTTCAAGCGAATGTAGTACATTAAACTATTCTTCATTGAAATTACTTAAATACCTTTTTTCACCCATTAACATAATTATTAGGGACTACCTATAATTACCGCTAATACCTAGACTCATACAACTTATAAAATTGACATAACAATGAACCTACCTGGAAATCTCAAAACATAGCTACTACTTAATTGAATAAATTTAACAAAGGGGAACCGTTCGGGTCTAGTAGATCATTCAATAAACAAGATGAATTTTTCAATTTATTAATTTCTAAGAATTCTAACTAATTAAGCCTAATGCCCTTATTTTCCACATGAAGAATTTCGAAGTTTTCTTCGAAGTCATGGCCTTACTCCAAAATATGATTGGCATATGATGAGTGTGCTTTATTGTTTATATAATTCATACGGTGTTTACGTATGCGGTTTTTAAATGGTCTACCTGTCTGGCCGATATATACTTTGGAGCAAGATCCACAATTCAATTTCTGCGTTTTATCTTTATTATTCTTGATAAACCTTCCCATCAGTGTGTTATCTGTTCTATATGCTACTCTTGAGTTTTGCTTATGCAAAAATTAAGCTATTTTTTCCGTGACTGGTCCTGAAAAGTTCTATAATTATTGTCAATTATTTCAAGGTGTCATAACTATGGATTTCCATCAAGTAAAGGCCACGTCAATCCCAAATGTGAAAATTTGCATTTCCATTCAGATAGTTGATTGACAGTGAGTGAATCAAAATTTCCAACCCCTTCCAACTTATTGATTTTCCGAGCTTTCCCGGGAATTTTTCCCACTTTCCATAGTTGTTCGCGTGCCGTAAAGTCATCAAGAACTGCCTGTGTGTCAAAAATCCTTTGTATTGGATTTATTGTCAGGTTGTAGTAGCATTCTAGCTACAGCGCTTGGATTAGTCGGAGAAACCCGTGAAAAATTTATTTTGTTAGTTATCAATGTTCTTGGAATATTATACCTAGCTGAAAATAAAAAATGTGTTAACCTTTAAAGTGTCCACATTTGCCAAAATAGTAAATGAGAGATTTTTTTTGTCAGCCAATCGTCATGAGAAAACATTTCAAATCGACCAATAGCATCAAAATTACACTGATAATTTATTAGTAGCAAATTACAGCGATGATTTTTTTCACGTTGTTTTATTGGTTCTTTGTTAAAATGAATGCATAAGAATGTTGGCGATTGACTTGGTTGTCGAGATGACACTGACAAATCTTCAGTAAAAAAATTATCAAGCCGAATTACATTCGTGGTAATAATTATATTTCACGTCTCGTTCTCAAGATCACATAGTACCCCATTTTCCCCCAGGTGTTACCCAAATTTATTTCAAAGCTAAGCCTTTTTCCCGCTTCAAGCTCTCCTCGCTCATATCCGGTTCTGTCTTCATTCTCATTTTTGTGCCAAGGTGTTAACCACGCTAGTGAAAATAAAATTAGAAAGTAAGTTAAAATTGCAAAAATACAAGAAAAACGATATGGGAAAACACTACAAAAGATCAAGAAGTCCGGACTCTTCAGATTCTGAGGATGAAAATGGAAAATTGATACATCGTTTGAATAAATTGGAGAAAAAATTGAGACGACTCGAAAGGAAAGATGGCGATTCTGACAGGGACGAAAAGGAAGATAGGCGGCCTCGTACGGGACACAGATCGCCCTCAGTCTCAGGAAGATCAGTCTCCTCATCGAGGGACGGAGAAAGTATGGACATTGGTAAGAATATTGCCCAAGTGGACAGCGTTAGATTAATGTCTTTAATCTATGCGACTACTTCCTTGTCGTTCCCTACTGCGCAGGTCTTGTGCAGGTAGGTTATGTCATGTCACAGTTCTTGAGCACAGACAGGTAACGAACCTTTCTTCTTCTCAATCCTCGAGGACATCAAGGTACAACATAACCTCTTATCGACAGAAGAAGAAGATCATAGATTTTATGATCAAAGATCACAGTTCTTGTGATCCATGCCATATGTCAATGATACTCGAACGAATAGAAGAAGACTAAAGATAATTTTAACTAGATTAACACTCGTCTTTGTTGCTATTAAGAAATCCCACTCGTGGACTTCGTCGACTCATGAGATAACTATAGCAACAAAGATTCGTGCATCTAGTTAAAATTATCAAAAAATTACTGCCACTTGTGTAGGTAATTACTGTTGATAATATCATCATAAAGGTACGAATGAATCTTAGAATCTTGGGCGTATTCTGCATTTCAAAAGTTTCTATTGGGAGCAGATCGTTTGGCAACGTTGACTGCAAGTGGGAGTCTATTGATAATGACCTTCAACTCAAATGCATTGGCCGCGACTTGAACTGCAACGAGACGCCGAGAAAGTCCTTTGTTTACAAACGTGTGTGGTGTGTGAATTGGAAAAATTCCCACAAAAAGATAGTTTACTAATTCGTTAATTGCTTGACGATAAACGTTTGGTAAATGTCCTGTGATGCTTGCTGGATGTGAGGCATATACCTAATAAATTTTGCTTAGGTCTGGAATGGAAATACGACCGTTGGGTTGCTTATTTAAAATAGTCGGGGCACTTATTAAAGGTACTTGCACCTCTTGGTCGCCTGCATTCTACTTGGGTGGGTGTAAATTGCGCCTGACGACTTGTTTGTTTCATTTGTCCTTATAACGTAAGAAGTATTCCAGTTTTAGAAAAAGAATCTTTCAATGTTCGGAGATACTTGTAAAGAGCATGGAAAAGAAGGAAAGAAGTTAGTAATTGATGTATATTTTAAGTTTTTCAACAGGCTTTTATCAGCACAGTTACAAGTAAATACCGAAAGACAAAAACAAAGCTTGGAAATATAAGTTTATTCAGTATTACTATAAGTTTTGACTAAATTCCCTATGAAATTAGGGCAAGGTCTAAATTATTATATTTACGCAGTTGGGAATCATGAGGATCGCATACAACATGGCCCTGAACTAATTAATTTAAAAAAGAAATCAATTATTTTCAAACTAGATATCAATATTTTTAACTTCAACATGTTCAGAAGATGAGATCGATATGATAATATTATTCATTGCATTAAAATTGTGGCAGTCCTCATTCACACTTTGGGAGGATAATAATAGTGAATTTACTGTATTAACAAATTTAAAACAAAATGTCTCAATTATTTAAACTTGTAGACATCCGACATATAATGCATTTGGGAGACCTTGTAACACGTTTCATTTTCAATATTTTCTTTATTCATTTCTGACCAGGCTATACGCACACAATGACGAATATGTTTAGCTAATGTCTAAGAACACTTGAACAAATAGAAGGTATTCTTCATAGTTACGTTATAAAAATGATAACCTTACTAATACTCTTGATACAAATAAATTTCATGTTCAAAAAGGGTAAAACGTTTTCTTTTTTGCAGAAACACGATCTTCGAACCCTTTAGCTTAGCATCAAAAATCCGTCATTGCTAAAGTCGATCTGTCAACGAATGAGCAAAGCTTCAAGAGTCATTGGCTAGGAAGATATTCGTCGAAACGAATAACCTCTAAAATTTTTAAAATAAATCCAGCATCCCTAATGAAAAAATGGATATTAAACAGTCTGTACTTCCGCCCGCATGTGAATATCTATGACCTTCCATCAAGCAACTTGGAAAACTCCTCTAAAATGAAACCAGTTTCTTTTTTTATTGGTTCTCACAGAGGCTTTTCTTTTGTTTAAACTTGAAAAAATTATCATCTTTTGTTCAAAACGGGCACATTCGCTATAAGAATCGATAGATTTTCTTCCACAATATTAACTTGGGCCGCTTTCATATTTTTTTCTAAGCTTAAACCCGTACATTATGTCATAATTGAAATGGTATTATAACTTAAAACAATTATTTTACAAAGGTAACTATGAGTATTTCATCGTATCATTGAATATTAGGCTCTTTTAAGTTAAATCTGCATTACTAATTATTGACAACATAACATCACATAATACATTCGTTAGAAAATTATACGTTAGTTACTTAATACCCTAGTTAACAAATGGCACGCTGAAATGGCATAACGTGACATAACCACAGTTGTTGATTTTATTTTCACATCATCGTTGTCAATGATACTATAAAGCTTTAATCTCGTTACATTAATAGATCTGGCTTAAGAGGCAACAAAATTTTCGCAAAAAAATAAAACTGAACGCTCAAAACCGATTCCCGATTCATCAAGGATATTGTTTGCTCTTAAGTTGCCGTACATGAATATTACAACGGTCGCGTTCTTGCCTATAAGTGCTATCCAGATTTTTTTTGTTATTTTTATTATCCTTCGGTATCATCAATGAGTCCAATTAACTGACGTCCTTCCTCGAACACACCAGGCTAGCATGTGGTGCGGTGGGTCGTGGGTCGGGTCCCAGCTGAACAGCCGGCTTGCCGAACGAACGTCGTCGCTTCACAGAAGGGCTGCCGTGGCGGGCTGAAAATGTAAACGTACAGCTGCATCAGTCGTTTCACGTCTACCAGAGGGGGTGAATTCGCATACGCACGGTCACGAACACGATTCCCCATTTCGTAGGCTCTGCTCTGTGCTCTGTCCGAAGTTGAGTCAGTCAGTGTTTGAAATTTGGGCAGGAAAGATTATCAGTACAAGTCAATACACAAGTTCAGTTCAGTTCGACAGTATGCTTTTCGAAAATCCTTCGGGAAAGTTGTTCGCTCCGTATACAGTGCCTCCGCCGGTTTCGGTCCTTCCGCCACCTCTTGTTGGGTAAGTGTTTGTTTTTTGGAAGTTTTACTAACTAACCATACATAACCTTTCTTCGCGCAGTGTTGCCGGATCTGCGGGTGTTTGTTGATGTTTGTACAAAAGCTTCGTGGTGTTTGAATGGATGCTTTTGTTTTGCAATTTGATATTTGATAATCGGGATTGATCAGTATTCGATTGCAATTTTGTAGGTGTACGTCAACAGGGAAGTAATTTGGTTTTAGTAGTTTCCTGTAACCAGTTAGAACTGTGGAATATTATACCTATCGAAGTATCGAACACTTTGAAAATGCATTGCATCAACTAGAGTTGATTTTAAAAAATAGGTATTTGTGTTTGTTGTAGCGGTGACCATTTTATTAACCTACATCATAGGTATTATCACAAATGCTTTGGTATCCGATTTTCAAGTGAGTACTTACTATGAATTACTTTTTAATGCTAAACTATGACTAATTTCTCTAAAAGGGTCAATTTATAAAAATATTTAACACTTCAAGAATCTATGAATGCTGATTGATTGGCCCTTTTCAATAATTCAACAGAATACAACCAATAGGTAGACTCCATAGATTCTTGAAAGTTTTATCGTTGTTAAATTGTTTTATAACTTGACCTTTTTTAAAAGTTTTTTTTTGTCGAATTGCATTCAAGTTTCTGCGACTTACATTCAATGTACAAAGGTTTTATTGTAGTTTGGATGCGCCAGAATAACGGTTTAGGCAATCCTACCTTGTTTAGATTTTTTCTGAGCTTATATGATTAACTACATGTTTTGAAGTAGAATTATTCCTTAACATTTTGTTGGGGTAGGTAATTAAATATAATTCAAACTAAGTGTCAGTATTGACAAACATTAGATTAAGTATAATGTAGGTAGGTACCTAAGGTAAACCAGTGTGATTAGGTACCTATTCTGTGTTTTGAGAATAAGCTCGACAGGGTCTTGTTTGAATTAGTACATCAGGTAGAGAGTTCAAAAACATGCCAAGCAACAAATTATGTCAATTTCACTACACTAGATTCATCAATAGCTGTGTTTTTCTATATTTTTGTATTGTACTCTGCCTACCAAAGGAAATACATTTTTTTTTCAAATGAGATAAATGCCACTACCTACCCACTTCTTGTGATAGGTACCCTCTTATACAGAAGTCATAAAATACCTACAGATGTTGTCAAATTCGTGTAATTGTACCCATTCCATAATTTGAAATATAATATAACTTACATAGTTGATCATTTGTAATATTATCAGTTAAAAATCATCACTTTGTTATATATTTAGATAATGACTTACTGCACTAAGTTGACGATATTTTTTCAGTATATTATTATCATAGGTACCTATCTGAAGTCGAGTAAACATTTTACAAATGGGACTAGCTTTGAATTCGATAATTTGGGGACATATAAAAATCCGGCAACACTGTTAATAGCAATGTCGTTAAAATACCAACTTGTAAAAATAATTTTCTTTCGTTGCGTACCTATGTAAACGCATTTTTGTGCATGGTTTAGGGGTAGGTGTTGTGACTACGGTTTTGAAAAATATAGAGCGTAACTCCGATTAGGTATGCTGCCTTTGTTTTGTTTGGCTCTCTCCCTCTTTTGTTCGTGTGTCGAATCCTGCATCTGTATCTGTTGTGTAGCTTAGTAGCCGATAAAACACAATGCACACGTTGGATACTCGGTTACCGGCCATTTTTGCAGGGCATAATACATACCGAGCATTGAAGCTTTTGAATAAACTGTACATTGGGGTTCTAATCCTCGACATTTACGTACCTACCTGAGAGACGCGTTTGCTTTGGCAAGGTCTAAATAAGTTTTTATTTGGGATGGGATGGCCAAAATTGCCAATTTCGGTTGACAATAATATCTACTATCAGGTAAATAACAGGTATCGAACATACAGAGTAGAGATGTTTTTAATTTTCATCATAACTGCTGGCTGCAATTTATTGGTTGCTGATCAGAATTCCTATACTTCTCTTATGTTTGCGGTTTCTAGGAGTTATACCTACTGGAATTTTTTTTGCGATTATATCACTCACTATTTGAAACTCCCATATCCTGCGATATAAGGACCAATCAAAATGGTGTGCATAATATGTGTAAATTCACCATCACTGATAAGTAGGTGGGAAATAAAAACTTCCAATAATTTACACTTAAAAAATTATATGTAAATACATATGCTGACAATATTGTTTCGACACACCAGTGTCATCTTCTGAGCGAGTTATATATAAACTGCTATTCTTCGATACTTCATCTTCTTAAATATATGTTCAGGTACAAATATTGTTGATGTCAAATAATTGAAATAAATATCAGGGTTGTTATAAATTATGCAGTTAATTATTGGGGAGCTATACGAATTTACCTGGTCGTTAAGTACTAGATTGTTATTGTTACGTAGGTGCTTATTAATTTCTAAGGATTCCAATATGTTTAATTTCAGACCTTTAGGTTAAATATGCAAAATTTCAGGATTCTGTGTAAAGTTGTGTTTTCTGTCAATGAGATGTTTGGCATAGTTTGAATCCTGCTTATTCAATCTGTAACTCCTCCAATGTTCACCGAGCCTTTGATCCAAACTACGGCCAGTCTGGCCAATATATATTGCATTGCAGTCCTCACACTCATGTTTGTAAACTCCTGATTTCTTGAATTTATCCCGTACAGATTTTGCGTTATTGATGAATGAATATAGATTGTTGTTAGTTCTGAATGCAACATTTATAATACGTTTCTGAAGGAAACGCGAGATATCTTATTCGTATGGTGACCGAGATATGTTAGACATGCAAAACGTTGATCGGATTTTTCTCTGATGTGTGGGTAGGTATATTAAATTTAACGTTTTCCTATCTTGTTTTTGTTTGACCATTCTATCTATGATCGATGTTTTATAACCATTATTCACGGCGATCTGTTTAATTCTATTCAATTCTCACCTGAAATCAGAATCACTTTTTTATTAGATTCATATTTTCAATGCAAATTGCGATTTTTCTAAGGAAATTCCAAAAAATTTAGATAGTTGTAAAAAAATTTCTCTGAAACAATTTAAAACCATAGGTATATAGCACCATAGACATAAGTAGCACTGTTAGATCTTATAAACCATTTTTTAAAGTTATGTAATGTGTCCTCGGATTTGCCTGTCTAATTACGCATTTATTGTTTTTTTTTTACTAAAACAGCCAGAGTTAAATACTGCACTGTTTTCAATTCTAAACTGAATAGTGGCGATATCTGATAGATTGAAAGTTCCATCGGTGCGGAGTATATTTTTTTAAAGATTTGAAGCATCAGAAAAAATTATCTTGCGATGCCCCACTAACAGACACACACAGTTGAAATGACAATATTTAAATTTCCATAATTTATTACTGTTTGGCAATGATACATCGACAAACAGGAAAAATAGATACTCAAGGTTACATACATATTAATTGTAGGCCAGTAGAGATAGACATAAAAATTCAAAAATTTAACAATAATTCGAGAAAGGAATAAATTGAATTTGGTTGTATACTCAGAAAATGTCAAGTTCTGCAGACTTTGAGTAGTATTGTATTGAATATATTATTTCATATCACGAATCAAGTTTGCAACCAATTCAAGTAGGTATACGGACATTTTTTTTATCGAACTTAATGTTTTTCTTTGGTTAGGTACCATAAGAGAAAATTCGAAAAGTTCTGCAAACTTGGCAGATACATCGGAAAAATATTCCGAACAGTTGTGTGGATTTGCAACGTTTTACGTTGACCGGAACGTATATTTTCTTATTTCTTATTTAGTAATTTTTTGATCAAGGTGGTCTCGAAATAATTACAAAAGTTTACAGCTAAACTGATGCATTCAAAAATTTGCAACCTAGTACACAATCCGAAATTTCATGCAATTTTGAAAAATCTAATTAATTAATAAATTAGATTTTTGTAACAAAGTTTCAAAACTTTTATAATTATTTCGAGACCATGGTTCAAATAACAATATTAGTTTCAATAAAAAAATGTTCCATACACTTGAATTGGTTGCACACTTGATTTGTGATATGAAATAATATATTCAATACCACTCCAAGTTTGCAGAACCTTTTTGAATTTTCTCAACTAGTATACAGCAAAATTCAAGGTAATTGCCATTTTGACAATGTTGCGTACTTCAGAAGAGGTTGCAAACTGAGATTTATTGCTTTCTTGATGTTCTATCCATTCACTTTAGCAAAGTTTAAAAACTTTTGAAATTATTATAAAGTTTGTCTATTTCTACTGGCCTATTGGCAGTGAGAACCATGAAGTGTAATAAGACCACAGTTGTGTTAAAATTATGCGATTTTGTGTTATTACCTATTTAAGAAGAGATCGGTGACTTTGAATGTTCTCTCTAATTTATTACTGTCATTATGAACGTAAGAAGCATTTAGGATGAAAGTACGTACATCTCTGGCATTTTTAAAAATTACGGAATTAATTTTCATCACGTTCAACGGGGCAAATAGATAGTTTTTATGCAAGAGCTCATCTACAATAATTAACACTTGAATTTGTGAACCTCAGAACTCATACATAACATAAATTAATTAGTAATAATTAGAGTTAATGAATTAAAATTAGCACCAAGAAGTAAAAGTTGATTCAGATAAAAATAAAAATTGTTTGTCAGTTAGAATTTTTTATTTCTCGTTCTTCATCTTGTGTTAATCGGCCGGTGTCCGCGTTCGATTTCGAAATTTTCCTAAATTTGACACCTGTTGACACTTTTTTATGATAATTGAAAAAAATATTGGCAAGTAAAGGATGAACGAAATAGGTATTTTCTCCGAAATTAGCGGTTAATTTCAATAGACAAGAATCGGTGTGAAGTTAGCAGATGTTTTCATCTTTGGCACCTAAACAACCAGTGGAGTCGGGTAAAACAAAATATTTCAAAAACATTAAATACTTAACCGAATTGCACTGGGGCCCCCAGGGGCTTTGCGGTTCCAGCATTTTTTTTAACACTAGTGCTGAATTGAATGTTTTGGTGGTGGTGACAACTTAATTTGATACACTGGGTGATTTGGATTGACGAATGACAGCTTTTAAAATGAAATTCAATATTCCCTAAAATATCGAGACGAAATAATTTTTTTATTGGGTGCAGTTTATTATAATTATTATGAGTATTTAAAAACATCGTTAATTTCTTCTGAAATATTAAGCTAAATTGATTTTCGGTTTAGACACTTCTAGAGACTGCCACAATGTTATAGCGAGAGATAATTGGTTTGGGTCTAAGCGTTATTTTATTATTATGAAATTTTTCTAAAAATCTCGAAAATTCCCGAGAAAAGTTTATTAATACCCTTTAAATAATTTATTCAACTTGACACTATAGGCACTTTCAGAGCCTCAACAGTGTTACTGAGTGATGATTTATTTGGTAGCCGTCTAGTTTATATTGAAGTATAAAGTATTTTTCAAAAAATCCTTGTAATTCCCTCTGAATTATTTGACCCACTTGATTTTAGCTATTAACACTTCCAGATACATCAACAGTGTTATACCGATAGCTGGTTATTTTTTTTATATGTTGAAATATTATGCAAATTATCACCTAAACTCATCATTGCAAATCGGTCATTGAATCAAATATATCTGCCACAGTCATCAAAACATTCAATTCAGTTGAATATTTTAGTTTTTCGAATGTTTAATTTTAGCCGACGCCGTTGGTCGTTTGGATTCTAGAAAAAAACAGCCTACTTAAAGTGTCGCAAATTACATCGGCTGTTAAGTGTCATTTCGACTGCAAAGAGAAATAGTAGATAAATATCTTGATATCTGTTGCAAATTACTTATTAATTACTTATATAAATTGAATTATCATTAGGTTTACTCAAATTATTTCTCAGTAATTGTGATTTTTTATTATTGGCCATTGATCAAAACTTATTCCGATTCCGAAAAAAGCTATGACAGCGTTGATTAATGTGGATAGTCTGCTAGACTCATAATGGATTCCTTCCTACCAACGAAGCTTGATTGAAGCGCCATACGAACGCTTAAAAAAATGGCGCTTGAATTAACATGTTTCACTGCATTAAATATCGCTGGAATTAAGTACTTGTATTTTGTATTTGTTTTTACAATATCAAATAAGTAATGTGTTCAACCTAGTTTGAAACTTTGTAGTACCGAAATTATTTTATTTGTATCTAGTTCTTTTCTCATCAATAAGTAATACAACAAATAGTCACTTTTGGTACTAGTCCAGTTAAGGTATAGTTTTCACACTCATATCGGTGCAAAAAGAACTAATATTAAATCGTAATTAAGCACAGTGTATTTCCTCATATGAACCGCATTATTTTTTCCATCCACTCACGTTTTGCGAGTAAACTAATGAAATTATTCAACCTTACAATTCTGATCACCGGTATTTTCTCATTATAAGGACTTATTCCTAATTCTATTACACGGTTCTAGTATTTCAACAGGAAAATAAGTCTAATCCCCTGCAACCAATAAGGATTCATTGTAATTTTAAGGCTTCCTTCACTCAATGTTCAAGTTTCCAGCAACCAGATATTTACCGTGAGTAGTATAAAGTTGCCATATCGAATTTGGATGAGTAACGAAAATTTTCAGGACAAAAATTGATTTTTAAACTTCTCGTTTATTTATGTTTGGGAAAATGTACGATTATGGAAACTTATTCAACTTTTAATAATGAAAAATGGATTGAATAATCCAGTCTTCTCCAAAAAACTATAGAATAGGTGATTCGCCGGCAGGTATCCAACAGAAAAAACTACTGCTCCCCACGACCGATAAATTATATCTGTTTGATACTTGGCAACGTTTTCTGCAAGAACAACTTTGCAATGCTTTTTAAGTACAAATTTATTTTTCGATTTAATTTTTCGCTAGGCTTACTTTTTATCATTGATAAACAATTTACTATCAAAAACGCTCAACAGTAGGTAGCATTTGATGAAATTATAATTATTTTTGCCGGTATAAATATACTATTCATGATTGTTCTTATTCGAGTTGTATCTTTGAGATTACCCAAGATCTGCTGTAGTCTGAAGAAGGTTTTATATTCAATCTTCATATTTAGGGTTCTGAAAATGCTTTCGAAATCCCGAGTAACTCGAGTTTTGTAGGCAGTAGCGTAGCCAAAGGGGGGCAGAGCGCGGGAGGTCTAGTCCCTCCGAAATCGTCGAAATTTTCGACAGTTCAAATTGCTTCATTTACAGATTATGTATGAGACTTTTTCTTATACTACTCCTCAAAGCAAAATTCTGGCTACGCCACTATTTATAGGGAATGATGTAATCATAATATACATCCACTTGAAACTGTTTTCTAAAGTTTCTAACATGACAATATGTGCCCTCTTAGCCATCAATTTTAGTCCCATCTTGAGTTTACGGCTCTGTTTTTGTTTTTGATGCAAAGCCAGTGGTTCACAGCGTTTATCAACGACCGCATCATCGTACTCGAACTTGCGTACCTGCTATAAAAGCATATTCTCTTGTTTTAACCTTACCTCAACCTAATTTCGAAACCAAACGTTTGTGTTTATCCACCAAACAAATTTTTAAGATAAACATAACGTTACCAAACCAGTTCGGTAAACAAAAGCGTATCGTCAAAAACTCAGCACTGAATCACTTTATTCAACATGGTGGATTTGATGGTACAGGTCGAATGAGGTGAAGTTGAAATTACCATTGGTTCTTCTCGCATTCCATTCTTCGCTTCTCTTCTTCGCACTTCATTTCTTGATAGGTATGGTACAGTTCAGGTTGCGGCGGGAAGGTTTGATTGATGGTCAAAAACTGAAACAAAAGTCTCGTTAGAAAATGATAATGGAAGTGGTACAGCAATAGTTTCAAATTTACAGCCTTTTGTGTTGATGTGAACTGTTGAATATATGGAAAATCTTCGTATAGAGCTCTCTTAGTTTTCTAATAGTCTCATTATTGAATCCATGATAGTGGTGTTCTATATTAGTGCCTGAACTAGAAAACCAGATGGTTGATCACATAATTTGTCGCATTTTCAACAAGATGGAGTCTACACTAGTCACCTGCAGTTCTGCAATGGTTAGCCAATCAATATAATTTGTTAGGAAGATGTTCGATTGAGTGGCCACCGATAACACCAGACTTAGCCCCACCAGATTTTTTCTCTGGGAGTCAAATCTGATTCAATTGTAGAACTGTAGCACTAAATTACTCGGGATATTTCCAAGGAAAGTTTTATAAATTTCCCAGCATATTAAAAGCATGCTCTACTTTTCTATTTAAAACGAATGAAATAATTTCGAACATTTATTCAATCAGTCTTTTTTTGTAGCGTTCCATATAAAAACACCCTTAAACTATTAGGAATTCAACATAAGGGGATTTTGGCTATTGTTTATGTGCATTTTGTTAAACCTCTAATAATTATTGATAAGTGATGAAATTCCGGTAATATAAATGGTGAATAGTCGAGTGAATATTCTTTTTTCCCTTGACTCAATGTACTTGGGAGTAGTCCAATTTTTGCCACTTTGGCGCTGGCATCTAATGTTGAATCCCCAATAAGTGAAGTCTGGTTTTTACATGCGGAGTGAAACTAAAGTCTAGTTCCAAAATTGTAGATAGTGACTCAACGTACATTTTCAGGTTTTCACGGGATTTGAAAGTGCGGAGAGGATGTAAGAAAGTGGCAAAGTAAAACTTAATTTGAAGCTTATGTACCTGCTTGATTTCTGTTCTATTTTTCTACCTGCTTTATATTAATAATGAACCGTACAGTCTATGAGTCACTATCTACAATTTAGGAACTGGACTATATATAGGTATAGTACTTTCGTTTGACATCTGGTATATAACATTGTTCCAGTGCTTAAAAGTTAATTCTAAACAAATATTTCTTCTATAAATGAGGATAGGAATGCATCTGTAGAGCTAGCGAAATTATGACTTGTGTCACCTATTCCTTCATCTAATATAGTTAAGTTCCAAAGTGTTACTTTCCTCGCGCAAAATGCAGTAAGACGAACGACGCGAAGCGGAGTTCAAACGAGTTTTTCACAATGAACTTTTCACAACAACAAAAATGAAAAAATTATAGTTTAGTTAATAATTTTTAATCAAACTTGAAAGAAAGAACTAACTACACAACAAAAAATTACATATCAATGTGTCAAAGTCGACAGACGCACGCTTGACAATATTATACTCATTTACTATTAAGCAAGGTAAACAATATTAGTTTTTTTTTGTTTTAAGCTGAAATACAACTATCGAAATTACGATTAAGTGCCCGTTTTTCAGTTCGAGATATTCCCCAGATTAACTAATCTTGGTTTCGTTGCTAAGGAACTAGCGATTTGATTGGCTACTATACCTAACAATTAAACCAAGACCAGTTGATCTAAGGATAATCTCGGAATGAACAACTGGCCCTAAAAGGTAAAACTGTTTCTCACATTGCATAATAATGGTCTACAACCGAGTCTACAATAATTACTAAAACAATTATGAATTTTCTCTAACAATGTGATTTTTGAGTAGTTTTTCTTTTTTTGCACGGCGTGCGGAAAAGTTTAATTTTGCGCTCGTAAATGTATGCAGAAAAGTTATACTTTGCGCACGCTCGTAGAAAATAGTTATTTTTGTAATCCAGAACTGTTTTCCTTTTCTGAAAAATAGTCGAGACTAATTTGTTTATTCGATTCATTTGAGTCGTTGGTATATTTATTTGTTGTCATAGAGTGAAAAAACGTTCGTTCATGAATTCGGGCTCAGCTTTTCCATTAACGAACTGAAATGAAATTGATGGTGATAAATCAATAATCCAAACGAAATTATCGTTTACATTATTCATTGTGGCTTCCAAGCTATATAGGTATGATGGAAATGATAATAATTATTTCATAAACCCGATGAACGAATTAACTTTGGACAATCCGTCATAGAATAATTTAATTGGAATTATTTTTTTATTATTTCGGCTGTACTTTTGGTACCTCATATCACAGATACAAAATGGCTGGTATAGATTCAGAGAATAAGAACAATAAAAATAATTCGATAATACTGGAAAAACTCCTGATAGTTTGTTGCGTTGCATGAAGAGTATGGAGCAATAACAAAGAGCTTCTCAGGGCGAGTAGTACAAAAAAAGTTCAACAACTGTTTAAGTGAACCCAGTTCAGTTGCTAAGGAACTAGAAATTTGATTGACCCCCAGCAACTGACTGAACTGGCCTTCAGTCCTCAAAAAGTTAGAGGGTCTGAGTATATTATCCGTACAAATACGTATAGTATGAACAATATTTATGCCAAAGCTAAACTATTAATAAATCACCATTGGTTGCCTTCCTTTTCGAAATCACATAATTCAAAGTGTACTTGAGATGCATATCAGCATTTTGACGAAAAGAACTACCTTATTCAAGCTTCCTAGAATTAAAACAACATCCATAACTATCAACAGAATCAGGACCATTTTGTCTCGTCGATGATACTTCGCTCACAAACTCGCTCACCTCTCAGGAACACATCAGAAAGGTTGGCGATTTGTCGCTTGTTATCAATGGGAAATATCATCAATCGTTCCACACTCAGCGATCCCATCGAGACTGACCCGTCGAGTTCCTCACATCCATAGCATGTATGTGAAGCATATTATGCTGTCACTTTGTAGACATGTCGGACATCTGTTTACCAGGGCTCATTTTTTTCAACAAACTGTAAAGCTTTCGAACTCGCTGCATCGGGAGGAGTTCCCTGTGGCATACAGCCTGCAAAAATTCAAGAAGAACACCAATTCCTACCTACTTTCCCTCGGCTCTCACGATGCTCCCTGAACATTACAGGATTTCCTTTTTCGTGGGAACCAGTACATTAAAAAAATAAAATAGCATCTAAGATAGCCGTTTCACCCAGAACAAGAGCACCGATACATTACTATACGTTTTTATTGAGCTCGTGATGAATGCTCTCGATGGAAAATTTCACATCTGTCGACTATTCATAGATTTCTCTCGAGCGTCCTTTTGAAATTGGAGCAATAGGGAGTAAGAGGAATTGTGTCAAATTTGAAGAAATCGTATATATGAGGCAGGATCCAAAGAGTACTAATTTAGAATTCCATAAACCAACCAGCAACCATTCAACATGGTGTCCCTCACGGCTCTTTACTCAGGCGTTTACTCCTCATTGGAAACTCTAGTGATATGATGAATTATTTCAATAATCAAAGTCAAAGAGCAGAATGTAACAGCTCTTTCAGAACTGAAACAAACTGTCTATAAGCAAATGATAATATGGACAAAAAATATGGCAGCATGTCAAAACAGCGGTGCTGAAATTCCCTCTCAATGAAGTGACGGAGAAAATTTCAAAATCCATGAGAATGGCGACTTGCACTGCAACAAAAATGTTTGGTTTTTTTGTTTACATGAGATCATAAACTCTCATCCATGGTCTACACATATTGAAACCCTTCGCGATAAAATGCTTCGAACTTGTTATGCATTACACTTTATGGAAACGGGCACTGTGTTAAAGAAGTGCTGTTGGTGCTATGGTATTTTGAGATGGGGCACATGGTCTTCTGCAGAGTTTTTATTTAGCAAATATATGCAGTCAGGATCCATGAACAAATTGAATGGAGACAATGAATTGAAAGTATTGATGATACTTACTGTTACTGACTTCATATCTACGAACTTTCCATCCACGTATATTAGCATATACATATTGAACTTAACAAACCAGCATCAGTACTCAACTCGTTATAGATTATTGATACCCAATACGCACCAAGCTACTTTGTACAAAAAAAGCCATCTATATCTTGGGCCCATACTTTTTGATAAACTTGACGATTATATCCCCGCGTAAACTTCACATGTAATTACTGGATAAATTTCTTCCTAATCAAAATTTTTCTATCAGTAATTTGACGAGAAAAACTGACGTGAAAAAATTACAAATTGTATAATGTCAGTTTTTCTCGTCAAATTACTGATTGGCAAAATTATTTCGTTGAAGGAAGAAATGTTTCGTGTTTTTACTGTTCATAAAAATATGTTTAAGTTTCGAATGGAAGCAATCCATTATACAGGGTGTTTCTTAAATGATGTCATTGATTTCAGGTGGTGATTCCTTGTCATATTTTATGAAAAAAAGTTTATGTAAATGTGTGTCCTAATTTGCTTCGTTTCTGAAAAACGGGGTGTCAAAAGTTTAATAAAAAATCGGTTTTTCAGAAATTACTCAAAAGTCTTTACGCCGATTCTGATTAAACTTCGTGTGTTTGTTAGTAGTAACGAGGGTCTTCTTTTCATGAAATTATATCATGAATTTTAGTTCCAGTGGCGTCGCAGTTGATACCCCGTTACACAGAAACGAAGCAAGTTAGGACATACGTTTATATGAACTTATATTCTTGAAATGTGACATGGAATCCCCTCCTGAAATTAACGACATTATTTAAGATACACCCTGTATACAGTGGAAGTGAGATATAACTGGATAGGTGAACTGAGTTAGAATGAAAGTGTTTCACCTACCCAGATATGTTTAGTATTTTCATGCTTCCCTAAAACGTCTAGAAGTATTTTTCGCAAAAATTCACGGTATGTCGATAATGAGCTTGGATTGTTATACAACCGTTGGCAGACATTGATTAAAAATTTTCTCTGCTCGGATAACTAGCTCGCTCGATTTTGTTTTAATGATTTTACGGTTTAGCTATTCACCTCAGCTAACGATGACGGTTTTACGGTTTGGCTTCTGTAATACATTTCGACGTCATGTTTACTTATGCGACAGGAAATGTTTAATCAGTTGTAAAGCAGTAAAAATTCATGAACTCGTTTACGTGAAAGGATCATGAGGAAACTATCGTTGCAAAAGTATGCGGGTGTCATTGGAAAATAATCGAAAAACGTACTAAAAAGCGATGTTACACTAACTTGTATCTTTATTCGAGAACCCCGAAAACGATCGTTAGATTGTTACCCCATTCGAATCACCAATAATAATAGTAATAATAACAATAACGGGAAGGCAGTGGACTTTTCAGTTACTAGTGTCTAACATAACATAATGGTATAGTTCGAGTAAACTGTTGTGCCAAGTTAAAGCGGTTAAGGTCACTCTCAAAAGTCAAAACATAATCCTTTGAAATCAACCGTCTGTTATCCCACGTCGACTTGACAAGCACTGTCGACTTTGTGCGCTTTGTAATGGACAGTTTCTAATATTGATTTATGATTCGCTGAAAAGTCATAAAATTTTATTCGAAGTATTTCTGGGCGGCGACCAACAAGGTTATTATCGTCACATTTATGTTAGTTCAGGCTGTAAGCGTGATTTGAGCTATTAAATATTGTTTAAGTCCCAAGTTACAGTTACTTAGCTCCCGTGCTATTTTTTATAGAACTGGACAAGTTAGCCAGTTTTGTAAATAATAGTTCAGCGCAAGTATGGCGGCCCCGACGTGTCGACGTTGCGCTGCGCAATTGTTTAAATGTGTCAAACATACCTATGCCTTTGGGTAATAAGCGCAAGCTGATTTTTGTAATATAGTATACATTAGATATCCAAAGTATGAAGGAGTTGTTTGCCATACCGATACGGCTTCTCAACCTAGCCGCCATACTGAATTAAAAGTATAATTTTTCAACCCTCTTGAAATACGAGCTCAAAGCTGATTTTTTCAATTTCATTGGTAGAAAAAAATGTCTCATCACCCACGATGACCATGCCATACTGTTTCGGCGTCTCGAAGTACGCGCCATACTGATTCGAAAACTGCGCAGCGCAATGGTACATGTTGTTTGGTGCTGGCTCTTGGTCTATGAACGAGGTGGCCCAACTCTGTCAACGTGTTGGTACCGTTTGAAGTAGAAGATTACAAAACGAAACGATATGAAAGGATACTGTTTTGTAAAAAAAAATATATTTTGGGAGACAGTGAATGTTTGTACCTGTATAACTGAACGTGCCGCATTTAGCGCGTTTGACGATCATTAGACTAGTCTAGCGAGGTTTTGGAGTTATTCCACATTAGCCAGATTTTTATGATTTAGGCCATCATCTGATGAATTTTCATGACTGCGAAAATGAGGGAAATACTCACAAATTTGAAAGCCTATATTTTTACTCAACTAGTTCATTTTTATCACTGAAAAAAAAAGGTGAGTATGCATATGTTCTGACGCATTTGGACTATAAACAAATAAATGCTCGAGTCCTCTCGATACTCAAATTTTGTCATCTTGAGCTAACGTTATGAGAATCACAGTCATAACAAACTTGAGTTATAAAGGTTGCTTTGAGATGGGTGTAAAATATAGCCCATTAATTTAGTGATGTAATGTGAGAAGACGATCTTTCAAGTGAATAAACCATCACCTCGCGCCATCATTTCATGATTTGTTTATTAATAATAGTAGTATGCAGTGATCCTCATCAAATTTCATCTTTTGTGAAAGCCGGCGAATCTGTTCAAAATGAATCATCCAAAATTCCTAAACCCCAATATCTAATTTCGTATACGGGGAGATGTGTGAAATTATGAAACTTGAATAAATGTCTAATATGTAATTTTGTTTTTCCTAACACACCTATTCAAAGAAAAAGATTTGTTTCTTTTTTAAATTTTTCTTCCACCTGTGTATACATACACCTTATACTTGAAGACATCATAGAATTTTATGGGTAGTACCTAACATTTTCTGAGATATTTCGTAATAAAAATAAAAACGTTATTTACAATTAGTAATAATATAAACATGAATACAATAATGGGCAAGCTGTAGATAAACAATAATCGCATAAGCGGTATAGTAATCACTATGTAGAACAATGATTGAATACATTTGTTATATAACTTATAATGGGTAAAAATGGGTAAAAATTAACATAAAGCTTACAGGATTACCACTATAAAATGATTATAATGAGACTATACTGATGGGTATGAAATTATTAGGTATAGAAAAACAAAACTACTAGCGGAAAAGAATAAGTCATAGATAAGTAATACTTATATGTTTAGGTATAGGCAATAAACGCTTAACATCGTCTATCGCAGATAAATACACATTTTTTTTTCTCAAAAGAATGGCGGTCACTGTATTAAACACAACACAGCCGATATGGATAATATTTACTTTTTATCATCTCTGCAAACATATTTTATTTTGTAACATCTAAACCTTGTAGACATTTCTCGGCTTTTCTTGTTGTTTGTATTTTATAGGTGAATAACTTTTTTTTGTAATGAGGAACCAAACAGAATTCAATACCTATACACGCTTATTCACTAGGAGTTAAACACATTTTCCCAAAAGTAATTAATTCTTGCCTAAAGAATACATAATAATAATGCAGATTTATTTCGTATCAATATTCCAAAGTTTTCTTCTGGAAAATATGTGATTTGCATATGTATATTGTTGCATTCATCCGGTCTCCAAATGAACGTGATGTGTACTCTGTGTCACTCCTGAATTTCGTTAAATATTTCTTGTTTGATTTTCTTCGAATTATCTTGTGAAGTATAGACGCACACAATACATTTATATGCACAATTTTGTCTCTTCACATCTGTTTGAATCTCTGCATGGTAATGAGTTTGCCGTATGCTGTAGACGGTATTATAAAATTTGAACCATCAAATAAGCAATAAGCCAGAGAACAAAATTGAAAGAGAATCCTGACCCAAATATACCAGCGCCAGGGTTCAAGTCTATAAAGGGAAATGTATGCTTTTCAGTTGATTGTGTTGGTCTCTTAATGTTAGCAAATCAAGGGAGATTTGATTTTGATGACTAATAACATCACATTTTCATCTAAATTATGGAATAAATTCAGTATTTCTGAATATATAGATATTTTGGATAGGTTAATTTTCTTTTCCGATGGGCCAATGTTTGAAACCCTCCCAATATTTATAGGGTTATCCACATTTGAGTAAAAATGACTTATGCGATATTTTTAATTGGGTCACCCAGTATATTTTTCCATATTTGGTAAGGGATCATCATTACGGTCAAATGGCTGCGAAGATATGGGCAAAAAACGTCTCCATATGCCCAATGAGTGCGAGAGAGACTTTTAACCTTCCGAATCTTGTGGAGTCTCAGTCATACTCATTATACATACAAGGAAGTTTTTTGCCCATATATCTGCAGCCGTTTGACATAATCCCATCAAACCTGGTATCACTGGGTTCGTAATGACGATCCCTAACCAAATATGGAAAAATATACTGGGTGTCCCATTTAAAAATTTCACCGAAGTCATTTTTACTCAAATGTGGATAACACTATATATTTTGGGCGTGGTTCAAGAATTGGCCCTTTGGATACGAAAATCGATCTATCCGAGGATTTTTTCAAAATATCTTTATATTTAGATGTAATGAATTTATTCCATAATTTAGCTCCGCACTGTACAGAAGAGTTTTATAGGAACGTGATAATTTCGTGTAACGAAAATGAGTTATAATTCATAAATTCTTCTATACCATTACTTAATTTTCTTCATGAATGAAAAAATATTTCATCATTACATTAATATCTGTTTGCCATTTTGTTCCAAGGAGAAACAACTGAAACCCAAATTCAGTTCGAATTGTAATGAATATCATGTACATCATACAGCTAATTGAAACCATAAAGTATAAATAATATTTACTTACTCTTCAACGATAATGTCCGTGGTTTATCCTTTGAAGCAGTTAAAAATACAAGTTTGTGTGCTGAATGAAGTGTGTTGATAACAAAACAATATGAAATACACCTCGCTTTCAACTATAAGTACTCAACTATGAATGTGGGCAGTGTCTCTTTTTATCTAACATAAATGTTGATTTCGATGTATTCAAAGGTTATTTTTATTCGATTCGGTTCTAACAAATAACATTTTCGGACATATCAATTTATCTTTCAATAAAGGTTGATTAATTCCAATGATTTGTTGTCCAATTCATTCAGATGCCCCTGTTACTTGGTATTCAGACCAAACAAATTTCACTCTGTTCTGTGGTCCTAGGTCATTGAGGTTTTTGTGTGTCAACAACACCTGCATGATCGCAGGGCCTTCATTGCCACATTACTGTCAGAGAGCATGGTTTTTATAACCACTCGTGCAAACCACCAGATTTGTCCTCTTGATAGCATTGGTACTTACCCATCTAGATTGGTGTATGTTCCATCAAAGAAGAAGGTTGAAGTCATTTTGTCCGAAGGCATCACAGATGTGGCGAGTCTTATGACTATTATGTTGGAGGAGTGGCCTAGGTTCTTGCCCCTTTAGTCTGAAGCTTCAATCCTCGCTTCTGCTAATAAATGCAAGAGCCAGAATCACCCCCAGGCTAATCATCGATGTGCTGGACATAGCACCAGTGATCCCGAGCATGGCCAGTCTTTGTAAGCTAGCCTCCTTGTGATTGCCACCATTTGGCCATCACAGCAGGGCTCTCTCTTTACGTTATTGAGGGCCTCACTATCCAAGTGTATAGCCAAAAGGCCAGGTCCCATGTTTTGCCAAAGGAGTGCATGGTCACCATTAGTTATGTCCTTGCCCTTATCATCAGTTTTTCCAGATGCTTGTTCCAGGTGAGCTTCTGAGTCTAGGTTGAGCTCAAGGTATTTCAACTCTCCTGGCAGCTCTAGGCTATTATTGCTTACTTCTATAGTTCGATTTTTTTTTTCGACAGCCTCAACTTCTGTATGATGCCAATGGTGCATAAATATTTTTTAGGCTTTAGCCTCTATTCACTTAATGGAGAAAATGTAATCATGTCTTCTGCAAGGCATGGATGGCACCGTTTCTTCTTGTTCCCAGTCTGCTTAGTCCTAGTACTGTATTGCTTAACTTTGTGACAAAGAGCCTACAGCTTAGAATTGATTTCCAGTAGCTTATCCATTATTTCTCTGCTCAGGCCAAGAGTGGACCCTTGACTGTAGTAAAAGATATTTTCATACTGCGTGTGGGTATATGAATCAGCTGACTAATTCCTTCTGTGCCCATGTGCTGCAGTATCCAAATCTGGATGACTTTGTCTCCATCATTTGGTTAGAGTATATCTCTCTGTAAATTATACTTTTTCATTATGATGTAAACTGCCTAATCTGGCGAGAAGATACAGTGATTTATTTTTTGTCCTTGATCAAGTGAATGCATATCATTCCTGCGCAGTTACTAAAAGCAATAAGTGACAAAATAACTTTCCAATGCCATTTTTTCAGGTATATATTCCAGACGTCGTTGAATGTTTATTATAAAAGAGAAAAGTCTACAGATCTGCAATAAAATGATGTGTTGGTCGACTGGAGCTATATGCCGATTATTTTATTCCAGATCCGTATATTGTGAGCCTTTATCCTTCAATTCTAGAATCGGGTTTTTTCATAATATTTTTCGAACATTTTGTAATACATTTTCTAACCATTTTTGTAGTTACTTGTCTTCATGAACACTTGTTCATTTGGAAATACTATACATTTATGTACACAAAACATTTTCCCCTCCAAACTTTTTTTATGATTTATATCTTCAGCTGTAGATACCTAATGCTTACGACATAACATTTCGACTAGCCTTCTTCAAAATGAAAATGCATGTAATTAGATTATAATTGTTTTTAGTTGTGGTAGTAGTAATAAAGGTTCAATTGTGGGATTCTCCCTTCCATGTAAAAATGTTTCATTTATTTCATGCTTTCTTTTAGGATTTATGTTTTTGGTTTTAAGTTAGTATTTCCACACTTCTGAGGATGTGACCAGCACTTCTTTCTGTTTTAGATAAGGATAGTAAATAATTTTCCAGTCTCCGGAGACAATAGATAACATTATTGTAAGAAAGAAAATTGGTCATGTTCACTGAAGTGAATGAAAATATTAAGTATAAGTACATTTTTCGTATATAACATGTCAGGGAAAGGCTGTACATACATTTCTCACGAACTCAAGAAATATTGTACTTGAAATAGACTAAACTTAGTGTAATTCTCAGGACTGCCTCAACGTATGAGGGCCTTTGAGATATCCAGGACCGTCGTCGTCTTTTTTATGGGATCATATTAGTATTAGATATTTTACCTGAATAGTGTCGGAATTCACAGCTATGTTTTTTTTTTGAGATTATAACTTAGTCTTGATAGTAGTGAATCCTTCAAAGAGCACAAATTTCGCTTTCACCCAATAAAAAGACGACTTTTCCACTAATTTTCATTTTCCATCGATCCTTACCTCATAGTAGAGACAGTCTTGTCTAGATATAGTGTAGTGATTCATCATAAATTATTGTTCATGTGTACCACTTCTACTGACTGCATCACTAAACAAAATCGCCTTGCGTAGAAAAATGTTGCACGAATTCGCTTAGAGATCAAAGACTCATGTGATTTTTTACTTCAAGTGTTGCGGAAGTGGTGGCAGTTCTACTTAGTGGCCACAAGATGGCGCCTGTAAGGAGAAAATGGCGGCGAGGACGACGTAGAAAGGCGGATATTATTGAAGGTAACGAGACGACAGGCCATGTAGCAGATGTAGAGCGTAGAGTGGTCGGAAATTAGTCCGATTTGGTTATTTTTTGGGAAAAGTGCCTGTTCTTGTATGAGTTTGGTGAAATCAGAACGTTTTTGAATGTGAAAATAACATATAACAAATGGTTAACTGTAACATCTAGTGTGCCTAGAGGATATCAATTTTTAAAACGCAACTAGGTCTTTGTTTCTCAGCAGGGCTTGAATTGAAATGTTGCAAATTTTTACTGCCCACAGAAGTCAATTGTTGAATTTTTTAAACAACAAGACGAGAAAAATAAATTCATAAACCCCTCGGCGTTTCTTCTTCCTCATCAGCCACCTAGCCAAGAACTGAAGCATCATTTGTGAAATAATTCATATATCTAAAACCAGATATTTCATTCATCTAAAATGCGTTTATTCTGTGCAATTCCAAATAATCCTAATGCTTCATTGTAAGGTTATGATGTTTGAACGAAAAGGGACTCGTATGTCTTACTTTCAATCCCGATTTCTACTGAAAAAACTTTAACTAGGGATCTCTGATGATACTCTCATCTTCACTCTTGTCATGATTCTGGTCCATTGACTTGTACAAAGGACACCTCGAGTTGCATTATTTCCTTCAAAAAGACTTTCACTGTTCATCTCATTTTGCTGGGGGGAAATCCATGTCCTGGAACTATAAGCAGAATTGGCAACAAGAAGCCTGATACGGTTCAATTCCGTTGGATGTCAACAAGAAATATTGAACACGACTGCTCAGAAAAAATGACTACCACTTATCTTTCCCTCGATAGTCATAATATGTTAGAAGTTACTTTTTACCAGTGACTCTAGCCGAAAGATTTTTCTGCGTCTTGATACCAGCGAAGACAGTGAATTTGACAGAATTTTGCCAATATGATCGTTTTGCTACTCATATTTGGTTAGTGTCAATTGAAAAATGTTGACATGGGATCAAATGGTCTCATGTCATTTCATGGCACCTGTTTTGACATCCTACTCCAGAGAGAATATATCAACCTCCCAGACGAGACACTACCAGTTGGCAGACAATTGTGTGAGATTGTTGCTTGAGATAGTTTTTGGGTTCGAAACCTTTAAATTTTTGGGGTTCACTGTTAGAAAAAAATCATTCAGACCGTGAAAAGAATATGTCAGTCAGATGAAATAGAATTATCTTAGACCAAAGTGAATTCAATTCATTTGGTTTCCACAATGATATATTGCGAAATATTTTTTGAAATCAACGAACGAAGAGTGATGGAAAAAATATAAACCCCTAATTGCTCTCGTCAAAAAGGGAGTCATAGCCCACAAGGTATTTTAGTTTTTTACTTTAATACTTCCCTCTTATTTACCAGAAATTTTCTCGAAAACGGT
Source organism: Chrysolina haemoptera (assembly GCA_958298965.1). NCBI lineage: Eukaryota > Metazoa > Arthropoda > Insecta > Coleoptera > Chrysomelidae > Chrysolina > Chrysolina haemoptera. The sequence continues at coordinate 10,100,194 of OY282602.1, read as the reverse complement.
TAGCTGATTCAAAAAATGCCAGAGGCCAAAATTTATGATTTTTACATGGCCAACTTAACGAAGGTGTTCAATTTTAATTTTTAATTTTTTTTGTCAGCAATAGAAAAATTTGACCATAAAACTGAAGGCAACCCTCATTCACCCTCCTTAATTAGAATTACCTAATTTTTGAAGCGAAAAGTACAAGAGCGCCAAAAAAACCAAGGGCCTGTGAATTTTCCAACCATATGACGTATTATTTTAGTCACATTTTAAAATTTATTATTTTTTTCGCGCCACTTGCGATGCCTGTGTAGCTAAATATTTGTATTGAATTTTTAAACACACTGTATAATCATATAATTCAATTAATTCAAGTGGTTATCTGATCTTGTGATTTTTTTTTATTTTCGCGGTTACATTACCACTGCCTGGTTGTGGTTAGATGATATCAAACATCTATTCGTAAATATTTCCACGTAAAAACGAAATAAAAAATAAATGAATATCATTAGCTTGACAAATCTAGCAAGGAATGTGAATATTGGGTGCGCAGTAGGCCAGCTGGTCGGCGTCCTTGTCATTCCCAGTAAAAGTTGGTAGTGGACAGTTACCCTCTCTGTTTATCATTGGCGCATCTCACATTCCTTGCTAGAATTGCCAAGCTGTAACTTTCTCACTCTACCAGGGTTCTGTCTCGGTGGCAAACAATGCGTTCTGATTTCATTAAAACACAGTTGGTTGCCGTGCCAAAATAAACTTGTGCCTTTTTTGTATTTCCATAGTCTTTTTGAGCTATACTAACATGCGGCAACCTGTATTAATAGTTTTCATTTGTTTCTTAACTTTTTTCATAGTCTAGGTAAGATTTGCAAAATACTTCTCCAATAATTCCCAGCATTATTAAGTTGGCTATTATAATTTGGGATATTTGAAAAGTATTTTACTTCATTGATTTATATGTTTGTTCCATTCCACTTTACTTTTAGGGTAGCCATTTCCAGTCCGTAATTCTCGAATTATCCCAACGTATTTACATAAATATATAATTTAGAAAAACTAGTGTATTTGCCAATTAACTCCTGAATAGTATGTAGCCGATCCAGTTTGTACGACTAATTAGGATGTCATTACGTCAAAAGTTGTGTCACCATTGATTGATTGATAATTTGTAAACTGTTGAAGTGATACCTAAATTCCTTTTTTTATTGTTTGTTTCAAGTAGTTAAATTGCAATTTATTCACGACCTTTCTGATGATGACTGCGGAGTAGTTTTTGGGATTTAGGTCTCAGATTAAAGAAAACGATATTTCTTGAAAGCCTACACAGAAGGTGCTAAACTACCTGAGTTTGGTACATTTTGTATAATGTACGACCAATAACATATTATTTTCATCTTTTCATCAGTCAGATTACAAAGGAAAAATCTGAAAAAATCAGGGATCATCTATGTCGTTTCTGCACTTATCAGAAAAAAAAGATAAAAAAATTCTCCCGAAATGTAATTTTAGGGTATGGAAAAACCAAACTTGACAGATTTCCCATATCTATTAAATTAAATTCCAGTTTCTGATGAAGAATTGAAATAACCACATCAATCGTCGTTCTTTTCTGTAACAATTCATTCTCCTATGTTTTTTTCATAGTTTTTCGAATAAGCCGAGAAATTCACATTAAAGCATTAATGAGTAGGACGTCAAATTGTTTTCCATGCGGTGTTGCCGATTTTCTCACCACGGCTCGGGAGATTAAGTCGGCTGTGTTACATACAGTAAAGGATGTAGCACTATTAATTTTTTTAAATAAAATTGTTCGAATTGATAAACACTTCTCACCTTCTTGCGAACTTATGATATATGCAGCCTAAAACTACACATACACCTAATGTTGTTAATGGCGGACTGAACTCAAAAATCTTTTCGTATAGCTTCAACACTCGGTTGATGACTAACCATGTTGCCGGATTTCAAAAAATTACCAGTATCCAAGGAAAAGGATGGTGGGCCTCATTAACCGCCGGGCCTTATTAACCGCCGGGCCTTATTAACCGCCGGGCCTTATTAACCGCCGGGCCTTATTAACCGCCGGGCCTTATTAACCGCCGGGCCCTATTAACCGCCGGGCCTTATTCCCCAACACTACCTCACACTGAATTCTGCATTCCTGTTACAATACAATGCCGCTATTTAGTTGAGGGGGCAATAGTTAGGCTAATAAAACGGGCGAGAGTAGATTGAACTGCTCCTATCAAATAATTCCGTAATGAGAATTGAAGTCAGTTTGAATTCCGAATGTTAAGGTGTAATTCCCTTTGCTGGATCGTCATGTCGTTCGAACAATTTGATTTCTAATTAATACTGCATGATATCGTCCAGCTGATTATTCGGTTTATGGAAGGATTCCGATATCCTGCTTCAGATGGGCCATAAACCGTTGACGACACATTTGATTGCCTGAACATGTGTGTATTTCTATTCCGTAAAATAAATAGTAAACTATTTCAGCTCCATTTTGGGTTGTTGTTTTGCTGAATTTCTTATATTTTTTGACCTACTTTCCAATTGAATTTTTGATGACGGATGACGTCATAAGGAAGACAAGTATTGTAAAAAGTAGTATTTATTGGTCTCATACGAGTGTGCCAAATTTGGTTGAATAATATTAAACCATTCAAAATGTATTTGGGGGGGGGAAGGGACTATTTACGTCCGCACTGTAAGTATATATATTTTTTCTAAAATGCTTTACTATAGTGATGATAGCAATAGAATTTTCTCGTTTTCTCCTCACCATATGTCACTAAATTGAAAAATAAGGTATTTTGCAGGACCCTTGCTGTTACATTGGTTCGTATCTAACAGTTATATCAGAATTCCTCGATTATTGTGATGAAAGGGCAATCCAAAAATTTTGTAATTTCCTGATTAAAATCAAGTTTTGTTGATACACGAACGTTTCATTTCTCACATAATTTTAAAAATGGTGCATTAAATCAAAGAGGCTTGTAGTTTTCTAGGTTTTTGTATTGTCATATTATCACACTAGTCGTGGAATATTGATAACTATAACTTATTATTATCTGGTGTGAAGAAAATGATGAAGCTCTGTCAATATTACCTACCGAAATATAAATGTTCCACTAGAAATCAAGCTAAACAAAGAAAACATTATTCTAAAAAAAAAAGCATTTTAATTCTATCAAAATTTGAAACTGTATAAGTAAGTGCTAGTATACAATTAAATCCTGAGCAACTTTTTCGAATTATATTTTTCTATATTTTGTTACATTCAGGTTGTCAGAATCGATCACCCAGATTTTTTTTCCAATATTCTAACAATAAAATGTTTCCCAAATTCACGCACTGTATATTCATTTTGAAATTGCAACACTTTTTGCACGAGTTGCAGGTACCGTATTTATTTGTTTATTCAGCCGAAATCAACACTTTAATTTATTGCAACGATAATTTAAACAATCGAGGATGATACATGAAGGTAGTATTCTTAACTAAATTATTAAACAATTGAGTTCATATATTTTATATGACTAGGTAGCATACACATGTGTAATATCAATTATATTACCGCAATAAATAGTTATGAATATTATAAGTTATTGTAAAATTTGTACGACTTTCAATATTCGTTTTAGTTCGATTTTATTGATCATTTTTTTTTACCGTGTTTGGACTTTAATTATTAATTTATTGTTTGGAAACTTGATTAAGTGAAATTTCTAAAGACACAAAAAATCAAGTTCTCGGTAATTTGGGCAGTTTCCTTCGGGTTGATACAAATTTGACAATTGAATTCTTTAACAGAAAATCTACAGTATTTTATACTAACCGAGTAATGAACATTATTTTTGGCATTTTTTTTTTCAGATCTGGAGTAGAATTAACTGATTGCCATTTCGGTAATCAATCTCTTCCAATAAAACCAATGTAATATAATATTATTGTTGTGTACTCCTTCGCTCCATCATCGTTTCAGAATCAAGTGAAGTAGGTGTTCTTCCAAGAGTTTCGTATTTCCAATAACATTCAGCATCATCATCCGATATCTTTGTGGATTATACAGTTTCACACATGTGATAGAAAGCTCAAATCGCAATGAAACACTAATCAGTATTTTGCGAACACAACTTCAGTACATATTATACCGGACAATTCAAAAGTTGATTCGACTTGTGAGGTATTTGGAATTATAAGAGTGGAATTAAAAAAGACGTTGTAAAAGATTTTGGGAATCAAAAATATTTTTTCTACTAGCGTGCGGAAAAATCCACTTTCCGCACTCATTTCAGTTTTGAAAGAGTCACTTTTCCGCACTCTTTTCAGTGCGGATTATACTGACGTTTAAATATTGCGTTGCAGAAGGTTAAAATAGAAAGCTTACCAAGTATGGTTGAATAGTTTAATATATATTTAATAATAAATGTTAACTTTTGGGTGTTTTTTCCGCTAGTAGAAAAAATAGTGTATCTAACACGAGCGTAAAGTGTATTTTCCGCACGCGATTTCTGGCCGAACGACGCGTGCGGAAAAGTATCACTTTCCGCACTTGTTAGGTAAACTACTATTACCAAAGCCAGTCGTTCAGCTATAATCCAAATAAGTGTGGCTAGAAATTTGAAACTTCTCCTTATGGTCTGTGTAGTTTTCGTAGACGTGTTAAGACATCTAATTTTTGCTCGCCAAGAGAAAATAAGTCCAGTTTCATTGATCTGACACTTGAATCATTACAAAAAAGAATGAGTCATACTATTTGTTTATGGTTTTTGGCCAACTAGTAAAAACGAAAATGCATATACATTCATTATTTTGGACAAAATCAAGAGAATTGCCATGAAAAATGCCAGAGAAACGAATTCACACTTTATCAATCTTAAAATACCCTTGAAGTCAACTTCATTAAAATGGCACCCTATCGAATCCGTATTGGGACATAATTTATAATTCTGTAAACAACTCTATCGAACTACATACTTTTTCTGAAATCGCTCAGGAATGTGTACTTCAGAACCCAAAATACGCTAATCTAGTATTTTAGTCCGTTGCTAAGCAACGAACTTTCTCATATCGAAAACGGTCCGGGAAAATTTTTGCTAACAATAAACAAACAGTGATTGTCAATGAAATGATTTCATAGTCAATAAGATGACATCAATCAAAAATTTCAGAAAACATAGTAAAAGCACATTTCCAGACTTCAGTGCTTGTTGGCCTCGGCTTACACCTCGGCCAACAATTTACAATGTAATGCTTTTACTACTAGATATACATTGTTGTACTATTCTTGAAAGCTGGGCCTTGAACAAAATGAGAGCTTTTTAAATTGTCCTGATAGCGATTTAGTATGTATAGAATGTTTAATAGTATAATATTAATCGATCATTTTTTACTGCGCTACAAAAGGTATCATTGAAATTCTACTGCCATACTATTCGAAGCATTTATAAACTAAATAACGCTATAAATTTGTTCATTAACTTACAATTACCTCTAATGACTCTGAACGTAATCGAGTTCTAAAAATAGATGTTTTCGATGATATCTTCAGTATATTTCAATAATATTTGGGCTATTAAAATACTTCAATACTGCCTTGGATGAAAATTGAGAGTGACTTCAAATTCGCTTCGAAGCCATGATTTTCTTCAACATTTCCGAAATTTGACAACTGAGTAACGTTTATATGAAAGTCTATGTTGGAACCAATCTATCAAAGTCGCTTTCAGGGGGTAAATAAAAGGAAAAACCCATATCTCCTAGATTTTGTTATAGCAGACCAGCAAGTTAGTTTTATTTTATATAGAAAATTCATACATTTTTGCAGTCAGAACCATATCCTTCAGGCAATAGTAGTAGAACAGTTGAATAAAATACCTTTATGATTGAAATTGTGTTGATATTTGATATTGTCATATACAAATAACTGCATAATTTTTTTTTTAGAATGGATGTGGATTTTTCATTTATGAAATTTTTGGGTCGTAATAAAGAATTATTTTTATTGAGAGCACCTGCTTCACCTGGTGTGTTTTTTTCCCTTAACCAGATTATTCAAAACGAACTTTCATACATTTATATTGATAACATTTTTATAATCTTTACACACAAAAAACTGTAAATCGTCTGGATTAAATTTCAATTTCAGCATCCACACAGACTGTCATTATGTTGATCCGAGCAATATAAAAAACACGAAAAAGCGACATTTCGATTTGTAGTCCAAATCATCATTTTCTGTAATATCTTAATTGACTGGATTGGATCCATCCTCAGTAAAGAAATAACTAATCAGTTTTGCTGAAAATTTCTAGAATTTCAATTATCATTATCCTTTCAGAGCGATATAACAGATTTTATAAAAAATTCTAGTGACAACGAAAATGAGAACAAATTTGAAAGTCTTGTTAACAAAGATTCTTCATGTTCTGGTTCCTCTCTAACTTTCTGCCCCACTGTTTCACATCAAATCGTACAAAATATTGTAAAAAAAAATTAACGAAAAAAATTTTGATGGTTGAAAAAATAATTTTATTTTCAATCTATCTTTTCAACGCTGTGACACTTGACACCCCCCACCAACATGCTATTTGAAAAAAAATATCTTTCAGAAGTTATTAAAATTTATTATATTGTACTCATTTGAAAACATAAAATTCACAGTTGCTGATATTGAATTTGGGTAGAAGAATAATGGACCCTGATTAGGTACACTCATGAAGCATAATATATTTTTTTATTACTCAGCTGCAATGTTCCAGATACTTTGTGATTTGTTTGGGATATTGAATATGTTTTAAAGGCGTGTCGATTTCTTCCCAAATGTAATACTTTTGGTGTCAGAGGTGGGATTGTATTCAAGAAATCAGTTTGTAGTGACTAGTAGTTACTATTATGTATGCGTAGAAGCTTCGTATTTCCTTATTCGGCCTTTCCACAATCGTACCCCTTTCGGTTTTTAATTCTAATTCAGAAAGCATTGAATTAAATTCAGAAACTGTAATTTGTAATTTCACTAATCTGAAATGCAAGTTAAAATATTATTTACTAATCTGAATTACATGTTACGGTTTCTGAAATCTAATGAAAACTATCACCGGGTCTGTTAAATGACTCCTCATGACCGTGTAGCCTAAATGTTTTAGAAATACACCTGTTTTTGTTTCATTCAAATCAAGCGAGCAGTGTCGAAGTTACGATAATTTTAGTTTGTGTCTTATTCACAAATATTTCACACGAGCGCGCTATACTCGCGTGACGTCATTTCACAACGCAACGTTCTCATCGTACACTCATTGCTTTGCTATCGGATGTTCCCTATATTCGACCACAATAACGTTTTCAACTTTAGTTTTTATATGAATCAGAATTACAATAGCTTTTTAAGTATATTATTAGATATGAATGACGGTTTTGAAAAACGGAAATCTGAATTTGAAATTATACTTTCTGAATTACAATTAACAATTCTTAATTACATTTTACTAATCTGAATTTCAAGTTATACTTTCTGAATCACATTTGAAAAGGTCTATCTGAGTTATACATATCGCGAAAGCTCTAAGATCAAGTGCGTTTGCATCCGACCTTTGTTGATCACGTGGATAGGGGAACTTGAAACGAATTCATCCCGAACAGTTGTAGAGATATACCTACCCTTTGTGACAACCTCGTATTTCGCTGGCAGGGCGCAAGCGATAAAGCCACTTCTTCCCCCATTTCTCTGTTCTCCTTCTGTTTCAGCATTATTGATTTGTATTAAGAACAGCCTCGGTCTGTGCTATTCAAACATTTTGTACCCCCTGTTATTGTCAGTTTCTATTGTGATGGAAAATATTTCTAGGCAAAGCGAGAATCGTGAATGTGCACCTAAAAATGGAAAGTTGCCAATCGGCGATATTGATTTTGTCTGTGGCAGTTTTTAATTTCAAAACAAATAGTTCACTCGTTGAATGGGAGTTTTTTAATTACATTTTCAATTCATTCAGAAGCTGGCGTTTGATTGATTATTGGATTAAATGAACTGACATCGTCAAGGGCAGGTTCCAGTTTATTTATTTTCATTGATTTGGTCACTTTTTAATTCCATTTTAATATTTTACATTGTTTATAGAAATTGGGGTCTCTTTCTAAAACTTGGACATCGTGGGATTTTTTCAAAATTTAGTTACTTCCACTATCCCTATCAGTTATTGGTCCATATCAAGTGGCAACAAGGTGACGTCTTTGCATATCCATACATATTATGGAATCGGTGCACAATTTTTTTCATGTGTCAATTTCATAAATTTTTACGGATTCGTTAAAACAATAATTTTAAATTTTCCATCTAGACGGTAATTTTTTTTATTAGCTTCACCTGTATCTATCTAGGTATGTATGTATGTAACGGAATCTTTGAACGTTATTTTCACCCACTTCCAGACGTCCGAATGATTTGAAATTTTGCATATGTTCGTAATTCCGGTGACAATACAATATGAAATTTTGGTTATAGAAAAAAACAAGATGGTCTGATTCGAAATGGAGGACGAAATTTTTCATTATAGTCCGATTCGAGATTCAAATTCAGTGCTTGAAGGTTTTCGAGGTCAGGGATTATAAATTTGTTATAAAAATTCATGAATTCAAGATGGTGGACGAGTTTTGTGATCATACTCAGATTCGATTCAAAATTGGATGAACTTGCACATCCTGGTCGGAGATATCGATTTTTTAGTAAAAAAAATAATTGTTTAAAAAACTAAAGAACATGCTTTACTTACAAGGACTGAAATTACCCAAATGTAAAAAAAGCTTGGGTTGCTTGACATACGTTCCCTTGAGCTCTTGAACGCTCAGTATTGTAAAATCAAATTCAAAATATGAGAATATCGAAAGCACCCACGCTTTTTTACATTTCAGCAATTGCATTGTCAATTATTTTTACAAAAATACTTCTATATTTTGCTACTGTGCGGAGTTTGAAGCTAGTAACTAGAAAACTTTTAATTTTGCAGAAAAATGGAATTGTGCTTTTTCTGTATTTCATTTCACTATATAACAGTTACAAATCTTATTCCTTTATTTCTTTAGGTATTTTAAGTTTTTTATCTTAAACCATAATAAAATAACATAGTTCAAACATTCTATCATCGGAAAGTAAAAAGTTATTTAGGTAGCAAGGAATGTAAAGACGAGGCTTGTCACTTGCCGAGGATGTTAACAGTCTATACATTCCGTTTTTCCCGCTGCTTGTTGACATTTCTCAAAATTTGCCTGGATTGAGGTTTGTTTTCTTACCCTTCCTTCATAATTATTCGTTCCACTATTTCATTCTAATTTGCTTGTGCGCGTTACTAAGTTACCGAATAAACAGACAACAATAATATTCAAAAAGTCTCATAACCTAAAAATTGATATAAACGAAGCTGAAGGTATTACTGTTTACATTCCGTTGTCAAGAAGAATTCGTAAACGAACGATATAGGTTTTGTTGCTAAGCATGTATACACTATTTACAGTGTCGGCGGCGGGAAATTTTTTTTATATTATTTATTATTATATTTGTTACTGAAATATTTCCTCCAATATAAATACACTAAAAAAAAACACGCTCAAAACGCGAAATAGTAAGTATAGGTATGTTTCAAACGAAAGGACAGAACCGAAAATCATCTAAAAAATAGATTCGTCCATATTATGTACCAAAAGTAATTGTTTAAGATTCAGGAAACTCTACTTCCAAACTAAGTACTAATTCTGAAACATATTTGGAAATTCAACTTTTTTTCCAAAGTTAAATAATTAATTATCATTAGTTTTTATAATTTAAAAAATATATAATAATATATGTATAGTAATGATAACTGCTGGAATTCAGTTCATTAATTTTTCCGACAATCAAATGCAGGACCACAATATACAATGAAAGTATTGATTTTTCAAAACCCCAAAATTTCCGCCTTGTAGCCCTACATTAAGGAACTTTAAGGTTTCAGTCAATAATAATAATGATAATATAATGACTTTAATTACCAACTATGGACCTTCATGTGTGAATAAACACGACCGTTCCTTCAAAACATAAGTAGCCCTTGGCGATTTGCGCGATGTCATTCACAATTCTGCATATGATGTTTGAAACACAAAATTATTAAATTGGTCTCACTTTGTAAATGCTAATATTCTTTCCTGACATTTTGACATTCATCCTATAACAGATATAACGACGAAAAATCTAACAATGAATAAAAACAGAAAACAATTAATTTGTGAGCTATAAAAATTGACAGTGTTTCCATATAAAAAAAAAAGAAATTAATATACGATTCAAAATGTATAGAGCGAACTAGATCTAAATATTTGTTAACACGGAAGTACAACTTAAAAAAAAAACAGGCAAAATTTTCAGCACACCTGGTATATATCATTCGAATTTTAGAGCAGGCGTTACTAAGGTAGCGTTGTCGGTTGCTATGGTTTGTTTAAAAACAAGTTTCTTTTTGTCTATTCCAATCCTACAAAAGAAATAAAATAGAAACATTTGACTAAAATAATTAATACCAAAGAATTCTTATGAATAAATATTCTTAAGCGTCCGATATAGAAAAGGAGCAAAATTGAAAATGAATGGCGTTTTACCAGAAACATTCTGGCATAATACGAAGCTGATTAATAATTTTTTTTCCATTCGATTACTTCTCGCATTAGTTCGAAACATTATTTAATTTTCACACTGATGTCTTGTGTTTTCACATTGAAATGAGAACTGAAAAATAGTCCATTCTAGAACTTCAATACACTTAATGAGACAAATTGAAAACTGGACTTTATTATTGTCGATTCTAACATCTTGGTTCTTTCTTGTTGATAATTTTTTTATCTCAATTATACTTGACAGCAGTGTTGGACATTGGTTTCCATTCTGTATAATAAATGAGGCAAAGTACTTGGCGTTTAAAAAATTTGGTAGTAGTCGTTTTCTACCACGTAGGCTAAATATTTGTATATCCCTGCATACATATGAGTGATTATGAGAGAATATTATTATTATTGATCTTCTGTTAAAAGCTGAGAGAATAAATATCCTTGAATATCAGGAAATTTTCTAAATTCGATCGCAAACTTTACATTTCTTGGGAAAAATAAAAGTATCATTCGCTATTGGTATTGGTAATTGTGGTGGAGGGTGTGGGTGAAGCGCTCTATCCAAATGCATTGTGCCCCATCTTCTCTGCGTCCCCAAAGCAGCCCCAAATCTCGAAGGAATTTGATCCTTTGAAGGGGCTCATATGTGGAATTTCCCTCACTGTCACCTAGCTGGTATGATCCCAAATTTTTCTATAAAACACATAACATACATATCCTGTTCTCTAAACTTGGTACCCGCAAGGAATCCTGTTAAGGTTTAGAGCCTTTTGCTAGGGCTAGTCAGTGTTTTGGGTCTCTGGATTGAAGATAGCTTTGGCTTGCCTCACACCAGGAAGTCTGCCAATGCGTTCTTCTCAGTTCTTCATCCTTTTTGTCGGGTTTCTTCTGGAAGTAGGGGCTTCCAAGACCACATAATGGTTTTGGCATAGTTAGAGGTAGTGTGGAAGCACCTTTTATGCCAGAGGAGAACTACTTCGTTGTTACTGTCCATCTCATTGAATGATGTAGGGTGAGGTCAACGCTTTGATGGGTGCTTGACTATCCGGCATTTATTGCTAGGTCTTTGTTTCATTATCGTCATGCGCTCTTTTTCCTTCAGGTAGGTTTGAGATGGGCTCGTATGATTTTATAAGGAAATTTGCCTTTGCAGTGAAAAATAACGTAGTCAAAAGCAAATTTTTTCGAGTAAATAATTTGATTGAGTTTGAAAATACAATGCCTCTATTTCTGGTTCTCAACAATTGCTGTACATCAGCAGTTTATTAATTAATATATTGATATACTGTGCGGTGAATCGTTATAAGAACATAAGGAAATCCTCTGTATCTATGTACATGAGAAATTAGGTTCACAATAGCACTATCGACATCGCAATAGCGCAGCGTAAACGAATATACAGGGTGAGTCAGAATAAGACCGACAAACTCCGACTACAGATTCCTCACCTCATTTCGAGGTGAAAAGTTTCTATCAAGTTGTGTCCTAAAATGCATCACCTCTGAGATACAGGGTGTCAAAAGTACGAAAGAAAAATTAGATTTGATTTTTTTTCTTCAAAATTCCCGAAGGAAAAAATCTCAAACTTGGTACACTAATAAAAGTTTATCAACGTGATAATTAAAAGTTATAATGTTCAATTTTCGTAAACCAGTGGCGTAGTAAGTGATTGGATAAATGAGCGTTTGACATCAGTTAGGCTCATCGATAGTCGACCGAAAAGATAATTGAGACAAAGAATATGTCCTGAGAAGCAACGTATTTTCATATGTGCAATAATCGCATAATGCAAATTTCCTACAATATATCAGAATATTTGTCAACCCCGTGAACATTTTTTAATGTTGGAAGAATCGAAAACATAGTACGGGTGAGTCAGAATGAAACCGATGTGGAATCACTGAGTTAGGTCTCATTCTGACTCACCAGTACTATGTTTCCGATTCTCCCAATATTAAAAAATGTTCAGGTTTACAAACAGGCCCGTGCCTAGGGTCATTCCATGGTAGGGGTAATTTTCTTCATGGGGGGGTAATCACTGTTTTCGGGCATATTATTTAAAGGTATCATTTACAATCGAAAAAATTAAATTTTGATAACTTTAAGGTGGTCATGGAGGGTAATTACCCCATTACCACCCCCTCAGGCACGCGCCTGTTGACAAATATTTCAATATGTTGTAAGAAATGAGTGTTATGCGATTATTGTACAGAGGAAATTATGTTGGGATTTGGGACATATCTTCAGTTTTTCTTAATTATCTTAGAAACCTCCACTTTTAGGTACATGGAATGTTATGACTTTTTGGTTGAGTATCGATGAGCCTAACTGATGTCAAAGGCTCACTTGTCCATTCACTTGTCCAAAGAAATTATGAAAGAAAATATGACCACATACCAACGTAACTACGCCACTGGTTTACGATAATTGAAAATTATAACATCAAATTATCACATTGATAAACTTTGATCAGTATACCAAGTTTGATATTTTTTCCATCAGGAGTTATGGAGAAAAAAAATTAAATCCAAATTTTTTTGGTTCTTTTGACACCCTGTATTTCAGAAGGGATGCATTTTCGGACATACCTTGATAGGAACTTTTCACCTTGAAATGAGGTGAGGAATCTGTAGTTAGAGTTTGTCGGTCTTATTCTGACTCACCCTGTATTATTGCCAAATGTATGTAAATATTTTCTATAATCGGTAATGCTGGATTTTTTTTTATAGCTAAATTTTTGCATAAACATATAATTGAACTCTTTAGAGTTTCCCAATAAAAAATTAGAAGGAAGCATACAATTTTGAGGCTGCGTAATTACTATATTGTAAAATGTCGATATTTGAAAACGCTGTGTTTTGGCACCACCTGATCCCAGCATAACTCGGTATTTCAGAAAAATATAGCATTTCGAAATGCTCCTTTGAAAATAATTGTACGTGAACTTGAACTTGGGTATCAGGTATCTCAATTTTGTAATGACAAGATTGAGCTGTCACACCATAGAAGTATGTGGAGCGTCACGGCAAATAATAATAATAACCGTCCTCAACCCGCACAGGCTATGCCTTTGGGTACACTCTACAAGTGTTTATGAGGGAGTATTATCATTATTATTATATTATTATTAATCATAAAGTGTGGACACATTCAATTTCATTAATTATGAACTCGCTCTCTATTCAGGTGTGCGTGGATTCGTTAAAAAAATCTGAAAATAGGTGTAGTAGTGCAGGTAATCATTTCATTAGAATGAGTCTAATCGATTTATTTCTAAGCACGAATCCACAAAAACGTATAATTCTGTTGAATTCGACTGTCAATTCCAGCTGTCCTGAAACCTAATCGATGTTGCTTTTCCTTCCTCCCAAAACAATAGCTTCGTTCTCTTTCGTTCACGTCATCAATCAACACGAATTTCCATCTCGCTCTCTGCGGCCTACAGAGCGATTCGCAAGATGGCAGAACTGGCTCGCTAATTGAGTGGCGCCGTCCGGTGATCGTGGACGGAACTAAATCGGGGTCTATCGACCGGGGCCGTCACTCCCCTCGAACAACGACACCCAAAAAACTTGAGGATTATTTATTTATTGGGGATGAAAGGGTATTAAACACACCTGTGCATCTTATTCTACAACTACCACTAGATATACATAGAAAGCTAGGTACGGTGCTAAATTGTGCGGGGAAGGAGGAGGTTCAACGTACAATCAATATAATTACACCAAAATGACTATCATCTAAGTTAACAGTGTTCGTTACTACGCCAACTATACTACAATTCTAGATGTTCTACTAAAGCTCTGAATTAAGCACCGTGGCGGCAATGGTATCCTGGCGCTGGCGTTGAGGGAAAAACTATAGTCTTCGTCGTCGTCTCGGGCACTTATCCTGCTGGTTGGGCCAAAGCTGTGGGCATGTCCCGCTCCAGCAGTATCTCGAAATAGTACTGCTGTGACAGGACAATATCACAGCCTGAAGCTGATGGTGGGTGTTGGAGGCAGGTTTTGGCGTTGTGGGAGTCTGTTATATGGGGTGTTTGTCGCACGACGCGCCGCGAACACTGACTGATATCTCCGTCGGAATGGGGGAGATGAGCACTACCCCTCGCTCAATCGCCGCCATGGCAACGGCGTTGCGCCGCCGCCAGACCGCACCCCACATCACTAATGTATATACACGTGGACAGGGAGGATATTGATCGGGGTTGTGTTGTACGGACGTCGGTGGCGGTGAACCTTGTTGCCGAATGGGTGGACTTTTTCTTTTAGTGTGCCGGATGGTGTTTTGGGTGATTACTACGAAAAATGGAACTGGATGGAAATGGAGGAGCGCTCGTTTCGTTGCAGGATTTATTATATCCCTTACGCCCCGGAAACACTATACGTAGCGTTGAAAAAGTAGAAACTACCCAAAACATCAAAACTACTTCAGATGCTTTTGGCGCGTTTCGTGAACAAATTTAGCATCATCAGGAGCTCAAAGATTACTAAAATAATTATACTATTCTAATCATATTTATACTTCTTATCTGAGTTGCTTTTTGAACTCACTCTTCTTGACCTCATAAAATGTTGTAATCTAATCATTTTTCAATTTTGTAATTTACCTGCTCTAGTACATCAACTTGTATAATTGTTTCCAAACCACGTCGGCCCATACTCGTCCCCAAATGGGACATGAGAAATGTGCTCTTTGAACATTACTTTCATATCCCTTCTAGTTTGGCCCACATACATATCGCAGTCCTTACAGCCAATTTCATGAATCCCGACTTTTTTTTCTGTTTTATCTTTGGGAATTCCCAAGATTTGACACATTCAAATAATTGCGCAGCGCAACGCCGACACCTGACAGCCGCCATATTTGCGCTGCCCAGTTAGTTAACTTCTCAAAAAGCTTTTAGCTAATCATACGTGTTTTTTGTTGGTGGATCTCGGTCTGTCATAATCATACCACTTATCTGAGTTATTAATTGCACTCATTCTTCCTTCTGCATCAAATTGTCTCTCTCTATTTGTTTACATCGGTTATCAGAATTTACCTGCTCTAAATACATTCAACAGCTACGTGTTTTAGATTTGATTACATACTTTCTTGGGAATCACTGACTGATGATTTCATCATAATAATTAAATAATATTTACTTCCAAATTGATGAATGATGTACACAAAGAATGAAAAATACAAGAGGTAAACCTTTATTGTACTACGATCTTGACCAATGGGCTGTATGGAATTGGGCCCTCATCTGCATTCATACTATTTTTACACTTTGCAATTCTCAGACTTTCAACTGCATAAACCTGTCTAATTTATTTCAAAGATGTGTAATAAAATCGGCAGTCGTGATCCGAAGCATGTTGGGCCACACATTTTTCCGGTCTCGAAAATGGGACATGAGCAATGTGCTTTTTAATCCGTACTTTCGTAGCCCTTCTAGTTTGACCCACATACTTCTCGCAGTTCTTACAGCTATTTTCGTGAATCCTCTACTTTTTTTTCTCATCTTTGAGACAATTAACAGTTTATTCAATAATTATCATGATAACTCGGCCCTAATAGGACCAACCACGTTTCTGTCATCGTTAATCTGTTAGTTTTGAATTTTCACAGAACAAAAACCATAGAGGGGTCATATGTTAAGAATTGGCAGCTGCAGATCATCTGTAATTTCATGTACCATCTGGGGTAGCTTAGGGATATCATTGTATACATCAGCTGTTGTATAACGCACCGTCAGTGCCTTTTTGTGTTGGTTGATTTATCTTTAAATTAAATGCTTCTACAACTTATTTTTCACTTTATCGGAAGACCTGTAAACATATTCTGGACTGGAACATTTCAGTTTGTAAAAACTGTAGGATTTAAATCCATCAAATACACAGAGCAACGATTATAAGAACTCAGAAATTCTGATTGATAATAATTTAATTAGGAAACGTACTGGTTGTTATTGATGAAATTAATATTGGATCTAATGGACTGCCGTTCAATGTTCCAATTACAGATTATTGTTGAAACAGAATATTCCACCATTCACGAAAGATCCGAAATTCACAGCTTTAGTTGCAATATTATTATAGAACTAAAAGTGGAAATGAAATGTTCGCTAGATACAAACAACCATTGATTCTGAATCTGTGAGAATATTCAATCTTCATGTATGACAAATGGTACTGCATCATTTCAGTAAAGTGACTGTGATTTTTGACAGTGACTGACTTGACAATCAAATCACAGAGCAACGATTATAAGAACTCAGAAATTCTGATTGATAATAATTTAATTAGGAAACGTACTGGTTGTTATTGATGAAATTAATAGTGGATCTAATGGACTGCCGTTCAATGTTCCAATTACAGATTATTGTTGAAACAGAATATTCCACCATTCACGAAAGATCCGAAATTCACAGCTTTAGTTGCAATATTATTATAGAACTAAAAGTGGAAATGAAATGTTCGCTAGATACAAACAACCATTGATTCTGAATTTGTGAGAATATTCAATCTTCATGTATGACAAATGGTACTGCATCATTTCAGTAAAGTGACTGTGATTTTTGACAGTGACTGACTTGACAATCAAATCACAGAGCAACGATTATAAGAACTCAGAAATTCTGATTGATAATAATTTAATTAGGAAACGTACTGGTTGTTATTGATAAATTAATAGTGGATCTAATGGACTGCCGTTCAATGTTCCAATTACAGATTATTGTTGAAACAGAATATTCCACCATTCACGAAAGATCCGAAATTCACAGCTTTAGTTGCAATATTATTATAGAACTAAAAGTGGAAATGAAATGTTCGCTAGATACAAACAACCATTGATTCTGAATTTGTGAGAATATTCAATCTTCATGTATGACAAATGGTACTGCATCATTTCAGTAAAGTGACTGTGATTTTTGACAGTGACTGACTTGACAATGCCTGCGACTATTGACAGTGACTGACTATTGACTATGGGACATTGGTTTATCGCCATTCATCAATTGGATTTGAGATCGACTTATTATGGTTTTGGGATCGTCTTATAGAAAAATAAACTGGCCATCAACAGATGTATTACTGTAGATTTGAACGAATATACAATATAAAGAAGGCGGACCTAGAAGGAAGTTAATCACTAACGAACTGAAACAAAACTCTTCTATACAGTAGGTCTGATACAAATAGTGGCAATTCAATCGATCGTCTTTTGACTGCTAGATGTGACGTCGAAGTGCATGTCAACAAATATTATCCAGACTAAAACTTGTTCCACATAGTTACAGTAACTTAAAACTCGAGATAGACCTACCAAAGATAGGACAATACTATGGAAATACAGTTTGTCGACGTGGACTTTGACGTCATACTAATGCGCGTTTTTTACCCAATTTAAATTTGCTTGGAATTTTGATATTACGAATATTCGAAACAATGAAACAACTTCAAAGTATATGGTAAAAACACAAATTCAAGTGATTTTGAGATACATGCAGCTGACCTATTATGCATGTTTTATACTAATACATAGCAGAACTTGTGTTGTCCAGAAAAATTGTTTATATGATAATTTCGAGGGGGAAACAACTAGTCATTTTTTGAACTTCTAATGAATGTAGTCCAGTAATTACTTATAAAGAAAAATAATGAAAAAAGTTTTAGGGGCCAGGTTATTCTCTGAAAAGGGGCATGATATACGATTTGACTATTTTGATTAGCGTAAATTATTCATGTAAACGTTTCAATCCTAAACTGTAATGGCCAATCGATCTAATGCTCGAGACAAAATGAATAATGAAGTAATGAAAATATTATGATGTACACCTAATGAACGAGTTGTTTCCCCCTCGAATTATTCAATGTTAAAGACATGCGTTCAGTATTCCAATACTACTTGAAATATCAAGTAGAAATCATGATCAACGCTACTTGTTGATTTGATCGCGATGTGATATTTGTATGTTGTTGCTATATTGTCGGTTGATAGCGAAAGGTTATAAATAAGATTAGAAGGCACCTGCAAGCATGCAATCAGTTTGTTTTTCAGGTAAATATGTTGTTATGCTTCATGAAGTTGAATGATCTCGATCGGTTCATATGATAGGATTTGTTGAATTAATTATTTCAACTTTCGACTAAATTGAAATTAAAAAAAAAAATTGAAAGAACGCGATGAAACATTTTCAGGTGTAATTTTAGGAAATAGACTTCAGCAATTTAAATTACTGAAAGTATACCATGTTAGGCTCATAAAAATTTGCTTCGTCCAACAATGTTGCGTCAAAGTATCACAATATACCCATTGCTACGAAAGAGTTATCAGTTTCGTTCTAGAATAAGTGTTTTTTATTGGATTTTATCAAGCTATTTTCACAATGATTCTATACTAGCTTTTACCCGCGGCTTCGCTCGCGTTGATGTCCTTGCATACGTATCAAAAACCAATAAAAAACAATATAATTTGTCATTTTTTTCAGGATCATTACGATTAAAGAAAAGTTTTTGATTTTCTACATTAATCATATACGTATATTGACAATAAATATCGAGATGAAAAGATGTTACTAAGACATTTTCAGCAGGACTTTTTTAACAACAATTCACGTATGATATGGACAATTAAGGTATATACTCATTCGGATTCACTTAACTTTGTTATTCTTGTCAGGAAGCCGAGTTCATCTGTCGAACGACTAGTTATCTAAAACAAATTTCTCTATCCCTCAAGAACAGTACTTTTTTTTCTGGATGAAAGGTACCCTATGCCCTCTTTCTTTGCCCCGACAAGCGTTCGCATTTATAATGTTAGGTATGATAAGGATAGTTGAGATTTAACTGGGTATTGAAAAATACACTCGAACTCCACCAAATATAACAGTTATAACTAAGTTTGTTTTACTACCCAGTTTTATCTCACCTTCACTGTACGTCATAGATCCACTCCGTTGGATAGTTAGGATTCGAATATTTAGGATTAGAATATTTAGGATTAGAATATTTAGGATTCAAATATTTAGGATTAGAATAGTTAGGATTAGGATAATTAGGATTAGGATAAGTCTCTGAAATCGTCAATCAGAATGACTTCAAACTTTCCATTCGTAGACAAATACTAGGCAATAAATATAGATGAATTAGACACACAACTAATAGGAAATCTCTTCTTTGGAACGAATCCATGGATTTTGGAACAACAATGCGTGTTTATAAAAATACTGCTAACATAATAGATATTGAACTTTTGATGAGAAAAATAATCATACCCTTTTCCTCAGAATATTTTTTTTTTACCTCGTTTCACTTGTGTTTATTTAATTTCCTTTGAGAAATATGGCAACGCCGATCCTTACCTTCCGGTTTACCGGATTGAGCAGAAGTTCAATCATATCTCCATGATGCCGGCTCTTTCTCGTCCTGCAACAAACACGAAACAGCTATGATATTTCATTCATCTCGTGGACATCAATAGCTTGCGCTAGGTATACGTCAGCTGCGGGATAATAAGTTTTGCGATGTTGTCGGAAATTGAATTTTGGTCCGTTTATTCTGTTCGAACCGTTGGAAAGCGTCTCGATATTTTAATATATTTGAAAAGGGTTGTTTTTTGCTATTATTTTGACAGTTCCTAAAAAATAGTTGAAAATTGATGATGAAGTATATGCTGTTTTTATTGAATTTTAATATTTAATTTTTGTTTTCGTTTTAAAAAAACTGATTGAGCTGTTGGAAGTCTTCAGTCACAGAGGATACGTTTGCTAGAAAATCTTGGAAAAAGATCGGGTTATATACAGTTTGGGGCGACTGTGGGCTATATATTATCAGAATAATAAAAAATATAGGGGATTGTTTCTGCATGTTGGAAAACCTAAAAATCGATTTTGACACACGTCACTTGACTACCAGTATGACGACAATTTGGAAAAATGGATTACGTATAATTTAATTCGAGGCCAACATGCGTAATTTGAAATATTTATTTTAAAAAATTGAAAATTGTAATTTTTTATAAATATTTTTTATTGATTTTTTGGTCTCAATTAATTTTCACGGATCACTCTAAACTTATGTGGGAATGTGTATAGAAACAAATCATAGATAGTTCTTGGGTATGAAAAGAAATGGAAACAGGTACTATGTTATATACATTTTTCCGTCGACCGTTCATTTATGATTTATTTTAACGCAATCAAAATCGTTGATTAATGACCCCTGTTAATGAATGATTTTCTATTAATCAAGGATTTCATTATATGCAACCCAACATACATTGCTCTAATACATTTTATATTGGTTAGTACTATGTCATTATTTGTCAATTCTGAAATAAAATTTCAGAAAATCTTCAATACACCAGTTGTCTTGAAATTATAGAAAGTCGCGTGGCGTAATAGTAACATTGGCCAGACAGCCGAGAGAGGTTTTTTCAATTCGAAAAAATAAAATAAAACTACCTCTAAAGAAAATTAAACTGTCTGAGTTAATATAAATAGAAAATAGTGATTGTTTTTTATCGTATCGTTATATAAACATTTTGAATTTTGAAAGTAAGATATCTCTATTTTTGAAAACTACGGTCGACGGAAAAGTTTTGTGACAAATTCCTGAATTAAAATGGCAATTAATCTCGAACATTAAGGCACTCATTCCGCTCACGCGTTATATTATGTCGATTGTTAATCGCGCTTATTAATACACTTGTTCGTTGAATGATTATTTTATTTATAATGTTTGAGATTGTTAATCGACATTTTAATTCACGAGTTTGTTACAAAACTTTTCCGTCGACAGAAGTTTTCAAAAATACAGATATCTTATTTTCAATGTTTATTTATTTAACGTTACGATAAAAAAACAATCACTATTTCCTATTTATACTAACTCTACTCAAAGATAGTTTAATTTTTCTCAGTGGTAGTTTTATTTTATTTTTTATCATTTATTTTCAAATTGAAATAAAAAAAAAAAAAATTCCCTCGGTGGGTTTTGAACTCTCGACCTCAGTGTTGTAAGCCAGGTGCACTTTACCATTACGCCACGGGACCATATATAAATTGGAGTGACAACTGGTGTAATGAACATTTTCTAAAATTTTATTTGAAAATTTACAAATACATAATGACAGATACTAACCAATATAAAATGTATAAGAGCAATGTATGTTGGGTTCATTAATCAACGATTTTGAGTGCGTTAAAATAAATCATAAATGAACGGTAGGCGGAAATAACTATTAAATATATACACATACATTTGAAAAAAAACTTTTACTCATTTGAAGTGTAAATTCTTCTACAGCAAAAAATAAACAATTTTCGTATAAGATTAGTTTCAATGTTTTAATAGTAGGTATGAGATATAATAACGATTTGTTTGGCACCAGGTAATTTCCTTATTCTTTCTTTATTATTGAAACTCGAGAATAACCTTACTGAAAGTGAAACATTGTCTTTTAAACAAACGTAATTATTTGAGTTAGAATTAGTGTAAATAATTTAATGCGGTGCCAGTTACCGGTCTTCTCAATATATTCTACGGCATCTAGTATACTCACCAAGATATATCTGATCTGACAAATCCTTGTATAGAAAAGAACGTCGCCGAGCACAACTTAGCAATGATCAACATAAGGACTGGAATATTCTGCAAGGAAAAAGTTATTAGGGTGTGTTGAAAAAATTATGTCCCAAAGACGAACATTGCATTAAATATTCAGATGAAAAAATATTGGAACTTTCAGATCCTGTGGTCTACTTTTACGGCCTATTTTTCAATATTCTGTTAGCGTAATTTGACTGACATCTGAATTTGACTGGGGGTTGGAATGATTATGACATCAGCTCAAAATTTGAGCCTCAAATGAATGAATTAACTAACATCAGTCACGTAGCAGATACATTTTGACTGAGCATTGAAAAACCGGCCCTTAGGCCTTAGGCAGTTTAGTCTCTGATAATTATCTATCGGATAAACTTCTTAGGTATTTGAAAGTTATACAGTTATCAAGGATGTAATAATTCGAAGTTGTAAAAACTTCACATCCATTTTGTAAGACAGTGTTAATTCTAAAATAGCTATTAATGTAACTTGATTATTATGCAATTTAAATAAATCTCGGATGTTGCACAAGCGACGTCCTCGTTTATTAAAAACCGCATAATAATCTGGTTTTTACAACTTCGAATTATTACATGTTTTAGTATTCACATTGGGTTACAAAAAAGATGTGAAGTTTTTATGACTTCGAATTATTTTACATGCGAGCGCTTTGAACGGCAGTTATTTTAGTTATTCATTCATTGAAGTCCATAGCCAGTGTGGCTTGGCCCTTTTGAGCCTTCCATCAATTAGTAGTTGGGAGTGTTAATGTTGTATGGTAAGAATTGTATCTTGTATTATTAACTTAGTTATCCCCCTGGGTATATATAACTTTGCCCCAATTGATATTCACAGAAAAAAAATTGGTACCTGAATACAATGAAAAAGTTCAGTGACTTAATGAATATTTTTATCAATAGTGGTCCAATGAACGCAATCGTTATGTCAATGTACCACTGGTTATCCATACTATGAATACGGATTTTAATAATATCAATGAATGCTTTCATTGATATCATGATCAAGTACATTAAATAGGTTCGTTTTGGTAATGAATTCCATTCATCAAATGAATAAAGAGTGATAACCCAAGCAATGAATTGTATTCGTTCAACTGATGAAACTGATCAGATTAATTATTGTTCGTTCTTCGAATAAATGTTGTATGATTGATATAATGATTTAGATTATTTCGACGATGGATATTTTTCATCAATTCAATGAATGGTGTTTATTGATAATCGGTTACTATAATGCAAGGTTCGTTGGGGTAATTATTTCCATTCATCAAACGAATGAAGAGTGTTCACCCAAGCAATAAATTGTATTCGTTCAACTGATGAAACTGTATTCATCAAATTGGTTATTATTGTCCATTCTTCGAAT
This sequence comes from Chrysolina haemoptera, assembly GCA_958298965.1. Taxonomy (NCBI): domain Eukaryota; kingdom Metazoa; phylum Arthropoda; class Insecta; order Coleoptera; family Chrysomelidae; genus Chrysolina; species Chrysolina haemoptera. The sequence continues at coordinate 10,076,591 of OY282602.1, read as the reverse complement.
GAATGCTGTATGATTGATATAATGATTCAGATCAGTTCGACAATGGATATTTTTCATCAATCCAATGAACGGTAATTATTAAGTATCGGTTATTCCTTGATTCAATAATTGATATACATTAAATCTATGTTTCAGTTTATTCTCGTGATGCTTTCACACATTGAACTAATTATTTTGTTAATCATTTGAATAAGTGGTATTTATTCAATCATTGCATAGCATTCGTAAATGCAATGAAGACCTCCCACTGATATTGAGCATACAGTGAGTTTCCGAAAGATATGCAAAATAATTAACATGCATTCATCAGAACATCGCAATCCTGATTGGAAGGCGTATCTCCAAGTTATCTTTTATTTCGGCTGGCTCCTTTCGGGCCTCTTCGGATGTCTCTGTAGTCTGTGCTACCTGAGAAGATGCTTCAACGATCGTCTCTCTAGTGGAGGCGCTGTGTACTACCAGCTAAAGCTAACTTGCCAGCAACGGAGATTTCTATGCAAGGATTCGGCTGAACAGATGCCGGCAAAATTTATGAGTATATTTAAACACGAGATGGCTTGGTTCGACATAAGGCTTATTATTATATTCATGAACATATTAATTACGGAGTTATAGAATGGAAGGAAAATGTTGCTTCTATCTGCCTAACAAAACTGGGACTTATAGTAACTTCGTTACACCTTCTATGATCTTTCCATAGCCCCAATAAAACCTGTGTGTAGAACTGAAAATAGATTATCATTGATTTCGATAAACTTGGATTCATTGTAACAGAAAAATCATCTCTGGGACCATTAATTACGTTCATTGATATGATGAACAATTTCAAATGGATTCAGTGTACCCCTTTCATTACCTCAATGAACTTTTCCATAGCAGCAACGAAACCTGTTCATAAATGTAAAAAAAATATCATCTTTGATCTCAATGAACTTGAATCATTGTCACGATGAAAAATGTATTGTGCCAATGAACGGAAAGGTAATAAACGGTATTCATTGATATTATATACCACATTTTTTTCATGAAATAATATACATTGTTCCAATGTACTTTTTTCTTCATTTTAATAATATTTTTCAAAGCCGTAACGAAATATGTTCATAGGTCTGAAATTAGATCATCATTGATCTCAGTGTACCCCTTTCCTCACCTCAATAATCTTTTCCGCAGGAGCAACGAAAACTGTCCATAAATGTAAGAAACGATCATTTCTGATCTCAATAAACTTGAATTCGTTGTATCAATAAATAACTACAAAAGTCAGTGAATATTTATTCATTGCCACGATGAAAAATGTATTTTGCCAATGAAAGGAGAGGTAAAAAACGGCATTTATTGATATAACGTACCACATTTTGTTCAGTGTTTGAATAAATGTTTTGTATTTTGTTATTATCTACGAGTAGCAAATGGTATCAACTTTATTTAATGCCCTTTTTGTGACATTTGGTGGAGGCGCCGGACAGCTCTACTTAACACATTCGTGGACAGACCTGCTGTAGCCGTCATGAGCGCTGCAACACGCCTGGCCTGCTATAGCAATCATTTCATATTGTGCCGAACCGTCCCCAGCAGACCTAATATACGTGTTATTCATATGACGGTCTTTAACGTGTGTCCCAGTAGACAAAAGAAAACGGTATTTTGATAGCGTGCGACTACAAGAATTCTCCCAGAATAAAAAAAAGGGGTAGACGCTTTAAAATGCAAGTATCTTCATGCAGTTCTCACTCAGTATTGGGGCGACGTAAATATGCGTAAATTGACTGTCTGAAATGTTTTGTTTTGAGTTTTTTATTTCATAATCAGAGTGCTACAAATCACCATAATATTCTTCTGCTTCTAAGGAAAATGTTTTGGAAAAATGTGTTTCCTAGTTTGAGAGTTGACATATTTACGTTCTTCTTTAATTAGCATTAGCATATATTTTCCTATATTTCGAGGGATTATTCTTTCAGTTGAAAATTAACAGTCTCCTTCGGCTTTTCATTTTTTTTGTGACGAGTATAGCATGCCCGTCACAGTTTTTTTGTGTATTGGGACAGAACTGCATAGGTTTTTTCTTCAAAAAATACTAAACAAACATTTTAATTTTATTTAATTCGTAACATTTGGACAAAAATAAACTCGATTCTTTATAAAAATGGGTGATGATTTTTTGTTCGAACTCCTACTGTACACGAATGTGTTAAACTGCTAGAACTGTGAAGATGACATCACCGACTTCTGTTGAAAGCGGCGCTCGCATTTAATAATTCGAAGCCATAAAAAACTTCACATCCTTTTTGTAACCCAACGTGAATACTAAAACATTGAAATAAAGGAAACCTAGTTGCATCAATAAGAAAGAAAATATATTATATTTAAAATTTTATTTATTCATACTATAATTATTTCAAAAATAAAAAAAAATTGTTATTCCAAAGTTATAATTTTTCACTTCTGTCGTCATTCCCATTACCGCCTATTTTTTTGTATTGTGATCGTATTCAATCATTATATTGTTGTATTATGAGACCCCTTGATCAACAATGTACTCATTCGTTATTTTTTTCTTTCGCAGTTCCGCCATGGGCGAAGGCAACGGACTCATTGACCACCACGACATCCACGGCTCCCTGCTGCCCCTCAATGGTAGCCCTTCGGGTTCGTCTGGCCGCAGCACGCCCAACAACACCAATGACCCCGCGCCCGGCAAACTATTCGTCGGCGGTCTGAGCTGGCAGACGTCCAGCGAGAAGCTCAAGGAATATTTCGGGATGTTCGGAAACGTTACCGACGTTCTCATTATGAAGGATCCCGTCACTCAGGTGAGGAAAAACCGAGGGGGAAGTAACTCGTTCATTAGGTGCACATCATATTATTTTCATTACTTCATTACTCATAATAGGGAGTTTTTAAGCCACTTAAAATAACGTTGGAAAATAACAGCTTTTGTGGTTATTCTCAATAATGATAAGGATAACGACTGGTTGATTTTAAAGAGTTTTTGGAACGTAAAGGAAGATAACGTTAAAATCAGTTAAGAAACTAAACATAACCTATGAGTTTTGACGTTAGCAAAAGGTCATTTTGTTGATATACTTCTTTAAAATTGATGAAAATATTGAAATTATCATAAGAAGGGGGCAGGAATATAACCACAAAACGATAACCACAAACTTCGTTATTCTAATCCCTCGTTAATAACGTTGGACGTTATCGCTATTTGTTTTGCCTCCCCTGATTTCCCTTACTGCGCAGTCGCACAAATAACGATAACGACAAAAGTTGTTATTTTAAGTGGCCTAAAAACTCCCGAAATGTCCCGAGCATTAGACCGCTTAGCCATTACAGATTCACGATTGAAACGTTTACATGAAAAATTTACGCTAATCAAAATAGTCAAATCGCATATCATGCCCCTTCAATAGTTTTTTAGAGAATAACCTGGCCCCTAAAACTTTCCTTATTATTTTTCATTGAAAGTAATTAGTAATTAGGTGTACAAAAAATTACTAGTTGTTTCCGCCTCGGGAAAAACCGTCTGGTGGATTTGTGGTTTTTTTACTTTCAAATTGTGAATATCGTGTTAGCTCAGTTTGACTGCCAGCTGAATTTGACTGGTGGTTAGAATGAATGTGGGTTTCGCTAAAATTCAGTAATCTCAGGAATAAACTCACAGTCTAACTGTCAGTCACGTAGCAGAGAAATTTCACTGACCAATGATAAACCGGCAGTCCTGTATTCACGAACTCACGTAATAATCCAGTACGATTGGGTTTTGAGACAAGAATCGATTGTAGCACCACCAAACTTGGCATGCTAGTAGATTGAACGCCGATATCAAATTTCAGGTTCACCCTTAGCCGCCGCTGAACGTTCTGGCGGAGCCGAATATTTGAGTGGTCATAACTCTGCTAAAAATGATCGGAGAAGAAAAATGAAGGGTCCATATCGTTTCTGAAGACTCCAAAAAACAAAATGGCGGCTTTAGAATCGGTCATAATTCCAAATCTTGCCTGCCATTCTAAAGCCGCCATTTTGTTTTTTGCCTCAGAAAAATTCCATAATTCATTGTCACCGAATTTATGTTAAATTAGCTTGCGAATGAAGTATCATAATTTGGAATACGGAACAGTTGTTTTTCCAGCAAGAGGGCGCCAAAATAGGAAGTTAGGTAGCGAAAATTGACATGGCTGAATTCCTTATGAAATTACCTTTTTAATGATGTGTCACACACACTTCTTTCCGTATTCAAATTGTTTGGGTGATAGTGACCAAGGGGAGGGGGGAGAGGTATGACAGTTGAGGTTATGATAGGAAGATTCCCCCCTTGGATTAAAAATCGACGTGTTTTTGCATTTGTTTCAGAACACATGCGTTTTGAAGATATTCGATCTTTTTCGTTTTCGGTGCCCCACCCTGTATATATTTAATAAGACCATTGAAGTGCAAACTTGAAATCATATACTTAATTTTTTATGTAGAATGTGTATGAGCAATTATTTTCAACATTTACTGAAGAAATTTCCCGGGATTATGGGTGAGTTGAACACTGAGGCAGGAGTAAAACCCAGTTTTTTCTTTGGCATGTATAAGTGAGACTTGTCTCAGTAGCCTTAAATCGTTGTATATGGTCCAAAGATGGTATTGATTCCTACTCCAGTATAATTATTTCATATCAACTAAAATATCCATGACTTTTGGATCCTCCGTAAATATCGTAGAAGGGTTTTGTTAAGTGGGACAAAACACATTTTAGGTACTCATATACTCACATGTTATATTTGCATGAGGAAGTAGAAGTTTTCAGGAACGATATGCACTTTTTCTTTTCCTTCTGCTATAATTTTTAGCAAAGGCTATTTCATAGCTAAGCTTTTTTCTGAAACCTGATTGTACAGTGTTTACTATTTCATTTTCTATGAAACCTACTAACTAGTTGTTAACACACTACTTTTTCTGTTTTTTTTTCAATAAACCTCAGCATATTAACAGGTATTAAGTCCGAAGTTTGTGCGTTGTTTCTTCATATTTTAATAGGTTTTGCGCTGTTTAAAAATATCTTGTAATCTAACACTGATGAAGATTATTGTGAATCTATAATGATGCGTTATCTAATGATTGATTTTTTTTCTAGAGGAGTCGTGGATTTGGATTCATCACATTTTCGGAGCCCTCAAGCGTCGACAACGTCTTGAAGGTTCCCATCCACACATTGGACGGCAAAAAAATCGACCCGAAGCACGCCACGCCCAAGAACCGACCCAAGCAACCCAACAAGACCAAGAAGATATTCGTCGGGGGCGTTAGCCAAGACACATCCGCCGACGAAGTGAAGGCCTATTTCAGTCAATTCGGAAAAGTAGAAGAGACAGTGATGCTCATGGACCAACAAACAAAAAGACACAGAGGCTTCGGCTTCGTCACCTTCGAAAACGAAGACGTGGTGGACAGAGTATGCGAGATCCACTTCCACACAATAAAGAACAAGAAAGTGGAATGCAAGAAAGCGCAGCCCAAAGAGGCAGTCCAAGCGAGCGCTCAGTTACTCGGTAAGAGATTGATGCTGGGCGGTCTAGGTATGCGTATGGCTGCCCCTGCTCCCGGAACTCTAACCGTCAATCCCCTGGCCACGATGCAAGCTCAGGCCCATGTTCAAGCTGCCCACGCTGCCGCAGCAGCCGCCCAAGCCCAGTCTGCCGCAGTAAACTATGGTAAACTCTTCGGAGGCTACCACCCTCACTTGGCCAGCTATCGTTACTCACCATACCCCATGACTGCCATGAGTGCCGGCGTGGGTGCTCCAGGTGCTCCGGCTAATCCCACACAAGCTCCAGGCACCGCTTCGACTTTGGCGCCCCCGGTAGCAGCCAGTCCGTATCAGGGTTATAATCTCACGAATGTGGATATGTCAACGTTCCAAGGTGTCGATTGGGGCTCCATGTACGGCGTAGGAATGTTCATCTGAATGCATACTCTGTTGCTCAAACTGTTGTTTCGTATTACTTGTTTTAAGTGTGTAGGGTGCGTGTTGGGTCACCCACAGGACTTCCAAACAATACATTTCCAATTGTCAATGGCGGCGTCTACGCCACTGTATTTTAACAAAATTTATGGCGATCTTTGTGTATATAGATGGAATCTCATTGCGATGTGCTAGGGGCAGTTATCTGAAGTATCACACCTCTGCTTGAATACTCTTGTTTGTTTGATGCCGCCTTCTGCTCATCTAGCATTTCGGCAATAACTCGCAATAATCAGTATTACTTGAAAGCAGTGCTGTTCAAATTTCCGTATTATAATTATAATCCTGATATTCCTGTTGGATGGCAATAATAATAATTGATAAATTATTTATAACCAAACGATTTTGAAGGTTGTGTTGAGTGTACTTAAATTATTATCTCTAGTAAGTACTTAATTTATTATTGTATTCACCATTTGACTGATAGAACAGTACTTCTTGTGTATCGAGTTTGTCAGTTATCTACTACTTATTGATATTATACTCTGTTGATCGATCTCATTCGTTATTGGATTCTAGTGAGTAGGGTGTGCCAGGCAGGTTATTCACAAAATGTTTTATGAAAGTGAGCAGAACCTATCGGTTCGACGTAGAATACTGATATTGTTCAGATTTTTGAGTCTGACTAGATTTTTTATTAAAACAATGGCTGTCAATTTTAAAATTTGAATAGACTTAGTTTAGATATACAGGGAGTTTCGAAATTTTACTGCCGTACATCATAATCTCTTCCACTGATTTTCAAAATAGTGTTTTTTTTTATACTCAAAGCATTGAAGATCAAATGTTGAAAAAATTATAATTTGTGAAGGTACCGTGCCATTTTCGGTATATGCCACCTGGAGCTTTAAGATCTATATTTTTTTAGTAATTATGATCATCCTTTTTCTCCATTTGCTTATAATGAAAGTTGCCTCCACTTTCTTCTACTATTTTCAGTGAGCGTATAATGAAGTAAATAATAGCCATATTATGCGAATAGAATACTATACTATATCCACGACTCTTTGAAAATACTATGAAAATGGATCACAATTTATTATCTCTACATGTGAGTGACAGAATCAAAACATTGAACTTATATTGTGTGAATCATTTGAAATGAAAGCACCTTTAAAGAACATACATTTTCCAACTGATTGGAAGTCAGTCGGAAGTCCACTAGGGTTCTGAATCTCATGAACAAGTCTAAATCTTCAAAGCCAACTATTCTTGTATTTTAAGATCAGAAAATTAAAAAAACTATTAGCAATTTTTTTGTTTGAAAAATCCTACGCACCACTGAATTCTGACGAAAGGTTTCTGTCAGAATAATTATGTAGAAATTTGTCCATCAATGAAAAAGTAATATTACTATTATGAACAAAAAAAATTAGTACCAACTAACATGTAGATATTTGGAACCTTTGGTGTGATGACAATTCAAAATTATATAAAATACACCAAAATTATTGTTGTCAGGGGAGTACTATAGGCCTTCTTGGCCGCAGTGCTTATTATCAATAACACCTGAATAAAAAGCATGACTTCACTTCATCCCGTTTTGATCAAGTTTGTTTGAGATGTGGGAAACACTTTGAATTCATAATTGAAAATAAAATTCCAACTGGCAAAACTAAGTGATAGACATTTACTGAACTATTTACCAAATAACTTGCTTACTTTCATTCATTGAGAATTTCAGCTTATGTAAATCTGGTTCCGACTGTTGGAACTACATACAAGTTTAGGAAGAAAGCGGGGATTTGTATTCTTGTAAGATACGAAAGCCTCTGTCTTTTCATATAAAAATATTGAAGACTGTTCCAATTATGTTTTATTTTTAATAGAATAGTGCATTTTCAAAAAAGTACCCATGAAAACTCGATGAATATAAATATGAGAGAAATATGAATCATAGCGGCGGTAAAATTTTGAAATATTTTAAATAATTTTCACCTACGGCAATTCTACTTAAAATTATTAAGCAACGTGGCGATTATTATAAAATAAAAAATAATTCACCATTGGCTATTCTGCTTTGATCAAAAGCGACCGTCAAGTGATTTTAACTGCCATTTTTGTGAATGATCTGTTTTCCACAATTAAAATTACTGAAATCTTTAGTACAGCTGCGCCATAACTTGCCGAGCAATGATCGGCTCATCAGTCTTACCTTTATTTTTGTTTTTCACAATTCTGCAGATCTAGTCAAGGTAACATCGCCTTCGCTATATCATCACTTCCCTAACCATAAGGCAGACGAATCTGCCTACATTCCATTCCGTATTAGCTGTGCATCGAGTTTTTCAATACGTGTGATTTGCGGACCAAATGCGTCTGGCCTGGCCAAGTGCCGTGGCTCAGCGAAACTAAGAGCAGCCTTACACTATTAAATAGGTTACAGGCTGTGGAATCTGACGATGTGTTGGATTGTCTATAAAAGCAGCAACACGATTTTCAAACTAGTTCATTAGAATGCTATCGAAGGACTTCAAATGGCAGCTCAGATCTTTGGGATCCAAAGGCAGCAAGTGAATATATTGTTCTCAGTTAACATGAAGTTACTATCTAGTGTAGCTTATATACAGATGGAAAAACAGTAATAGTTAGAAAGCCGCGGGTTCTGAGAAGCGATGACCCACCTACCCCCTTCTCTTGGCGAGGTGAAAGTACATCCCTCAAAAATCTCAAGTTATTCTCAAGGATTTTTGAAATGGGCCGTACGAAGGGAATATGTATATCGACTTTTGCTACCATTTCAGGGGCCAGAAAACCAAATTTTCAAAGGAAAGCCAACTTTGGTTGCTTTAGTGGTTAATGATAACGGGAATATATTTCAACCACTATATAAGGACCCCCAAAAGCCAAATAATCTATTTGAGTGAGGAAGAGCACATAAATAAACTAAGTGAAATGAAAGAATGCCACCAAATGAATTAACTCTTTGACGTTAGGCTCGTTAACAGTTTACAAATAAATAAAGTTATGACCAGTTCTTATAAAAAAATAAATAAGTTATTAACAATACTATTATTATTAACGAAAAGCCCTTATATAGGAGTTGAAATATATTCCTGTCATCATCAACTACTAGTTGAGGTAAATTTAAGTGAAAAGTGAATTATCCATGAGAAAATGCTTTAAAAGAAAAATATTAATAGAGGAAATTAAAAGGGGTGGTAGGGCGTGAAAAGTTAGCCAAAAAGTCTTCCCTTTGGAAATAATGTTTTATGTCGACTGAAGAATTTCAATGCAAAATTTGGAAGCTTAAATTTGAACCCAGGTGCAGTTTTCGATTTTTCAACCAGCTAAAAAAGTGTTCCGCACGGATATTCCCGATAACAAAGTAAAGAAACATAAAATTAAGCATATATGACACGTCGAATTTTTGCGATGATCAATTTTGGGACCCAAAATTTTCAAAAATAGGTTTTGAGTAGTGTGCCTCAACCAAATCTTTTCCCGCTTTGTCAAATGATTAATACTCACTTTCTAAGCAAAATGATCATAACTTAAGACATATAGAAATCGTCAAAAATTCAATAGACACTTTTCCTTCGTACTGGAGTGGCCCATGCTCGATTACAAAAATATTTGGAATTTTGGGGGGTATTCGAGGGATGGACTTTCAACTCGCCAAACGGAAGTCGTATAGCTTCTCATCGCGGTGTTAAACCCGCGACTCTCTAACTATGAGAGCGATGTTCAAATAATTATATTGATTGGTCTTTATTCTGACTTAAACTGAACTGATTTGCTCTTAGTTTCGTTTCGCTCATTTTTAATGGTTCATACCTACTGATGTTTTTATATTGTATGCTTAGAATTAGTGAAGCCCGGGGGCAACATTAATCAGGTGATGCCTTGTGATAGTTGTTGGGCAGCCTAGAAAGTGTTTCCAGCCAAGCTGTATATCGATGAGTCTGTCAACTAGTTGTCTATTTCAGTGAGATCTTTTTTTATTTATAAATATTTTATAAATGGTAAAAAAATTATTGGATATTTTGAGTGGGGAATATGAGAGATGGGCATGTCATTTGGCAAACACGATTTGTACTTCAAAATTCCTGGAATAAATTTTAATAACAATTTCAAGTTTTCACAAATTTTTTTCTTTTTTTTCTTTCCAAAAATATTGTATTGTAAGTTGACAGACTGGACATTTTTATTCTGTACATCATGGTCACCTCTGTGCCAAAAACACTCAAACAAAAATGTCTGTTTCGATCTGCATCTTTGGTAGGGCATTAAATTAATTGTAAATTATTATCAAGTTGACAAGCAATAAGCGTTGTGAGACAGAATGAACCCTCTATTTTTGTAATCAATTATAAAATGTTAAGACGAATAAAATGGTTTAGTTTCACCTAACAAGTGAATCCTTGATGAGGACAGATGTATATAGTGTAGTTTTTACAGAGGGTCGGAGTGAATGTGACAAAACTAATGGTTAGGAACAAATCTAGGTATAAATATCATACCGACAGGGAGTAGGAAAATTGATTTCTGACAGTCGCGAGTTTTCTTCTCGGAAACTCTTCCCTTAACCAAAACAGTATTCAACTATTTGATGATTGTCAAAAAATACTCATCATTTTGTACTCCACTGTAACTTGTAACATAGACGTTATCGTTTAGCTATTTGTCGTACGTATTTTAAAAGTTACTGTAGCTACTTAAGGTATAATTTTTCATAGCAACTAGTTTTTAGCATATGTAGTATGTATCCTATGTGTGTAGCGTAGAGTGCGGCGTATTATGTCGCAAATGCACTGTAGTAGAGCAGTTATGAATAAAGTAGTTTCATAAAGTAGACATATTTATGCTTGATCATTCCTTTTTGATTATGCTTGACTGGCCCTAATCGGCTCTACAGTCTGCCAGACCAGCGTGATTGCTAATTTTATTAACATATAGTAGCATTTTTATTGGTTTTCCTATGTCCGATTGAAAAGTCTAAGAAAAATGTGGACACCCGAGCCTAACCCAAAAATATGTTGTTCAGTCGATACTTGATGAATATGTAATTGTAAAAATTGTAAGAACATTAAGGGACAAAAATTGTAACAAATGTTTTTTTTGTTTTTCGTTATTTTTAATTTGGAATATCCTATATTGCATGATTATCCTTTATCTGATTCACCTTGAAATTTGCTTTGAACATGTATTGCATCAACCTTCACATTCATTTAGAAATTTGGCCATTAACAGCAGGTGAACATGCTATGCAGTTGTTCATACCTAGTGTGCCACCAAATTAGCTTTGGGAAGCAACATTGTATTTTTTTTCATGTCCAAGAATTAGCTACAGAAGATGATTACTTCATCTTTTTTTATGCTATAACCCTGATTTACAGACTACTTGTCTTTTATTTTTATCTGATCTAATTTTCATTTCTTATTGCAAAATTATTATCTGTGTATCTGTTGAATGCTAGAACTTTTATAATGGTCCTGGAAGATGACTGTACTGGGTAGTCAAACACTCAAAGTTGGCCAAAAAAATAGAGAAGTCATATGATAATATTAATAGTACATTAACTTTATTGAACTGAAGCAATTCAATTCAACAAGCTATTCACCAATGTTCTTTTGCCTTAGTTTTATTATAATGAAGAATTCATTAAATAACTCAGGCTTCGACTTCAAACTGTACAATAGATATATTCGTCGGAAATTCTCTAACACTGCCTCCTAAGACCGTTCAATTACATCTGTTTGATTAGTAGGTCTTGCAAAGTAGTTCTTGTTGAAAACTTTTGTCAAGAATTTAACAGATATAATTCAACGGTCGTAGGGGTCAGTAGGTTGAAGCGAAGACTTGATTGTTCATGTCATTTATCATTATTAGTTTGATGGTCTCTTTCCTTCAAGTAGTATCAACAATTTTTTCTCTTGGAAATCGTGAAAAAAAATAGTTTTCATATCAGGTTATGTCTAGAAAAATACGAACCTTCAAGAGCTCTTCAGACACATCATCATTGATTGCCCTGATTTAATGTTATTTCTGACTCGGATGCATTTGAAGAGTTTTTGGCCGTAATTTTTTTAAACAAGCTACCATGATTGGAACAAATGTACAGTTGAGTCAGATTGGATAAAAAGCTTACCAACAACCATTGGAAATAACAAAATTGGGGTACTTCAGTTCATGCAAGAAATTGAAATCTGAAAGGCTGAAAGAAAATCGTAACATGTTAGAACATGTTAACTTTGTTGATCTCTGTATATATTTCATTTTGTAATAAGACAAGAAAATAAGCGAAAGAACTGGGTTGGTGACAATTTCCACTTTTTACATAATGTATACAAGTGACCCGGAACCAATTTACCCCCCTGTATCTTCGTTGTTATTCTATATAGATCTTTCAAATTTACTATATCTATTCGTTGTCATGAATGTACAATTTAGCAAGTATCAGACCAAATATGACACTTCTGTTTTGACCGGAAGTGCTTCCAATTTTTCAAATATTCATACTTCCAACTCACAAAATACTGATATATTTGAGATTTTATAAAAAATGACTTTTTGTATTTCCCTCGTAACGGAACACTTTCATGAAAGTGTGTTATGGAAGATATAACACTAGTATGTGAGTAACAATAATTCAATGTGAAAGTTCTCACATTATGATTTATATGCAGATGCAATTATTTTCCCAATTTTTGTTTTTCTTTTTTATCAACCGTCGGTTAGACCCTCCGATCTATATTCAAATACAAAACTTGAAAAGAACTACTTAATTTTGTTTCCTAATTATTTTTTTATGAAGATGAGTTCAATACAAATGTACATATAGGATTGAGTTATCTTCATAAAAAATTGAATAAGATACACAAATATGCAGTCTTTTCATGTTTTGTATTTCAATATAGGAGTTTCTAACATTCACAAAAAAAACATGTTAGAATTTAAATGAAATGAGTATGTTGAAAAATAAATTCAAATAAAAATTGGGAAAACAGTTAAGTCTGCATACAAATCATGGTGTGAAAACTTTAACATGGAATTATTGTTACTCACATGCTATTGTTTCATCCTCCATAGCACACTTTCATGAAAATGTTTCATTACGAGGGGAATACAAAAATTATTTTTTTATAAAATCTCAAATATATCAGTAGTTAGTAAATTGGAAGTGTGATTCTGATAATATATCATTGGAAAGGCAATTTTATACCAAATCGTAATTTTTAAGAAAAAATTGTACTTTCCATTTTGACTAAAAAAAAAATTGTATGCGCTTTCGGTCACACTAGAAGTGTCGTATTTGATCTGATACTTGCTAAATTGTACACTGATGATATCAAATAGATGTACCAAATTTGAAACATCTATACAAAATGACAACGAAGATATAGGGGGGTAAATTGGTTCCGGGTCACCCGGTATATCTGAAAACACCTGTACATTTTTAGAATTCCCACACTGATTTTCTCCATTGAATTCAAATGAACTTTGATCATACTCGGTATAAACTAAAAATATGAGATGGGCATTTATGGTTCATTATGAATTTTGCTGTTATCTGGGTGGAATGGATTCAGTTACATATTTTGACAAACAAGCTTCTATTCCAAAGTTCCTAATCAATCAATCAAGTATCATCACCAGATTTTTTTCTGGTTGTGATTTCTTGGCGTTTCAATCTGGCATGTCTAATCGGATGAAAGTCCTAGTATAGTCTAGTCTAATCACTGCTTTCTGTGATAACGGTCTGGTCACTCACTGCACGGTCTGTGTCTTTAGCTGTTTTACCGTGCCTTAACCGCGAAGCGGACCCAACCCTAGAGAATCATAGAGTGACCTATCAGTAACGCCGTAGTGAAGATTTTGGTGGTAGAGTGGTAGAACTGGCCTGTTGAATGTGTATGCAGTAGCTGTTCGTATCTATTTTATATATATCGAGTATATATACATCGAGTAGCTGAGTTTGAATTGATTCACCAAAAACAATTTTATTGTAAGCTTCTTCCAAAATATCACTCTGTGGTGTTTTATTCTACATTGCACTGTTTGCTTACACTATTTAATAAATTAATAGATAAATTGAAGATTTTAGTGCTTGTGAATATGTATATACTTACCAATATTTCGTAAACTTCATTGTGGTGTATATATAGTTTATTGTATCTAAATACAAAGGGATATTGATTACCTTACTGTAACTTTTGATAACACAATTTGGATATTTTATAGAGCCTTGTCCTCATTGCCTTTGAACCTTCATTGATAAGTAATTTAATATGCTGCATTTTTGGGTCCGTATATACTTGGGAAAAATCTTCTGAATTTCTAGAAGAGTAAAAGTCCTATATATATTGAACAAAATGTATACTTGGAACGAATAGTAGTTCGTTTATGTAAAAGTGTGAAGAAATTTGTAATTGTAGGCCTAAACAAATTCTCTAATTATACTTGTAAATATTTTAAATTAACAACACATGAAAAATATATAAAAATATGCCAACCAAAATGAAACCAAACAAAAAAAAAACAGGTCTGTTGAATAAAGTCAATCACAAAATATCTCATTTGATTAGAGTACAGAGGAACAATTATGAGGAAATAAATCAGTTCACTCTCCATCCACAAACTCCACTTCTTCAAAAATAACTAATGTAATTATTTAACGGAAAATATTTATAAAAAAATATATATAAATTTTTGAATGTCTACAACAGTAGATGAAACATGGGGTGATGAACGCCTGTGGTGTCACTCAATGAGAAAAATAAAAAAAATTCCCGCTCACACAATTTTTTGTACATATTGCTTGGTGTGCAATGTGTGTACTTCCTGAATGAGGACGAATTTATAATTTATTATTATGTATTAAAATACAAATAAAAGCTTTCTGAAACACAGAACTACGTCACTATCACTCGACGCGCGTTTCGTCAACAAAGCCTACTACAACTGAACGCGCGTCGAGTGAAAGTGACGTAGTTTTGGTGTTTTGGCTAGCTTTTAATTCTTGAATTGTGTTCACACCAAAGGTTCCAAATATTCATTTATTCAATGTATTATTATGTTATAATTATAAAATAGATTATTATTATTTTATATACTACAAATCTAATTTTCCATTGTTTATCATACAGTGTGACCCATTCAAAATGGAAGCACTTTTATGAAACGTACATTTTTCTGCCGATTGGAAGTACATATTATTGTTTCATTTGTTATGACATTCAAAAAATCCACTAGGGCACCTCTTCTCATGAATGAATCTTGATTTTCAGGGTAAACTATTCTCATTTTTTAAGGTAAAAAAGGTGATTTTTTTCCTTGCAATGCGTACATGAATGAAAAAGTTATAAGTGAATATAATTTGAAAAGTGTCATTTAATCAACCGACTACTTCAATTTTAGACCATTTATCAAAATTTTGACTAGACCACCCAATTCCGAAATTCCCCAAATACCACTGATCAGAATTTCATTAAAATATATTTATAAATATAAAAAATTACCAGATTATAAAATTTGAAAAAAAATATTAGAATTGCAGAAAAAAATTATTTTACTTAATTTTAATCAGTGATATTTTGAGATTTCCTGAAACCAGCGGTGTTCTCAGAGTTTTGATGAATGTTCTGAAACTGAACTTAAACTGTTCTATTGATAGACCCTCTTCAACAGAATTTTTACATTTACCATTTGAAAATGACGTGTTCAAGAGGTTAATCTTTTTCTAAAAAAAAAAAAATATTTTTTTGGATTCTGACCTTGCAAAATGAGAATATCTGGCCCTGAAATTTGGTGTCGTAATGGACTTTTTGAATGTCTACCCGATGAAACAAAAAACCATTCCAATCGGCCGAAAAATATTCGTTTTATGGGGGTTTTATAGATTTGCATTTAAGAATATATTTACCCGAAAATATGTGATAGAAGGAAATATTTGTTTTCAACTCTTGGATTACCTACTAAATGTGTGTGATTGTATATTCCATAGTTTCATTGAATTATTTTGGTAGCTGTAGATGAAACGGATAGTTTTGAAAGTCATATTCAGTGAAGAAACTAACTTCTGATTTCTCATTATATACATTTTTTAAATTGAAACTATGGTTGAGATCGCAAATGGCTTCGAAGCAACAATTAAATTGTTTTTGATGAATCATGTAAAAACCAACGAAATAACGTATCGGTAGAGAGACAATTGGACTTGATGACCAAAATACAAGATTGTTTGCTTGACAGAGTTGCCTTGTTGTCTTCCTTATCCTATCGAATGGTAGGTGTATTTCAATAATTCTAACTGTACAATAAATTAATATCTGTAGATTCTTGTAGTTACCAGGCCTAAGATATTAGTCTTACATATCCTATACATAATTAAAATATAGACTAACAGACAATGTAACATGACAATTTTCGGAGGATCAATTAAGTAAAATATTTTCAAAATTATCTGTATATAATCGAACAAAGTACGTATAATTATTATTGTTAACTGATGATAAAATAAGCAGCATTCCAGACAAAGTGTAACTCATGTGATGTACAAATTTACCATTATTTAATTATTTATAAAATAAATATCAATTTATCGACAATTTTACTTTGGTCTCAGATTATGTTACTGGTTCTGGACTTTATAAAGTTATCTCTTTCATTTCCCAATCATTTGATGTTCACCGTCTACAAAGAAAGAATATCAAGGTAAGTGAATTTTTTTTAAATTGTTTCAGCCGATTCTTATAAATTCGTTAAAAAATTCAATTCACTTCAAAAAGGTGCTTTGCTGACTTATTTTAAATTTGGTCCTGCTTATAAAGTAATGAAAGTATTATGAGATTTAGAACAAAAAAGTTTGATCTTGTATAGACATATCAATCAATAAAAGAAAAAATTACAATGAAGGCACTTGCCGATGAAAACCAGAAAAAATTAGGCAAACAAAATAACTGGAAATTAATTAATATGTTGGGTGAAGTAAACTGAAGAAATTTAAAATGGTGGATGTGACCACACAAAATACCAAACGATTTAATTACAAATTATTTTTATAATAATAGAACTTGAACAAAACGAAATTCTCAATGAAACAGCAAACAAAACAAACATAATAAATAATGTAAATAACCATTTAGTAAAAAAATTGAAAAAAAAACTCAAAATAATCGTTCTTAATATAAGTGGGTGGAAAATAAAACACTTTGATGCTTAATATTAAGACCAAAGAGAGGCAAGACAAATTATTCATATAATAATAAAACATCCACATAAGGATTTGAAATTATAAAATTTGTGAATCTTTCATAAAAAAAAATTTTTGTTTTGTAAGAAATTTTTATTTTTTCACAGCTTGTTATCATGTAAGCCTATACAAAATAAATTTCAATTTCTAAAAATATCTTTTACGGATATGTGATACCTGTACAATTAAAAGGTTAAGAATATGTTTATTCATTTTCTATAAATTTGACTGGGCCTCGACGCATAAGTTATATTTATACAACATATGGTTGGCACAACTGCTACACACCTCTGTGAAAGGTACCGCGCGCCGCTACCCGTATAACGAAAAATAAATAATCTTCTGGTTGTTTTATTTCAAAGTATAATGTCTGGAAAGATCGAAGTTGTTGCAACAAATATATGCTTGCCGTTCCGATTCAACTTTACTCCTTTGGAGTGGCGAAATTAACTCTGCGACAATTCGACATAAAAACTCTAAAAAGATATATTCATAGGAGCCTGCGTTCTAAATCGCCCGTTCCACGGTTATACTACCCCAGATAACAGGCAGTCCTTATGGAATCCTGAGTTTGTCTGTCGAGATGGCAAAGTTGTTAATCGGATTCAGAAAATAAAAATACAATACTAAAATATTTCAGAACAAAAGAATGGTAAATAAGTTTACTTCAAATTAAAAACAAATGGTCTTACTTACGTAGTTTGACCTGAACACGAATCTGAAACAATTTCGTGGCGATCTCAAGTACTTTTAGAGTTATGCTCTTCTGGATCTTAAAAATCGATAATTTCCAGCTAAAAATTGCGCAAAATGCCTCCTTTTTGTCTACCTTTTTTTCAGATGCTAATCAACAGCTACTTCACAAATATACAAGTCCCACAAAAAAAATCGACCTTATTAGATATAACCATAAACATCTACATGTTAGTTATTTTTGTTCTTATATTGGTGAGCTGTTCACCTGTAAATAACTTTCCCTTCATTTATATGCTCATATTTGAATTTGAATTTTCGGCGGATTACTATCATTGTTGGTTATATAAGAAGGTGCAATTTTTGTGTAAAACTGTGTTTTTTGTTGTAATTTTAGAATGGATCACGAATAATTTTCCTAGTAAATTTTGTCAAATCCTAAATAGTGGGAGTCCCAGAACTTACAGTTTATACCTCATACCTGATGAGTTGAACGTAACTAAAATAATACCTAGTATATGTATTATCAACTTACACAAGGTTGTCTTCCGTAGAATCCCCAGGAAAAGAAATTGTTCTGAAAAATAAAGTGAGTGATTTTTATGTGGTATTTTCAAAATAAATGGGAAATAACTTACTCCTGGTGAAAATAGAGGCTGACCGGTGAACTGGAATTGAAAATGAATAAGAAAAAGTTTTTTGAAATGTACAAATACATACGACAGAGGGTATCCATTTCTCGGACATTTCGTAATTTAACACTGGAAATTTCGCTATTTTGAATAATATTGAATTCACTTGAATTTGAATGTTACAGAATGACAAATTTGACATTCCGTCAATGAAATCAACGTGATTATCAGAAAAAAATTGAAACATGCGATATAAAGGCCGATTCAGATAGATGGGTGCCCACGCAGGGTTTATTGAGCACGTGCAATTTACAATCATATGTGTTTTTGACCCGCGTGCCTGAAAACTGCAAGACCACTCACATACGTGCCTTTCAATTGCGTTTTTATCATAAGATCATATTTTCTCCGATTCTGTATTAATTTTCTCAATACTGGAGGAACGACATTTGAGTTTTTCAAATTATCCCACCAACGGTGAATCTTTCATTATGTGAACTAGAAAATGTTCTAATTTTGTGCGTGCCAGCATATTTTTGATTAATTTGATTTCATAAAGATTTTGTTATCTATGGTATTGGCAACCCTGACAGGAATTCGTTGTTCCGTGTCCCAAGACTTCGAATTCTATCTTGGCGTTATTCAACATTTTTAATCATTACAGTGTCCAAATTTCCAAGCTCTCCTTCCAGTACCATAATGATGTTTTCAGTTCGGACTTGGAAGTCTTCATAGCCACTCAAAAAAATTTCTGAGGGTGATACGTCATTCCACTACATATTATCCTAAACGACATTCATCCATTATTTTCTCAACCAACATAGAATGTTCCATATTTTTAATGGGCCTCTCTGGATGTGTATAAGTGTTTTCCCAATGATTGGTGCGTTTTTCCCGTAGCCGTTTCCAAAACCATATGACTTCTTATTGGCTTCACAGAAATTTGTTTGAGGTCTGGGGGTGAAGCTCATCCGGTACCTGCCATCTTCGATCTTCTAAAAGTGGTCTTTTTGGACTAGTAAACGTTGTCCGTTTCTCTTCAATGAAAGAGCAACGTTGTTTTCTTCCTATCTGAGATATGTCTTTCTCGCTTATTTGCTTGTAGATGATGACTTTTCCCTACTTGGACTTCTAGATCTCCATCTCACCTAGCCGTTCCCTCTGTAGAAGGCCAGTTTTTTAGCAGTTATAACATTATCTTTGTTTTCTTTAGAAGTAAGCTGTTTGCTTTATGCTAACATATGGTCCAATAACTTATTCAATAGCACCTCGTTTGAAGAAGAATATTCGCAAAATTTAACTTCTCATGTGCCTCATATTTCTTGATTATTTTTTTTGCTACTACAATGCTGCGCTTACGATTTGATAAATACTTCTTAGACGAAAAGCATGTCTCAAATCGCCCATGAAGGATGTACTCCTTCGGTGTTTGTGGATAGGAAAGGCCAAAATTAATCAGTCGCTCTACATCGGCTGCATTCTCGTCCTTGAGATTTTGTTATCGACTTTTCAGTTGGCTCAGGTAAACTTGCTTGAGATATTGCTTCCCTTATCCAATTTCCCAAGTTTCAACGATTCTGGAATAATATCTCCATTATGGCTGGTACGTCGTTTTCAAATCCATTTGTTGTTTATTTATAAAAAATTGCTCTTTTATTCGATAGCACGTGAAACCATTAAATATAACGATATTACTAGCTCTTCCGGCCAATCTACAGCCGTATCCTCTTAAATCAATCCATGAAACGTTATTCCTGCGCATCCCGTCGCTGTGCTCGGCTGCGTCGCGACGCTGTCAGAATTGAAATCGACTCGCATTCCGCTATTCTTAGTCCACGTCGAAAACTCGAGGTGAAAAAATTGTCTTGTTGACTCAAATCACAGATCGAAGTGAAAAATATAAATGGATTGTCGATCGGCATCTCCTGAAACGTCGGAAGTTTTTTCCGAAGAAATGGACACAGTTTCCGTAAAGGAAAATAGCCTATTGAACAGAACCGTGGCGAAATACAACAATAATAATTTTAAGGTAGGGTACATGCCTGTGGAAGACACTAAACCTGGTATGAGAGGTCGCAAAACAATTGCCTTTTGGACGTTGTTGGTACTGCTGTTTATTTTGGTTATTGGAAATCTGATTTTGACGGTGACTATTATTGGAGTTCTGAAGTTGGGACAAGGTGAGTTGATAGATATTTGGGATATAAGTATTTCAAAGATTTATATTACGATATAAAAGATGAGGAATTTGTCAAACGAGGCCGTTAAGCCGAATTTGGTAACTCATCGATTATCGTAATGTTTTTCTCTCCCATATCCCTCCGAAACGGGATATTGTGGATTTATCATATATGGGATTTCTACTAACAGTTTATGAAAACAAATTTTCATGCCAATTCATTGGGAAGATATAATGCATATTTTACTTCAGCGACTGCACTGAAAGCCTTCCATTCTATTCATAAGTGATAAGTTATCAACAGTAAAAATACAAGACCTTTTTTTTTCTCAGATGAATTTCGTCATCTTTAAGTAGGTTTCGTTCTACAGCAGTTGATTTATCATGTATAATTCATAAATTATTCTCCTTGCCCTTGTTAAATACCTGAATATCGTATAGGTAAAATCATTTTAGGAAAAAATATGCAGGGAAAAAATTTATAAGTTTTCCCTCAAATATACCAAACTATTCGGATTAAAATACAGAGAGTCGCAGAATAAAGAACAAACTGGTGATTTCTCTACTTTATTTAAAAAAAAGTGCCAGCAAGTATGACAATTAGTGTGAACATGC
Organism: Chrysolina haemoptera; assembly: GCA_958298965.1. Taxonomy (NCBI): domain Eukaryota; kingdom Metazoa; phylum Arthropoda; class Insecta; order Coleoptera; family Chrysomelidae; genus Chrysolina; species Chrysolina haemoptera. The sequence continues at coordinate 10,055,264 of OY282602.1, read as the reverse complement.
AATAAATTAGATGGCTGCACTGGCGCACACAGGAATTTCTCTTGGGGGGCTCATAGAAGCCAATAAAAATAGTAAAATATGCGAATTAGGGTTCAATTCTGGGAAAAGAAAAACAATGATAAACCAAATAATACATATGTAATTTCTATAATAAAAATCATTCTGAAGGTACAAACATTTTGTGCCAAATCAACAATTGTTAAAAATCTAGCTTTCTTTCAGAAGTCATATTATCTAATATTTCCTCAGGAGACACTGATATATCTTTATGAATAAAAAATGATGCCAGACCATTCAGCCGGTTTTGCGAAGTACTACTTCTAAAGTAAAAAATATTTTTCTGACACTTTCTCTTGGGGGGGCTCAAGCCCTAAAGCCCACCCCCTGGGAGCGCCAGTGGATGGCTGTAACTCTTAACAAGATTTTAGGGCTGATGGTTCCGCTAATTTCATCCATTTCATTTCAACTTTCACACCAGTGGATGATTTTTTATTATTTCTGTACCTGAATATTCAATATTTCTTTTGTGCAGAAACGTTATGAATTTTTTTTTGTTCGAAAATATTAATATGATATTCATAAAATCTGTTGTGGAATCATCTGCGGATTTAGCCGGGGAGGTAGTTGTTTTCTGTAAGATATTACAAATAAATCACATTTTTCATTTTTCAATTTTCATGAAGAATGTTCCCATTTTTGTTATGAATGTCGATGTTGAATAAATGTTTGTTTCTTGTTTTCTTTCATATAGTTGAAGCATAATCTTGCGAATATCAAATGAGGTATTACTCAATCCATCATGCAATTTTAAAAAATCTTTCAAAATGGCGCCCCCGCCATATTGAATGGTAAACATTTGTTTGTTGTTAAAAAGTAGTTTATGAACTAACCACCATTTGACCCAAAAAAAAACCATCCCCTTCAAAAGTTAATAGGGTTACTTTATGAGGGTTTTAACATCATGTATTTGTTTTGGATATATATTTTTGTTTGAAATTGGTATGCACATTCAATAGACTCTCCTAAATGTATTGAGGAGACTCTCCTAAATGTATTGAGGAGATTCTCTCAATGTTTCAGGTATTTATGACTCGAATATCTTCGAATTCCTCTTGATATTTATAATAAATAATAAAAATCGAGATTGTATTGACATACCCAGTAAATCATTCTCAAATTTCAAATATTATATACAGGGTGAACTATCTTGTCTATCGTGTGGAAACATATATCTGTGCTATTTCACAGGGATCCGTGATGATTTATATAACTTTTTATGCCAACCTCTTTAGACGCGCTACTGAATAAAACGTCTATGTTTCAATTATCTCGATGATTAATTTTAATGTTCCCACGAATTCCACGCCATTTATAACTGTTCACGCGGCCTGTATTTAGTAGTTGAGAAATATTCTCCAAAGCAATTCGCTACTATTCGTGCTCTTCCTAGTTTTGAGTTTATCTCGCTCCACACTAGTTTAATTTGATTAGCGGTGTTTTTTTTATGATTATTCTCTTTCAATGAATTAAGGTAACAAATTTCAAAAATCATCTACCATTTGACTTTGTTTTTTTATAGGAATGGAAAATATGGAGTTGGTTTCTAATGCACAATCCATCAAATTTTTTGGGGAGGTGAATCTGGACCACATTTTGAAGACAGATGGAAAAATTGAAAGCTTCAAGAACCAACCTATGGAAATTACTTCATATGACAGCCCAATACTACTAAGCTTGGTAAAAAATGGTCGTGGTATAACAAAGGTCAAGATAGACCCCAGTGAAATATTATTCAAAAGCACGAATTCCTTCGAAGTAAAAGATGAACAAAACGAGTCTATTTTTACTGTCACTAATCCTGTGTACAAAAAACTGACGAATGTAAGAAACCTCAAAAGTAGACATTTGCACACCAACAAAATCCGTAGCCCGACAGACTCTGATCTACGTATTGAAGGAAAAAATGTGACTCTTAAAGGTGCTGAAGGGTCGAACATGTCCGGCAAAGAAATATTTTGGTCTGCTGATCAAGACATCTACTTGAAGAGCATAAATGGTTCGATAATTCTGATAAGCCAAGAAGGTGTGTTTGTGGATCTCAACAGAATACCAATAGCAAAACTGAACCATAAATATGTTACGTCGCAGTTCAAGGTCTGTGTGTGCATGCCTGAAGGAAAACTCTTCAGGCTACCTGTTGCTAATCCTAACCAAAGAGTTTACTGTGATTATGTGAACATGGCTCCACAGTATAATCCCTGTATTTGAGAAATACTTCAACAGCGGTAAATTAAAATCATAAGTACCTTTTGAAATAAAAAAAAAATCAGCATCATGATTTTTGCAAAATCAAATATTTAAAATTCAAGTCATGTAATTGCATCTCTCAACAATCAAATACAGTATCGGAAAATTTTCATCTTAGGTAAGAGCGTAAAGAATAGCTGCTAAATGCTGAGAGAGCATTACAATTTCTCCTCGACTCGCTCGTGGTCCGTTAATGCGTCGGGTGAAGTAACAGGAGAGGCGCACAGTAGTGCGTCTCTCTTGTTTATGTGGTATTATCATATCATTGCGTTAATTCCTTGATGCTAGCGTAGATTTCTGTTTATAACCCAGATGAAAAGTTTCCGATACTGTATACTTATTTTATATAAAAAAAAAATCTGTTGGATTTTTTAATGTTCAGTAAAATTATCGATTATTGAAAAAACAAATGAAATGTGAGAGAATACTCAAATATTAGGGCAACCAATAGAGAAAAAATAGAGGATATTTTCACACTTAAATAAAGACGCAAATAACCTGTACTACCTTTTAAAAAATAGGTCGGAGATGAAAACCCCGGTGTCGGCTCCAGCAAAATTAATCAATAAATATTTTCAAAAAATCCACTTTTAATTTTTTTTACAAATATCTTAAAAAAGTATTGAAAGAATCGTTTCAGTCAACAGAACTTCAGTAGAGAATTGAAAAACCTAAAAAATATTTTTTTGTACAAGATTGGTGCATTTTCCGGAAAAACCTGAATAACGTGCAGTTCAACTGTGCGCAAGATGGGTTCTGTCCGATGTGTAGTTTTTGCTCAATTACGTTACAAACAACTAATTGGCTTATTTTGCCAAATGCGCAGATTTAAGGAAAATCGTCCTATTCAAACTCTATAAACGGCATCTGGAAGTAAACATCAAAATCTACAATTTATATATTTCCGATTTTGGTGAGAAATATATTGAAAATACCACTGAAAGTTGATACAAATGCTTGAAAGTGCGCTCGAGACTGAGTCGAGGAGCGATATTAGGGTAATTGAATTGAATCCTCCTAAACAGATGTGTTCTTCTAAATTTTCCATACAACCATGTATCAGTTAGTTACAGCATTCACAGCCACCGTAGCTACTGCATTCGTCATTCCATTTCACTTTCAAGATATTGTAATCTTACTGTAATAAAAATTGCATGAACATTTTCATTGATTATACCAATAAAATTATCAAAACAAAAAGTACAAATAACATCATGGCTATGAGTGCAGTTGAATTTGAATCGCTCATAACATTTAAGATATTGAAGAGTAATCATTTTTATTCTTTTAATTCTTCTATGTGTATCATATTTATCTGATGACAGTTCAATATAATAGAAAAATGTTACAAGTGTTTACAAGAATGTGCATTATTTTTGTGGCATTAAATTAATGAAGTACTTAGAAAATAAGACCTTTCCTCTTTTTGGAATATGGTTTAACATGGTGCAACATTGCCAACATTCTCGTTCATATTTTTTGTATTTGTAAAAATAATTATAGGTGAATATATTAAATTTGTTTAAAAATATGTTTTACATAACAAATCGTGCAAAATTACACGATTTTGCTGGGGTGGCAGCGTAGATTTCATCTACTAACTATATTTTGAAAGGTAGGTAGTATGTTATTTGGGTCTTTAAAAAATTGAGAAACACACCTTTATTAGTTTTCCTACAAAACGGTGTCCATAAGAGAACTACTTTGGAGCCAGGTTAGTAAGTACTTGGGAGCTAGGTAAGTAAGTACTCGGGAGCTAGGTGAGTAAGTACTTGGGAGCCAGGAAAGTAAGTACTTCTGAGCCAGGAAAAAATTAAGAGGGTGGGAAAGTATTTAATGTTATTTTTCTTGACCGTGCGTTCTACCCACTTTCCTGCACTTATTTTAATTTGAAAAATGTGACCCAACATCAAACTTTTACGGAAAGTGGCTTGCATTAATTAATTAATTATCCCCCCTCTGTTCTGATCCACTTTAGAACATCTGTAATCTGGACACATTTCAAGTCAGTGGGTACTTATGATAATAGTGAAAGTCCAACACTGCTTGATAGATAATTATGTATAGATGACTGATTTAGTGCTGCTGTTGAGATTTCCTTTGAAGAAAATGAAATTTCCACAGCAATGACTGATTTTTGTTGAAATATTTGTAGAATACCAAAACTCTTAGTTGTACATGTTGAAATGTCTCTATAAGGAAAAAGTTGGTAGAACAAATATTATTATGTATAGTAGTCGACAATAAAATATTTACACCAGATGTTTTATCATATAATTCCTTTATTTTGTAATTTATATGAATTGGCCCTGTTTAGGTAAACTAATTAATTTTTCTAATTTTCTTTTGAGTAACTGATTTTGGACTACTAATAGGAAAAATTTATTACGACAGCTGTGTGTCAGAGGAAGTTATCTCATACAGAATATTATTTATGTAGGATCTCATTTTGACATGCTCCAATCTTTCTATGTTGATTATACAAATATAATTATATTTGTTAAAATTTGTTATTACGAATCTCCCAGGTTTTTCGAAGAAAACCCACCAAAAGCAAAGAAAGTCCGAAAAAGTGGATTCCGAACCACTTTCATCTACTACATCTATCCAGAAAGTTCTCACAAAAACAAGAAAACATGGATATAATCACCAAATATGCCCTGAGGAGAAACCCTAATGTACAACAAACACACCGCCAGAAGAAAGCTTGCTGGAAAAAATGAAAAGTAACTTGTGACATCTACAGTTGCCAGTTGAAACTTAATTTGAAACGAACCACGGAATCCAAAGTTAGAAATTTTTTTACTCATTGGCAGGCAGTTAACAATTTTGTTGTTCTGACCAATCAAAAGTTCAAATAAGTCATGCTTTCCTTAGGAGTTAGTAGATAAATTTCTAACTTTGGATTCCGTGGTTCGTTTCAAATTAAGTTTCAACTAATGACTATGATGTCACAAGTTACTTTTCATTATCATTGTCTTTGCCGTAAGGTATTAATTCAGAGTGATTTCGGGAGCTCCATAAAGCTGTCCTGACAAGTTGTAAACAACAAAACGAAGTCTTCGGCAGATGGTGGATTGAATCGAAAACACTCTCTCCACTTCAGATTCTGTTTGCGTTCCTTTTCACGCATGAGAAACTTATTTGAACTTTGGATTGGTCAGAACAACAAAATTGTTGACTTGGTTTCCTTGGTTCGTTTCAAATTAAGTTTCAACTAGTGACTGTATATGTCACAAGTTACTTTTCATTATAAATATAAAAGTATATATTTTTTATATCCATACATATTATTAAAAAGCAAAATTGTATTTAAAGGGCAGAAGGCCCTCGGTCGATAGCCTTTTGAATTGAATGTAATTTATTATTTATTATATTATTTGAAAAAAAAAACATATGATTTTATGTGGTTATAATGAAATCTTTGACTCAAGTAGACCAGAGTAGTAGGTGACCAACGTAGTCAAGTTGAAAGGGACTTTTCAAATTGAATTCTGCCAAAATCCTTCCCTTAATAATAAAAAAAGCAAATGAGTCTGAATGAAAATAATTTCATGTAGAGAATTGTTTTTCTAACTGGTGATAATGGGAAAATCACTACACTATTTCGACACCAATACTCAAACTAGATGTGGGCCTTGAAGAAGGTGAGATTTTTTGGCGAAACATTGGCAATACATTTGTAAAACACTGAGTGTCATTAAAATTGTCCACTTGCATCACAACTGAGTGCAAATATTCAAACAAAGTAATGGAATAAAAGCTCTCATTTTAAATTAAATGTAAAAATGTTATTCAGATACTTTCTAGTGGATCGATATAAAGAAAATGATTCAGGTTTACAACCAAACATAAATTACACTCTAGTCACATCATTCACAATTACAAAAACAAACAAACGAGAAATGTTGATACCTATATCAAAATTATGTCTCTTGTGTTTCCATACTTTCATCAGCATCAGCTTCCATATCTTCATCATCTTCCTCGCCTTCTTTTTTTTCTGGTGGATTCTCATAAGCTTTGTCAAGTGGAGACACTACGATGCCGTCCCAAACTGTCAGCTCCTGGGCAATGTTCGAACTTCCCTCGAATCCTAGGATGTGTTTGTAGCCTCCATGTGCTAAAACTCTGACTACCGACTGAGCTGTCAAGCAGCAAATGTCCTGCTGCTCCAATGACATTGCAGTGTGAATTCTTAGGCTAACTCCTTCGCAGGGGTCTGTAATACCGGCTGAACCTGGTAAAAACAATCCTGCTGCCAGAAGCTGAAATACCCTCTTGAAAGCAACATTCAGAGGCAAAGCCTGACGACTCGGATTGTGCATTATAGCAAAATGTGCTAGTAAGTCCAACATCCAGGGTGTTAGGGGTTCGAAACCTTCATTTCTACTACGTACATCCCGTAATAAACGGATTAAGACCTTGATGGACGAATGGTGGGCATTTTCTTCAAACCATCTACTGTGTCGGATAGCAGCCAAGTGACTGAGCATTATCTTTTGGTCCAAATGAATTTCGGGGTCTAATTTCCTAATATTATGGTGAAGGGTGGTAACCATTACTCTAACGCAGGCAAAGGCATTGCTAATTTCAATACCCCTTTCGTTGGTAGTGTGTTGAAGTTGTTCGCCTTTAGCGACTATCTCGTTCTTCATCAAGTTCCTAAGATCATCCCTAACTTTGTTACCTAAAGCTTCCACGGCTTCTCTGGTGGGAAGAGTTTTGAGTATAACCACTATATCAGCAACATTGTGTCCAGTTAACATCGTTCCCTTTTTGAATGAACCGACCTGTCTAACCTCATCCAATTGCTGAAAGTAAGAATAAGTTAGTTAGTGAGTAGAACAAAAGTCAATTTCCCTTACTAAATATTTGACATTTCATGACGGTACAATTTTTTATCTCTTATAGTCGTACCATTTTGATATTCATTTCACGAAAAGAAAATTGGAAACGAAGAAAATTCAGTGGTGTCACTCAAAATTTGTTGTTTGACCATCCAAAAACTTTCCTTTTCTATATTCCTACAGAATAGTATTGGACCAAAAGTTGTATTTTAAATCCATTTTTTCATAACCTATTTTACTTTCTGAAATGCTGATGATACTAGTTGTTATGTGACTTCCAGTAAGGTCAAAGTCAAAAGTAGCTTTATTGTTCAAAAATATACATTATTGTACTTGCACTGCACTGTTTGGAACCTTTGGTGTAGTAAAGAATATACTGGAGTTTTATCCCAACACCAAACCGCTATTTTTAACACCTCGACCCGTGTTTCAATCACCAAGTGATCATCTTCAAGATGAAGATTAAACTCATTAATCTTCCTGCCATGAGCTACTACTCAGCCTGATCTTGAACCGAGCATCTCATGTGCTCATTCGGTGCTCATGCGGAACGAATGCTCTAATAAATACACAGCTTTAGGTGCACACCATTCTGTAACCACTGCAATATCTTTAGCCATTTTATGGTGGAGGTTATCTGTGTCTGTACGACCACCAGCTTATTGTTGCTTCATCAGAGAAGAGTGTACATGAACCAGTAAGGATGCTAAAAGAATAGTTATAAGACTATGTGACAGAAGTGATTCGATCGTATTAGGGGGCTTAAAAACATGAAATGATTTCAATTGGCTTGCACATTTGACATGATGCTGTTCTCTTAAGCAGCAGTAGTTGAGTTCTGTCAGATACTTGACATAGAAAAACTCGTGGAACAAGGATTATTGATCAAACAAGCCTATGCAACTTGCTATAACCTCGGTTAGAAATGTTTCAATTGATCACCACTGCTGAATGAGAAAATATTAAATTATGAATTACTCAGAGTTTATACTTACACACGCATCAAAACTGCCAGGAGCCACTACCAAGTTGTCCAAAACAGTTTGAATTTTGGTAACCAAGTTCAAAATGGCTGTCTGTTCAGCAGGAGTAGGTGACAGATCCGAGTTCCGTTTTAATAATGCCTGAGTAAAGGCCGTCTCATCTGGAGCAGGTTTAACTCGTGGAAAAGATGATTCGCAAAGCGCTAAATCGAACGGATGTCTGGGTAGAAACATCTTAACTTTGTATGGCGGTCTTCCTCCAACGCCGCGGTTCATGCCGCCCCGGCCTCTCATTCCTCCTCTAGCCATTATGATTGCCCTAAAGATGAAATATTATAATATTTTTGGAAAGTAGACGAACCGAATTTTCTGAATGAAATGTGATAATCACCAATTTCAGAACAATTTAAAAAGCGACTCACTAACTTGGACCAAACAACTCACAACACAAAACACAAAATCAATATGGAAGAACTCAAGACGCCAACTTTGATGACTTTAAACTTAGTGTGTTACCAGACCTCGAATAATTCGCGAAATGCGTTCCCGCTAGGTGGCGCTAAAAACCTGAAACAAAATCAATAGGAATGACGTCAATTCAAGGCAGTTTGACTAAATTATTTGAACACGTAGATTGGTTACTTTGTGTCCCATCAATGTCATATTTCTGTAAACCATTGTGTAGAAACTCTTTGGTTTACCAGTTTGCTGGGTTCGGTCGTCCGGTGACTGTCGGTGATTATGCCCATCTTAGACCGATTCAGATACATGGGTGCCCACGTAGGGTTTCTGAAGCACGTGCATTTACAAGCATGTGTATTTTTGACCTGCGTGCTTGAAAACTGCAAGACCATTCACATATACGTGCCTTTTACTTGCGTTTCTATCACAAGGTCATATTTTCTTTGATTCCCGTAGTATATATTTCACTGAATCATTCATTATGTGAACTAGAACATGTTCTAATTCCATGCATGCTCACCCCGCGTTTTTCACGTACGCCAACAGGCACAAGAATGCATGAATACATGGGTTTATGCGTTTCTCATACAGAGTAAAAATTGCAGGGTGAGCACGCATGTATCTGAATCGGCCTTAATAACTCAATAACCAATGATTTCATAAAGAATTTTGGTAAATATTCGGTTAGAGAGAACCAACGAATTTTCAAAAAAAAAAAAATACTGCAACTTACATATTCTGGTCTCCACTAGAAAAAATCCATATGAAATTTTTGGTGGTCATTACTATTTTCGAAGATACAAGTCCATTTTGTTTTGGATTTTCACCATTTGACAGATCGAATTTCTGTTATTGAATAAACAAAAATTTTTTATTCATCAAGTTGGTATCACTTTATGATTCGGTTTTCGTCGGATCTCGTTTACGTTTTAGGTTGGGTTCGGCTCGGCTCGCTTTGCTCGCCCTCAATACCTACCGACCTAACTGCATACAGATCCAGTCTTTCAAGGCAAAAGAAGAGAAAACAACCTAGGCCGTTTTCGATTGGCGTTTGGTTCTGGTAGCGGTTGACATAAAAATGACAGCGGCTTACTATCTGGTACTGTTAATGACGTCATAGTGAATAATGGAACGAATGTGTTGATTTATTACCGCAACCACTAACCAATGACTACGACTATGACGTCATTAACAGTACCAGAAAGTAAACCGCTGTCATTTTTATGTCAACCGCTACCAGAACCAAACGCCAATCGAAAACGGCTCTAATCCACCCAATTAACCTATCCCAAGGATTTTGAACAATATTTATCGTTGAACCTACCCTACCTAACCCAACCTAAGCTAAAACGTAGGTGCTCGCTGCTCTCGCCGTTGTTGGGCTCGCTTCGCTCTCCTTCAAACTCAAATATTCAATATTTCATTAAACTTGATATTTGAATTCTAAAAGACGATGTTAGCCGAGATCTCACGAGAGTCGACGCAAGAACAATATCATACTCCCAACTCGCATCACATCACCAACGACACCAACTGTTTATTAAGCTGTGCCTTGTGCTAACAGTGAATAGTGACATCTAAAAAACACCAAGAATTCAGTGTTGGACAATGAAAGTTCAATTATTTATCAACGTTTTGAAGAAGGGTGAATTTTACAAAAAGTGGTAGTTTTTTCTGCAAAAAAAGTACTGGAAACAAGTAAACAAGGGTGTGTGTTGTGTTTTGGTTGAAAAATGGGCATATTTTGTGAATTTTTAATAACAGAAATTCGATCTGTCAAATGGTGAAAATCCATAACAAAATGGACCTGTATCTTCGAAAGTAGTCGTAACCGCCAAAAATTTTATTTGGATTTTTTGCAAGGGAGACCGAAATACGTAAGTAGCAAATTTTTTTTTTTTAAATTTGATGACTCTCTTTAACCGAATATTTACCAGAATGGTAATATTCTTCTAGATTTATAATTTCCGTAAGAATTCCGGAACTTCGCCATTTTTTTTATATGTCAATCCATAAAAAAAAGTTTTTTTCTTCAAAATCGTCAAAACCAAAAATCAGTGTTACTTCTCAAAAACGAATTGCATCATTTTTGTACCAAAAATATTTTCGCAAAAAAATAAAACTGAACGCTCAAAATCACTTTTTGTGGTTGTTTCCGGAGTAGTTTTTGATAGTTTTCGGCATATTAGACCGAGAGCCAGCAACAGAAAACAGGTATGTATGTTCGCCTGACGGTGAATGAGCGCAAGCTGATTTTTGTAATATAGTATACTTTTGGATTGACGTGGCCGTTACTTGATGAAAATCTATAGTTATATGACACTAAGGTAAAACACGATTGAAATTTCCACAAAATTTATTGGCTTTGTGACATGTTTCGATACAGAGTACGAATATACTACATTCGCTTGAAAAAATATGTACTACATTCGGTTGTAAAATATAGTGTGTATCGAAATATGTCACAAAGACATATTTGTGGAAATTTTAATCGTGTTTTACCTTAGTGTCATAAATAGTATACATTATCCTATCCAAAGTATGAAGGGAGTTGTATGCCATACCGATAGGGCGTTTCAAACTAGCCACCAAATTGAATTGAAAGTCTAGTTTTTTAGCCCTCTTGAAATACTAGCACAAAGCTGATTTTTTCACTCAAGGGTACAGTATGCTCTCCCCACCAAAAAAAAGTGGAAAATACCTAAGTGAAATTTGAAAATTTTAACAAAAAAATTACCTTATGAATAAGCAAGAAAGCGCCCCCCCCAGAATGGTCTGGAATTCAAAAGGTGGATGTCGACATGCTAAACTAATAGGTACACCAATTTATTCTCGGTAATGGACAAGTTTCCATTTTTTGTTATGGATTTATTATGAAAATTCAAGTGAAAAGAAGAAGAATTATGAAAGAATCATTAAAATATCTCTTGAAATGAAAAAGTTATTTTGCTTTGGAAGAATAATTTTATTACATGCGGTGCTCTAGTTTGACAACAATAATTGTTTGTTTCAATCGAGCATTTTTTAGTACAATGAGAGTAAACAAAAAAATATTGAATATATTTCACTTGTTTATAATTTTCGTACGGCTACGCCTACTCTGAAAAATAAACTGGCCTTGAATACTGATACTGATACTGATACCTGAGAGTGCAGCTGGTTGACAAAAAAAAATACAAATATATAACTAAGTATTTTTTTTATTGTCACATTCGGTAGTGATTCATTTTAAGGGTTCAGTATGTTTAAGATTTTTTCTGAATTCTATTGATTGTAATTTAATATAATTTTTTATGTAATCGGATAGGTGTTGTCATTGAAACGATACATTATTTTGATCGGTATTCAAAATAGAAAATGTAATTAACTGAGTTTGTGAATCCCATTCAAAGTACTAGTTCCACTTGAAATAAAAGTTTTCAAGTAACGAGTAAATGCATTCACTCAGGGGTCTTCATAATAAGGTACTTTGTCTTCCACTTTTGGTGTGATGGGACTTTCTGTATAGATTCTTCCTCTTGGTTTAACCATCATGAGCGTTTTCTTCAACGAATAATTGCCCAACCAATGTTCCCAAATTATTCCCCGGAAGTAACTATTTTCGTTGGGCTTTCGATAGTAAATACCATTCAAATTGGATTCAAAACACCTAGAAAAAAAGTTGAAACTGATCAAAGTGCAATCTACCGTAATAGATATTTATGCACTAGCGGGCGGTAAAGTGTACTTTACCGCCCGTTTCAGCGAGCGTAAAGTGGCACTTTATCGCCCGCGTGTGCATTATGGCCCGCAGGCCGAGAAGTAGACAAAATTCTCAAATTGTCTATATTCACACATCATTTCATGTAAGACCCAACACGAATCAGAATTATTTCAGATCAATAGAGAAATACTCTTCCTAACATTTCTTCATAATCGACATTTTTTCAACATGTAATTAAGTCATAAGATTGATTATTGAAAATGCAGTTGTTTAAGTTACTGATGTTGAAGATGGGTTATTCATAACATAATTATTACATATTGAAAGCTTCGTTACAGCATATGCATCGATACGAGAACATGTATTCATTTTAGAAGTGAACTATCTGGCATCATTTCGGCACAATCGTTGGCAATTTCTTCAGTGATGATCAATTTATTTGAAAGAGATTCTTCAATATAGCTCTCAAAGCTACTAGAGTTGTACATTTCCCATACTATGTTACTCTTGATTATTGTATATGACCATTGGAATTCAAGTCAGTATTTGTGATTCGCGCTATAAAACCGCAAGTGCATAAAATGTTGTATGTATCACGTGCGTAAAATGCGTTTATGGCCTTCGGCGTGTGATCATCCACGCCGCAGGCCATAAAGGCCTACTTTATGCCCTTGATACATAAATTAACTATTATGTTATAAGGATCATACTTCAAATGAACTTCATAATGTCACTAAAATGAATTGACGATGTCATTATGATATGCCAATACGAATACGCTTCATTAGAAACAGATGAATATTTCGAGACATTCGATATAGAATAAGGGGAGAAATTTCGTTTTACCAGAAACATCTCGGGCATAATACGAAGAATTGATTTGTATGCTATTTTGTCGAATTCGATTACTTTTACATTATTTTTTTACTTTTTACATTATTATTTTACTTCTCGTATTGTTGTTTTGAAGTAACGTTTTCCACATTTCCACACAAGTACGAAAAGAGTACCTTTCCCGCATGCGAGTCAAAGCGGCGGGCGGGAAAGTACCTGAAAATGTGAACATCGTTCAACTAATTCTCGTACCTGTTGAACCACCATCCTCCTCCATATGACACAGCACAAGGGCAGCATTCAGGAGCTTGATCATTTGTTTTATCAAAAGTACTGAAGTAAGATCCAGTATGACTGGAAAATGAATCCGAAGAGTTACCAGTGTAGTCACCAACACTCAGCTTATAGTTCTCTTCTTCCGAAGCTACGGAAAAAGTGTTGTACTCAGCCCATACCATGTTGTCGTCGAAATCTTCGAGTTCAATCCTTAACACCAAGTTACATTCATTAGAAAACTTATGTAGAAACTCGTTTCCAATCCAGAAATCCTGGTGCAGATTTCCGAATCCATATTTGTAAGCTTCCCAAGAAGCGTTGAAGTTATGTTGGGAGTTATAGTTGTCTCTTCTTTGTATGACTGTCCACAAACCATCGTTTCTTATCTGGCAGAATCGTTTGTTGAAGAATTTGTCCTCACTTGCCTCGTTGTTTTCGAAAATATACACACCACTATTATCCTCTTTGGCCAAATCCTCACAAGAGGATTTATTTTGATTCAACACCGGTTTCCAAGATGGCTCGATTTCGCCATTAAAATCGGGTTCGGTCACAGTCACAGTATCGGGAAATGATGTTGTAGTGTTATGGAATGTTTCCTCAGTAAAAAAATGATCAGTATGGTAAGTTACTGTTGACGTTGTGAGAGGAGATACTCTCACCTTCATTGAAGGAGTCGTATTATTGATGTCCATCCATCTTCTACCGGATCTACGTATGATGCTTTCAAAATGCGCTCTCTGTTCACTGAAGTAACTCCCCAGTATACTATATAAATCAGCTGAATTTTCTTTGACTGCTTGTACAACCTCAGAGTGGAATTTTCCGTTTGTAATCTTTTCATAATGGGTGTTTTCTGTGTCTAATATGACAAGCGTAGTGTTCTCTATTCTTATCGTTCTGTTCAGGATTTCTTCTAGAACGTTCGTCTGACTGCATGCTTTCTGTATTGCTTTTCTCAAACGTTTGCCAGTTGTCGAGTGACTCAAGTCTATCTCATCGCCACTTCCTTCGTTGACTTCCAAATATTCGTTGTCATAATCGATATCTTGTAAGGTGGATTTATCTTTTGTAACAGTGTCAAACATAACATCAACTTTTGAAGAAATGTCATTCAGCAAGTCTTCCAGCACACGTGGGGTGTTACATTTTATCTGTAACTTTGATTTGTCTGCTCCTTTCACCTTGAGGATTGCATTCTGATTCGCCAGTAGTAATCTGTCTAGTTTTTTCTCCACCATTTTTATGGAGCTGAGGACTCCCCTGGAAGTGAACTCACTCAGTAAAGAATCATGGACGATTTGATAACTTTTGGTTTGCGTTATAGATTCTACGCTGGACAGTGTGTTTTGTACTTGGTTCAAAGTTTTCAAGGCGTTATCCAACTTGTATTCCAAAGTTACAATAGTGTTCATTTTATCATCTAGAGAAAGAACGTTTTCTTGGCCTCTGAAACACAAAATATTTGGATGAATATTTCTTGAGAAAAGGTTGATTCAAATTGTGTACTTGCTTATGATGTCCATTTTTCTATCCAACGAAGCCAGTTGCTCGTTCCATGATGACACATGTAGCTGGAAGGTATCCCAGACGTGGGCTCTTTCTTGCAAATTATGAATGTTACTATCGATGCTGGCCAACGTGGAAGCCATGGAGGTTATTCTTGGTTCCAGAGACGTTATGAAGAGAGTGTTCCATTTTTCCCATTGATCTTGAAAAATACAAAGAAATGCTTCATTGGCTACATTTTAATTGCAATGGTTCGTTAGTCTAATTGATATCGCGGCAATCAGAATACTTGAGTTGCATAGTTAGTTTACTCGAAATAATTGTTGTTTTGGAGCTGTAGGTAAATAAACGAGTCAAAATTGTCTAGTATTTTCTGTAGCCACGAACACCAGTAACGTAACAGTTGGCGTAAGAAGTAGAATTATTGGCTACAGATGATTTCCAAAGAGTTGTTGGGAGGTTTGATAACTGGAAAAAGTAATTTTCCTTTGAAGTTACGGTAGGATCCAAGGGATTTGTGCCAATTGGTGTTGGTTTGGGAGGAAGTGTTGGGAAAATCTAAGGAGATTCAGAACAGTTGTTAGAATTGGCCGTTCATCGAGAACAGTTATGGCGTATACAGGATTACAACAGACTGAAACTGAGGACTTCCACAGTAGAAGAGCTGCCTTTATGAAGAAGCTTGGAGCCAGGTGGATACAATTAGACGAAGAATATGCAGAACGAAGGCGCAAAGAGACACAAGACAAAAGAATATGGAGAACGAATACGCAAAGATGAAGAATGGTGGTGCAAATAAAAACAAGGATATGAATAATGGAGGCGCAAAGAGAAATAACAAAGGGGAAGCGCAAAGAAAATGAGAGAAAGAACAGAGACGCAAAAAGAAAAAAGGAGAAAAGCTAGAGAGGAACACATTGAAAAGAAACGATGACAGAAGTTGGTGGAACAATGGGAAAACCATTAACAATTTTATAACTACAGGGTCGGCTTCTGGTGACTCAGCAAGATTAGGAAGACGAAAAATATGAAGACAAACTAGAACAGAACATGTTACCTTGGAAAGTGTAACGCCATAGAAAATGGA
Organism: Chrysolina haemoptera; assembly: GCA_958298965.1. Classification (NCBI taxonomy): domain Eukaryota; kingdom Metazoa; phylum Arthropoda; class Insecta; order Coleoptera; family Chrysomelidae; genus Chrysolina; species Chrysolina haemoptera. Next base: position 10,039,253 of record OY282602.1, on the reverse strand, counting down.
AGTCCAAAGCCAGAAATGGAGATAGTCCAGAAAGAAGAGAAAATAAAAGATTCCAGTATGAAAGTCGATGATAAACTGTTGGGGTCATTTTGAACTGATTTTGGAAATAACAAATTCGACGATGCGATGTTTTTCACACTTTTTACGGATATTTTTCCAAGTCCGGCCAGTTAAAGCAACGTTTTTCCAAGAATGACTAAATTTTTATTTTTAGCCGTAAACTTCACATTCGAAACCAGCGGAAATTTTTCCGAATCCTTTCACGTTCTCTATCTACTCTTCATGGGGTCAGGGGAGTAAAAATTTCTGAAAGTATTGTAAAAAAGATAGAAAATTTTGAACCAGAAATACTAACAAAACAAATTGAATAAACGCTTGTAAAAAAAGTTACATACATCTGCATAATGCATGACACTATTAATTGCGAAGTAGTTGTTCCTGTTGGATATTTGCATCATATTCTGCTTCGCAGGAGACGTTGGAAAGAAATGTTTCTCGTAAGTGTATCGATTATTATTGAAAGGCAAATTCCGTTGATTCGTCCCGAAAAGAGTTATTTTTGTACCTAGTGTGCGAAATGCTACTTTGGTGATCGAGAACTGAAAAATTATCGAGATAGTATTTCGCGCACGAGATGCCAACAAAATTTGTTCTACAAACGTCAAAAAAAAAATAGTATAAAATTTTGTCATAATTTGAAAAGTGTTGAAAAGCCTTATTTAATTATTGTTGAACATTCAGTAATAAATGATTTCTTGGATTTTGGCTTAATTGAGGTCTATATAGGTTAGAATATGAAAATGAGTATTTCGCACTTGCGTACTTCAGAAGAGGTTGCAAACTGAGATTTATTGCTTTCTCGATGAAAGTATCATTCATTTGACCAAAGTTTGAAAACTTTTGGAATTATGAATTTATTATCTATTTCTACTGGCCTATAAACATTGCCAATTCAGTTAAATATACGAGAATTACACTCATGAATTTTTTTCGACTTCATCTCCAGGTAGAGAGAAAGAGAGAGAGAGAGAGTGGGGGGAGAAAGAGAGAGAGCGGGGGGGGTAAGAGAGAGAGAGAGAGAGCGGGGGGAGAAAGAGAGAGAGAGAGAGAGGAAGAAATCCTCTCAGAATTACCCCTGTCAGGAACAAAGTTCCTCACGCCTTTTTTTTGAATTACAATGAAATTTGATACGAATATTTTGACTATAGATATTTAGAAATGTTCACGACTTGAGGAAAATGCGTTATGTCCCCTCTATGTCTATGCGACTGTATCTTTCTCTCTCTTCCTCTCTATATAATTCGTATATATTTTTTTTGTAAAGGATCTTCATACCAGAGCTCTAACCACCACCATTTTGTTTTGAACGAAAATTTTTGTCTGAATTTCAAAATGAAGGAACGACGCCATTTTGAAAAATAGACGCAATGCGATTTAACAAAAATCAAAATGGTGTTTATCTGTAATCAAACCTTGCAAGTTAAATTTGAACCATATCTATAGTTGCCCAATCAACATGAAATTTGGCAGGTGTTGTTAATTCCGGTAAAATGCGTTACGGAATTTTTGTTAGAGAAAAAAATGGCGGCTCCAATATGGCGAACGAGATTTGTGTGTGGTGAGTGAGTGAGTTTTTCAGGTCGGGTAATTATGTCCGATTAGATTCAAAATTGGGAGTTTCAGAGTTGGAAATAATGAATTTTCTGTCACAATTCGTGAATTCAAGATGGCGGCTTCAATGCTGTAGAATATTTTTCTGATTATGGTTCTATTGTATTTGAATTTGGTATGTCGGTGTGATAAATTCAAGATGATGGATGAGTTTTGTAATTATGGTCCGATTCGCTTCAAATCTGGTATGTGGGCGAGGTTATCTGGGGTCAAAGATGATTGATGTTTTTTTTTAATTTATGAAAAATCCATACATTAATGCGTACTAAGTAACTGAAAAGCACAATATGAAATAATAAAAAAAAAACTTTTTGAAGACTAACTTTTATGAAAATGCTCTAAAAAGTAACAAATAATTTCTTCGGATGTGTTATCTAGTTTATTTTGTGAGTTACTTTGTGATTCAAAAGCTTACCCCTTTCGCATTCGACCTGAAAACTTTAGACGGCAAGCTCTTTAATATTTAACTCACAGAATAAACCTACATGGCACGTCTGAAGACATTATTTCTGACTTTTTAGCGGCAGCGTATTTGAATAACAGCCTGTCTTAGAATTTTTTTTATTATTTTTTTATGTTCAAAGCTGAAAACTTTTGGCACTAAGGTACTTACCTGAAAGAATTCTCATGGTGTTTTTCATTGTAGAGAACTCTTCTTGTAGTTGATCCGAGATGGCACTTGTTGGACTAGGCGGAACGCACTCGATTAAACGAAAAGTAAACACCAACAATATTTTCACCGCCTTCATTTTACTCCTTCAGCCTCTTCTACAAACTTGATAATGAATGATGTGTGATCTTGACTTTACAATTTGTGAAACATAATATTTCGCCTCTTCAAGGGCACATGTGTAGCAAGAAGACAAGTACAAAAAAGAATACTGTAAATTCCAGATGCTCCTCAATATTCATTAGGTACTGAAAATGAGTAATAAAAGTTTATAGGCGCAAGTATTTCAGATGGTGTGAGTTCAATATGTACGCAAATGTTGAACTCCGAAGAAACTGGGAACGCAATAAGATAATATAGCGAAATTAAACTGCAGAAAAGCTGCTTGCCTGGGACGGGTTGGGATAAATAATAATAAAAATTTTCTTGCATCATCCTAGTCAAATACAGTGAACAGAACGGATGACAAAAATAATAATGATAACACTAAATGAAATCCAACTCTTCAGATGATTGAGGTCTTGCAGGTTTTTTCGGGTTTTCGATTATTTTGAAAATATAATATCGAAATCAACAAATATGCCAAATTAATTTCAAATTTGCAATGCAAATTTGAATTGGTTGACATTTTTGACAGTTGTAGAAAATAGTAATTAGTATGAGTGGATAAAAGGTCTTTCAAACACGCGAGATTTCAAATAGAGCATAATTTGTGCATAAGCATAACTTTATCCTGATGTGTTTCGAAATTGAAGGAAAAAATTAAATTTTTGAAGAAATTCATACACTTAATACTACTTTTAATTTTATGTTCAATAGTTTATTAATAAAAGCTTGTATTTAAATAGTTATTTTTGTATCTAGTGCGCGAAATGACACTTTGGTGATCGAGAACTGATTTTTTTTAACGAGGCCCAGCCGAGTTTAAATTTTTTCTACAAACGTCAAAAAATTAAATTAGGTAGGTAGTGTAAAATTTTGTCACAATTAAAAAATTGTTGAAAAGTGTTACTTAATTATTGTTGAACATTCAGAAATAAATGATTTCTTGGAGTTTTGCTTGATTGAGGACCATGAATTTAGAAACAAAAGATTTCTTGGATTTTTGCTTGATTGAGGACCATGTAGGTTAGAATGTGAAAGTCCCACATAGTTTACATGCAGTTTGCGAAGTAGGTATTTCACGGTGTCATAGTAACGAGGGAAAATTGAAAAAAGTGTCACTTCGCTTATTGCTGTCAATGCGCGAACCTTTGTCATTTTTTGACGTTTGTAGAAAAATACTTATTTTTGTATCTAGTGCCCGAAATGCCACTTTGGTGATCGAAAACTGATTTTTTTTAAAGGGCGCAGCTCATTTAAAAAAAATTGTCGAATTACTTATTATTATTATTAACTATCAAAAATGTCTTTGCCATTTTTAAGTTGCGCAGTTCATTTATGCCGCAATTTCTAGAGCAATTTTGCTTCTGATTTTTATTGAAAAATACTGCAAAGAAACTTTGTCTTTTTGGTACCGATTATAATACATTTGCGGTACTGAGCAAATAATTAAATAATATACTCCTAGTAACGGAACCTTGGACTTCCTCCGTCATTAAAGTTCAGTTATTCTGAAACTATGAACACTAAAGAACATCACTAAACCAAATTTAGTGTCTAAAATCATTTATTAATGAGAAAATAATTGAAATAGATTCACTATCGCTTATGGCATGTAACAAGATAGACCTGATCAATCATAGATGTCGCACCCTTTGCGAAGGTAATGAAGTCGTGTTTCTAGGAACCTGAAGTGCGGTTACCGATGGCGCCTTGGCTTCCTGGCAACAGATGTCGCATGTTGTCTACTACATACTACAGCACTCTACATTATTTTTCTAATTCCCTCCCTGGCACATGGAAAAACTTGTTGAGGATATTGAAATGTTATTGATTATGCACTATGTAGATTTATGTTTTTTGAAGAAGCAATTAACCTATTTTCTTGTGTTCCTCGTTCAGGGATCTGAGGAGTAGTTATTCTGATTGAACTTCAGTCTCCTGGCAACAGATGCCAATAATGGATGACATACCTCTACTGCAGGCATTTTTTGAAGGCCATTCTCGCAAATCCCTCAGTCCAAAAACACCCTGTTGTGTTAAATTTGCGAGAATGTTAAAATCATTCTGCCTAATATTTTTTTTTATGATCCAATTTCTTGCAATTGCATAGGCAAACAAGATATATAAAACAAAATTTAACAGTCACTATAAGTCCTCGGTAGTATAGTGGTCAGTATCCCCGCCTGTCACGCGGGAGACCGGGGTTCGATTCCCCGCCGTGGAGATATTTTTTTGATTTTTTTTCTGTATGGTGTAAAAACAACCTAATACTGTAATATTAAGTATTAAGAAATTTAATGATGGAAGGAGTAGATCGGTAAACTCCAAACTGGTCGAGATTTTTATACCATTTTTTACATGATCCCCCATTTAAACCTATAAATAGAACTATATACAATGAATAGGTAAGTAACACCACGTATAGGCAATACAGTAGATGTGGATCATACCAGCTACCACTATTATAATTTGAAGTATTCGACCGTCCACCAACAACAGCGGGGGCGGCAGCGCTCCCTAGGGCCGGCACAACCAGGTCCGCCGCCCTAGGCAAAAGGTTACATTTGCCGACCAACCTCTTCCACTACCAACAAAAGCCCTTAACAGTAACACAACATATCCAGTGTATAGAAAATTTTCAAGTAATTCCTCTTTAAACTTTCTATTCATTTCAAAAATTAACTTCATTGTTAGAAAATAAAAATTACTTTTTCTACTCATGTATAGGAAAATGATCATTTTTCAACCGGATACCCTATATGAAAGTGATAGTTTTTCACTCTAGAGATGAAAGTGGATTTTTGACACTAATGACAGTTGACTAAGTTGGCACTGGAATCAACAAACGGACGTCACTTCGTTTGACATTTCATAAACATTTTCACGATTATATTTGAACTAAAACTTGTAATCCAATATTTTATAAACAACATCTATCGTAGAAAAAATATACGTATTTTTCGATCGTGGGATTGCCACACTAGCTCCGCTCGAGGACAAACTCTCACCTCACGAAAAAAAAAAAAAAAAACAGTAGAAGGTGGGCGATCTGTCTCTGTTTTATAAATATTTTCATGGAAGATGCTCTTCCGAAATATCATCAATCGTTCCACCGTTAGCGGTCCCATCGAGACTGACACGTCGAGCTCAGTCCTCACATCCATATGCCGTCACTTTGGAGAAATGCCAAACATATTTTTCCCAGGGCTCATTCTTCCACCGAACGGCAAAGCTTTGGAACCCGCTGCCTCGGGAGGTGATCCCTGAGGCATACAACCTTCAGAAATTCATAAAGAACACGTATTTTCTTTATCGTGGGACCAGAAAAAAATTGAAATAAAATACTTTCAATATATTCATTGCAAAAAATGCATGTAGTGGCCCTACCTATGGTGCAGACTTCAGGACAAATCCTTATCAAGACATAATCATGCTCATTTCCATTTACTATTAGTACTCTATCAGATCTGGCAAAAAAATGGCCAGTGAACATAAAACAATCATTATTCAAATTAGCTGAAAAATATTTTCTGACTTATAGTTGTCCCAGGTTTCGTTTGGCCATACATTGCCTTCAATCCAAGAGGCATAATACGAAACTCTGGTGTAAACTCCTGGAGAAGAAGAGAGACCACATGCTTTTCCGAAGGATGTAATACCAATTAAGTTGTGGACGGTTACTGCAAATGATCTCTCGAAATTCATCGTTTGGAGAGGTCCTCCAGAATCGCCCTGAAAAATACAATAGTTCATGATTCATCGTATTGCTGTTAGTCAGGAGTGATGTAAAGGAATTATTTCCTTCCATAACTTTCTTAGAGGAATTGTACTAGTTCATTTCGAAAAATTTCAATTATTAGTGTTGTAATAGTATTAATAACAATCAAGAATTGGTGGTCAGGTATTCAAAACTTCAGAATTATCTCAATTCCGCTCATGTTCTGAACCTCTTCCTTTTTCTGATTGATACAAACGATACATACCACGCCTCTTGCAGTACCCTACGAACACAAGTATATCCTCTGGACATCGTGGGGACATCCGCTAGCTACCAAAAAAGAACGCCATAGCTAGGGCATCCACAGGATATCCTCTGCTTGACATCCCTGGAAAGTCTCAAACATGTCCTCGTACCAACGGTACACTTTGAGACATAAAAGGTACATACCTGTAATGTCTTAGTGCTGTTAGGGTAATGAGTGGATTATATTAGATATGCTATTGAGGAAATTATTTTAGGTTCTTCGTTTAGGAGATCCTGGAAAATGCTCGAAGCAAAAAACCAGGTACCGACATTAGTCTTAGTTTTTTTGGTAAAAATTGTTGTTGAAATTGTTCTTTCCATCAACCGACTGCCCCCTTAAGGTGCCATTACACTGCGTGTGGAGTGACGCGCCTGGCGTGTGAACTGACACTCCGCGCTTCGTGAGAATGATGCGGCGTGACAAATTTCGCGCAGGGTCCCAGGTCCCGTCGAATGTTGGTAAAATTAACACAGTATTATAAAGAAATACACTAATTAATTTGCTCCTAGCCCAAATATTTTTCTCACCTGACATGTATCTTGACCTACAATTCCTCCAGCACAGATTTGCGTATCATCTAGAATTCCACTGGGTAACCATCTTCTGGAAGCATTCGAAAAATATTCTCTGCATTCAGCGATGTCGACATGATTCAAATCTATTTTTAGTAAGTAACTACTGTAGCTGTCAATAAATCCTTTCTTTCCCCAGCCAGTAGCTGTCATTGAAGTCGCTGAAATGAACAATTTTTCATGCACGTTTCGTCGATTGATTTCAATTATCGAATCTTGCAAACAGTAAATTTGCATGTTTCATTTTAACGATGATCAGAAGTCAAACTATAGGGTCGGACTAAAACAGCCTCTAAAACCTGTTCCGCATAGTATATGCACTTGAAGCTATCAAGGATGAACAGATATTGGTAGAAGAAAAAAAAAAGAAGAAGAAAAAAGTAATTTATCACAGGAGGAGTTACAGAGAATGATAGCGGAATGAAGAAATATTATTCGCCAGAAAATGATGAAATCAACATCGAGTTTATGAAGTACGAAGGCTGTGATTTGAAAGAAAGAATATTTAGACTGATGGGAAGGAAATATGGACTGAGGAATAAAAATAATATCCATAAAAAAAGAGACCAACCAATCTGTAGGAATTACAGAGGAACAGCACAAGTTGATAAAACGTACAATATCGTCAATAATAAAAACAAGACTGATAAATATAACAAAAAACATGATAGGATCATATCAAAGCGGATTTACACCAAGAGCGTCCAGGATCTGTCCTTTGTGGGGGAGGGAGGAGGGGTAGTCATGCTCTAAGAATTTGTAATGGGTGCCAATTTTTTTTTGTTAGGTTAGGTTAGGTTAGGTTACAGGTCAATATTTTTTGTGGTAAATTGGTAGGACCGAATTTATTTATTGTTTCAAGTGAAGTTTCTCAAAAATTGATTCTACTTTTTAGATTCATCGGTAATAACTGGTGTAAAAACGAAAAATATGGTTTATAATCGCTGACTTTGTTCTTCTGTTGTTTGTATCATACCTGCAAATTCTTGTCAAATGCTAAGAAGCTTGCGCAACCCTCAAAATTGGAATACTCTGTGCTAGAAAGGCTGTTGCTAGGTAATAGCGCCACGTTCTTAGTTTTATCATACTAAATGTCAAATAAAAGTTAGTTTATTTTTATGATTACTGGTTGTTTCTTAGGATAATAAGTTCTGGAGGGGATAATTACCCCCATTACCCCCTAGCACCCTTGAATACGCCCTTGATTTAAATATTGAAAATCAATCTCAGACATTTAAATCTCAGATATGATTCTTACACTAAAATGAAAAAAGTTAACTGAACCTAATTTACAAATAGAACGAAAATTGTTCCAACTAATTCATAAGTATACTGTTCCCCTTGAAAAAATGGTAAGGAAGATAACTAGATACTGGTTGAACTTGGTATAAACTATACAATACAAAACGCACAAAGTAGACAGTCCCAGAAAACACTTGACAGTACTCGTCAAGTCCACGCCGACTTGTTCACAAAAGGTTCAATTCTAGGGATTATGTTTTGGCCTTTCAGAGTGCCGGCCAACTTCGATTTCGCACAATATCGTTTACTATAACTCTTTAGTGATATTTTAGTGTTGTGGATTGAAACTGTACACAGAATTTCAGTAAAAGTTTATAAAATTGAGAATCTCAGTTTCACCACTACAAATTCAAAAATATTTCACATTCGCTATTATATTTCATTATTTTTGCTACTAATGCCAGAAACGTTAAGTTCAAGTTCAGGTAAAATTTGAATATATCAAGAACTATTATTTTTATACTCACTAGGCAGTTCTTTGTTGACATGCAGACAGGCTGGGGAAACATATATTGACAAAGACACTGGTCTATCAAGCTCCAAAAGTGCTATGTCGTTATATCTAGAAGGATGATCATATTCGGGGTGATATATTCTTCTGTTAACCGAGAAATCTTGAGGCTCTGCAATATCAGTGGTAGAAGCAAGATCCAAATCACCCAGTCGTATCCATTTTGCCGGACCACTGAAATGTTTTAGAATGATTCGCCAAAATATCGAATTTCATTTGTATATTGTTATGACCTTGACTACAGAACTATTGTACAATTTATTAATCGTTCATTTATAATAATAATATTGAAACTTTTTCCATGAATAGTGTAGTTCCAAGTAATAAAAAAATATGAATAAAGTAGACTAGTGATAAAGGCATTCGTTTCCCAAAAACTGGTTTTAAAACTATATGAAATCACTATCGATATAGCTATAAATATGAACTTCGTGAAAAATGGGTATACTCACAACAAATTTCTAAATTTCACCTAGTTTTTCGAGTCTTTTGTTGGGGAGAGCACACTGTATAATTTTGGTGAGAAGTCGAAGTTCACTCTGAATAGATGTTTGAAGAGACTATGAACATAGAGTTTTCGAATGTTCTGAACATGTGCATCTCACAAAAGTGCTGAGTATGGTAAGTTGTACTCACAATTCTATTGATTCTAAGCAATGTGCTGCAGTTAGGACGAAACGCTTGCTTATTAATGATCCTCCACACTGCCACTGTTTGTCAGTGTCATCACCAAAACCAATAATTGCCTGAAAACAAAGGCAATGAAAAAGGCACAAGGAAAAGGAAAATAGATGATAGTGATCTGTTTCAATGCAAATCGATAGTGAACGTAGGAAAAATGTTGAATGCAACTCGTGCAAAATTGTTTATTGCACTTGTTGGATATATAACTATTAAAATTGTTTTATCCGTTAACCAGCTGTCGTCCCCTTACAAACGGCGAAGTCCCGCTATTCGTCTTAGAGAATTCTTGCAAAGTTGTTCTTTCCAAGGAAGGATCTTTGCACATAATATGTCTGACAGATATAATTCAATATCGTAGGCAGTTTTCGTGACTACTTTTATTATGAATTATTGAAATTCGTGAGGTGTCAGTCAATTGACAAGTATCAAAGGATCTCATTGAATCACTCACCATATGAGGAAACTCCTTTGCCAGTGATTTTGTTCCTCCAGTTACTAGTACTGGGTATTTGGGTTTTGGATAAAATTGTTCACATTCTTAAACAGAGAAAATATAATTATAATAATTTGATCAGTATAATTTTTGGAGAGAGGGCTATTTTGAAATGTTCAGTTCGATTTATTTATCCAATTGCATTACAAATATTCACTGCAAGACTCAGTCATCATAAATTTTCGAGGGGGAAACCGCTGGGGAATTTTGGTGTACATGTCTTGGGTATTAGTGGCATTACTGGGCATTAGTCGGGAATTAGTGGCATTACTTGGGTATTAGTTGGGAATTAGTGGCATTACTCGGGTATTAGTTGGGAAATTGAGGTATTACTTGAAAATTATTGGGCATTACAGGTATTACTAGTGTGTATTACTCGTGCATCAGAGGAATTAGTTAGGAATTATTGGGCATTACTCGAGCATTACATGGGTATAAAAAAAAAGGTCTTCGAAACATGGAAGAAATCCGAATTGTGCAATGAAAAAAAAATAGTACTGCCAACAAAAGTAACATTAAGACACGATTTTATATTTTTCTTACTTTTCTGACGGGCATTACTGGCATTACTTTGGGTGGTATTACTCAGGAATTACTGGGTATTACTCAGGAATTACTGGGTATTACTCTGGAATTACTGGGTATTACTCTGGAATTATTTGGGTATTAGTGGCATTACTGGGAATTTTTGGAATTAGTGTACACAATATTTTCAGCGGTTACCGCTCGTAAATTTTTAATACATATTTGCAACTATACTAACAGTATCAGTATGAATAAAAACTCCATACTAATTAAGAAAACTAGTGTACGGTATGAGAGATATATTGGAAAAATAAGCCCAAAAGTACTCGGAGTATATTCTTCGTCAAAATCTGATAAAAAGGGTCTCAACTATTTTCATTTCCCATCATATTATAAAAAAAGTTGAACAAATATTCTCCATCATACTCTTGATCTGAAACGCGAAATGTTGATTCAATGGTACTTTGATTAAAAACTCACTTATTTCACTCAATGATTTATGTTCGATTTTTCCGGGTCTGCTCAACAAGGAAAGCTTAATAGTGCTTGGTGGGGATGATTTTATCTCCAACGGACAGCATACAATCGCTTCTAGGCCTTCGAAATCGCAAATATCAGGATTTTGTTGAATTTTGATCAATGTTTGAGCATAAAAACAATCCTTGATATGTTTACATGATCCTTGTTTTTCTCTTGTTTGGCAATCTGAAAGAGTACAGGCAGAAAATATATAATAGTTATTTATGGTACTAGTGTGTTATGTTGAAAATAAGTCACGCGAGAAAGATTTATAGTATTAAGTATAAATTCTAAAGTGACATAGGAAACATAACACATGAGTGGCATACAATGTTTTATCCAACACATGACAGTTATGACCCATTATTAATGTCATTTTAGACAAGTAAACTATCAAATAACACACTAGTGAGTTATAATCCATAACTCACTAAGTGACTTATGGATGAAATTCCCTTTACAACCATCTAAATTTTTTTTGAATTTCGTTAATATTTTATTGCAATTCAAATTCGAATTATCAAATATAAATCGGATCTGAATGGTACTAATATCCCGATAAATTTGAACGGTTTGATGTGAAACAATGAAACCAAAAATATTTCGAAGGGTATTACCGATACTACTTTTTGAGAGGAGAAACATTGCAATTACTCGACAGATGGCGCTGGGGGCACATCAACTTGAAAATTTCGAAAGGCATAAAAATCGAAATTGGGAAAAAATTTATTGAATTCAAACATATTCAGATGGTTGTGAAGAGAAATTAATTATCTTTTCAACGATGTGACACTTGACCCCATGCCATCTGAAAAGTTGGACCCTTCGAGCTATCACTATATTTTTTATTTCAAAAAGTAGTATCCGTGATACCTACCCCTAAACGTTTTTTTTTTTTTCATGTTTGTACGTCAAACCGTCCAAAAGTTAACAGGAGGGGGTAATATAAAAAGCCTCACTGTATATAAAAACCGAAACATAATAAACATACAAAAATCTTGTACCAATCAATATTCATTCCGTTCAAAATCCGATAATTAATTTGTAATAAAAAACCAAGATATTTTACCTTCGTCGAGAGCTACTAAATCGCAAAAACAGGAAAATAACACGACACACACGATAAACATGCTGGAATATCAGAGAACTATTAGGCTCATACTGAAAATTTCGGACTGAATGCAATTCAGATCTTACTCGCTTTTAAATTGAAACCAGTTATTCCATTACAGTTGAGAGTAACAGATTTTCCGCCGGATAACCATCGGCATTGCTTGAAATTTTATTTGTTTAGTGATTTATCTTGATTCGTTTATTGGATATGTACAATTTCTAAAACTGATCAATGCCTTTTCCTTAATTCAGATGTCAATCGGTCTGTTCTGGCCCATTTAGTGCTTTGTACTATACAGGGTGTTAAATGTTGAACTCAAATGAACAAGGAAGTCATGTAGAATGTAGAACTCAAGCGCAATAGAAATATGGCAATCTGAATAAATAGGACAATTTGATTAATGTGGCACCACTGCATCAGCTCGAGGGGTTAGGAAACTCGAATTATAGCTATAAAAAATAACCTGTTGGAGATGAGAAAAATTAAGTTCCATAATTATATAATTGTGATATCGTGAATTATTTTTGTTGTCGAAAAGAATCACATGCAGCCCTTAAAGATCGAAACTTGTGCGAGCTAAGGATTAACGAGGTTTTACCTTTTAACGTGCGATTTTTAGCACGATCCGAGGAAAATAGATCTCGAAAGGAGGTTGCCCGTCAGTTACCCATCCAAATCACAACCTCGCCCTGCGTTGCTGTGCTTCAGATCTCGTGACCCGCGCGCTCTATCGTTCGAGCTATCCTCTAGGATAAAGTTATTGGACATGAGAAATTTTGCAGACAATAGGATAGATATTCGTATTACCAAACCTTTTGTTATGAAAAAAATAAAAGGCATAGGCGAGGACATATCAGACCAGGGCCAATAATTTTTTGAACAAAAAAAATTCTTAGCAGTTTGTGGAAAATGTCGGAAAATTTTGTGTGGTTCATAGGTAAATCAAGAAAAATAAAAAAACGACTCATTAAAAATTCTGCTAGGGGTAGGAGCTTGCTAAATATAGTTTTTGCAGGGTTGGATATTGGTTTTTCACGATTTATTGCTGAAATATGCATATTATCGAAAAATATTTGGGAGAAAAGTTGTTGCTAATTAATGAGCCTGAAACTTTTGTATTTGTAATATTTCAACATAACCTGAACATATCCAGAAAAACGCTAAAATATATTATTTTTTTTGGTATTTTTGGTTTTTAATTTTGATCTTCCTCAAAAAAATAGTTATTATATTATATTATATATATAGTTTGTTCACGAGCGAGTGGAGTTCAAGAACAACAATTGTTGAAAATTAATGGGAACAATAATGAAAATTCTATAAAACCTCATTTAAATATTGATCAGGAACATCGTGACAAAATAATCATTAGTATGCGTGTAAACACTTATCACTAACCGAGGCGAGTACAGCAAGATCAACGGAATATTATTATACGAATTGTTCTCTTAATAGCTGCTGTGTGTTCAATAAATAATTTTGCTCGAATTGCAAAAAAATGTCTACCCGAATATCCCTCGAACATCATACATTGATTAATAACTCATAATTTACGTTATTATAATTACGTTATTTTAGGTAACATCTCTCCGCCTTCGGCGTCGGGATGTTACCAAATAACGTGTTTTAGAAAACTATGATAAAATTATTTGGTTAGTTATCAATGTCCTTGGGCTATTATAAACTGCATCTTCTATTACAAAATATCAACAATATCATTTTTACTCAATTGAAGATAGCCCTATAGATTTTTGATATCGTGAAAAAAATCGACTTCACCGAGAATATTTCCGAAATATTTTCTTATTCAGAAATGTTGAATTTATTCATTACTTTATATATGCCCTGTATAACTTATTCATCGATAAAGTTCATTTGGCAACACAGTGACTACTGAATATATTCTCACCTTCGAGTTCCACAAGAGCAAAACGATTAAAATAAGATAGGTAATGAATAAACACGACCAGACGATCAACAAGCGGTAATGCATCTAAAAGTCATTGCACTCTTCTCATTCTTTTCTGGAATGGTTTGTGTCTCCTCAACCTATCTTGTTTTGATTTTTTCCACAACCTTTAGAGACTACATTCCGAAATTATTTTCAATAATAGAACATATACAGTGACCGCCAAAAAGTATGTACCATATGGGAAAAAAGTTTATTATTAGAGTATTGAAAAAAAGATTCTTGGGAAAAGTTTGTGCATGTCCGATAACCTAAAAATCGATTTTGACACATGTCACGTGATCGCTGGTATGGCGGCAAATTGAAAAAAATTACCATGAATAGTCAAAAAGTCGGATAAAATGGCAAGATATCGAAAAAAGTTAGTTGAAAAAGTTGCTTAGAATTCAATTTTATACACATATACGAAGTTTGAGAAAATTATGTGGGAATATTGAAAACAGCAATTTTTTTTAAATAGTTTTGTAGCTGTAGAAAAATATCAAATTATTTTCGTATGAATTGCTTGACCATACTGAAATATTTGTATTCCGATGATAATAACAAAACTTTCTCATTTTCTCCACACCAGAGAACACTAAATTGAAAAAATTGAATTTTGTCAGAACCCTTGCTGTTACATTGGTTCGTATCTAATAGATATATCACAATTCCACTATTATTGCGATGATAGGGAGATCCAAAAATATCGTGTTTTTTAGATTATAATCAATTTTTGATGATAATCGTGCACGAACGTTTCACTTCGCACATAATCTTAAAAATAGTGCGTCAAATTAAAGAGGCTTGAGTTTTCAACATTGCATGCGAAGTGAAACGCTCTGGCACGATTATCATCGAAACTTGATTATAATCTGGAAAACATCATGTTTCTGGAGTGTCATGTCATTACAATGGTCGTGGAATTCTGATATAACTGTTAGATACGAACCAATGTAACAGCGAGGGTTTTAACAAAATCTAATTTTTTTAATTTAGTGCTTACTGGTGTAGAGAAAATGAGAAAGTTTTGTCATTATCATTGAAATACAAATGTTTCAGTATGGTCAAGCTATTCATATGATAATAATTTGATATTTTTATACAGCTAGGAAAATATTTTTAAAAAAATTCTATTTTCAATTTTCTCTCATTATCTTTTCAAACTTCGTATATGTGAATAAAATTTAATTCTAAACAACTTTTTCAAATCACTTTTTTTGATATCTTGCCATTTACCCAACTTTTTACGTTCTCATAGTAATTTTTTTCAATTTTCCGCCATACCAGCGATCACGTGACATGTGTCAAAATCGATTTTTAGGTTATCCGCCCTTAACGGCATGCCCGAACTCCGCTACGCGTCGTTCGTGCAACTGCCGTTGCGTGCGGAAAAGTACTACTTTCCGCACTTGTTAGGTAAATAACTATTACAATCGGTTAGGACATTCGATCTGACTTTCTTTTTCTTTTTAACGCGTTGTATAATATGTTATTATTACATGGTGAAAGAAGGGGAAAATGACCTTACCTAACTAAAACTAACCTTTCTGTCATTCAACTTGAACGTTAGTTTAGTTTAGGTTAGGCCATTTTCCCCTTTTTTCTTCATAAAATAATAATTTATAGAACGCGACAGAAGAAGAAGAAAAGAAAGTCAGATCAAATATCCTGACCGATTGCATATGAAGCAAGTATAAAATATAGATTGTCTTGTCAGCAACATATGAAATTCGACGAATTGACTTATTCGGCCAATTGACGTACCTATTCAACCAATTGACGTACCTATTCAACCAATTGACTTTCAAAAAATTAATTTTCGGACAATTGACATAGATCCATAAAAAACAACAAATACGTTCAAACACTTGGATTTTAGTTAATTAATTATAAATACAAATATGAGGTTTATAAAAGCCAAGTATATATAAAATGTTCTCAGTTGGCTTCTCGGCAATAGGAAATTTTAAAAGAATCCTCTTCTCGAACTCGCTGAAGGGATTTCGGGAAAATCGATTTGCGTCCTTCATGCACCCTTTATTTTAGAGCTTCATTATTTTCAATTGGCGTAACATAAAGCTTTGCTTTGAGGAAACCCTGCAAAAATGTCTAGTGGTGTCATATCAGGAGAACGAGCGGGCCACAGATCATGTCACCCAATCCACCTAACAGGTTACTGCGTTTTCGCCATATTAAGTAAAACGTATTTTTACATTTATTTGGCGAATACTAGCAGGCTCTTGTGATATTGTGATTCGTTGGTATTATTTCATTGAAAAACTGCTACAATACATGTTTTTTTTTTCGGACCAGATAAGAAGGAAACACGAACTTTTGATAATTCTATATTCCTCTTGAAACCATTCTGTTGAGTAGACACTTCAAATTCCAAATTTCACGATCTTCCTATTATTGGAGAATAACCGAGAGGCGGCCGTTTTGAGATGTACTCTCCTATGAAGCTAGACAGTATTACTTCTAGTTTTAATGTAGCTCTTACCGATCTATTTCATCAATAAGCTGAAGAACTTATGAAATATTTTCATGCAAGGACATATTTTCCAAAAGGGTATAATATTTTTGGCATTTTTGTCTTGTCTGATACAATTAGTCATTCTGAAAAAACCACTATTTATATTCAATTGAACTTAACTTATATGATAGTATTAAAAACTCATATGGGAAGCCCCAGCTCATTATTAACCTGTTTGGTTATGCTCATATCTTGAATAACAAAGATATTTCTATAAAGGGATTTCCGAAGGATGTAGACTGAGTTGATAATAATGGTTTTGCTATTTTCAATGTTGATTCAAGCAAATCTATATAAGTAAAGAAGGGTAAATTAATTAAACTTTCCAAAATACCATATCAAGACGTATGTCAAGCTAGCACAGCTGTTTCAGCACAATCCAAAAAAGCAAGTGCAGTATTTTCTAACTAATTAATAACTATTTTCTAACACAACGTTCAATTTTCTAACTCGAGCCGTTCCGGAAAAAAAGGGGTTGTGCTAGCTTAACGCTTAAGCTGGCACAGCCATCCCGTAACTTTTTTCTGCTGAAAAATTTTCGAATGATTGAAGTGCTGAAATTTCTAACTTTTTAATAACTTCCTAGTGATATACAAGGAGTTTCGATATTTCGCTTCCTGAGGCGCAAAAATCCCAAAATACTCGAATTAAATTGCATTTTTTTTTAACGTTGACTTCTTCATTGTCTAACTTTTGCAAATTTGAAAACCGAGAATATATTACCTGATATCTCACTCATATGGCAGATTGTGGTGAAGAAAATTTCAGTAGAAATAATTAAAATCTTCTTCGAAACGCAACGAGACCGAAAAAAACGCGCGTTTTTGAAAGTTCGATTTACACACACTGTGGCGTGCTTTAAATAGGTAAAAAGGGGCACCAATTGAAAAAAAAATTTTTTTTGACGTTTGAACGAAATTCAAAAAAACAGACATGACTGTATGTACAATTGATACCCTTTGAAATGAGATATCACTTGATCCCCTATTCCATTGAAAAAATGTTGGGGTGCAGTTACTTTGACGAGAGTGGAAGAGGGAGTATCTTTTTGAAAACATAAATCGACGTGTGTCAGGGTTTTTCTTGAAAATGGCTACTAAAGTAGAAAATGAATTTATCAGTTACATTAGGACCTCAGTGTATTAACCAGATGATACAAAATCAAACGTTTATGGAAACCGACAAAATTTTGTTTCGGACGGTAAATTCTGAATAGTTTTTGATTCTGTTAGATTATACTTATACATGTATGAATGAGGGAATGTAGAAAACAGGTTTTTAATGATTCACGTTTCGACCGCATCAGCTCACTTTGTCAGAAATCCACATTGGATTATAGTTGATAATTCCCAATAACAAACTGAATTATCGTATTCCGTACAATATCAGTAAAACAGTGGCGTAGCCAAATTATTTTACATATTCCGAGGCAAAAAATCCAAAAGAACATGACCACAATCACCAATTATGATGGATTTTTCAATGAAGACGATGATTAGGATGGTTTGATCATATTTTTTTAGTTAGCATCAGACGGAAAGGAGAGGATATTAGAATTGTTGTTAGTTTTTGAAGTTTCTTTTGTAAGCAAAGGAAATTTTTCAGAGTTTTGCCGTATTCGTAAAAACAAGTCACGAAAAAAAAAAATCATTTTTGGTAGATTCTAGACTGATGATGAGAAACACAGATGATGCTGGATTTTGTTCAGATTTGGTTCTAACCGTCTTCCGGCTGCAACCCTGAGGAGTCTTCGGAATACTTGTGCAAGCTGATGACGAGGATCTTACCTTTCAACGCGCCAACCCAAGTACGGTCGAGAATTCCAACTGAATATGTGTCCGTCCAAGCGTGCTGGTCACCCATTCACGGTTCCTTGGCTTCTCTGATCGGCACCACTCGAACTATCCACTATCTCGAATGATATATGAAAATAATAGCCCGTCGGCCTGCTGCCAAAAAGTGTATTGATTTTATAACTTCGATAATTTTTGCCGGAGAGTATCAAATAAATGATATAGTAAAATCGACAATTTCGAAGTACCCTTCTCTCCAAATATTTCCACCATGTGGAAAATATGAGGCAAAAATCTGACAGAAAACAACTACTTCCCTGGCTAATACCACGACGGACATTGAATTACGTCTGACGGGTATTTGTTCAACGTTCTTCCAAGAAGACCCAGTTGCAATTGCTTATTGTAATTATACAGCAAATTCGCTTCGTTTCATCGAATAAAAATCCGACGGAAACCGACCGGCGTACGTGTCACGTGGGTCCCAAGAGTCCCCATATGCCCACAAATGTGTTTGACCCACGCGCGCTAATTTTGCTTGTTTATCGATCATTATATTCATAACTACCAAAACCCTAGAGAGCATGCATTATAAAAGTTTTTGGAATTTTGGAAATATAAACTAGTCTCCGCCTTGACCCTGGCCATACCGGTATATTTTCTCAGAGTTGAAGGGTTTCTTAATTATTTTAACAGTCACTAGAATTTCTTATCAGTTTCGAGTATTTAAATGTGGTCTTGGTAAGATAACACGCTAGGTATTTTATTATCAGTTAGTTTTTTTGTTGAGTTAACGAAATATTGTTTGCAGTCTGTTTTAGCGTTAATGATGAAAGTAAATTTGCTATTGCCTTCTTTTTTTCTCATAAACAGTAACACCCTAGTCGCATATTTATTCAATTTATATTTATTTTTCTCTCCTTTGCCTTAATAAATGAAAAACAGAATATTTCTTGAGTTTCCTTTGTAAGTTAAGTGAATAATTGAATAAAACCAAAGATTACTGAATTAGTAGAATGAATCAACACTGAACCAACTTATTAATTGTGTTCTATAAGTTAATGTGTACCTGCTCATCACCCCAGAGAAACAAGCCTACCGGACCATAGAGATTGGCGAATGAGTATAGACTAGGTCAGTAAGATTCGTTTAACCTGAGGTACATATCTGATAGCACATATGACAGGACCTCCTGAGTCGGCAATGTTGTGTTTGAACACTTTTTATCTGTTCCACAAATTAATTATCACTCAAGAGTAAGACCCATCCTATTATTTTTCAAACCAAATTCCATGTATGTTATCGCCAACCTGACATACAAGATATACACTAGGTAAAGTAGAGGGGTGCTTAAGTGTTGAAAATGGAGCTTAACTCCTATTAAATATACGCTAGGCATAAGCCAAAGTATTAGTTCATATGAGTTCGTCACACATATGTTCGTAGTTCACCCCGTAAGGAACACCGTTATAGAAACATTGGCAAAACCATAACCAAATCTTCAGACATCTCTACTACAAATGGATGGAGCAACTTGAGTACAAACGCATATGCGACTTTAAAAGTTTGTAACGTATGCAGAGAGCACGAATGGATTGGGTAAGAACAGGGACGGATGGGATGCACTTTACCGGCCCTGACTGCCCTCAGAACTGAGATCATTGTTTATAGCCCTTACCGGCCCAAGACCGACCGGCCCTTCGGGAATTCTCCCGAACTCCCGATAGGCCCATCCATCCCTGGGTATACGAACGCATATGCGTAGCTTCTCACCGCATGCGTGTGCAGGTCATTTTGTTATGTAGACACTCTATTATTATTAAATAAAATTCCCTTTGGAGTTACTTTGACACCCATTACAATAATAATCACTGAATCGATTTATTCCAAAACCAACTGCTTTATCATCGTAAGCTCATTTAGCTCAAATCAAGAATGTTCTAATGTTTTTTGGCTTCCTTAGTGTAATGATAGTATACCCAAACTTCGAAGAAAACAACGGTAAGGCTTTGGAATTATTCGACTTCTTCAAACTTCATCCACTTGATATTTTTCCCTAATTTTTCATCCCAAACCCAACATTTTGGTGAAATCGAAGAATTGATGATAATATTTTCATTAATGGCACATAACTATAAGCTGTGTATTTACTTCAAGCATACCCGCCTATGTTCATGTGAAAACAACTTAAAAGGGTTCAAAACTTGTATTATAGTTCTTAGACATCTAATCCTGACGCAGTCTTGCATACACACTTAGTAGGCAGTGTCATCATTTTCTGTGCAAATTTTGTTTATTCCTTTTTTGTATAGGAGTAAACGATAGTAGTTGCTTTAATACAAAGTTGAAGTGAACTCAATAGTCTCAAATATGAATAGGCTGATATTTACCATACTTTGTGTATTTTTTGTGTACGTTCAAACTACAGATGCAGCCCCACAAAGTAACACAGATAACCAACTGAGTAGTGAAGAAAGCCAAGAATCCGTGTTTCCGGATTTGGACCCTGCTCCGAAACTCGATCTTGATCCACATTTTGGAGAAAAACCAAATATTACCTGCGAACACGTTTGTGTGCCTTTCTACCTTTGTAAAAATGGATCGGTCAACACCAATGGGGAGGGAATAATCAATATAAGGTAAGTTATTTTTATATTATATATAATATATATATTATATATATTATACATCTTTGATTCTGCATCCGGTGTATTCCTATCCCAAATCACGAAATTTTTCGATATACCTAGTCTCAATAAATTGAAATGAAATGTTAACGACAATTTCAATCCAATTATTGGTCAATTTACGGCCAATCAAGTTACATTACATTGTTTGCTCTGAGACTAAACGTATGAATTATCCGAGTGAAAACCAGTACAGATTATTTTTAGATCAAAAAACGTGTTAGCAAAACTCGAATATTCGAATTAATTGCCTGGATAGTGTTTTTGATACTTCTGTTGAACGAGTTGTTTTTCCTGTTTTTAAAGCAGTCCGAAAATAAATAAATAATGGAATGTATGACTTGTATAGATAGATGACCCCTTGTTTTTTAAAACTTTTATATATAGATCATTTACACGCTTTATTACATGCTTGACTTGTATGTTTGTATATAACTTTGCGATGGAATTTTTAAATTGAGTTTTACGAATAATCTAAAGAATTTCATAATATCAATGATAAAAATATCAATAGAATAATATACGGGAATTGATTATTGTAATTATACAGCAAATTATCCTTTGGCAACTGGGTATTCTTGGAAGAACGTTGCACAAATATCTGTCAGATGTAATTCAATGTCCGTCGTGGTATTAGCCAGGGAAGTAGTTATTTTCTTTCAGATTTTTGCCTCATATTTTCAACATGGTGGATATATTTGGAGAGAAGGGTATTTCGACATTGTCAGGCACATATCTAGAGTTTTTTATTGGTGTGGGGTCGAAACAAATTCCTATCGATTTTTGTTTGAAAATATAAACAGGTTGTTCATGAAATCAGTTGTGGAATCATCTGCGGCTGAAAGACAAACTTCAGTCGCTATTGTCCTTCGTTCAAGATAACCTCTTGGGAGGTATTCATGTTGAAAAGAGGAACGGTCTCGATTGAAATTGAAAAATGCGATTTTTGTGTTATATCTAACAGAAAACAACTAGTTTCTTGGCAAAAGCCACGCTGGACATTGAACTTCATCTGATAGATATTGAAGATATTGTTTTTTCGTTGAAAAATAAGGGGAGTCCAGATGAATTGAATGTTGCTTTTCTGAAAAATTGTTTGATTAACCTCGCAGAACCATTAATAAACCTCATCAATATCTCATTACTAACAGGGAAGGTACCAGAAAACCTGAAGATTTCTACAATCATTCCTATTCCAAAAAAACATTTCTAATAAAGCCTCGGATCTGAGGCCAGTGAATATGTTGAGCTCAATTGAAAAATAATTGAAAAAGCAGTCTATAACCAGTGGATTATATTGAAAATAATAAACTATTGAGTATGTACCAATCAGGGTTTTGAAATGAACTTAGTTGTGAAACAGCAGTTCAGTGTGTACTAAGTGATTGGAAAATTAACCTAGAGAAAAATGTGACTACTGTTGCAGTATTTTTGGATCTACAAAGGGCCTTCGATCATTACAAAAATTATTAAAAGTAGGAATAAATGGAATAGTCTTGAAATGGTTGGAAAGTTTTTGAACAACAAAAAAAAAAGCTTAGGATTAATAATTAAGTATCAGATGATATAGAATGTAATCAAATAGTACAACAGGGAAGTGTTCTTGGCCCCTTATTATTTTTGATGGATATCAATGATTTGCCAGAGGTGGTAGGTGAGAGCTCAGTTCATCTTTTTGTAGATGATACACTGATCTACTTCTCATGTAATGACCACACGAAACTCACAGAACTTTAAAATCTATTTATAGTTGGTGTTGTGCTGATTATTTTAAGATCAATGTTGAGAAGACCAAGTACAATGAGTACAGAAAAACGATTCAGAGATTTTTGTAATCAAAATTTTGAGATAAGGGTAGGTCCTGATCATGTGGAACGGGTCAACCAATTTAAATATCTTGGAGTTCATGTGAACAGTTATTTACAGTTTAAAGAACATGCCAACTTCATTATAAAGATAATGTCATTTAAAATACATCATTTATCTGGTTGTGCCCCATATTTGACGAAGTGGACAAAAATTTTACTGTACAATTCCTTGGTGCTTCCTCATTTCTCACTTATTCTACCATTCTCTATCTACTGAACCAAAATGATCTAGCTCGTTTACAGAAACTCCAGAATAGAGCCATTCGCATAATTTTAAATTGCAGAAGACTAACAGCAATAAAAGTTATGTTGAAGCAATTAGGATGGTTACCAATTCATTCTTTTCTCCTCTACTAAACATTAATCTTATTAAATTAAAAATTAAAATTTCCCCAACATATTTACAAGAAAAAGTTATGTACAATGACCAAATCCATGTATACAATACAAGATCCAGAACTGACTTTCATATTCAACGAGTCACATTAAGACATACCCAAAATTCAGTTTTTGTCAAGGGACTTGATAGCTATAGTAATCTACCAGAAATTCGTTTAACATCTTTAACATCCTTCAAAACCAAATTAAAAATATATTTACTCAATCAATAATAAACCTAGTAGCCACTTCCTCATTTTATACAGTTCGTTTTAATATTTAGCCATAATGAATCCATATTCCAGGGAGAATCCGGCCAATTTACCTTGTGGCGACGCCTTCCAAGTGTGCTGCAGACCAGAAGATCAATCACTAGAACGTCTAACAACGACACCACCGCCTTCACCCACACCGAAGGGTTGTGGTTACCGCCATCCCAACGGAGTAGGCTTTAAAATAACCGGAAACAAAGATAACGAAGCCCAGTATGCCGAATTCCCATGGGTGGTAGCTATTAAACGCGATGTGGGGTCCTCCGAACCCAACACAAGACCAAAATGTGGCGGAGCACTCATCCACCCACAGGCTGTGATAACAGCGGCCCACTGCGTTTCGAGCAGAAGTGATAACTACATCGTCAGAGCGGGCGAATGGGATATAAACAGAAACATCGAACCGATCCCACACCAAGACGTAGCTGCACAGAACGTTACTCTACACTCCAAATTCAACTCCGGCGCATTGTACAACGACATCGCATTCATCTACCTAAAATCCCCTGTTCAAATTACAGAAACCGTTGATGTCCTATGTTTACCGCCGCAAAATCACCAACAAGATGCTGACACGGGAAGATGTTTTTCCACAGGCTGGGGAAAAGACAGATTCGGACAGAAAGGAGTTTACCATATCATCATGAAGAAGACCGATCTTCCATTGGTTCCGAGAGATACCTGCCAGAGCCACCTGAGAAACACTCGGCTCGGCAAACACTTCCAGCTACACAACAGCTTCATATGTGCCGGTGGCGAGGAAGGAAAAGACGCTTGTAATGGTGACGGCGGAAGTCCGTTGATATGTCCCATTGAGGGTCAGGAGGGAAGGTACTACCATGCGGGAATAGTTGCTTGGGGTGTTGGTTGTGGTACCAAAGATATTCCGGGGGTTTATGCCAACGTTGCTTCGGCCAGAGATTGGATTGATGAACAGATGCGGCTTCATGGACTTGATACTTCGGAATACCAAGCTACGCCAGCTTTTGGGGGTTCCATCAACTGAGTACTTGAATACATTCAATGAAACAAGTCACAATTTCATCCCAGTAATGTTACAAAAATGCTTTCTAACAAGAAAATTGTATAAAAACAAAATAAATATAATTTTTTATTTCAGTTATTGATAAGTTATTGAACTATATAAAACCGAATAATATTCAGATCAGGCTCGGCCGAGAGATGAAGTTGTTTCCGAAGATAAAGATCGATAAGTTTTACCACTTTTAACATTTTTTGGATTCATTAAGTAATATTCTCTTCTACATTAATGCTTACCAAACCCTATATGTTTTGTCATATTCAAAATCTGTATTCAATCCTGAATGCTCTCTCATTCCCCTTGATGCCTCTGTGACCTGGTACCCAAACTATCATGTGTCCCAGGTCACTGAGGCTTTTGTTAGACTCTCAAAGTAGTTAAAAAAAAACTGCATGATCGCAAGGCCTCTTTTGCTGCCCGTTCGTGAAAATGACGTGTCGGTTTCTAGGACCCTTCCTTAGAATCACTCTCGAGCAAACGGAAAGAGCCATTACCCTGCTTCAAGGATTGAGAATCGAGTGTCAGACCAATTCCTTGTCTCATTCTCTCCCCGTATATTCCATCTGTATACCAGATTTGACCTTTTGACATCATTGGTGTGGCCTTTGATGTGACTCTACCAGCTTGTATGATGGTGGTATATGTTCCATCAAAAATGAAGTTACTCTTGTCCGACATCATCTCATATGTCGATTCTTCTGACCTCCATTATGTTGAAGTGCCCTTAATTACTGCCCATCCGTTGGCCCGAAACTTTAGTCTGGAGGGTTATATCCTCGCATCCGCTACAATATGCAAATGCAGAGGAGGAAGGTTCACTATCACCTCCAGGCTAATCGAAGATGTGTTGGACCTCGAGCATGGTCAGTCTTTGTAAACTAGCCAGCCCCCCTCTAGTTGCCACTTGTTCAACCTTTGTCCACCATAGCAGGACTACTTACGTTATCAAGGGCCTGACTATCGCTTTGTATAGCCAAATAGCCACCTGAGTAAACACTTTCAGCTACACAATAGCTTCATATGTGCCGTTGGCGATGAAGGAAAAGACGCTTGTAATGGCGACGGAGTCCGTTGATATGTCCCATCAAAAGTCAGGAGTGGAGGTACTACCATGCGGGAATAGTTGCATGGGGTGTTGGTTATGGTGCCAAAGATGTTTCGGGGGTTTATGCCAACGTTGATTCAGCTAGATATTGGATTAAAGCTACGCCAGCGTTTGATGAAGGGTGTTCCATAAACTGAGTATTTGAAAACATTTATTGAAACGAGTTACAATTTCACTCACACGAAAGTTGTATAAAAAAAGTAAATATAATTCTTTATTTCAATTATTGATAAGTTCTCAAACTATATATTACAGAATAATAATCAGATCATGCCCGGTCGATCGATGAAGTTGTTTACGAAGATACGTTAATAGATATCGATAATTTTCCGAAGTCCTTAAGCCTACAGTAATGCCGTTCAAACCCCATACTTTTTGTTATATTCAAAATCTGTATTCAATCCTAAACATGCGACAAATCCGCTAGGACATCTGCGCTGTCATTCCTCTGGATGCCCTTGTGACCTGGTGTCCCGATAAGTTTCACCAAGGTCACTGAGGGTTTTGTGAGTCTCTCAGACTATTAAAGAAAAAGGTGCAATTAACCATTCAAATAAGTAAAAGGTATATATAGAATTGAGATAGGGTGAACTAGTTTAATAACTTTGTTGGCGAAACGCGCATCGAGTGAAAGTCACATATTTTTGGCGTTTTTTAATAAAATATGAATAATTATTATAATTTTGCCTCGTTTAATAATCGTGAAAATTATAGGATTGTCCAAATATACAGGTTGAGGCTAAATTTAAATTATTTGGCAATTTCTCGTAGTACTGAAGAACCTGCAAGTGTGATAGTTTGTTGAAATCGTTTTATCGAGAGAAACATGGAATTGACAAAATATACAGGTTGTCCCATTAACAATTTTGAATCTGTTGTCACGTGGCCAAAAACAGCTAGCTCATTGGGTAACATAATATCAAAAAAGGTGCACCAATTGCTTCAATTTACAACCCCAAGATAAAATTCTCTATCGTTATCGATTTCCGAGATATTCCCTGTCCAAAACCTCGTGGGCCACCCTGTATAATATAGTTTTATAATGACGATAATGTTAAAATAAAATCATAAATTGAAACATTTTAATATTTATGGAAGAGAATAAATAAAATACAAGTAAAAAGTTTTGAATTTCATCATTGAATTTTTTGGTCCGTCATTCGTTTGGCCAAACAGTTTTCTCAATCCAGTCAAGATAGTGGAACACTCTGGTATAAACTCCTGGCGCATTTGAAATTCCACACACTTTACCAAATGAAGTGACACCAACAATATTATAGACGATAATTTCATCAATGGCAGCATAATTCTTGACTTGGAGTGGTCCACCAGAATCTCCCTGAAATAAAATCAATCAAATAACAACTGAAGTTTTCAGACCAACTTATCTTTCTTAGGTTTAA
Source organism: Chrysolina haemoptera (assembly GCA_958298965.1). Classification (NCBI taxonomy): domain Eukaryota; kingdom Metazoa; phylum Arthropoda; class Insecta; order Coleoptera; family Chrysomelidae; genus Chrysolina; species Chrysolina haemoptera. The sequence goes on along the minus strand of OY282602.1, from coordinate 10,012,030 downwards.
TTTTTCTTCCATAACTGAGGGAAGATCAGAGATTAATGTTTTTTGTACATGTGGTCAAACAACAGCTGTTTCATTTGTCAAAAATGTTGAAGATTGTGTTTTTTGCCTGATTCTATATTTTCCAAATACTATTTTGGTTAAGTAGAACACTTATATTAGCTTCACTTATTCGTTCAGAATATTGAATGGTTTGAAATTTGGCATGTGTTCCTAATTCCGGTGACAATGAAAAAACAAAATGGCGGCTTCAAGATGGCGGACGAGATTTGTGATAATGGTCCGATTCGATTCAAAATTGGTACCTGGGGGTTTTTGGGGTCGGACATTTCGATTTTTCAATGAAACAAAAGTAATAGTTTGAAAAAACTAAAGAATACGCTTATTTTCCAACATGGACGAAAAAGTAAAAAATATTTCACAATGTAATTACACATGTAATGCGTGGGGTATTTGACAAAGTTATGTTGAGCTCTTGAACGCTCAGTATTGTTAAATTAAACTAAAAAATAACAGAATATAGATCGGAAGAACCCACGCTTTCTTTTACATTTTAGTAATTACATTGTCAATCATTTTTTAAATTTTAGGCCACGTAGGAAGTTAAGCGCGTTCTTTTTTAAACTATTATTTTTTTGAGTTCAATTTAAGAACTTTTATTTTAGGTTTTTGAAATCAATTACTGCTGCATAGGTCTCAAAGAAGATTTTCATTTTCGTAACTTTCAACTTTGTCATTTCAAACGCAAACAAATAATTCGTTTTTCTAATTTAACATTAAAATTCAGTTTAGGTTGTTGATTTTTTCATATTTCTCATATTTCTCTATTTTGTAGGATACACCACATATTTTGAAAAAGCTACTACAATATTTTTTTTACTATTTCGATAATACCTAGTTCAGTTAATGCAAAAATTTCGATAAATTGTAGAAAAAAAATGTTTTTCAAGTTATTTACCTGACAAGTATCACTTTTATTATTCCCAGCACATATCATCATATTCTCCAGTATCCCACGTGGCAAAAGATCTTCACTTGTGGAATTGTAGGCCGCTCGACATTCGGCGTGCGATGAAATGTCCAAATTTGCTTTCAGTAGAACACTACTAGCACGTCCCTGGAATTCCACTTTTCCCCACCCGGTTGTTTGCATCTGCGTTTCTTCGTGTTGCTCAACAGTATCGAGACAAGCCATAGAAACGTAATTTGTCTGATTAATTGGTCTATCAAGTTCAATGAGAGCTATGTCGTTATATTTCGATGGTTGCTGATAATCCGGATGAGGAATGCTTCTTATGATTTTAAACTGTTGGGGATCCGCTTCGTCAGTATCTGTGGAGAGGTCCAAATCGCCCAATCTAACGTGTTTCGCTGCACCACTGAGGAGAACAGGAAAGTTATTGATTTCCTTGCACTTGAATATGTTTGTCATGAAATAGATACATGGCATTTTATTTTTGATGGATTTATGTTATTGTGTATTGTATGACAAACTCTATCTTATGCCTCAATCTGGTAGCTTGATAGGCCGAGCTACTATCACGGATCAACATAATTTCTCATACACTTTGCATGCACTCGGAAAATAAAAGGATTTTCTTTTTACTAAATGAATGGTAATGTCGATTGGGTTTCATTGAACAAATTACATGTTAGTGTTATTACTTTTATGAGTGCTCAATATCACGACAAATCTATTGCATATCACTTCCAAATGATGATTATTTCAATTATTATTTACTACTTCATCAGTTGAAATGTTCAATAACAGGTTATTATCAAATATCTTTCCTGTAGTGGTATTAGGTTCAGGGTAAATATAACTTATCCAATATTTTTATTTACCACTACAAATGATAGCACGTATAAGATTATTTCCTGTTAAGATTCACAACTACGAAGAGTATTGATCGAATTCCGAAAAAAGCCGAAAGATTCCGAACGAGCAGGCGATGCGCCAGCTCCCGATAATCGATATGATCCGTCGCCATTTCCTGTTCTGTTTGCCGAATTGCCGTTCGTGAGTCGTGACTTTTTTACCCATTCTCATTGTTTTAATTTTGCACTACTGTTAAAAGTTCAAGTTCAAGGACTACGAATATATACCTAGAATGGAAAGGTTACTGATTCAATGGAATTTGAAAATTTTAATACCAGTATTCAACGGTAAGTCATATTTTGTTTTACCTATTTTTTGGAATGGCAATAATGGCTTCAGTAATGTCGGACTTCAGAATCGCTTATTATAGGTCTGTAGTAGTTCTTTAGTAGTTCTGCCTTGTCATATTTGAATTCATTTATTGATGTTGAAATGAGTTTATTTTTTACCTTCATATTTCTGCTGAAATGATATTGTGATGAAACAATGAATGAAATGAATATATATTTATTTTTGTACTTGTATTTGATTATCCACCCAAAACCTGATAAGATCGTACATAATAACAATCGAGAACGTACTTGCTACTCTGAGCTACAGTGTCTATTATTGTTTGAATACTATTTTGTAGTGGTTATATTTAATAAATGTAGTGATTGGCGCCTATTTGACGACAACGCTTGGTATAATACAGTCATCTTTCGGTATTCACAACGGATTATTTTTCCCAGTGTAGATGATATTTGATCTTTCCTGGTTTTATTGTGCATGAACATAGGATCAGTTTACTATCTGGCGAAAATTAATTGTGAATTATTATTCTTTATCCACAAATTAATAAGTTGACACGATGTCTTATGGTCTATAATTATTCGATCTATTCTTCCAGAAATTGGGGGCTCTCTCTCTCTCTCATCTTAAACGACGGTTATTATGTTTTTGTGTATGTGAGACTTGGTTGTCACTATTGTTGATAAGGGCTATCCGGCTGGAATATTTTCAAGAATATGGCACCTCCGGTTGTACCGAAAGTGGACCCCAACTTCGTTTTTAAATGGAACGCCCTGTATATTCTCGAAGTTTCAGATTTAATGCCTAATTCTGAACATGTTTCATGTTCTATACCAAAGTCTAACCGTATTATATATTTCAAATTTCAAGTTGAAAATTGCAGACCGAAAAATATAATTTTTTTATTTCTGAGAGGACCCAATTCAGCAGAATTTTGATATCAATTCGATTAGAGTTATACAGGGCGTTCGCTAGAAAATGATATAGATGCGGTTGAAAAAATTATTGTCCATTTTTTCAAATAGAAATTCCCCAATTTTTTATTCTCATTCGATTCGGCATCGAAAATGAAGCTAACTTTGAATGGTTATCGATGCCTCAACTGTTTTCGAAATACACATAAGATTATTTCTACAAACGCAGGTCTAAGACAAAAAAAGCTCGATAGTTTATTGAACATAAGCACTCATAACTCAGGCACAACAAAAAGATCGCCGGCTGAGATCGAATCCGGGCGCTGATTAGTTTGATTATTTTTTCAATTTTTTCGCTCTAGAGTGGAAATAAGTCACGCAATGATATTCCTCGGAAAATATCTTTGCGTTGATATTTGAAAACATCAAAGGCTACTTTGGTAAGCGGTTGTGGAAAAAAATATATTCAGAATTTTATTTGATATTGAGCCACACAAAATAGAGATCAATTATTTGACGATTATTTTGTTTAATGTTGCATTATGCGACTTGGTACATATTGTAATGTTCTTCAAAAATTAACATTTATTGATTGATTATTTACTTGGACTAACAATAATAGCAGAAGTATTAGTTCTGTGATAAGGTTCAGCACAATTTGATAGGATGACTGGTCAATTGTCTTTCAGATTACATTCAAAAAATATTTTTCCCCATTTGCTTCTTCTTCTTCTTCTTAACTTGGTTTTTTTGGATTTCTGACTCCTATGCGGAATGAATTTCTCCAGATCAGGTAATTATTGAATCATATTATTATATAATCAGGTAAAAGTAGAAATACAAATGGAAAATGAAACAAATAGCCGGACCCTGGTTACGGCAAATCCGTTGCCATCGAGCCTGGTTACGGCAAATCCGTTGCCATCGAGCTTGGTTACTCGCGTAGATAGCCAGGAAACCGGAAACTTGGAAACTTTCACAAGTAGTTATATAACGTCACACAACTAATAATTGGATTATTCAAGAATTGAGTCCCGCCCCCATGCGGTATCCTCGTGCCATCTTTATGATCGGACACACTTCGACACGTCCGACCACTACCACGAACGAGACGGAACTGTTTTCCCCATTTGCAATAAGTTATTACTCACATATTCGATTTATTACGGTTGGTTTGTTTCAATATCATTTCATTCTTGAATGGTCCCCATTTAGAATAATGAATACTCACAGATTCGACGAATTCAAACAATGGGCTGCAGTCAAAACAAACTGATGGCTGATCAGCGAACCTCCACAAAGCCATTCTATCTCCTGATCTTCTCCATCAAAACCAATGAGTGCCTGTAAGAGATCATGAATTTTAATTTGTTCTAATTCAATACATAAAAAAAGTTGCGGAATTTTAAAAATGGACCTTCTTGTATTTCCCAGCAGTCTGGTGAAGTGGATTGGTTCTTTGTTAACAGACGGAATTTTCCAAATTCGAGCTAACGGTTACCTCTCAGACATGAGAGAAATTTGAGCAGAAGTCCATGAGAGGACTGGGGTGCAATTTTTGACCATTCGCAATGGTAACGTGTACTCGTATCGTCACATTCTGATGGTATCTGCATGTCTTTGACATGCTCTCCGTATCTTAGACTATAACGATACGTATACTCACTGATATTGCGAACGGTCAAAAATAGCCCCCCCGTCCTCTCACCGAGGGAAATTTATGAGATTCTTGAGAGACATATCAAGAATGGATCATGTGAACATTCAGCAATGTGTCTCCAATTTCGACTTATATCATTAAATTCATTCTTTACTCACCATATGTGGAAATTCTTTCGCATCAGCTGGATCTCCTCCATAGACGGCAATTTTATAACCTGGAGGTGGATAAAACTCATCACATTCTGAAAATAACAACATAATTAGTTTTCTTATTGAAAATATCTGGAGTCCAACAACAACCTATAATCTAGCAGTTCCCAACGGCCGGATTATTCTCAAAAAAAATTATTGAAAGATTTAGTTGTTCAAATTGTTCATTTGAACTTCATAATCATGAATCTATTAGTTGTATAATGGTCTGAGGCATTGAAACACGTCGCAATAGCAACAATTTTTTTTTATCGGGTGAATATACCTAATAGAATATTCGGTAACAAGATTAGAATGAGAATTCGATGCGACAAATTTCACATACGGTGCTGACCTAAATATTCAACCCAATTATATTTTGATTAATTAGATTTAATATTTTTCAACCAAATTTGGCACACTCGTATGAGACCATAAATAGAACTTTTCACGATACTTGTCTTCTTTATGACGTCATCCGCACAAGCGTGACGTCATTTGACTTGAGAGGCCATTAGGCGAAGAACGATTTACATTTGTTTTAAAGTGGTTGAAATATTCCACTTTTTTAGTCATTATCGAGTGTGTGAATACACTTGATAACTGCTATTGATGTCAATAGCCGAAACGTCGTGACTGATAAAATTGCAGGGAATTGAATTTCTTTGTGACAATGGAAGTACAAAAAATGTTTACTCATTTAACATTATTGTACGATGGTTATAGACGAGTCCATGAAAGCATTGATCCGAAACATTTGTGCCTTCAACCCTTTTCATAAAGAAATACATATATTTCATCTGAGGTTATCATATATATTACTCACTATCACGACTCAACATCCCTGGTGTTCTCATTCCTGGTGTCATTATTCCTGATGTCCTTAGCTCTGGCGTGCCGATCTCTGGTGTGCCGATATCTGGTGTGCCGATCTCTGGTGTCCCGATCTCTGGTGTCCCGATCTCTGGTGTCCTTATCTTTGGTGGTCTTTTCTCCGGTGTACTTATCTCCGGTGTCCTTATCTCTGGTGTCTTTATCTCTGCTGTCTTCATCTCTGATGCTCTCAGCTCTGGTGTCCTTATCTCTGGTACCCTTATCTTTGCTGTCATCATCTCTGGTGTTCTTATCTCTGGTGTCTTTATCTCTGGTGTACTTGACTCTGGTGTCCTTATCTCTGGTGTCCTCATCCCTAGTGTCCTTCCTCCTGAATTCGATACAATTCCTGGGCAGCATACATGAGCAATTCCGCCATCAAAGTAGCACACCTCGGGGTATATCCAACTTCGCAAAAGATGAATGGCACAAGCACAGTTATGAATAGGTATACACTGACCAGTAATGCCAGTTGATAAAATACAAGGCACTGCTTCTGTAAAAGAAACAAACATTTAAATGAGAAATCGACGTAAGTGGGCATCATTATAGAATACCTCTACAGACAATTTTTGATAATTGAGAAGCTGAATCATGTCTGAAGTAACAGGCGACTAAAAGAATGGATGAAGATGGTCTCCTCCATCTCCTGGTGAAATAACACCATAACGAGAATATTGGTTCTGTCGTATTTATTTAGTACTCTTTACCTCACATAAAATACCCAGAAATTAAATTTCTAAAGTACTCGAGGAAACATACAAAATGTCAATTCTGTCCACTTTCAGCTACTGGTCAAAAATCAGATATTCTGGCATTATTTCAACTCCTCCATAAACAAGGTTCACTCACATACTGAATAATTTGAAAATTGGCGCTTTTGTTAAAAAAATCTAATATTACTGTTGAATTGACGTTGTAGGCCTTTTAATCCGATAACATTTCAAATTCAAATAGTTTATTCTATTGAATAATTGTTCAGTTTTGTCTTGCACCATAATAATTTGAAAAATACTTGGAATCCGTTATTATGAACATATCTAATTTGTGCACCATTCCGAACATTCAATATCTTGACCCGTAATATGATTAACTGGATTCTGCAAGTTTTCTCTGTCATTGAAAGCAGGTACGACTCCTATAACCTTGCGAGTCATTCGGTCAGGGGGTATATAGATGGCAGTCAATCGTTCGACTGCATAAGTGATCAGTGATCAGTTAAGTGTTTCACAGTTCCAGACATACAGTCAGACTCCTTTTCTCGAGTCGAGTTTAACGACGTGCCATCGCGTTATACGTTTTGACTATTCAAGTGTTCGCTATTGTGACAGTTGTTGTAAATGAAGTGTTCGTTAACTTCCGTGTCCGTTTATTCAACGACAACAAATTCACCCGTCACTCCGACATTGGTGGCCACGACGTGATCTCATTTCTGGTGAGGTCTGATTTCAGCAGGTCGAATGGTTTCTCGAGGACGCTGGTGTCATAGCCAGCAGCGACCAATTCCTTCAGATAGCAAAGTTCGCGACCTGGTCCTCAATCCGCCAGTCAACAAACCTTACGAGCAATTGAATTTATTTCGGAATTTTCAGGTACACCGACCTTAATTCGGTGTTTTGGCGATGTTATTCGCAATGACCGATCTTGACAGGTCTTGACACAGAGTTTTATTGAAATTTCAGACTAGTTCAGTGGCTTCCACACATTCCGAAACTCTATGCTCGGATGCTATGCTGATTCGTCCATACGTGAGCTGCTAGTCCCCACTTCGATGTTTTCCCTCGCTGGATATTTTTCTTATGTTCACCGATTCTCGCATTTAGTGCCTCCTTAGTTTCTCCAACATAATCCATCCCACATTCATACGGAACACGGTAAATGCAGTTTTTGGAGTCAGTAGTCTCGTTGGGTGGTCTCGTTTTCGTGAGTTGGCTGCGAATGGTATTACCTGATCTGAAGCATGTTCGGATGTTGTACCTCTATCCAATTCGCCTTATCTTTTCCGATAAACCTCTCACAAAGGGTAGGCTGTGTGGGTTCATCTGATTTCTCGGTGTTACCTCTTCTGCGGATAAGGACCGTTCCTATATGTTTGTCGGAGTACCCATTCTGTCGCAGGTATTTCTTGATGGTATTCAATTGGTTGGTTGGTCAGACTCACATCGGTGTTGCAAAGGCTGTAGGCCTGGTCAACCAACGAGCGGCTAATTACTCTCTCTGTCGCTTCATGAGGGTTGGAGCGGTGTATTGTCCGTTTTTTAGACTTTTGAAGACAGGGTAACCCCTCCTGGGTTTCCTTATCCATTATGAGATTTATGGACGGTCTTATCTTGTTTAGAAGTCGCAGAAAGGCCTTGAGTTCTCTCCATGGTTCCATATGACCAAAATATCTTCAAGGCGGAGATATGTTGATGATAACTTTTTCATATGGAACCATGGAGACGAAGAACTCCTAAACAAGATTAGACCGTCCATCCATTTCACCATAGAAAAGGAAACCCAGTAAAAATCCAAAAAACGGATGGAAAGTTTAACGTGCACACCGGGCATAGAACCTGTGCAACTCCGCGATGTAAATCTGACCAACGAATTAAGTAACGTCAAGAAAGGTCTGCGACAGAATGGGGATTCCGACAAACATACCTATAGGAAATAGGTATGAAATCAGATGAACCAACACAGCTTACCCTATGACTTTCCTATGTGAGAGTTTTATCGGAAAATTTAAGGCGAATTGGTTCCAGGTATAAAATCCGAACATGCTTCAGATCAGTTAATACCATTCGTAGCCAACCGATCGGAAGTGGGTGGATATTGGATTTAAAAATTCACAACATTGTTCTTATCATCATATAATGAAGTCCATGTATTGCCATCGATCCTTGTGCATGCATGTGTCCAATTTCAGATTATTCGGACGATTAGAATTGAATTTAAAAATTCTCATCATTATCATTATTTTTATTATAATCATTATTATGAAGTCAATATTATGAAATTCTTGAATTGTCTTCGGTTCTGAATATGTTTATGTAGATTTTATTGTTTATGTATTCGTTTACTTTTTCTTGCTGAAGTTACCTAATTAGTGAATATACTTTTTATTTATGGTCGAGTTCATCCGCAGATTTGATTATTTTATTATATAACACTGTCTGTTGAAGTATAAGGTATTCAAACTCGTTATGTAAAATGGCAATCTTCAAAACAGAGTGATTTAGATATTTATTATACGTATTAAATTTTCTCTCATCTCAAGGCTTCTTGGAGAAATTCTTGCACAACATTTTGATATGACATTAATCATAAAGTTGAACACAAATGGAAAGAATTCCACCAACCACCTATGTACAGTATCTATGTACAGTATCGAAGTTTTCATCTGGGGTATGGTGGATTTATGAGAGCGTGAAGAATAGCTTGCTATAATGTTGAGAGAGCATTACAATTTCTCCTCTACTTGCTCGAGGAAGGGATACCGCTTGAGCTGTTAATTCGTCGGGCGAGGCAACAGGAGAGGCGCGTAGTAGTGCGTCTATCTTATTTAAGTGGTATTATCATATCATTGCGTTCCTTGTTGCTCGCGTAAATTTCTGTCTATACCCCAGATGAAAAGTTTCCGATACTCTATAATTATTCTTGGAGTTTCAATTAAACAAATATACATTTAAAAAATTCTGAATCATCTAAACAAAGCAATACATTTTCAAAATTCATGTTTCTTTTCGTTGAATAGTTTCATACATCATTTCCTTTAACTGGTCACGATTTAAATAATCTTTATATATAAGAATCTTCTGGGTGTGTGCGACATTGAACTCCTCCTGAACTAGACCGATTTTGATGAAATTTTTTTGTGTGCGTTCAAGTAGATTCTGGAATGGTTTACATTCACAATTCAGTCCACTATAAAATATTTTTTGAGTCAATTTTTTATGAGTTGAATGTAGCAGCTCTTCCTAGCGACTTCGCCATAAAATAAGTTCGACAATAACAATAATACGGGTTAGTCGATGAAAATATACTCATCGATTTACAGGACAACGTGTAGTTTAATTGTAATAACCTACCTATACCTACTTGCCTGCTATTCAAGTAGAAAAAAGTTCTTGTTCCTAATAATAGTAATTGTTACTTTTTGAAATAAACTGCGTCGTCTTTAAATATGATAATTTGTGTACCAATAGTATGTTAAATGTTAATTATACATTATTTGTTAAAATTATCACGTGATCGTAGGAAAAATAGTGTACATTACTATTTTCATTTTTCTGCAGCACAATACTGGAATATCATGTTCCTCCATTTTATTTTGGTTGAAGTTTCGCTCTCATATAGAAAATTGAAATGCGTTTCGAATGGACTATTCAACACATGCCTAAATTGCCTAATAAAAATATTCTGTATAAAAATACGGGTACCATTTTCTATTTCTCGAGAAAACAAGGTTAAAGGTACAGTTTAGTGAAAACTACATTTTCCTACGAGCGTATTTTTCGTTTTGAAAGTTGTACTTTTCCGTACGATTTTTACCTTTCCGCACGATTTTTATATTATTGAAAATGAGGATATTTAGGACTAACTAAATGATCTATTCTGTCTTATTAGTCATTTTGTAGCATTATTATGAAAACTTGTTTATTAAAAACCTTGTTTTTTCATAAATAAGATGGACAAAAACACTCGTAGGATAAATATTGTACCTAACTCTTACGGAAAATGTCTTTTCCGCCCTTAACGGCTTGCCCGAACTCCGCTCCGCGTCGTTCGTGCAACTGCCATCGCTTGCGGAAAAGTACTACTTTCCGCACTTGTTAGGTAAATAACTATTTCTGTAATGAATCCTCAGTTTCATTCAAGAAATCAAACTGCTACTGTTATTTATATGTAGAATTATATTAATATTAATGTTTATCCATTACTTCAATGTGTCGTAATGATATATAAAGTTATTAAAAAAAATAGAGCTATACATAATTACATGTGCGTTACTAACCTGTTCTTTCAATAAGAAGAAAGTAACTGAACGATACAAACCACAAACACTGCATGATCGTGAGATACTGAATACATTAATCGCTAATTTGTTTTGGTGTTTGTCTTCAGGTATTAATGGGTACAAAGTTCGAACATGGGTTGTACTAATTTCGAATCCTACCATTCGGATTATATTATATTGCCCCCTTCATCTTTGATCTATCCAACTATAGGATAATGGGAAGGATATTAGACAATAACTTGAACCATTTGAACGCAAAGAAAATGCCAAGCTTCAACTTAACCTTACAACGCGGTGGAAACAGCTGGGGAATTTTGGTGTACATGCCTTGTGTATTATGGTATGGTATCAGTATTACAGGAAGTATTTCGTGAAAGGGACAAAAAAGGTCCTCAGATCATGGAAATTGGTAAATACAGGACTTATTCAGAAATTAGAGAACACTGCTTGGAAATCAAAAATAAAAGTTTTGGAAATAGTATTTGACAAAAAACCTGATATTTGGACAGACGTCAATATTGTTATTAATTTTTCCTACGAGCCATGTCTATTTTTTAAAATTTATTTTTGTGTTATAAAAAAACTTTCAAAATGTCAAAAAGTATTACGTATACTACTAAATTCCCTGTATATTCAATGCAATTCTGATAATTTCAACAAGACTCGTCTGGATTTTAAATTCCGCAAACATTATTTTTAACAAGGTAAAACATTAGTTATGATAACAATCATATTAAAAAACTCTCATTTCCGCAATTATTTTAGTATGATTTCATATTTGTCGATTAATTTGTATAGTTTTTTATTATAATTGACGTAGCACATTTGGTAAAACCAGACGAGGACACCAAAGTTATTCTGAAAATATTATTTTAAATTTTCATCCAAGTATCCAAGTGAGATTCTCAATTTCATGTAATACAGTGCGGCCAACAATTTCTTTTCATCCTGTAAAACCTGACCTCAGGGTTTGACGTAAATCATCATTGATTCTCTTGCACCCAGGCAAACGCCAAAAAACCACTTTTAAGTCACCCACACTTGAAAGTATTTTTTGTATTATTAGAAAAGTAGTAAAGACATCATTGGCAGTATGATGCATGATGGAAAACCAGTAGCGTTGTGGACTACTACTGGTTTTCCTATTTCATCATTATCTCGAAAGACAACTCGAAACAATCGGTAAGAAGGCGGTACTTCAGAAGATACTTTTAGACGAACTATTTTTTGGAATTGATGGTGAATAAACTCAACGAGAATAACAATTCATAGAAAGATAAAATATAGACAAATCGGTGAGTCACTAGTGTATTTGTCGCTGTAAAAGTTAAAGCTAACTTTTGCCTCTGTCAAAGTGACAATTGCACTGTGGCATATGCGATTTTTTATACATGAATTGAATTGTCACTTAAAATTAGTTTTTACATCGATTCCTGTAGTGCGTCATTTCCTAGACTTATTCTGGTACTTGTTGTATTCGTCTCACAAATAAAACATTCTTTTCATTACACAATGGTTATTGGGTAGCACGGAGGGAAGACTATTTCAAAATCATCAGATGAATATATTGGTGTGGGAGAAACTGTTTCTAAATGATCTTACCAAATATTTCACCATATTTATTTATTTCAATGGGAAATTAAGATTGGTCAAGTTTACTGTTTTTGAATTAATGAAGTTATCCTTGTAGTGGACATACTAAACATTTTATTTCAATAGAAAACATTTCGTTTCAGTCACAGTGTGGGTGAAATCTTTGAAAAATAGAATTGATGAGTAATAAATTTGGTCAGGATTGGAATTGGAAATGATAGTGTGAACCTACTACTTATGTGAGTCCCAAAGTAGTGCTAACAAATTTGGAAAAAAGTACTAACAAAAGGGGAGCAGTTAGTTTTGATATATGATTGGGAGCAAGCAATTTCTTTTCTTTGATAAATAATAATTAGTGTGCCTTTATGTCTTTTCGAATTATTCCAGCAGTGATAAATACATTCGTGAAATATACAATTTCAGGCAAATTTTTCAATCACTAAAAATGTTAGCATTTCTTTTATATATAATAGCCTATAATAAATTCAGATATTCCTGTTGAGATTCTCTAAAATTTTTATCTAACTCCCAAATATGGCGTTCAACCAAGTAAATCAATTGCAAATATTACAAAAATTAATAAAAAATGGATATGTTCTTTTTCAGTAGGATGGAATTTCCATGGATTGAAAAATTAGTATTACATGAAAAAATATTATCAATTCATGAAAGGGTTCCATCTTACACATTCATATAAATGAAATATAGCTTCATTTGAAAAATTAAAAACATAGAGTAACTATCTTGAGCCAAAGCTCTCGGAAGGAAGTCAGATTAATAATGTTCATATCATTATGGTCTCATCAAATTGTCAAAATAGAAAGTACTCTCGATAGAATTATGGAGAAAATTATTATCTTGTTACGGCGAAACTGGAAAACAAGTAGTTCCTCTACAAGTAGGCAAATAATTCCTTTCTCCTTTTTCTCCGAAAGGTGAGTTTTTTTTAAAGTTATTGAAAACCTGTAGGCATCGATCAGGGTATGAAAATAATTGAAATGATCGGATTCCAAAGCCTACCAAGCATCGTACATCATCGAATTTGGGTCAAGCTAACTCGATATTTTTCATTAATATACAATTCAACAGTCAATTAAAGATTTATATGTACCAATTTGTGTTACATGATTGAAGAGAGAGCTTTAAGGCAAAAAAGGCTGGAGAAATATACATTTTGAAAATTGTTGAGTTCACTGATCATGTATTACTTTCTGTGAATACGATTATTATTTTGAAATGAAATAACACATTGAAATCTTTTAATATCTTTAAAAAGCAAAAAATACAGGTGAAATATTTGGAATCGTATAATTATATTTCTAGGTCCGTTATTCGTTTGGCCAAACAGTCTTCTCAATCCAGTCGAGATAATTGAATACTCTGGTATAAACTCCTGGCTCATTTGAAAGACCACACACTTTACCAAATGAGGTGACACCAACAATATCATAAACAAAGATATCACTCCTAACAGCACGATTCATGACCTGGAGTGGTCCACCAGAATCCCCCTAAAATAAAATTGATCATATAAATGGATTCATATAGAGATTTAAGTGCATTTGATCTTACAAATCAGTACACAATCAAATATCAGGGACCATTTATTGTTTTTGTCAAGCACTCGAAGAAAAACTTCGGCAGGATGGTTACTTTTTGGTTGCGGATGATAATTTCGAACAAAACGCAATGGATATATTTGTAAGTTTTAGACAATGTTGAAAATTGATTACTTTCATTGCGGATTTCTATTGTGTGGAGTGTTTTTATTAGCCCGACGTTTCAATCGGTACAGTAACTCCGATCGTAATCAAGTGTCAAGTATCAAGCCAGAGTAGTGAGGGGAACTTTATATGACATGAGGTAATTAACCGGATTACCTGTTTTCTTAAGTGGTCATAGGTGAGCGTGGTAATAGGTGTGCACACTTATCGTTTGTATTCTTCTAACAGGTCAATTCTATATCAAAGGATATAGTTTCAGTGGGAGTGAGAACTACGAAATAGCGAATTATTCAGTCAGTCACGAGATTATCACAAACAATGAGTTGATAGCTTATATATTCCGTCTTTTTTTTAATCACCGGAAGGGCCTCATAAGATGGGTAGATACCTTCTTCTCAGAAGACTTCTTGCTCGAAAATATCGAGGGTGATAACAGTATATGTGTCAAAGTATAGCAGATGAAGGAAACAATAACTAAAAATGGCGTTGATTGGCAACAAGTAATTGTAACTATAGAAGGTACTGGTATTCCTGTTAAAATAAGAAACATTCAACTTCATTCACAGTTGAACCTTCATTCATCCAGTAGTAAAATGCTACAAATGCTTCCGGTATGGTCATACCACAAAAGTGTGCTAATCAAAGACCCAAAGATGTCGAAATTGTGCTAATATGCATGAATCTGAATGTTCAACTTCGGATATTTTTTGTATTCATCGTCAAAATAAAGATCATTCTAAGATATTCAAAAACTGCCGATGTACAATAAACAACACAATATTAAGGAATAAATGGCTTTGAGGAATATATTGTTTGAAGAAGCATAAAACATGTTTATGGATTGGACAATGAGTGGGAGAGAGAAACTCTTTTTCTGGCGGGTCAAAAAATTCTCTCACGCTCTTTGAGCTTATGAATAAAATAATAGACGATATCTCCGTAGTATTTGGAGAAAACAGTATAACTTGATATTGCTGGATTCCTTATGATCATTCCTAACCGATCATGCCATAAAATACAGGGTGTCTAGAAAAACTAAACACCCAAGTCGCTGCGCTTTTTTACGAAGGCGTAGAAGGGCCACGTTTTTTTTTATTTTCGACTTTCATCTAGAAATTTCGAGATAGAAATTTCGATTTTTATCTCGAAATTTCGACTTTTATATCGAAATTTCGACTGTTATATCGAAAATTCGACTATTTATCACTGGGCTTGGACAGGACGACTCTAATATTGTCCGACCTACCCCGTCACTGACGAGCGACAAGAACCTCGAAACTCGTCTGCGGGTGGTCTTGCCCAGCCAAATGAAGGATAATTTGCTGTATAAATACAATACGCAATTGCAACTGGATCTTCTTGGAACAAAGTTGCACAAATATCTGTCAAATGTAATTCAATGTCCGTCGTGGTATTAGCCAGGTAATATACTTCGACAGCGTGACAGGATGCTGATCTGCGTCATCAAAAGTAATTTAAAAAAAACACAATATTTTTACAAAAAATTTCAAATAAATAAATCACCTAAAGCAATAACGAATCTATTCCCACAGTTAAACGGTAGTGTCACATGAAGTGGAATATGAGAACTGTCACTGAACGTGTTATTCTTTATTATATAGATGAATGAAAGGTATAAGAAAGAAACAGAAAAGTACAAAGAATCTGAACGATTCTAGCGTAAGTTAAAAAAAATTTAAATCGATTATTTACCTGACACGTATCACTTTTATTGTTCCCAGCACATATCATCATATTCTGCAGTATCCCACGTGGCAAGAGATCTTCACTTGTGGAATTGTAGGCCGCTCGACATTTGGCGTCTGATGAAATATCTAAATCTGCTTTCAGTAGAATACTACTAGCGTGTCCCTGGAATTCTATTTTTCCCCACCCGGTTGTTTGCATCACGGTTTCGTTGTGTTGTCCAACAGTATCGAGACAAGCCATAGAAACGTACTTTGTCTCATTTATTGGTCTATCAAGTTCAACGAGAGCTATGTCGTTATATTTCGATGGTTGCTCATAGTCCGGATGAGGAATGCTTCTTAAGATTTTGAATTGTTGGGGATCCGCTTCGTCAGTATCTGAAGAGAGGTCCAAATCGCCCATTCTAACGTGTTTAGCGGCACCGCTGAAGAAAACAGGAAAGTTACGTAAATTTCACATTTGAATATGATGGCCATGCATGGCTATGAAGTTTCTTTGAATTCATATCATTGTGTATTTGATGATGACAAAACCTATCACAGACCTCAATCTTACGAAAATTCTATAAGTTTCAAAAAACATCGTTTTTGTTGACAACTGATAGTATTAAGTGATTTTCGTTCAATTAAATTATTCGACGAGTTATTAGAATTCTATAAGTACGGTCCTGTCTGTTTCCCTACAAATATTTCTAAACCTACCCTGACTTCTACACCCGAATGGCGTCTTCAAGGTTACTCCCGACCAAGAAGAGTAAACTATAGAGTAAACTATAGTTTACTCTTCTTGACTCCCGACTACTTCATAAAACGGGACGAGTTTCCTACGATGAGATCCTAAGGTCGTGCTGTTGAGTTGGGCATTGCCATGTCGAGCCTGTTATAATTATTCTCTTTTATTCTCCAACACTTGCTTAAACTTTATCGCCAACGAATTCCATTCAGTAACTGAACATTTCGATCCTTATTTAACTAGCGAAATGAATTTGAAAAATTGTTATGCTTCCAAACTCAGAGTAATAGACATAGAGATGCCCTGCCTATACCTACACAAATAGCTGTTTCGAAGTGAACATGAACTATCCTTTTCTAAACAATTTGTTGGCGAGGGGGGTGACAGGTGGTGAAACGTTATGGAAGGTTGTTTACATTTGGAGTAAGAAGGACCATAATACAAACGAAGAATGACAGTTTGATCCGAATGAAATGAGCGGGCATACACGAAACTACCCGATTGAATACGGACTTACCATGTTTAAGGCCCTCCCTTGTAAACAAAGTTATGTTGCCTTCAAGACAGGGATGGAAAAGGCATCTATGGTCTTTTATTACTCTGAGCTTCCAAAGAATTCTGTACAGTTCGTTGCAATGCAGAACGAGCGGCAACGCTGTCAAAATACGCATTGGTTATTGTTAACATAAGAATTCTTTTTTATTTACAAATTTCACCAGTTCTTGTTGACATTCTTTGTCGTGTGCGTTTTTTGTGGAAACATTGGTGTTTTGTTGTTTTTTGGAGTTACATAGTGGAAGAAATATAGATAGAGGCTTATGATGATGCTTTAAAGTGTTGTGCTTGCAAACAATCCAATTGTTCTAACAACCAGAATCTCAGCTTTCATAGGTGAGTAGATCGTTTGTTTACAAATTACAGATTGGCGTTCATATTTCTCATTGGCCTCACAGTGGTTATCAAATTTCTATACACACTACAAAATGAAAAAGATATAAGTATTGAAAACTAAATCCATACATATTATTACAAAACAAAATTGTATTTAATGAGCAAAATTACTGGTTAGTAGTGTTTGGGAGTTTTGGAACCAGAACGTAGGAATGCCATTTCTTTCAATAGATCAGTATAATTTGGTGAGATACTGAGAAATAGTTATTTGTTATAAGTGAAAAAAGTATTAGACTAAGTATTCGAAAATATTGAATTTGATTGTCATTAATCTTTATATTGAAATTAGCGGTGTCAATTTCAAATTATCTTCACTATTACTACTCATTTTCGATTACTCATTTTTTTAAACGAATTTTGTAAATACTGATGTGAAATGTCAAATTATTAGAACGTTAACAAACTTGATTTGATCTTATATTATTTATGATCATGAAAATGACAGTCTAGTAGTTCATGAAAGTCGTGGGAAATGAAATATCCTGTACTGAAATGATCATTACAGTACAGCTCGCGATGTAGAAATGAAAAAATGTTTTACAATCGGCCTACTTCCTTGATCATAAAATGGGCATATTTCCATGAGGAAAAAGTTAATTTATGCACATTGTTCATACATTCATGCATTCGGAAGTCATCATTTAATAATACGACGACAATTCATATCATAAAAATTCAAATCAATGAATAAAGTGCTACAATTTGGCAATACAATAACTGCCGAAGAAAAAAATCGTATGATACACTTTCTTAAAGGGTTTTTTTGTACTCGCGTGTTTTTTGAACCCGGCTGCGCCTCATCCAACAAACTTAACACTCATACAAAAAAGTCCTACTTTTATATCATAACCAGCTATTTTAATATCAGTTCGAGGATTACTTGTCCTCATTTAGAATAATAACTCATTACATACTCACAGAGTTGATGAATTTAAACAGTGAGCTGCAGTCAAAACAAATTTGCGGCTTATCAACGAACCACCACAAAGCCATTCTATTTCTTGATTTTCTCCATCAAAACCTATGAGTGCCTGTAAAAAAAACAAGAATTGATATTAGTTCTGGTCCAAAACAGGTGAAATCGAAAAAAAAAATTTGTTTTGGTATATTATTATACAGTGCGACGTTAAATTTTGGAATAAATTCATTTCTGAATATAAAGATATTTTGGAAAAATCCTGGGATACGTCGATTTTCTTTTCCGATGGGCCAATTTTTGAACCTCACCCAAAATATATAGAGTTATCCGCATTTGAGTACAAATGACTTTGGTGATATTTTGAGATGAAATTCCGAGTATATTTGTCCATATTTGGTTAGGGATCGTCATTATGAATCCAGTGAACGACTGCGGAGATATGGGCAAAAAAATGTTTAAGAAAAAAGGTATATCTGTAGCGAGTCAAGGGTCCTGATCACGAATTTGAAACTAGTTTGCCTTCTGATGTGATTTATTGTGAAAACGGGTTGTTCCATCGCGTGTGGCGGGCAGTGTATATGACTCAGACCAACATTATTGAACTTTTGTATACATTTTCACAATTTCCATCAATCCTGAGAGTTTCATCAATCTACCTCAATCATTACGGAAGTTGCGAGGGTGCTTCCATTAAAAATGAGATACACTGTAATAGGCAATATAAACGATACAGTCGAATAATAAAAATAATAGCTCCTTTGAGAGGTTCTGAACTCTATCTGAATTAGGCTGGCGACACACCAAGAAGTCAAGAACGTTTTAACGCAAACCGCTTTTACGCAAAAAGTTTTTGACTAATTTAGGTAGTTGTTTTTCCTCCACAGATTATATGAAGTGACACACACTGGTGCGGCAAAACAGGAAAAACCGTTCAGGCTCTTCAGAACTGCTCGAAACAAACTGTGTTCTCTGGAGACTGGGTAAGGGACAAATATGAGGCTCTAGTAAAGTCGAACACGCGAGCTAAAAAACAAGAGGGCGACACTTTCGTCGATTTGCAGTGAGAGCCGGATGTCCTATACTTCAGCTGAAGGTAGCAGCAGTTTTGCTGCAGACAATATGGAAGGTCAGTTCGAACCTAACATTGATGAGGACGATGAAAATGCTGTTGGACCCATGTCATCGTTGTCATGATCCGAAAGCATGGCGAAAACCCCTGCAAAACTACCTTTATCGGTGTGTGGTCAGCCTTCATTTCTCAAAAACATTTTGCTTTAAGGAGTTTTTGATTTTTCGGTGTGTTGTCAGCCTTAGACGAATTGGTAGAACTATTTGATTTCATCCGAGGCCTTCACGATCACTTAGCGCGGGGTCAGTTGAAGTCGTACAATGAGTTTCCTATACAATAATAGGATTTAAATTTTTATTCCGTACGTAACGGGTTACGTTAAATATATCAACGGGTACTGTTCCCAGTGTTCCCTGGAAACTGGGTAAGGGACAAATACGAGGCTCTAGTAAAGTCGAACACGCGAGCTAAAAAACAAGAGGGCGACACTTTCGTCGATTTGCAGTGAGAGCCGGATGTCCTATACTTCAGCTGAAGGTAGCAGCAGTTTTGCAGACAATAAGGAAGGTCAGTTCCGAAAGCATGGCGAAAACCCCTGCAAAACTACCTTTATCGGTGTGTGGTCAGCCTTCATTTCTCAAAAACGTTTTGCTTCAAGGAGTTTTTGATTTTTCGGTGTGTTGTCAGCCTTAGACGAATTGGTAGAACTATTTGATTTCATCCGAGGCCTTCACGATCACTTAGCGCGGGGTCAGTTGAAGTCGTACAATGAGTTTCCTATACAATAATAGGATTTAAATTTTTATTCCGTACGTAACAGGTTACGGAAAATATATCAACGGGTACTGTTCCCAGTGTTCCCTGGAAACTGGGTAAGGGACAAATACGAGGCTCTAGTAAAGTCGAACACGCGAACTAAAAAACAAGAGGGCGACACTTTCGTCGATTTGCAGTGAGAGCCGAATGTCCTATACTTCAGCTGATAAGGTAGCAGCAGTTTTGTAGACAATATGGAAGGTCAGTTCGAACTTAACATTGATGAGGATGATGAAAATGCTCCCGGAAAATATTATCACACTTTCCGAAGAGTTGGAGACATGTCATCGTCGAATTCGGTGTAGGGTACGTTACTGACGAAAATTAATTTCATTCAAGACAACAGTCTTGTGAACGCAGGAACTTATCGGGCAAATTATTCTACACTTGTACAAATTTCTTTGGATCAACATTTTTTCATTTTCATATTTTGGAAGGTTACAAACCCAAAAAATCATGTCAAGTATCGAATTTCCTCCATAAAATCAAACTTTCAATCAATGATAACAATGTATTTCCAATTTCCGCTTCCATCATTAAATCTATTCTCTACTCACCATATGTGGAAATTCTTTCGCTTTGGATGGAATTCCTCCATAGACATATTTAACATATGTTGTTGGATAAAACTCGAAACATTCTGAAAATAATAATATTATTAATTTTCTTGTTGAAAATATAAATTTTCTGGAGTCGTTATAATTTAGATGCTAAATCTTATATACCCATTGAATACTAATCGTCGAATCTGGCAGTCCTCAGCGGCCGGGTTATTCTCAAGAAAATATTGAAAGACTTAATTAGTTCAAATTGTTCATTTGGACTTTATCAGAAATCTCCGCAAAAGGTACAAAAAGTTCAAATCTGATCTAATTCTAATTCTAATTTTTTCTATGAGAGGAATATAGAGATTTTTAGTAACTCCTATTTATTACAATTTTCTCAGTTAACCAGTAAACCCTCGTGCTTAAAATTATTATAAAATCGCCAATTGTTCGTAGGTATGTGATGAAGTTAAAATTGATTAAGGATTTGGATAGGTACATTCAAATTGTATAACTGCTAGTATAGGCTTTGAGGCCCAGTCACATTCACAAATTATAGGATGTCCTGAATAATTTTTCCATTCCGATTTCACACGTTTTTGTCTCAAACTTGAACGTCCCCCTTTGGGTTTTCCTACAATAACATTTCAAACTCAAATAGGTTCATTCTCTTGAATTGTTGTTCAATTTTGTCCTGCACCATAATAATTTGACGAATACTTGGAATCCATTGTTATGAACAAATTCTATTTGTGTACCATTTCCAAACATTTGAACCCATAAGTATTGTGCCTACCTAGATTCTTAAATCTACGAATAGTAATCTCTGTCATTAAAAGTTATAGTGAGAGAGCTAGTGAACAATTTTGGGGAAGTTCTTGAGGCACTACGAATATTTTTATACTTGTCCTTAAGGATCTCTAAATAAGAGATCTGGCTGCAGGGTATTGGCCACCTACCAACCCTTGAATTTTTTAAAAAATTATAATGTGAATTTCTGGATTTCGAAAAAGGCTTTGAGGATTTGATTCAAATTTTGCATTCAGATTAGGTTTTGCTTTTTAAGTTCATCCATGTGGGAGTCTTTCCTGAAAAAACGCGAAATTACTTATACTAATAATAATAATAATGATGTGAATTTTGGATTATATTTTCACCTACTTCCAGATCATCCAAATATTCTGAAATCTGGCACACATATCAAGGACCGACGACAATACAAGAATTTCATAATGTTAATGTAATAATAATATGAGTATTTCAACTTTAATCTTCTACTACTCATCCAAATAATCTAAAATTTGGCACACATTTCTAGAACCGACGACAATTTAAGAATTTCATAATATTAATTATCAATAATAATAACAATATTGTTATTATTACATGCATTTTTATTCTGATTTTTTTAATTCTCTCTAGTTTTCATTGAAAAAAACAGTAAAATTAGAATTAGATTTAGACCTAATTCTTGTATCTTAAATCACTGTTATGTACAGTCATAATATAATACTCACTATCAAAACTCAATTTCCCTGGTATTCTTCCTCTTATTTTCGATACAACTTCTGGGCAGCATACATGAGGAATTTTACCTTCGAAGTCGCACACCTCGGGGTGTGTACTGTTCTTCAACAGATTGATGGCATACGCACAGGTATGAATAGCTATACATTGACCAGTAACGCCTGTTGATAAAATGCAAGACACTGCGTCTGTGAAAAAAATGAAAAAATGGATGAAAAATTACGAAGGCAAAGAAGGGACTTCTATTTCGGGATTGAAAGGGGCTTCCTTGGATGAGGTGCCGATAGAACTTGTCGGCCTGCTCCTTATTGTTCTTCCAGTCTTCCATTTTCGGGACCTTGGCTAGCTCACGCAAGTCTACCAGCTGAATGTATGTATATGTCACTGTCCGTGGCGATATGTAGTGCTTTTGTTTTGCATCACCTCCAATCGCCCGATTTGGGTTTTGGAGACTCCGCAGAACACTGGACAGGCGTAGGTCATCGATGGCATACTGACCTGTTTATACAGTAGTACCTTATTTTCCATGCTCAACCTGGAGGTCCCAGCTATGAGCGGATACACTCTTTTGAGCACCGGTGCCCCCGCTGGACCGCCAAGTTGACATGTTCGTGGAAAAACAGAGGCCTGTCCAGCTGCACACCCAGGTACCGCAGGGCATCTATCCGGTTTCCCAGATCCTTGAACCGATCTCGAACTTAAATGATATCGTTCTTCAATCTCCTCGAGAAGATCATGAGTACTGTTTTATCCGGATTTAACTCAATTTTGTTCCTCGCCATATACGATACGACCGCCCTCTCCAGGTGTGCCTTCACCCGGCCATCACACTGTAAGCTGAAATCGTATATCATCGGCGTAGATGGCCGTTTCCACTAGGTTGGATATGGGGAAGTCGTACGTACTTAACGAGTACCAGAGCGGAGACTAACACGACCCATGCGACACTCTGGCTCCAACTAGCTTCATCGATGAGCTAGTGTTGTTGACTCTCACCAGAAAAGCCCTATTGACCAGGTAGGAGCTGAAAGCCCTCCTCACCCCGTGGAACATTCTGGCCACCTGGGAGGACGTGGAGGGTCTCCTTCGGAAGCCAAACTGTTCCTGAGACGAGCTTGACCCTCTCCTCAAGTTTAACAAACCTCTTAAGTAGGATTCTATCTACCAGCTTCTCGACTATACCCAGCAGCCAGATCAGGCGGTAGCTCTCGATCGTTGTGTCAGACTTTCCCGGTTTTATGATAGGAATAATCTCCGCTTACTTTTGACCTTGCGGGTAGTGCTGCCATTTGATTATTCCGTTGATGATGTATATCAATTGGACCAGGGACTTCCTCGAGAGCTTCCCTAGCAGAACCGCGTCAATTCCATCTATTCCAGGTGCCTTGTTCCTAGGGAACCTTTTTATTGTGTCCTGAATCTCCTCGAAGTTGGCATTAACTTCGAGAAGACCCTTTTGTCTATGGTACATGCTCTCGCGATGAGTCTGCACATTTATGGAATGCACTCTGAAAATATTCCATTCCCCACGGCTGGTATGTCCTCACATCCGCCACAGGGAGTTGTTGCGCACATTGAGGTTTTCAAGTTTCCAGGCCACATCCCTGTGAGTCTGCTTCAGGTCGCTCATTTATCTGCCCAGATTCAGCAAGTTGTCTTTATGCATTTGATTTCTCGTATTTTGCCATTTTTTCCTTTCGTAATTTTTGAGTTTAATCAAATCAGTGATATAGTCTGGAAGAAGATGCTTGTCCTGCCCCACTGCCTTCTTCCTGGAAGTGGCGTCTTGTGCTGCTTGATTGTTTCCGATCAGCCTCCGAGTTTCCTCCTCCAGTCTCTCCTCTGAGATATCCGGGTTGAGGACTGTTTTTTCATTCATCACTCCGGTACTCTTTCCAGTCAGTGGTGGAGTAGTCGTATAACATTCTCTTTCTCTGAGGGTTGTTTCCACGCCTGACCGAGAAGAAGTCAGGAACTGATCTCAGCCATATGAAACGTATTAATTCACTTCCAGGTCGATGGTGGCGGGGTTAGTGCCATTCCAGCGAAAATGGATTGGTGTATTGTTGTTTAGGGAAAATTCCCAGAGCATCTTTTCTATTGGATTATTGTTACTGCCACGGTTCCACTGGGGCTCTTTGCGTTGAAGTCCGTGCGGCTAGCAGCACTTTATGCCCGCTGCTGCAGAGATTATCCACATCCAGTGCCGAAAATCGGTTGTGCAGAAATGCAATTTCTCTCTCGTTTGAATTTCGTCGCTCTCTTTTATTCATGCCGCAACTTTTCCAAAATTATTTTTTAATTAGTTAACAATAAACTCTTTCTGTAGTGAATAGTGAATTGATCTGCGCCTGTTATTTCTTTATAGAATTATATTAATAGTTTCTGTTACTTTAATGTATTGTAATAATTCAAGAAATAAAAGCTACCCAAAACACAAAACGTTGAGCGTAGTAAGTGTAGCAAGCTTATAGCTCTTGAGAATGCTGTGTTGGCGGAACTCGCGTCGAGTGAAAGTCACGAAGTTTTGGTGTTCTGAGTAGCTTCTATTTCTTGAATTGTATTCACACCAAATGTTCCAAATATTCATTTTCGATATTGTAATAATGTGGACAATTATATTTGTATAAAAAGAGCAGTACGATACAGAAAGATCTGATATAATTACATGTGCGTTACTAACCTGTCTTTTCAATAAGAAGAAGGTAACTGAACGATATAAACCACAAACCCCGCATGATCACAAGCTACTGAATGGATCGATCGCTATATATTTTTCGGAGTTAAAAACCCGCTGGTCTGGTTTTAAATTTTTTTTTTTTGGTGTTTCCGAACAGTAAGTCGTACTTGCCGCACCCGATTCTTTAGATACCTACCAATGGGTTCAAAGTTCAGACGAGGTGGATAAACAACTGTAAAGAGACAAACAAGGTAGATAAACTTTAATAGACCAGTAGAAATAGACATAAAAAATCGATAATCACTGTTTGCAATAAATCTCAGTTTGCAACCTCTTCCGAAGTACGCAACATTGTCAAAATGGCTATTAACTTGAATTTTTCTGTATACTCGTTGAGAAAATTGCAAAAGTTCTGCGAACTATGAGTAGTACTGAATATATTATTTCATATCATGAATCAAGTTTGCAACCTGTTGAAATCATAGGTATAAGGACAATTTATAAATCTGACAACGCCGCAAACTCACCCTTGGCTCAAACAGAGACAGTAATAGAATGCAGTTGGCTATGATTATTCGTAGCGGTTTTTTGTTAAAAAAAATGTAAATAACAACGGACAGCTTGCAATGAAGAAGTGTGTCTGTCAACTTCGTTTTTTGTAAATTAATAAATGCTTATACAGTTTTGGTTGAAAGTACTTGAGCTTTCATTAGTAAACAAGTTAATAAAGAATTACAGTCCTTATTGGTAGCGAGTTAAAACTCCTAACACAAGCAATTCAAGTGTACAGAACATTTTTTTTATTGGCCTAATATGTTTTTCTTTGATATACCATAAGAGAAAATTCCAAAAGATCTGCAAACTTGACAGATACATCCGAGGGGATAGCTCGAACGGAAGAGAGCGTGGGTCATCGATTTGTCAAGCCAAGCAACGCTATGCGAAGTTATGGTTTGGATGGGTGACTTATGGACGACCTCCTTTCGAGATCTATTCTCCTCGGATCGTGCTAGGAATCGCACGTTAAAAGGTAAGACCTCGTTAATCCTTAGCTCGCACAAGTTTCGACTTTTGAGGGCTGCCGTTCGTAGTGGGGCGACAGCAGGTTAACGAAAAAAACTATTTTAACAATTTTTTTAATTTTAACATCGGAAATTTTTTTCGAACAGTTGTGTAGATTTGCAACCTTTCACGTTGACCGGAACATATAATTTCTTAATTCGTATGGTCATTTTTTTGATGAAGGTGGGAATAGAACGACAAATAAACTTGAAAATAAAATTAAAAAAAAATTCGCAGTGGTTTCAGAGATGTTGGAAAAAACTTATTGGTTTGTTAACTTTGAACACCCTATAACTCGAGAATGAAGTGGTTGCGGACACAAGTTCATGAAAAAAAAGTTATTCAAGGATTATCTCCCTTGACGATCAGCATTCGATTATGAAACATCCTATATATAAATATAAAATGGGTTATTGAGGGATACGTTCAGATGCTATTGGAATGAAATCACAAATTGGAACAATTTATTTTTATCATCTATATACAAAAAATAGAAAATATTACTAAAAATATTTGAATTCAATAAGTTATTGATTTCTATATCCGTTATTCGTTTGGCCAAACAGTCTTCTCAATCCAGTCAAGATAGTTGAATACTCTGGTATAAACTCCTGGCGCATTTGAAATTCCACACACTTTACCAAATGAGGTGACACCAACAATATTATAAACCTTGATTTCAGTCCTCACATCTTTATTCACGACCTGGAGCGGTCCTCCAGAATCCCCCTGAAATAAAATAATATTATTAATGACAACAGTGGTTCACAGAGCATGTTCAGTTCCCGTTTATTTCCTTCGCCCAGTGAGTTTTTGATTTTCTAATGACATTTTGCGTCTAAATTTTCCGCGAGAACAAAATACAGGTCTAGAAACGAGACCCAATGACAAGCTGTCAAAGACGATAAGCCATAGCCATAGACTTATAATGTAGGATATGGACTGGCTGTCACGTGACTCTTACACTCAGCGGACAACATTAGAAAAAAAGGAACTGTGAAGGATGAAATAGTTATGGGGAAAACGGACATGTCTAGCGTCCCGAACGCGGGATCGCAGGAAATATTCTGAAATGCTGTGGCTCAATGACGCCGTTTTCAAAGTATCAAAAATGAGTACAATCACTACTGCAGGACTATTACTACGGAAATATAATCGAGATTTACAATTTTGTACGCTTGTTTGTTAGTCGTAACTAAATAGTTTTCAGAGTTGCCAGAAAGATATAATTGCTGTTAGAATGGTGAAAACGGGCATATTACGGGAATTTTCATTATCAGTATCACTTTTTGATCTTCCATTTTTATGTACTGATTTTGACACCTTGGGTATGAAGGATAATGTTCCCTCCTCACAAAGAGCTTGAGCAGTCGTACTCAACGTGACTTTGTTTCAGCATTCAACTTCAAGGCGGCCAAATGTGCCATCGAAGTGTACCTGCATTTGTTCGACGAACCGCTGAAGGACGAGAACGCTGAGCAAGTACTTAACACAGGTGAGTCTCTTTTGACATTTCGAGAGCCGTTCGATTTTAGTTTTCCAAGTGTTCTGAAGTTTTGCACCTGATTCAGGGACGAAAATGGAATAACTCTGAGTTAAAACTTGGAATTGGCGGTGAATTTCAAATCAGATACTTGACTTGAAGAACGTTTTGAAGGTCTTTGAAGATTGAGGGTCGTTTTTATGATTTTGTTGAGTGGAGGAAAAACTTTGGTATCATTATCGTGCTGATTTGTTTGCATGTGGTGTTTTGAAAAATTTGTACGAAAGCGCAGGAGGGCCACAAGAGGTTTTTTTTTATCACTTCGACTTTAAAGTCGAAAGTTCGACTCTAATGTTGACTTTTCGACTTTTTTCTCGAAATTTCGGCTTTTTTCTTGAAATTTCGAATTTAATGTCGAGAACTGGTCCTGACATTTTCCGCTGGATGATAATTCCAGATACGCAACTTTTGATTAATTTCCTTTAAAAAAGTGGCCAACCTCTATGGGTATCAAATGATCATTTTGGCTGCAGTAGCACCATAATAAGAGAATTATGATTATCCATAATCTAAATATCCCTCACTTTCCTGAATGGCATTCAGATCGAACGAACTCTCCACTATTTGAAAACTACCTCTAATCTAGTATCATTGGTTTTCGAGACGAGGACCGATTGTAGCACCACCAAACTTGGTATGGTATTTGTTGGAACCATGATAAACATGAAAAAAAAAAAATATAATAATATAAAAATAATATAATAATAATAAATAGGTCTTTGCTATAATCTTGGAAAGTATATGATTTATCGAAAAAAACAACTCAACAAGATGAAAGACAGTTCAATCTTCCACAAAAATGATTTCTAGTAATTTTTTATGAAATGCGCTGTTTTCTCAGAAAACGTGATTTCAGGTTCACGCTTACCCGTCGGTGAAAATTCTGGCGGAGCTAATATTTTATTGGTCATAACTCTGCTAAAAATGATCGGAGAAGGAAAAGGAAAAGTTTTTATCGTTTCTAAAGACTCCTACCTTCTCATGCGAACTAGATGAACGAGGAGATCAAAAACTTCGTAAACTAAACATCTAGGGTTAATTACTCACAAAAGTCGTGAATGATCCTTTTAAATATTCTGTATCACATTTAATTACACCACTTGCAGTTCTCACGTTGGTCTCAGATTTGCTGTTAAGAAAACTTGGAAAGATATCCAGGGCTAAGTTAGTTCTCAGAGAGAATAGTAACTAACATTTATTTCCTCAAGAAATATCAGCAATGCATGAATGGTGTAGACAAGTAACACAAAACTACACACAATCTGAAAGGTTCTAGCATAATTTGTGATTTTGTTTTATTTGATTATATACCTGACATGTATCACTTTTATTGTTCCCAGCACATATCATCATATTCTCCAGTATTCCATGCGGCAAGAGCTTTTCACTCGTGGATCTATAGGCCGCTCGACATTTGGCGTGTGACGAAATGTCTAAATCTGCTTTCAGTAGAATACTACTGGCATATCCCTGGAACTCTATTTTCCCCCAGCCGGTTGCTTGCATCACGGTTTCCGTGCGTTGTCCAACAGTATCGAGACAAGCCATAGACACGTACTCTGTCTCTTTCACTGGTCGATCAAGTTCAATGAGAGCTATGTCGTTGTATTTCGACGGATGATCATAGTCCGGATGAGGAATGCTTCTTAAGATTTTAAACTGTTGGGGATCAGCTTCGTCAGTATCTGAAGAGAGGTCCAAATCACCCAATCTAACGTGTTTTGCAGCACCACTGAGGAAAACGGGAAAGTTATTAATCACTTCGAATTGTGTGTTTGGTAACGACAAATTCTTTCATAGATCTTAACATGGTAGCTCATAATAAGACGAGCGACTATAACGGATCAACTTCATTCTCTGAAAATTATATATAAAAGCAGATCATTTTTGCCAAATCAAGGTAATGCTATGCGAAAGTTTAATTCTATCCATTTTGAATTTTGCCGACTGTTTGTATGGCCCAAGTCTCACTTATATTTGTAACAATAAATAACAAAAAATACAAAACTCTTGCTTGAGGATGATTTTTGGCATTCGAAGTCGAGAGGGTATGAGTCATAAGTTGAAGAAGTGGGTGAAAAACCTTAGATTGTTACATGCAGCATGTTTATTTCATAATATCATCAATAAAAAGAAGCCTATTTATCTTTACAACAAACTGAAATTTTGAACAGATGTACACACATTGAATCTATGATTTACGGGTTTATTGACACCCCCAACACACCGTACCGAACAGTTAAAACGATCGTTTGGTTACCAGATGGTTGAAATTTGCAATAATGTACCAGCCATCTGAAAGAAATAAATAATAGAGAAAAAATTCAAAAAACAAAGTAATTCTTTTCAATCAGAATAGATGAAATTAGCCTTCTCCCTCCCCCCCGTGTGAGCAAATGTGTGAATAAGTGTGTCTTCTAGAAGGTGAAACTTTGTTCTCTATTACTCTGGGGTGTTTTGAGGTTGAGTGGAAGAGCAGCTAATATGAACATTTATTATAATCTAGTTTTATAGATATTTTTCAATTTTGTTAAGCTGAACTCCGCCTATCAAGCCGTTAGTTTTTATGTAAATATTTAATGTTATTATTCTATCGTGACCACACAGAGCGCTTTGTATGCTATGTTCGCTATATTTGCGATGCCAGAATCCAAGTCGAAAGAATGTTTATATCACTCAATTCACAATAATT
Organism: Chrysolina haemoptera; assembly: GCA_958298965.1. Taxonomy (NCBI): domain Eukaryota; kingdom Metazoa; phylum Arthropoda; class Insecta; order Coleoptera; family Chrysomelidae; genus Chrysolina; species Chrysolina haemoptera. Next base: position 9,981,663 of record OY282602.1, on the reverse strand, counting down.
CATTACACACATATTTGAATTTTTTCGATTGCTTTATGGCACATGTACAGACTCTCAACAAAAATTGCAGAAGCAATAGTAATACGACTGGATAAAACTTCTGCTGAAAATCTCAACAGATATTGCAGGAATGCTGTTTCTTCAATATAGACATACATACAGTATCGGAAACTTTTTATCTGGGCTATAGACAGGAATCTACGCGAGCAACAAAACACGCAATGATATGATAATACCACATAAACAAGAGAGACGCACTACTTTGCGCTTCTCCTGTTACCCCACCTGACGCATTAATGGACCACGTGGCAATGCGACACACCTCGAATAGCAATAGCAAGCTATTCTTCCCACTCTCATGAAACCACCATACCCAAGATGAAAACTTTCCGATACTGTAGACAATTGGCTTTCAGAATCAGTTCAAGGTTTAGTTGAATTCATATACCATAATTCATTACTCACAGAGTTGATGAACTCAAACAGTGAGCTGCAGTTAGAACGAATTGACGGCTGATCAGAGAACCTCCACAAAGCCATTGTATTTTTCCATCTTCTCCATCAAAACCTATGAGTGCCTGAAAAAGATCAAGATTTTCAATCAATTATGCTTCAACACATGATAAAATTGTAACCTGGTAAGCAGATAGTTCGATGAAAAAAGAAACATAGGTGAGATATGATCCATTACAAAAGAGTAGATGAGAGTACCAGTGTGGCTTTCAAAATGTCAATATGATATATTTCAACAGCTGAACAGTGGCGCAGCCAGGACTTCATTTTGGGGGAAGGCTGTGCACACAATTTATCAGAGCTTATTAGTGGTTTACCGTATGTTTGGCTTGAGGGGTGTTGTAGCCTCATAACTTCCTGACTGTACCACTGTCTTAAGGCACACAGAAAGTACCCTTCTCTAGATTTTTGTCAGGTGGAATAAGGCCTTTCACCAATTTTTGGCATTATAATGCAATTCCTTAGTTTTTTCTGGTTATCATTATTTCTATCATCATTTTGTACTTGTGAGATTGGTCGTACTCCTCCTCCATTCCTTTGGTCTGTATGTATCTTGGGTCTCCCCTTCAACTCTGGTTATTCGTGGGGTGCTTGCCCCCATTTTCTGCATCAGTTTGAAAAATTTGTGAAATAGGTTTTTACGAATCTCCCAGGTTTTCGGAGGAAACACCTTAGAATCATAGATATCTCTAATTGGGAAAAACAGTTTGTGGTGGGAGCAACCCAATTGGCTATATGGGGGTGGCTTATTTCTTTTGTTTACTTCCAATCATTAATCAGGTTTCCACATCGGGTTTTGCTAGTTCCAAACGCTGGTTCTATACCTGTGAATGGTGATGTTTAGCAAGTTTGTCTGCCTTTTCATTTCCTTCTAACCCCATATGTCTAGGCACCCACACTATTGCAACCTCGTTGTAATTTGACAGTTCATTGGGGCTCTGAAGGCAGTCCCAAAGTTACTTTGACTCTATCTGTACTGAACTCAGAGCATTCATCGTACTCTAGCTGTCAGATAGAATGTAGATGTGTTTTATATTACACCCACTGTCTAGATTTATCTGTGTGCATTTTCTTATGGCATCTCTCTCTGTGGTGTTTCGCCAAGTGGAACTATAACGTTCCTTTTTAGCTGAAAGTTTCAGTTGATACTTCAAGACGAGTACTGCCCAAGTTGTAGTTGAAACGTTTTGAGATTTTACCTAAGGAAGACCACGGAAAAACCCGTAAACCAACAGAAACATCGTTAACAATGAATTTCCAATGTCCACTTTCATTATTGAATTTATTTTCTACTCACCATATGTGGAAATTCTTTCGCTTTTGATTTCTCTCCTCCAAAGACAGCTATACCAAAATATGAATAAAACTCCCCACATTCTGAAAAAGATAATTTAATGAATTTTTTTGATGCAATACCACGCTTTTCCAAAAAGTAGTCATTTCTATTCATCATTGTATTTCTATCGCTGAAATCGCTGTCAATCATTTTCAAGGTTTTTCTCTAAATATTCAGATTCAATGTTAAATAAATTGATATGAGTGTACTGTTGTGATACATATATTTGAGGGCAAAGAAACGGAAAAACTGAAAACTATAGGAATACTGGACTGATTGAATCTGAAATGGTCACTGATCAATTTGCAAACCATGAAATTCGATCAATCCATATAACATAAAATAACTATGCTGGGAATTATTATTTGTGAATGTTATTAGCTGTGAGCAATAATTGGGGTCGAACGATGATCAATAGTTAGAATAAAATATGGATTCTTGACATTTGGAGTAACAGAGTCAAAGAAAGATCTTGTTACTATCAAACTTTACAAACCCAAAAAATAATTTCCAGAATCGAATTTCCTCCACGAAATCAAACCTTCAATCAAAATATGGATGTTTGATGGTAATCTTGAACGGGAAAGTAATACTCGCCGTTTGAAATGAGTGAGTCCATTGAGGCATTGATTTGGAATATCAGTACCTTCTTTCAGAAAGAACCACGTATATTTTTACAAAACGTATCACATGATACTCACTTTCATAACTCAGTTCCCCTGGTTTTCTTCCTCCTGTATTCGATACAACTACTGGGCAGCAAACATGAGGAATTTTACCTTCCCAGTCGCACACCTCTGGTTTTTTACTGTGTTGCAAAAGATTAATGGCGTACGCACAGTTGTGAACAGATATACATTGACCAGTGATGCCTGTTGATAAAATGCAAGATGCTGATTCTGTAAAAAATAACAAATCAAATGAGAAATAGATGGAAATAATCAACATTATAAGAAAACCTCTCCAACCAATGTTTTGTTCAGTGAGAAATTGCTAAATCATTGTTTGGAGCACAGAACTCAAAGAACTAAAAAGCCAATGCTGTAATTAAAAAACGAACCTTACCGTATAGTCTAAATGAGGGCATATACAAAATTTAATAGTTATTTATGCAACAAGTGCAACCTGCCATTGCGTAACACCAAGGATTAACAACGTGCGATTTTCAGCACTCGGGTCATCAGGAAAATATATGTAGTCGCTAGGATTTGAACCGACTGGACCAGCAGCATCAATGGCTTTGAATGCGATGGTCTTAACCACTGAGCTACCTAACCCTATGATGGGTTGTTATATGGAACATAATGAAACAATAAATGGCAAGAATTTTCGTGTTTGAAGCAATAAAAATTTTCAAAATTTTCATGAAATTTTAAGAAATTGCTTTCAGTTATCTTTGTTCAGGAGGCACTGGTTTGGATCTCCAGACAACAGCGTGTCTGCACGCTGGCAGTGTTCAGCGCGGTTTGCGCAGGCTGTAGACCTCCGATCAATGATTTTTCGACAAAAATATATTCTTTCATTTCGTTTTATATTGTCATCTTCTACTTCACACTCCATCTATCGCTCCAATTTCGGAAACACCCTATTTGGTATAAAACAAATATGGTGGATTGACAGTCAGTAGATGTATAACGTTGAAGTATGAATGAAATTATTTTCTTTCGAACGAATTAGTTAATGATCTTAATCGTATTACGATTACTTATTAAGCATGTACAATCTGGATTAAATGGACCAAAATAGTATAATTTTTTTTGTTTCAATCAGAAAAAAAATTGCGTGATATTTGCCGAGACCCTCCCTCTCTCCAAAGTAAGATTAGATGAGATTTGACTCGACCCCCTCCCCCCCTTAATCATCTCACGTATTTTATGGACGCCCCCTAATCATAATCCTAAGACAGAAAAGTGACGACACAGTCTGTATTTCGGAGAAACGCTGAAGATGTGGTGGATACGGTCAGGAGTCCCTACAGTGAAATCCACCTAGCTGAAAACGTGAAAACGTGATGCGCACTAGTAGCACAACGGATTATAGTCCGTAATATATCCAGTGATAAGGCACTCGACATGAACATATGCGCAATTTAAAATGTTCAGCTAGATTGGTTTCACTGTAACTCCGACAAACTTTCAGGGACAAGATTCAGTGTTTATTAAATTATTCTCAGTGTTTACGTCATAGACCGTGATGTAATGGTGATATAAAAAATATATTAGTTATCCGCGTGAGATGGAAAACCCATTGAAAAAATACATAAATTTGAAGCTAGAGACCGATTTCGAAAGACGCCTCCTGTTAACATTGCGATTTAATGCACATGGCCGATTTCCAGTAAGCAATTTCAATAATTTATTACAGTTTATAGGCAGATACTTTTTGAAGGCTTAAGGAGCTTGGTTTCATCAATCAACTTTGATACGCGAAGTAAAAAAAATTACCCGACGGATTGAATCACACAGACGAAATTATGTAACATTTCTAGTGGACTGTGAAGAATGTACAGGAAAGTTAAAACTATTTTCGTAGAATTGCTGATTTTCCTAATAGGTCGGCGGGTAATAATACATTTTTAAAACGTTTTTTTTCAACGTGTGTTTTTTTCAAGTCATTATTATCGGTTTTTACGTTTTCACCAAATATCTAAGACTGCTGACATGCAGCGGGGTGCATCAATCATATTTCAAACTATTCTTTAATGTATGCAAAGTGGTTTTTCCCCATGGTCATCGCAAAACTTACCAATTCTGAAATCAAATTTTATAGCAAAATATCAACATTCTCTCTTTTGAGATACAGTTTAAATGCAGTTCATTCTATACCTAAAGATATAAAGATGTAGGGGTTTTCGGAGGAAGAGATTTATAATTAGGGTCAGATTTGATTTAAAATTGGTATGTGGGGGTTTTTCAGGTTGTAGGCAAAATTCATAAATTAATGATGGCGGCTCCAATATGGAGGACGAGATTTATCATTATGATCCGATTCGATTCAAAATTAGTGTGTAAGGGTTTTCAGGGACTGAAATTATGAATTTTTTGTTATAATTCATGAATTCAAGATGACGACCCAAGATGGTGGACGAGTTTTGTGATTATGATCAGATTCGATTCAAAATTGATATGGGGGGATTTTCGGGGACGGAGATTTCGATTAATCAGTCATAAAAAAAAACTAAAGAACACGCTTTAGTTCCAACATGGACTAAAAAGTAAAAAATAATTGACATTAATTAATGTAATTACTCAAATTTAAAAAAAGCGTGGGGTGCTTGATAAAGTTCTCTTGGGCTCTTGAACTAAACTAAAAAATACGAGAATGTAGATCGAAAGCACCCACGCTTTTTTTACATTTGAGTAATTATATTGTCAATTATTTTTTAGGTTTTAGCCCGTGTAGTTTTTACACGCTTTATATTAGCTGCACTTGTATGTTTGTAATTGACTCCTTAGGGCGTGATTTTCACCCATTTCCAGACGTCCAAGATGGCGGACGAGATTTGTGATTATGGTCAGATTCGATTCAAAATTGGTATGTGAAGTTTTTTTAGGTCGTATATTTCGAATTTTCTGTGAAAATTCATAAACTAAAGATAGCGGCTCCAAAATGTCATTATGTTCTGATTCGATTCAAAATTAGTGTGTGAGGGTTTTCGGGGTCAGAGATTATGAATTTTTCGTAAAAATGTATGAATTCAAGATGGCGGCCCAAGGTGATGGACGAGTATTGTGATTATGGTCAGATTCGTTTCAAAATTGGTATGGTTTTCGGGATCGGAGATTTCGATTTTTAAGTAAAAAAAAATTAATAGGTTAAAAAAACTTTAGAACACGCTTTTCTAAAAAGTAAAAAAAAATTATTGACAATTTAATTTCTCAAATGTAAAAAAAAGCGTGGGGTGCTTGATAAAGTTCTCTTGAGCTCTTGAACGCTCTGTATTGTTAAATTAAACTAAAAACTATGATAATATAGATCGAAAGACCCACGCTTTTTTACATTTTTGAAAGTTTCAATATGTTAGGGTAGTTTGACTGACGTAGTTAATAATTACTTAGTTCAGGGTAACCCGTGGTTAGTTATTTCTAATAAAATGTTGAATGATTTTTATTTTATTGAAATACATTTTTTCATCATGGAGAAAATAGTTTGTTACTCGGCTAGAATGAAAATTCGTTATACTCGTGGTTTTTCACCTTTGGCTCAAAATTATTTTTTACTTTTCAGTCCATGTTGGAAGTAAAGTTTTTTAAACAATTATTTTATTTTATTGTTTTGGGTCTTAAGTTTGCAGTATTTCGAGGTAATCGGACGTGAACAAAAAAAGACAGAACCCAACACGTTCTTGAATGTTATATTTGACGATTGTTCTCCGTGTCTGCAAATTTGCAAAATCAAGTTCAAAAAAATTATGATTTCAGACGAGAATAACTTGTAGCCATAATCACGAAACCTTTTCGCAAACTTTGAACCGTAATCTTGATTTTAATGATCTTGACTCAAACAAAAAAAATAATGAAAATCAAAACCTCCGACTTCGAAAACCCCCACATACCAATTTTGAATCGAATCTGACCATAATTACAAATCTCGTACACCGAAATTGTCAGGATGCATTGTTATTGGAATAAGGAATTGTAATTCGTTCCTCAATATTTTTCGATCGTGTGAAAAATGTCACTTTCCGCACCTGCAATTCAATATACTATTTCTCAGCACACGTGTGTGTTAGGAAATTGACTCAAAGCATGATAGATATAGCTAATTTACTAACCTGTTTTTTTAACAAGAAGAAGGTAACTGAACGGTACAAACCACAAACTCTGCATGATCGTAAGATACTGATTATATCGATCGCTTTTTATTTTTTGACTCATAAACTCGCCGATCTGGTTTTATGTATGTTACGGTTTTTCCGGAGAGTCATTAAATCGTACTTGCAGCACCAGATTCTTTAGGTATCATAATGGGTTCACAGTTCGAACAAGACAGATCAACTACAAAGAAGGATCCAATAAAAATTATATTGATGTACAGGAATTTTCTAGTGATCTGTGCATTAGGAGTATTTGAATATTATAAATAACATTTTCCCCATCATTTATTCATATGAAACAATGAAAACTGAAAAATATATGTAGTGGTATCATGTAGTGGTGTATCATCCGGCAAGTCGAAAACCCAATTAGATAGGGTACAAAGACTTGCCTGTCTTGCGATAACAAGTGCAATGAGGACGGCACCTACCAGAGCGCTGGAGACGCTAGTAGGACTGCCCCCCTTGTACCTCCTTATCGAACATGAGGCACGTAGAGCCGCAGCTCGCCCAAGATGCATGGACATTCTCGATTATGGAATCAGACGGTAAGGGATTGTCCCCTTCTTGAAATGCCGGGTGACAGTTCGTTACCTGCCATACGATTCAGTAAAAGGCCGCAGACAGTCATTCCCAAAACGGAGGACTGGCAGCGGATCGGGCACCGCCTGCTTCGCACCAAGGGGATCATCTGGTACACAGATGGCTCCAGGATGGATAAGTCAGCCGGCGCCGGGGTATACGGGCAGTCTCCGAAAGCTGAACTCTGTTACGCTCTAGGAACTTTTGCCACTGTATTTCAGACAGAAATGTTTGCCATACTCGCCTGTGTAGGAGAAAATCTCAACAGAGGCTACCGCGGCCAGCAAATCACGATATGCACCGACAGCCAAGCGGCGATCAAGGCTCTCACATCATATAGAGTCACCTCGCTGCTGGTGACTGAATGCATCGATGATCTGCAAAGGCTATCTTCCGCCAATAAAGTAAAGCTACTTTGGATCCCTGGTTATACCGGAGTACCTGGAAACGAACGGGCTGATTATTTGGCCAGATTGGACCAGAACCTATCCTAGGAGTTTCTAGATCATGGTGCGTCTCAACCATGAAAGAAATTCTGGAAATAAAATTCCAGGATACATGGAAAGATGTACCGGGCATGAGGCAATCGAAACTCCACATCGGAGGCCCTTCTACTAGGAGGACCAAGACTCTGCTCACACTGAGCAGAAAGGAAATCAGATCAGTGACAGGGCTCCTGACGGGGCACTGCCATCTCAACAGGCACCTCAAAATTTTAGGTTTCACGGATGATACCGAATGCAGGTGGTGCTTGGAGGATGAGGAGCCAGCCACCCACATCCTCACGGAATGCCCGGCAGTGGCAGCAACGCGGGAAGCGCACCTCGGGAGTATCGTACTGAACCCGGAGAGTGTGAGGGAGGTATCGGTTAGAAGGTTGGCCTCTTTCGCTCCCGAGATAGGCTACCTTCAAAACTGAACCATCTCCCAGCAGTGGTGGGTGCATAACGGGCCCGATTGAGAGGCCTACATGCTTATGGCTCCGTCCGCCCACATACCTTATTCTATCTAATATCTGTGGGTCAAAGTTCAGCGTGGTTTTAGCTGGGAAAGTAATTGTTTTCTGTTGGATATCATAAGAACATCAAATCTTTCAATTTTCAATGTTTTCCTTCCCAACATGAACACCTCCAGGAGGTTATCTTGAACGATGGGAAATTTGGCTTTTAGCTGCAGATGATTCCGCAACTCTTTTCCATCTTTTCTATCCTTTCTGAGTGAAATTGCTTTTGAAGAATGTGTTTCACAATTCCTCCGACCTCCCTGATGATCTTGGGAGAGTGAAATAGATTTTATTTAACAAACGTTTATGGAAGGTTAGCGCAATAGGTGTCTTTCTCGCATCAATGAATTGAAATATTTCTGTGAGTGATATTTTTAATGACATTCTTCCTATGATTTATTCATAAACATTTTCAAGGAAAACTGGACGATCAAAAAATCAACTATCTGGATGAAGATGCAAATTTTCACCCTCAGATTTTTTTCTTTTCAGTTAGGGTCTTTTACAATGTATATCAAATGTAGTTTACCTTAAGTAAAAAGTAAAAAAAAAACAATGAGAATTCAATTATTTTTATTTATGATATATATTTTCAATTACCAAACATGTAAAAACTGAAATATCACCCTACTAATAATGTTGCCGATGAACGCATGATCTACTCTGAGGGCCATATAGTTTGCTCTAGCCAAGCCAAATGACTGTTCACTCTTGTATAAACACCCGGACTATCTGAAAGGCCACAAGCTTTCCCGAAAGAAGTCACTCCAACTATCGTGTAAACCTGCTCAAGCATTAGTTTTTCGTCGACTATTTGAAGAGGTCCTCCAGAATCACCCTAAAAATTTAAATTATGTTAGTTTGATCATTTGGTTTGGAGCATGTTGTCTAAATAGAGCACTGTCAGTGACGTATTATGACAGTTGCGAAACAATGTCATAGAGGGACAAACAAAACAAACTGAACAAAAACAATACCATTAAACCCATTTTCCATAAGGCTATGTGAATCACTAAATGTCTGTAAAGTTTATAAAAGTCGCAATTATCCACTAACACCCACAAAAAACGTATTTTCATTTCATCAAATGTCAAATGCTTTGTTTGTCCCCCCATGACCGCCATGTTGTGACGTCAGCTGGCAGTGCTCTATTCCAGAACACTTGGAACGAGGTCAAAAGTGGAGTACTGTTATTGTTTCAAATTCGCATGCAGAAAGTGCCCATTTTGTATACGTTTAAATTGAATGAAGTCAATCGATTGATATCTCTTGTGAAAAATAAAAAACTTCCATAAGTGTAGAAATGTGCCGCCCCTGGATGAAAATAATAAGTGGGCAGCCAGAATCTCTTTCTTAGTTCATTTACTGGAGCTGATGGTTAGAATTTGAGGTTTACTATGACTCTCAATATGAATTTGCAAAAAAATTTAGAACACAACACTGCACTATAACAGTTAGAGTAAATGATTGAATGCTGGTTTCGAGTGATCACCAATGCTACTACAATATTCGCGAGTGCATAAGAAGTAGAAACTGGCATAATTAATATATACGATACATTTAAAAATACAATCACTGTACACGTTATTTATATATAATATCTAAGTCTATTCTCCATGCACCAAACAATGACGGATATTTCCGATGGGTGATGTGCACGATTGCTGGAATTGTCAAATGTCTGTAGTTAGGACAATTAGAGTAGAATTATATAGAGGATACTGGTTATGTCATAGAATAATTTTATTTGTATCTGTATTTGTAACACGATTGGGTTTCCACTTAGACTGTTCCCAAAACTCCAGGAGGTTTTCTTGTGAAAACAAGTGTTTCCGTACATGATCGACCAGTTCTCCATTCAATTTACGGTAATAAGTGGTAGTTCACCCTATGAACGCGGCAACCTTGGAGGTGTTGTGCAAAAAATTGGTTATATTATTAATGATAGACCTCAAATTTTACATGTGCTTTCGTACATGATAGACCAGTACCCCACCTAATTTATGGTAAGTAGTGGTAGTTTACCCTGTATATGCAATACCTCAAATACGTGATTATGAAAGGCATAGACTCAAAAAAACTTTTCAAAACTAGTTTCACAGAATACTCAGAATTTTATTTTATTATCACTATACTGAATCAACCACCAGGTGGAGAGACTAGTCTGAGAGAAAGCTAGATAGCGAATAACACAACTGGGGATGCAAGTCATAAGAATGGAGTTGACCAAATTTTTTTCGATGGATTTTGGCCAAAGATATGAGACTAAGCAAGTAGGTCACCAGTTATCTCTGATGCCTGAAGCAATACTGTCGATCATTAATAATCTATCAGCGAATCAGACATTTCATTAGCTCGATTCAGATGGCTTTTTTCATGGCCTTTGAGATTACAGAATGCAATAGGTCTGTAGTTGCTAGGTGGGGTCTTTTTCCCCTTTTTGGGGACTGGTTTGTAGTCTTGCAATTATTTAGTTGGACGGAAATACCCCCAAATCATAACAGAGGTTGAACTTGCAAAGAACTGTTGTTAGAATGATCGGCAAAATTTCTTCAGATCCACTAGGTATGCTGCATTCTTGAAGGCGACAGCTCCGGACCAGTTTGTGATGAACGTGCGCACTGTGTGTTACTTTTTTCCATGGGAATGCTGGGAAAAAATTGTAGTGCTGTATTAGACGGGACAGCTTTGTTCTGATCGATGGTGTAGAAAAAGAGCAAAGAGTGGACATGGGGCTGTGGTCAAAGTTGCTTTAGATCATACGTGATAGTAAAGGCCTCAGCTTTACGACCTACCTCGTCTGTTTTTTGTGAAATTCGAGCCAGGTGGAGTTGTGTACATTGAAATCTCCCATTACAATGACTCCAGCTGTTGGACGGTTTTGCTGGCTAATGTCCATATGAGTGATAAAAACTCAGAGGTCGCTCTAGGATGCTTCATTAGGATAGAAGTGAATACAACAGAGGAATTTGCTTCGTTTGGAATCAGCTAGCTCGAACCGCATTACGTTTTTTGGCTTCAAACTTCGAATGGGCTCGGTTGGTTAGTCTTTGAGTGAAGGCAAATACCACCTTTGAATCTGAACGAAAATTAAGTTCATAATCAAGACAAAGCATGTGGACCTTGTTGGTGGATGAGTTGACCTGTGTTTTTATGAGAGCCGAATGTCAGGTTTTTTCGCCTAGGTGATGATGGACATCATTGATGTTTTAGTTAGGTCCACGGATGTTACAAGAGTGTGTCTTCAAAATATTCGATGATGTGTCACTTCGTGTATTTCTCACTCGGAAATATGAATGGAGAGGTATTTTCATTCTCGGGTGTTTTACTCGAGGAGACGTCATCATCATAACTGTTAAAATAAGACCTGAAAATTAAGGTAAAAAAATAGTGACCGGAAGTTATCGACCATACACTGAAACATGGACACAGCACATATTGTCGATATGGTGGCATATCACAATGATTATACTTTCAGTCTCAGGCAGGCAGGATTAGCCATGAGGCCATTCTCAGCCCGAACAAATACCGTCAATACACGAATACATTTGAAGAAATACTCACTAGACATGTGTCATTGCGGCGCCCTCCAGCACATATATGCAAGTCGTCATCGATTCCATTTGGCAGTTCACTTTTATCAATATATTTGAAAAAATCTCGACACAGATCTACAGACACCACGTCTACATTGGTTTTGAGCAAATGGTTACTGGAATCTCCCATGAAACTTGTTTTGCCCCAACCTGTTGCAATCATTTGTGTTTCGTTATGATTTCTCTTGGTGTCCAAACAAGCTGGCGCCACATATTTCGTCCAGACGGCTGGTGTTTCTAACTCTAACAGTGCTATATCATGATTTTTGGATGGTTCTTTGTATTCTGGATGGGGGATTATATTCTTGATGAGTATTTGTTGTGGTTCTGAGCGATCGGTATTGGTTGATATATCCAAGTCTCCTAGTAGTACCCATTTAGGAACACCACTAGAAGTAATAGAAACAGATATTCATCAATCATCAAATAGTAACCCCTTTGAAACTGAATAAATGACCCGAATAACATTGCCAATGTAGAAGTCCCCTTCTTTCTGAATATTTCCACCTAGTGAGTTTGTATCTTAAGAATTGAAGGAGTGTAAAATTAAAGTTATTTCTTTCTATGAGCTACTTACAATTCCAGAGAAAATAGGCAATGGGCTGCAGTCATCACGAACTGAAGGCTTACCAACGATCCGCCACATAGCCATTGAATATCGCCTTCCTCTCCGAATCCAATTAGAGCCTGAAAATTGAATAATTTCTACTGATTCTATTTGGGGATTTACTATCTTGCAATTGGTAATCCTAGTTTCACTAAAATCATATCCAGAAATATCAGAAAATGTACCTAAAAGTATGTGAGATTTCATATTTATTTCGCCCAGGGTACACTGGAAAATAAAAATTTTTGCGTTGCCATGGTAAACTAAACAAAAAACAATTTTTTGTACAACTGACATTAAAAATGACGTTTTTAATTCATTGACACATGAACTAAAAACTGACGTTTTCACAAAATCACTTTTAACACTAGTGTTAAAAGTACTTTTAACACTAGTGTTAAAAGTAAAATGACAGATGAGATGATGGATACTCAGTAATATAGATCTCTCTAATAGAAACACTTTAATCAGATATTAATACTATTATAACAATCAGAATCAAAATTACTTATAAATATGTATTTGGCAATTTGTACAATTTGTGATATTAACTGACGAAGTAACTGCAGAAGCTTCATCGCCAATCAATGATGGTGCTATTATTGAAGTGGGATGATCAAATAATGCTGGGAGAGAACTAGAACTTATACCAGGAAACATTTTATCAGCTATTTTATTTTTATTTTCAATGGAATCCTCGATATAACCCTCAGCTACAGTTGAGGACTTCCACCCGCCATGTCGTTTTATTGTAGTCAAATTTGCTCCTGAATTCGCTAACAGAGATGCTGAAGATCTTCGAAAGCAATGGCCGGTAAACTGCTGCGGATCTGGTAATTTCAGAAATTCAGCAATAGTGGAAGGCATCTTCCCAAAAGTATTTATTCCAACTGGTTGAATAGTGCATTTGTAGTTAGAGTAATTCAGGAAAAATCGACGGTGAGTAACAGAAGTTGGGCGTAATACAGCATATTCACGGTAATAATTCACGTAGTGTCCAACGATGCAAAAACTTCTTTGAATGTTGGTTTTGGTATCCGAAATATGAATTAGTAATGACTGTATAGTTTCTTCAATGTCATCTACGCTCAATTTGCAGAGTTCTTCACGACGGCACGCTCCAAATAATCCAAAAATGGTTGCCACTTTAATCATAAGATATTTGGTATCGGGAGCTTCATTTAAAAATCTGTCAATCTGTTCCCTTGTCAGAATTTTCGATTTTTTCGGACGGTATCCGACACTTTTTCGTTTCAAAAATGCGACTAATTTATGGCATTTACTTATATCCACGTTTTCCTTGATTTTCAGTTCAGCTTTTATCATAGAGAATTTAGACCACAGTGTTGATGATTTCCATAACTTCGATTTTTCTTCGAAATAAACTAAAAGTACGCTTTCGCTGAACTTGCCTTCAACTTTCTTCAGTTGACTACATTCGATGAATCCATTATAAGCAATATCATATTGTTGCCGTGATTTTTCAGGCAACAGATCTAAAGTTGCTCTGTTTGCAGCTTCTTGAATTTCTGGTGGAAGAAAATCATCTGAATCATCCATTCCAACTTCCATTATATTTATATTTGCAACAGTAATAGCTACGAACACAAAGAAGCTAGGATCGTTTATTAATTTGTGGTAACTAATAAACAACAATTATTAGGCAGTTGTTTTTTACCTGCCTGTCATGCTTGCAATTTAGATTTGAAATACAAAATATGGTTGTCAATTATAAAGTCCATGTCAATTATAAAGTCCGTAGAGCATCTGACTTGTAATCCAAAGATCGTGTGTTCGAATCCTTATGGATCTTATTTTTTTTTTTGTTTTTTTCTTACTAGCAGTAACTGTTGAACAAAAAATTTTGTATGATACATTTGTTAAAAGTGATTTTATTTTGCTCGTGGGGTTGCTCCACTCGCTAACGCTCGTTTCGCAATATTCCCCACTCACAAAATAAAATGCCACTTTTAACACTTGTATCATAAATAACTATTTTGATTGGTTAAAAATGTGAGGTGTGAAATTTTCATATTATATTTCACATAATTCTGAACTCACATCTTAATAAATATCTTAATAATTCATTGTATCTGAAAACTCACCATGTGTCTGAATTCACCGACATCAGCATTTCTACCGCCTAGAATGAGTGATTGATCAATTTCATTCGGATAGAACAACCGACATGCTGAAAGAATAAGAAATCTACATTATCTAATGGCGAATACACAATGGGTGGTATTCATAAACAGTAGCAAATGCTTATACTTCAGGTTTGTCTCTCTCATTACTTAACAAAACGAATAGGTCTTTTTCAAGAAATCCGAGTAAGAGCATTTGCTTCAGTTTTATGCATACAACCCAATGACAGGAATAAAATCAACAATATCAAAGTTCCCTCCTCTCCAAATATTTCCACCAAAAGGAAAATATAAATAGAATGTCTGACAGTACACAACATTCTCCCTATCTTATTCAATGAATTTACAATGAAAACTAGAGAAAATTTAAAAAATCAACTATCTGAATGAAAATGCGAATTTCCACTTTCAGATTTTTTCTTCTCAGTTAGAGTCTGTTTACAATATCTATCAGATGTAGTTCAATGTCTAAGGTGGCTTTTTTCATGGAGAATGTTCCCCTTTTCAACAAGTGATCGAGTTGTGCAATTTGTAGGGAATTTAATGAAGTTGATTCATAATTCAAGTTCTTTTTGTAATTACAAGCATAGTTTTTAAGTTACAAGTTACAAGCGTAAAACTAACGAGAAAACTGGGTTTGTCACAATGTACGAAATTTGGGCATTTCTTTCAGCATGCCCTAGCGATCAAACCGTTTAGCCAAAAATACGTTTGAGAGGTGCTTCGTGTAGAAAATTTAATGTTTTTCATTTTTGTATAGGATGGCCTTCTATGAAAATTGTTTAGTTCTATGACTTTTTGGCAAAAAACTGAACATAGCCTGAAAAATTTAAGGTTTTTGAGGAATCAACTGGATTATATGGAGAGGAGGTTAGAACCTGAATCACATAGAAATAGACCGTTCTCACTTTCAGCAGCTCTGGCTCCAAGTGTCACGTTAGTATAAATATACTTCTTTGTTGTTGTTGTGATCGGTGGTCTCGGTTTAGACAGAGACCCGGAATCAGTACAACATACCATCGTTTTGAGTCCCTGGAAACCACAAACCGTTGGGAATATTCCCTTCTTTATGTCATCGTGGGCAGACTGACATTCTGTAGCGAATTTGCAAATGCCTTTAATTTCGTTTGTTGTTGTGCACGGGTCATCTGAAAAAGAAAATTCATCACATTCATTATTTTTTGGGGTAAATGAGTCGATAAGTTTGATTCTATGTAACTATGTCTGCGGCAGTACCTCAAGGTTCTTTTCATGGCTAGTCGAAGTAGCTGCAGTGGTATTTCTCTTCCATTAAAATTTGATGCAATCTTTATCCGATCGAAAGGGATTTGGTATAAAAAGAAAGGTAAAACGTTGATCTATGCACGTGCTGTAGAGTTTTTTTTTTGAAATTATTTGTTCATACACCCAAAAATTTGTTTCAAAGTAACTGCATTTTTAGGACATTTTTGAGATTTTTTTTGTAAAATCGATAAGACGTACCGTTTTTGAGTTACCAATTGACTATTTTATCCTTGAAAGCGTCCCAAACGTGATCGCGGTCATGGCCTCTTAATTATGAAATTATTTAATTTTATTCCTTTAAATTGATAGCTTTATTCGAAATTTGACTTTGTCATTGATTTCTGCTCCGATCGAGATGAAGATGGCCAGAAAAATAATCGTCACGTGATTTGCATTATCTGACAAATTTCAATTGTTTTGATAAATCGTGGTCATTTCTCAAAATATCGAGAAAAAAATCGAAATGGAGTTATTCTAGCTTGTCGTATCTCTTGATGTATTACCCTGTGTATTCCAAAAACTGGTTATAGCATATAATAGTTTATTTAAGCTAATGACATAAAATTAAAAAATTTGAACAAGATATGTAATTAAAGGGTGAATTATTTTTGTGCAAATTTTGTCCTCACCTAGCGTTTGTCTCAAACTGTATATCAATTTCGTCCAAAAAGTGTGAGGAAAGATTCGTAATCAAGTATCCCAGAAGCTCAAAATAAAATTATACAGAATGTCACCAAACAAAATTGCACTTTTTGACTATCCTTGTAAAAAAAGTTGAATATGTCAATTTCGACTTGCTTTGGTCACATCTTCATTTTACAAGGTTGATTAATTTCATTTTGAATGATCCTTGCCTCACCGTGTATTTAACAATATCCTTTATCAAAAATCAGTCAATTATGGACCTATGGGCAAGCAATATTTCTCTATTGAAAAATCCTGAAAGAAATAATATTACTTTAAAGAAATGGCCACATTCCAACTTCGACAACGTATATCTCGAAAACTAATCATAGAATTGAGTCTTTTCTGTTCTACATCAATGTCTTAATCCATCTGCTGATAGTTTGGGGTGTTGCATTGTCTCTTAAGGGTTATGATTAACTTGTCAGAATTATCTCGAAGTCATATAGATATACAATATCGAAAACTTTTCATCTGTGGTATAGACAGAAATCTACGCGAGCAGCAAGGAGCGCAATGATATGATAATACCACATAAATAAGAGAGAAATACTACTCTATGACTCCCCTACTACCTCGTCCGACGAATTAACAGCAACGTCGATATCCCTTCCTCGAGCGAGTAGAGGAGAAATTGTAATGCTCTCTCAACATATAGCAAAGTTTTCTTTACGCTCTTATAAAACGCCCTCAATAACTTTCCGATACTGTATGATTTCATTGTCCTTACAACACTTAACCTTGGTTCTTCCTCAAATATTGGTAAAACCAGGTTGAGTTGTAATCGGTTCTCTCCTGAAGTCCTTATTTTTTCAGGGATCTTTATTTCAATCCCGTTCCTGGTCTCTTGTATATTCTGAACCTCTATTAATGCCATAGTCTCGACTCGGTGAGCAGTTATTGCTAGGAGGGTTGCCAGTTTATGTGCAAGTGAATCGAGTCCTATGATTCATTTGGGTCGAGCTCTTGGAGGTGGTCTGAAACTGTCTTCGGGTCCCAAATGAAATCATGTCTCGGTTCAGGGGATCTGAGATTCGAAATACCTCTAAATAATTTTCTTATTCGAAAATCAGAGTCTGTCTCAGTTAAACGTCAAGGCCGGGGTTATCGCGCGCTGTTAAGTGTTGCATACCATGGCTGCGTTGTCCAAGGGGGAACGACCATGATACCTCCGCTTTATCGTCCATGATCTTTTGGAGTGAGGCCAAAATCATGCTGAATCGAGGGCACTCTAAGAAAAACTACTTCCACCAAGCTATTGTGAAAGCATCCACGAAGGTGGATTCAATTCAATTGTTTCCGAATAACATTTATTGTAATTCTATACACTTTTTATATTACCCATATTTTTGTAATGATCAATACGGTTGACTTTTAATTACTCACAATATCTGCCTAATAATGTAATTTATACTATAGCTCATCCAACATTTTGGAGAGTTCAAACATCATGATGTAAAAAATGAAACGTCTTAGCATGTCCACATTGGTTGTACCTTATGTTATTATATCAGTAATTATCCAGGGTTTTTTCTTGTTTTATTACTATGTCGTATAATACAGTATCAAATTCTTACCTGGGTTTAATTTTGTCAGTACGCCATTCACAATAAAAGAAACCACAACAATAACCAAATAATTTACGAAAGCCAACATCTTCTTGATCACCAACTACTTCTAATAATGACTACACCAGAACTAAATATGATCTTCGACTCGAAGATTTGGTTTTTCCAAAATCTTATTAATAATGTGGAAAGCTGAATTCAGTTTCGTAGAATAAATGAAGAGGAATTTTGTATAAAAGTGTACAATTTCTAAAATTGCAAAGCGCTTTCGAAGATGACGATATCTGACTCGTTTCATTAGTAAATTAATTCTGAGAGAATGTTTGTAGCAGATTTACTGAAGTATCATTAATGTTTACTGGATATTATTTACGATCATTGGCAAATTTGGTTCTTGTCTCAAAGATTTATGGAAATCAGGGACTTCCCAAAATATGAGGTGAAAGTTGTTGCTTATACTACTCTCATTATTTATGGAGGAGTGATTTTTTGTTAGTCCAATCATTAGAGGATTTTTTCCTAACGGAAATAAGATCAGGAAACCGGCTATGCCATCACATGGAAGACAGTTTAAATGAAAAACATATTTTTTTAAGTGTTTGAAATGAAAAATAATACAGCAATCTGGTTGCTCAAATAAAAATAAGAAAAACTGGAAAACTTAAAAAAATATGTGATTTTTTTTACATTCTCAACTCTGCCATTTTTCAGTTATTAGGGTTGGCCTTCCATTGGCCGAACTATTAGTTTTGGCAAAATTGCAAATTGATTTTTTTTGCACTATTTTGCAGCGCGCCTGGTTCCAAATGAGTTATATCAGTTCATGTACGTATCGACGATGTAACTGAATAAATACTGGAATGCTATTTCCAGTCATATATTAATAAAAGGACTACTCTACAACCTACTGTTGAACTGTTGACCTCAGTTTCATCTCTCTCGTCTGTCAGGCAAACGTTACCATTACGCCACGTGACTTTATATGATTTCTACTGACAACTGGTGTATTTAAAATTTTTTCTACTCCCGTATGTGAATTACTAACATCACACATCGATAAAAATGTGTAAAACTTCATTTCACGAATCGGTGTGTGAAGTGCCATGCTTTTCTTATGGGATTTATTTCACACACCGGTGCCATAAGAGTCCATACAAATTCACACACCGGTCGCTGGTCTAGGTAGCGGTGGCGAGAGAAATTGACAAATATGACAGTTCCCGCAGAGTGAAGTTCAGAGTTACATCAGTTAATAGACCGTAAATAGTAATTAATTACCCTCTGAATTAATAAATAGTACGACGAAATTTTGATTTAAACCGATTAGCCGTGTATTTCACGCAAATTCCTGATGGACAGCATTAAAGTACTCCCATCAACTCCTCCAAATATAACGTTAGAAGCCAGTGAAGCAAGTTCATCGTTATTGCCACAAAAATCGTTGGGAATTTACGAAAACACTTTGGAAAAGTTTATGCAATGGCGCAATACAAACAACGTCCAATCATTCTCCGAAAGGGTAATATTAGCCTACCTATCTGAATTATCAACAAAGGTTAAATCTTCTACCTTATGGAGTCACTACTCAATGTTGAAAAGCACCCTTAGTGTTAAGTACAACGTACAAATTGGTGATTATCCGAAAGTTCGCGCTTTCTTGAAACGGAAAAACGAGTGATACATTCCTAAAAAATCACGCGTTTTGGAAAAGGAACACGTATTAAAATTTCTCAAAGAGGCACCCGATGAAAAATATTTATTAACCAAAGTAAGTCCATTTGTATAAATATCGATAAATACTAATCTTTAAATTTTTAGCTTATTTTGTTGTTTGGGGTAGCTGGAGCCCTGCGCAGAGATGAGCTCTATAAATTAAAAATGGATGACATCCAAAATTTGGGAACAGTTCTTATTGTGTCAGTTAATTATACAAAGACTAATGTATCTAGAAAATTTACTGTTACTGAATACTTGGACATATATCACAAATACGTGGCTCTTCGTCCCAAGGATTATGCCGAAAATAAATTCTTTATTAATTATCAACGAGGGAAATGTACTCGGCAAGTGATTGGTTTAAATAAGATAGGAAAAGTCCCTTCAGAAGTTGCCTCCTAACGCTAAAAAAACACGGCGGCTGGAAATCATCCTCAGTGGCAGAAGCCTAACGTGGAAGAATCCCTAACTAAAAAGATAGATGTCTGCAATAAAATCTTAACAACTGAGAATAATCGTAGTTATGTTGTCAATACCAACAGTACAAGCAGCACTAATTTTGTAGAGAAAGAGAAAGTAAATGTACATTTTGACAATTTACAAAATTGCAATATAACTGTTCATAATAATTATTATTGTAAAAAAGAAAATTAGTCAAATTTTCCTTTAATTCAATCTCTACGTAAAAGGTCGTAGAAAAAGTATAGTGTGCACCACGTGCGTGAAGACTTTTTATAAGTATACTTCACGCACTAGATACACAATATTCTATTCTGAAATTTTATTTCCGCTCGCGCTTGACACACAAACCTAACCCGACCAAGCTAACCTAGCTTGCATGTTGAAAAAGCGTGAGAGATTATTTAAGGTTTTTGGTGTTTGTGTATTATATTAGGTACGACTTTAATATTTGTGCCAACTTTTTAACATTTCAGGTGCTCAAAAATTCTATTTCTGGGTGAGGTTTTTTGGTGCTCGTTTATTACTTTTGGTGGCCAAATATTTATTTTGGAGACAGACTATAAAACTTGGCAACTAACTATTGTTGACATCATTTTTCTTACTTGAACACTAAATATTTGAGCACAAAAATTAACCTATATAGCTTGCGAGTCGAAAATGCGTGAATTAGTTTTTCACTGGCGCTTGACACACAAACCTAATTTTCAATACATATTTGGCATATTTGGCTGACTCTTTTCGGGGATTTTAAGGCGTAAGTTCAAAAAATGAAAATTCAGCGATCGGACCTTGGCTAGGCATATGGAATGTTTTTTTTGTGTAAAAAATATAGTTTTTTTTTTCAATCTCTCATTCATGGCTTTTTAACACATTATACCAGGTAGGAACAATCCAAAGCCATAAGGTTTGCACGTCCTTAAAGGGTTGAAATAAGGGCGCCAGCTTGTAAACGAATTGTCGGTTGCTGACGCATTTTCTCGCTTATGGCAATCAACAGGAATGAAATTTGATATCTTTAGGAACCCAAAAAAAAATCCCATAAGCCGGTTAGCTGTTTTTTCATATGAGTAGCACACGTTCGATCGCTTGATTATCATTCTTTGACTCCGACATAATTTTCAGTGGTTAAAATCCCCGAAGGTAGAAAGAGAGTTACAAAATATGTCATCTGACGGCCTACTAGCTCAGTCTCATTCGAATGTATGGTAACAAGTTGGTAACAGCATCCCAGGTCATCATTAAAACCATACTGATATTTTTTCACGTTCAACTGGAAAAAATGTATTTTGTTAAGGTTACTTCGAAGACTTAGTAGAATAAATTCAAAATTGAACAAAACGAATGAACATAATTACGAACATCGGTTCCATCATTTGTTTCAAATATCAATATGATTTCATGAAGATGGTATCTGAACGCCTACCTTTAAGATCCAAAGCACATACAGTTATTACACTTAGTAAACTGACACACACAAGAACTGGATTCCTCAACTCGGTCTTCATCTTTGATATGTGATCACGACGATTTCGAACAAATTCAAATAACGAATGTAAATCTTGGAATAATGGGTTGGTTTTTCCCAGTATAAGTAATAATATATATTAGTAACTTATATTGATTGTTTTTTTTTCAGAAATCTTACGAATAAGTCGAAACAGAAAAAATGAATCATTATTCTTACAAAGACAAAATTAGTCGATAGTTTTGATTTAATCATTGATCAAGGTTAATAATTAACAACAAAACAAAAACAACCGGTTTTTGAAATCCTATAACCTGCACTTCCACCAACTGCATACACGATATTTACAGAGCGAGCCAATGGAATTGAAGCAGTTTTGGTTTTTTCATATTTATCATCACCTTGAAAATATATCTGCATTACAAACCCCTAGAGGCGCACTTGTACGTGGACTGGGCACGCTTTTGAAAAATAATAGATATTCCTGTCTACGAAATATTTTAAATCCGTTATAAATATTTGTTCTAACCGTAGGGTTGATGCCGGATATCAATCCTACGAGTAACCCTCAGAAGTCTTTAGAAGATTTGTGCGAGTTAGGAATGACGAGGGTCTCACCTTTCAACGTGCGATCCCGAGCACAGACGAGAATTCTTATTGAAAATGCCGGTCTCGATATGCCAGTCTCCATTCCAAATATTTATCGCTCGCACGGATGCTGCGCTTTCTGATCGACACTACCCGACTTATCCACCACAGCGGTTTTCTGTATAATATTAGTTTACTTAATAATACTCAGTGATAATAATAATAATTTTAACTCTGTCTACTCAGGGTACATGATTCTCAAACCGAGTAATCACTTACATGGGGAGTGACTGTATGAATAAATGACACCAGCGTGCCCTCCGGATATGTCGGAGCTCCAGAGACAGGGCCTGACTGAAATATTCCTCGCGGAAAAAAGTAAAAAATAATAATGAGTGGAACAGCGCCGCTCCTAAGAGGTAACCACGGTTAATTCTCTCTGCGGCAAGAATTAGCATACAAATCTGGTCATCAGAAGTAGAAAGTTGCTTGCCGTTCCGATACTACTCTACTTTTTTGGAGTGATGAAATGGACTCAAGAAGAGCTGCGACAATTCGACGTGAAAACTCGCAAAATGATGCGACTCAGTCAGTGAAGGACCGTTATTGTGACAATGAGTTGTATGTTCGAAATGTCTTCATCTAAGTCTTCACTTCGAGTATTGTAATTATAACTGCTGATAGTTTTGAAATACAGCTCTCCGAATTACAGTGATCCAAGGTGGCGTGTTTCCTGATAATTTTTCTCGATATAAAATATCCACTATATGAAACATGGTTGCTAGAAAAAATTGTGATGAAATGGAAGGGAAATGAAACCAAACTCTTAGTCCATAATTTATCACAATCTTAAAAAACATTTTGATTTCAACACTTCAAATAATACAGTGTCAATTTTAAATCATTCATCAATTTTTCAGTACGGTGGGTATCACCAAATGGTACTTTCAATCCATGATATATAATAAGAAACACGTGTGTAAACTCCAGGACTGTCAGCTCTACCGCAACCGATGCCAAAAGATGTAATACCTGCCAGATACATTCTTCCGTCTTGCTGAAATTGGAGAGGACCTCCCGAATCGCCCTGTAATTATTATCTATTTAAATTCAGAATTTCCTCAAAAGGAAAATTTCAGATGATATTCTCGTTATGATAAAGTTTAATCACTCTTAGATCTGAACTTTTTGTCAAATAATATTTTTTATGTTTATATTCATACAGACCTCTAGGTCTAATTATACAGATATTTAGGAGCAACACTGTCAATTATTAACGCAACAGTGAAACGTGGAGAAAACAGCTTTGTGGATGATAGTAACCTTCATACCGATATCTTTTGCTCCGATATCAGCTGCTGAAAGCAAAAAAGAACGGGAAAGAATTAGAATGGGGATCCAACAACTGGTAAAATTCAATTTGATTAAAACCCAAGCAAGTCTTTTCTATTGAAAGGCCGATCTCATAATGGTCAGCGTAACTATGTTAGGAATATGCATACCAATGGAATCTTCTATTTCAATGATCGGTATTACCATCAGCTGTACTCACTCTTTCATGGGGATGCCACGTGAGGTGAGGGCTTTTGCTAAAAGGGCCTCTAAGAAACTTGGTTTTATGTATTTCACTTCCCGTCTAGTGATTGTTAAGACACGAATCCGACCTGTCTTAGAATACTGTTCCTAGGTTCTCGCGATGTTCTCTGAACATTACACGTTTTTTCTTCTAGTGAGAACCAGAACATAAAGAAGAATATATTCAATTATTTATTTCTCAATTATTATCACCTGACAAGTGTCTCTTGATCCGTCAACAGCCCCAGCGCAAATCTGCGTGTCTTCTGAAATACCGCCCGGCAAGTCTTCCATTGAAATCCCATCGTAAGCTTTCCTGCAAACATCGTTGGGAAAATACTCAAGTTCGACTTTTTGCAATTCTAGACTAGTGTCTCCATCTGCTTCGAGTCTGCCCCAACCCAGAGCTGTCAACTTTGTATTCGCGAAGTCCTTGAAGTTTGATAGGCAAATTGGGGCGATGTAATCAGACATATTTACTGGGCGATCCAACTGAAGCAAAGCGATGTCGTTGAATTGTTTTCCTTGGATGTATGCTGGGTGAGGAATTCTTCGTATAACGTTAAAATCTTCAGAGTTCAGAGTTTCCGTCTGCAGAGTGGTAGTTCCCAGTCTTACGTATCGGATTTCTCCCCTAAAATTTCACAATATATTTTGATTTTGATTGCATGACAATGACGTGAATATATTTTTCATCAAGAAGTTTGAGGTTCAACAATATTTTTAATGAAAAAAAAAAATGGAAATAATACAGAAACAGTATTTTTGAAAATATGAAACCCCCAATACGGTTCAAACGGATTCAATGAGAAAAGAATTTTCTGAGGTATCAGCTATTTTTCATGATGATGCTATCGTCGTATGATTGAGAAATTATGATATGCTTCGTATGTTTGCTGTTCAAAAATACCAAATCAGGAGAAAGTAGTTCAGGTTTAGAAATTCTTTTGGAAATAGGAACCTTCAGCAGGTAGTTGGATTCCTTGTAATGGTTTTTGTACACTTTTCCACAAAAAATTAATTATTGCAAGTTATGGTTTGGAAAATGCATTTACTTCTAATTCTCATTTTTGTTTTCTGAAGGAAAAAACAGTATGTTCAACTATTATCAAATAAAACCTTTCTATCGTTAATAAACAAACTCGCAATTTTAAATTCAACTCATAACGTGTGTTAGGATTTCCCAATAACATTTTCCCCGCTTCTTTGAAAGGCTATTCAAGGCCATCTTTATCTTCATCATCATGGGATAGGTTGAGAAACAATTCATATATTTTCATTAAACATGATTTGTACTTTTTTCTATATTTCTATTAGGTTCGACAATTTTTTTTTTCGTCATAATTTTCATCGTCAGAAACAATCAGAAAATCTTCCAATTTTCTACGCATTGTCAATCTAGACAGGGGGGCAAATTTTTTCAAAACTATATCATTCGATTGTTAGATGTTTTTCATTATTTTTACGGACTTTTCCGATTTTGATTTCGAAAGTTTTGGCAATTTTTTTAAAAAGGGAAGGAAGCGAGCTCACCGACAGACATATTTTTATCGTAATTTTCCATGTATGAAACTGTTGAAATTTTTTTCTCTATCTAGCTTTCGAGGGGGACCAGAGTAGTAATTTTTTTTGGAACCGTATTATTCAATGGTCAAATAATTTTCACTATTTTTATGGATTTTTCCGATTTCAATTTCGAGAGTTTTCCTAATTTATATCGTGTCAGAAACTTTTTTCAAAAAAAGAGGAGGGGGCGAGTGCAAGTTGAATAAAAGCTTTTAAACTTTTAAATTGATACAAATATCTGAATCTTGCAACAAGACTATTCCAATGCATACTCACAGAGCTCTTGCTGATAAACAATGGGCGGCAGTAATCACGTAATTTTCACTAATCAAGCTTCCACCACACAGCCATTGTTGTTGGTTCTGCTTTCCATAGCCCAAGGCAGCCTCGACAAGAAAATGTATGCAATTAAAAATCTTCTCGATGTGATAGTTATTCTTACCATATGTGGAAACTCTTTCTGCCCTGAATTTTCTCCTCCTATTATGAAAACTTGAACTTTTGTTTTCCTCGTTATCCTCTTTCCGATATTGTAGTATTCCATGCATTCTGTAAAAAGTCAATTCTCACTACAATCAATTCAGGAGGAACGAATGAATGAATTCATATTATTTCCGATAATGACAAGTACTAACTGCCTAGTTGAAAACATGATTTCATCTACGACTACTGCTATTTCCAAAATAATATATTTCGTGGAATATAAGTTGAACTGAAACACACTACAGAACCTGTATACCTGCCAACATGAGAAGGAGCGTCCCATGGCGGAGAGGAAACGACCAGGGCCCACACAGCGATAGTCATAAGTAGGGTGCGGAGACCTAAAAATCCTTTGCGAAAGCATCACTGAGGGCCAGCTCATGACTTAAACCGTGAACCGCTTGTGATGCAATGACCCTTGTCCAGCATTATCTGTCACAGAGGACACGGGAGTCCCGGCTTAGCCACCCTTACTGCGTTTTGGGGATACTCTGGAGGGGACGCGACAACACTTTGGGAACTAGACGCAGCCAATTTCATTTAGCCTTCTGCACGTATGGTGGCTCCACGTGCGGCAATTTCTCTTCCTCTTGCTCGGGGGAATCTCTCCCCATACTCTGGTAGGCCCTCCAAGGGACCACCATTTTCTCTACGCAATTGATGGGATCCTTCTCGGGTCCTCCAATGATTCCTCGCCTTCCACCCGGATAGGCTTCAATACGGGGACCTCCGCAACCTCATCCACAGTCTTGATGATCCCAATAGCGGTGGGCTCATATCCAGGGTCCACGCCTTCTTCGAAGCGGGCTCCTTCTCCGACGGGCTCCACTTTGGGGAACTTAAAACAGCCTAGAAATTTCCAGCAACTGCGGTGGGTGCTTAACGGGCATTGTACAGAGGGGCTGGCCATCACCCGAATTGCAGATAGTCCTGCATTATAGCCCTAGGCAAATACAAAATACCCTTATTCTGTATTTCTAGTCACAGTATTGGGGATAAGTACTCCTTTCTGAGTGCAGCCAGCCTTTCGTGGCTCTTACTTCCATTTTATCACCGAATATGGAGGCTTGTATTATCCTGCACCCAAGCATGGCCGATATCCTCTGGTTCAGGACTGCGTTTCTGTTCCTGAGAGCTGATGTTGACAAGCTGAGGTTGAGGTGGCGCTCGTAATTTGGTTAACACCGATCTGCGGGCGCGGTTTTAGCTGAGGATTTGAAATGACATTTGTTATTGTCTGCATAGACTGACCTACTGATGAGGGTAACAAACCAAAAATCGATCTATAGGTGGTCCAAATGTTTCAAAGAACATTTCCATGATGAAGCAAACTTTTCTCGTGGTATTAGCTAAGAAAAATTCCAATATTAATTATTAAAGAATGGAGGAGAACAGATAATAAATAGAAGCATTTTTCAAACTTCCGCTATCAATATTTTGAAGACGAATTGAGCAATAAGAGGTCTTGAGAGGACCACCCGGTATATACTGTGAGGGTTATCTATAAATGGCAACTTATTTATATATTCTTCACATACATAACTGTGCACATACATATTTATTGCTACAATGTATACTTACTCTCCTCGAATTTTCTTTTCACTATCGGGGAAGATGTAGTAACAGAAGCACTCGTAGTGCGTTCAATTGGTGGCACTGTCGATGTAATCTGAGGTCTGGAGGTTGTCGTACCAAAATCTACATCCACTCTGTTTGGATCTGATAAATCAATGTAAATAGGGGCTTCTGAAACAGTATTTTCAGTAGTTGTTTCAAAAATAATGTCCTGAAATTGTGGAGACATGCTCGTGCTTTTGTTCCCTTCAATAATTTCAACTGCTTCTTCAGTGACTTCAGTCACAGGAGGATTGGGAGAAACGTTGACAGAAACAGACGGAATATCTTGTGAAGAAATGTTAAACCTTTCGTTTCCCCTGATTATTTCTACAATAACAGTATCATCGGTGACTTCAGTTTGAGGAGGTTCAGTGGAAATATGAACGGAAATAGAAGGAAGAGAAGAAATGTTCAGATAGATTTTGATTTCAGAAGGGATTGCAATTCCAAGTATTGGTCTAACATCACTGATATTCGCAATTTCAATGGGTCCCACGATTACTCCTGCTTCGGTTTTCTCATTGTAGAGCGAAGATGAATTCATTGGTTGTGTAGCTGTATCAGTTACAGCAGAATCCAGAGCCGCTTCTAACGAAGTTGCGGTGATAGTGGAAGCTTCCATAAGCAGAATGATTGTGCCATTAACTGGTGTGCTGATAGGTAGATGAGCAGTTGTTATAGTGGAGGAGGAAGTAGCCGTTTCTGTTGTACCAGTTGTTACTGAACCAATATTTGGAGTTGATCCAACAAAGCCCAAAGTTGTAGTAGTTGATAAAGAAGTGACTGTAGTTAGTGGAGAAGAAGTGACTGTGTTGAGTGGAGAAATGGTTGTAGTAAGTGGAGGAGAAGTGACTGTGGTGAGTGGAGAAGTGGCTGTAGTAAGTGAAGGAGAAGTGACAGTGGTGAGTGGAGAAGTGGTAAGTGGAGGAGAAGTGACTGTAGTGAGTAGAGGAGAAGTGGCTGTAGTAATTGGAGGAGAAGTGACTGTAGTGAGTAGAGGAGAAGTAACTGTAGTGAGTAGAGGAGAAGTGACTGTGATGAGTGGAGAAGTGGCTGTAGTAAGTGGGGGAGAAGTGACTGTAGTGAGTAGAGGAGAACTGACAGTGGAGGGTGGAGAAGTGGCTATAGTAAGTGGAGAAGTGACTGTAGTGAGTAGAGAAGAAGTGACAGTGGTGAGTGGAGAAGTGACTGTGGTGAGTGGGGAAGTGGCTGTAGTAAGTGAAGGAGAAGTGACTGTAGTGAGTGGAGAAGTGACTGTGGTGAGTATCGAAATGGTTGTAATAAGTGGAGGAGAAGTGACTGAAACAGGTGAAGCAGTTGTAACGGTATTTTCAGTCCGTCTTTGGATCATAAATGATTCATTGATAGAAGAAATAAAAGTCGTTATATCTACTGGAGTTGCTGAGGGTATATTCGCAGGAGCTGCTGTACCAGTCATCATAGAAGCTGGGTCTATAACGATTGGTAACGTTGGTGGTATTGAATTTGCACCATTACTCGGAACTGTACCAATATCTAATGTTGAACTACTCAACATCAATGAATCATTTACTATAGGAACAATGGGTGAGGTAACTACTTCTACAGGTGAAGAAATTACTGTACCCATGGTTATAGGAGGTGAAAATGGTGCTGCACCTGGCGCCATTAAAGGGTTTGATGCTGGTGGAGTACTACTCAATATAAATGATTCGTTCAGTATGAAAACAAAAGGTGAATTGATTACTTGTACGGGTGTAACTGTGGCACTAACTGTAGGAGGTACCATACCCGCGGTTATAGGAGGTGGTGCTGACATTATTGTTGGGCTTGATGTAGGTGTTGTCAACATCATATTTCCATCTATTTGTGTATTTGGAACATATGGTTGTGGAATAGAGTTTGGTGACCCTCCAATAGGCGTCACTATATTGGAACCTGAAAATTGTAAATTTTATAACAAGTTGTTAGCTT
Organism: Chrysolina haemoptera; assembly: GCA_958298965.1. Taxonomy (NCBI): domain Eukaryota; kingdom Metazoa; phylum Arthropoda; class Insecta; order Coleoptera; family Chrysomelidae; genus Chrysolina; species Chrysolina haemoptera. Next base: position 9,952,105 of record OY282602.1, on the reverse strand, counting down.
TCGAATTGAGAGAAAATAGCTATTTATGTAACCAGTTACGGAATACTCAATTTTTTGTAACGATAGGATGTTTTCGGGATGAGCGAAGCGAGTTCCAGCAAAATGACAGGAGTTTCTCAAAATGTTATTTCGTAACATGTTTCATACAAATTTTTTTCTGAATTTGATTATCTGTCACCTGTTACTGATGATTCTAACAAATAACTTCAATCTCAAAATTGACAAACGTTAGATGAGGTGATGAACTTTTCTTAACCAGTTAACATTTCCTAAGTGATGATGAAAAGTTAGACGTTATGACATTCACATCAGGTGACAAAAGTGTCATTTTATATGTCAAAAACATTATCACCAATTGTAATGCTGATAATAAATCAGAGAGGATATGATATAATAACAAAATATATATTTATTACAAATTTGCGAACCAAAGAAGGTGCTTCGTGATCGAAAGGTCGCTGGCTCGATCCCCAGGTAGGGCAAGATTTTTTCAGTTTCAGATATAAATCTGGGTGATTGAATCTTGTTGCTGGCTGGGGATAATCCTCCACGATTCACTGGTGCGTTAATAATTAACAGTGCTGCTCCTAAGGTGGCGTATAGAGTTAGTAACAAGGCCTATCCAGAACACTTGGCTAATGACCATAGCAGTCGATGCCAACACACCAAGAAAAAAAATATCAGAAAATTGCCTTTTTTAAAATGACTGATGAAGAAAACTCAAGTTGCACCCCTCCTGAATTGAGAGTAATTGCTCAAACGGGCGTGAATGATTTGTTGCTCAAAAAATCTCGTTCAGTTTACGAAAAGGAATCCCATCCCTCTTGTCTGACGTTCATCTGACAGTTGATGTTACCAATCTCGAAAAAATTTAAAATGCGTATCGAAATAGAAGCATGTGGGTTTCATAATGACTTCAGTTTAGACTCCAAATAAAAAAACTCGAATACAGCTATAGAAGTTTTAGTTTAAAAAAAATGTCTGTATAAGCAATAATTTTGATAGCGGGTGGCAGATAATTTTAAATGAATAACCATATTCTTTAGTTAGTATTGTAGGAGCCAGAATCATTTTTCTGGCAAAGTCTCTCTTATACTAAGTGATATACCTGACTTATCACCATACTCACCACTTCGCCTGATACAGCTAACTTGACAACACACCATGAATATTCCGAGAAAGATCAACGAGCTGATCATGATGTTCGAACAACTATGATGCTGCGTTTGTGGCAATACGAGGTTAAGTGGACACTGCATTGAAGTGATCGGAACGGAAGTATGTAGTTTCAACAAAAAAAAATGTAATTTCCAACAATTTGCGTGATATCATGTACGTTTAATGGGGTTCTCTACAAGAGCATGAGGCAACCGTCCTTGTCACAATGCAAGTACCTATTGTATTGATTTTGTCGGGAGTTGTTTGTTGTGGGTTTTATACTCTATCCACAATGTGATAATTTTTTTTCATTTTTTTCATTTTCATTATTGAAGTATCACCTATTTTATATAGTTAGTGGTCACTCTGGTCATTATCTCAGTTTAAGGTTAATTTGAATCGGATAACTCATATTGGATTTTCGAATATGCGTTGAATGTTTCAGTTTTCAGATAAGTAAATGAGTATTAATTTGTGATGTATTCATTTGGTATGCATTTGTTGATAACAAAATTTTTTGGAGGATTTCTCATCATTAATACAACTGAGATGTATTGAAAAAAACAACACGATCACCATCACCATGTAATTGAGAAGATAAATCTCCATTGTCAGACACGTCAATATAAATTAGTTTTTCGCATTTTGACTGATAATTTGGTAGTACTAAATTTTAAATCGTTTAATAAAGTGGCATTTTACCACATAGACCTGTTATTTTACTGCATAGTTATGTCACTGTTACGGTAGTACTTCCCTAACCTTCGGAGTCAAAAGTTTTTTAATTGTCCGCGAGGATTTCCATAGTAATGGCTGTATCTGTAGAGTCAGTCGTTTTTACTCAGAGTGTACTCACATGTATACATTTAATCAGGTATCTAAGCCGCCCGAGAAAGCTGGCAACTTAGCAAGCGTTACATTCTGAGAGACAAGTACAAACCAGTCATAGTCTAAGAGCCACAGGCAAATAATGTCTCTGAATTTAGTTTTTTTTTTTTTAGTTTTTTCAACAGTTGATACAAGTAGTTGTTTACACAAACATACTGTGGTCAGTCAAGCGAAACTGAAAACTGGTGTTTTTTCATTTTTTCAGATACACTATCAAAGTTGTCTTACCTGGCGACGTAATAACATGAATTTTCCAGAGATGAAAATTGTTAAACAAATACCTTATTGCATATAAATCAAAGTTATATCAGTCAATCAGCTGAATTTGGATCAGAGCTGATCAGTCAGCCACAATGTATATATGGTGTTTATCAACAATGCGTGGGTATACCATAGCTCCTTATCTATTTGGGATAAAAAAAATGCTTCGAATAAAAGTTGTGAAAAGCATTGAAACCTATGATCCCAAAATACTTGTAACCATACAGGGTGTCTCGTAAATGTGTGACTTATCAAAGTAATATTTTTTTTAATGAAAAACCCTTTTATATTTCCAGTGGATTGAATTCTCATTGAACTTTGGGAAATGTGTTGATTTCCAAACCTCTACATATCACTAAAGTTTTGTCATACTTAGATGAGTAGTAAAGGATGAATGAAACCCGAAGCGCAAGAGGGCCACAAGAGTTTTTTTTCATGTCGACTTTTTTCTCGAAATTTCAACATTAAAGTCGAAATAATTCAATTCCAACATAAAAGTCGAAATTTCGATATTAAATTCGAAATTTTGGGAAAAAAGTTGAAATTTCCAGATAGGAGTCGAAACTATGACTTGTTTGTTTGTTGTTCAAATGTAATCATTTCAACTTCAATATCGAAATTTCTCGAAAATAGTTGAAGTTTCGACATTTTGGTCGAATTTTTGAAATGAAAAAAACTCTTATGGCCCTCCTGTGCTTTCGTAGATAACATCAAAGAAATTCCATTGATTTTTTAGATCATCAAATTTCCTAAAAAAAAGCTCAGAAAAATCAATTTCTGTGAACATCATTGCCTCTTAATAATAATAAATTCAATAAAACGTATTTTCGACTTTTTAAACATATCGATTTACAAAAAAATAATTCAAGTCCGCAATCATAGCACTTTTTGTCCCTGACCCTCAGCTTATTATTTTGAATCATCACGTGAAGAAGTTCTTTTCATTTCCGTTTGCTTTGCTTTTCTAAACTTGTTTTTTAATATATACTATTATTATTGCAACAAGCTGTTTCTTGCCAGTCTATTTGCACCCCAAGAGTGTTGAAAACAACTGAATTCATTCTATTCATTAAATCAAATTTTATTGAAGCACTTCTATGGCAAAAAAAGTGCTGAAGTAGAGCATAACTTCAGTCGTGTAAGACACTGTTAGTATTTAAACATGTTCATTTTATCTGGGCCAAACATTGTCTTCTATCCACTTAACGTAGGCAGAAACTCTGGTGTGAACCCCAGGAACATTGACCAAGGCACATGCTTTTCCAAAGGAAATAACTCCCACTATATTGTACATGCACTTGATGTCGTCCGTGTCTTCGTGATATACTTGAAGAGGTCCTCCGCCGGCTCCCTGAAAGTGAAAAATCGCAATAGTGTTGATAGTTGCAATTCCAAATTTGATGACATTTCAGACGACTTTTACTCCAAGAATTTCATTTTATAGTGCGGATGATGATTTTTTACTTGTTGAATGTTCCATTCCGATGCCATGTTGTCCGAGAAAATGAAATTAGCCTTTTAATTACAATACTTTACCACCAGCCGGTGTTTGAAAGTAGCAAAATCACTTTTTTTCGATTATCTCATGTTTTTTAAATGGCATCTCTATGGAACACTCTGTGCAACATATTGTTTCGAAGGAAAGGAATCGAATGATACCAAAATTTTGAATATCTGTCAATTATTTTCAGATTTATCATTATTACAAAAAATGTACCAAAAAGGATTGTGGCTGCTGTACTAATAAAAAACCCAAATAATAACATTATTTGAAATTTCACTTGCTATACGAATAAGAATTATTGGCAAATTTGATGTATGTCTTTCTAATATAGATGCATACTCCAGAAAAATGGTCATCACAGCTTTCAATATTATCAGCCCAGCAAAGTTAACTAGATCAGTTCGAGCAACAGTCAGAGTATTTGTTGTTTTCAAAAATTTTTAATAAATGTTGATAATCTTCAAAATCGCGTATTAAAATTCAAAATAATAAATCCAACGTATGATAATTTTCAATGTTGAAAATCGTTGAGACAATGGAGTGCAAGTGATATTTAAAAATTTCCATCATATTCGTGTTGTTTAGTCCAGCGGCTGCACTATTTTTTAAAATAATTGACAGATCTTCAAAATTTTGGTATCATTCGATTCCTTTCCTTCGAAACAATCTGTAGCACAGAGTGTCCCCTAGAGATGCCATTTAAAAAACGAGATAATCGAAAAAAAGTGATTTTGCGACTTTCAAACACCGGCTGGTGGCAAAATATTGTAATTAAAATGCTAATTTCATTTTCTTGGACAACATGGCATCGGAGAGGAAGGTTCAACATGTGAAAAAAAAAAATTGAAAAAAAAAATTAATAAAAAATTCAGCTTATCATATTTAGAATTTGCTCTAGATTTCAAAAATGTGAAAATATACAAGGTGTTCAATTTGAAAAACTAATACTCAGATCATGTCTGTCGAAACTGGAAGTGCTACAGAATTAATTTTTATCTCAAAAAATCACATTTCAGTTGTTCAATATACGGTGGAAATATCAAGAAATGACAGCAAGAAAGTTATCTCGTTAAACCCGGTATATAGAAAAATTAACAGTCGTACCTGACAAAGTCCCCCGAGTTGTTTAGCACCAGCACATATCATCAAATCTTCAACGATGCCCTTTGCTAAAGAAGGGTGTGATCGGATTATCTCCCTTCTGTAAGTGTGATTACACTGAGTTGTGTTGGTAAATTCCAGTACAACCTTTAATAGATCATCACTTCGCTCTCCAGCAAAATCGGTTACTGCCCAACCACTCTCAATAGCGTGGTGATATGGAATGGTTTTCAGTGTGTTCACACATGCTGGTCGTACATACGGATTCATATCGAAGTCTCTATCCACCTTGAGCAGAGCAATGTCGTGGTACTTTTCGGAAAAATTATGGTCCGGATGTTCGTAGATTTGCTGGATATTTCGCACTTGGAGATACTTGGTATCATTAACATTGGTTATTCCTACTCTGACTAGTTTGGGAGCTCCCCTTAAACAGGTATACCAGAGTTATTTACAAATATTTTCTCAAAAATGTCAAGTAAGTGTGTGAAGAACACATAAAATTGTATTTTTCTACAACTGTCAAAAAAAGTTCACTTTTTTTGTGTGGTTTGTGTGCGTAAACTATTACAATATTTCACTATCAACATACGATTTCATTATTAAACGGAAAAGCGTAAAAAAAGTGAACTTTTTTTAACAGCTGTTGCTAGGCAACCGACAGTTTCATGCAACAACAGTGACAGATCCGAATAATTACGAAATCCTGTCATAAAGCCAGTTCTCATTTTCTTTGGCAACTAATAACCTATAAATATCTGATATACAAATGTTTCACCAGTAATATACTTAGCATTCTTACTATTAAATAAGTATTATCAAAATTCCAAACTATCGCGGCGAGTATATTCAAAATAATAGCATATACCTCTAAGGAACTATCGGACATAATCTACACTAGGTAATCCAAGGTAGGTATGGCTGTTTGGCCGTCAGAAACTAGTTGACAACAATAATTAATGAAATTTGTCTTCCAAATCGGAAGGTAGATTATAATCAGAATCGCTAATTTCAAAGATATCACTGGACAATGTTTCAACTATAGGTCAGGTTAGGTCCTACAACAAAAATCCAGATATCAACGTTGATGGCAATGAAAATTGCAGCATTACTATTAATATTAAATAATAAGATATTTGTATATAATTATTGTATAGAAAATAATTACTGGACTAGTCCTACCGTAAAAAGGTATTAACAGTACTAAAATCAAGTATGTAAAGGTGTGTTTTACGATATACAGTATGAAATAAATGAATTTCACATATAACTACACCAGTCTGGTCAGCTACCCTTTACCCTATTGAACTTTGATCGGAACCAGGAATAATTTCGTACTTAATACTCACAATGAACTGAACACACAATGCGCAGCTGTTAGTATGAAATTTTTGCTGATGAGAGATCCACCACATGACCATTCTGTCTCAGAATCTCTTGTGAATCCTACTTGTGCCTAAAATAAATATGTAACACTATTTTATCTTATTGAGTAGTCCCTGGAAGAATTAGGAATCAGTACCCAAAGTAGCACACTTATATTGGTAAAATATTGTGAAAATGTTGGCAAAATATTCAAATAACAATATTGGCGAGAAATAAATTTCAATCGGTGATATTGGTCCAATATTTCATAAATTGTAGTGGTGTAATATTCTCTTAGCAATATTGGCCTCAAAACATTAAGGGATATTGCTACAATATCGCTATAGCATACTCACATTGGTATAATATTGGTACGATATAATGAAAATATTGGCAAAATATCTAAATATTGGCGAGATAAAATTATAAATATTTCTCGATATTTGTCCAATATTACTTGGACATTATACACATATTATTGGTGAAATATTGTGCAAGCAATATTCGCCTCAAAACATAGGGATATAGGGATATTGAAATAATTGCATTTAATTATATTGGGAAAATATTTCAAGTGAATATGTTGACTTGAAAACAATGATGGAATATTTCCAAAAACTTGGAACTTCTACATTTTTCCTTCAAATAACCACTTAGTAGAATGTCATATTAACGAAATGTAAGAAGGTTTCCATTGTAGGTCCACCTAGCGGTTTCATATCCATGTTTGATGATAATTCTTTTCACTATTTTTTATCGAATACTCGGCCAATATTCAAATTTCAATAGTGGTATCAAGTTTAACTTGTAATATTATATCAATATTGTCTTTCAAATATTGCGTGAGATTTCCGTAACAATGCTAATCAATAAAGGGTTAATATAATTTTTTGCATGTGGATGAAATAATATTCAACCAATGTGCTACCTTGGTTGAATATACATTATTGTTTTTTTTATCTCTAGAATCGATAGGAGAGGAATATTGCAATCACAATATTAATCCTAGATACCGAAAACAATAGATAGCCAATATTGGATTATCGATATTGGTGAAAAATATTGAACCAATATTAGCCTAATATTATATGAAACAATGTAAATTCAGAAAAGGTTGAGCCAATATTCTACCAATATCAAATGAAATATTGTTTTGTCAATATTCAGCCATATTGGTTTAATATTATATTTATATATAGAATATATCTATATTGGCTCAATATTCAGCAAATAGAATGAAATAGGAGACGACAAAACAATAATTTGTTATCTAAAAAATAATATTTTGGAAAATATTGAATTCTAAAGTTTACAAGACTTTCTGTGGTAGTCACTGATCGCTGAGACAGCGGGCAGACACGCTGTGGCCTGGAGAATCAGACCAGTGCCTCCCAAGCAAAGTTAACTGAAGGCGATTTCATGAAATTTCATACAAAATTTCGAAAATTTTTGATTTCTTCAAAAACGAAAATTCTCGCCATTTATTGATACATTCTGTTCCATATAACAATCTATTTTCTTAATCGCTCCAATTTCGGAAACACCCTGTATATTAGGTGGATAGAATGTCTGGTATCACTTGTAACACACATCTATTGTCGAAATAAACAAATAAATATATTTGTAGATTTATGGCATCATGGCCATTCGCAACTTAAATATTAAATATTTTGAGATCATCCGCAAATAACAAGTATATAAATTTTTTTATTAGAAGAAATATATCGTTAACAAAAATATTGGAAGAAGAAATAGTGTCAACACCTCGACAAGTGTTTTGATAACTTCTGATACATGTATCAAAAAACTGATGACTCACCATATGAGGAAATTCTTGTTTGGATGCTTTCGTAGGTCTAACATTGGATACTTTCGGAGGTCCAACACTCTCGAAAGTACATTCAAGTGTTTTGGAAATTGTGGGATTTATTGACAACGATGAGGCTTCATCATATATTTTATAAGGGTACTGAGCATACTGTCTGCACACTGAAAAAATATTTTCAACAAAGTGAATTGTTTCACTCAGAAGAAGAGGTGTTACAAAATGAAGATCAAGTTATTTCCAAGAGAGAGAAACAATCCAAAATTATGAAATCGTCGTATACACACTTCTCCTTTATTAATTTTTTTGTTAATGTTGATTAATAAGTTTTGATATTTGATAGGATTTCAAAATCAAAGTAGATTTAAATGATTTGTTTGTTCCAATCCTCATTTGGAATGTGTTTCAATAAAGTTAGGAATGAAAAAGAAATGATTGAATGAAAAATTATTTCATAAAAAAGTAGGATCGTAATTGTTTATGGCTTGGCCTCGTCCCAGATTGCACAAACTTCACGCTCATCCAAAAAAGTCAAAAAAGTGCTACTTCACGAATCATTTTGATTGACCCATTTTAATTCAATTAAATGTGAAATTATAAAAAAAATACAAATATGAGGGTTGAAATTTAAAATTTTTTTTTTAGCAAAAACCAAACGATTCATTGGTGAATGAATAGAACTAGACTTTTTTCAAGTATTTGAGGGCACACCCTGAATTATCTTATTGAAAATTGACCGTTCTCACTTTCAGCTGCTCTGGCTCCAACTTCCTCATTCGTATTAGTAGGTTTCCTTGCTGGAGTTTCTCCTACAAAAAAAAAACAATTGAATGTTCACTTGCTATTAATAATATATTGACGTACAAATATCTGGCGGCAGAGTATTCGTTGGACAAGCTATAGTTTCCAGAGTTCCAAGGGTATGAGATTTAACCTTGACAGGATTATTAGATTCAAATTTTTTTTCTGATATCTCATACTTCCCCGGCACTTCTGGTTTCACCAAAAAATACCTCAACTTGAAAGTTTCAATTTGAACCCTTGTAACTTTTAACTTTTTTGAATTCTAGGGACGATTCTAGTAGAATCACATAGTTAGTGAATTGTTTTTATTAATTTATTGTTTTTTTTTAACTACATCTTTCAGAATGAAATTTCTTGGAATGAAATTTTCACGACGCGACTTGTCCATTGATTGTTTCGAATCAAAAATCGAATATAAAAATTAACGAATCCGGATCCGTAATTTCAATTTTACGATCAAAACAAAAAGTTCACATTATTGTGTGAATTAAACAATTATTGAATGAGTTAAGCATTTCGAAGTCACCTCCGCTCGGAACTGAACAAAACTTTGAAATTATTGATGAAATCACCAAGACGAGATTTTCATAATTTAAACTAGAACATATTTTTTTAAATATTGAAAAATAAACGCATTTATTATTAGATCTCGGTGTTAATTTCAAACTATTCTGAATCGTCAAAACGTCATAGGCGACTTGATGAATAATACATTTCTCAAAATCAGGGTGCAAAATGAAAATGTACATTTTACTTGAAAACGTGAAGAGTGAGCAATAGGAATATATACTGGTATTTGATAGACAATTGAATTTGATATCTGCTGTTGACATAGAATACAGAGCGTTCCAGTTAAATTAAACAAGTTTTTATTAAATAAGATTCAAATAAGATTGTTATTATTTTACCTTAATATTTACATATACCTTGTATAGGTAAGTAAATATTTCACAACTGCTGTATGATAGTTTTTCAGTTACTAGCGTCTAGCATTAATTTGGTTAAAAAAAAAGAAAACACTAGTTGAGAATTTAAGAATTAAAGCTGATGCTACATTCTCACAAAATAAAAGATATCTCAAAAACCATAAGATTTAGGTGAATTAAATCCTAATGAAACGTTTATTTTGATCGTTAAATCCGAAAATTCAATTCAAATAACTCAATCTAAATATTTAAAATCTATAAATAATATACAGGGTATTCAATTAAAAAAAGAACAACGTTGATACGTTTCGCATTTTTGGCACACCCTGTACAACATGAAAATATTTTTAAAATGTAGCGCTAATAGGTCCCTATCCATCCTAAAGAAAAAACATTTAAAAAATCATATACTTTTGCTATAATGCTTCGTGTCAAAATATGAATAACCCTGTATAATACTAGTGCTATTTGTGGCGGATTAATAGAATATTTTTCAACAAAAGATGAAAATGCCATTTTTTTCGTGAGGTAAGAGTTTGTCCACGAGCGAAGCGAGTGTGGCAATTTCACGAACGAAAAAATCGTATTTCATCTCGGGTAGACCATCCTATTTTTTCTACGATAGATGTTGTTTATAAAATACTGGATTACAAATTTTAGAATCAAAATAAATAAACTGTCAAACGAAGTGCCAAGTAGTGAGATTAACTGTCATTAGTGTCAAAAATCCATCGATTTGTTTTCAGTATATTCCCATCGGGTCGCATGATAATATTCATTTGTTTCATATTCATCTCTAGAGTGAAAAAGTATCACTTTCATGTAGGGTATCCGGTTGAAAAATGATCATTTTCATATACATGAGTAGAAAAATTAATTTATTTCCTTTACCGGTTTTTTTTATTGGTGTGTTGGCATCGACTGCTATGTTCACTAGCCACACCCGGTTTTATTTAATTTAAATAATGAAATCAAGAAAACCAAACTCTTACCTATGTTTGATTGTGTCAGTACGCCATTTAAAAAAATAGCCACAAAGATAACCAAATAATTTACAGTGACAAACATCTTCCTAACCATCAACCACTTCTACTGATTACTACACACCAACTGAACATGACCTCCGAGAATTGGAAATTCCGAAATCTGACCCGTTTTGTTTGTCTGTACCCGAGAAAATTAATTCCAAAAGAATGTTTGTATTAGATTAATCGAAGTATTATTAATTACTGGGTATTTCCGATTATAAGCTACTTTGTTTACTTATTCGAAGTTTTGAAAAGCTTAGAGGTAAAATAATAAAAAATTCTAGAATAAAAAAAAAAATCTCAATCTTTGTGTGGCCATCTATTGTGTTCGGTACTAACTAATGATACTCGGTATTTTATATCCAATAATATTCTTTCTTTTTTGTGATTTTACATTATTGGAAAAACTTTTTTCATGAATTGTTCAACAACTCAAAAGTCTTACTTAAAAGCTATACGCAAAATTTATAGATGAGGAAATCCAGAGTTCCCAAATAAGGATATCCTAGAGCAACCGTGATTCAAATTTGAGTAATGAAATGATAGTTACAATTGTTAATTAGGAATAAAACACAAAGTTCTGATCAGAAACCAATCTAGCCTGACATTTTTAATTGCTTGTACGTTCACGTTGAGTGCCTGGATATTTTAAGGACTATAATCCGTTGTATGACAAGTGCGCAGCACGTTTTCACGTCTCAAGCTAGGTTGTCTCAGTCATATATCACAAAACTACTTTGGCTACTGAAACTAGATAAGAGAGGTTCTAGTAATCACAGTGGTAATTCTGTTAGCTCTATGTTAAAATTCACTATGAGTTGTACCTGTATAAAAGGTATGTTTGAACTCTGAAGCAGATCTATAACTTTCTGTATGTCAGAATTAACATGAAACATCAAAATGTTTCACGTACCCTGTTATTAACATATTAGTTCAAATATTTCCCAAAAAACCAACTCTGTAAGTTGGAATAAGGTTTAAAATTAAACACACATGATACTTACGTTAAATGGTAATTTTATAAGGAAGATGATAACTAGTGCTCATATGATAACCTTTAGAATTTATCTTTGAAAAAATTATGGCTTTTCATAGTCTGCTTCTATCTTGTTATTGAAGAATATGATGGAAATGGAACAAGGGTGACAGTAAAATTTTGTAAATGAAAATAAACATTAATAAATCATATTATTCCATAATCCAAAATAAATAAATAGTTCGACAATTACCTAGAAGATGTCAATAATGCATTTGAACTTCCAGGTGAGGTTTGAACTATTTCGACTCATAAAGGTTGCTGCCAATATCTCATAAATGGAATAGATGAACATAATAATGAGCCTCCCAAGGAGAAATGAATTAGTGCATATTTGTTATTTTACGTTTTCTTGATTTTTGCCACTTGGAATTCTTTTTGACAAAGTAGTAACCAAATTATATTGGTAATGACTATGCATCAGCTATAAGCCAGACAGTGATGAGTAGATGCACAGCAGAAGTCTTATACATTGTTATTCAGTAGCTTTCTGATATCAAATATCCTGTTTCTGAACAAGCTAGAAATCAAATAGAGCAAGTATTTGCAATATTTCATTTTGGTATAATTTGGTATAATGAATGGAAGTTTAATTCGAATGGTTTCACTTACTCCATATCATCCTTTGTATCCAAGACCAATTTTTCAATGCAAAATATATAGATATATCACAACTGGCTGAAAACGCACACAATCAGGTGTCCCGAACTAGGTGGTGGGTTAGAGGTGTCCAAAATCTGCGGTTAATGAAGAGTCCAAAAAGTCCAAGGGGATTAGAACATAATGACAATAACAACGAACAAGCATGCTCAGAAGTCTTCAAGAGACTTGTGCTAGCTAGGGCAGACATAATGCCTACGAGGAAAACTGTTACGGACCTAGAAACCCTTCGAAGTGTGGTGCGAAAGCTTATTTACGAAATACAGTATCGGGTATAGCTTGCTATATGTTGAGAGAGCATTACAATTTCTCTTCTATTCGCTCGAGGAAGGGATATCAATGTGACCTGTTAATTCGTTGGGTGGGGTAACAGGATAGGCGCACAGTAGTGTGTCTCTCTTGTTTATGTGGTATTATCATATCATTGCGTTCATTGTTGCTCGCGTAGATTTCTGTCTATACCCCAGATGAAAAGTTTCCGATACTGTATATCTCAAATGTAGCTAAAGGTGAGGGTTATGTTTAGAAGGGGAACATTCTTCATTGGAATTCGAAAATAGGATTGATTTTCAATAATTTCAATATTTTCCGAAGACAGCTCGGCCTCGTGCCTTATAAATCGAAATTAGTTTGACGGGAAGTAAAATATATTTTGATACGAAACAGAAATAGAAATCATTAATGTAAAGGAGGAACAGTTTTTTTATTTATTATAAAACAATAATGGCCATGTGAAAAATAAACACTTGATGACACCAATTTTTGATTCAGAAAAGTTGACCAGATGTGGAATAATTATGTAAAATATATATTTTTAATTTTTTGCCACTTTCAGCACACTGTAATTCACGTATTACTGATTTCAGAGGATATTTCAGCCTTGTAAACTAGTGTAGATTTTACCATCGGAGATTGTACCCTTTATCCTAGGACACCCTGTATCCTAGGACACCCTGTATATTGAACATATAACCACACTTCCGCTTCTCTTTATAATTTCGACCAAGTTATTAGTTTTTAACGATGTATTATTGTTTTTTTATTGAACATACACGTTAAGATAATTTTACTGAGTAAACAGATATGATAATATGTTTGAAAAGTAACATGTTAATGCGAAAACTAGTTTGTTGAGTACCCTACACACAGAAACATCTTTTTCTTTATGATTTGACATAAACCTGTCATGAGTTTGATTTTTGTTCGAAAATATGAATAGGATATTCATATAAACTGTTGTGGAATCATCTGCGGCTGAAAGACAAACTTTAGCCGCTATTTTCCATCGTTCAAGGTAACTATTTAACTAAAATGTTTACAAACTATGATCAAAAGTTGATATAGTTCAAAAAAGAAACGATAATGGAACCATTCGGCTTTTTATTAAAGGTTTCACGTCGTGAGTCAGCTGATGTGTTGGTAAATTTTTTCGGCTCAGACTGAGCAACTGAAGGTAATTTCTACGCAATTCATTCATTTTTAATAACCTATGTAAAGAACAACTGAATTTATTATATATAATTTTATTGAAGAAAATTCACGAGGTAAAAAATTGTTGTAGTTGGCCATAATATTATCCTAGTAGTAATACACTTTTAGTTTTTGAACTATTTCGTTTTATCTGGGCCAAACAGTGTCTTCTATCCACTTCATATAGGCAGAAACTCTGGTGTAAACTCCAGGAACGTTCTTGGCCAAGCCACATGACTTTCCAAATGCCGTTACTCCCACTATATTGTACATACACTTTATGTCAGCCGTATTTTCGTGGTATACTTGCAGAGGTCCTCCAGAGTCTCCCTGGAATTGAAGAATAACATGCAACAAATTAATGATTAATGACATTTGATGACGTTTCCATTGACTTTCAGCAACTCTAGTTGTATTCTACAGTCTGAACATCATTGGCGCAGCCAGTGGAGGGGGGGGACTTTGGGGCCACCCTCCCCCAAGCCATCAAATTAGAACGTCACTTATTCAACTTCAGATATCTCGAAAACCGTTGTACCCCTGTTTAGAGTTACAAACAGATGATTGGCCTTGAAATATGAAACTGAATGCTGTCAAGTGACATACCAAATTACATTAAGAAAAGTTAAGCCGTTATGGAGTTATTCTGGATAATATATTTTTTTGTGTCACTTTCAATACCCTATAACTCGGTTGATACTCATTTTAGGGTATATGTTTATTGGAACTTTCAGCCTTAAAATGAAGTGAGGATTTTACCCTCGGAGTTTGTCCCGTTCATTCTGGGACACTCTGTATAAATTCATTGTATTGTAATGCTGAAACACGAAACACTGGTGTTTCGGTTCTGGTTGAAGTGAAATGAAACGTTGATTCACATGAAAAAATAACAGACATACCTGACAAGTGTCCCTGTATTCCTTGGAAGAGCCAGCACATATCATCAAATCTTCAATGATACCGTTTGTTAACACAGATCCTGGTTGAATGATATCCCTTCTATAAGTTTGGTTACACTGGGCTGTGCTGAAAAATTCCAGTACAACCTTCAATAGATCTTTGCTATCGTTTCCAGAAAACTCGATTTTTCCCCAACCACTCGCTATGGCGTGCTCGTATGGAATGGCTTTTTGTGTGTACACACATGCTGGTCGCACATATGGATTCATATCGAAGTTTCTATCCATCTTGAGCAGAGCAATGTCGTGGTACTTTTCGACATAGTCCGGGTATTTGACGATTTGCTGAACGTTTCGCACTTGGAGGTGGTTAGTATCAGTTAAATTGGTTATCCCCACTCGGACTAGCTTGGGAGCTCCCCTGAAACAAGTGTGAGAGTTTTTAGAAGATAATGAACACGAAACAGAGTAAGAAAGGAGATAGCGTCTGTGATATAAATATAAATGAAGAAATATTAGCAGCGTACAGACAAATTTTAAAATTCTAGAAAAAAGAAATTCCTCTGGCAGGATTTGAACCCACGACCTCTGGATTGCCGGTACAGTTACCAACTGAGCTACCGAGGGGACATGTGTCCCACTGCATATCGGGAGACCGTTTTTTCCGAGAATTTTGATGTTTGGCGTTTGTAAGGTTTGGAGAGTTCAAATCCTACTCAAGGAGAATCTTTTTTCTAGAATTTTAAAAATGTTTTGTATGCCGCTAATTTTTCTTCATTTATATTTATATCACAGACACTATATCCATTTTATGTTTGTCTAATATTGTTCAGTGATCAGAAATTCACACCCGATCCCTAGGGTGAAAGGTAAATGGATCTTGATGATACGAATGAGTTTCCATGCAACCCGTAACCCTCCAACACCTTACTAACGCCGTAATTTGTAGGTGATTTACTGACGTCAAAAAGTTAAGTCTCCCAATATGTAGTGGAACACATGTCTTCTCGGTAGCTCAGTTGGTAGAGCACTGTGGCGGTAATCCAGAGGACGTGGGTTCAAATCCTGTTCGAGAAGAATCTTTTTTCTAGATTTTTTAAATTTGTCTGTATGCCGCAAATTTTTCTTCATTTATAAAATAGAGTGTTTTCTGCCAAGAATGAGAAGTAAATTTATTGTTCTACGAATTACGAATTTGAAAACATTTTTCGGAAATGTCGGTGGTTATCCTGATGGCCTGTATTGTATAGTTCTTAAATGGTCCCTTCTAGGTTATTATGTATATTTTCGGTGTATTTATGAATTTCACAGAATTCAGAAAATTACGGAAGTGAGACACATGAATACCTCCCGAGGGGTTATCTTGAACGATGGAAAATAGCGACTAAAGTTTGTCTTTCGCCGCAGATGATTCCACAACAGATTTTATGAATATCCTATTCATATTTTCGAACAAAAATTAAGAAGTTATCTTGTACTCAGTACTTACAGATTTTGACTCCACAGACAATGCGCAGCTGTTAGTATGAAATTTGGGCTGATTAAAGATCCACCACATCCCCAATCGGTCTGAGACCCACTTGTGTATCCTATTTGGGCCTGAAATAAAATACACATTTTTATCTTATTGAATACTTTCTTTGCAAAATCTCGAAAAACTAAACACTGATAATAATATCAACATTTCTTCAGAAATCTGGTATTCCAGTGCTATATTACAACTGGTTATAATTATATTATTTATGTCTGCACATTTAATGCGAAAATTTTATAATACACAAAAACGTTCAAGTGAAAAATACTAATTTTTTCAATTTTTTGACATTTTTATTTCACCTTCATATTCATATCCGTTCAAGGAATATTTTGAGTACTACAGAAAATATGGTAATTTTGGAATTATCAGAGACAGTTAGAATTCGCAGACCCAGGAGAATAACTCCCCAGTCAGAGAATTTCAAATCCTGTCCTAAACTGACGACCAGGGGTTTGGAAGATTGGTGAAACTGCTAATGTTATAATCGAGCATTGGCCAACAGAATATTTACAGGAAACAGATTGCGAACTTTCCTTTGTATTGGAGACAAGTGAGCGTCATTGTGAGTAAAATATCAATGACGATGAAAATATACAAGGTGTCCCATATAAAACTCTGCGGGAAAATAAATTAATTAAATAATATTCGTGAAAGCAGATGCGTTTTTGATGCGTTTTTGTTCATCCGTTAGAGCGTCGCGACACCGACGCCAACTTTTTTGAATGGCACCTCAGATTTTCAGATTTTTTGATGCCTTTTGTGATTCTGCATCAAATTCTGAATTAAACCATATAGCACACTCATAGTTTCCCTTGAATACTAATGCACCACAGCATCTTTATGGCTGATTATAAGGAGGGCCATGAAAGCGAGTACGAGTATTCATCGATCTGTCAGAAAACTGTCAGACTATTAAGTTTTGTGCCGGTTTTTCGTAAAATTGAAAAATGGTTCAATTTTCAGTGAATGAATCAATCATTTTCAAACAAAAAAAACACAGTTTCAGTCATTTGGTGAGACGTACCTTCTGATAAGACAAAAAATTGAATCAATGACTCACCATATGAGGAAACTCTTGCCTGGATGCTTTTGTACCTCCTACAATGAGAGCTTCTTTTTCGAAGGCACATTCGAGATTTTTGGAAGTTGTAGAAATGATTGACAACGATGGGTCTTCAGATACTTCGTAAGCGTAGTCAGCATATTGTTTACACACTGAAAAAAGTATCCAAACATAAGGTTATTGTATACAAAAACTGAACTGAATTGAAAATATATCACTCAGGAGAATAAATGCTGTCATTATGAAAATAAGGTTATTTTAATTATTTTAAATTGAAGCATGCTAATGAAATCCTCAGATATGATGGGATATTGAAGATATTTTTATATCTAACACTGTTGGTAACTATACCTCTGAATAAAAATCGTGAGAACTATTGCCAATTTCGAAGTTCTAAGAACACTTATACATGAAAAAGCTGTAATATAGTTTTGATCTCCGAATTTCAACTGGGAGTTTGCATACCCATTCAAAACGCGTAGCCTACTCTATCCATTTTCAGCTCTATCATCAGCAATATTCCAAAGAGAACCTGATGATATTCAATATTATTTAGCTCCCCTTACCATCTTCAAGTCTTTCTTGTCCAACTCGAGAAGCTGTTTAGCTTTCTTTGGCGATAGGCACACTAGTATTTGTTCTGGCACTTTATTCCAGTGAGATTACATTTCATCGGTTTCCCAGCGTCGGAACTCTTCTTTTAAGTGGGCTTTGGAGAGTCCACAGAAGGGTTTTGGGCCGGGAAATTGTGTGTTTGCACCTTCTTTGGAAAGGCAATCTGCTTCTTCGTTGCCTTTAATTCCTCTGGCACCCACATCAGGGTGACCTGATTGTTTGCTGCCAGTTGTCTCAGGGATTGTTTTCAGCTTAGACTCACAAGTGTATGACCCCAGAGCTTTTAGTGCTGCTTGACTATCTGACAGTATATAGATTTCTGCCCTTCGAGTACCTCTTTCAAGGCATTCCTGGGCACATAAATCTATATCATGTACTTCTGCTTTGAAGATGGTTGGGGTGTTACCAAGGGGATTTTAAATTTGGTCCTGTAACGCCCACTCCAACCCTTTCGTCTATCTTGGATCCATCTGTGTACCAGACTGATGCATCGCTTCCCAGTTGAGGTCCGTTCTCTGTGCAAGGTTGGTGGCTATTTATGACCACTTCAAACTGCATTTCGAAGTCGTACCTGGCATGAAATCTGTTGGTTTAGACATGGCTTCTAGGGAAATATGTTCCAAAATCTTCAAGTGTCCGATCAGATTTCGTGCTTTTAAGTCTTTTGTCTGGCTCAGTCTGAAGGCACAGTTTATTGCTTCTTTCCAGACAAGCTCTCTTATTGATGAAGATAGTTTGAGACACAAATTGAATAATCAAACTACAGTTCGGCAAACATCGCTGAAACTGTGAAATTTTCACTTCTTGCGTGGACGTTTGATTTGAAGTGGCTAATCACGGGATATATGACGGACTATATAGTCGGTTGTACGACACATGACGGGCGTGCATATTTTCACAGTTTCGGTTGTTTGTCGCACTGTAAGTAGGTATAACATTTATTGACAGAAAATAATGAATTCATCAATCTGAGAGATATCACTATTCACTATTTATTTACCAAACAATAACCTCTTGCTATTTAAAATTTTCCCTACATTTTTTTAAATTTAATTCAGTTTTAGATCAATTTATTTATTTTGCCTGGTTCGAGAGTTGGTGAAGGGTGCACAATTTACGTCCGTACGGCATACAGTGAGATTTTTCAAAAAGTTTTCACTCCGAATATCGAAAATACCAAAAGTTCAATAATAAAAAATACATTTTTATCGATTCTGACGTTCTGATCGATTCTGACATATCGTAAAGAGATGCATGTCACTCACCACCTCACCCCTACACACCACTCCTAACAATTATTAAATGGAATGACCTACCATGTGATAGCTCATTGGATAGCCTGATTTCATCAGGAATTCAGCAATGCAATTTACAGGTCATGATTATCTATACAATAAGTAACCACAAGGTAGATCATTCCATTCAAGGATTCTGAGCGTTTATGTGTAGGGGTGAGAGGGTATCTTATTTTATAATGACTTGATGCCATAATGGAAAGGAGGGTGGAACCTAAATCACCTAATTAAAAATTGACCGTTCTCACTTTCAGCAGCTCTGGCTCCAACTTTCACATTCGTACTGACAGGTCTCCTGGTTGTAGTTGTACGGGTTGTTGTTGTGGTACGCTTCGTTGTAGTTGTTGTGATGGGTGCTCTGGGAGTGACTGGAGACCCGGAATCAGTACAACATACTATCGACTTGGTTCCCTCGAAACCACAAATTGTTGGGAATATCCCCTTTCGAATGTCATCTCGGGCAGACTGGCATTGACTAGGAAATTTGCAAATGCCTCCAACTCCGTTGTTTGTGGTACACGGGTCATCTGAAAAAGAAAGTTGAACAGGTAGGGCACCATTATATTTAAATGGTGACTATCATTATACCAGTAAAATCTGCATCATATGAGATTTTTATAATTAATGGTTTTATTTTCGATTCTGACATTAATCTCTTCTTCGAACGAGAGGAAAAATAATACATGATTCGCATTATCAGACAATTTTTTTAAATTTTTCTTCAAAATATCGAAAGAAGTATTCGGAATAGGTTTTTCTCCACAACCGTTACTGAATTCAGCAATTCTGAAATCAAATTTGATAACAGAATGATAACATTGTCGCTCTTGATATTGAACAAATATTCTACAACACTTATGGTATTAATCATGGTAGTAAAAATTACTAGATTACAATATGAGCCTTACGACAAAAATTTTAATGAAAATACCAATACGAAAAAATTCCCCTTGCTGTCTCATGCATTTTGAGTGTATATCATTCCATCACTTGGCAAGGAATGAACATTCTAACTCTGTCGTAGCAATAATAACGTTAGCTTCGACTGGCATCATAGTGACAAGATGTGAATTGAAATGTCAAAATAATATTTCGTTGGCTTTCCATTTGATTATATGTAAAATTTGTGGTTGTGGGGACAACACAGTCTGTTACTCGGTTAGAATGAATCGTGAAAATCGACCATTTTCAAACACATTTTTCAGTAAAAAATCGAAAAAATTACTCCTTCTTTCTACCAAGCTTTGTTTCAGACGCTGATCAACTCAAATTTCAGAATTACAAGCACCAAAAACAAGAGTTTTCCATAAACATAGCGTACAATAATAGTAGTTAGTAGTGGGGCGGGGATTGGCGCAGTGGTTAGGCGCCCGACTGGTGATCGAAAGGTCGCTGGCTCGGTTCCCAGCCGGGGCAAGTTTTTTTTTCATTTTCAGATGTGAAAGTCTAAATGATTGGATCTTGTTGTCTTCAATTAGCATTAATATATCTTTTGCTATATTTTGTGGGATTGTTCTTTCAGTTGGAAATTAATAGTCTGTTTTCTGTTTTTCTTTTGTGACGGTTGTAGCAGGTCCGTCACAATTTTTTTTGTGCAGTGGACAGAACTGTTATAGCCGTCATCTGTTTTTTGTCAAAAAGTACGAGACAAAAATTCTGGAAAAAAATGGGTGATGATCTTTTGACGTCTTTCGAACTCCTTCTGTCCACGAATGTTATAATAATAGCCATCCTCTAACCGCACAGGCTATGCCTTCGGGTACACTTTACGAGTGTTTATGAGGGAGTATTATTATTATTTTTTTTATCTGTTAGAATTATTCCAGTCAGGCTCTGTCTCCGGTGACCCAAAACATCCGGAGGGCGCGCTGGTGTCATTTACCCAGATAGTCACTCCCCACGAATCAAGTTTCCATTCCACTCCACTCATTTATTGGCCTTTGCTTCCACGACGGCGCATTTGGCCAGCACTCTCCGGGGTACGAATCAAGTTTGTTAACGTTCTAATAATTTGACATTTCACATCAGTATTTACAAAATTCTTTAAAAAAAATAAGTAATCGAAAATGATTTGTAAGGATGATTTGACATTGACACCGCTAATTTCGATATAAAGATTAATGACATTAAAATTCTATAATTTCGAAGTTTCTATAGCAGCTAATTTCATCATATTATTATGTGAGCTCGTAGCAGCGAGTGCAGAGTGGGGGAACGTTTAGGCTTTGGATAGTAAGGGTGACGGTTCAAATCCCGCAAAACCCACTTTTTTTTTAAATTGATTAGTGATCGATTTTTACTCGGATTTTTATTATAATTTTCAATATATTCCTCTTTTAGGTTGTATATATTATAGAAATCATGACGGCAGGAAAGTTTATGATAAAAAGTGTTATTAAAAATATCACCGATTTGTTTATGATTCAGATGGTCGTAGAGAAAGTGTAGTGTACAATTTGCATGAAATTACCCATTTCCCACTCGTAGGTATATGAACAAAATTAAATATACGTACTTGCACAATATATTATTCTGTGTGCCTTCCATTGCGTTCATTAAAAAACAATTGTTCTTCTTGACACGATGACATCTCTAATGGAGTTTCTGATACTAAGGGGACTCATATCCAATATACAGTTTCTCTTTTCAAATAAAAATTTCATGATAGGTACTAGCTAAAAGCGCTATAATATTTCATTACAATTTTTACTAAAAAAGCTGGCACATTGTCAGCTCCACTGGAATTTTTACTCTTCGGTTTAGTTCTAATGAGTTCACAGAGTTCCTCATATGAATAAGGTCTCAAGAACAACGAATATTGTCGCATTTCGTTTTTTTTTTTATGTTTGCTCATACTGGTTTCTTTTTTGTATGCCACTCTAAACATTTCGTGGTTCTTGTATCAAAAAGTCAATTATGTTCTTCGATGTGTTCATTTTCTTTTTCTACGTTCATGCAAAAAACAAAACTTTATTGAACTATATTTGGTGTAAAAACTGTCTCTTTATTGCACTGAGTGCAATAAAGACTTTATTGCACTCTGTCATTCTACTATAGCGTTCTGTCATCATGACAGACATAAACTTTCAAATAGACGCCAAATTTAGCCCATTTTCTGTGAGATTGTATTACGTTTTAAATAGTTGCATGTTTCATCATATTCATTCAATAAAATTATTTCCTTCGAATATTATCTGAATTACACAAAATGTTTTTGAATTACTTTTAGCAGATAGATTTAAACAAACAATGTCTTCCTTACAGTTTAGTGCCACCTAAATGAAACATTTTCTGGTTTTGCATGAACGTAGAAAAAATATTGTATGAAACTCGTGCAAAAAGAGTTTATTGCACTCGACGTGAAATTTTTAACCTACTTTTTAAACTTGTTGCATAAATAACTATTAATATTTTTATTTTTTCTTCTTATTTGAAATTCCTGAAAAATCATCACATGCAGCCTTCGTTGCATTACACGATTCGCTAATTTTTGTTTGATATATTCTTTTTTGGAAGTTGTGATTTAACACTTCAGATAACTTGGGGTAGGTAACTACTTTTCAGGATACTTTTAGATATTGACAGGATATCGTTATATTGTCATTAACCCACAGTTTCTCGCAAGACTTTTTGTAATATTTTCTTGAGTGGAAAAAAAGTGTTGAAACGATGAGATTCATTGCGATATTGAGCATAGGCATACCTAATAATTATTACGTCAAAATTGTTTAATCTTTTTGTTTAATAAACATTCTGTTGGTTATTCATGGGTTTTTCTTACGTTTACTACTATGTTGTACAATGTAAAATCAAACTCTTACCTATGTATAATTGTGTCAGTACTCCATTCACAGTAAAAGAAACTACAACAATAACCAAATAATTTACGAAAGACATCTTCCATCGACCACTTTTATTAATCACTACACAACAACTAAAATAAAGATGACCTCCGACTCGCAAGACGTGGTAATTCCAAATCTGAAATCTGACTCGGTTCGTTTGTCTGCAGCCGAGTAAATTGATTCCAAAAGAATGTTTGTAGCAGATCTACTGAAGTATTATTGTTTACTGGGTATTTGCGATCATAGGCAACTTTGTTCACATACTTACTTGAAGTCTTAAAAAGCATGGGCGGTGAGCGGGTGCCAAGTAATGAAAATAATGGGAAAATTTTAGAAAAGGATATAATTTGGTCAACCTAATTCATCTTATAAAAGGACATTTTTTTCTAGAAATGCCGATCTCACAATGCTTGGTATCATTGTGTTAGGTAGGTATTATTATTTGTTCCGTTAGGAATATCCCAATCAGGCCCTGTTCCCGGAGCCTCGATAGATCCGGAGGGCGCGCTGGTGTCATTCACCCAGATAGTCCCCCCCCCACGTCCGTGGGGCGAGTGAATACTGGGTCCGATAGGCATATGCCCTGAGCAGACGGAGTGATGAACCAAGGATGACCGCCTTCTGCATGTTTCCGGCTAAGATTTCTGCCGCATCGCGGCAAGGTGGTATGATCTTCAGATTGCTTATTTGCTTATTTGCTTGTATTTGCCTGAGGGTGATGAATGGGTAGTTCCAAAAGATTCGGCACTTCTCATTCTCCATGGAGGAATCAATATCCCCCGGAGCTTGAGGCAACACCGGTGTCTCGTCTATACCGTACGAGTGTCGTATTATTATTATTATTATTATTTATTATGATTAACAGCAAAAATACTTGGCAGTTGATTTCCATGCTAATCATGCCTACTTAATTTTTAAACAACGTTCATTTAATTTTGAAAAGCAACGAATTTTGGTTTTCATATTTCATTCAGTATGAAATTAAATTTATCCCATCATTATTTCTATCCTTGCCTTTGTCAGCACTTTTTCCGTATGTTTCTTCCAGGTAATTTGTCCTAATTCACTTACGTTTCACTCTTCATCTTAATTGAATCCAGTTATATAACAAAGAACCAACAAGCATCACACATGTTTTGAGATTATCAAGAAAAACAATTTTGATTTTCAACCAAAATAATTTATTACCAAACAGAAGTGTTTATGTATAAAATTAGCTTTTTGATGAAATATGAAAATGAAACCAATATTCTGAGCGAAAAAATTACTTGAAACTTACTTATAAGAAAAATCAGTTGGTACTCTGTTGAGAACATCGCATTTTTTCTAATTTCGAGCACGTTTTACTGGAAAACGGTGCATTTTCTAGAAAACTCCCGGATACCTTTTTTGTAGAGAATTTTCAAAATACATAAGAATAACTTGGGTGATCCCGTCGCGCTTCATCGGCTACGAAAACTCTCCCTGCCACCGGACTACCAAGATATGAATTCCCACCTAAATTGCTTCAACGGATTTTCCCCGTTGTATTGTTCGATTGCATGTCGAAACATTCTTGCCAGAAGATAATTTGAGGATTAATTGATGGTAATCATGTTACTTCAAGCGGAGTTTTCTTGTGTCGCATGAAACTTAATTATGGTGTGAATATCCCAGTTGTTCTGTTTTTTCATCAAATTATGCTAATTCTTTTATTTCTCAATTCCTTGGCATTGAGAACAGATCTTCGATATATTTTCTACAATAAGTACACAAATAAGACTGAAGGAACATTTGAAATGATATCAACAAATTTTGTTTCGTTGTATACATCCGAGGTGATCAGTTTTGTCAATGCAGAAAACAAGTTTAATCAGTTTTTTCGATTGTTCGGACAAAATTACCTTAGATGTGAAAGGCCTAGGTCACACAAAGTTTTTCGTGCATGAGTCAGATCTCGTAACTCGTCAATTGCTATGATAATACAATTATAATGAGAGGTATTAAATAAATGCGATTAGCTACTTAATTATACCTATTACCACTATCAAGAGTTCGACAGTTAACATTGAAACTTTGATTATATACCTTTGCACAAAATTATCTTACACTTCTTTATTTACAATTTTTGAATCAAAAAAATTCTTAGCAGCATTTGGATGGTCTGAAAATTCAGGGTAAGTTATAACTAAATTAAAAAAATCAAGAAGATTCAGTAAAAGTTCCGGAAAAGGGGTAGGGGTAGCTAAATATATTTTTTCAGGGTTGGATATTGTTTCTTTACGATTTCTGGTTGAGATATGCATCTTATCAAAAGAAGATCCATGCGAAAGTTGTAGATAATGAAAATGATTGGTGAATACAATCATTATCCAACATAATCTCGAAATTAAAGAGTAAATCGTTAAGAAAAAATTGTTTTGTTTGTTTTTTGTTTTTAATTTTTATCTCCCTCAGAGAGAACATTTTTTTAACTTGATGAAATCATTTTTTCTATCTTTCTAAATGAGCTGTAATTTTTTCAAAGCAAAATATTTATTTTTCGGTTGTATATGAATTTAAATTTGGATAAAAGGTCTAATTTAACGTAGGTTTACGTCTGTAGTAGTTGAAATTAATTAGAAAATGAGTTTTTGGCAAGTAGACGGAAAGATGAAAATCAGAACTAATTTAAAAAATGTGAATCAGTCGGGATTCGAACCCGGGTCTAAAGGGCCCCTCTCACGGTCCAACTACGCTGTAGTGGCTTGAGACAAAGAATGTCTACAACAAACTTTAAAATGGATTCCCTGGCCACTGCAAATTTCTGGAATTATTCCCTTCTGGAAATCATCGTAGGCAGTCTGACACTCACTAAGGAATTTACAATTTCCACCAATTCCGTTTCTTGTACACGAGTCAACTAAAAAAAAAAATCAATAAAGGTACTATTGAAATGAATAATTGAACAAATTCTAATGCTGAAAAGTATAAAGTAAAGAGGCTTCAATTTATCAACGAGGAAACCAAAAAGTGCAAAATAATATGTATTGTAAAAAAAATCAATAATTCAGTAGCTTGAAACTTTTGAAACATATTTGAATATAATTTTTTTTATATGAAACACATTATTCTTCACTTATTTACCGCCTCTTAAAATTCACGGCCGATGTAATTCATCGTTCGTCGTGGTATTTGCCAGGAAATCAGTTGTTTTCTGATGGATTTTCTACCCAATTATTCCTATTCTTTAGGATTATGGCAGTAAGCGTCGTCCTGGTAGGACAGGACATCTTGTTTCTCTCTTGACAAGCTTATTGTGAACAATGCAGATTTCTTCATTTGTATTGGTGGTTAAATTAACCACGCAAGTTTTGGGTATTGCTTTGGTTGAGGGGCTGGAGTTCAGATGGCGCCCGTGGTTTAGTGAACGCTAGGCTGCTGGCGGTGTCTCAGCTTCTGCCTCGACATGGATAGTTTGTTGAAACATTTGTTGCAGACATTAGTTATTGTCTGCAGAGACCTACCCTATACTGACGAAGGCAAGAACCCAGAAATCGATCTCTACGAACATTTCGATGCAACTAGCAATTGCGGAGACATTTCCTCGTAGGAACTCTGCACGGAAATTCATTAGATTTATTTCAACGTTTTTCGTGGTATTAGCCAGGAAACTAGTTGTTTTTTGGGTGATCCCGTCGCGCTTCATCGGCTACGAAAACCCTCCCTGCCACCGGACTATATGGGGACATTAACATAGAGGCCACATAGTTTGCAGAGATATCATTGCATTTAAATAAATATTTTTTAGAGAATAACCAGATATTTTATATGTGTGAATATTAACATGCGTTAAAAATTAACATACAGCTTACAGAATCACCACTTATGTATGTATGTTTGTTCGGGTCAAATCTTGCAAGTTAATTTTGACCCAGAAAAATAAAAAATAACAGCTCCAATATGGCGGATGAGTTTTATGGTTATGGTCCGATTCGATGTTGAATTGGTATATGGAGGTTTTCTGGTTAGGACATTATGATTTCTTTTTCAAAATTCATAAATTTAATGTGGCGGCTCCAATATGGCAGACGATTCTAAATTGGTATGTGGGGGTTTTCGGGGTCGTAGATTATGATTTTTCAATCAAAATTCATGAATTCAATATGGCGGCTTCAATATGGCGGACGAGTTTGCGTCCGCCATATTGAAGCCGCCATATTGAATTCATGAATTTTGATAAAAATCGATTTATCAGCAATACAGAAATACTTTTTTTATTGATGTTGATACAATATTCAAAATTGACACCTCACTTGACAGTCAACCTTTTTCAGAAAAAATATTACACGGTGGTTCAACAAAACTAATCGCATGCTACATATAATTAATTCGAAATTCAAAGCTGAATTCGTAACGATCTCGATGCACGAAATATCTGAACGGAAATGAATCAGCCGAACACTTAAATAGAGGATTTCGTTTTTGAACTCGATTTTCAAGATGGTTTCACATTAAAACTCATTTTTTTGTAAAATTTCGGTGCTTTTTCAAACAGGCAGTATTTCCTATCACAATTATCTTAAAACTACAACATATTGCGAACGTTACAGTAGCCGCCTCACATACAGAGTGACCCATTTGAAAGCGGGCCACTTCTCTAAAATTGTTATTTATTATCCGATTCAGAAGATTTTTTTTTCAATAGATAGAGCATCAATAGTTCTAGTTGATTGCCATAAACTCAAAATAAAAATGAAAGTTTCAAGGCCTACTTCGAATTTTTTTCAAGGTCAAATATCCAAAAAACATACTAGCGATTTTTTTGAATAGAATTTTACGACGCCACTGAATTCAGTACATTTTCAAATAGTTGATGTGAAAATTACGTAGGAATGCGTCCATCAATTAAAAAGTTACATGGGAATAAAATTTGAAAATTATGTCCATAAATCAACCCACCACTTCAATTTCAGAATTTTATTAGAATTCTGACTACAGCACTGGATTCAGAATATTTCGAAATATGTTTGGTCAGAATTTCATCGAAATCTGTTCATAAATAAAAAAATTATAAACTAAGAAAATAATGTTTTTCTGAAATTCCACTAAACAACATTCTTTTCAAATTTTGTTATCTTATAATTTTTTTATTTAAGAACAGATTTCGATGAAAATCTGGCCAAATCTATTTCAAAATATTCTGAATTCAGTGGTGTAGTCAGAATTTTGATAAATGTTCTGAAATTGAAGTGATGGGTTGATTTATTGACATAATTTTCAAATTTCATTCCCATATAACTTTTTTATTGATAGACGAATTCCCACGTTATTTCCACGTAAAGCATTTGAAAATGTCGTGAATCCAGTAGCTTCGTCAAATTCTATTTAAAAAAAACGCTAGCATGTTTTTTGGATTTTTGACTTTGAAAAATATTCGAAGTAGGCCTTGAAATTTTCATTTTTATTTCGACTTTATGGCAATCAACTAGAACTATTGATGCTCTATCTATTGAAAAAAAAATCTTCTTAATCGGATAATAAATAACAATTTTAGAGAGGTGGCCCGCTTTCAAATGGGTCACTCTGTATATACAAACATATTTTCATAACATAAAAACATAAATCAATTATCACTAAAATAATCATTCATGCAGGCCACACATTATCTTCAATCCAGTTCACATAAGCTGACACCCTGGTATAAATTCCTGGAGCATTTTTGACTATCCCACATGATTTCCCACAGGACGTAACACCCACTATACTGTACATACACTTTATGTCAGCTGTATCTTCGTGATATACTTGCAGAGGTCCTCCAGAGTCCCCCTGAAATTTAAAATTCATCATAAAAACACTAATTCATTCTATTTATCTTTTAGTTCACGTGGAAAGGAAAATTTTCTAAAGGTCAGTGAAAACCGTGAGTATCAAGAAAATTTAAAATATCAATAGAGTTTTCAAGTAATTTTCATTGTGAACAGGATGTATTTATTTTTTGTTGAAACCGAGAAATTCTATGAGGCGCCGTTCGGGTACAAAGTGTTTTCGCAAATATAAATAATTTCTGTCAATATATTTATTAATTGTAGCAATATATATTATTTTGCGTGCCGATATTTATTAATTGTAGCA
The DNA here is from genome assembly GCA_958298965.1 of Chrysolina haemoptera. NCBI lineage: Eukaryota > Metazoa > Arthropoda > Insecta > Coleoptera > Chrysomelidae > Chrysolina > Chrysolina haemoptera. Next base: position 9,922,729 of record OY282602.1, on the reverse strand, counting down.
ATATACAGAGTGACCCATTTGAAAGCGGGCCACCTCTCTAAAACTGTTATTTATTATCCGATTCAGAACTTTTTTTTTTTTCAATAGATAGAGCATCAAAAGTTCTAGTTTAGTGCCATAAATTCGAAAAATGAATCAAAATTTCAAGGCATTCTTCGAATTTTTTTCAAGGTCAAATATCCAAAAAACATACTAGCGATTTTTTTAAATATAATTTGACGACGCCACTAGATTCACGACATTTTCAAATGGTTTATGTGAAAATTACGTAGAAATGCGCCCATCAATAAAAAAGTTATAGGGGAATAAAATTTGTAAATTATGTCAATATTGATAATTATCGATTATATTTCTTGTTTTGAAGAAATATTTCAAATACCATTGTTTGAAAAAAAAAAATAAAAATCAATGGTGTCAGAAAAAATAGCGACAGTAGGAACACATAAATGTGAGAAGAATAATTAATGACCTCAGGAAAAAAATATGAAGAATATGCTCATTATATAAATCAATATACTTTATTATATTAATGAACTAGATCATCGATACTATAAACCCCACACATTGAATATGTTATTATCGATGATTCTGTCGTCGATCTATTTCATGGTATTTTTTGTGTTTTAGGCATCGATTGCTATGAACATTAGCCATATTTTTTCTGGGTAGGCTTCTTACGCCACTTTAGGAGCAGCACTGTTAATATTTGATGCAACAGTGACTAGTGGAGGGTTGTTCCCAAACGGCTACAACTTTGATATCTGAAAGAAAAAAAAATCTCACCGGCTGGGATTCGAACCTGGGACCTTTCGTTCTCACTCTTCCACTCTACCATTGCGGTAATCCCCGCTCTATTTCATGGAATTAACAAACAGGATCATTAATATCAATAAAAATCAAACATTGAATATGTAATCACTGTTGATGGTCTCGTCGACCTATTTTTTTATCAAGAAATGAGACCATGGAAAATAATAAAATCCATACGTTAGACATACCATTATTATTTACAATCTGTGTTCATGGTTTCGTTGACATACTGATCGAATATTAATGAAGATCATGTATTGAATATGTAATTGCTGTTCATTGTTTCATCGAAATGGAGACCATTGTAACGGTTAATAGTACATGTGATGTTTAGATGTTTAGAGAGAGAAGGGACTTTTAGGGATCCAGTAGAGCGGTTATGGCAATATCAGAAAGCAGATTTGGTTCTGATACGAGGTTTATTCGGGAACGATTCTATTTGACAAAATCAATTGACTAGTTACAAAAAAGTAATATCAACATTATTTTGTTATGGAAACTCATCCCGATATGAATGTACAGATGTGATTAAATTGAATAACAATGTACATTGTACAATGTACAATGTCACGTGTTCTGGAGTGCTCTATTGCTTACCTGACAAGTATCTCTGAAAGCCTCAGAAGATCCGGCACAAATCATCAAATCATCATCGATCCCACGAGGTAAATTGGAGCCTGGTTGATTAACATCCCTCCTGTATGTTTTGTTGCAGTTCTCACCACTGAAAAACTTCAGTTTCACCTTTAACAGATCTTCACTCTTTCTTCTGGAGAATTCAATTCTACCCCAGCCAGAAGCGATTGCTTTTTGGTACGGAATGTTTTTCAGGGTATAAATACATGCTGGTCGTACATACGGATTCATCTCGAAGTTCTGGTCCATTTTGAGGAGTGCGATGTCGTTGTATTTCTGAAAGGTGTACCCAGGATGTGGGATGATTTGAGCAACGTTGCGTATTTGTAGGTAATTCGTATCAGACGTATTCGTAATTCCTACTCTTACCAGCTTTGGATTACCTCTGAAAAAATTAATTATCAAAATAATTTGCATAAAAAAAAATATTGACAATTTTGGACATTTTTCTGACATCTAACGGAAAATCATTGGTGACATTCAATTTTCCTCGAAAGAAATCTATCTGTTTGAGAAAAACGTTTCAAATGGAATACTAAAATTTTCGGGAATTTTTGAATTCTCTTTTTGCACTTTGCACATGTCGGCTTCACGTCATCATCCAACGTTTCTTCCTTTTTGAATGAATCCAAACATTGTGATAATCCTGATTGGCCTTCTCTTTGAGGTATAGATAGGGAAAGCTCCCAGAACGGATCGAAGGAAACTGAACTATTACCACAATAATGAATTTCAATGTAGATTTCAACAGACCAACGAAAATATCCACAATGGAGTTGCTCATCCTCAGGAATCTCGACCATCACTCTCGAGCTTTATCATTATTACTCAATTTATCATCAATCTCTGTCAAGGTTGGTTGAGGTTTCTCCGTAATTCTGTTCAAGGCCTCATGCAGACCCTCCAGTAGGTAGCTATCGTAAGAATTCCTGAGCATCTTCCTGAGAAAAACCGATAAAACGGGGCGCGAATAGTTCAATCTGAATCTTAAGTGAGGAATCACACTGATCGACCAGGACCGACCATCCGCGACCGTCCACGACCGTCCACCTACGACCAAAAGTAGAAGTAGATCAATGAAAACTTTCAAAGTCACACTTATCGACCATCCACGACCGACCACTAGAATAATTTTGTAAATCTGACATTAATTTGACATTCGAAAGGTTATGTGAATTGTCTGTTCATTTATTGAAAATAAGTTAAATTCATAATATCAATAGTTTTGCTTTAAATAATGAGCAGTAGTGATATATACTGAAGAAGAACATTTTATTTTTCTGGTAGGAAATATACCTATTTACATGAGTTTTGTTGAAGTCAAAAGTTCATCATAAATGTGTGTCAAATTGACATTACGTCAGGAAAGTGTGACACCGACCAAAATTTCCAGCAGACTACAATTTCGAACATGGTCTTTGAAAAACGGTCGAGGACGGTCAATGACGATTATACAGTGTGAGTTGTGCGATAAGAATATACGTGTTGGAAATTTTGGTCGTAGGTGGACGGTCGCGGACGGTCGGTCCTAGTCGATCAGTGTGATTCCTGGCTAAATGGAAATGTATCAACTACTCGATGTGTTGAATATTCTGACCATACTTCCTTGATCACCACCGCGAAGGCTTTGATAAAATCTCCTTTCATACTAGAGATACTGGTGTTTATATCCCACATATATGTATTCTTTTTCAAAAATCTTGTGTTAGATAAACACTGAATAACACTATTCATGAAACAACTATTACCCAATAAGACCAGATGTTTTGACGGTACTATTTACTGCAGGCCTGATGGTGATTGAGCTGCTGCATTGACCACTGCTTCTTCTTCTGAGGTATTTCCAGACTGTTGGATGACTGTGCCACTGGAACGTCATGCAAACGAACTCTGGTTATCAATGCTGGATATGAGAGAAGAAGTTATTCACTCTCAAACCGTCGATTTTATCATTTGCAACTTCATCTTCATTATTTCTCACCTTGAATAGGCGGTTCTTTTTTGATTTGGGAAAGTATGATATATCTTCTAAAGATTGGGAGGAAGGAATAGTACCGAAGAGAGAAGAGGCATTACCACGTTGAATGGCAATACTGATCAAGAAAGTAGTTGATCTGTTTTCTTGAGTTGCCTGGCCTCGTTTTCTTTCTGAATCATGAATAAGAGAAATCTTTGAAAATGGGTGATTGTGATGATAGTTCACCTTTCGCTTTGGTGAATGAAGTTTTGTATTTTGAATAAAAAATTCATTGTTAATTTTTTCAGTGTGGTACTATGGCTTTTTGAACTTCATTATGGTCCTAGAACCATGATTGTTTACACTCCTTCTGAAATTACTAAGAAATCAGGAACATTCCGTGAAAATTTGTTGCCCGAAAAATCGAAAGACTATTACATAAAGATATATTTTTATGTCACTATTGTCAGTTGTTTCCATTTTTTTTCCTACTAGGCGAGAAATTTTCCTTCTCTACTCGAACACAGCATAAATAATACTAGTAGTGGAAATAAATATTTTCCTGTTACCGCTTACCAAAATACAGTGAAACCAACCTAGCAGAACATTTTAAATTACGCATACGTTCAAGTTGAGTGCCTTATCACTGGGTATATTACGGACTATAATGTACCCAATATCATTCCATTCAACATTTATTACTTTCATAGAAAACTCTTTCCTTACTTACAGTTGCTGAATGTAGATACAGTGAGCAGTTGTTAGAACAAATTTTTCACTTATAAGAGATCCACCACATTCCCAGTCTGTCCCACTTTCAGTCACATAGCCAATTTGTGCCTGTAAAATAAAGAATTATACACCAAACAGATTACAAAAAAGTAAGAAAAAATGAGAGAGTATTGGAATGAATGGCTTTAATTTTTTCTATTTTCAAGATCACAATGCACGAAAAGCCACAGAGAATCTAAACCTATTCACTTATATTGACGGCATTATTCCAGATCGAAATGCAGGCAAGGTGTGAGTGAAAATATGATAACTTTAAATATTAAAAGATAAAATAGTTATTTATTATACAAGGAAAAAAAAAGTATTAGATTTTAAAATCTATCATTTTTCCTGTGTATAATACACTATTTTTTCCGTAATGGGAAAAACGACGATTTAATAGTTGCATACGTCGACTCAATCCCGACATTTATAAAAAACTTGTCTAACAAGTCTTATAAATACTTTTATAAATAAAAGTCCTCCCACCAGAGACATTACCCGGCTCAGAGTGTATGATGATGAGCCTCGCAAGCACAGCGGGCTCATCTATCAAGCGCTTTGATATCTTTCAGGAAAGAAGGGAAGAACTGGTTCCGTAGGGAACTAAGTCGAAAGTCGGAATAAAAGAGTACCTTGACCCGGTTTTTTGTATAGGCCTTTTCCGGGGTGCATATAAGCAAAACGTACCTACCACGTTTCAGCAATGGAAGCTATTCTAGCTCTCTGATTGGTTGTGACAAAACATAGGAGCACTTTGAAAATTCGAACTACACGCATAAGCATTGCAGAAGGCGCGTGTCTTACCGATCTATAACTATTACGTATTGAAAATTGATAAGTCCGGCCCCGCGTTACCATCAGCGCGGGCGGACTACAGCGCCCTAGCGCGGGCGGACTACAGTGCCCTCTCGCGGAGGTGTTATATATGTTCGCTTCGGCAAGGCGCTCTTCTGCTCTCCTGATCGCGAGCAGAAGAGTTGCTACTATTGCGCCCATGTTCCACCCTCCCTCTAACCCCCTGGGTTATGTTGAATGAAATATGTTTGTGTCTTGTCATTATTCGTGAAATGAGAACTTGATGGAATTTAGAATAAAACCCCTATTCACTTATTTATTTATCGCGGCTTACTACGCTATAGGTACGTGGTTCAAAGCGACAGTTAGGCATCTTTTTTTTTCATTTTATCAGTTTTGCGACGCAATATTTAAATGTCAGTATAATCCGCAAAAACTAAACAAATCTACTTTTCCGCACTAGTGCGGAAAAGTGACTCTTTCAAATCTAAAATGAGTGCGGAAAAGTGGATTTTTCCGCACGCTATTAGAAAAAAGTAATTTCATGAAAAGTCATATTTTAGTACCTGTCAACAAAGATAAAATGTCAAACTTTTTTCCCGTCATAGAAAAAACATAATTTCTGACAGTCAGGCAGCACCAAAGGCTCTGAGTTGCCAAAAAGTGATGTCCGTTATTGAAAAATTTGGTAGAACTGATAACTCAAAACAGAACAAGCATAATAGAAAAGAGGGCAAACCGAAACACTGCGAAATAAAGGAGTGGCCTAATAATTTTTGGGTTCTGAACTAGTAAGTACTCTTGCTACACCAAAAGGACATGGCACTGGAAATATGTATTCATGGCACTCGTCAGATTTTTTTATTTTTTATTTTTGTATATATCATTATAGAAGTCAAAAGTGGCAACTTTTTTCATTGGACTTCCTTCTGACTTTTCTTGATTTTTGAGTATACTATGGTGTGGAAAATATCGACCGACTCGATCGACGCGTTTTTCCTGCCGATTGACATAATCCCATGAAACCTGGTATCACTGATTCGTTATGTCAATCGCTAACCAAATATCGAAAAATATACTCGGTGTTTCATTTAAAAATATCACCAAAGTCATTTTTACTCAAATACGGATAACCCTATATATTTTGGGTGGGGTTCAAAAATTGGCCAATCGGAAAAGAAAATCGACCTGTCCGAGGATTTTTTCGAACTATCTTTATCAGAAATATTAAATTTATTCCATAATTTAATGGGCTGTACACTTAACTACGATAATTAGATAGCTGCGTCGAAAATCTGAGAAAATGGAAATCCCTACACAGTATCGGAAACTTTTCATCTGGGCTATAGACAGGAATCTACGCGAGCAACAAGGAACGCAGTAATATGATAATATCACAAAAATAAGAGAGACGCACTACTGTGCGCCTATCCTGTTACCCCACCCGACGCATTAACGGACCATGGGTCAATGCGACAGAGCGCACACAGCTTACGTCCGTTCTTGAGCGAGTAGAGGAAAAATTGTAAGGCTCTCTCAACATATAGCAAGCTATTCTTTACGCTCTCATGAAGCCAGTATACCCAAGATGAAAACTTTCCGATACTGTATAACAACTTACCATATGAGGAAATTCTTGCAGAGATGCTTTTGTACCTCCTACAATAAGAGTTTGTTTATCGAAAGAACATTCGAGCTTTTTGAAAATTCTTGAATAAATTGCCAGCGATGGATCTTCAGGTACTCCATAAGCGTAATCAGCATACTTTCTGCACACTGAAAAAATATTTATTGTAAACCGCAGCAAAATCAAACGAAAAAAGTATCATATGGTTCCTCGAAAGAAGAAATAGTGACAAAATGAAGATGGGGTTATTTTCAAGATGCGTCATAGAAAATTATCATAAGGTCTGAAATTCCATTAGCATGCAGGGCGTGAAACGAAAGACAAAAATTAATTTCTTCTCATTTATTGAAATAATCTTATGCTGAATGTTGCCTGTTTGCAGGTAGGAGTCTTCAGAAACGATATGAACTTTTCCTTTTCCTTATTCGATCATTTTTAGCAGAGTTATGACCAATCAAATATTCGGCTCCGCCAGGACTTCAAGCGGCGGTAAGCGTGAACCTGAAATTTCTGAGAAAACGAGCGCCTTTCGTAAAAAATTACTAGGTATCATTTTTGTGGAGAATTGAATTGTCTTTCACCTTGTTGAGTTGTTTTATCGATAAATCATATACTTTCCAAGATGACAGCAAAAATCTATTTATTTATTTTTAAACGAAAAAAATAATATGTTCTACCCGTGGAATTTCGGTAAACAATTTTTGTTCGTGTTTATCATGGTTCCAACTACTAGCATACCAAGTTTGGTGGTACTATAATCGATCCTCGTCTCAAAACCCAATCGTACTGGATTATATATTATATCGAAACCGTCCTACATTATTATATTATTGCTTCTTGACAGCGAAAGAGAAAAATACACGCAAAAAATCGTTGGTTATTATTCAGTTTTTTTATACAGGAACTACTACCACTCAACGAAAATTATACATTGTGCTCTCCCCACAAAAAAAGGTGGAATACTGAAAGAAATTTGGAAATCAGAAACAAAAACCTTCCTGTGTGTGGGAAAGCGCAGCTCATGGACATATATAGTCAAATTCAGTATTTCGCCGCTCCTCCTCCTTCATCAAAAATAATACGGAAGCTGATGATTTCAAAAACTTTTCAACATGCCAAAAAAAAAATTAAAGTAAATGAAGTTGTTGTCGAATAAACTTTCCAAGAACGCAAACACATATCAATCAATACCTTTTAGACGACCGATTAACTAACATACGTCGAAATAAATTCTACATGAATATCACGCACTGTATGTACTTACTAATTATGACAGATCGCGTTAACATTTATAAGTAGCGTGGAATCATAGAAATTAAACATCAACAGTTCGTAGGCAGATAGTTGAAACACAGGCGTTCTATTCAGTCAATGTTCAGTGGCGCGTATAAGTGGGTTGATGTAAAGAATAATTATTTAAATATTCGCGGATTCCTCTGGAATGTCACAAGTGTGTTTCTACATGATAGACTAGTACCCCACTGAATTTTTGTAAAGTGGTGGAAATTCACCCTGTATACCCATATTTCAAACTATTATGGATAAAACCGTTATGGAATCTTATTGTTTATGTCAAGGGTCAAGTAGCTCAGTGGTTGAGACTGAAGCGTTCAAAACCATTCACTGCTGGTCGGCTAGGTTCGAATCCTAGCGACTACAGATTTTTATCTGATGGTCCGAGAAAGTGCTAGGAATCGCACGTTGAAAGGTAAGACCTCGTTAATCCTTGGCTCGCACAAGTTTCGGCTTTTGAGGGCTACCGTTCGTAAGGGGACGACAGCTGGTTAACGGAAAAAACAATTTTAACAATTTTTAACAATGTCAATATTCTCACTTCTAGCGGATTTTTCCCCAATTTCTCCCGGACGCATAGGCGTTTCTCTTATTGTGGAATCCATTTTATTTGCTTCTGAAAATCTGGAACCCAGTGGAGAATCTGTACAGCAAACTATAGGTTTTGTCCCCACGAAACCACAATAATCTCCAGGAAGTAATCCCTTCTCCTTTCCTTGAATGGCAGATTTACATTCTGTAAAAAGTTTGCAAGTGCCTCTGACATTTTCTTTCGAAGTTACACATCCTAGAAAAAAAACTGATTTGAGGTATCTCCAAAATTCCTGGCTTATTTTAAAAGGAAAAAGAAACCACACAGAGTTCAAAAACTGTAATGTATTGAGAGTGAAGAAGCAGAAGGAGTGCTTCAACAAATGGTAGGAATAATTTTTTGGCACAAAATAGGATTTGAACAAGATGTACTGAATCCACGAAAATGAATATATGGTAGCTACTCATATTTTTCGGGTATCAATGAATATCAGTGTCCTCCCATGAACACCATTATACACAATAAACGCAACATTGTAGAAAATAAATAAGGTTGATTTTAATATTTTTATTATGCCTGCATCCTGATTGGAGGGATTAAATCAGAAACTATCTCCACCCCCTCTGCAAGACTTACAAGAATTTTTCTCAGCACCCATAGTAATGATATAAATCCACTTTGGTTGAGACAGTTTCTGGTTTGATGCCTTAGGTTGAGGTTGATTCGTTAAATAAAATTAGTATTATTTTTTGAGATACAACTTGATTGAATGAGAAAGCACACTTTGAGATATATAAGGGCATGAGTCTGAATACTCACCATCTTTCGAACCAGTTAACACTTCAATAACACCAATCAAAAGCAGAGTAACCACTGAATAATGTTTTGATATCAACATTGTTCTAGCATTCTCGAGTGGCGAATGATTAAGGAATTAGAGTGACCTGTAGCAGAGTGGATTTCTTGTTTATCGAAAATCACATATGTTTTTGAAAACAATAATGATAAGTAAGATGTTCTCAGAAAACGTTTCGATGGACTGTATTAATAATTGTTTATTATTGATAGTTAAAAATAAAAATAAACTGATATCATTCAGTTTTAATACTATACAGCGTGCCATTCATTTTTTCAAACGCCAAGAACATGTTTAACATATGTACAAAAAAGTTACACCTATGTTCAGAGTCCAATCTTCATCCCAGAAATACATTTAAGATGAATACCATAATGAAATAATCAACTGAAATTTTTTACAAAAATCTCAAAAAACCCCAAAGTTTTCGACCTTTTTTCAGTTTTTCAGTTAAAATACACAATTATCGTGCAGACTGTTCCAAAGACAAATCAAGCATATCAAATTTTCTACACAAAACACCCCTCAAATGTAATTTTGGCAGAACGGTTTGGCCGCTAGAGCGCGCTAAAGAAAGGCCAAAATTTCCCACATTGTGTTAAACCCAGTTTTCTCGTTAGTTTTCTGATCGTAACTCAAAAACTATATTGATCAATACAAGAAAGCTTGGATCATGAAGAGACTACATTGAATTTCCTACAAATTGCACACCACAATTACTTATTTTCGGTACACCGTGCAGCCGCTAGAACGCATTGAAATTGTATTTCATTGCCATAGCCTTTCAACCAAAATTCTGTCGAGACCTAGTATTACTCTTTGCAAAATTTATTAGTTCAATTTCCACGCACTGAAATGTCTACCTGAGGCTAGTTCGTTCTGGTCGGATCAGTCTAAAGTATTACTGTTCGTAAAATTCATGAGTTCAATTTCCACGCACTGAACTGTCTACCTGAGGTTAGTTCGCTCTGGTCAGATCAGATTAAAAAAATTCTCTTCGCAAAATGTATGTGCTCAATTTACATGCACTCAAATTTCCACCTAAAGTTAGTTCGCTATGGTTAGATCAGACTAACTAATTACTCTTCGCACCAAACACAGTTAACTTTGTTAGTGTACGAAATGCGAGGATACGAAATAAAAACTAACCACTCACAAAATACTGAATTTTCATAAATTTTCATATTAATTATCATTATCAATATAGACGGACAAACAAAAGTGATGGGCAGCTACAGTCTGTGGCAGTATGTAGCGAAGTGGTCGAGGTGTTAGAGCGTTTGCTCCCACCCAGGCGGCTCGGGTTCGAGCCCCACTGCCACCACGAAGCTAAAGTTGTTCGGAATCCACTTTTTAAGCTGTAGGTCCCGGTTCTCTCTTGCTCGGACAAGCTCTGCTTTTGAGGGGTTTTCCTTTGCAAATCTACCTTGCATTTGCAGGAAATGAGTTGAGCTGGTCAGGTACGGGGGGCTCGAGGAAGGTGATGGGCTGATGGAGACCATATCTGATTTTTCAGCCGCCCTCATCCATATTCGTGGGAAGTGGCAGAGTTAAAATTCGGATTCAGCACCCCAAAAAACATCTAGAACGCTTGAAAAATAAACTACTATAGTTTTTTCCTGGTCAAAAACCGTTTGATTGAACTATTAGTGTGTATAACACTATCAGCTGTGGAATTTTTTTTTCAATCCGTTTCATGTCTTTTTAGTATATAAGTACATGGAATGTACCCAAAGACATAGCCTGTGCGGATAGAAGAAGGCCATCATCATTTGCCTTGGCGCTCTGGGACTTACTTATTTTTGGTATTGGCGTATTTACTTTTCAGCTGTACAAAAACCCGGAAAACCTGCAGCACCACCCCGTTGGTAATTTCAGTTTTGAGCTGTAATCGTGGCTACAACAGAATAATCTACCTGTATATAATAATATTCAGTTATGGACCCAAGGGGACGTCTAGTGGATGTCCGAGATAGATGTAAATTCAGCAGGATGCTGTAACATTAAAAGAGTTCCTCTGACTACTACTGTAGCAAAATTCATTTGTGTCACCTGGGTATTATTAATGTTATTATCATTATTTTCTTCAGTGTTTCATTGAGACCCTTACTCCGAATCTCTGATACACCCGAAAGGCTCGCTGGTATCACTAACTCGAGAACGGGACCATAATCATCGACTATGACGGCTAAAGCCTTACAAATGATCGGCTCACTGCTTTTTCAAGGGTTGTGGATCATGCGGAAAAAGGGATATAATAAACTACTGATGCCTCAACATACTCTATCCAGTACCATTATATTATGGACATACTTCAAACCCGAAAGTACACAGTCGCCGAAAAACCCGTGTGACTCCATACACTGTCATTTTCCAAGATGGCGGCATAATATCTATGTTGTCCAAGAGTATGTTTCTTGCCAACATCACTTTTCATACTCTCACATATGTACCCTACATGGATCAAAAGTCAGAATTTGTACAGCAGACCGGTCTCTTTATTTCAAATTTTTCAATGGTGGGTCCCGTACTATTATTGCTCCAATTCCGGAAACACCCTGTATGTCTCGCTGTAATACCAACGCGCTATTCATTGTTGTATGACTGTATACCATGGCTTGTGTCTGATATGTCATCCTTTCATTTGCGTCGTTGGTAATTAATGAATATTATTATGAGATATTGGCTTCGTCGATATTTCACTCGCTCGGTAATTTTTAGATTCATTTAATTCCATATTGAACATAAACAAAATAGCTGTACTAGTCTGTACTAGTCTGTAACTTATGCAATGTAGAAATAACTAATAAGTGGTATTGGCACGTACATTAACTGCAACGTAATCTGGCAAAACTGTTTTGCTGCACATCATTATAAATAGATCAGTAATGATCCGGACAGACTTTCATGTCGTGAATGTCATTATGGAAACCATATCTATTTAATAACTACAACTGAGAAAATTTATTGCGAGATATCCTAGTACCGTAATGAAATTCAAATGTGAAATTTCTTAATGTCTAGCATGAATGAACTTCATAAGGAATAATGCAAATAGGTAATTTCAAACAGTTTGATTCAAAACACAAAACTTCATCCTCCAAATAGGAAGGTAAACTATCATCAGAATCGCTCATTTTCGAAGATTACACTGCATATTTAATTTTACTTAACAGCAGTGTGTGTTTGACAGTGAATGAATAATTTACTGTTGCATTTTCAACGAAAGGGTAACGCACAGCTTGCTCACTATTTTTCATAACGAACAACCCGAATTTATCTGTAGTTTCAAAAATACTCAATATGGAATTCGAAAAATATTCATGTACACCTATTTATTGATGCCAGCAGATAAAGTTTTGTATGTAATTCGGATCATTATGGTGCCCTGTACACGGCTACTACCATAATGATCGTCATTATGATCCTTCTAAAATAAATATCTGGTATATGCTGGCATTTCATAATGGCATCGTTATGTCAATGTATTTGAATGACATAATGGAGTTCATTATGGGCCAAGGAGCATAATGAAGTTCAAAAAGTCCTAGTACCGTAATAGCTCGGCTATCGCCTCGCTCGAGAATATTCACGGCTATTACCATAATGATCGTTATTATGATCCTTATAACATAAATATATTTTTATGAATGTCCTCTATCTACTCATAAAAATGGTCCTTTAACTTTTTTTCGTACGAAGAACAGTTTTCGATTCAAATAACAAAATGAGACAAACAAAAATTCGCCTAGGTACAAGCAAATGACTACCTTTTATTTTTTAAATCGAAAACCGTCGGTCGGACGGAAAAAAATCAGAAGACCATGTTTGTGTGAAGATAAAAGACAATTATAAAAATAATACTTATTTGACAAAAAAACAGTAGCGTATCATTATTTTGATCAAAATTATTACAGGTCATGTGTACAGGGATGCCACTGATGGAAATTAAGAAAACGTTCACCATGGAAAAAGTGTATTTTATGTGTACTTTGCATGTTCCAAAATTAAAAAGAGAAGCCAAAGTGGTTTTAGAGATATTGAAAAAGAACTGATTTTTTTGTTAAATTTCAACATCCTGTATCTCAGAAATGAAGCGGTTGTGGACACATGTTTATAAGAAAAAAAAGTCTCATTTTGACCTAAGAAATACGCCCCTGAAACCTTGATACTGAATTTTGAAACACCCTGTATATTGGTAAAATGTCAGAAGATATATCTTGCGGAAGTATTCTAGTATATTCTTGTTCTTGGCATGGTAAAGAAAAAGGTTGTCGAATAGGAAAAGTTGGCATTTTCAGAAGCTAAAACTCACTAAACTAATAATTCATCTGCAATTTTATTTATACTACTTATCTGAGTAGATAATTGCACTAATCATTTTGTAATTTATCTGCTAAATACTTCAAATTGTCTACTAAAAATGTTTGACTCCACCTGCTATATTACTCAGTTCAACTTTGACAGAAATACAGACAGAAGAATTGACAAGATTATGGAAAACGATTGTGGTACCAGTCGAAATGAATGTTTATAGTGTTTTTTCAAAAAACCCATACACCCCATTCTCGGGATTTGTCTTTTTCGTTCGTGGAGAAGTTTTACTGGTTGAATAGCTTAAAACAGGTGTAATATCACTAGGCCAAGTGAATCAAGTTAAAATGGAACTATGTTGAGAAGTAAGAGTGAAATTGATCGTTTTATATTTTTCCATGAAGCTTCCACTCCACTCCATCCTTATATGTTAACGGTTGTTCCAAAAATTGGCATACTGGGGTGTTTTCTTTGAGTAAAAAACAGCACATATTTCTCTTCCTGTTCTCACTATTTTAGTTGGAAATATTTTGTATTATTATCCTCACCCTATATGTTCATGAAATGAGAAATGTCAGATTGTGTTAGATATTTTTTAATTTCAATGGAAAAAGTTCCCCTTTTCAATCACGTGATCTTCTATGCCTTATCACAATCCATTGTACGGCGAATGCGCATCACGGGCGTGTATATTTTCACCCTCAAAGCTATGTTTGCTGAACTGTACTCCTCAATACATTATCCACCGCTTCTTCTTCGGTTTCGTTCTTTCGCATTAAAATCAGGGCACATTATCATATAATTTCTTGGACATATCACAAACCTAACATGATTTACAATTCCTGCTGGTGTGATTTTGTTTGAGATCAGCAAAACAACCCTTTCTTTTCATGATAAGTTTTTTTATCCATTGTTCAAGCTTACAAATAAAAATTTCGCAGTCATGGAAATAAAACTCAATAAACTATGCAAATTCTTTATTTTTCTACCGGCCATACCTCATCTTCTATCCAAGAAATATAATTCGACACCCTTGTGTACACTCCGGGTTGATTCTTGGCTAATCCACATGCCTTCCCGAAAGATGTGATTCCTATAATGTTGTACATACATTTTACTTCCTTGGTGTCCTCTCGAACTATTTGAAGAGGGCCACCAGAGTCTCCCTAAAATTGATTGATTATAGTAGAGAGGTCATCAACTGTGAATTTCAGAAATGGGCAAATTATTTTCTAGGTACTCTTGATATCGAAAAATTTACGGCCAGGTGATTTAAATTCTGTAATTTGTTTATATTAGTTCAGTTAAACAAAGATAACATTATATGTACTAGGTACTACAGGATTTCCTATTTTCATGTTTCTGGGTTTTTGCTATAAATCCATTTATTCATTTATTTCAGAAACCTACAATTCCACACGAGAACGTTTTTACAAGTAGAAAGTTTCCTCCCGAAATAACTCGATATGAAAACCGAAATTAGGACTCTTTCAGATGGCGACTGTCTATTTGAACCCGTTGTGTACCCAAATGTTTTTGGAGCCACCTGTTTAGGTTCCTCTAGCCGTAGTTCCGGGTCCGTCGAGTTGTGTTTTATGGAAACCTCCGATTATTCTGGTTTTCTTTTCTGAAGTCCCCACCTCTGCACCTAGGTTAGCAATCTCTTAGGCACCCTTGGGGGTTCCTTTCCTCATCGGTCTCGGTACGTTGGCTTGGCTTCCTTGCTTCGGTTCTCCTTATAGAAGTGCTCTTGTAGTCGCCGCTTACTACAGACCGTACGGGGGGTGTAGGGGTGTAGTTACGGGGAATTCTTTGAAGGTTCTCCCGTGAACTTTTGTTTGGGGGTACCTTCGATTCCTCTGGTTCTATTTTTCGAGGTGTCCAGCTGTATTTGCCATCTTAGAGGCTCCCCCGAAGGGTTCCTCTGGTCGGCGCCTTCGGGAAGGTTGGTTTGGCTCCCTTCGAGTTGGTTTCATAGGTCTCTTATTCAGTTTTCTTTGGAGGTGTGGTCTTTTAGTCGCCTCTTACGACAGATTGACTTTTCCTAGGATATTACTTTTCTAGCCCCGATTCTCCAGGAGACCGGAACGATACCGATACATTTGAGAATTTTTTATTTTTTTTGTACTAGCTCTCATAGCAACTTCCAAGGCCAGCTGGAATTCATGCGGCCGACACTAGAAAGACCACTCAACCAGCTGAATCTTCAAATGGATTGAAAACAACAACTTATTTTTCTTCATTTATCAAATAATCCAGTCAGTGAAGATTCTTGATATAAAAAAGGTGGTGTAGTAACAATTTTGGAATATGTCGTTTGGTTTTGTACTCTGAATGAAAAATCCAAGTGTGTGACCTTGAGGAGACTGAAGGTGCTAAAATCAGGTTGATCCTATGACGGAAAACGCTTACGTAAGTCTTACATGTATCGAGTTATAGCAGCGTAAAGATGGAAATTTGTTAACAAATTAATTTTCTGGATTTTCTTTATTGTTTCTAATTATTCCTTACACAATTATGATAACTTTGACATTTTTCAAGGATTTTTTATCATTTTTCTTTGATCGTTTTTGACGTCGCGAGTTGGTTGATGTCTTCGTTATAGTTTTCGCCCTGTCATCATTTAACTCGTTGTCTATAACCAGATGAAATTGAGCTTCCACTGATATTGTGTCATCTTCGTCCTCACTCTCGATGACAACTTCTGGTGCATTCTCCCATAGTCCACCATTACAGAATCCGCACCCAATAGATCACTTTCCCAGCTTTCCTTTACCGCATGCTCCATAGCATCCGTTGTTTCATTTGCATGAAAAGAAATTCAATAAGGTATCGGGTGCCGATGACTTTGTCATTGTTAATGGAGTAAGCCCAGTAGTGGTAGTAGTTGTAGCAGCCTTCGAGTTGCAAGACTAAATTTGATTTTTATTGTTGCTTCTGCGAAACGTTGGTAGCGCAGTTCTTCCAAGGTTTCCTTTTCCATATTGCAATGTCTTTTTATTGAGCATCTTGATCTCTGAAGATATTAATAATGTCATTGATGATTCTTGTGTTTTTCTGTTCAAGCGAACAAAATTTCGTTTTTCCTTGATTGAATAGAGACGAAGTCGTGTCGCAGCCACTAAACGCATGTAGACACAAAATGTTTTCATTGCTGCTCCATGTTCCAAACTATTCGCAGAATGCAGTGTTTCAGCAGCATTTCCCTTCCTGGATTTGTGAAAGTATATTTTGCTTTGAGATGGCGCTAATGCTTTCACCAAAACTAGAAGGTCGACGTCTTCACCAATAACAAACACAGCATCGAATGTTGAGCAGAGCGAAATTGCTTTCTTGATAATCAAAACATCTGCATCGTCCTCGGCCTGCTAAACTACAATAGCAGCCTGTTAAAAATGTTTTGGTAGCAACGAAATCAGACGGGCTTTATTTTTTGCATTGCGTAAAATTGGTTCTTGCGAAACTTGAGCAGACATTTTTGACAAGAACATCCGCAGACATCTGCTTTTCCGATCGACGACGTCTTTCTGCGCTATTGGTACTTTTGAAAACATCTGCGCAGAACCCACCCAAGAAGAAATGAAACGTCCCTGCTGAATATCATGATAATCTGTACAAAGTCACGACACGGCAAAGATTAATATCTTACCACGAAAACCGTTTTAGTTTTAAAAGGAATACATTTCACCATATGATCTTATTTTGGCGTGGAAAAGCTGTAAAAATTATATAATCTTATTTGTTCTTCTGAAATTTACTAAGAAAAAACTAATTTGACCATTTTATAAACAAATTTTCATATTCACACTGCTATAATTCGATGCATGTGAGATAAATAAATAATAAATAAATGTGTGGAATTTTATTCTCATCAAGTTCGTATCGAACGTTTTTCGTCGTAGGATCAACCGTTGGGGTACTAAATTGTATATGTTAATAATTAACAGTGCTGCTCCTAAGGTGGCATATGGAGTTAGTAACAAGGCATATCCCGTATACGT
Source organism: Chrysolina haemoptera (assembly GCA_958298965.1). Taxonomy (NCBI): domain Eukaryota; kingdom Metazoa; phylum Arthropoda; class Insecta; order Coleoptera; family Chrysomelidae; genus Chrysolina; species Chrysolina haemoptera. Next base: position 9,905,134 of record OY282602.1, on the reverse strand, counting down.
GGCAAATGACCATAGCAGTCGATGTCAACACACCAAGAAAAATAAAATAATAATAATAAAAAATATGAAACAAAAAGAAAAAAATTAAATAAATGAAATGAAAGGCGAGGATAAGTAGGTAGGAAATGGTGTTTTTCATGAATTTCTTTAGGCTGTATGCCAGTGGGAAAACTTCCCAGATGTCCCAGAGTTCCACAGATTTGCCGTTCATTGAAAAGAATGAGCCCTGGGAGAAAGATGAATCTTACGAGAACTATAGATCAGGAGTCCTCCTTGCTTGCACAAGCTCTTGTAGCGGAAACCGTGAAAACAAATTGAAAGTGAAACATATCCCGTTATTCGAAATTCATGTCAAGTTATACTCACTCTACATGCGTCCTTCTTCTCCTCAGTAGAACCCGCACAAATCATCCAGTCGTCTACAATGCCCTTATCCAATACTGAGTCAGGTTCACGCGCAATATTTTTGTAGATTTCATTACAAACATCATGAGGAAATAGCTCCAAGCTGACTTTCAACATATTTTCGCTGGGACTCCCAGTTTCTTCCATCACACCCCAACCAGACGCAATAACATTTATATTTGGTAATTTTTTTTCAGTGTAGAGACACGCTGCTCTTGCGTACGGATTCATTTGAACATCCGAAGCTAACTTGAGTAATCCTATATCGTGATACTTTTTGTCAGAAGTCTTGGGATATCGGACTAGTTTTTGGACTTCGAGATGCTGCATGTAGCTCAGGTCTGTCTGATTTGTAATACCAACTCGTACGAATTTTGCGGAACCACTGAAATTACAACTGATGTAAACATACTTGTACATGGCTTATACTGGCTGAAGATATACATCAAAATAATGTAATGAAGAATTATTGTTGTTATTAAAAAGTCCGCGATGGCAGATGTCTTCGTCCTAAAGTTGACCCACAGTGACCATTTCTATCTTCAAAGCAATACTAAAGCGATAAACTCCGAAACTATCGAAAAGAGGTTTTTGAAACGAAACGTATTAGGATATAATTGAAGAGGTACGACTCATACGACATATTAAAACAAACCTGATTGAATTCCACGGATCATGCAATTCTCGAAATTAATAGTAATTTATGCATCAAGTGAGTAAAGTGATACTTTTTTTTACGAGTAAGCATTCCAACGAGTAGAAAAAACACTTTACTCACGAGTTTCATACATTATTTTTTCTACAACTGTCCAAAAAATAACAAATTCATATTTTTTTGCAAATATGAAATGAATTTAACATATTTTTATTGATTCCTTATTCGAAGAGTATGCCGGATAGTTGAGAAATGAAACGAATAATTTCGACAGAGTCGAAATCCCTTTCTCTTCACACTATCCTGCAAAATGGAAAATTCTAAGCGAATATTAAAATAACATATTCATCGAGATCAATATTATTATTATTAATGTTGACTTGACTTTCGAATAACTAGTCCATCGAAGTAACTTTTCATTTTCTTAGATTTGTATTAAAAATAAATGAAAAATCCTTGTGAAGCAACGAATACCTTTTTCTTTCTTTGAACTATGTCAAGGAAATATCATATTTTCACTATCCACGATTATCTCCGTTCAATTTTCATCACTTTTCATTTCTACTTAAATTAAATTTATAGTTATCAAGAATTCGTTATTTAGTTGCCATGGCAACCCAAAAAATTTCCGGAAATTTTTATCCTCCTGGGTACCCTGGGCGAAATTAATAAGTGCAAATTTTTCTGTCAAATATTTGACATGTGATAGTTAACATTTTGCTTCTATGTACAAATGGAATGTTATTTTTCATATGAAAGGAGATAACATTTCATAATTATATATTCACTAAATATTTCGAATGTGTCTGATAATATTTTGAGAACTTGCATTTCAACGATGAATAGGTCCATCGGTAAAAAATGTATATCAATCAAATCTATCTATGCTTGACTTGATGAACTCAATATTTGAAACAATTTTATTCTTCTTATCTTTTCGTGAATACTCGGCTGAAATTTTCAAGAATTCCTTTCAACATCACTTCCCAATAGACAATCCGCATGGACCAGTCAAAACTATTTTAGTTCTGCGTGATGTGCAATGTAATTTTAGGTTGAAAATGTCGCAAAATTAATTTTCCTTTCTCACATACAAACACCGCCACTAATACCAACGCATAACTGTCATTATATCAACAAAAACCATTCATGGCCCACCGATGTTACAACTTGTTTTCTCTCAGAATAATCTACAAGTCTGTTGAATTAACCAATAATTTAATATATTTTGGTGTGAAATTTTCTTACCGCGTGCTTGAATTAATTGCTGAAAATTTATCTCGTAAATGAATTTAAGAAAATTCATGTACTCGAAAAATTTCCGGCAATAATTCAAGCACTAGGGAGATTATAATATAATACTTATTTAATAGTAAGAATGCTAAGAATATTATTGGTGAAACATTTGTATATCAGATATTTATAGGTTATTAGTTGCCAAATAAAATGATAAATGGCTTTATGACAGGATTTCGTTATTATTCGGATCTGTTACTGTTGTTGCATGAAACTGTCTGTTGCCTAGCAACAGCCGTTGAAAAAAGTGCACTTTTTTACGGTTTTCCGTTTAATAATGAAATCGTATGTTGATGGTGAAATATGGTGAAATATTGTAATACCACACCAAAAAAGTGGACTTTTTTTGACAGTTTTAGAAAAAAATTATTATTATACATATATGATTGATGAAATTATGAAAATTGACCACCTTCCTAAAATCTTGAGAAATTTTACGTTACTCACAATGGCTCACGATGGAAACAATGGCCGGCGGTGAGCACGAAATTGTGGCTTATCAATGTTCCTCCGCAATTCCATGAAATTGGGTCGGTTGGATCCTGTCGATACCCAATCAATGCCTGAAAACAAATCAAGATAATAACGGTAGTAAACATATCTGCTGAATATTGATGAATGGATCAATTGCTGTAAGAGTGGACATTTTGACAACATACACCATGTCCATGTCCATTTTTGGTAGGAATGTCCCGAGCTATTGATATGTTCGTTTCTAGGACGTCCATTAGAGGTACGACTGTACTCATTTCTCCAGGAGTTGGAAAAGTATTCATGTTGTGTAAAAGTGTTCATTTATACCTCCAGTTTGAATTAATGATAACATTTAATAGTTATTTATGATACAAGTGTTAAAAGTGGCATTTTATTTTGTGAGTGGGGAATATTGCGAAACGAGCGTTAGCGAGTGGAGCAACCCCACGAGCAAAATAAAATCACTTTTAACAAATGTATCATACAAAATTTTTTGTTCAACAGTTACTGCTAGTAAGAAAAAAACAAAAAAAAAAATAAGATCCATAAGGATTCGAACACACGATCTTTGGATTACAAGCCAGATGCTCTACGGACTTTATAATTGACATGGACTTTATAATTGACAACCATATTTTGTATTTCAAATCTAAATTGCAAGCATGACAGGCAGGTAAAAAACAACTGCCTAATAATTGTTGTTTATTAGTTACCACAAATTAATAAACGATCCTAGCTTCTTTGTGTTCGTAGCTATTACTGTTGCAAATATAAATATAATGGAAGTTGGAATGGATGATTCAGATGATTTTCTTCCACCAGAAATTCAAGAAGCTGCAAACAGAGCAACTTTAGATCTGTTGCCTGAAAAATCACGGCAACAATATGATATTGCTTATAATGGATTCATCGAATGGAGTCAACTGAAGAAAGTTGAGGGCAAGTTCAGCGAAAGCGTACTTTTAGTTTATTTCGAAGAAAAATCGAAGTTATGGAAATCATCAACACTGTGGTCTAAATTCTCTATGATAATAGCTGATAAAATGTTTCCTGGTATAAGTTCTAGTTCTCTCCCAGCATTATTTGATCATCCCACTTCAATAATAGCACCATCATTGATTGGCGATGAAGCTTCTGCAGTTACTTCGTCAGTTAATATCACAAATTGTACAAATTGCCAAATACATATTTATAAGTAATTTTGATTCTGATTGTTATAATAGTATTAATATCTGATTAAAGTGTTTCTATTAGAGAGATCTATATTACTGAGTATCCATCATCTCATCTGTCATTTTACTTTTAACACTAGTGTTAAAAGTACTTTTAACACTAGTGTTAAAAGTGATTTTGTGAAAACGTCAGTTTTTAGTTCATGTGTCAATGAATTAAAAACGTCATTTTTAATGTCAGTTGTACAAAAATTATATTATATTTGAAAGCTGAGAATTTAAATTTGGCGCTTTATTCAAAACTCCCATTATAACAGACAATATATTATTTGCATGCTGTTGCCCCGAGTCCAATTCAACAACAGATATCATTTACTGATGCTCGTAATTGCTTTTTCAATTTTAAATTCCGTACTGCCAAAATGTTTTGTTATAGGGATATTGATTAACGGTTTGTTATGATTCATGAAATATGGAGTTAAAGCCTATGATTTTTACGTGTTTCTTGAATTGACCCTTCATCCTGTTGATACTCGTTTGATCAATCTCGTCTTACCACGTTTCGAGAGCCCCTACGCCGTCATCGAATCTGACGAAGGCCAGATGAGGGTCGAAACGGGGGTTTCTTCATATAAGCACATACAACTTTCAAAATAAAAATAGCTGGAAAAGAAGAAAGGGCGGTGTACCATCAATCTGTGTACATGGTATAAGAACCATTATTTTGAGTTGTGGGAAGTTGTAAAGTCAGTATTCAAGTTGTGGAACAGATTTGATGATGAGTGTTTTCCAATGAGTGTAACACTTATTTGAGAAACTTAACAAAATCACAGCATAATTACCATATGGGGAAATTCCTTTATTGCTGCTAAGGTCCCACCTATGATCAAAGGTTGACTGTCGATTGCACATTCAAGTACTTCCGAGAACGAAGGAATTATGGATAGTGTTTCTGTTCGTTTTTTCTCTTTTGCATATTCTGAATATTTTTTGCACACTGGAAAGATAACGTGATCATTGTCAAGAAGTATAGATTTTACAGAAATATAAGTTACCACTAATGTTTTGGGAATAGTGGAGTTATAGAAATTAGTTGAAATGAAGACAGAGCTTCAAGATGTACCTAATTTAACATTGCATATTTATCTAGGGTGTGACCTATATTGAAGCGGAGCACCACTGTAAATTTTTAATATGTTGTCGAATTTTTTTCTAGCGTTCTTTCAAAAGTTCAAAATAAATTTTGAATAGGTACGCTACTGAGTTTTTAATATTTTCACATCACACAGTACAATTATATCATTGAATAAATTTCACTGTCATCGTCTTTGTTTTTCTGACTTCATCATCTGTCGCGATATAAAGTTTCGAAGTTTGCAATCAGAAATAATTTTGTTCAATGTGAGTCAAAATGTTCACAAGTCACACTGATAGTGTGAATTGAAATATTTTACATATGTGATATATGATATGATATCCGAAATATTTGTGAATTGAGTTAAATTTTTATTGTTATATTATTTGCCTCAAGAATATTGTTTTCATGAAATTTCGCTAAAGTATTGCAAATCCAGTGCCATAGTCAGTTTATTTTTTAATTGTCTACTCATTTTTGGATTTTTGGCGATGAAATGAATTAGAAAAGTATGCCTTGAAATTTTGAATTTTGTTTTGAACATATTTGTCCATTGAAAGAAAGGTAACTTCTAATTTGGATCATAAATATATGGGTCACTCTGTATATAGCATCAACTCTGAATTTATATGTCAAAGTTCCAAGACAAGTTTTCTTCACATTTATGCAATTTCAAAACTGTTCTTGCTGTCACATATCAATTTCAGTGTTTTTAATGATGGATTTTTGCAAGTTGTCATGGAGATTTCTGTGATACTGACTGAGGTCATGTGATTGAATACAACCAATCAGAACAACATTATACTGATAACATTATACTGAGAATGAAAACGGTTTGATTTATTTCAATTTTGAAGTTTCAAATATTCAATAACGTCAAAATGTCAGTGATGTCATGATGTGGTTGAAATACTGACGAGAAGATTAATACAATTTTCTTATCGAATGTATCAAAATATACTGTGTTTACAATAACAAATTTGTATGGAAATCATTTATAGACTATTGCAATGTTAAAAAGTATCGGCTAGCAAAAAATTTTATATTCGAATAACCCCCGAACTACTTCCTCAAGCTTGTTGTTTATAGGAAACAGACTTCCGCCTTCGGCGTCGGTCGGTCTGTTTCCAAGCAACAAGCTTTCGGAATCTGCTATAATCAACAATGTCCTTGGGTTATCACTACTGAAAATTAAATACTACGGAAAACCAAATAGAATAATCGTATGAAACTCTGAAAATAATATACATCCATTATCGTGCATTGTAATCAAATGCGCTCCTTACTTGGGTCTTATTCGACCAATAATTCGTTAGTATATGGATTATTCATTTCAGAAGACGTCAAAAGTCTTCATAACTTACTCTTTTCGGCTTCAACGCCTGGTGTTCGGTTCGAAGGAATCCGAACAAAATTTGATTTTGATATCATTGGTGGCGAAGGGGGGCCGGGGAATGATGGTACCCGTGAGCCTGATCCTGATTTCGGGGTGACGTTGTCCTTACAACAAGCGACAATAACGGTACCGACGAAAGAACATGCCGTTGGTAGAATTCCCTGTTTTCTAGCTTCCACGGCAGACCTGCATCTCGTATAGAGGGTACATACCCCATCCGAGACGTCGTTCAGCTTACAAGAATCACCTGAAAATATTAATGTTGAAATTACATCAGGCTGTTGAAGAGTTCAATTTGGCATTTTTGAAGTATTGGTCCCCTGTCAAATGTACAAAAAAGGCTTTCGCGTGTGCTCCTTGATGATGCAAGTGTTGAAGTAATCTCAATTTCTTCGTTTGACCTTGAAGAAACACAATTTCGATGATGGCACTCTTGAAAATGGTGCGTTTGGTTTCCGAGGACAAAAAAAACAAGTAAGTGCTCCCTGTATGGTGAGTGATCTCATATCCAAATCTTTCAAACATCAAGGCTACAGGTTTGTTTTCTTCTCAATTGGTTTAGCGTTGATCGAAGTTAGAAGCGGAAACAACCCTTCCCTTGAAAATAGGCAAGAGAAAAGCATTCTTTCAGGAAAAATATTTTCTGGAAGTAATGAAGAGAAATGACTAAAACATCTCCAATATCTACATTTTGGACGAGTGATGAATTTTATTCACAAGCACCCTAACAACCTAACCTAACCTAACAAGGAAATATATATATATATAGGTATATGCAGTAAGGCACACACGGTCTAAAACAATAGCAACAACATATTGTCAAATTAATTCCACACGCGTTTCATCAAAAAAATTAACACCATCACGTTATTCTCATAGTTATCATAGTTTTCAGTTCCAGGAGTCCTATTCTCATATGTGTACTAACCTATGTCGTATGTAACCAAGGTCTACTAACCTATGTCGTATGCTATATAGAGTAGTAGACATTTGAGAATCACGATTTTGATTTTTTTTCTTGGATCGCTCGTCAATTGAGATTACCATAGTTTGGGTAGTTTCGATTTCGAATCCAATGCCCTTCAATATAACTAACGATATAGGAGTAATTTACATTGGTTGGGCATAAATAATATTAAAAATCGTTTTACCTTCTTTCAGCGCTGCACTTTCATAAACAAATAAGTAAAAGACAAACAATTTCACAGTCCCGCTTATAGTACTCATGACGATTCACAATGGAGAAAACTGGTAGTTTGTAAATAATCCTTGACTTTATCACAATTTATATTTTTCCTTTATCTTCTGAGATGGTCAGGGTCCATACGGGTTGACGAATCTGCTTCGAACTGATTGTGGATTCAAACTCAGCCACCATCTTTTAAATACTTTCTTAGTTACGAATCGGTGGGATTTCCTTGAACTTCTTGTTCCACTCATGATACACTCTAAGATTATTACAGGGAGGATAACTTTTTTCTTGGGTATGGAGATACACACAGAAACATTAATATGCCGTGTATCCGTTGTTTTGACATCACTAACTGATATGGGAACTTGTTTTTATTGACTGTTGATATCAAAGTTTTAGCGCTTCGATAACTCGACATGCGCTCCTAAGTGTTTGGGGATTCTCCTTGATTGCACCAGTGGTAGTACGGCTTTGTTTCCGCTATGAGGGGGCTTCTTTCTTGTATAAGAAGTGTCGGTAGGGACTACCTTGTTTTTACTCTCAGCTCGGTAGTATCTATGTCTATTTCTTGAGCACTTATAGATGATGCCTACTCTCTTGGTGGGCTCCTGATCTATCCTATAGAGGTTCCGACCTTGTAGTAACATAATCGCAACAGCGTTCCAATTGTGAAATGATCTTCTCTAAATTTGATGATTCCCTTCAGTTTGGATTTCATGCTCCTGGTTTCTTAAATCCCAGCCATGCCATAAGCGTTGCCTCATAGTTATACCTTTTTGTATTTCGGTTTCTTCCAATCACTCTATGAAGATCTGCTCAACGAACCTTTCCCAAACTTTTTCAATATCTTTTTTGACTTCCTGGACGACTTGTATGACTCTCAGGACTATTTTGGAAACCTTGTTGACATTTGCTGATTATTTGCCAAAGTTTACCTGCTATCTGTTACACAACACGATTGATTCTCTTGCTTCTCTAGATCTTTTTTCAACCTGGCTTCTCATTATTGTTGCTCCTGTTTTCTTTCGATTTCTTGTTTCTCTAGTTCGTATCACCTCTTGGCGTCTCATTCTTTTTGTTCTCGTTTTCTTCTGATTTCTTGCTGCTGTTGCGACAATTTTTTGTGTCTGAAAAAAATACGTCGAAAATTACTATGGAAAACAAAAGTCCAGTCAGACGTTGGATCCTCCCGAAAAAAATGGCGAAAACTCTTAAAGTCCAGTCGGGGGCTGGGACCCCGACTGGACAAAATTGCGAATACTCGGCAAAATAAAATCGAAAAAATCCGTAAAAATGTGAAAAACATGGGACCATCGAATAATTATTCAGGTCAAAACAAGGTCACCTACCTATCGACGTCCATCTTGAAAAAAAAATTCGAGAAAAGGCGAAAATAAAATAAAAAAATATTGTGTAATACTTCCCTGTCTTTCTAGAAGGAATTCGAAAAAATGTACGAGGAAAAAAAATTTTGGTCAGGGAGTTTAGACCCATATTCTTCTCGTAGAAAATTCGAGAATATAAAATTGGAAAAATTCATAAAATTGATGAAAAACGTAGGACCATCGAATAATTTGATTTCAAAAAATATATTTCCCCGCCTTTCTGAAAGAGTAGGAATTAAAAAAAAAATATACATTTTTAGACGTCCCAAATTGCGGCAAGCCTCTCTTAAATGAAATCGGAAAAATACGTGAAAAATCATTCGATTTCTGGAAATGTTGCCCTCTTTGCACCACTGAATACCAGATAGAGGACAAGAGAATTCCGGTAGGGGACTCTGACTCGAAATAGTGAAAGCTAGCAGAAAAAAAATTCAAAAATCTGAAAAAATAATGAAAAACATTGGACCATCAAAATATTGAGTTAAAAAACGATAATCTTCCTAACAACTAGAAGGAGAATGCGTAGGAATTCGGAAAATTTTCCAACTGTTTAGTACGTATGTCGGAGACGTTGGATCCTCCCGAAAAAAAGGGCGAAAACTCGCAAAAATTCAATTAAAAAAAATGATATCACTATATTTCGCATAAGGCTAGATAGAGAAAGTGTAGGAATTCGGAAACATTTCAATGAGAAAAATTCATAAAAATTGTCCTTTAAAAATATGGCAGGTGGCGCACCTCAAAATTCATGATAATAACAAATAGTTCAAAATGATAGTACAAAATGATATAAACGTACACAATCCTTCTATAACAAGCTTGTTTTCAAAAACTATTGAACTGAAAACTAGAAAATTATATTCAGAGTACGCAAATATTTGAAAATTTATTTACAAATCTTTCAAAACAATTTTCGAAAAGCTTTTATTTTCAAACACTAAATATTATCCTTCACTCCTTAGTTCACTATTTTTTTTTATATAAATGAAAGCTTGTTTTGGAAAAAGATTGTTTATGTTTATTTTTTCCCTTACTCTCACTGTTCACAAGTTGATAAAGTTTTTTTTTTTCGTTAACCAGCTGTCGTCAAGGAGCCAAGGATTAACGAGGTCTTACCTTTTAAAGTGCGATTCCTAGCACTTTCTCGGGCCATCACATAAAAATCTGTAGCCGCTAAGGATTCGAACCTAGCCGACCAGCAGTCAATGGTTTCGAACGCGAAAGTCTCAACCACTGAGCTACATGGTCCATGGCCAATACATTTTTTGTTGTTAGGGCTAGGATAACATTCCTTTTTAAAAAAACAGTTGTAGAAATCATGCAAAAAATGTTGACCCCATAACCTCCGAAGGCTGCATAGAGAGCGCGTGTAAGACGTAGAAAATGGCTGCAAAAACTCAAACAAAAGTGAAAAATCCCGGAAAAATAAAGAAAATCGTTGGACCGCCGCTTCATACCCGCCCACCTGAATGCTAGATAGAGATAGGAAACCAAAAAAATTTCTGATTATATCAGATTTCGGAGGTGGATGGCATGGGGTAGCAAATATAGGTAAGTCACTAACGACAGATAATTGAAAAAAATCTAACGCAGATAATTACAAAATAAAGTAAACGTAAGAAATACTTTTTATTCCTGAACTACTGAATTAAAAGTGAAAAATAATATGTGTTATATAAAAGCTTCAGGCGAGATATATCATTACAGTCTCAATAAAGCCTCAAGTTTTCAAGGAAATGCGAAATTTTGAAATTTCTTTATTTTTACAATGAATACCTTTTTTAATTTTATTTCATCAGTTTATAAATACCTGAAGGAGTTTTTTTTTAATGTTTATTTCTAACCAATCCCTGTTGAGGATTTTAATCACTAAAATAATAAATCATCGTTATTTTTCAATTTATGGATATAATAAGATTTGGGATTAACATGGGCAGCAATTTGAAGCTTGCAGTTCGTTGAACGAAAGAGTCCTTCCTCATCAAACATAATTAATATTTAAGATATTTTTTTTTGCTCTATCGATGAAGTTGGTAGATCCTCAGTGGAAAATCTCCTTATTGGAATATCCCAATAGTTGCCGAATCGTTTATGATTTGAATAAAAATCACGTATTTTCCGAAGTCAATTTGTGACTCATTGAGTGAGTAGAAATATGACTTAAATATATATAATCATTAGATTATTGCCTAAAGCTTCTCCCGCGTGGACTACATTATTCATCTACCTGGAATTCAAATTGTGGTTTGAGACGGTAACTCGGAAACAATAATGAAAGAATCATTGAAATATGATTAATCCATCTTAGTTTCCGTCGAAATATGGACATTGAACTGCATCTGATGCTAGAGTTTATAAAAGACACTAACTAAAGAAAAAAAATCTCCAAGTTGGAAATTTTAATTTTCATTCAGATAATTTTCCAGTTTTCATTGAGAATTCTTATAGATAAACGGATACGGAGAATGTTATTTAGAAGTATTATTCACAAAAATAGTTCAATTCATTGCACAACTTTCGCTAGGCCTCCGATACATTTTTATCGACGAAAATCAATTGAACTTTTTCACGATTATCAGGAAAGTTGAAAGAATTCTGAAACATCTCTCCCAGTTTTGAAGTATCAAGAAACATTTGCATTTAAATGTCCTCCTCGAAGAACATTGCACAAATATTAGCCAAATGTAGTTCAATGGCCCTTTGGGTACAAGCTAGCAAACTAGTTGTTTTCTGTTAGGTATTTGCCCCATATTATCTGAAAGGGTATTTCGACATCTTCAAATTCATTTGTTTCATTTAAGTATCTTCTACTGTTTTTTTTTTTGTCAGGATCGTCAAATTAAATTGGACATAGTAATTATGACGCTACAAAGAATAATTATTCAGTAGGTAACTCGTGCTGCCATCTGGCAGATACTGAACGAGTAGTCTTGGCCAAACGTTCGAACCTTCGTTCTTAGATGGCTCCATCATGAAATTCTGTTAATTTTACCATAACTCTATAAAATGATTTTTCTTATCCAACTCTGAAAGTATAGATTTATCGTGATATTTTGTCTTTAGTTTTGATCGCGGATGACAATAATGTAAATAGATTTTTTTTTCTGTTTCAGTGGATAAATCAGTTTCAGTTGTAGTTGAAGGAATGGTCACGGAAGCCTTGACAATTTTTTCAATATATTTATTTAGTATTTCAAAAAATTATCCATGAAGAAACAACAAAAAAGGAAAAAGGACTAAAATGACAAAGATTCAAAAATTTAGCAGGATCGTCAAATCAAATTGGGCATACAAAATATTTTGCTCAAAATAATTCCGATTTTGCAATTAGTGCTGCCACCTTGTAGTTAGGTACTGAACAAAGTAGTTTCTGTCGAACGTTCAAACCTTCGCTCTAAGATGTCCCCGCTGTGGATTTTTTCCTGAAACGAAAATCTGGGTATTAGCGCCAGATCAATCATCAGCAGTTGAAACAATGGTTTCGAGTCCTGAACAATGTTTGTAATAGTATTGCTAATAAGGAATTGACTCGTAAAAAGTTAAACTTAAATATCCCAAAATATTGTCCATGATGGAAAAAAATAAAAATTCCATATTCGAGAATTAGGGAGATGAAATAATCGCCTAGTTATTCTTTTTGTGTACACATCCAAAAAAACAGTTTTTTTTTACTATAATTCTCACTGTAAAAGATAAGACCATCATCCCTAGATCGCTTAAGAGGCCGTGAGTGCGATCACATTTGGAACATTTTTTGGGATAAAAGAGTCGATAACTCAAAAATGGTTCGTTGTATCGATTTTGAACAAGGAAAGAGATGTTTTTCATAGATAGTGAAGTAGCTGCAGTGGCAATTATCTTCCATTGAAATTTGAAGCAATCTTTATCCAATCGAAATTAATTTGGTATCAAAAAAAAGATAAAACGTTGATCAATGTACGTGCTGTAATATTTTTTCGTAATAATTTTTTTATCTACCCAAATAATTGCCTCAAAGTAACTGTATTTTTGGGACAGTTTAAAGATTTTTTTTTGTGAAAAAGTGGATTGAAAATTCAATTTCCATTACAGCACGTACGTAGAATCAAACGTCCTCTAGAAGCCTGTCCTTGTTTGAAATCGATAAAAAGCGTCCCAAGTGTGATCGCGCTCATGGCTTCTCCCGAAGACTTCCAAGGGTGGCTTGGCAGAATGCAGCCAGTAAGTAAGTAGGCTGTGACACTTTCCACAATTTTGTTGCCATTCGTTTGCGCTGCATAGGTCAGGGTCTCTCCGAACCCAGTCTTCTATTTCAGAGGAAAGACCACAGGGCAGGACGTGAAATTGTTAACTTGTTGACGATGTCGTAGGGCATTCCCTGAATTTTATGAGTTGCTAGACTCTCCAGAATGCTGGTGCTTCTCATGGAACATGCTTGCGGAATTATGTGAAGAAAAGTAATTCCAATAATACTTTCATTGCTGTATTGGTGTGATGACCCCTGTTATCGCCGGGCACACTTGTCCAGGTAGTCCGTTGATGAAGGAAGGTATTGAATGTTCCAGCTTACTTTTCCTGGTGAACAGTAATAAGGCCATTTTGTGAGGAGTTAATTAACATAACTGGTATTAAGTATATCCTTATGGACGGAGGAAATTGTCTCTTCCGACTTTTCAGTTATTACCAGAACAGGATCGTCAGCATATGCGTCAGATCGACCTCCCAGAGCGAGAGTATGGCCAGCAAGTAATTCTCAACAGTGGGGAGATAACCTCCCCCATGGGACCAACACCTAATGGGCTTGAAACTGACTCTGTGTATAGGTTTTTATTCTTCTGTTTTGAAGCATAGTCCTTATGAAATCATATGGTATTGATTCAATTCTCTTACAAACAAAAGCCTCACATAAGGATTGAGATAGTGCATTGTTAAATAATACCTCCTGGTGTTCAAGGGTGTAGGTCATTCCTCAGACAAGATTCTTGATGGAAAGTTCTGTTGATATGCTAGCCTAGTTTCCTTTGGAATAAAAACCAGCTGTCCATGTTCATGTCCTGTTCATGTTAACTTGCTTCAGTAAGCATTTCCTAGGAAGGGTATCCACGGCAACTGACAACAAACAACCGTAGACAGCATTAAAATAGTTTGGTAAATTTGTTAGAGACTGAAGTGCTGAAAAAGTAAGTTTGAGATTGACAGGCCACTGTTGGAAGGTGTAATGATATCGTTTTCCAATTGAATTCACATCTCATCATGGCACAGTAAAGTCGCCATTTTCTACACCAACTCACATTGTCCTCCATTTCAGTCCTGTATTCCGCCATAACTGTCCTCGACCAGCCAGTTATTCTGACATCAACTGCTTCAAGTACCCTTGGGTTTTCCCAAAAATTCCTTCGACTGCCTGTAACCAATGACATTGCCTCCCTACACGAATTGTCGCAAATCTTCTATGATCCATGTAAAAATTCCTTTGTAACAGCCTTCAAGCAAAAAACACTACCACCAATACCAGATACCAGTCAATTACCAGATTATTGCAATAATCTATAGGCCCCAAGCTTTTTTTTTGTCGTTCATTCGTTTCACTGCTTCATACAAGCGTTCTCAAATTCTCCGAAATATAAAAAAGACATTTTCACTATGAAAAAATTCGTATATGCACTGACGTTGTGAAGGAATACAGTGTGTGTATACAGTTGGCTATAGCCTGACGAATCGAATGGGAACAGTTGAAATGATAAGAGTCAGTAATAAGTTATGATAAGAATACCATCGTCGAAAGTTTGAAAATGCCTATTCAACCATACCTGACAGTAAGTGTGTAACATACTATGTATGTGTTTAACATAGTATATAATCCGAATTTGCATAAAGAACAGGATTAAAATGAAATAATACCGAATAAAAATCACTACAACCAGCGATCCAACCTGCCTCGCGGTATAGAAGCACCGCCGCGCCGGCAGGCTCGCCGACCTGTTGATCTAAAAATATCTCTAAGCTTGCTGAAGAATTAAAAATAATAATACTGTTTCAGCAGAAAGTTGTGCTCTATTAGAGCATTTCCGAGTGAAATGATGGCGGTATATTTGGATAAATGTACCAAGTGGATGTCTCAATAAAGTGTAAATCATCCGGGTATATGAAAACTGGCATGGGGTTTCCACAAGGGTCGGTACTTGGCCCTATACTATTTATAATCTATATCAACGACATATACAGGCTCCATGTGCCAGCACAATGTATGCAGATGATACTTCACTCATTATTTCCAATACCCACAAAAATGTCATTAGAGAAAATATTAAGAGCATTTTATCTGAAATTACCTATAGTCTAGCCCCCCTTATTTGAATATGGATGAAACACAGGGCCTACGATTTCATAACCCCCAAAATTCTATTCTATAACAAAAGTAACTTCGAAAAACTCGAGAACTCAAAAATAGTCAAAACATATATTAGCATCGTTAGCGTAACTGTCAACCTCTACTCACACAGGTTCATTCTTAATTCTGGATATTTTGCATTTAATTCATGCACTGAAATGCCTACATAAGGTTAGTTCATTGTCGTTAGATCAAACTAAATAATTAGTCCTCCCAAAATACATCATGTATTAAATTTCCACGCACTCAAATGTCTACGTAAGTTTAGTTCGTTCTGGTCAGATCAGACTAAATAATTAGTCCTAGCAAAATGTATGTATTCAATTTCTTCGCACATAAATGTAAAAATATAAATTGGTGAGAAAAATACACAATAATTGAGAGATAGAAGAAATTTCAATGTATGGATCACAGTCGTATAAAAGTTATTCATGGTACTGTGTTATGTTGAAAATAAGTCACGCGAGAAAGATTTATACCACGAGGCCGTCAGGCCAAGTGTTTGGTCACAAGTGGAAGAAATCGTTTTTTTATGAGATAATAATTAATACGTTTTGAATATGATCCATAACTCACTAGTGAGTTATAATCCATAACTCACTAGTGAGTATAGATTTGATAGATTGTTATTTGATAGTTTACTTGTGTAAAATAACATTAATAATGACAGTCATAACTGTCATGTGTTGGAAAATAAATCTATCGAGCGTTTTATTCTGACACGGTTTCCTTTTGTATTTATTTTTCGAGAACTAAACTGAACTCAAATGTTGACATTTTCGTTAAAATCTCAGTGTCTCTTTTTCGTTCTAGAAAGTAAAAGACTTTTATGTTCTAGAACGTAAAAGACTTCTGCGTCCTGTTACGTTGCGTTACGTTGTTATATTACGTTGCTACCACACAAAAATCATGCAAACATTATCACCTCGTTCGTTCGTTTTGGTTCAAACACGTACCATTAGTGAGTCATGGATTATAACTCACTAGTGTGTTATTTGATAGTTTACTTGTCTAAAATGACATTAATAATGACAGTCATACCCGTCATGTGTTGGATAAAATATTTAATTTCATTCAGCAACACTTATGCGTACGTGTATACAAAACCAGTCTGGCCAAACTGGTGGTTAAAAATAACTATCTATAAATGCCGTCCATGCAACTAATTCATTTGAGGTAATGTGTGTTATCGTATGCACCTCTCTGAGCATTGTTTTTGGATCTTTAGAGTACCTTCTTTAAAATTATATTCAATAAGGGTAGGTATATTTGACCACCACGTATGCTGGCTTTTAAATAGAAATGCCGGGTTGGTAGCATTTTTATTAATAATTTTATGCGATGAATGCGCATTAGAATTCAATAATATTTGTATTAAAAACTAATTCATGTTTGGAATGATACCACTACAAACATTTGGTTCGACAAGTCTGTCAGGCGAAACATGGCGTCAAACGCGAGGATTGAAGTGAACCAATGCCACGATCAAATTGGACAATTACTTTCGATGAATAGCTTCCCTGCATTCTAGACCTTCGCAAATCACCATGCACAGTTGAACTCAAATGATGAAAACAATGTTCACAAACCCTGTGAAAGTGATGTTCACAGTGTCGCTAGGGTCGGAGGGATTTGAAGACTGAGCTCGACAGGCAACTCCCGATGAGGATGAGACCGATAACGGTGGACAACTGATGATATATCAGATAAAACAGAGACAGATCGACAAGTTTCTCTGCGGCGTTCCAGAGAAGTCAGCGAGATTGTAAGCGATGCATCACTGACGAGCCTAATGGCTCTGTTTTGGACGGGTCTGATCTGTGGCTTATAAATCATAATCAGTTGATGGGAAGTGAAATAGCTCTTGGTAGGAATCAGAAAATAATCAGAAAGTTTTTGAGAAGCACTTTTAGCAATGGACCTCACATCGTTTTTCCACGAATGGTTACTGCTGAAGCATCGAAACGGAGGACTTTATTGGTATGGATACTTCTGTTGGCAACCATGAGATTAGCCTTGGTTTCACTTTTCCTGGACATTTCATGTCCTATGAGATAAATATTAATGTTGAATAATTGCGTATTGCTTCCTGTTTAAGGAGGGATGTACACTTATCTTTCAGGTGGAAGATCATAAGAAATCATAAATAACTTGAACAAAATTAGAGTCATTGTACACTTGCTGTTTTTCCGGTAGAAAATCATAAAAGTTGTCGATATTAGTTTTTCAAAATATGCTAAATATAGAATGAACCGATCCTCTCCATGATGTGTAACGCAAGGTTCCTTCGTAAGATTTTTAAGTTGGTATATACCACTCTTGCTCATGATCAACACGGCACAGGCTCGACATCATTTCCTTTGGTTCCTATACGGTGCTCTCCGAACATAACAGGATTTTTTTTCTGAGGGATCCGCAAAAATTAAAATACTAAATATAATCTGAATGAAATCAAGTACCCTCCTCTCCAAATATTTCCACCATGTGGAAAAATGAGGCAAAAATCTGAGTTGTTTTCTGTTAGTAAAATCGATAGTCGAAGTTGTTTTCTGTCAGATTTTTGCCTCATATTTTCCACATGGTAGAAATATTTGGAGAGAAGGGTACTTCGACATTGTTGATTTTACTATTTCATTCATTTGATACGCGCTCCGGAAAAAATCTCGAATAAATATAATCTGAGAGATTCACTAAACACTTTTTCTCTCATATGAAGTGTGAATAAAATATGCAGACAAATATGCGACATATTTGTTGATGAGTGCCAAACTCCTAATTAAGTATTCAACTCCAAAGAGTATAAAATCTTATTAATATTCCCGATTTTCTGTCTCGTACCTACTCTTATTACACATGCATGTGAATAAAAGATTGTTAGAAAATCTATTTCGATGAAAGAACGTTTCTTTTTGAAATACTATCTCAAATTTCACGTCAGTCAATTCGTGTTTATTCAGTACAGAAGTAAGCTGAAAGAAAAAAGGACTGCATGAGTGATAGAATGAGATTACGAGATGAATTGAGTGATATGTTGTTCCATACCACGAGAAACGGAAATATTCATTATCGCTTCCTTCAAACTGATTGATGACTTTATTCAGATGTTTTCATTTGTTTATATCTTCAATTCAATTCGCACAAATAGCAAACCACGTATTTCAATGGCAGTCAAGACAACAACAGATAATAAACACCTTGTCATTTCTATTGTCCGATTCGTAACAATGACTTTGCTAATGATACTTCTCTTCTTCAAATATAATACCTAGACTTAACACATTTTTTAGTCAACATTGTATTAATGTGTCTTATAACACTTCAGGTTTTGTTTAAGTTGCTCTGTAGTTAGCATTTTTTCTAATACCGGGTGCCAAAAAAAACTGAATTCATCGTTTCATCATTGTCTTTGAATGAAGCTGGCTGTCATTTTAGTCTTTGATTATACCCAGGAAGATAATATTTAATTGAAGATCTTATAATTCATCTTCGCTGACGGTTCACTAGATATCTTTATCACGTACGCAATGCGCTCAATTCAGCCACAACAGATAAAGTGGGGTATTCAGGGCGAGTATCGTTATCAGCGAGTAAAAACTTCTTAAGATCAGAAGAAGTGGCGCCTCCGGAAAAGCCATAAGAACGACTATGTGTGATAAATCGTTGATGCAATTGATGAACATTTTTCTACGGAAAATTTATTTCAAAATTAGTTCATATTATAGAACCACTAACGAGCTTTCGATCTGTTACAATATTTTTCGAATATATCTTATTCGTATTGCATAAGATGTATAAATTATTTCAATGGTCGGTACCGAAAACACCTTTCTTGAAAATGACTGGAATATTATTCATATCTATCAGACTAACACATCTCTATTCATCAATTAATAGCACAATCCTACCAACATTTCTCCATTGATTGCCCATGGTGTGTGGAATTCTCAAGCCAGAGACGTACTAGTGTTGAGGTAGTGTTTCTGAAAAGCCTTACTGAGACGATTTCAATGTAAGAATATACTTAAAAGACGTAGGAAAGTGCCAATGAATACTAACGTAAATACCAAATATGAGAAGGCTAGGTTCTTTTAAGAAACTACTGATATTATGGAAGGTTTATGAACAGTTTTGTTGTTGTACATGTTTCACTTCGAAACTATGGTTGTAGTACTATTGTTCATCATGATAAAGTTTTTTTATAAGGTCAACATCCTACTGTGAAATTTTCATTTTCATCCTGGAGGGCCACGGCAAATAATAATAATAATAATAACTATCCCCTACCCGCACGGGCTTTAAATTTGGGTAGACTTCATGATGAAGAATTATTATTAATAATGAAGGCTTGAAGAGTCTGAACTGGGGTGAAAACTGAATAGGTTCTTACATATTTTCATGATAAAAATGCTCCCATATTTGTATAAGATATCTGATTACTGATAATTCCAAAATATTTTTGCCAGTCAGCGAAAGTCTACTATTGATCCCTCCTGGGTTCTTTTCAAACTTTCTGAATGGAAATTTGGATTAAACACACTGTCTTGAAGACTCATATATAAAAAAACACATTTATTTATGATTTTTTTAAAGTGTTCTTTCAACCAATGGCACTAGAATAATTTTTCAAAACATTTAGTGAAGTGAAGGTATTTCCAACGGACGTTATGCGGAATATTGCTAATATCACTATTCTAATTGTTGGCACCTCTTCGATGACCGACCTGCTGTGATAAAAGACACATCGACAATGAAATAAAGTACCTAACAACTGTGTTAATACAGGCGAACGGCTACAACAAAAACTACATAATTCGTCCAAGGTAAAAGTAACACGAGTGAAAAACAACCCCAAGGCACTGTCTCTCTGCCATACATAGAAAGTGTCACCAATCGAATTGAGAAAGTTCTGAAGTAGGAGAAAATACAGCACGTCTTCTAACCAACGAAATATATATCGAAATATATCAAAAGACAGCAGAGATCCACTCAAATCAGCAGGAGTTTAGAGAATTCCATGTAACTGTGGTAAGATTTATATTGGACAGACGAAAAGGAGCATTGAGGCTCGCCTAATCGAGCACAAGCGAAGTTGTCGATTGGGACAAACCGAAAAGTCCGAATACAAGATCCTATATTAAAACACCCACAATGTATTCAGGAGCTATTGAAATACACAAGCACCAATAAACCGTCAATAGAAAGGAAGAGAGAACATGTCTACCAAAGATCTGGCACTCAAAGTTCGCGCAAACCCACCATCGCAGAAAGTGCGCGCCAAAACAGCATTAAAAAAATGGCCTTTCATGAGTTTCAGTTGATGCGTCATTTCACTGAAGATAACTGCCGCCTCTGTAGTTGAAACGTTTTGAGATCTTAACCAAAAAATACTACGGCAAAACATTACATCCCAGCTATCAATATCGAAGTGGAGTGAAAACTTGAAACTGATTTTCTAGCTCTTGTTACTGTATACGCAAGTTTCGAGATGTATTGCTTTCTGTGAATTTGCTTACCTGCAATTCTACATTCTCAATATTCAAATATTTATTTTTTTACACAATTTTGAATTTTTTTTTAAATTAATTCAACTTTCCTTGAAGCTCTTTTAATCTATCAGTGTAACTGCCAAATTATCATCCTTCCTTAAAACACAATTTATTATTGTATGGACACCATAGTGGTTAACCCCAGTTTAGACAACAAGATTTCAAACAATAGCAGAAAAGAGATCAGGAAGATTCAAGCACTAGAAAGTTATCAGATATATAGTCAGTGTTCATTAAATTCTTCTCTATTTGTTGACAATTACTATCTGAGAAAATTCGAAATTTGTCTTCGATGAGAGCAATGTTTGTTTTTAACGCTTATTTAATAACATGTACTATTATTATTGTATGTACTGACATGTTCTACTTTATTCAAATCATTTGATTTATACCGGCAAAAATATCTTGAACTTTTGAAAAGGGGAACATTCTCCATGAAAATTTTCATGGAGAATGTTCCCCTTTTCAACATGAATACCTCCCAAGAGGTTATCTTGAACGATGGAAAATAGCGACTAAAGTTTGTCTTTCAGTCGCATATGATTCCACAACAGATTTTATGAATGTCCTATTCATATTTTCGAACTAAAATCTTGAACTTTGTTCGAAATCTCGCAATTACTCTCCCAGGGGTATTTGCTGACTTACTGTGGGTCCGGCTTCATTTTTAGAGAAATCATCATTCGTAGGTCCTTAGCATTTATGAGAGCCAATACCTTGAACCAAATTGTGAAAGTTTTTAGCGTCCATCGTTGCTTGAATGATGGTTCTCGACGTTTCACCAACACGAGTGGTTGTTAATTTCAAGACAGATGTTTATAGTTACTCCGTTCACTGTCCACCATTGTCTGTGTACTGTGTACTAGTCTTTGATTGGTCCGTGACTGTGTTAGGTGCACTTTTAGAATGACTCTAGGAGAAGCAACTGTGAAGATCTCGCTCAAAAATATCAACCACTCGTGTTGGCGAAACATCTCACATTACACGTCGGCGTAATATCCGAGAAACCCTAAGTGAAACCTTGAACCATGATTGCATGTGGTCATTTCCTGCCAAATAAAGGATTATCTACTGTTGATTCACAATCACAATCACTTGCAATTGTGTCCTCTTGTAGGAACGTCGCAAAAATATGTGTAAGATGTAGTTCAATGTCCCTTATGTATTAGTCATGGAAGTTGTTGTTTTCTGTTAGTTTGCCTCTTATTTTCCACTTCGTTGAAATGTTTGGACATTGCTAATTTTATTCATAATTTTATCGATACTCTCCGGCAAATGTTCTTCGAACTTTGTTAAATATCTGTCATGTAGATATACTCTGTTTTGATGAAATGAATATGAAAATCTACCTACGAGTTTTGTTTCGGAAAACCATGTTCGCTAGCAATAAACGAGAAAAATAAACAAAAACAAATGAAATATCTAGCTTTATTTAATTGAGTGGAACCTTCCCATTATTGCCAACACATTCAAGATCACTATCATAAACTATGTTGAAATCAATTAAATGAATGTTTCAATTACAAATGCCTAAAGAAAATAAGATTGAAAAACTATCACCAGAAGAGTCGAGAAGTCTACAACACCGAGATAACAGAGTTAAAATATTGAACCATGTCATAATTATAAAAACATTTTTTTT
Source organism: Chrysolina haemoptera (assembly GCA_958298965.1). Taxonomy (NCBI): domain Eukaryota; kingdom Metazoa; phylum Arthropoda; class Insecta; order Coleoptera; family Chrysomelidae; genus Chrysolina; species Chrysolina haemoptera. The sequence continues at coordinate 9,882,466 of OY282602.1, read as the reverse complement.
TTAATAAGTAGATGCCTTTATTTAAATATTTAATTGACAAATTGTTGAATAATTTTTTTTTTAGATTATATCAACGTGAAATGAGAAATTTAGCATTTCTTGTACTGCATTTATAAATATCGTGTCGTGTATATTTCGTTTCATGTGAGGATATTAAAAAGAGGCTGCTACCAATAAAAAATATCCTGTAAATAAAAAATCCTCATGTAATTATTCTTGAATGAAATATTTTTTTTGTTAAAAATATTCACCATTTTACTAACATCTATCATAATATAGCAACCTCTTCGGATTTTTCCAAATACATTATCAGTTATATATTTTTCGTACGGTTTGTCCAGTATAAGCATATTTTGACATCTGTGAAACTGGTTGGGTTTCGAAAAAACTGGGCTTCAGTCGAATGAGACATTCAATTCTAATATTGAATTTATAGAATACGGCTCTGTACTGAAACAAGTTAAAGGTTATATGAGGTACCTGCTGAGCTCCTTACACCGCATGATACTTTTGAAATCAGTATCCTCCCACTGAATACAAAAGAGAAGAAATGCCCTGGAAAAGTGAACCTCACGTAGTTAACACTCGTGAGAAATTGCTCAATAATCCTCTGAGGAATTTGTCAATTGGTAGCTTTTTAAAATTGTTCCATTCACGTTTCGAAAATAATTTATTTACGGGCAAAAATAACCAAACCATACCAAATTAGGATAATATCAGGTGCAATGATGGAGTAAATAATATGTGGATGTGGAAGAATAATGTGCGAAATACCAGATCTCAAAATTCCTGAATACCGAACTTGTTCAAAACTTTCGTCGTCAGGATAGAAATGAAATCAAAAAATTGAGTTTTTTTTTGTATGGTTTGTAGTTATTGTATTCAGAATCTCTCGTGTTCGTATTCGTCAAGTTTCACTTTCTTCTATACAGGGTGTTTTCAAAATCATACGAAACAATTCAGGAGAATATTCTTAGTTGTAAATTTTCAGCTACCAATTCCTTGAAAACACACAGCACCATTCTGCATATCGAGCTGAAGGCTTTCTTTAGAAGAAAAAATGTGCTTACAACAAGAACAATCGAATTGAATAAATAAATATCTAATATATTAAATATAAAATGAATATTACTCATCATAAATCGAAACATTTGTGACGAACAGCGGAAATTTTTAGGAAATATTGCACCTGATTCATACCAGGTAATCCAAGGTAGCCGTGGTTGTTTGGCCTTCAGAAACTAGAAATAGAAAGTGATGAAGATTGAACAGTTCTTGATATAGCGTTGAGAAAAAGGTATTCGTAGCTTCACAAAGTATTATTTAAAAAAATAGAAAAATCTAAGAAAATAAAAAGTTCCTCCCAATGGACTAGTTATTCAAAATTTAATACTAATAATAATATTGACATCAGCAAATATGCCAAATTCTTTTCACAAAGGTCATGAGATTTAAAATGCTTCAATATCAGGAAAAGCATTTTTCAATACCTCCGTGTATATAAATGAATTATTCTTCTTCCTAATTATATTTACAGAAGTGGAAGGATGTCTGGAACTTCTTCCATTATAAGTATTTTATTATATATAATATTTGCAGATGCAGTAATATCTATTTTTATCGGCAAATATTTGCATTACTTTCCGTAGATTGTAGATACAAAAAATTAAATATTGGATAGGTAATGGCTTCATAGAAATCCAGATTGTTGATTTTGAATGCGATTAGAAAATTATCAATATTTGACAGAATTTTCAGTCGATGGCTAATTAAAGTTGAATAATAATGAGATTCCTCAAATTCAATCCCAATCTTTCGTATAATCTGAAATTTGGCACACATATTAAGGACCGACGACAAGGAAATAACAATACTTCCAATCGACCGAATAATCTGGAATTTACCACGCATATATAATAATAATAATGTGTGAATTTTTCAATTCAATATTCACCCACTTTCAATCGTCCGAATAATATATATGTATATATTCATTTATATAATTTGGATATCTCGAAAGGATTTGGATCAAATTTTGTATTTAAATAAGGTTTTGCTTTTTGAGTTCATCTATGCAGGCGTCTTTTTTGAAAAAAACTCGTTTTACACATTTTTTTTCACTCATCTCACTGAATGATACATCTCTTTAATTAGCTGCAATTTGATAGTTGTTTTTTGGATTCTTGTTTTAATTAAGCAAAAGATTTTTGAGCTTCAGCGATTTTTCCTTTTTACCTTGGATGGAATTCGGAGTTTAATCATTGTAAAATTGAATACACGTACACTGTGGAAATGAACATTATTAGGTACTAACATCAAAACTATTATTCGATAGAAAACAGTTCAGAGTAATACTTCTACCACACAAAAAATGAGTGAAAGTATGTGAGTCTCGAAAGAATATTATTCAATGCGGAAAATGTTCAGAGGAATACCTATGTCAAAAAGTAAAAATAATGAGTTTAAAGTATGTAAAGCCCCAGGAGATTATCGCCTAGCTGATCAAGGTGCATCATTAAAAACACACAAATATGTCAAGCGTCAACCTATCCATTCACGCCATACCCTCATAATAGAATTAGTGCTGTGGGATATTTCAGTAACAATAACTCGTTCATCTCAAAATCAAGATCAGATAAAAGATTAATTGAAAACTAGGGTACAACTAGATATGGGCGGCGATGAAATGACAAAGGGGTGTAACGAATACAATCTGCTGAGTTGCTCTGGTTTTTTAAATTCTTGTAACACAATTGATATCAGATATACCTGGTGTCCTAGTGCTTTAGGCTAGCAGTTGGGGTTGCTTGGAGAAATCAACCAACCGTCAAACAACCTAGACAACTTTGGTTTCTCAAATTGCACCCCCATATTTGCTTTTGTTCAAACTTACAACCCTTTTCATTTCTCATTCAACGATATATCATAGTAGTTGAGAGGACAACTCGAACGGTAGAGCGCGGGTCACTATTTCTGAAAGGTACACCAACGCAGGGCGAAGTTGTGGTACGGACGACCTCCCTTCGAGATCTATTATAATAAATACATTATACTACAAAAATTGTTCAAAATGTTGGCCATCACTTGCCAAACATTCCCGGAATAACGGTATTACAATTCTTTGTTAATTGAATAGGTTAAATTTCATTATCGTGAATTATTAAGAATAACACTTTATTACAGGATAATATGGAAAAGACTGCAACTAACGAAGCCAATCTTAGTGGAGTCCAACAGGTGAGCATGTCGAAAAAATACAGGACGAATTGGTCCGACAGACGATTGAAGAAGTTATTTCTCAACTTGCCATTGACGGAGATGATTGTGAAACAGAAAACTCAGGTGACAATTCAAAGTTGACATGGAACGATACAGTCACAAACATGTATCCAATATATTTAGGAAATATGAAAAATCATTGTGATATCTATCAGACATAAAATGCGATGTTACATAGAGAGTCAAAATCAGGTGATATAGAAGTACACATTTCATGTTACGTATAGATCACAATGTGATATCAACTGTTTTTCTATAGTTTAACAGAGTTTTCTATTCATTAAAATTTCCACTTAATTTCAAGAAATTCTTGTTTCATGATCACATATTGGCAAGTCACAACAACGACATAAAGAACAAAACAACTAGACTTTGCCGATTCTGAAGTGAAACTGAATTACTGACTTCTGTACTACTGATGAACATATAAAGAAAATAGGAATATTAAATATATTATATACTAGCTGCAACATCCGGCGTTGCCCGGTTAAAATATATAATAATGATAGCGACTACCATTGTCGATTTTATGGCGACGGCGCTGGTAGCAGTTTTCAACGTATGAATAAAAAATAATATATATTATATCTTTAAAAACACGCACTTTAGGTTAAAATGGAAACTTTTTTGTTCGAGGTGGGATAAAGGGCTATCACACTATATAAGTTCCTTTATCGTGCCGGGACTCCTTTTCAAGTTTTAGCGGCACGCACATTTTATCAACTCAGTTTTATTATATATAATGATTTCTATATATTTCACATCTTACTGTTTATTAGTTCATTTAGGAATCGCCTTACCAGTGTATTCCTTTGTGTGAGCACGCCGCCAAATATTTTTTCCTCTTGCAATGCGACCTGCGGACGCCGGACGCGCAGCATCGAATTGTCAAAGGTCAAAGCAAAGCCGACCAACCTACGTCGGTTACACATTCACATCAAAAATGCCGAATAATCTTTATTTTATTTCTATAGTTTTCTTTTACCGTAAATTGTAAATTTATGTTTTAACTTTTTAACGTCAAATCGTTACAAATGGGGCACGGCACGCGTTTTACGCGTACCGCCCTAAAGATTTTGCCGCCTGGTGCTATAGCACCCAAAAGACCCCTGGTTAAACCGGCACTGTGAGTGATCATTCATCCGAATGAACCATCTGATATCACCCTATGAAGAGGCGGAATAATGAGAATTTTGAGTATACATAGGGGATATATACTCGTTGCAGGAATTTCACGAAATATCTGATATTTCAGCTCAAGTCTGAATGAAAAGAAAGTGGAGATCTAGCTTCTCTCAGCTGCTTCAAGGAAAATTATTCCTTCTGGCTCCATATCACAATTAAATTTTAATCATTTTAATTTGAATGATAGTTACCTCGACTATGCGTCTTCATGTCGTGATAATGACATGTTCGCTTCATCGTAATGAAACCAATTCGCATGTGTTCCATGCAATCCAGTCGATAAATCAACAAGTGAAAACTCGATGCAGTCAATGTCTCCGTTTAGCAAGATATGTGCGTTTTATAGCATCCACGTAGCTGGGACTCTGTCATCGCAAGTACCTTTAAATCAAACTCTACATAAAACTTAGTTGCATAGATTATACGTATTATATAGGTGGTCAGACAGGCAGTGATTAAACTATCTAAAGTACTCCGTGTGACAAGCAACATGCTTCGAAATGAGTATTATACAACGTACAACTTATTTGAATCGTTGATTTCTGCATAAGGTATTTGATTTTTAGTGGGATATTACGGTATGCATTGGTTTTATAACGTCGATAAATCATTTGGCATTAAAGTGAATAGGTATTTTCAACTTTGGAGGTGAACCACTAGATACTGTTTGAATATTTCGTCCTAATTGGTTCCAATTATATAAAAAAATATATTTTTGATTTATTGCAATTAACACAGCTGTCAAGAAGTAAGGTGAGCCGATGAGAACTACAATATATTTTGATTCACCTCTATTCCTTCTAGAGCAGGGTCCTGTCAACCAAAAATTACAATTTGAGTTTGTATCATCGGACCAGGGCATGTAGTCTCATTCTTTGAATTTTTATAATCGGTATTATTGGGATAGATTTTGCACAAATCTAATATACGTTTATGAAGTTCAAATCTACAGCTAAACGACTTCACGAAATGTTATACAGGGTGTAATCTAACTTCTTGAAGGACGGGTATGAAGTCATATAAGAACGAATGGCAGGTGTGAAAAATTTTGAAGAGTTTCTAAATTTTGTGAGATATGGATCGGCATTTGACGAACCTCTGTTCGCCATCCTTCCAGACCAGAAAAGGCAAGTGCCAGTGAAGGAAAGACACTGAGATTGCGTTAACAGAAGTAAAGAGAGTCTCTCACTAGTAGTATGGGTTGCAAGCTGATGGAATTGGAACGTAAGTATCACAGTGAAATGAAAATCAACGAACCTCATGGGTATCTAAGTATCCAAACTGGTACATTAGTATCTTGTAGCTGAAGACAGGGCCACGCATAACACATCACAAATTAATCAACAAAACAAATCAACAGTGGATTCACACATGATTTGTTTTCGTAAACAACCGGATCAATGACCGGACCATGGCTGGACATTTTGAATAGACATTTGACAACAGATCGAAAATGGATGTTTGGAACCTTTGGTGTGAATACAATTCAAGAATTAGAAGCTAGCCAAAACACCAAAACTACGTCACTTTCACTCGACGCGCGTTTCGCATTCTAAAGAGCTATACGCTTACTAGTAAGCATGACCAGTCTTTGTGAACTTGCCAGCCTCTTTCTGGTTTTCACTTGTACATTTGGCCACGACAGCAGGTCTCCTCTCTATTTTTTGTCATCATCAGTGATGACCTTGTCCCTATCAGCACTTCAGCCCGAGGTATTTTGTCACTTTTGACATCTGTAAGTAGGCTTTCACCAATGATTCTATTCTTTATTGTGAAAGGAACAATCGTGTGGGTTTTTGGTTGACCTTGAGGCTCTCCCCGTATGTCTGAGGGGGCTGATTGCATCAGATCCATTGAGACCTCCGTATACTTTCTGTTAACCATTATAAAGATCACGTCAGCGTGACTCTGAGCATACATTTATCTCTGATTCAATTCTATAAGGGGGCTATCTACTACGAGGTTCCACAATAGTGGGGATAGAATTCCTCCCTGAATAGGAAGGCGTTTAATACCTTGCACGGATTCATGGCCGATATCCACTGGTTCAGGGCTGGAACAACATTTCTTTCCCTGAGGGTCATAGACATTTGACAACAGATCGAAAATAGATGTTTGGAACCTTTGGTTTGAATACGATTCAAGAATTAGAAGCTAGCCAAAACACCAAAACTACGTCACCTTCACTCGACGCGCGTTTCGCTAACAAAGTTAGCATTCTAAAGAGCTATACGCTTACTAGTAAGCATACTAATAGCTCACTATTTCTTGAATCAGACAATAGGCTAACAACGAACGAAAGCAACGTTGTTGCCAGTTCTTGGGCGTGCACAGAGTACTGGATGCTAAGTTGTAGTGTTTGAGCAGGCCTGAACTTTTCCGAGTACAACTAAAAATTCACCTAACAGACTCTACCCAGAATTGAAATTTTCTACCTCATTCTACTCTTCAACACATGCACGGGACAGTTCGATGTTTTCAGAGTATACGAACAAAGCAAACGACGAACATGTTCCACGTACTTCCTGTGCACTGTGCACACCGCTGCCTACGTTGACGTCACTTTGTGAACTGTCATCATGTCTCATGTCATCGACCCGGTGATGTTGATGAACACATGTACACAGGCCACAGCACCTGTGGATAGTAATGAAATGTTTTGATTCGTGTTGTGTCGTGTGTGTGTGTGTGTGTCAGTGTGGTCCTGTCTTCAGCTTCTTAGTACTGCCTTCAGCTACCAATGTTCCAGGTGGGATACTCGGTAACCCATGAGCTTTGGTCGTTTTCATTTCACTGTGAAAATTACGTTCCTATTCCATTAGCTTGCAACCTATAATACGGGTGAGAGACTCGCTAGACCTCTGTGAACGTATTCTTAATTCAATTCGACATTCAGTGTCTTTCCTTTGCCGGCAATTGCCTTTTATGGTCTGGAAGGATGGCGGGCAAAGGTTCCCAAAATGACGACCCATATTTCACAAAAATTTACAACTATCCAAAAATTTTTTGACCTGTCAATACACGGATAAATGACATTTGCTTTGTTCTCCCGGAGTTTTGGAGAGCCATCTAGTGCCAATGGTGATCGCGAATCGTTTTTCTGGGTAAAAGATGATGAAAAATTTTTTTGAAAGTATATCATGATATTTCCTAATGAATAATATGGTTTGAACATTTACATGTCACCTAAGGATCAATTGTTATCTTTTAAGAACATCTGACTTAGTTGATAACGTGTTATCACTTTTTTGCTCTCGTGAACAAGTGGTATTTCACAAAATACTCGTAAATAAGTTGTGATTGAATGAGGGAGAGAAATTATTACTAAATGAGTTTTATCTTATCTTATAATAAGGTATTATGTCTATGAAAGTTAAAAACAAAATTCTGAGAGACGTTGAGTAAAGTCGTGCGAGTAAAAATCAATTTCAAATGTGTTGAATATTAAAAAAAAATCATAATTTTTTAATACAAAATTAAAAATTGCCTTCTACTATAATTTTTCTTGTACATCACTTGAAATGAGCCCTTCTTGGTCATTTTGATATATCTATCGATTCGGAAAGAACAAAAAAAATATGCAATTTCAATTCCAGGTAAACAAAAGTAACGGTGGTGTTTCCATGAACAGTAGATATTAAAATTATCATAGAACGACTGCAATACATATTATCACAATTAACCCCATTTATATCTATTATTTTAGATGTATATAAATTTTGCGAAAAGAGTGTCAACTAATACCAAAATGTTGATTTTAAACATGAAACTACTATTTGCTTTCATTCAACTTGAAATTAAATTTTCTGGATTTAAGAATAAAATCAAATACTGGTTGATTTAGAATTTGGAAAATAATTTGTATGTCAAATTTTACCAATATTTTTTAGACATACATTCAAGTTAATTTTGTAATTTTTCTTTATTTGTACCTTGCATACAGGGTGTAATCTAACCTCTTGAACTCCCGTGAAGGGCTGGTCTATAATGCCATTTTGTAACGACTGGCTGTGTAAAAACTGCGAAAAAAAATTGTGGAGAGTTTAAATTGTGTTGGAAAATTCGTCAAAAACCGCTTTCCGCCGAACGTCAGCTGACCGGAGCAGATCCGCAATAATACTGAAACTGCCGGATGGAAGAAACTGTGTAATTTCGAACAGCGGTTTCCAAGATTTTCCAAATTTTTCAACAAAATTTAAAATTTCCACAATTTTTTTTTCGAATTTTTCATACCTGCCATTTGTTATAAAATGTCATTATACACCCGTCATTCACGGGAGTACAAGAGGTTAGATTACACCATGTATATTATGGATATCAAGTGTGTTGCATTTTGATATATGATTACTCTCTTCATCAACTTCACATGATCCAAGTTTTCCACTTATATTTGATCATTTTTCCTGATGGTTAGACATTACAAAACTGCTGGTTGAATTTTATGTTATACTTCAAAAAATGTTGCTAATCTGTATATATTTCTAAATTTTTCATGGAAAAGCCAGTGAATTGATTTTCAATGAATATTTGAGATCAACTTATACCAATATGTAACCTTCAAAATGTGAATGCTCTGATTCCTTTCAGTTAAGTTTTTGTAGAGGATACCCAGTATGAAACAAAAAAAAGCAGAAATGTTTCAACATCTTTAATTAACAAAAAATGCATATCCAACCTACGAAGGTACTGAAAATATACAATGAAAGGTAGTAGGTATTTATATGCAGAAAAACATAAAATTGATAACAGTACACATTAGTCTTACGAAAGCACTAGAATTGTATAACACAACATATAAAATGGCATGTAATATTTACAGTGAAATAATAAAAATGGAAAATATAAAATTACACAACAATCAATAAAAATACATTTTTCGCATTGCAAATTATTACACAAAGAAATAAACTACTCAAATATATCACAAAGAAACTCATCAAAGAAGAAAATTAAAAACATAACCAGCATGTTTAAATTTCGTGAAATGTTTACTTCTCTTAAAAAATTGTCAGATCTGCATAAAAAGTAAAATTTTGTATATCCGTGAAAGACTATTAATATGTACAAAAATGGAGAGAATAGGTTTTAACACTATTTGAAACAATAGGTACCATCAAATTCATTAGTAAAATAATGTATACCATAATTATAATTTGGTGTCAAAGACCAGAATAAGTAACTGATTTTTCATTTTTTTTTTGTTTTCATTTTCAAGAAAACTAGTTCTGAAATTCCAAAGCTTCCACTATTTTAGTAATAACGTTGAAAACTCCCCAAATCGAATGAATGATGATTAATTCTCCCATTTTTATACCAACAGTAAATTTTCATTTCAATTCTATATTCAATAAAAAAGTATTTTAGCATTTTATCTATTTTCATCTTCGATGGTTTTCTGAGAAAATATCAACATCAACGAGTTGTTTACCAAGGAACTACAGTTGACTTATACTCTCAAAGCAGCATTATAAAATATATATTCATCTATACATACACCTTTTTATAAACCTCATTCATTTTCCAAATCGATTAAATCCATATTTGCACACTAATAATATCAGTCTTTAAAAATTAGGTACTAAATTTTTAAAAATTCCTTACAAAATATACTCACTCCCGATTGGCACTACAATTCACCACAATTTCAATAAGTTACGGTCAATATTTTTATATCACAGATTTCAGTCACAGACCAAACTAAATGAAAATTGCCCATCATAAATCCAAATTCACCCCGGCCACAGTGTAAATATAAAATTCGCTATCCTTCTAGAGTTAAAAGCAGTCATCCAATCCTAACGGATGGCTTCATTTTGGCAACAGTGAATTCACGGAGATTTCGCAAAACTGCAACAAAAGAAAGTGATGTTAGTAAAATGTTATTTTCGGTACGTTCATTAATTAGCACAATTTTTATATCCCAAGAAAATAATTTTTAATGAATTTCAAATGCTAATCACCAATTCATTTCACTGGCCTCATACAAATGGAGAGCGTAAATTTCAAATTCCGTGTCAAGGTGAAAAACTCAAAGATGCAAAGAATAGATCCCAGGTGTCGTGAGATCCGACAAAGAAACACACCCATAAGGGGAACCAGAGTAGGGACCTATGAACCCATTCCGATACCCAAGTAGGTATCGGAGCATTTCTTCTTGAGGCAGCAGTGCATACAGCTGATAAATTTGGTTTCGTGTTTCACACTGAAAGGGGTGACCCAAACTCAGCCATCGAGTTCGAACCCGGTCGGCAAAGACCGCACAAAAAATATGTGGAAGCTAAGTTACTCCTGCAGCTACTTAAGGATAAACCAGTCTTCTTCAAGAACATCGAAGAACCTTTTCTCATCCAAAACATTCATCTTTGGATTCCTCAGGTCCGGTGGGATGAAGTCTAAGAACGAGGGATTTATAATATCCTTCCAGGATGGGGTTTTCAACAACCTGTTCTACTGTAGTCGCGTAGGGGTATAATGGTCCCTCTGAGTGTTTCGGAGAAAGGGTCTGACTGGAATATAAGAGTTGTGTTTCAAACTTTCAAAAACAATCTTGGCAGGTTTGGATTCACTCAAATCTGAATTGACTGAATGGTGTTTTTGACACTTAGCAAAAGAATGAAGCAAAAAAATGAAGACGAGACACTTTCTTCCCATACAAGTACTGATAATTGGAAGACTTGAGGACATTTCACCCCTTTCAACCATTACTGGGTTTGGGTATGATAAAAATCTTCAAGTTCGTCGAAAGCATAAAAATTTACATTCAGGCAGTGTAGCTTTTATGTATGTACCTGCACACTCTCCATGATATTCATTATACTGGGAGAATCATAAGATGAGTACCATGCTAATGAAAGTACTACAAACATAATTAATGTTAATGTTGGAAAAAGCAATGGAAATTAATACAAATGAGGTTAGTGATTTGTATGTGCGAGTGTTTTCATTAATTCCCATTTAGCTAGCTGTATTAATATTGGTGAAAGCTGACACATGAAATATAGTATGCGATTTTATGAATTAATAAAATCTAGAATTTAGTTTTTTGGCAGTTTCTCAATTCTACAGCCATTCCAATCGCTATCCTTCCTCGGCGTATTTCATTCTATTCGAAAAGTTTTTCTTAGGAAAATTGACGAACTCAATAAAATACTAATGGTCATTTTCTTAAGATTTACCAACTTGAAAGTGATATTTTGTTGTTTACTTGAAATATACGGCAAACAGTTATTTTCATAACATTATCATCCTATCTTTTTAAGAGCAATCAATTATATCCTTTAGCAAATATGAAAACATTCATATCTTTATTTCAGGTATCCAGTATACAAACACCAAACAGTTATAATAAAAACATGATTTAAAACTTGATATTGAAATACTCAGGTAGCACTAATATTGGATGAACATATATTGGGCCTATTATTATTGGTAAAATTAATCTGGAAAATAATATTGAATCATTGGGACTGAATGTTGAAGAAGCATTATATACTAATATAGACGTTGGTGTAATATTTAATAAACGTCTTATGATGGTATATTTTGGTTGAAACATTTAGGCAAAATGATTTAACATGCGAAATATACATTAGTTCATCCACATATAATACACCGATTTAGAGCCCGGACATTATGGAATATTAAAGAACCAAAATTTTATTCTTTTGAGGTTTTTTTATTCGAATTTTGAAAATTAGAAAGTATTCTGAACATAATGTACTGTTTTCTATTCTATTTTTAATACTTTCTTTATTCCCGTTTTTTTTATTGGTGATAATTTTTCAAATGTGAAACTTTGAATTGCAGACGTGGTTCAAATGTGGCAAAATCGCTTTTTGTAGTCATCTTTTTTTATTGTATCACTATGGCGCACCCCGTGTGGCAGATAGTTTTGAAAGAGACAATCGAATTATGAAAAATTTTAATATCTGTCAATTGATGTCAGAGTTATGACAGTTATGAAAAATATACCAAGAAGCACTATGGCAGCTGGACTAACCAAAAGCCCAAATTATGACAAGTTTGATATTTCAATGAGAATGAATGATTAAAAAATTAATAAACGCATACTCCAATAATTTCTGGTCTGCTGTCAGCAAATATTTCAATATGGCCTAAATTAAAACTTTGAAAGTTATTCGTTTTTTTGAATAGTATTCCTGTGGAAGACCCATTAAGGTTCATAGGCAGAAATTACCCTATCCATGTACTCGTTGTTTTTCAAATCTTCTCATGAATTTCGATAGTCCCCAACATTGCGTTTTCAAATTCCACAGAATAAGTTTAACGAATGACAATTATCAGTTGAAAGTTATCGGGAAACAATTGAGTAGAAGTGATAATTCAAAATTTCTGTTAGTTATTTGGGTCTGAATTAGTCCAGCGGCCACACTACTCTGCTTTGGAACATTTTTTATAAACAACTGACAGATTTTTTGAAATGTTCTTATTAATCAATTCGCCTGTTTCAAAACTATCTGTTATACAGGGTGCGCCATAGAGAGGCTATTTGAAAAAATGAATGAATAAATTATTATGGCATGTTAAATCCTCATCTGGTCGCAAAGTATCAATTGTACTCATATCAGAGCTAATTCAATTTTTGTGAACAACATGGCCACGGAAAAGAACGTACCTACATGTGAAAAATCATCAATGAAAGAAATCTGTTCAGAATTTGCTCTAGATATAAAAAATGTAAAATGATAAAAGATCTTGAATTTGAAATATCAAATATCACATTTTAGTTCTCAAATAGCCCCCTAAATTTTCGTGATTTTATTATTTCTCTCGGCAATAAAGTCACCCGATATATTGATCAAAACTGTTTTAACGATATTGAATGAATATTGTTTAGACATATTCAGTGTCGATATTGTTCTTTAGGTATATATCGAATATTCACCAAGGTTGTCATAAAATATTTCGAAATATTATTATAGTCATTGATTATCTACATATTGGTATAAAACTTCAAAAGTAATAACTTGCAATAGGGCAATGAAATGAATAATGGTATTGTTAAGCTACGTATTGTTTGGTGCGACATAACAGTCAGTGACGTATTCTTGGCTTTAGGGTGAGTTCCCTATGCATCGTTTTTGCTTTTCGCGTCGAGCGTCACGCATTCTGATTGGCGAATTTTCGACACGATTCACCAATTCGCTAATCCGAAGGCGTGACGTGCGACGCGAAAAGCAAAAACGATGCATTGAGAACTCACCCTTAGGGTGCCCAAGCGAGGCAACAGAAAAGGGAAAGAAATGCCAGCCGATAGTATTGCGTTGTTTCTAAACTAGTGACGTCACTGACTATTATATTTGTCTTGACTTTTGTCAATACAATTAATTGTTTGTTTGTTTACATTGCTAATTACATTCCTTTCTTGTTGAATGTCAAATTGAATACACTGCGGGTTTTGGTTTCATTGATGAATTTAATGAATTTAATTTCATGAAAAGAATTTTGAGTAATTCATGAAAAACCGATTCTTCATTAAACTTTTGATACCCTGTTACTCGGAAACGAAGCAAGTTAGGATATAAGGTCATATAAACGTGACAAGGAATCACCACCTGAAATGAATGACATAATTTAGCATACACCCTGAATATGAAAAAAGACAAGCCAGCGATGAGAAAGAATGGTTCGTGAACGAAAATGATCAGAAGATAAATATACTAACAATTTATACACTCAACACGTTGCCCGTTTTTCCACGTTTAGTTGGATAAGATAAGGCATTACCAATAGGGACTTGAGTTCTCTAAGTGCGTCCAACTAGCAAACTCCGACCACGATTCCATCTTAGCTTGTACTATATCCACGCACTTTTTTATTACCTGAGCTTGCGTCTGATTGTTTTGTCTATTGTACAAATCATCGTTCGATAACGACTTGTGCAGAGGAACAGGCATCTTTTTCACTATGATGTAGTTATTTCCGTGGTTGTTGTCCCAAAATTCGTTTTCTTCGCATCTGAAGCACACACAGAACTCTAGTTTTTTCAACTTGGGAGGGAGGTGAATTTTGAAGGAAAAGGTATCGTACAAAACGTAAGCAGGACCGACATTCGAGGTAATGCTATTAGGCACGTAAACACAGAAAGTGTCTTCGTAAGTCTTCCAGTCGTTTGTCGAAGACCTGACAATAACTTCTTTGTGGAAGGCCATGTTGCTCACTTTGATAGTTCCTAGGAGGGTGTCTTCGCACTCTTTCACGATAACGTTTTCCAACGAAACTTTCTCCGAGTCCAGCCGCTTTCTGAACGCTACATAATCGGAGGCTGGCTGCGGGAAAGATACTTCCCAAGTGTCCACTTCCCCTACTGGGTCCGCGTTGATTCCCTGAGTCACTTCCGCTAGGAATCTGAAGCTCCAAAGTGGTGGTACGTTGGAAGGCTCCGTCATGACCCTGACGTGGGTCAGGGACATCCCCTTGTCATCGGCGAAGACTACTTTCTTTTTCAACCGTGTCGGACTTGTCGGGTCTTCATCGCTTGAACTGGAAGACTCGTCATTGGGTCGTATCACTAGGCAAGGCCGTTTTGGACTGGCTGGCATTTTTGTTGGGATCTTGGCTAAGTTGTTCAACGAGTTTGAGTGGTGAATGGTGCGACAAGAACTGAAGGCAGCGCGCGGGAATGAATCTTGTCCCAGTCTCAAAGCCGCGTACTCTGTTAGAAAACCTCCGGTGGGCGGGCTGTGGCTGAAAACTGGTGGACTGTGAGAGACCAACATCTCGTAGTCCATGGAACACATCTGTAGGTACCTGAAAAAGTAAGGATTTTTTTATGTCGTGACGGCTCCAACGTAAAATACGTAGCGTAGAACTAAACACAAAAATTCTTTTCTATTTCTGGTGCGGTTTGGCAACAGGTACGTGCCTAATTAGAGTTGGACCGATGTCAAATAATAGTGTACGGCGCAATACGAAATAAAATGCAATGTCTTGTTGTATGTGTAGCAGTCTATCTCACAGTTCATTAACCACAGACAAACTCTAGCCAAAAGAGGAGGATGAAATGTAGGACTACGAAACTCGGCACATGACTTCCTACATCATGTTCAGTTAGGAAAAAAAATGTTCATCTACAATCCAGAGGTGGAGCACAAACATTTTTCATTTGAAGGTAAAATAGCAAGCGTACTCAATAACATTTGATTTCGTTTGAATATAGTGTTTTCACTGATATCTTGAAAAGTATATGGTTTATCAAAAACGATTCAGACAGGGTGAGAGACGATTTAATCATCCATAAGAATGTTTCCCACTAATTCCTTACGCAATGGGAAAACGTAAGAAAACGTGATTGAACGCCGACATTGAATTTCAGGCTCGCGCTGACCCGGCGCTGCAAGTTCCAGTGGGGCCGAATATCACATTTGTCATAACTTTGACGAAAATGATCAGAGAAGGAAAATTGAAAGAATATTTCGGTTCTGGATCTTCCGTAAATATCGTAGAAGGGTTATGTGAACTGGAATAAAACACATTTTGGGTACTCAGATACTCATATATTATATTTGCATGAGGAAGTAGAAGTCTTCAGAAACGATACACACTTTTTCTTTTCCTTCTACTATAATTTTTAGCAAAGTTATAACAAATCTAATTTTCGGCCCTGCCGGAAATGGCAGTGGCGGGTTAAAGCGAGCATGATATTTGATATCGGAATTCAATCAGGTTTTCTGAGAAAACGGGCGAAATGTGAGAAATTACTAAATATATTTCTGGTGGAGAATTGAATTATCTTTCACCTTGTTGAAATTGTTTCTTGATAAATTATATACTTAAAAAAAAAATTAAAAAAATGTTTTGGATCCCCATTTTTTTGAAAACAATTTTTTTTCTGTCGTTACTGTACTATTGGATGTGTAGCAATATATCTCAGTGCATTTTGATTATTGTTCGAAAATATGAATCACATTTTTCAATTTTCATGGAGAATGTTTCCCTTTTCAATATCACAGTGCTTCGATCATTAACATAGGCATGCGGCGAAATACTTTCCTATCAAAAATGCAGCGCTATTCAATGGTGCTAAACTATAATTTATATGTACCATTGTTATTTTAATGTCGGCCCTGTGGAATGAAGCATGGAGCAGTGTATCACGTTTAATAGTTAGCATATGACAAGCTTTCTACGGACTGATTTTGATTAATGATCGTTTCACGAGTTGATGCATTGACACGCTCGCTAATATCAGATTTAACTATCAATAACCAATGAGGAAACGAAGCGCTTGTTGCAGATCTATTCAATGGAGAACAATGTTCTATTAGGGAGACCCAAATGCAGCATCAAGAACTGTTATTTATTGTACATGTCGATAAATATAAGTTAAGTATGGTGGTCTATGCATAAGGAAATAAATAATAGTGACAGAAATAAAAATCTTCGTCCTACCGATTATTACTTATCCGTCGATATCGAGAGATGTGCCACTTCAACATTAGGTAAATCGGCGAAATGTAAAAAAAATATTTTCCCCATTGAAGGAAACGAAGTACAAGAAACTATAAAGAAAGCATAAAAAATTACAGAGATGATTGAAAAGATGCGAAAAAGTATCCCTAAAGTATCACTAAATTTAAGCGATCTTCAAAACTCACCAAATTTATCACTCGTATAACTTTATTCCTGAAAGTATAAGGAAACTTCAGGTCTGACTATAAAAACAAAATATTCAAAACACAAGTTTAGGTAGTCCTCTACCCTGATGCCTAAATAACAAATTTAACGATTACCATCCCTTTTATCCCGTTATCTATTTGTCAACAAGAAATTACTCACTGGAATTATCTCTTAGACACACTGTATCAGGGTCAAGTGAAATCACATTTCGGTATGAAGCTATTGTTTACCTGCATATAATGAAATTTCTCCTTTATTTTCAGGCATACAAAATTAATATATTTATTACAACTGAAAATAAAAAAGACCTTTATTTTGTTAATTTTTTTGTCATTTAGGATTAACCCAGTTAGACCCTTTCTCCAGATCCCCGATACATCTGGAGAACGCGCGTGTATTTTACCCAAAAAGTCACTTCCCACGTCAGTGGGGTGAGTGATTACTGGGTCCGAGAGTCATGTGCCCTGAGTACTTAGACGGAAAAAACCAAGGATGCTCGCCTTCTGCGTCATTATTATTGTTATTAAATACAAAACGAGTATATATTTTCGGACTTATTCATACTTTCCTGTACTATTTCTATTTTTTACCCACATGTAAGTATTTAAATTCAATTTTGGCGATTGGTATACTTACACCTACTTTTGAAGTAGCGCATCCTCGAAAAAAGTACAGAAAAGTATGAAAGAGTAAGAAAAATTGGAAAAAGTATGAAAACAAAAGAAAGTGATATAAAAAAGCATAAAAAAATTAAAGTAGAAAAAATTTAATTTACTTCGAAGACTGAATAATATGTTCTTGTAATTCAGCACGTCTTCCTGATTACCGATCGTCAAAATTTTCTTTTATGGTCATGTCATGTAGGTGACACAAAAAAAAAAAAAGATTGTGTTGTCAGTGATTTCAACACTTGATTACTAGGTTTCATTTATAAAGAAGTATTTTTTTCATCACCCTGTGAAAATGAATTGTAGAAGCTTTTTCAAACACTGATAGATGTTTAGAATTAGGCCTTTTTATTATTTGTTCAATGGCCTTCCGAGTTTTTACAAAACTCAAACTCGATAAAAAGAACCTCAGAATAAATGTTGTGAAAATAAACGATTTTATTTGTTCGCTCATTGGCAACCCAATAGCGGTAAAAAACACAACTCATTAATTGCCCAAGTCTGTACGCCGACCCAAAGGAAACTGGATTATAATTGAATGGAGAATAATAATCGGTACAGGGTAGGTATAATTATTTAAATTTGTGTCCATGAATAAATATAAGGTAAAATTATTGACATTTTTACGTTGGGACACGCATACGATATTATTCAGGAAGTCACCACTTAACTCCTTAACGACAAATAAATCTGTGATGCTATTCATAATGCAATTATTGAGCTTGTCAGTTTAGGAATATGTGTACTCCATGAAAATTAGACAAAAAGAATGGTGTCATACAGTTTTCAAACACAAAACGTATAAGGTAGCTACTATCCAGAAAAAAGTCAGTTCAGCATTAGTTAAACATTTTTTCCACAATTCGTAGGTGTAATTGAGAATGGTTTTGGTTATTGTAGGTAGACTGGTAATACAAATTTCAATTTCGTATCCAACGGTGTATACATTTTGAATTTTTGCCCACCGTTATAGGATATCTGAGCATTTATTTTAGGTATGAATAATGTATATTCTTATTTCACTTATGCAAGGTGAAAATAGACGTATCACTAACCACATACAAAGTCAAGTATTCCTTTACATTTTTTTCCAAAATAATTAATCTACTGAAACTTTTTCAGCTGAAGCAATACACTGCATTTTTCAAAGACAATTAACTCATGTAAAAAAAATCGCAATTGTCAATTGCAATTGTCACTTTGACAGCGGCAAAAGTTAGGCTAGGCGCGCACATGCGATTTTCTGTCGCGTGATCGTTTAGTCGCAAAAATGAAAAACATAGTTTTTAAATACGAATGCGCGCATATAGGATTAAATAATCGCCGCGACTAAAAAGATGCAACCAGTCCCATTTTTGAAGCGAATTCAAATAAGTCAAAGGGATAGGAAAAAACATGCACGCACTTGCGACAATTCGGTCGCGATTTAGTTGCTGCCGAAGTCTGAATGTTCTTCTTTGTGTATGTGAATTATTTTTTTGGCAGTTAATGAAATTAAATATTCGACAACGTATGTCCCACCGAAGATAACCTCGTAAATAGTTTTTTAGACACAGCTAAAATCATTGCAGAAGTGGAAAAGAGACCTGTGGTACCGATTTCCTCCATTCAGAGTCTTGATATGTTATTTTCCTACGAGCGTGCGCAAAGTAGTACTTTTCTGCTTACAGAAAAATGTGGTTCCTAACACGTGCGCAAAGTGCCTTTTCCGCACGTAGAAGCTAATAATATGTTTTTTTATGTTTCAGGTTCCTCACATCGGAAATCCAGTCAGACAAGTTTCAGGTGGGCACCATGCACAGTAAATAAAGTCACAAGTCAGTTAAATTCGACTCATGTCAGAAATAAGGGATTTCAGGCGCGCAAAGGCTGAGCGCTCCATATCAAAACGATCAGATAGCATTCTGCTGATCGCCAATCAACAGGATAAGGATCCGCTCAGCGAGAGTGGGGGCGGTGGAAGGGGGGAGGGAGCAATTATTGTAGTATTATATTTTTGCACACTACCTCAGATTTTTTTTGATATCTCAACCGACCAACATTAACAGAATACGAATATTTTCTCTAAGGCACACTAAAATTTAGGTTCAATTCAAAACAAAGGACTACCTAAACTTTCGGTAGTTTTTTAGTTTGTTGGTCGTAGTCTCGGGGTAATTTTTCCTTACGTTTTGTCTACCGTAGACGTTATCGAAGGATCAAGCGTTCATTTGAGCCTGACTGATTTGGTGCCTGTGATGATTATTCATTTATTTTGCTCACCCCAATAAGGTAATCGGAGAGACCAAAACAAAACCCTTTCTAGGTATGAGCAATATTAATTTAAAACAAAAACAAACAGTGTACAAATGGAATCAAGGTTTCATGTGGTCACGCACCCTAATAGAGTAAGCACAATAAAAAAAGAAATCAGCACAGACACCCAATCAGTCAAGCTCAAACGAACGCTTCGTTCGTTACCACACCGACTTTGAAAATGTCTACCGCAGATGCAGACGAACCGTCTGAAAGAATTCTGTCCAAAAAAGGCAGATGGCAGAAACTGATGAAACGTTAAACCCACAAAAATCGAAATTTTTAAAATTTTCTGGGCCTTCATGCACTTAATAGCCTAATGAAGTGAAACCGGGCCTCAATTTCCGTAAGGATATTAAGGAAAAGGTGCGTGATTTACTGTCTTTTTGTACTCATTAAAAATGTATTTTTTAAAAAATGTCACTTACTGCCATTTGCCTTTTTTGGGCAGAATTACGACGACCAGCAAACCTGACAACCAATGAAAGTTCAGAGATAACCGGTCGTGAAAGTTTACCTTCTCAAAGGAACGCCTGTTTACCGATCACGCATACTGATAAGTATATCATAATGAAGAACTTATTATAGTTTGAAACATTGTTTGATAACGTGAAACTCCAGTAACGTAAGGCCGAATTTATACGTGTCAAATATAGGGCTTCGCAAGACCATGACACTAGTCTTGGTCTTAGTCTTGGTCTTGTCTTGGTCTTGATACAACACCAACATTTAATAAATCTTCTCAAGACCAAGACCAAGACTTGACATCCGCGATCAAGACCAAGAATGTCTCCCAAGAGTCTTAGTCTTGGTATCGAAAGAAAAATAATGAACTTAAATCTACTCAATATTAAGAAAAATCTGATGGAGCATGTTATGGCATTTTATTTCAATTATTCATTTTTCATATTTTAGGTTTTCAATCACTCCAAATGGAGAATACATTTTTCAAATTCAGTATTGCAGTTTTACAGTTTACAACAAATAGGTGTATGTTGTAAGGTCACCAAGACTACATTTATTTTTCGAGACCAAGACTAATTAGTCTTGGTCTTGATTTTGGTCTCGCGAAGTCCTAGTCAAGTAGCTAGAGCAAGTTACTAAATCAAGTAACTAAATTTTAGTCCGTTCGTTTTAGTGAGCTTATACATATGTATTATTGTTGTTTAGTGTTAATTAAACATGGCCGGAAAAGTTACGCGTGCAGCAATGCGGAATTGTATATTGAAGATATGTTGCAAAGTATCCGAAATACTTGCAGAAGAAATAAACAAAAGATTTTAGGCACTTCGAATACTTCTATACCCATGATATCAATTTTCTTATTCGCCGCGTTTGGAGGTTTTTATAAACTAAATGACAGTCCTTGTATCCCATAGACATCGCCTTTCCCGATACTCTTCTACAAATGTTATTGTTGTCGCTTCAATCCATTGGCGCAGCCCCAAAGCCCCCCCTAAAGCCACTAAATTACTAATGTTATTCATAACACTCATATGACAAACCAAAAAAAAGCTCTGATAACTAATGAATTGTATGTTCAGCCCCTCCAAAATGAAATCTTGGCTGCGCCACTGCTTCACTCCAACGAGACATTTTTAAAACACGCCACCAAATAAAACAAAAATTAACCTTGCAGTCTGCACTTATGAAGTAGACTAAACTGACCTGTCTACACTTATTTAATCGGCGTTTTAGTTGCTAGAAAGCAAAGGTGGGAGAGGCAACTTGCTCAAGTAAGTAGAAATTGTTTCTATTCGCTTGACTAAACAGGTACTTGCTCAAGTACTAAATCAAGTTGTTTACACCAAATAAAAACTAAATTTAGTAGCTTGCTTTAGCTACTTGATATGTGTAAATTCGGCCAAATATAAAGCGATATAAAAACATATTTCAATTGATGTAATTTCATTTTCTGCATGGTATTTCACGTTATTTTCTGCCTAATTTTCCTGGAGCATAGTACTAAAATGCTTTCTATTGAGCTTGCAAGCTAGTGTACGATACAATATGTGAAGTGTCTGAAAGGCTGTGTACTGGAACTCCGTGGGCAGATATCCCCGTCCTATCAGAGACTACATATCAATGAAACGGACCACAAATGCCCCACCTCGCCTTATTCAGCTAAGTAGCCTTCAGCCGTACCATTGAAATGATCCTTATCACAGCCATCCCATTAAATCAAATTGACAACCATCGTCGATGAGAATGTGATAAAGACAACAATAGGTAATCTTCGAAGAAGCTCTTGGGATATTCAAAACACTTGAGAGAGAGTGTGACGATGTCAGTCAGTCATAAATGAACACCAGAGAAGAACTCGGAAAAAGACGAAAAGAATTTTTGGAAAAAATATATTTTTAAACAGTTTGATTATGTTTGGATGACCTGAATATTTTTTTACGAAATAGTTGCATCCACGTGTGTGTCCCAAATAAGACAATTTGGTAATATCGAAGACTAAACTGACTAACTTTTCATTTTCCTCATATGGCATAAAACAAATTTTGGGGGGTCGAAGTCACATCGCAAAAGGGTGACCAGCTTTGAAGCCGAATTTGATATAACGAATGATGAACCGGTCATTAATAAAGTTTATCTGAAAAATCGTATATATCGTACTCAGAGCCGTACTCTATATTGGTTGAAAATATAAAATAATATGGATTGTGGCCACTCACAAGAGTAACTTGGAAAAGCACTCATACTAATTCTACAGGAAAGAAACAATATTGATGTCTGAACAACATTCAACGAAAACTCATATACAAACTGTCCTAATTCCAAATAAAATCATTGAAGGTCATATTGTTATTGACAATAATCTTTTGGTTCTCATCTCCCATATTCTTCAACGTGTATTGCGACCATATATTTAATATTTTCATTCCACACTTTCAATATTATGTCCTCTGTTATTTTCTCGGTTATTTCCAATTAGCAAAAAGTAACTCAAGTCATAATGGTTTTAAACATTTTCGGTTTGAAGTTTGAGCTCTCTTGATATTATGATGTACTCTATGATTATTTTAATTTCCAGCAGTCTTGTTAGTATGCAAATAATACGTTAACATTCCATTGTGTCTATATATTCTCCACAAATACCTACTATTGCAGTGTTCCCTGAGAGGAGCCTTACAAAATACGATTCCGATTTGGTTAATTCAGCAGAAAGTTTTGACTAATAAACAAAATAAAATAAAAAAAGCTGCTTTAGGAAATTAATTATTATTTTCATCATTTCAAGACGTTTTCAAAAGTTTTTGCAGTCTCACTAGATACTTCTAATTTCCAAAATTAATCAATACTTTTCACTTGAGAAATAAATGAAGTTGAATTCTAGTCTTGAAGATATATTAATGTGCTTAGTTAAATTTTTGAAACTGAATTACCTATCAAATACAGAAGAAATAATGCACTTTAAATTTGGAACATACGTTACTTGCGAACGCCATTGTGAATTTGTTTTCAATAAGACTTGCATTTACTTTAATGGTATGTAATTCAATTGAATGAATGAAGCCCAACGCCCAACCCTAAAGTGAAAACCCCGTACTAACCATTTATGTCCCTTTAGTTTAATTTGGCTATCCTCTCGTTCTACGCCGTTGCTTTCGTTTAAGATAAGACTGAAGCTTTACATTTAAAAATGCCGTTAGCGCTCCAAATATAGAAGAGTCGATACAGGTTGTTGCGTCTCGAGAGGATTCTAAAGATGGAGGATAAAGGCATATTTCAAGAGCTTAGCCGATAGATATTTTTAAAACGGAAATTTATAGGATCGCTTATGAGATTATGGTCGGATTCTCAAGCGTCAGAAAATAGTGACATTTCCGTAACAACTTTCTCGTGGGAATTGATGGCAATTCACCTGTTTTGGTTCAAAATATGCATCCTACTGAAAGAAAACGATAGTCTGATATCTTCAAGAGCAATAGGAATGCCGAGAGGAATGCACTCTAAATCGATTTCATCGTATAGGAGGGAATAATCAAAATAGTAATATTTGATCTTTTTTTCTGCGAGCCCAGACATATCGTTCTCAATAAAACTTTTTAGTTTACAAAATTGCGACATATGTTTTGCCAATACAATAGTTTCTTCAAACAGTATACTTCTGCATGATGAAGCCATTGTATTGGCGAAACATATGTCGCGGTTTTGTGAACTAAAATTTTGTAAAAATCAACATTTTTATTATAAACGTTAATATGGGTTTTCATCAAGTATCCGCTACATCGATTCAAAAAAAATTCCCTGACATATCGATGATATATCATCGGTCCAAAACTTTCTCATCACATGAGTTATTCTTATCCGAATAAAAAATCCGCAGTTATTAGGTATCTAAAAAAAACTTTCAATGGCGAATTATGAATCATACAATGCGGCTTTTTTATAGCCCCCTCCCCCCTTTTCAACAGTTCGACGTACAAACATGGAAAAAATCAAATAACACGGAGGTTCAAGTTTCACATCATTTAAAAGAGAATTAAATTCTCTTTACAACCATCTAATATTTTCGTATTTCCTGAATAAGTAATTTTTTTTTTCATAATTTCGATCTTTACGCCTTTCGAAATTTTCAAGTCGATATTCCCCAGCGTCATCTGCCGAGTAATTAAAATGTATTTTCTCTCAAAAAGTAGTACCGTTCAAAGTATTTTTGGTCGCACTGTTCTATAGCAAACCGTTTAAATTTTTCGAGGTATAGTACCATTCAGATCCGCACTTCTGATATTTCGAATGAGATTTGGAAAAAAAATATTAACGAATATCAAAAATAATTTCATGGATAAAAAGAGAATTGAATTGATTTTTTTAACGACGTGACATTTGATTTCAAAAAGTAGTATCAGTGATATTTTGAAAACATTTCTTTTCCCTTGTTGGACCGTTCAAAAGTTTAACAGGGGGGGGACTATAAAAAGTCGCACTGTAAAATACTGTTGCATTAATAATTAATTGTAATTCAGTGATTGGCATATACTAATATCACCTATTTTGAATAATGATCACACTATTGTGACAGTAAATGATTTATGGGAATTATATGAATTTATATTCATCCTTATGGAACATTAAGTTACCTTCTCGCAATATACGGTTTTAGCTGAGATGGTCTAAAAGAAGGGTCCTATTCTCAGAACGATCCGGCAAAATTGCATCTTCTAGTAATCGAAGTTCAATGGTTTGAACAATATAAAGCAAAATAGGTACTCATTTCCAACGGAGTATGTTACGAGGTAAACATCTGGCAGAAATAAAAACATCCTGGAAGAATTCTTTTGATAAATCTTCCCCAATTTCTTACAAATCCAAATAAAAAAAATATTAGCTTTTTGTATTATTATATTATATTATAATATTATATTATATTATTCAACTGATTTAAATTAAAAATCGAGTTGATGCTAGGCTTATCTCATGAAGGCTACGTTGCACAAAAGATGGAAATAAACATGTTTATTATAGATTAGTAAAATTTTATCACGAACAGCAGAGATGAATCGATGAAGATTATTCCATATTATTCAACAACAAAAATAGCACATAATCCCTTCTATGTAATGCAATGAGATAATGGGTTTTTTACATCTCGCAATAGTCTGGAAGATATCTACGATTATACAGTCAGACGGATTTAAGTTATAAAATCGATATCATATCCGTCGATCGATGATAGGTCTGGCACCAAAACCATATAAATTAATAAAAAGCTGAAACCTGCCTTGAATCTGATTAATAATAAGCAAAAAATTATTGCCTCTCTAGTAAACCATCAGGTTTCAAAGTAGTTATGATATGAGGATCGATTATACTAAATTGCAGCGCCAAAGAAAAAATGGCATGAGTCAATTATTATTTTTTATTTCCGTTGTATTTTCCTTGAATATATTAACAACTGCAGGTTGAAGACGATGTCGAGAACGAATTAAAAACATTTTTTTAATGATTCTTGATGGAAACAATTAATCAAAAGTTACACCAAGAAATTAATATGTCTATCCCATTAATACATATATTTTGTTTTTTCGAACACAAGCCACAAGCTAGTAGTAGATCAAAACTAGTCACTTTTGATTTCAATTTGATCATTGTCCTAAGAAGCATATGATCGCTAAGGAGTGTGATGTTGAAAATGTGACATATGATCCAATGCCTGTTACAAAAAGAGTAGTTATTCAAGATAGACTTTCTCGTCCATTATCTTGCATGAAAGAATGATCTATTGGTATAAATTCCTCAACAGAGTATATCTATTAGGAGTCACGCAAATTCTCTTACTTTACTGGGATCTTGATACGTTTCATAACAGAATGTGAAAATAAAAATAAAACAATTTCATTTAAACACTGTACTTACAAAACGTAATATTCCTTCCATGTATCACTAGACATTCTTCAACTTCCTAAGAAGAGATACGATTGATCTGAATACAATGGCAGACGGTTTATGATAGAAAAGAGGTCAAGATTGATAAAAGAATTCAGATAGTTTTGTTTGTTATCGTTGTCCTTCGTATTTGCCTATCGTTCGTTCACATTTCACGTATTTATCTCTTGTCTAACGTTTGACAATCTTACAAGTCTGAGATAGTTTTTGATTTATCGCATAATCTTTAGCTTGTGTGATAACGAGAGGGAATATTCAATATAAACGTTAAACCCTTATTCCTTGAATCAATCATTGGAGATAGGGTAACCCGGGGTGATCTTTTACTGATAGAATTACGAGATGATCCATCATCTCCTTTTTTTTCATTAAAGTAGATAAAGGTTCAGGGGCAGACTAAGATAGGGTGACCCAGGGTGATGTTTGATTTATGTAATTCTGAGACTCTACCCAAACAGGAAGAAGGAAAGTACCAAGCAAATAGGAAAAGTATACAAGGCTCTACACTGATCATATTTGGTCAAAAGGAAAGGGCCTAGCAAACTTCCTTGATTGGAAGTGAGATTATAGGACAACAAAAGGATGGAACGCTGTACGCTGTGCAATAAGAGGGCAGGATCCTCATCTTTGGTGTTCAACACCACCCACAAGGTGTACAAGTTTTGGTTTCGGAACAAAAGGAGCAGGAGTTGGCTACTTGGTGTACTATTGATACAACAGCTCAACTTCACAGAGACATGAGGCAATTCTGATTGTAATAGATCCTTTTCCTCACAAAGTGACACTAAAATCGATCGCTCATCTAGGGTGCACACATGGGTTTTTCCAGAACGGTTGTACTGAAGCGTCAGCTGACAACAACCCAGGCGTGTCCCACTTTCGGGGGGCTTTGTGAGTAAATGGGACCTAACTAGCGTGGAAGGACTGTCCATAATGAAAGATTAGTTAGTTACCTTAACACCCTTTTCTGCAAGCTTCAGATTCCTGGTTCGAGTTGATTTCAAGCAAAGTGGAGTTTCCGGCAAAATACATTGAATTCTACAGACAAGACGGTAGTTATGGAAACATTTTTTCTTCCATAAATACCCACCCAAAATCCAGGAGAAGCCAGTCATCTGGGACCTTCCACCTGACAACAACTCAAGTTGGACCTGAATCCTTCCTCCTGAAGTCACTCATTATCATCCACTAACTTCTTTTAGAATTCTTGAATCGAGTAATTCTAATTCGGAGGTAATAAAAGGGGAAATATCTATAATCACTATGAGTATTGACGGTTTTACGGTATCGGGTTGGTTCCCAGATGGCGTGCATTTAAAATGATTATTTCACCATGTTCAAATCTGGAAGAACTCAATGGTTGTAGGGGTCTGGATATACTGGACAGAATCTGCTCTCACCGAACTTTGATAACTCTTCAGACTTTTATACTTTGGAGATGTTAATTCCTAGTCAATTATAGGATCCCAGATATTTTGCTGAATTAGAGTTTTCTCTTCAGAATCTGATCGTTTTGAACTTTCTTGTTTTCAAATAAGATTATTGAAATAATGAAATATAATACTAGGAGTTTCAATGCTCAAAATTGATCTATATGTATTTCAAGAAGTTTCAATGTTGATTATTCCGCATTTTAATTGTTTTCAGCTGAAAGAACTTTGTATCCTAAAAGAACTGTCATTCTGTCAACCGTGGTATTCTGCGGTGCGAGGGGATCACAGCCATGACTTCTTGGGGCTGCGTGCCGAAAAATGAAATAGGGGAGCCTCTTTCATACTAGGCTGTGTTTCTACTTCATGCAGAGATCTGACATCGTAGCAGAGAAGTAGATAGACATGACTATCAATAGGTCAGCATTTTATACGTACAGATAAGGCAGGGGTATATGTTCGGTTACACAATTTATTTCAAAAGAGAAACAACACGCCATCTAACTTTCAGAACAATTAAGATATTTCTTGTGACGACGACCAACACCCAATTATTTATACAAAACCGTGACATGATTGTTAGGATTGAAAATCAATTATTAGACTAACACCTTGCATGTCTTGGAGTTCCACAAGGTTCTGCTTTGGGACCACTATTATTTTTATTGTATGTGAACGAATTACTGCATTATGCCTATAAACCTGATGTAGCTACTGACACCTGCAAAACTCGAGAAATTCGCCAGCTTGATTACGAGAAAACAAATGAAATCGTGGTAAGCTTTTAAAATAATCCGCAAAACTTGCATGTATCGCTATCGTCGATTTTCTCCTAAGGGTAGGTTTTCATGAATAGAAGTATCAAGTAAGTATTTCAAATAAATAAAAAAACATAAATGGAATATTCGAAATTACTGTAAGTAATATTCATGTTTCAAAAACTTTATTCAAATTTTTTCTGAAAACGAATTACAGGTTCATGAAAGTCACCTTCAGTACCTACTTGTCAACAACTAAATCATCTGATGACGCCATATCTGGAACTGATTACAAAAAATCGAAACAAAATTTAATCAGTCGGTACAGCAGGGTTTTTATACATCTTATAGGTACGAAAAATAGATTAATTAAAAATATATAATTTATTTGACAATTGAAGTTGGATTGTTGTTTGACAGTTTGTCCATGAATAACTTCGTACAAAAATAGGAATTATTCATACTTTTCGATAAAAGTTTTCGAAGTATTCAGAATATACCAAAAAAAAATGAAAAACTATACGGGATGTTCCATTTTAATAAATACAGGGTGTTTTCAAATTGAAGCGATAAATGAAGTACGAAGTAGAAGATAACAAACAAAACGAAAATGAAAGAATCCATTTTTGTCGATAAAAATTATTTTGGGAGATATTGAATTTAAAAGTTTTCAAGACTATTGGTAATCATTGATCAAAGGTCAACAGCCTGCGCAAACCGCGCTGAAACACTGCCTGCGGGCAGACACGCTGTGGCCTGGAAAATGAAACCAGTGCCTCACAAACAAAGGTAAGTGAAAGCGATTTCTTATAATTTCATAAACATTTCATAAAATTTGTATTTCTTCAAAAATGAAAATTTTTGCCATTTATTATATGTTCCATTTTCTTAATAACTCCAATTTCGGGAACACCCTGTATGTATAACAAGAATGAACCGTGGCTGAGATATTTGAGGATTCCATACATTTTACTAACATTGTAGGTATACAAAGAGATATTAGTAAATTTCAATGGAAATAGTAAGCTGTCTTCCCAAATAAGAAATTTTTGATATTCTTACATTTCAACACTACAGAATGAGAAACCTGTATCTTAGGGCGCATTCAACAAAAGACATGATGAAAGTTCCGCTGGTGGCTGCGTGATTTCTGGTTTATTTTTAAACCTCAACAAAGTCAACTCCACGCACACCGCGTATGATACCAATCAACCGCCAAGGACGATATTATGCAAATTTTTGGTTCATCGTCGTGAATCGTGAATATCAATTCGCATTCTTTCGAAGACTGAGAAATTGCGATAAGCATTTGCAACCATCCGACCAGTTCCAGCAGTTATTAAATTGAGAAATGTAGGATATAATTATTAGTTCGACTTCTTTTGGTGTGAGTTTGGAAAATAGTTATGTCATTGCCTATAAAGTTATCTACCATTAAAAGATTTGAAAAGTATATAGAGTCATATATTCAATAGTCAACAATAAATTCAATATCCGTAATATAACAGGGGAGAATACTTATTTTTTTTTTTTTTTGTATCATTTTCTACCAATCGGAACGTCCAACTGAGCCAAGAAACCTTGTATAATTTCGATTATACAACTCATCATTGAAGCGGTCAATTGCGACTGTGTATACCATACCATACCACTCAAGCAAACGAAAATGGGAGATTACACTTACAGTTAAACCAGCCTAACGTTAGACGTGAAAACGTGCTGCGCACTTGTCGGACTACGGATTATAGTCCGTAATATATCTAGTGATAAGGCACTCAACATGATCGAACGCGCAATTTAAAGTCTATCAGTAGATTAGTTTTACTGTACCTCGTAACTCGCCGTATGTATTCCTAAAAATACCACTCGAGCTGATGCTCTCGTGGTATTTCGCAGAATACGTCTCGTGACTCGGAAGTATGATCGATAATTTTTGATGCTCTCGTGGTATTACTACTGATTATACAGCTCATCATGAAATCAGCCAATACCTATAAACTGCGAATTTTACCCCAATGAGAACACGTACATTTTTCAAACGTGTTATAAATGTGGCATTGGTTAAATATACGTTTCTGGTTGAAAAATTTAACGTCAATAATTTAGTGTAGTCTTCAACGTTGAAAGAATACGTTATAAAGGTATGTTTTCAAGTTACTTTATCAACAACTAACTCGTTAAATATACGTTTATCAAACGTTATGTTAATTCAAAAAGAATTTTTTATCAAACTCGCTTCATGCGATTCACGTATCAATGTTTATGATACGTTCCTCAAACGTTTATTTCATCAAAACAATGTTGTTTTATTGAGTATCTTCGACGTTCAATAAACGTGATTTAAAACGGCAATAACGCGATAATAAGTAAGCGCAATTGGTTTAATACAACGATGTTACTCGCGACATTTTTCCGTTGAAAAACGTTCGGTTTTCAGCCATTTCACAACTTTATTTCAACGTCCTTATGCTCCTTGGGACCTTACCTAGTTATCACGTCCCTCACACCTGAGAACATCGTATAACCGATTTGGTGTTTCGCACTGTCAAGAGAGCGAATGTTGTCATTAGCAACGTACTGTTGGCGCTTATTGATAAACGTAAAAAAGGATCACTTCCTCCAAATTTGACAGTTCTATCATTGTAAGAACGTCAAAGAAAATAATCTTCAATTTTATTCATTATATAATCGTAACCAATACCACTCAAGCAAACGAAAATAATTCATTATTTCACCTCCTAACTCGACTAATATCCTTAAAACGTTTCGAGTCGATTACTATCGATGCTCTCCTGGTATAACTATTGAATATTCCGACACACAAAAAATAACAGAAGTATATCAGATTTTTAATGGTGAACGTTAGAAAAAGGACATCAATACATTGTTTACATTTACAGTTTCAATGCCAATGAAATAGATAACCTTACACCGAGTGAATGAATGCTTCCTCATATATCATAGTTGCCCAAGGCGTGGAAGTTTGCCAATGTTGTTCTCTACCAAAATCAATCATGATGCCATCGAATGTAACCGTTTATGATAAGTTTGGTTTTTGTCTGCATTATTCAGGGTTCCCGAGCAAATATTAATGTATTATTTATTGCTTATCGTATAATTATTATTTTACAAGTCAACCGTCATAATAGTAATTTACATAACAAGTCTGGAAAATACTGCTTTTTTGGACGAGTGGACAAAATTCCAGGGCGATCCGTAGGCGAGTCCTGGAAGTCTGCGAGTCGAAAATAACTGTTTTCGGACGTGTTGCGTACACTATTTTTTCGGCAACCGTGTAGAATAACAATTCAATGAAACACATTTAATCTAAGAGACGAAGAGAGGCCGTACCTTCACCCATCTCTTAACCGAATGAAACATACTTTTTATGAAGTTTCATAAATAGACAAATACAGTTATAATGGCTTGCCTATCAAAATATGGTGAGTTTCAAAAATTTGCACCATGTGTTTTATTATCGATTTGTCAGAAAATTTTATTCTTTATAAAAATTGGTGCATTTCGAAATACTTGTATTCTAAATTCTAATTTTCCAAACCGTGTACAGGGGGGAACAAAATATTGAATATTGATCAAGAGTAAACTACCCTAGCTGTGATTCCAAATTTGAATATTGTTTTCAATTCTAAACAACGTATTTTAATGAACTTTTTGATAATGTCAAAAATAAGGGGTAGAAGAAAAAAGTTTTCTAGACTACATTTTGATAGGCAAGCTATATATCCGGTTAACAGGTGCGGGTGAATGTCGACCCTTATTCCGTCTTTTGGACTAATTTATTTATTATATTTCTTTGTAGAACAAAATTTCGAACATTTAAGTTCTCATTTGCATTAAATATTGAAATTCGAACAGGAGTTAGGTACTAACAGAAACATTTTAATTCTTATTTATACTAATATTGATATTAAAATTCGAGAACTTTCTCAAAGAAGTAGGTACTTCCCGGACGGTTGCCGAAAAAATTAGTTTTGCTATATCAGAGTGTTGTTTTTTCGAAAATTCATTTTAAAACTGATGCTCCTTCAGTAGGTCTCGGCAGACAATATCTAATGTCCGCAACAAATGGTCCAATTATCAATCCATGTCAAGGGAAAAGCTGAGACACCACCCGTTGATCGGTGCCAACCAAACTACGAGCGCCATCTTAACGTCAGCCAAATTATTATTGAATTTAGTGGAGAAATAATTTACGAAACTACAATATTTCATTCATTGTCATCATAGAATAGCTACTTCAAGTGAAATTTCACCGTATATAATTTGTAAGGTGGTCTATAAATAACGCAATTCTAATTAGGTATGTGTATTCAAAGTACCGTGCTGATAAAGTAAGTGATAAGTGAAATTTCGCAATGAACGGCATGTAGTAGGTGTGCACTAAAAACCAATACAACAGGGTATGCGGGTATGTACCATGAGAATATTCCATTTACTTAATTTCTCAACTTTCTAATGGATTCAATATGAACCTAATTTTCTTATAATGTTATCACGAACACATCATTACTTTTCGATCAATGCGTATGGAGCCATGTAGTTCTCAATCATACAGTGCCGCCATAAGGTATGTACCATAGAAAAAAATGATCATTGGTGAGGGGACAAATTGAACAAAAAATACCAGGAAGAGGCAAAAAGTAGCGTAAAATAGCAAAAGATATCTAAAAGAATTATTTGAAAAAGTTACTTAGAATTCAATTTTATAATTTATACACAGTTTGAAATGGTTACTTTAATAAAGTGGAAATAACATTTGAATATTTACTGATGTCTTTTTCAAATATCAATTTTTTTTCTGAATCGCTTGACTGTAGTGGAACATTTGTATGTCGATGATGATGACAACTTTCTCATTTATTACACAACAGATGGCACAAAATTGAAAAAAAAAATCCAGGACCCTCGCTGTTACATTAGTCTATATCTAACAGTTATATCAGAATTCGACGACTATTATTGTGATGATATGGCAATCCAGAAACGTAGTGTTTTTATGATAATCGTGCATGCAGGCGTGTGCCTGGTGGAGGATAATGGGGTAATTACCCCCCCCCTGTTTGCCGTAAAGTGACCGAAGTTGTACGTAATAGAACGTAAATGATATGAAATATAGGTAGTCGACAACCCCCATGGAATGTTTCAGGAGACTAAAACAAAAAAAAAAGTCCCTGGAAATTGCGTCAATGTGATTCAATGCCCCACACCCATGTAATAACGCTAGGCACGCGCCTGCGTGCATGAGCGTCTCACTTCTCCCGTAAACTAAAGAGGCTTAAAGTTTTCAAGTTTATGTGCGACGCGAAAGGCTTATGAACGATTATCATAGACATTTTTCAAAAGGAGTAAATTAATTGCTTACTTTTTGTACATGAAACTAATACCTTTCAACTATGACTGAAAATTTATAAAAATCATATTGAATTTCTTCGTTTATAGTAGGGCTGTATGCAGTTATGAACACGGAAATATCAGTGGATACTAACACTTATTATATTCCATTACATACTTATACATACTGTCACGTATTTAGAGAAACTATAACAAAACCAGTCCATCATCCACACTTCAATGGATATGAACAGCTAGCGGCATCTATTAAAGAGTAGCGGAGTCAATAGGCCGTTTGAGAAACGAATAGAAAAAAGGTAAAGGATTCTAGTAAGGACGGGAAAGTCTACCTGCAGCTATATAAGAACGTGTCACTCGCCGCCAGGAAAAGTATTGAAGTATTGGAAGTTTGAATATTATCATAAATATACCAGTCATTGTGTTACATAAATCACATATCACTATTGAAAAGGCTGCAGGCCAGTTGCGTCCGACGGTCAGAAAATTGACCCTTTAGAAAGATAAGACCGAAGAATAGCCGAGGTACGTCCGTATATCCGTTTGTATAACGTGGTATGAAAATGAACAATTGGACAATGACATTTTTAAAAACACTTATTTAAGTAGTAATTATTTAGTATGATCTAACCAGAACGAACTAACCTCACGCAGACATTTTAGATAGGTTTAAGTGAGATCATTCTCTAACCATGAAACTATAATTGAAATTTAACTATTTCAGGAATATCTACGGCGGGACGCACCTCGGCGAGCATGGGACGCATCTGAGATATGGAATGTAATTTGCGGGATGCATCTAGGCCATTTTACTGGTGGATTCCAGCGATTGAAAATTGCCAGGATTAGACGATTTATCATACTAGCTTGCGTAGCTTTCGAGGAATTAGGTTTTATCTATAGGCCTCGCAGGAAGAAATTTAAATGAACAAACTCGTTGGGAGTCTTGACTAAACAGTTTATGGAGAAAAATTTTCACGTTAAATTATTGGTTAGATATAATGTATAATGCATATTTTACTTCAGCGAGTGTACTATTGTTACTTGAATCTCATTCTTTAATTTTTGCCTTGTATTCATCAAATAAAAAAAGGCCCATTCATAAACTTGACGTTCCGCTCGCCGTTCTTGCCCTTGGGCTTGACGTTGGCACCGACGCAATGCAGAATGGTCTACGGCGTTTATGAATGATCTTATGGATTATAGAGTATTGAACTGGTAACGGAACGGCGAACACAAACAGCAACGGCGAACACAAACAGCAACGGCGAACACAAACAGCAACGGCGAACGCGAACGGCGAACGGAACGTCAAGTTTATGAACTGACCTTTAACCTCAACATTAATTAAACGTTCACGTCAGTCATATCAAATTGAACTGACTAATTTCAAATGCAAAACACTCAACTACAAAAACTCTGTTTTAATCAAAATCTTATTATAAATTAATTTAATAGGTGATATACAGGTAGATACGTTCCTCGTCATTTATGACCTATTCAACGTTGTATTATATCTCATTATGAACATAAATGGGCGTTACAAGGAATTAACCAACTGATGAATACCGACAATCTGCACTACAGGTCAATTGAAATCATAAAGGTAATTGGCTGGAGTTGCAAACGAATAACCACCGAGAGTAATGGCTAATTGTTCGATGTAGAAAATGAGGAAATTTTCTGTATCTCATTATCGTGGTAAATAACCTGATTATTTTTATGAGATCTATGTCTCCATAGTAACAAGAGAACAATTTCAATGGCAGCACTAATAATGAGAGTAATATATAGTAACCACAGACAAATGTAAGATAGAAGTGAAGAATGAATCGTAACACTTTGAAACTCGGCACATGACTTCCTAACATCATGTATTGTTAGAAAAAAAAAATTACCTTAAAATCAAGGTTGGAACCCAAAAAAAATGTATTTGGCGCACAAGTGCGTAAAAAACTCACCTGTGCGTAATAGTATATTGTGTATCTAGTAACAAAAGCATTACATTCCCGGAAGACAATGTAAATTGTTGGCCGAGGCCAACAACCATTGAAGTCTGGGAATGTGCTTTTACTACGAGGTACACATACTATTTTTTCTGAAATCGCAATCATAAATTAAGAACGTTTATAAATGCATAACAATTTTTAATTGATGTCATTATTGTTGAGACGCCGGCAAACATTTTTCCGGACCGTTTTCGATACTGGAAAGTCCGGTCTTAGCAACGGACTAAAATACTAGATTAGCGTATTTTGAAGTTGTCTGAAGTTGCTCCGAGGAAGTACGCATTCTTGAGCGATTTGGCAATATAATAACTGTCGAAGAAAAAACTTTGTATGATACACTTTCGTA
Organism: Chrysolina haemoptera; assembly: GCA_958298965.1. Taxonomy (NCBI): domain Eukaryota; kingdom Metazoa; phylum Arthropoda; class Insecta; order Coleoptera; family Chrysomelidae; genus Chrysolina; species Chrysolina haemoptera. The sequence continues at coordinate 9,846,091 of OY282602.1, read as the reverse complement.
AAGGACTTTTTGGTACTCGCGTGTTTGTTGACCTCGGCTGCGCATCATTCAACAAACTTCTCGCTCATACAAAAAAGTCCTACTTTACGAACTTGTATCATAAATAGGTGTTTTTTAATATTGTATCAATGGAGTATTTTAGAAATCGTGAATGAACTTTTGCATTGCTGTTTCACAGGGAAATCTATATCTGAACACTGATTGAATTTGTGAACACTGATTGAATTTGTGAACACTGATTGAATTTGTGAACACTAATTGAATTTGTGAACACTGATTGAATTTGTAAACACTGATTGAATTTGGCACAACCAAAAATTATGAAAGATTTTTTCCAAACAGAACAGTGTGTTATTTGGTCCGTGTTCTTCAAATTTAGTTGTAGCGATAATTTTTAAACAGAAATTACCAGATAAGTTTCAAAATTTATATTTATTAAATTTATATCCATAGATATAAACAGGGTGTTTCCGAAATTGGAGCGATAAATGAAGTGGGAAGTAGAAGATGACAAACCCAAACGAAATGAAAGAATACTTTTTTGTTGAAAAAATATTATTTTGGAAGATATTGAATTTTAGAGTTTTCAAAAAAATTTCGGTAATCACTGATAAAGAGGTCTACAGCCTGCGCAAACCGCGCTGAAACACTGCCAGCGGGCAGACACGCTGTGACCTGGAAAATCAAACCAGTGCCTCCCGAACAAAGGTAACTGAATGCGATTTCATAAAAATTTCGAATTTTTTTTATTTCTACAAAAACGAAAATTCTTGCCTTTCATTTTTATGTTAAATCGATGCAATTTCGGTAGATATACAGTCGCAACGCCACAATAAATAACCAATTATATCAAAAGGGCTCTTTTCATAACTTCAAAAGTAATCTCATCATAGGAAAATGTATTTTGCTGTTTCAAATAACTGTCTCAAATTAACTAACTTTAGATCAATGAAATGAATGAGAAATATAACTGTATGAGAAGAGAACATTAAAGAAAGTGGGTTTCAGATCGGGATCATTGCGTAAATAATTCCTAACCGATGTTTATTACCTTAATACTTTATTATACTTTCAAATTATCTAAACATGTATGTAAAATAGCATGGCTAGTTTTCTTCAGGAAATTGAATCACCCACAGACTGTTTCTATTAAAAGTGCGTAACCATATATTTTTTATGATACGAGGAAATGTTTGAAGCCCACGTCCTGCATTGGATATTTCGAGAATTTAAACGAGCGCTGTTTCAGTTTTATCTCATCTGGAACTGATTTCACGAAAATTACGCCTACCTTCAATAGCTCCAATGTATTAAATCACTACCAAAAAAGAACAAACACGAAGGACGCTAAATTTCCAAGAATATATTCATATTGAGAAAGTTTTCGTTTCGTATTACCAAACACCTTTTGCGTAAATACTGGGGCTGAAAATACATGTGGCGTTTTTCACGAAGGGTCGAATATACTTTACCAGATGTCTTCGTCTTCAACATATGTAAAATATCAGAGTCAATATTTCAAAGCACACTGACTGTAACATCAAGTGACCGTTTTTGTCAATAGCATTCATCAAAGTCATTCATGTCGAGTGTTCAGGCTCAACCGACCTGAAGGATGAGAAAATCCAAATTCACTGACGAACAGTATCTGTGAAACATGCCACTTGAAATTAACATTCAGAACTATTCTAAAGATTGTTTCAAGTTCAATATATAACTATTATATGCCCCCTTTAAATTAAATTATTTCAACTGGTGCCCCTTTTTACCAATTTAAAGTTACACATCAACAACTCAAGAACTGTGAAGTCTAAATGACAATTTTATGATTACTGATCTGATAGGAGTACTTTGTAACGTCAAATAAAATATTACAAACGAATGCAACCTTTTATTCAAACATTAACGAAAGGTTTACTGATGTCAACGAATTCAACCATTTTACATTATAAGTTCTTATTTCCATTATCTGAAATGATGAAACCAGTATTTATGATTTCAAAGTGCACCAGTTGAAAAAAATAACGTAAAGTATTCGTGGATAATTGATCTTTCAAACACTTGCTCTATTTCGAGTACTACGGTTGCGGAAACTGTGGAAAATGGACATTCATAATCAATTATTGCTATGAAAATGTTCAATGCATCGTAAGGTTTTGAAATACTGTAGACAAGTTACATCATCAAGATTCATGTATTGGTGTCAGAGCCGTAACTACATGGAAGGAACCCACAGCGAATTTGTGGATTGGCGCCATAAACAATAGTAATAGTTAGATAGTATTGGAGAATATATAATTGCACTTTTTACATATCAGCGATCATTTACTTTGTGTCTACAAACTATAGAATAGTAGATAGTCACTCGGCATGGGGTAAATGTTAACTTTCAACTTCAACTTACCGCTATAAAATAATAATACAACCACACTTTGGAATAGGTACATTCTGCCTATTTAGGGTTAGTCAGGTTAGGTTAGGTTGGTTACTAAATTACGCACTTTGGCGATAATGCAACTTTTGTGCTTGTAGACGCAAATTGTCGATGTAATTTGTCGTTATTTTCCCAATTTGTCAAATTGAAGTGCTATGCATAATTTTTTATTGTATATCGTATTTGAAAACGGTGTTCAAATATTTTAAAGAGAACTAATTTCGTTTTAAGTCCAAAATTATAACAAGAAGTCACTTTTAATATGTTGCATTTTTTTATCAAAAGTGGCAACTATTATTTTTTGTGCTTCGCCTTTAGTAGAAGTTTGAAATATTTTTTTAATATTTATCTATTCATCTCTATTTGAAGCTATATTGTAGTCTTCTTTCTCCCATTTATGATTTTCACTAAAAGTGGAAAAACAACAAGCATGTTGAAAATTGAAAAATATTTTTTTAATGAAAATAGAAATCCTATGATAAAAATGAAAGATATGCCATTTTCACATGAGTGAATTGAACGATTTCTGTAAGTGATACTTCTGAATAATATTCTCCCAATCTCATTTGTGTATACGAATTTTGAATGAAAATGGAATAATTAAAAAATCATATCTGAATGAAAATGCAAATTTTCAAAAACTTAATCTGCAGCATTCTTTTACTGTGGCTAGCGATATGGATTGGCATTTCACAAAATGAAAATCATGATCATCAGTTTCCAGACTGGCAAATCAAGATTTTAACTGTGATATCATGTTATTGAATAAACAACAGTCTCTCGAATTTCGAGTTTACATCCACATTACCAAGGACATCAACACAAAGTTCACCAGGTATTCTCTCCATTTTTCTGTTTCTTTTATCAGAAAGAGTTGGGTCAATGTTCAACTTTACACTAATTAATTGATCTTGCTTAATTAATTTTTGTCAATATTGCATCCCACAAAATTAAAAGATTGATTTATTCTGTCTGGAACGATTTATATTTTCAGGGCCAAGTAGCTCAATGGTTGAGACTGTTGCGTTCAAAGCCATTGACTGTTGGTCGGCTAGGTTCAAATCCTAGCGACTACAGATTTTTATCTGATCGCCCGAGAAAGTGCTAGGAATCGCACGTTAAAAGGTAAGAGCTCATTAATACTTGGCTCGCACAAGTTTCGACTTTTGAGGGCTGACGTTCGTAAGGGGACGACAGCCGGTTAGCGAAAAAAAAAGTTTTGACAATTCCTTTTTAATTTTTAACAATTTTTAATATCTTCAGGGGGCGGGGGTCACCCTTGCCCAACCCTAGTTACGGCCCTGGGTATAGTACATACCCCATATACTCATACAGCGACTATGTCGAAATGCCACTTCAAGCTTTCTCTGAAATGCGGAAAGATAACAGAGATAATTAAAACCAGAGTTGTGCAAAACAAGAATAAATAAATAGACAAAAACTGAATAATTATTCAATCAGCTGCCTACTTTTATACAATCGTTTGGAGCAAAGCTTCAAAGGTTAAAATTAAATTTCAAATGCCACGATAATCACAGTCTAATATTAACGTCATGGCGCTATAATACCACGGCATGCCTCATTAATTTCAGAGTTTATGGTCAGTGGCGCATACAAAATTTTTTGTGGACAAAAAATATTCTCGGAATATCATTTATCTCCTGAAAATGTATATAATGGATCTCTGTAATTTACTCACTTAACTTTATTGATTGAACAATCAACATTTTTTTTGCTGGTAACTATTTTCATTGTGGGCCTAAAAATACCTCAATTAATTATTCATAATGTCACCATATTAACATAAGGTTAATCTTCGGTTACAGTTAGCCCCCGAACTTACAAAAAAAAATGTCGACTATACGTATTTTGGTCTCCAGAACGATAAAATCCAAATGTAATGCTTGACAGTATCAAGTTATTTCGGATATACATTTTTTTGCTGAAAACGGGACATTTTATGGAAAAATTCAATAACCATACATATAACCCTCAATGTTATGGTGATTTTGCAACATGGGATATTTTCGGCCCATAACGAATTTCAAGTGAATCAATTTATTGATTATAAGAAGTACGAATTTTTTTGATAAAATGGTTTTCAATAAAAAAAAGTAGGAGGCATTATTCCGCGATAAGTCTCACTGATTTACCTAACATAACATATAATAATATGTAATATGTTGAACCAATTATTCTGATATAACATAATATATAAGACTTTTTGCAATGTTCCAAAAATGGTGAATAAAATAGCTCCAGTGTTAGTCGTGAAAGCCGAATCTTCGACATAAATTTCAATAGAGCAATAAGAAAAAAGATAAGATAGTAAAAAATGAAAAAAACAAGAACTGAATCTTTGAGAAGTAAACAAGTGATTAATTTTTTCTTGGGATTCATTTCGAATATATTTACCCATAGTTTAAACTTGGGTATATCCAGGATATTATCACAGATATATAAATGTGCTTTGAATGACCTTTGATACATTTTTCATTGTGGATAGGACATACGGTTCTGCAGGGATTTCTATACGTCACTTGTCATACAAATATTCTGGACTCGAAAATTTTATTATTTCATAAAAGATGGATATTAATTGAAATTAACATCTGATGTACCTAATAATAATAACTACCTAACCACACTGCCTCTTTCAGTTTTTGATATTATACTTTGTAATTATATGTATATTTATTATCTTTTTACAAACTGAGTTTTATTCGACGAATATGGAATAAAGAAATTATATGCAAAAGAACTGAAATGAAAGGTATAATATGGCAATGAGACATGGTGTAATATAATATATGTTTGGACACTCTAGTTCACATTTGTTTATATAGAGCTGTATTATTACATCACTGTTGAAAGTCAGCTTATTTCATGAACTATAAATGCAGTGGAAATGTATTGGGTATTACACATAATAGATACCTACATTATTCATCAAAACGAACGGTTTTTAAACAATCGTCGAATATAATGAGTGTGTTTTTGAAACCTACCAAGACTCATTTCAATCTATTCGTTTAAACAAGTCCTGCTCGTCGTCCTATCTCGTCAATAATTTATGGATACAATATCCTTGTTCCACACTGTCACTTTATCTTATCTGAAGTAAAAAATGTGTCAATAACATGCCAGTCGCCTGATAGTTCTCTTATCTCTTATTCCTTAAATTTTGAACGTTCCTTCGAATGCAAATCACGATAAGAAAACACTGGAATGTTGATGATACCAAACAAAATTTCCAATATATTAGACCTAATAGTTTAGTATTGACAGAACTGAGTGAGCTAGGGACATTTCCCATTGGTTCTTTTTTTTTTAAGTACGCCTATGTGGTTAAGTAGCTAGTAATACTTCACACTTGGCATAATTTTTGATTTGATCGAGATCATCGAACTTTAGATTTTGAAACAAACAATTTTGCAAAAATCATGCGATTTCACCATTCATTAATTTTTTATCTCATGTCCTACTTAAACAAAACTATAAGGAGATTTGTTTTGGCGATTTTATCGTGAATTCTAGAAAAACAAAAAATAATGTGTTGTTGTAGAAAAATCAAAAACTATTAGGTTTTTTATCAACAACGTATTTCTTTGATTGAAGGTGAAATTATGTGATTTTTTTTACTCCGAATATTGCAGTACAAGAAAGAAAATGTCTTATGAAAAATAAGTGTGTAGGTATGATTTTTCAAACGCTTTCACTTAATAGTTAGTGAAATTCTCAGTTTCACTGCAAAGTGAAAATCTAATCAAATCAATTGAAGTGACTTGACCTGTAGTAGTCATTGAACACTAAAAATAAACACTCAGTTGTGTAATCTAAAATAAATTTTACAGTTATTTGAAGTACGTGCTGCCTTTCAGACGAGTATAAAGAAGCATAGTTTGCTCGGCCTACTAACATTGTAAATATGCATTAATAAAACAAACACCAACCGTGACTTTCAATTATCTCTCGTTAACCGTGATGAACACCAATAAAGATTGTTTTTTTTTTATCTCACTTATTTTGTTTCGGACAGAAAATAAACAAACACTTCAATTTATACTAATGGAAAAAGCTTTTTGAACTCTTTCGATATGCACGGGGCTTTTGAAACGCACACTCTTGAGAATTAAATAATTCCAAAATACGGAACAAAATGCTCTCTAAGGCTGACAACACACCGAAAAATCGAAAACGCCTTAAATCAACACGTTTTTGGGAAATGAAGACTGACCATACACCGATAAATCAAAAACGCAGAAAAGTAAAACATTCGCCTGAAAGCAAAATGGTTTCATGTGAAACGTTTTGCTGTGCAGCAAAACAGTGTAAAAAGAGTCGGCGCTTCAACGTGTTGTCTACAACGAGGTTTCTAACTAATGTTTTTTGTTCCAGTGTTTCCTCACTGGTCCCAAACGCTTTAATTCGAAACATTTTGAAATACACGAACCACACAAAAAACGTTTTGCGTTCAAACGTTTTCGATTTCTTGGTGTGTCGCCAGCCTAACAAACCTCATATCAATTATCTTCAGCGCCAAAACTTTACAATTAATATCAAGGGTTATCATGTTTGATACAATAATAAAAACAAAAATATGATAATTGATTTGTTCATGCTAAATGTCAATTCACAGATAAACCAAACACAATATTAAAAAATATTCACAAAGCTCTTCAGTGATGGACTTTCAAGAATCTAGATCAAATGTAGGCGAGCGCAGGTTTCCATGGAGTAGGGAATTATCCCACTTATTCATGTCAATAGTGATTATAATGTATTTTACTAATTGGACTGGATATAAATGACTCACACATAGACTATAATCAGTTCCTACCTACGAGTTACCAGAACAGTTGTGTTCCTAAGTTTGTTTCAAGTCCAGGTAATACCAAATGGTAACCATAACAATACCAATTATTATTGATGATGTCAATAACATATGGAACATTCCCTCGCACAAGCAGCAAAGGACAGAATATCCCCCTACAACCCTTTTTGGAATTCGATTCACTTTTGGAAAGAAGACCTACAAGCTACCGCAGCGGAGATGCTTTACGGGCAGACCATAAGGATTCCAGGAGAGTTTGTCGACGCTAAAAACCCTCGGACATCGGATCTACCCACCCAACAGGCCCCTGAACCCATATCACTCCACAACTCAGACCAACCGCAGTCCTGCTTTATTTTCAACTTACCCATGAAACCGGCATTCTCTTCAGTAAATGTTGAAAATAATCGCTTATTCATATCCTGCATATATGTTGAATAACACTATTGTGAAGCGCAAACATCAAGCTTGAAATCACATACTTTATTTTTTATGTAGGATGTGTATGAGCGATTATTTTCAACATTTACTGAAGAAATTGCCGGGATTATGGCTGAGTTGAAAACTGGGGCAGGAGTAAAACCCAGTTTTTTCTTTGGCATGTACGAGTGAGACTTGTCTTACTAGTCTAAAATCGTTGCATATGGTCCAAAGAGGGTACTGATTCCTGCTACAGTAAAATTATTTCATATCAACTAAAATATCCAAGATTTTCGGATCCACCGTAAATATCGTAGAAGGGTTATGTGAAGTGGGTTAAAACACATTTTGGGTACTCAGATATTATATTTGCATGAGGAAGTAGAAGTCTTCAGGAACGATACACATTTTTTCTTTTTCTTCTACTATAATTTTTAGCCAAGTTATGATATATCTAATTTTTGGCCCTGCCGGAAATGGCAATGGCGAGTTATCGCGAGACTGAAATTTGATATCGGAATTCAATCAGGTTTTCTGAGAAAACGAACGCATTTTGTAAAAAATTACTATGTATATTTTTTGTGGAATATTGAATTATATTTCACCTCGTTGAAATTGTTTCTTGATAAATCTTATACTTTCCGAAACAACAGCAAAAAAAATTATAATTTGTTTGAATAAAATTTTTTTTGGGTTCCACCCCTGATTTTTTGGTAAAATTTTTTTTTCTAACAATACATGATGTCAAGAAGTCATGTGCCGAGTTTCAAAGTGCTACATTCATTCTTCACTTGTAGCTTACATTTGTCTGTCGTTACTGTACTATAAGCACTTTGACAAATATACAAAATTTAAGTTGATTTCCTGCATACAATGTTCTTCCAAGTGTAATTTTTACTAACATAATACATTTCTACTTCAATAGTTGCAAATATGAAAAACAACTTTGATTTTATCATCTATAAAATACTCTCGGCACTAATGGTGATTTCTACGATTATTTCAAACACATATTATTCAATCATTGCTGAAAATGTATAATCATCAATTGATATTAATGCTGTCTGACATTTACATGATTGATTATAAATATTGCATTTGTCAGTCGAATGGAATGACATGAAAATTATCACTTGTCGAAACATATATAAGTGAAATGATTAACTCAAGATTAACTCATTATAGTAGTCGAGGGAATTCAGCGGTAAATAGTTGTTAATCTTTACGTAATGAAACTTTTTTTTTAATCAAATGAGTGGCGGTTAGTCTGAGGCAGTAGAGGATTTTGAGTTGAGATTCCCTCTGATTTCCGGAATTACTATCACGCACTTTTAAAGTAACATTTATTACTCATTTGTTCTAAATTTCGCTTAAACTTGATATCAGAGATGGGAGGACGAATTTTGTAGACGGATTATCCATCATTAACAATTTTTGCTCACAAATAACCTAAATGGTTGATTTCACCCCATGCTAAATAAAGTTCTGCATCGGCACCTCCCATAATTTAAATGTGACGAGCCGCCTCTGAACTCTGTATTTATTGAATGGGACGGAATTTGGTTTACAGCAATAGACAGTTGGTGCCAATTTGGAATCCTACCAAATATTTATCATGTACGAACCAGTTGGTAATAAAGCACTGAAATGTTATTGTTTTCAAAAATGACCTTGATGGGGTCAAATATCACAATTTACATGAAGCAATAAAAAAGATAGTTCTTTTGATTTATTTATCGAAAAATTCGAAAACACTTTGTGATCATTCTCTAAATATCAGATATAATTTAAATCATGAGTGAGCGGATGCACATCTACAGTGTGACCCACTTAAGACCGTAGCACTCTTATAAAATTTACATTTTCCAACCGATTGGAATGATTTTTTATTCATTAGGTAGAAATTTCATGAACAAAGCTCCATTTCCAGTGCCAACTAATCTGATTTTTCAAGAAGAAAAATCTAAAAAAGTTACTAGCGATTTTTTTAGAAAAATTCTAACTACACCACTGGATTTGTGAAATTTTCAAATGGTTCAATAATATGTGAATGACGTTGGAACGCGTCAATTAATAAAAAAGTTATAAGGAAATGAAATTTGAAAAATATGCCGTTTAATCAACCCACCACTTCAACTTCTAAACTTTTATCAGAACTTTGACTACACCTCTGGATTCAGCGAGTCTCATGAACAGATGATGAAATTTTGGCCAGTGATATATAGAGACCTCCTGAATATAGTGGTGTATTCCGAATTTTGATAAAAGTTCTGAAATTGAATTAGTGAGTTGATTAAGCGGTCTAAATTGGGTCAGACTGTATCATTTTTACAGATTTCTTACGAAAGACGTTATACGCAAATTTCGAAGATTTTAACGAATATTGATGCATACTTTTTTCAATGATCGTCATGCATTGTACAGGAAGGTATTTTTTCCGACATATACAGTGTGACCCATTTAAAATGGAAGTACCCTTATAAAACAGACATTTTTCAACCGATTGGAATGATTTTTTCTTCAGTAGGTATACATTCAAAAAGTCTACTGGGACACAGAATTTCATGCCAAAATCTTCATTTTCAGGGCCAACTATTCTTGTTTCTCAAGGTCAAAAATCTAAAAAAATTGTTAGCAATTTTTTATTATACCACTAGATTCGCGACGTTTTCAAATGATTCATGTTGAAATTACGTTGGAATGCGTCAATCAGTAAGAAAGTTTTGAGGTAATGAAATTTGAAAAATAGACCGTTTCATCAACTCAACAATCCAATTTCAGAACTTTTATTAGAGCTCTGACTACGACACTGGATCCAGGGAGTCTCAAAGGATCACTGTTCAGAATTTCATCAAAATCTGTTGTGAATAAAACATATTATGAGATATAATATTTTCCTGAAATTCAATCAACATATTTTTCAAATTTTACTATTCTATGTTTTTATTTGAATGTACAAGTTTTGATAGAAGTTCTGAAATTGAATTGGATGGTTGATTAAACGGCATATTTTTCAAATTTAATCTCCTATAACTTTCTTATTGATCGACGCATTTTAACATTATTTTAACACGAACCAGTGGTGTAGTCAATCAAGTTTATTCTAAAAAACTCGCTAATAATTATTTTAGATTTTTGACCTTGAAACAAAAGAATAGTTGGCTCTGAAAATGAAGATTTATTCACGAAATTTGGTGTCCTAATGGACATTTCAAATTTCTACCTAATAGAAAAAAAGTTTTATAAGGGCGATTCTATCTTAAATGGTTCACACTGTATAGGTATTTGATCAAGGTTCAGTATATTTTTTCCGAACCTACCACGCGTAGGCCTTCAAGTCAATACCGAATGATCTACTCGGCCTTTTATTTTAGAGGGAAGTCATATTGGATTAATTCAACGGAGAAAGCAATAACCATACATCAGTAGAAGCACAAGAAAAGGGTAAACAAATAGCAGGATCGAAGTTGCTTTGGAGTTGTTCCATCTTTGGCAGTTTCATCAAAATTGACCCCCTTTTGTCGTCACTTTGAAGACTTACCGAACATCTCCAGAAAAAATGATTATATTTTTTTTCTCAAGATGAACTCTCTCAAACTCTCTCAAAAAAGTGTCTCATAGTTAGATTTTTCGTCAACTGCCTCATACAAGCATCCCTCAGAAAAATAAAGAAGGACTTGCCATTTAAGGTGCGATTCCACACATAATGTTTAATGCTGCTGTAAACTAGTTTTTTGAATGGTTTTTCTGCACCCATATTTTTGCCTCTAGTTCGTTGTGTAGTGAATTGTTTACAGTTAATTTTTGTAGATCTATGCCTGACCTGCACAATACAACAAATCAAACTGATTATTATTGTAACGCTTTAATTGCGATCCATGACAAACACCAACCAGTAGAAAGCAGTGTCTAACTGTTCTCAATACGAAAATAACAACGCCAAAATAGTTCGCGCATAGTTGAGCTTCAAAACATTGTCTGCATACCTAATATTGTTATCACAGACAACTTGAAAACAAACGTACATAAATACTGCAATTCCAATCGTCCAAGTCAAATGTTCGTGACTTTGACTTTGTTTCGTCTATATTAATTTTCTTCATCTAATAGCAGGCAATTGATACATTCAATTCCAACAAGGTTTTCAATCAAACAAATCACAGAACTGATAAAATTTAATAGCCATATTATAGACCCAAACATATTAAAATTATTTCTGGTGTGTTCGCTCCTAATTTCGTTTTCCTCGTCTTGTAAAATAATAAAAAACGATCTCATTCAAGAAGTTACTCAAAAAGAAAGTTCTTTATCTCCTTCCTGCTAATTCAATAAAAAAATATTCATGTTGATTATAGAAGATTTAACATTTTATGATTCAATTATTATTCCAATAAAATAAATGTTAATGTGACAATGCGTAGATCAGAAGATTAATGGATGAAAAGGTATATCTATCGGGATTATTTGAAACATTTTTATTTTAATAATTTGTTTAATGGCACTTCAACGAGCATTGCTCACCTGCGTGATAAATTTAATGAAAATGGTATTTCCAAGATAATCTTTAATGATATTTCAACTATTTTTGTATTTTTTCTACTATCGAACGTATCTGTTCAGTAATGAGACTCATGATAGCACAGGCGTTCATAATAAAACCGGAATATTAACCAACAGGAATCCTTGTGATTAGGTGATAAAGTTAGCCTTTTCCACAATTTACCATTTACCATTGAATTTATGGAATTATTTGAAATAGCAGAACTTTACTAAAAATATCAGAAACCAATGATAACGTCAAAATAGCATTCACACCAATCAATGTAATTGAAAAATCAAATATGAAAATCTAAATGTTCGAAGTTGAAGAAAACAGTTCCTCAAGTTAAATTCTCAACTTCTAGCATAAAAGTTTGGTCATTCTTTAAAAATAAATTATAGATATCTCTTATTTATCTTGTTGAAATATTTGTTCAAATGTGACCGAATTTTTTTTTGTTATCATTAATTTATGAAGTCATAGGAGTTAATAACTAGTGTAAGCAACTCTGTGAGGGCTAGTAATACAATTTCCTGAAATTACGACACCCTACATGTATTCGGTACGTTTATAATCTATCCAAAAAAATTCATGTTGAACGCGCTCTTATTTCCATTTGCATTGGGAAATTGGATATGTGCTCACATCGTTGAATAACCGCCAACGTGTCAATGAGTAATATTTTTTTCACCAGCAGATAAAAGTTATATCTCAACTTCATTCAGTTTTTTCATTAAACAAGTGACACGACATTCGAAAACAATCAGTTCGCTCACTCTGCGTACCCCCACGCGCATACAGTCGCTGGCAATTCATTATAATCTCAATTGTTTCAAACGAGAACATTGTGGCGAGTGACCGAACTGATTCTTACTATATTTACCATGATTTTCTATCAGATTTTTTTTTTTTTTTCGCAAAAGGTGAGAAGTCTGGATATGACTGGTCGATCTTATAGTGAAACTGCTAATTTCAGAGCAATTAATGATATTAAAGAGTTCAACAAACTACTACATACAACTGAAATTTTGAAGCTATCCGTTAAAATATTGAAAGCTTTAGACCAAAAAGTAAGGGACAGAACATTGTTCATGAGGATGAAAGAAGCATATGCAAAAATAGAATAGTAGAACCACATCAGGGATGGAAGATCAATAGATAACTGACAGAGGAAGTTGATTAAGCATTTTCAATTGCAAAGTTGACCCTGGATCAATTATTACAATTTTTTCGAACATATCAACCAACCCCATAATATTGTGAGTGAATGAATGCGTGAAATAAACCGTCTTTGTCACCCTTTCTTTTTGATACGCTGGAGTTGATTCGACTTCTATTCAGAAATATAATACTACGCGAATATCGGGTACCTCTTGCAAAACGAGACGTTTGTGGTAATTTCAATGCATTAAACTCAACGGCCTAATCTAATGTTACACTTCGGTGATTTGTTCAAGAAGTCTGAATAATGTTTAAATCCAAGTAGCATGCCACTACACTTACTACAGATTTTAACGAACACACAGTGCTACTGGCTTAGACAATCTGTTTAATTCTGTAGGAATTTGTTTGTCTCTCGACACTCTCGAGTGTTTTAAAACTAATTTCTTCATATCATATAATATATGAGAGATGCTTCAAAATAATTATTCTGAAAAAATATTAGGTAAAATTTTGTTTAATGGGATAAATATATTATATGCTTCAACAGGAACACGTATATTAAAAGTCAAAGATATAATCTGTGCGGTGAACGAAGTTTACTATTATTATTACTGGCCATGTTGCTTCTATGTCTATGAATTATCCAGTGATTTTATTATTCTTATTAATACCAAATTTAGCAACTACCAAAACTTATTTTCTTCACATATTAAACACAGTTCCCGTTTTTTTTTTTTATTTATTCAAATAATATCATTATCTCACGAGTTCCATTGTAATCTTCCAAGCATTATTGTATTTATATATTCAGTGGCTTTCGTATACTGAGTGACTGTTTCCAACATTCCACATTCTTTTCAAGGCCATTCCATTCATTTATAGCCACAATATTTGATCGTAGCCGATTCTTTAAAATGACATTTTGATATTGATGCTCCCGCTTTTCTTGAAACAATTGAACAATATCATGGAACGGAAGAATTATCAAAAAAGGTTTGATTTCTTCCTACGACAAAAATGTCCAGACGAATTTCTAGCGTACTTTTTTCGTTAGCAAAACCTGATATTTTTCCTATATTCAGACCCACAAAAGGGGTTTATAATACAAAATACTGTGTACAACTTAGTTCGAAACTAAACTGTTAGATAAAAATCTTAATTTCAAAAATCACCCAAATTAAAACATATTGGTATAATATACATATTACAAGCAAAACTTATTGTTTGGCAAGGATGAGCATACCCATTTGGTCAAAATTTTAGTGAACTACACGAAAATCTCTCTTAAAATAATTTTTGAGATTGGAATGCCTATGCATAAATTTTATTGACATTCTTCCAACGTTTCTTCTTTTGATTTATTATTCACTTCCTGTAAAAGCGGTAATTAGTTTTTCAAGCCATAATAATTACCTTCAGAGATAAAAGGCTTATATGAATTATGTTTTGTCTAATTCAAAGTGTACATAATGGCATATTCAAAACAGAGATAACAGGAAAGTAAACATGCATTGCAATACCTATGCATATTCTCATTTACTAATAGACCTAATAAGACACCGTTTATTTTTACAGTACCGTAAGAAACCGCAATAATACTAGATTTTAGCTTGAGTTGTGAGTGTATTGTCTCCCGACGCGAAGCGGAGGGAGACAAAAAACCGAGAGCAAAAATCATTTTCCCCGTGTGATTCCCGTGTCATTTGAAAAAAAGTTTGGGTCACTTCGTGGTCACCCGGTATAAGATATAGCCCCACATAGACTATGCCTTCGAAAACACTTATGTCGATATCAATAAGTGAAAAGATTACTATTATTTTTTCCTGTCCGAAACCAAATTGCAATTTAAAAAGTTGAGGATCGAAATTCATCGGTAACTGTAAAATATGTGCCTCAACTGAATTCTTGGGAATTCCTTCAGTGGGTGATAAACCAAACAAAAACACATAATCAATAGATTAACTGGAACTGGTGATGAAGTTTTTCCTGGTGGTTTGATTTTCATACGTGAATGAAATATTTTCATGATGTAAGTTCAAACCACATTTCATTCAATAATAGAAAAAAATATATTTGCGGGTGAGTTACCAAACAGAGAATACTTGTGGTAAGTATGCAAGATCACCAATAACTCCTTAGAAAATTCGAAAACCTTGCCAAAAAATTTAATTTTTTTTCTGTAGATGAATATTGAAGAATTCCATGTTCAAAAATTCGAGAAAACCTCAAAGGAAATAAAACAGGAGTGGTGAGCAGATAAATATATGCGAATTGTCCTTGAACATCTGATTATTTTGTGTAATTTTATCATTATAACGTTAAATTTCAATTACTATTTAAGTTGCAGTCAAAACACAAAACCGTAATATTTCATGAGATAGCAATGTAGATGCCATAATTTACATATTAGGCGTGAATTGTCATCAGATAAATTCAAGGGTCAAGTGGTCGGGTACAATTTAAGATCTTATTATTTCCAGATAATGAAGTAGACTGACCTCGTTTCTCAATTTTGATTTCATAGTTCCTATCGTGTCATCATTATTACCTCTTATTGAAATAAATCAAGATATTCATAGGGACGATCAATATATTAACATTATTTTTGACTAATTACACTTCAGACATTCGTTCATTTCATCAACTCCAATAAAAAAACGGAGACAGGTCTAAATATATAAATAATGAATTGGTATTGCAAGTGGCCATTCCATAACAAAAAATGGGTTAATTGGGTTTATTGACTGTGTATGTATGTATAAAACCACTAAAAGAAAAAGTTGAAAAATATCGAAAATAATTTGATGATACGAAAAATATTTCTTTGCGTATATATTACACAAAACAGTTAACCATTCAGCGTTGTAGATGTTTAATTCATCAATTGCAATTGCAGGTCTTTTATTGGTGTTATTGCAGGAGTGATTGTATTAAAATATACCTTTTATTCACAAAAACATCAATTTATTCAATCATACCAGGGCAGACTTGACCAACGTCGAAAAAATTAAATGCAGAGTGAATATAATTTGTTGTATGTTAGGACGATAGTTCATCAATAAATTTCTCACAATGAAATAATGTAAAACCATTGAAAATACTATAAATATAAATAAATAATATGAACATGGTTCTTAGCTACTAAAATATAGGTATATATTCTTTTATTTTGGATTTGATATTTGGATGAATAGACTCATTGATTTCTATGGGAAGTTTGTACTAAACTAAGCCTTAATGAAATAATGAACTTATATTTTCCTCCTTCAAGTGCGTATTCCTGGGATCAATATAAGACATTTTTTCCACAAACATGTGTCCGCAACCGCTTCATTACTGAGATACAGGATGTTGAAATTTAACAAAAAAGTCAGTTTTTTTCTCAATATCTCTAAAACAGCTTTGGTTTTTTTCATCAATTCTGGTACATGCGAAGTACACATAATTATACATTTTTTCCATGATGAAGTTTTTCTTAATTTTCTTCAGTGGCGTATCTGTGAACATGCCCTGTCATATTTTTGATCAAAATAATGATACGCTACTGTATTTATGTCAACAAAGTATTATTTTTATAATTCTCTCCTCTTTGGATAAACTTGGTCTCATAATTTTTTTCTTCCGACGAACGGTTATCGATTTAAAAAATAAAAGGTCTTCATTTGCGATTTTTTGTTAGTCTCAATAAAATGCATTTTGTTTTTTTAATCGAAAACTGTTTGCCGTACGAAGAAAAGTCATGGGACCATTTTTATGAGTAGATAGGGGACAATCATAAATATATTGATTTGGAAAAAAATCACAGTGGCCTATCATTATTATTTTTGTTAAATTTCAACACCCTGCATCTCAGAAATAAAGCGATTATGGGAAAAAAGTCTTATTTTGACCTCAGGAATACGCCCTGGAAATAATTGTATTGAATTTAGAAACAGTCTGTATATGTTCCACTAAAGTATGATCCTCATACCACGGTTTGTAATAAGGAGATAGTGTTATTATCCGGCAAGGAAAGTAAACTAGGACAAAAATCAAAATGTTCTGATTCTGGAAAAAAAATAAATAAAATTTATTTGTAAATATAATTAAATTGATATTTGAAATCAAGTGTGTTGTTTACAATTACCTACACCAAGGCATTATTTGATTTCTGTTACTATATCAAGACAATTTTATTCCTTCACCATTTTTAAAAAAACCCATAAAAAATTAAAAACAAAAAGCTTGGTAACGTTTTCATCTTGACTTTCCGACTCGACAATACCTCAATAGTTGTTTAGAACAATTTTATTCTGTTTCACAAAATCAATGCGTTCATGAATAATTTTTTCCAGAGAATAAAAAGAAGATTCATTAGAACTCATTTTTAAGTTTAGAGCATCGGGTTTTCTTTAATATCTGACACGGTACTCTTTCGAGGGAGTGAAAACAAATCCATTGGTTTATTAATAATTTTGAGTAGTTACAAAAGCATAAAATGTGAAATATTGACTATTTCAAGAAAAAAGGTTATCATAATGGAATATATAGATTATTTTTGATAATGATATAAATAGTAAGAATGCATATTAGACAAATCTAATGCTTTTTTATATTATCAATAGTGCAACTTACTAGCTGAATTGTGTCTAGTTCTCTAGATGTTCAAAATGCAACGTCAATTCATTCGATAGTCTAGAAGACACTAATTTTGAGGAATCGTTGAAAATGTAGGATAACGGCCTCAATATAAATTATAACGGAGTTTGTGCAGTTAAATCGTTCGCTTAACTTGTGAAAATATCACCCAACTGTAATTTCTCTTCATTTAACGCACTTTAAACTGAGGAAGTAAAGTGTATTATTGCAATACGGAAACCAGTCAAATCACAATTAAAATTGGATTCCTGATGCTAAAGACATAATTTTATTCCTTCGCCGTTTTGAAAAACACCAATAAAAACTTACAAACAAAAAGCTTGCTAACAATGTTTTTATCTTGACTTTCCGACAATACTTCAACATTTTGTTAAGAACAATTTTATTCAGTTTATTCAAGAATGTAAATGAAGTATGCTAATAAAATATGTGATCAATAAAACGACCTGCGCAACATCCGTGAGGTTTGCACCAGCCGTTATCCTTGCCACGGGTAAAGGATTGGGGCAGGTCGCGCGAATATCGCACAAGGATGCTCCGAAGGGTGTCCTAGCTGTTACATTAAAAATTAACGTCACCTTTATCGTTAAAGTTAGACTCACCTCCTTGATCTCACGGTTATTCCTTGGCTGACGGTAATTTTTTTTTTTATTCAAACTTGATTGAATCGCACTGCACAAAATTAAATATGAACTGGTTTCTAGTAACTGGGAGATTAGTGGTTCGAGGTCCTTAGGGAGTCATAACATTTTTTACGTCGAAATATGTTCCATTCTATGGTTTGCGACAACGCGCTTCAATTCCACCACACTCCAACTTATCGTAGTGAGAGAACTGACTTGGAATTTAAAATCGCGTCTCTGCTGTATGTGCCGGCTCTCCCCCACTTTGGCGAGCACGTGGTTGATTTGAGGTCTCTCCGAACACTCAAGAAGCATCTGGTGATGTTGCCGATTTGACGGGAAATCTTGGCTAGACCATTTTCAAGAAGAATGGACAGGGGCCAAGGGCCACAACACCAGTGTTATTTTTTGAATTCTGAATTAGTAACTCGAAATTCCGAATTCGTATTTCGGAATTTTATAATTCCGACTTTGCATCTCGGAATTTATTCATTCCGAATTTCATGTCTCGGTACTTCATAACTACGACTTAGTTTCTCGGAATTACGATTTACTTGGAATTTAATTATTCCGAATTGGACCATTTTCAAAATGTTCTTGTGGAATGAGTGTATCGTACAAAGAGCCACATCAATATTATTTTTCGAATTCTGACTCAGTAACTCGAAATTCCGACTTCTTATCTGGGAATGCCAACTTGGAATCTTGGAATTCCGTATCTCGGAATTTTATTATTCTGAATTCATATTTTGGAATCCCGACTTACTAACTCGGAATTTTTTAATTCCGACTCCGTATTTCAGAATTCCGAATTTATATTTCAAAATTTTATAATTTTAAAATAGTTTCTCGAAATTCCGACTCACTAACTCGGAATTTAATAATTCCAATTTCGTATCTCAGACTTCCAATTTCGTATCTCGGACTTCCAATTTCGTATCGCGGAATTCCGACTTCGTATATTGAAATTTTTCATTTACGACTTAGTTTTTCGAAATTTCGACTTACTAACTCGGAATTTTATAAATCCGACCCCGTATCTCGGAATTCCCCCTTTTTCTATCGAAATTTAATAATTCCGAATTAGTATCATGGAATTCCAACTTCGTTTTTCGGAATTTTATAATTCTCACTTGGTTTCTCGAAATTCTGACTCACTAGCTCGGAATTTTATAATTCCAATTTCGTATCTTGGAATTCCGACTTTGTAACTCGAAATTTAATCATGGAATTTTATAAATCGGACTTTGTATCTCGGAATTCCGAATTAGAATCTCGGAATTCAATAATTCCAAATTAGTATCTCGGAATTCCGGTCCGATTTAGTGTCTCGGAATTCCCACTTCTCATCTCGGAATTTTATAATTCCGATTTGGTATTTTCGAATTTTTCACACCTGCCATTCGTTATAAAGTGGGATTATACACCCGTCCTTCAAGAGGTGCAAGAGGTCAGATTACACCCAGTATAATTCAACTTTCGTGGGAGACAGAATTTTTTTTTTTGTAGTTTGCCGACAAATTACCCATGGTATAGATTTCTTTTTGATGATTTGGTTATATAATCTATTCATCATTTTTTAGTAATCTGCCTGCTATTTGTTTCAAAGGGTAATAATGAACCAGTGACTGTAAAACTGTGGAAATAATTCGTTCAGAAATGATTTTACTTTTATTTAGATTTTGTGTCATATATCCAACAGAAAAAAACTAGTACCTCGGATGGATTCCAAAAAAATAATCAAAAATGTATTCACTTTCACTTCCAGTACATTGTCTTTGAATCATTACAAATACGAACAGATTGTTAATTTTTTTTTCCGTTAACCAGCTGTCGTACCCTTACGAATGGCAGCTTCTATTGACTCGGAATAATTGAATTCCGAAAGACAAAGTCGTAATTCCGACATAAAAAGTCGGAACTATAACATTCCGAGATATGAAATCGGATTTCTGAGATACTGATTCGGAATTGTTGAATTTCGAAATACGAAATCGGAATTATAAAATTCCGACACACGAAGTTGGAATTCCGAGTTACTAAGTAGGAATTTGAAAAATAAAATTGATTTCAGCTCTTTTTCCGAATTGGAATCTGGAATTCTATTGACTCGGAATAATTGAATTCTGAAAGAAAAAGTCGGAACTATACCATTCCGAGTTATGAAATCGTATTTCTGAGATACTGATTCGGAATTGTTGAATTCCAAAATACAATGTCGGAATTCAAAAATACGTAATCGGAATTATAAAATTCCGACACACGAAGTTGGAATTCCGAGTTACTAAGTAGGAATTTGAAAAATAAAATTGATTTCAGCTCTTTTTCAGAATTGGAAGCTGGAATTCTATTGACTCGGAATAATTGAATTCTGAAAGAAAAAGTCGGAACTATAACATTCCGAGATATGAAATCGTATTTCTGAGATACTGATTCGGAATTGTTGAATTTCAAAATACAATGTCGGAATTCCGAAATACGTAATCGGAATTATAAAATTCCGACACACGAAGTTGGAATTCCGAGTTACTAAGTAGGAATTTGAAAAATAAAATTGATTTCAGCTCTTTTTCAGAATTGGAAGCTGGAATTCTATTGACTCGGAATAATTGAATTCTGAAAGAAAAAGTCGGAACTATAACATTCCGAGATATGAAATCGTATTTCTGAGATACTGATTCGGAATTGTTGAATTTCAAAATACAATGTCGGAATTCCGAAATACGTAATCGGAATTATAAAATTCCGACACACGAAGTTGGAATTCCGAGTTACTAAGTAGGAATTGGAAGCTGGAATTCTATTGACAGTGGCAACAGCGCTCCTGTCTAATATCATTCGATGTCGACTTCACGGCACCATTTAAATGTTTTTGTTTTGGGTGATTTGTTGTAACATATCTTATTTGGTAGTGGAGTTAATTCACCATGAACCGCGTTGATGAAAATTCGTGGAGACTCAGTGCAAAGACTGCCGATTACTACAAGCGTCAACTTGTTTTTTATATTATCTAAAATCAGGATCGTCGTGAATGAAACTAATCGGAGTATAAGTACTTGAAGTGGAACCAGTGGCGGATCCACGGTACTGGTATGGGGGGGGGGTAATTAATATAAATACTCTCATACATGAAAAGTAAAATATGAATACATATTTCCAATGGATATATGAAATAATAAAAACAAGCAATAAAGTGGTTCGGTATGTAAGAATTGCGAAGGAAGCTATTTGAAACACTCAAATTACGATATTTGTTCATCCTCAGATCTTAGGACGGCAGTAAGAGTAATATGGAATAAGCTGGGGGGGGGGGGTAATTACCCCCTGTATCCCCCCTGAATTCGCCCCTGAGTGGAACCTGATCAGAGGTCAATAATAATTAACCTTTACTAGCTCGTACTAGATCTTTGTTAGCTTGCTGCTGTCTCCTTCATGAAGATTTCTAAATTCACTATTTAATGTTTCAAAATTCAATTGAGAGAAACTAATTATTCATTTCAGCAGGTGTCAAAATACCCCGCACTTTTCATTTGACAATAATAATAATAATATGGCTAACGACCAAAGCAGTCGATGCCAATGGGAAATTGCAACAATGAATGAGTTTGTTCAAAGCACTTATGCACAGAGCAGTATGGAAGTTTGTGTAAAAAATGTTGGTGTCTAGTTTTCCTTGCACGCAAATTCAGTAGCGCGTCTTCGACGGTTGGCGATTAAAACAAATCTTTTGCATGATTTTGGATTGCTCTGAAATCTCACAGGCGTACTTCCACAGGTTAGACTAGTACAACATTCTATTTTCCGATACATCAATAATCATAATATCCTTCAACATAAATATTAGACGCACATTCTTGTCCAGTCTAAATTTAGGAAACGAACGATTCAATTGTCAATTGTCAATATACTTCTGGATTATTTTTATTTCCTCGATTATCGCAATAACTCTTCGCATAGGTGTTTATACTGTGTACTCGAACGTGAAGGTCTGTCAATTTTTTTTGTTTTTCGTTATTCGTCCTATGCACTGGGAACATACTTTTTATATCTTCTATTAACCTTCTTTTAATAACAACGAAATTTGTATCATATAATCCGATATTCTGCACAAAAACTATACGATACGCAAATATCCAAACGAAAACAACTACTGTCCACTACGACCGTTGAATTATATTTGTTTGATACTTGGAAAAGTTTTCTAGAATAACTAGTTTGCAATGCACTTTAAATTCAAAGTTGAAATAAGTTCTCGATTCAGATACGGGGACGCTTATTTATGAGAATTGCAATCATCAGCGAAAGCTATTTCAAACCAATTTAATCAAAATACTTTCAGCTTTTCTTGGAAATTCCTGAAATAAATACTGAAGTATATACTCAGCGCCATCTCTAGGTTCCAAGAAAAGCACTTTTTGTCGAATAGTTATTCGAGAAAATGAGTTTTTAAAGCAATCTAATTCAATGCTGGATTTCCTCGTTAAAATGGAAGATGAACTGCTATTTGCTATAGAGGTCATATAGATTTATTTCCATATTTTGAATTGAGAAAGTCATAGGTCAAACTATTATGTTTGACTACCGGAAAACCTAATTGATTGAAACAATTCCTTGCAATTTTGTTCATGATTCATTATGTCAACAACATTCATTAGGAATTTTTCAATATTATCTATTAAGGTATTTCCCTCAGTTGGAGATGACATTATACATACTTCTCTAAATCTCTATGTACGGCCATGCATACATGGACATAACTGAACAGAGAAAAAATCCTATATGTATTCGAATCTGCGCCATTTAAAGTTGTTCACAGCTATCTTCCATTTATACATGTATTTATGCAATGTAAAATTTGTTTATATCCTGTACATACCAAATGCCCATGAAATATGAAAACAAATTCACTTGAAGATAAAAACATTTCTTTCAATTTTGCAATTTCTTAGGGTGGTGGAGAAACGTTACTATTCCAGGCTTGAATCTTTCACTATTTCAAAAATATTTTTTATTGTTATTTTTTTTTTATTTTGTTTGAATTTGTTTCGCTAAATACTGAATGTATTCGGAAAAAAAGTAGGCCAGTAGAGATGACATGAAAAATCAAAAATTTAAGTTTAAAACTTTGGTACATCAAGAAAGCAATAAATCTCAGTTTAAACCTCTTCCGAAGTACGCAACATTATCAAAATAGCAATTAACTTGAATTTTACTGTGTAGGCCAGTAGAAATAGACAATCAACTCACTTATAATACGTACATAATATTCTTGGTAATGTATTTGGTTATCGATTGTCTTTAGCTCAGTGACATACAATTGCAAACACAAATGAAAATGCATTCATTGTTTTTATTTTTTCCGTCCAATCTAATTTTTGAGCGATATATTTGTCACCCTTGAACCTATTCAAACGCTGTTCCAAAGCAACAGTGCGTTTTCTTGCCCTAGTGGCACTATCTATCCTAAATTTCAAAAGTGTTTCTACAGGATCTATATAATCTCTCAAAAATTTCTGCTTGTGCAATTTTGATGGGTGTAAGTTGAAGAAAACATTGGTTCGAAATTATAAACAGAATCTATTTACCGTTAGAGTTTATTTATATATCACGTTGGAAGTTAAGTAATTATGGAAATATCCTGTACAAGTTTGATCAGTTATTTGTTTACAATATTCGCTGATGAAGCTTTCTAGATGGAAGTAATCAAAATATTTTCATTATTGATCATCTTTAGTAGGTGGTTCAATAACACACATAACCTTCCGTGTTACTGCGCATTCAGGATAATAAAAAATGTTGTGGGTCGACATTTATATAGACCAATATTTTCAACATTAGCTGTCACATGTTGATTGTTTAAGAATGTATATTTCTTACACAAGTACCGTGTTCATCTATTCTAAAATAATTAGGGACCACAGAATACTAAAACTTTGAGAAATCAATATCATGTAAGGCGCCCCTCAACGATGCGTACTTGGGCCTCTACTCCTTCTCATCTGTGCCAATGACATTATAAAGTAACTTCATAGTAATTAATGGAAACACATGATTGCATAGACGGGTGGTACAAATTTTCATATCTGTGCATGGCGATACACGTTATAAAGCAAGGGCTACGTCTTCCCTAGCTCGCATAAGTCTTTCAAAGAATTTGTTCAATTGCTCGTAAAAGTGCAGCAGGTTGACAGAAATAACAATTTTCACAATTCAAAAACAATTTTAATGAACATTTTAAAACCAGATCAAAATGTGTCAACTCTCAGAAAGACAACGGAAACGATTTAAGTTTTGTCTTCAGAAACTTCGCCTTCCTACTATACCCTTTGTTTGGGTACTCATTTCAATAATTCCTTATTTTTTTGTGTTTTGGCATCAACTGCTATAGTTATTAGCCACATGTGTTCTGGGTAGGCTTTGTTACTAACTCCTTACGCCATCTTAGAAGCAGCACTGTTGATTTTTACGCAACAGTGAATCGTGGAGGATAATTTCCAGCCGGCATCGAGATTCAATCATTCAGAAAAATAAAAAAACTCGCCACGGCTAGGATACGAACCCAGGACCTCTCGATCACCTGGCCAGAACGCTAACCATTGCGCTAATCCCCGCCCCAATAATTCATTATTACTCTCATTTTGATTTATTTTTATTTCGTAACGAAAATCCCAGTCAGGCCCTGTCTCCGGAGATTCAATACATTCGGAGAATACACTGGTGTCATTTACCAAAGTAACTACTTCCCATGTCCATAGGGTGAGTTATTATTGGATACGAGAATCCAGTGCCTTGAGTAGGTGGCAAGCAGGGGCGTTTTAAGGGTTACAGGCGCCTGAGGCTAAAAATTATTCGGCGCCTGTGGCTAGTGAATCCTCGGATTTCGTTTCTAGCGCTGCCAACTTTTGGATTTTTTCTAGGATCTGCTAGCGCCCCTAAAATCTGCGGCGCCTGATGCTTTAGCCTCATTAGCCTTATGGATAAAACGCCCCTGGTGGCAAGTTGTGATGCGGCAGATTAAACAGCAGCGTTCCACCAAGTACCCCTATGATGAGAACCACCATTTTGAAAGAGTGGCTTGGGTAGAACCTACGGAGTTTAAAGAGTAAATCTCGATATTTGGTCTGTTTATCCTCCTCTTTCAGGAAGATTATTGTTTTGCCAGGTGCTGAAAACTCTGTGACGAAAATTGTCTTGAATTGGTAGTCGGTGAGGCCTACGTCAGGTTTGCTGGGTTCTATTAACCTCAGTAGATTCGGTACTTCTCATTTTCCACAACGAACTCAGTATCCCCCGGAGCATGAGGCAACACCGGTATCTCGTCTATACCGTACGAGTGTCGCAGATGGTAATACAATATTCGATCCGCCCCGTTATGCATGTGGACATAGGCTGAAAATTCATTAGCTTCGCAAGCAGAAAGCAGAAGCATTATGGTTTTAGGAACCCCATGACTCCCTCTACATCCAGTGTCTGGATCCTTTATACCCATCACACGACTCCCGTAGACCAGGATGGTCAAGACACCATCTTGGCAAGCAACCCCTTGGTCTCCGACTTCAGCCCACTTGACCTGATGGAGGCAAAAGTGAAATTTTTGGATAAACCTAAGGTTTCAATGTTTTTGGAGAAGACCCCATGCATTAGCATATCCTTAGGTAGCTGCAGGAGTACTTGAGTCTCCGCAGCTTCAACGTGGGCTTTTTGCTAAACGGGTTCCAACTCGGTAAAAAAAATTGGGTCGACTTGTTCAGTGTCGAAAACGGGAACAAGTTCATAGGGTGCACGGACTGCTGCCTGCTGCCTTGAGAAGAAATGCTCATATTCCTGCTCATGGTCGTAGACCAACAAGCAGAGAATGGGATCTAAACTTTTTATTTCTTTGCAATATTACAGTTTTGTAATATAGCAAAAGTTCATGAGCCTCCTGTTGTTTAGGGAGGTATAACCTTCGAATATGGACTATTCAGGATGCAAGTCTTGTGAAGATACAAGCATAGCAATTGAATTTTTCCCCAACAGTTTTGTCTGATGACCAGATCTGTTGGAGCACAGCCGACTTAATCTCTCGAGCCCTGGTGAGAAAATCGGCAACACCGCATGGAAAGCAATTTGATTCTTTAATGTGAATTTCTCGGCTTATTCGAAAACTAGGAAAAAAACTTAAGAGATTGAATTTTTAGAGAAAAGAACGACGATTAATGTGGTTATTTAATTTTTTTCATCACAAACTGGAACGGCGATATATTCAATTTCTTATATATGGGAAATCTGTCAAATTTCCCACTTGAAATGGCTTTAGCGCGTAGGAACTTTTTTTCGCACTAGTGCGGGAAACTGAATAATCCCGAACAAAATTGCGTGCGGTTATAGGGTGAATCAAGCACGCTTGTGGAAAAAACGGTTTACGTCATGGAGTGTCTGAATCCCGGAAAAAGGAATATCACAGTATATGAAGAAGGTATAAACAACTTCCCATGCAAGAATAATGTGTTAGGTAACATGATGTGGTAATTAGTATTCCATAATAGGTAGATACACATTTTTAACACATCTATGCAATAAGATATAAACTAAACAAACCACCTCGTGCCTGTCACGTGTAACAAGTATCGATAATTAATTAAAACATGATAAAGTTGGTCACAATCGTACTAAGTGAATTGGTGCCGGTGGCATATCTTGTTAATGTCACCAGAATATTCGAGGTTCTTTAAGTTTTGTTACGCTATGAGTTGTGTGAACAAATTCGAGAAGAAATAAATAAATAGAGTCACATCAAAATTCATTGAATACTCTTTGGAAAATATTTTCTAAAAAATAATTACATAGTTTCCAAAAACCAATTAAAGTTATCTGCACTGATTCATACAGTGAGAACCATTTAAAATGGAAGCATCCTTATGAAACATGTATATTAAAAACGATTGGAATGATAATTTTTTTCATCATGCAGATATTTAAGAAGTACAAGCAATTTTCATGAATGAGTTGACATTTTCAGCAAACTATTCTTATTTGTCAAGGTAAAAATCTAAAAAAATATTAAGAGGTTTCACCTCTGGATTCACAATATTTTCAACCTGTTATCATTGAGGTGAAAATTGGTTGGTTAGATACGTTCATTAATTTCATTTGAAATACGTGTTTTATTGGTGTTTAATTATTATAGAAATACGTTTTTCGTAAATACGAAAGAAAGCTATAAAATATACTTTAAATACACGTTTAATTCGTGTATATCACGGCCAATTATAAATGGTCATAGTAACTATATTTTAACGTGTGGTTCTGTTATGAAATACACGTTTTCACAACAAAATTGTGTTACTTGGTTGAGCTCATGTGATGATTAGAGTTTTAGTGGGGATATCTCGTTATGTTAAAAAACGAATTTCCTCCACAAAATCAAACTGTAAATCAATTGTTTCTGCATGTCTTTGTTCAGGAACTTGACTTCACCAGGAGGACTTTCATTTTCTGATATCTGCCACTCACTAGTCTCTTGATGACTACTGGACTACACCGCAAATTTATTGTTTTTGTTTCATCTACATCCTAATATTCATTAGACTGTTCAGAATATTACGTTATGATATCTTATTTGAACTTTTCAACATATTTGAAAGCTCATATAAGCGAATGTATAATATCATTATTAGGCCGGAAAATATCAAATAAATGAAATACTAAATTGGACAATGTCGATTTACCCTTCTCTCCAAATATTTCCACCATGTGGAAAATATGAGGCAAACATCTGACAGAAAACAACTACTTCCCTAGCTAATACCACGAAGGACATTGAATTACATCTGGCAGATATTTGTGACACGTTCTTCCAAGAAGATTAAATTGCAAATGCTTTCATAATTATACAGCAGAGTATCCTTCAATTGGCTCGAGAAGACCACCTGCAGACACGTTTCGCGGTTCTTGCCGCTCGTCAGTGTAGGTCGGACAACATTAGAGTGTATAACTAATTTAATAATTTATAATTCTTGAACTCTGTTCACTTCCTGTAGTCTTTGCTACCAAGGATTGTTTTTTGTTTCCCCACGGGTGGCGCAGCGACTGACTTTTACTGTAAGTCGCTGCTTCATTTGTTGGAAAATATTACTTATACAGTAGATTATAATTCATTAGATTGGGGCAAGACGACTCTAATGCTGTCCGACCTACCCTGTCACTGACAAATATCTGTCAATGTAATTGAATGTCCATCGTGGTATTAGCCAGGGAAGTAGTTTTTTTCTGTCAGATGTTTGCCTCATATTGTTCACATAGTGCAAATATTTGGAGAGCATGGTACTTCGACATTGTCGAATTTACTATTTCATCATTATTATGACTGGACACTTTCAAAAAAATGCCATACTGAAATCAAAAAAATGTTTTATCCAATGCTTCAGTTATATAAATATGTTTACAAATGAACATAAATGTGACACACGCCTTTGCGTTTATTTAATCTATTTCATTTATGAAAAACACATTATTATATTTTATCGTTGTTTGGTTTCTGGGTCATTGAATAAGTGGTTAATAAAGATAAAATAAATTTTTAATTAATAAAAAATATTTTTGGTGTGTATCTATACTGCAGTAGGTACATTTAAACCTCTTTCGA